>OX460435.1:19311032-20805865 GCA_949786385.1 Onychomys leucogaster
TGCACCTTTATTAGGAATTCTTGGGACATGAAATTACCAGTAATAAGAGATGAAAGACTAGAAGTGAGCTGGTGGTTTGAAATTCAGTCAGCAATTTAAAAAGTGTTCTGGATATCTACCATGCGGATGAACGACACACAGATTCCAGTGTCCAATACAAACACTGTTTCCCTTTTGCCGAATGCACCACAGTTTCATTACCTAAACTTCCACTGCTTTTGTGTGGATGTAAGCAGGACTGTGTCACAGAGCACACGTGACAGTACGGGGAAGCTCATGACAGCTGGTTTGGCCCTTTCACCATGTGGGTCCCAGGAACTGAACTTAGGCCGTCAGGCTTGGCAGCAAGTGCCTTGACCCACTAAGCCAACTTGCCAGCCACCATTATTTTTAGTTATCCCCTCCCCCATCTTGCTATGTAGCCCAGGCTACTCTCAAATTCACTACTAAAGGCCACGCTGGCCTTGAACGCATAGCAGTCTTCCTGCCTCAACTTCCCAAGTGTGGGCATTACAGGCGTGTGCCACCAGTACGTTGACTGTACCTTTAGAAGCAGGCGAAGGATGCCTTATTTCATTTTGTCTTTGAATAGTTGTTATCTACTGATGAATCCTGGAGTCCTTTTACCCTGCCAGTTTACAAACAGGAGAAAGGAGGAATACGTCTGTGTTATTACAGTCTCCAAAGATCTTGGGCTGTAGGGACAAAGCTCTCCATACCACAGTAGTGAAATAACCTGTGCATTAGGTCACAGCATGTGAAACAGGGAAACAGTCAAAATGGCCCAAAGAAGGCTTCCTGATGATTCAGAATTGAACTAAAACCTACTTCTCTACAGAGAAACTAATAATCAAGTGATTTGCTTGAATTTATAGCAAATAAAAAGGTCAGAACTGGGGACTCTCTGAAGAGTGCACCCTATCAACTGTGGAAGGGTTGATTAAAAAAAACGGAGGGCTTGCTAGGGAAGACAGACTGTTCTGACTCCACGGGAAAACAGAAGTTCTGACTCCACGGGAAGAAAGCAAGGGCATTCCCACGAGGGACCCCTGTCAGTGGAGATGAGCAGGCCCCCTGCAGTTCACCTGGGCTGGCCCAGGTCCCAGCAGGCTTGCAGATCCGTGGAAACTGCCTGCCTGCCAGAAGCTGGAACCCGCTGGGAGGCCGCAGGACTGGAGCCAAACCACACCCAAGCGAAGCCAATAGCTATGCTCGAGAGGGACGTCTATGGAGACTCCTTGTCCCCAGCCTTTAATTAGCAGGTGTTTCAGACAGCAGAGCCTACCCGGACCCAAACAAGAAGTCTGGAAAGAACAGATGAGCCTCCTTACCCAGCCAACTGCGTAGCTGAGCGGTCGCAGACTGTTCAGTGTGTTCCGAATTGTTCCCAGCTCCCCTGAATTCTCCTCCTGGTGACACGGATACTGCCCACTGCCCGGGGTAGATGCATTCTGTGTGTACAGTGATGCTTTTCGAGGCCAGCACTTGCTCGAGCGGCATTAGGTGGCACATGGTGGCAAAGCATGTAAGGGCAAGCACGGTCATGAGTTGTAGCTCGAAGGCTTCCTTGGAGAGAAATTCCCTGAGGAATTACACCGTGCTCCTCTCTCCGGGTAGGAGGAGGCAAACTACGTTTCTCCTTTTCATTTGCTCTCTCGCGTATTACCTACAGAGTCACATAGGCAGGCTCAGAGACCACTGAGCATAGAAGACAGCAAACATACCTGTCTATCAGACCGATGTAGCTTCTTTTGCTCATGTGCATGGGGGTTGGGGTGGTGCTTTTTGTGTTTTTGTTTTGTTTAATATGACCCGGTAGCTGGGTCAGTGCTAGCTGCACCATTTCTAACATTTTAGGTGTAAGTTACAGAGCTCAAATTCATCTATAATAATAATAATAATAATAATAATAATAATAATAATTAATAAAAATAAAATTTTGAACAGCATCTGCAAGCAATCACAACAAAACCTTAGCCCCACCCCAGGTGAGATGCCTCAGCACAGGGCTGGGGCAGTTCCTTCAGACCAAAATCAAACGCAAAGCTAAAAAGACTCTTTGGTGTCTTGGAATAAGTTAGACCACTTCTTCCCTAGCATGTCCATCCAAGAAGTAGGTGTTTGTTCATTTGTTTTTTTAATGATTTACTTGTTAGTACCCTTTGAGTCTGTGTTCAAAGTGCAGGCACACTCCAAGGTAAACGGGGTCATACAATTCTACTGTGTGCATATTTCCAGAAAGGAGATGTAATAAATATTGTATAGATTTATAATTTATTCAGTCTAGTCTTCCATTTGGGGATGTCAAGAAACTATCCGTTGGGTTTTTCCCGAATATAAGGGAAAAATGCATTTGACTGTTGGTGAATCCAAGCTAAAATTACCTCTGCTAATAATAGTATTTGGTTGGTAACAACGCTAAGCCTTAAAATATGACATTATAAACAATGATACGATTCTTGGCAGAAGTTACAAAGATCTGGGAGGGCCCAGCAGTCTCTTGCTTGATGGGTGGCTGGAGGTTCTGGCAGCCTCTGAGTCTGCAGCCTGCTCTCTCTCTGTTTCCAAGGCTTCTCCAGGCAAGGCTCTGGTTCAAATTGAGTCCATGCTGTTCCTTTAGCTGCTGTTTCTTCTCCACCCCTGTGGTTATGCAGTGATGTGCAAAGGTGTCCCCGGGATTCTGGAAGCATTTCTTTTGACCTCTACCGAGAGTGTTTGCTCTTCTGTTCTTTGCCCAACAACCAGCAGGGCCACCTGCCTGCCATCTGTGTGTCCTACACATAATGGCATGGGATGATGTCATAGAATCTCTTTGTCGATGATATCGGTGTGAGCCAAATGTAGCCCAGGTGAATTCTAAAATCACACTGTAGCTGAGCTCGTTCAGACTATACCCTTGTTTTATGGACAGGGATGGACACAGTGAGGGTGAATGACTGGCTGCACGTTGTCATGGTTAGTAATAGAGTCGAACTAGAAGCTGGAACTTCTCATTTCTCATCCAGGTTCTTCCCATGCAAGTGGCATGTCCAAGATTGTGGTAGGATTTTGTGGGATCTTTGTAATGGGGAGAAAAAACACCATTGCTTTGGAGGGTGTCTTGGTGGTTACCAGTTAAAATGTCTTTCATACCAAGCTGTGTGAGTTTCCCAAATATGGAGCATCTATTTAATTTTCCTCTTTGTTGATCTGGGAGAGGCTTTTTGGAATGCATGGAATATGAGTAGCATATTTTAGTGGTTGTTCTTTGCTTTCGTTATTAACATGTATTAATTATACATAATAATAGGTTTCACTATGGCATTCTTATACATGTGTTTTTATGTGGATGGGTTTTCTACCTGCATCTTCAGGTTGGAACATCTCAGTTATTAGTTTTGCAAATCTAGCCACAATGGATCTGGAGAGATGACTCAGTTCTTAAGAGCAACTTGCAGTTTTTTCAGAGGACCTGGGGCTCAGTGTCCTATACTCACATGGTCACTCACAACTACCTGTAAACTCCTGTTTCAGGATAATCTGATGCCTTCTTATGGCCCCTCCGGCACTAGAATCACTACTGGAAAATCTCTGTGGACCATGATCTCAGTCTGGGAGAGTTGATGTTTGTAAGTGTGGAGAAATCATTCATATCTCCAGGATCACACAAGTGAGGTGTGAGTTGCAGTAGGAGGAAGCCAGTTGGATTTTCTTCAGGGACACATATTTTAACTCTTTTCAGGGGATTATAGCAATTACCAGAAACTCATCATTTTTGTCCTTAATGAAAAGTAAATGTATTCTGTGTATTTTTTTTAGCAGTCTAAACTAGATAAACAAAACCAAGCCTGAAGTTTGGGAGCTAGAAAGATGGGTTAGTGGCTAACAACACTGGCTGCTCTTCCAAAGGACCTGGGTTCAATTCCTAGCATACATATGGCAATTTACAACTATCTCTAACTCTGGTTCCAGGAGATCCAACACCCTTTCTGGTCTCCAAGGGCACTCAGGCACACATGTGATGCATAGACATGCATGCAAAAGACCCATCTGTATAAAATATAAACAATAACAATGATACATTTATTCTTTTAATAAAATACTACTTTATTTAATGCTGTGATTTCTGTTTGTTTGTTTGTTTGTTTGAGACAGAGTCTCATAATATAGCCCCAGTTGGATGGAAACTCACAATCTAGATCAGGCTGTCTTCAAGTTAAAAAAGACCTGCCTGCTTCAGTCTCCAGGAGTCTCGGGTATGTGCCACCACACCTAGCCTGTGACACCCTTTTAAAAACATCTAAAAGCACAGTTGTGACTAAAATGTCAAATTATTGCTAGGAATGCTAGATTTACCCTGCTTTTATCTCTCTGTTTTGCTGTCATTTTCCATTTTTCTAAATAACTGAAAAGAATTTCTCAGTGTAAAACTTTCAGAATGGAGCCTTCTAAGACACAGACGTGATATAATATTTTGTCACTTATATTTTTACTATTAAATGAATTCATGGTATACACCCATATTTGGCAGACTTTCATTGCAATCTCACTCTACTCTTGATCTAATTACTTTGGGGCTGCCGATGTAGCTCACCAGCAGGGTGCATTTTTACAAAGTATAAGGCCATGTATTCAATCTCCAGTACTACACACACACACACACACACACACACACACACACACACACACACAGCCTTTAAAGGAATTGGGAGAGGAGTTTTTAGGGAACAAACAAAAAAGTATGTTCCTTTTTAACATTAAAAAATATCATAAAATGAATTTCAAGGTACAAAATGTTGGCCCTCAGTGGATTGGCTCCATTTCCCATTTCCAGAGGACTCAGATGATGCTAAAGTCCCTTATGTAAAATAGCACAGTATTTTCGTATGACCCCTGCACATTCTCCTGTATACTGCAAGTCATCTCTAGGTTACTAATAACAGTTAATACAATGTAAATGTTATGTAAAATCATGCTGCACTGTTTAAAAACAACAAGGGAAATGTTATATACTCAGTAAAGATAAGATTAAGATATTCCTAATCTGTAATTACCCACAGACATAGCGGGACAACTGTGATGGTAAGGGTGATATGAGTGTGGATATATTATGAGAGTTTCGGCCAAAAGCTCAGCTCCAGGAGAGCCAACTGATGAAGTTCAGTCATCCACTTCAGTGCAACTATTAAAGAGATGGTTGATGGTAAAAGGCAGATAAAGAAGATTCAACCAATGTGGTCACACTGGGAAGCCCAGATAAAGTGGTCAGTGACTTCAAGTCTGTCTTCCGAATGACCACAGTAGCTTTACACTAAGAATCAGTCAGGGAACATGAGCCATGCTAGTCCATCTAGGTGTCCTAAACCATCTAGGTGGACTGATCTGGTTGACTACTGGCTGGTTCTATAGGGTGGTTTGAAGAAATCCTTGTATCTAGAAGAGACAAGCTACTTCCATAAGATTATCCTTTCTGCTTAGGGTGATATGTCTGCAAAATTCTGCTCTTCCTGGAATCCGAGGAGACCGCGGGTCTAGGACAATCACTGGACACCTGGAGGAGATTTTAGGGGCCTAGAACAGGACACGTGAAAGCTTGTGTTAAGTGCCTAAAGGAGATAGATGCAAGCTGGAGGCTGTTATCCTGCATTTAGTTACTGTCTCAGCTAGGGTTTCTATTGCTTCAATGAAACACCATGACCAAAAAGCAAGTTGGGGAGGAAATGGTTTATTAGGCTTACACTTTCTGCATTGCTGTTCATTGCCAAAGGAAATCAAGACAGGAACTCAAGCACAGCAGGAACCTGGGGGCAGGAGCTGATGCAGAGGCCATGGAGGGGTGCTGCTTACTGGCTTGCTTCCCATGGCTTGCTCACCCTGCTTTCTTAGAGAATCCAGGACTATCAGCCCAGCAATGACACCACCCACAATGGATTGGACTCTCTTCCATTGGTCACTAATTGAGAAAATGCCTTACAGCTGGTTCTTATGGAAGTGTTTCCTCAATTGAGGCTCCTTCCTTGCCGATGAATCCAGCTTGTGTCAAGTTGACATAAAACCAGCCAGGACAGTTATCTTGTAGGCCAAGTGAAGTGCCAAATCATCAAGGATTTTTCAGCAAAAGCAGTTCCTAAGTGCTTGTCATACCACATGGTGGTTTGTTATTCTAGATACTACCAGAACCTTAATATGCATATTTTATCTTTTCAAGCTACTATCCACTTCTGCCCACTTTACTATTATTTATTTTTTTCCTGAGACATGGCTAGAGAGGAAGTCACCCTCTCTTATGTACCCTGTTACTAGGCAGTCACACTGAGTAGTTCAGTGTCTTGGGCAGGGGCAAGTAGTTAATTGAGTATAATACTGGCAGCCAGACTTTCTGACTACCAACCCAGCAGTTCTTTTTTCCTCCTTATAACCTATTTAGTAAATAATTATTAGGTGTTTTCCATATACTAGATACTATTTTAAATATGGGAACGTCTTCCACAAACAATCCCTGCCCTGAACTAACTGGTGACTAATGAGGAGGTAAGTGAGTACATCAGCAACCATGGTTCAGGAGAGAATTGAGTAGGGAAAGGCAAGATGGGATACAAGAACTAGGCAAAGCCATGCAGACCACCACTAGTAAGGGCTTCTTCTTGCAGAGTGAGCTGAGGTTGAGTGGCTAGAACGTAGTAAGGTTGTAAGCGTGGGATTTGGAGAGTGCTGGGCACTCTTCCAGAAGATTCAGTGCTGTGATCCAGGCCCAGGCCTTTGACATTGCCTAGGGGTGCGGGTTCAGGGAGTAAAAGGTAAGCTAGGTAGACAGTCAGCAGAGAAAGGACTAGTTTGAAAGACGAGGCATAGAGTTTGTATTGTAAACAGGTGGGCATTTGAGGAGGAAAAGACAGAGTTCCATTTTAACTATCACCAGGAAGTGGTTGGAGACCACTTTGAAGGTTAGGGGTGTGAGACAGAAGAAAGGATACTCATGGGACTGATGTTGCTATAATAGAAGTTATTGTTGGAGTTCTGAAAATGATGGGCTATTTTCCAGCCGGCCTGGATTCCTGAGGTGTAGGTGCAGGAACAAGACCAGACTGAACATGTTCCAGAGATGTTGACTTTGAGTGCCTATGCAACATTCAGTTGGACACTTCTAGAGCAGTTGGTTATTGAAATCCCAATCTCAGGAATGGTCTGGCCAGAGGGATATTTGGAAATCTTCTGGTATAGATAGTAGCTGAAGTTAAGGGCCTGGGAGAAGAATCTGAGTGAGAAGTGGGATGGAGGTGTGCAGAGTGGCTTCTTGGGTCCCTCACAGTTGATGAGGATGTTGAGAGGACAAAAGAGAGATGGATGGGCTGGAGATGAGAGTAACAGTGAGAATCTGTCATACTCAGGGAATATTGTAACTAGCCAAGGGGAGAGAGCTGCTTCCTTCTTGGTTTTTCATCTGATGTTGTTTGGTTTGGTTTGGGACAACTTCTGAGAATATAGCCTCGTCTGGTCTTGACCTCATAATCCTCCTGCTTTCCAGGTGATGCCTGGGATTATAAGCCTGTGGCATCCCTCCTGGCAGGATCCTCATTTTCCTTCTATAATATTGAACCTCATCTCTTACTGATGTCACCGTATTTAATTCCCTTTCCTATTATTTCCAAATAGTCCCTCTACTATGAACCCACCAAGAAGCCACACCACCCCTAGGTTTGTATTGTGGCCCTTTTAGACCAGTCAGTTTTCCTCAAGGCTGATCTAGGTTAGTCTGTTCCACAGAGATTTGTTTGTGCTTCACTTTACACTTGATTTTGGACTAACTACTGGTTGGGACTGGAGAATTATCCCTTTAGTATAAGTTTTTTTGAGGAAAATGATTTTGTTTTAATCTTCTTCTGTGGCCTTTGGAGTCTGGAGTAGGCAATCGAGTAAATACTTACCATTTTGCTTTTTTGTTTGTTGGTTGTTTATTTTTGGAGACAGGGCTTCTCTGTGTAGCCTAGGTTGTCCCAGGACTAGCTCTGTAGACCAGGGTGGCCTCGAACTCATAAATCTGCCAGTCTCTTGCCTCCTGAGTGCTGGGATTGAAGGCAAATGCCACCACTGCCCAACTTACTTGTTGCTGTAAAAAAGTTTTCATTGACCAAAATGACTGCCTTGCGCTTATTGGAAGAGGATTCTTGAGGGTTGAGCTCGCAGCTCCAACAGGAGAGGGGGTGTGGAGTGAACCTGTGGAAGGACGACATCTTGAGATAGCATCTTGGTTGACTACTAACCACATCTAAAGGAGTATCTAAAGGGAGAGGCAAGGAGTGAGAGATGGGTCTTTACCCAGAGCATCCACGAGGAATGCTGAAAGTCATGCGCCTGTATCAATACTGAGGTGTCAATATTCAGTTTCTCTAAAAATGGACTCAAACTTTACAGTTGGCCTCCTTCTATGTCCACCCTGGATTGGTGAGAATAAAGACTATTGGGGTAGGGTGTCAAGATGCCATAAGATAGTGTCTTTGGAATTTAGTGTTGATAAGAGAATTATAACCCATCGCCATCATTATGTAACTGGAGTTTAAGGGCTCAAGTATCAGCTCCAGCATCAATAATGAGTTAGGTAATATCCCAATATGCCAGTAAAGGCTCATGTAGTGGTGAAAATAGAGTTGGGGGATTAACTCAACACATTGGGCAGAGGAGCAGACAAATGAATCTAGTGACTCCCAAGTTGGTCTTCAAAGCACTGATGTGAGATTTGGGTGTGAGTAGAGGAAGGACTTAGGCAGAAGGGCAAGAGGCATTTGTAATTAAGCAGTCCTGGTTCAGGTGTGGTCTGGCTGATTCTAGTCTCGGGTCTGGGTCTTTGAGGTGGTCTGAAGAAGTCCTAGTTTCTTGAAGGGATGTGATAAGATGGTCTGTTATGTCATGGATAATTCCTTTGGGGTGAGAGGGTGCTAAGTTCCATGAAGTTCTTCAGTCCTGGAATCTAAGGTGACTACAGGTTTTGGACAACAGCTTATCTCTGTGAAAGAAGATGAAACTGGTTAGGTTGTCAGACACTCTGAGTGATTAATGTACTTGTAGAGACTCAGGCAGGGGACTGTCCCAAAGTAAAGATGAAAGTTCTCACATGAAGGCATCAATGGCAGGCTTTCATCTTGTGATTAGTTTCTTTGTAGGCCCCAATGAGGAGTCAATGGTTTTTAGCAAAACAGCATTATGTGTCCAATATGCTTGCGGTTTTGTTGGTTACTCTCAAAGGGAGAATTTCATATCAGGTGAAGAGGTAGTTACTAAGGAATAAACAGAAAATAGCAACCTGTCTTTATGACAGGTTTGTAATTTCATACCCCTTAACTCCCAAAAGAAATGTAAGCCTTTCCCATCCCTAGAAAGAGGACTCAACCCCTGGGATTCCAGAATTGATGAGCCAGATAAGGAATGATGTTCTGGATTGGAGGTAATGGAGGCTTTATTCCTGGATTACCAGGACCCAGTCTCAAGTTATACAACACTCTCAGGGTTATGAAGGAGATTTGAAGGCTAGCGTGGCTGCATTTTAAACATCTAACTTGCAAAGAGAATGATGATTCTGCTGTGTGTGTTTGCGTGTGTGTGTGTGTGTGTGTGTGTGTGTGTGTGTGTGTGTGCTCGAGTGTGTATGTACTGAAAACTATTGGGGTCTAGCCTCTCGATAGCTTTCCCCAGAGTTCCAGAAGAGACGCTACTGGTGGCAAATAAATCTGAGGGATACTTTAGCAAATCTATGTACGCGAAACTCTTTATTTTATTCATTTTATTTTTCTGAGTCAGTTCTCTCTCTACATGACTTCTATTCTGCTCTCATGCCTAGCTCCTTTCTTGCTGCATTTATCTGCTTTCCCCTCCAAGTTCTATCTTAATTCTCTCATCTTAGTTCCGCCCCATCTAGGTTCTCATCCGTCTAGTTCTTTCCCATCTTAGCTCCTCCCCCATCTCCTTCTTCCTCATCTTGTTCTTCCCCACCTGGCTCTTCCTCATCGCCCATCTCATCCTTCTAGTTCTCTCTTCTAGTCCTCCAATCTAGTTCTCTCCCAATGCAGTTCTTACCCATCTAGTTCTTCCATTCTCTCTTCTCCATCCTGCTCTGAAAATAAAACTGTGTTTTATCCCTTTGGCTCTTATCTCTCAGAGCTATCTCTGCTCCCACCATTTCTGGCAGGGTGAGGGAAGTGTGCTCCGTCACTAGGCAACTTGGGTAAGCAACTTCTGTCACAGTAGATGCACCTGTAAGTAGGAACCCTTTAGTTCTGAGTTAATTGTTAAGGGTGGGTCTAAAATTAGAGATAAGACTTTGGAAAGGAGGAGGTATAGCTTAATCAGCACATCCACCAGGTCTTCTCAAACAGATAGTCTGGATGCTTAAGTCTGTTCTTAGCAAGTACAGAGAGAGGTATCTCATAAGATACTTTCATCCATCCGGGGATGATCCTGGCTGGATGTTGCTAATGATGATGACAGAAAGGCCTGAAATTAGGGATCCTGGCTGCATTGCTGCACAGAAGGTTATCTAAATATTTCATCAGCAGAGGGGAAATTGTGCCCAATGCATGATGGAGAAGCTACAATAGCACGTGAGAAATTCATAGCAGAAAATGGCTAACAATCAAAAGCCAATATCACCAAGACTCCTTGAGCCTCAGCTTGACCTCTACAAGGCCCCTGGCTTCTTCCAGGTATTAGCTTGTTATAATCAGCTGAAATCCTACGTCATATTATTGTGGCTTGCAGCAGGTATGCATGCACATATGTATGCAAGCGTGTGAGTTCCTTTGAAGTTAGTTAACATTCCTTCCATCTTACCCTTTTCCTCCTCTTAGTTCCAAAACCTCTTCCTAGTTTGTTTTCTTTGAGAGCAAAGTAGAAACTCAACATAGAGTCAAGAAGAGTGTGAGCAGTAGGAATGTTGGAGGAACTGTGGGATCTCAGCAGCCCTAGCTGTTTGAAGACCAGCAAGAGAGCAGCATTACACTCCGTCTTCTCTCAAAAAGCAGAAAGACAGCCATTAGTTCCCAGAACTGAATTAGACTCCATTCCATCCATTAACCAAACCCTAAAGTTTTAGTCTTTAGAAATTCTGTTGTCATGGGGTAGTAGGAACCCATTGAATAGATGTCCTATCCCAAAGGATAGGGTGATAAGAAGGATGGATTTGTGCAGAAGTGCATTATTTAATTCTGGGTACAGAACTGTCCATGGTTGATATGGGTCTCTCAACATGATGGAAATGTCCTTGTATTGATGATATCCATAGGAAGTCTACTGGGAAGTGTCTTTTTGTACAATTTCATACCCCCCAATTTCTCCCAACCATAAACTGGAATGGTAGTCTTTTCATTTCTTTTTTAAAAGATTTAATTTACTCTTATGTGTGTATATCTGTGAGCTGCATGTGTGCAGGTGGCCACAGATGCCAGAAGAAGCCACCAGATCCCCTTGGATTGGTGTTACAGGTAGTTATGAGCCACCTGACTGGGGGCCAACTCAGGTCCTCTGAAAGAGCAGCAAGCTCTTGAATGCTAGCCATCTTTCCAGCCTCCTCATCTCGTTTTCTTCCCTGCTTTATGAGAGAGATAACAGGAGATTGTGTGTTAACAGCAGAGCTCCATAAAGCCGAGCATCAACAGAAAAGATGTTGCTAACAGCAGCAGGGCATATTGAAAAGTCATCCCGTCTCCTAGGCTCCTTCCTGTAGATGCCCATTAAGCTTAGTGCAGATGCCCACGCACTGACCTCCACTGGCCCAGCAGTGGAGACACCAAGTAGTCCCCCTTCCCTTTTCTGGATGACTGAAGGTATTCCAACAATATCTTTCTTCTATATTGTCCTTTGCTGTTTCTCTTTCTGACCAATTCTGTAATCCTTATCGTTTCTCTCTTGGTACCTTCAATTCCTATGCTGAGCCTTCAATCAGAACCTATTCCCAGTGAGACACTACTCCTTTGGTGCTGGCTAAGTGAGTGCGTCAGTACAGGGTGATGGGTGCTCCAGTAGAGGAACAAGGTGCTCACAAACCACTCTTGTGTCTCTAATAAGTTACGGAAATCGTTACTGGCAAATGAGTTTTGGGATTTAGAAGCAAACAATTTGTGAAAATGCCTCACAGGCTTTGTGTCTTGAAGATCTTATGTCAGCATACAAGACAGCTTCTCGTGAACTATTTCACAGATAGGGTGCAGGCTGGAGGCCCATGACTTGCCAACAGCAGTGCTCAGGACCAGAGCTCCAGGCGTCTCTAGGACCACTGTCATACATGGTCTTCACGCAGAGACTGGCTTTGCTAAGCTTGTAACTGCTCAGAAGTTCTTTGCATTGCAGGACGTGGTGGAATCCCATACTTGGGAGACTACAGTAGGAGTTCCATGTGTTCAAGGGCTAGCCTAGGTTACAGACCACAACCCTGTCTCAAAAAATAAAAGTAGGGCCTGAAGTGATATCTCATCAGTTAGAGCCCCAGATGCTTTTGTAGAGGACTCAGGATCAATTCCTAGTTCACAGGGTGGCTCACACCATCTGTAACTCCAGTCCCAGGGGAGCCACACGCTCTTCTGAACTCCACTGGCACCAGGCATGCGTGTGGTACACATACACATGTGCAGGCCATGCATTAAATACACAGAACACATGCACACACAAAAAAAAGTAAAATGAATTCTAAAAGTAAACAATTTGTTCTCTGCCTTAAGTCTTACGTTTTTGTTTCCATTTGTTTGCTTTTCAGGAATCCCTCCAGTCCTAACAGAAGAACTTGAAGTAGCCTGTCTCTCAGTCTACCCACTCTAGTTTGCAGAGACCCAGTAGGTCATTGCCCACCTCTGCTGGAGCATGGACTGCACTTTTCTATCATAACCCCACTATATCTACCCACTAACACTACAAACATTAATCTCTACAAAAGGTGAGTAGACTACATTTTGGGTTATTGTAGCCTTACTACCGAGTACTTAGTATCTACTACTTGTTACCTAGCATAGAGTCTATCCCAGAACGACCTAGCATTTTCTGAATACCATCCCAAACCAGGCAACTTAGACGTCACAACAATGGATGCAACCAGTGAAATTATTGCGCTTGTTTTCCAGATGAAGACACTGAGACCTGTGAAGTTCTAGCTGGCCATTCAGGAAGCAGAAAAACCAGGGCTTGACTCTAGGTTTTCCTAAACTTCCTTCCCTTTTCCCCCCTTTCCTTTTATTTATTTGTTTGCTTTTATTAAGAAAAATTTTCCATTCATTTACACACCAATCAAAGATCCCCCTCTTCCCTCCTCCCGCTCCCCAGTCTCCCACTTCCAACTCACCCCCCTGATTGTTTGTTTTTGAGTCAGGGTTTCTCTCTGTACCCTCACTGTCCTGGAACTTGCTCTGTACACAGGGCTGGCCTTGAACTTACAAAGATCCGCCTGCCTCTGCCTCTCGAGTGCTGGGATGAAAGGTATGTGCCACCACCACCAGACTTCTCTCACATTTTTATTCTTTTCATTCCTGACATTTTTCACCTGATTGGGTATTTTTCTTTCAGCATTAAGAAGTGTTAAATTGGGCTGGAGAGATGGCTCAGGGCTTGAGAGCACTGGCTGCTTTCCAGAGGACCCTGGTTCAATTCCCAGCACCCACATGGCAGCTCACAACTGTCTGTAATTCCAGTTCCAGGGGACCCAACACCCACACATAGATAGACATGCAGGCAAAACAGCAATGCACATAAAAAATAAAATTAAAAAGCAATCATTAAAAAAAAAAGAAATGTGACATTATCTGGGCAGTAGTTGTGCAAGCTGGGCAGTGGTGGCGCACGCCTTTAATCTCAACACTTGAGAGACAGAGGCAGGCAGATCTCTGGGAGTTCGAGGCCAGCCTGTCTACAGAGTGATTTCCAGGACAGCCGAGGCTACACAGAGAAACCCTGTCTTAAAAAAAAAAAATCAAAGGGGAGGGAGAGGGTAGTGAAGTTGAGAGACTCTTATTTCCTTAGCAGCCCTTGTCGGTTCCCCTTTGGTTGAAGACCTTTGGAGGAAGAGGGCCATTTAGATAAAACAAGAATTTAACTTCCTTCAGAAAAAAAAAAGCTTAGAAAAATAAAAGACACAGAAAGTGCTTGTATATTAAAACATAATTTACTCAGTGAGTGTGCATAAAGATCATCAACTTTATGAAGTGATCTTTGTGTGCATCTGTCTTAGCACCACCTTGAAATCCTAGGTATAATGTACTTCGGAGGCCTGAAATCCATCACACACAGGTGTCGTTACCTGGGAGAGACATCCCAAGCCATTTGCTTTCGTGAGCAGCATCTGAAGAAAAATAGAACCACCTCTGCAATTAGACTTCAGCTGTGTTTAGGGCACGTTTTTAGTTCCTCTGTTGAATGAAGAGTTGACATAGGCATTAAAGGTTAAAAAAAAGGATTACAAAGTTGGTCATTAGAGGGGTTGTCGAGGTGGTTTAGCCGGTGAAGGCACCTCGTTACAAACCTAACAACGTGGAGTTGACCCCTGGACTCCACGTGATGGAAGAAGAGAGAACTAACTGTATAAGTTATCCTGACTTCTATACATGTGCCATGGCACCCAAGTGCATACACACATACACACACATGTGCACATACACAAACACAAATGTACACACACAAACACATGCACACACACCATACACACACAAATGCACACACAAACACTGCACACACACACAAACACATATGTGCACGCACACACACATTATATAAAAAATAAAATAAGTGTTTCGTTTTGGTTTTAAAAAGAAAGAAAATGCTCAGCAGAATACATTCATCAAAAAACAAAAAGGAAAAGCTAGGCTGTGTTTCCACCAACAGCCAGCAGGGGGATCTGTGTGCCTGGGGTTCTGGGACTAACCCACTTGGCGCAGCACTGCAGGAATGGGCCTAGAAGAGGACAAGGCTTTTGCAGAGGGGTTGTCCAGCATACCCAACATGCCTGTTTTTCAAGCAATGGTGGCCTCACACTGCTAAGATATCCCACAGTGTACACTGCTCTTTCCAAATCTCATTGACAAATAGTCTGCCTTTAATTTGAGTTTCAGCCTATTATTTACCTTAGATTTTAAAGTTTCCAGTAAGATCAGTGAATAGTTCAAGATTAGCTGAGAGCTAAAGAAATGACGCCTTATTTATTTATTTTTATCTATTTATTTATCAATAAACATTGTTAGGCGGGTGTTCTTGAACTCACTGAGGAGTGCAGACTGGCCTCCAACCGACAGTTCCCTGCCTCAGCCTTCAGAGTACTAGGATAACAGGCATGTGCCACCACGCCCAGCTGAAATGTATTCTTTTATCACCAACCATTTAAAATCCAAGGGCATCTGATGATTACATTTTGGTAATATCCAGGGCATTTAGTGATGTTTAAGAGTACCTTTACCTTCTAGGTATCATTAAATCTTACTTATCATTAACTTATGCTGCGCTAACATGACCATTATACAAGAGATGCCTCTTCCTCACGCTGTGGTGAATAGTACCCAGGAGTCAGAATGTTGTCATGGTGAGGGAAGATGCTGCAACTCTACAGCACAGAGAAAGAAAGCAAGGCCCAGAGAATCCATCTGGACCTCCTAACTTCCCTGGTTGTCTGAGCAAGCCATGCTCCGTTATGAACAGTTCCTTGGCCACCCTGGCTGTGTTTGTCTCTCAGCTTTCCTCTCTTCCCTTCAGGTTGGTCCTACTGAGTCCCGAGGAGCCTGGACCGCCATTGCCATGACGACTGCCATCCTGGAACGCCTGAGCACCCTGTCTGTGAGCGGGCAGCAGCTGCGCCGTCTGCCCAAAATTCTGGAGGAAGGGCTCCCCAAGATGCCATGCACTGTCCCAGAAACTGACGTGCCCCAGCTCTTCAGGGAGCCTTACATCCACGCGGGCTACCGCCCCACAGGGCACGAGTGGCGCTACTACTTCTTCAGCCTCTTTCAGAAGCACAACGAGGTGGTCAACGTCTGGACCCATTTGCTGGCGGCCCTCGCGGTCCTCTTGCGATTCTGGGCCTTTGCGGAGGCTGGGGCATTGCAGTGGGCCTCTCCCCACACCTTACCCCTGCTCCTCTTTATCCTGTCCTCCATCACTTACCTCACCTGCAGCCTCTTGGCTCACCTGCTGCAGTCCAAGTCAGAGCTGTCCCACTACACCTTTTACTTTGTGGACTATGTCGGGGTCAGCGTCTACCAGTACGGCAGCGCGTTGGCTCACTTTTTCTATAGCTCAGACCAGGCCTGGTACGAGCTATTCTGGCTTTTCTTCCTGCCAGCGGCTGCTTTCTGTGGTTGGCTCTCCTGTGCCGGCTGTTGCTATGCCAAGTATCGCTACCGAAGGCCTTATCCAGTTATGCGGAAGATCTGTCAAGTGGTACCGGCAGGGCTGGCCTTCATCCTAGACATCAGCCCTGTGGCCCACCGGGTGGCTCTCTGTCATCTGGCTGGTTGCCAGGAGCAGGCGGCCTGGTACCACACCCTTCAGATCCTCTTCTTCCTTGTTAGCGCCTACTTCTTCTCCTGCCCGGTACCTGAGAAGTACTTCCCCGGTTCCTGTGACATTGTGGGCCACGGGCATCAAATCTTCCACGCCTTCCTTTCCATCTGCACGCTCTCCCAGCTGGAGGCCATTCTTCTAGACTACCAGGGACGGCATGAGATCTTCCTCCAGCGCCATGGTCCCCTGTCTGTCTACACTGCCTGCCTCTCCTTTTTCTTTTTAGCTGCCTGCAGTGCGGCCACCGCCTCCCTCCTGAGGCACAAAGTCAAGGCCAGACTGATCAAGAAAGATTCCTGAGGTCTGCCGAGGGGGAAAGGTGTAGAGATGTGCTACTGTGATTTGGAGAAAACTTGACACAGTAATTAGAAACTGACATTTTGTTTATAAGGCTTGATTTTTAAATTAATATGTATTACAAGCTGGGGATGAAACTCAGTTGGTAGAGAGTGCTTAACATAGCATGCAGGAAGCCCAGGGTTCAATCCCCAGTACCCCACAAACCAGTAGCAGCATTCAAGGAGGCAGAGTCAGGAGGATCAGAAGTTCTAGGTCATCCTCAGTTGTGTAGTGGGTCCAAGGCTAGCCTTTGATACATGATAACTTACTAAAAAAAGATTATTATATATTTTCAAGGGCATGGTATGGTTATAAAATTTCAAATGCAAGGCAGGCATTTAAGAGTTTTAAAAAGGGATATTCATTTTCTATCTAGGTTATAGCCTTGCATGGGAAGGGATCCTGGCTAAGATTCATGAGATCCCAAACTAAAGAAAACCATCTCCTCTCATGAACACTAAGCAGAAATCTGGATGTGGCTTCCAAAGCTGAGTCCTGAACTGGACAGATAATCAAATCGGACTGCCAAGTAAACTGTGGATGTTCCTCACGATAACAGAACAGCCACCCTATGGGGCTGGTCTTGGTAACTGAGTTGACCTGTGGACTCTGTCTTATTACAATTTCAGATTGTCAAGGGCGGAGTCGGAATTTTCAAGAAGATTCACAAAACTCTTAGACAGAATGGACTATTCAATGTATCTGATCTCTGGCCTCTTTCAGTGCAGCAATGGGCCCTTTCTCAGGATACCCAACTAGCTGGCCAATTTTCCATCCCTAGTCTGCATGGTAATATACAGAATTCCAAAGCTATTACACTTCCAGGAAACGCTTGGAGCCATATGAAGCTGATTCTCATGTAATACAGACACATCAGAAAATGCAGCAGTGCCAAGCTCTACTGGGAGACCCAGCCCGAAAACATGGACACTCTGTGTTGCCCATGGGGACCTTTTAGTTTCTATGTGTGGACTGCAGTATTCACTGCAAGCTATTTAGGGTTGTCTTGCAGGCCAGGAGATCATCTGAAGGTTTGAACAGACTCTTTTAAAAGCTTGGCTCTGAAGTTGCTCGAGGGATCTGATTCTTTCAAGAGGAACCTAGTGCATCATCTAAGGTTCACACCCCAATCCAGGGTCCTCAGTCAGGCAGTTCTGCCTCAGATTCAAGAAGAAACCTTAAAACAGGTCACAGGACAGGTAAATGTGTGCTCACCATGTTTGGCCCCTGAAGGTTCTTTGAGTACAAATGAGGCACCTGGTGGCCAAAGGCACTGTTTGCAATATTGCCGCAAGCCGCTGCTGTGGAGTGGGTGGTGCTTGCAGCTGATGTGTTCTGGCCCCACAGCTCTCTGTGAGGACTGACGTCTGCATTAATCCAGTGAAGGAGGCTGTGGCCAAGGAAGAGCTGAGATACCCTCTTTTCACAGGCTGTGTTTCCTATCAGTATAAGGCCCCTGTGTATTAAAAAGGGAAGTGGTCTGTTTCAACTCCAGTGTGATGACCCTCCTCCACTTACTAGTCTTTAAAACTTTGTGTTTTTTCTTTAATCTTTCTGTGAGAATTTTGTGAGTTTTGTGCCTTATACATGGAAATGTCTAAACATTGTATTTAATATATGCACACATGCAATTTCATGTTTTGGATTATTGGTACAAGAAAAAAAGAAGAACCCCAGAAAGGAAGAGTAACTTATCAAACAACTATTCATCTATATTTGGGGGGGGTAGGTTCAACTGAAACTTTCTTGCTGCCTTCAAAGCAAGAAAGCCTGTGTCTCCTGCATTGTTTTACTAGCTGGGTTTCTTGTTCATGGTCAAAGATCTGAACTTCTGTGCTGAGTGTCTACCCAAGCTCCTGGCTGTCTAGGCCAAGTTCATGACAAGGAATGATATCAAAATTGAACTGGTTTGAACTGAACAAAAGATGGCAGGGGAGGAGGGGTCGTGTAAATGCTACAAGTAAAGGGTCTGTTTAAAATGGGGACCAGAAAGTGTTAGAAATTCTCTTTGTTATGGATTCAAAGATGGTATTCTTTTAAAAGTTGGTGGGAAAAGTGAGAGAGGGAAGGATCGGGGAAGGTGCTCTTGACTGTAACTGTGGTGGTGTTTGTGAATGGAGATTCTCTCTCTCTCTCTTGAGATAAGATCTCACTCTATAGCCCTGGCTGGGCCTGTAAATATAGACCAGGCTGGCTTTGAACTCTAGAGCTCAACCTGTTTCTGCCTCCCAAGTGGCAGGGTTAGAAGTGTGCACCACCAGGCCAGGGCCTGCACCTGCAGGCCAGGGCCAAGCTAAACTCTGTCACTGGTGGCTCCATGACACCATACGTGTAAAAAATGAGATGGTGGCATTCGATTTTCAGTTTAATTATACAACTATTGCTAACTAGTGATTTGGAAATTGATAAGAGAGAAGAAAGAAGTGATTTCTGTGGAGTTGGGACTTGACCCCCAAGACCTCCAACATGCTAATCAAGAATTCCTTCATTGACCTACTCCATTTGACCAGGCCAGGGAACAGAGTATATATAATATATACCTTGGGACACATTGAGATGGGGGACTGTGATCTTCCTTGAAAATACCAATATCTAGTTAGAATAATTAAATATAGGTGATTTTAACTCTTTGGACTCCTTTCGGGACAGTCATTAAAATGAGTCTATCAGTATGGAAAAGACCTGCTGAACTTAAAAGTAACAACTAGGAATTGTAAAAGGGAGGATGGATGCCTCTTAATTTACATTGGGGTTACTACCCCCCCCCCAAAAATCAGTATAATGTGAAAGAAAAAATAGTATAATGGAGATAGTTCCCTGGCTCCGCAATACTAGACGTTCTGGTTGTTGCCACCGCTCTTTTAATTAAGACTTTCAACCCATTAACATGCAAATGCCTCTGATAAAATTAAGCTGTTAGTCACCTATATTTTCTCATGAATAAAATTCTTGTAGATTTATACAAGGCCCTACTTAGTTCAAGAAGTGGGGCCGACGGGATGCATTTGGGTGTGCCTGTTTCTCATTTCAGAATCCTGACTTTTATTTGCTGGTGAAAGTTGTTTCTGGTTTGGAGTGTTTTGTGTTGTTTGAGATGGGTCTTTCTGTGTTTCCCAGGCTGGCCTGGAGCTCCCATCTCAGTTGGCCAAGGAGCTGGGAACACAGCCACACCACTCCCAATTCTAATGAAATAATTTTAAAGTTCTTAAAGATGTCAGGGTTACAATTTCAGATTTTAAGTCTCTCAATAGCAGTGTGCAAGTCATCGACCGGAAGCTTGAAATAGGGTTCAGAGCCGCGACCCGAGGGGAGCTTATTTGTGTTTCTTTCTATTGCTCTCCGTGTTTTTCTTTGGTTACTGCTCTGTAGTTCCTCCTGGATCCTCCAGATGGCGGTGTTGTCTTAATCGATGCGTTCTCAGCGCTTGTTACCAAGGTTGCCGCTAATTGTACTACTGTGTTTTGTTCCACTGCTTAGTAAAGAGAATGTGGGATTATTTTTTGTCTCTATAAATCGACTTACATGAATAATCATTAAACAGTTTTTGTACATGGATTTTTGTTGCGTTAACAATATAAAGAAAACTACCTTCCTTGACCCCTTGACAAGGGCTGCCTGGACCCCAAACTCCTTCTAAAGCTGGGTTTGTATTTCGCTTGGCACTGCCAGGGGGAGGAGGTAGGGACACTCCATCCATCTAAAAGTGGGAAGACATAAAAGCTTCTAAAAAACATGTCTACAGCTAATTTCTCTACTCGTGGGCTGAACAAACTACCCTTTGAAGAGCCACGGAGTTGACTGCTGTATGGATTTCAATGTAATTACATAAACGTTCCTAGCTGCATTCACAATTGTATTAAAGATTTTGACATTTTGAATTGATGGCCTACATTTTTTGAAATATAAAAATTATGAATAACACAAAGCAATGTAGAATTTCCAAGAACATAATGCCTGGCCCTTTGCAGAAGGAGATGTGGGTTTTCTACCAGAGTACATGTTTCTGATTTGGTAACTTAAAAAAAAAAAGAATAATCTTGCTAGCATATCTAAGGTAGGGGCTTCTACTATATCATGATGCTTATAGGAAGATGCGTTCGTGGTACCTTCAACTCCAGGAGGCCTGACCAAATCCCCTCCATAGCCATTTGAGCGTCTGAGTAGTTATGAGGCAAATAAGGGCACAGGTCTTCCATTGCTATAGAGCAGGGGTTCTCAACCTTCCTAACGCTGGGACTCTTCAACACAGTTCCTCATGCTGTGGTGACCCCCAACCATCACATTATTTTCATTTCTACTTCACAACTGTCATTTTGCTAGTTGTGAATTGTAGTACGGACATCTGTGTTTTCCAGTCTTCTTGGGTGACCCCTGTAAAAGGGTCATTCACCCCAAGGGGGTCATGATGCACAGGTTGAGTGAGGACCACTGCTCCAAAGGGTCTGAGAATGGTGGTGATGTTTCCAAGCCATACCACTCATTGAAATGTCCAAATATTTTCCCTTCAGAGAACCTCAGGGCCCAGCTAACCAGCAACGCCAACTCCAAATATCTGAAGCAAGACTTTTGCAGCATGCAGCTTTGCATAATCTCACTGGGACGTCTGGTCCTAAACACCTCACAAGTGGCCATAACTGTGCTATTGCTTTTTCAGCTAAAGTCACCCCCACACCATCTTCTTGGAGGTCAAAGAAAGCATTGCATGTGCCACAGAGGCCTCTCAGAAGCCCACAGGCCCATTGTCCATTGTCAGCCTGGAATGCAAAGTCAAATCCACTGAGGTTTTTGAGACGAGTGTTGGATCCTGAGAAAACTGTCTTGTCTAATAACCTTGCCTGATTTCAAATCCTTCTCACATTTCACTGGACTTGTCTGTTGCCCAAGCAATGGTCCCCCACTCACCCCAAGAGATAAGAATATAAGGTGGGAATTTTAAAAAGGCTCCTTTCAAGGAACTGCGTAGATTTCTTAGATCAGTAGAAAGGTTGTTTTTAAGTAATAGCTGAGTATTGAAGAAAATGTAGAAAAATGGGAAGAAAAGATAACCCATGGACCCATTAATAAAATAAAATATTTTGGGGGAAAAGTAAAGCTTTTATCGAAATATTGTCATCATAAAATATAAACTAGTAATGCCATATAAAACTTCCTGGGAGGGGGGGATAAAAAGGAAGTAAAAATTTCAAGCAACCTAGTACTTTTGCTTTATAAAGTATAAAATCAACAGTCCAGTTCAGTTTACAGGGCTGCCAGGAGCTCCATTACACTCCGTCTGACATTACACTGTGCAGGTAATCTGATGATGCCAGCTTAGTGAACAAAGCCCGTGATACACTCGCTCTCTGGTTGAAAGAATTGTGTGAAATACCTCCTCAGATTCAAATGCCCAGCAAGGGCTGTGCTGGAGAGACCCTCCCTGGAGCCCAGCCAGCCCAGCCTGTGAACTGAGTACGTGAATTCACTGATAGTCCTCCCCAAACAGGGAACACTGCCAGAAACCGGGCTTGGCCCTAAGCACCTGGGACACAGTAGCAACATTTAATCCCCGCAGCTGTAGAGAAACAGAAAACCAGGTAAATGAAGTATGTGGTGTGTTAGAAGGAGAAAAAGAAAGCAAAGAAGAGGGATCGGCCGAAAGGCTGGGTGAGTGTACAGGTTTGGTTTGGTTTTAATTCTACGTGTATGGGTATTTTGCCTGTGCACCAGATTTGTACAGGGCCCATGGAAGCCAGAAGAGGGCACTGGGTCTCCTGTAACAACCCCAAGTCCCCTGCCAGAGCGGCCAGCGGCTCCTCATTGGAGGTGAGCCATCACTCCGGGCCCCCGTTTAGTTTTGTACACAGAGTCTCATGCAGTTGGGGCTAGCCTCACACTTGCTATGGCGCTGAGGATGACTTTGGTCCTGCTGCTGGCAGCTCAAGGGCGAGCGTTGTGATTATCATCGACTTGCAAGCACTTCCATGCAAGGTTTTTACGCAGTGATGAGGATCAAACCCAGGGCTTCTTACTTGTGAGTCAGCTGTCTTACCAAGTGAGTTACACCCCCAGCCCCCTCAATTTTGACTAGGATTAGGGAAGACCACTGAAAGGGATGGGAAACCATCTGTGTTTTGCCCAAAGCATGCCAGATTAGAAGGGAGCCTGGCGAGAACCGAGGTAGGAGGTAAGAGAAGCCCATAAGACCTTATGAGGAGATTATTGTAACTTCAGGAAATGGGGGAGTATTCCGGATCCCATTTCTCATCAAAGTATTTTTTTTTTTTTAGTTACCAATTACTCATTATGATTCTATTTCCTTCGATTTACACAAAACCAGGTTATTGTTTTAAGTTTTCTGATTCATGGGCCTGGCCCAACCAGCTCTGCCTTCCTGTGGGCACCCGCTTGTCCGGGAGCAGATTGTTCCCAGGGTATTTTTAAACTGCCTAAGACACTGGGTCCCGATTCCTAGAAAGACGTGGACTGTTTCTTCATTCTGTGGACACTAGTTTTGTACTCTGGGTAATTTTCTGGGCAGAAATGGAATGTCACACCCCAGGGAGAGTCTGTAAACAACAGCAAAAGCTTACCTGATCTACACTACACTACTGGACCTATCCTGAGGTGAGTTTTCACTCCCCCATTGGGATCACAAGCCCGTTGTTAGTCACCATTTGTTGTTGTTGTTGTTATTTGGTTTTTCAAGACAGGGTTTCTCTGTGTGTATCCCTGGCTGTCCTGGAACTCACTCTGTAGACCAGGCTGGTCTCGAACTCACAGAGATCCACTTGCCTCTGCCTCTGCCTCTGGAGTTCTGTGATTAAAGTTGTGCACCGCCACCGCCTGGCATTGACAGCTACCTTTTTTATGGCCCCCATTTTAAAATTTTAAATATAGCTTACAAACAAAAATGTAGCTTATTTTACAAATAAGTTAACCCAGGACTACCTGATTAGTAACAGAATCTCCCCAAAACTTGGACCTTTGGATCTGAAGCTTCCAGTCTTCCCCATCAGAATCAAGGGAATGTAGAAAATTCTTTCCCACGCATCATTGTGTAGACCAGAAAAGTTTTTCAATTGAGAGGAGCATGTGATGCAGTTCCCCTGACTCCATTCTTCAGTAAGTAAAACAGACCTATATATGCAGTTCTCTCTGAATTCCTATGCAGATTGACTGTACTTTTCCTCTAAGTGATGCTGCTGGGATGGTGGGTACCAGAGACAAAATTCCACATGTGCTCAGTGCTGGGATTCATCTATAATCACCAGAAAGAGTTTCTAGACCAAAACCTGCTTAAAGAACCACCAACTGGTCTCGAATTATCCATACTTCTTTAGTGTGTGTAGGACAACTGACGTGGATCAATGCACAGGATGTGGTAAATGGATGCCATTTCTCATCAAAGTAAATCTGAGCATTATTCCATACTGAGCCAATTTCTTTTTCCCAAAGACAGCTAAAGAAATATGTCAAACATTCCACGGACTTTCTCATAGAATCTGATTCTGCTATGGGAAAAATACTATGGCTTGGCTCCTGGGGCGGTTTGCATCCAGCAAAGGCTGGAGGCAGTCTCTGCTGTTACCATTACGTCCATCACCTCACAATGAGCAGAATGCTGTGGGTTCTATGGAAAGGCCAGACCCTCTCTCTGGGGACCCAGTTATCTCGCTGCAGAGCAGAAGCCCTTTGCTTCTGGGAAGGATTTCTCTCCATCGGTATGGAGTGAGATGCGTTTCATCCTCCCAGGGACACAGGGGTAGAGAGAGTTCTGCTGTGTTTTGGGGAGTAATTCTTTTCTTTTCTTTTTTTCTTTTCTTCCATATTTCTTCCCTTGTACTCAGTACTCATGGTCACAGACTCTCACAGGCATTGGGGGGCAGGGGAATTCTTCTATCAGGACCCCAAACCACAAACAGGCTGGCTTACCATCCTTTGTGACTGTGGTCCCCATGCTCTCTTGGCCTGCAGGAGAAACCTCATGGTCCCCTTACTTTTTGCACCTTAATTCCAACCTGTTTTGTGTTGTGTCTCACAAAAAGTATGCCAACAGGTATGATATTTCACAGTGCGAGCCCAAAGACATGAGTTAAATCCCCAGAACCCATGTTTTGTTTTGTTTTTAATGGATATAATGTTGCATATTTGGAATCCCAGTACTTGGGGAGGTGTACACAGGAGGACCCCTGGGCTCCCTGACCAGTCAGCCTCATTAGCAATCTCCAAACCACTGAGGGACTCTGCTTTAAAATGAGCAGACAGCTACAACATCCCTGAGCTTGTTACTATCTCCTCCATATGCCTGAGCATGCTTGCTCGTGTGTGTGTGTGTGTGTGTGTGTGTGTGTGTGTGTGTGTGTGTGAGAGAGAGAGAGAGAGAGAGAGAGAGAGAGAGAGAGAGAGAGAGACTATTCATGGGGAGCTGTGAATAAGTGTCTTTTCACCCCAGATAGAGAAGAGTTGACGAGTCAAAGTATGGATAGCACCAAAGTTCAATTCCCAGCACACTCATGGTGGCACATAACCACTTGTAACTCCAGTTCCAAAGGATCCCATGCCCTCTTCTGGCCTCATCAGGCACTGTACACATGTGACACACAGGCATGCATGCAAGCAAAAGCCCGTACACCTAAAAATAAATACTTTTTCAAGTGCCCCATCCTCTCCCCTCTTCTGTTCCTTAGTTGTGCCTTAATTTTATAATCTCTAGCTTTCCCAGTCCCCAGACAGTGTTCGAACGGTCCATTTGAAATTCTCCACCAGACAATGGTTACCACTCCCATGACACGTACAAGATGCCAATAGCTACTGCACGAGCTGACGTGTGCTTACTCATTCTATGCTCACACAACTTTACGGTCTGGGAAATGGCTATTATTAGCCCATTTTGCAACTAGGAGAGATTAACAAACTTCCAGTGAGTCACAGAACTGTCAAGCAGCAGAATCAGAATCTGTGCTTCTCCGGTCTTGCTCAGAGGCTGCCCACATGCCCTTCCTTCTCTTCCCTTCCCTGTCCCCTCCTCCTTCTCTCTCCACCTTCTTATTTTTCTCCCTTCTCCCCTGCCCCTCCCCTTCTGCTAGCTTTTGTTTTATGGAGAAACCCCAAACACAGACAAAATTAGACAGAACTGTATAACGAATCCTTATGTAATTATCAACAATTATCCACTCGTAAATAATCTGATTTCCTTTATATCACCATACCAAGCTTGCCTCTTTACATAATATTTTGAAGTGAATCATGCGTTTTTCCCCACAATACTTCATTGATTATTTTTAAAAGATGGATCTTTCTTCTAGTTTTTATCTATTTATTGGTTTACTTTTGTACTTCCTCAGAGATGGATGGGGTCTTGTTTTATGACCCAGATTGGCCTAGAATTTTCTGTGGAACCTAGGTTGTCCTTGAGCTTGAAGCAATCCACCTGCCTCAGTGCAAGGATTACAGGGATCTAACATCTGGCTAATCTGGATTTTTTTCAAAGTAAAACCATAAAGCTTCTACCATGTCTAAAATATTAGACAATTCCTTCACATCATTAAACAGCCACTGTTTGATTCCCAGTGACTCACTAACTAACTAACATGAGGTTTATTTGTTTGGATCAAGGTCCCAGCAGAGCCCCCACTGCCATCAGTGAGCTGCCTGCTTATGTTTCATTTTATCTGTAAGGTCCCTTCCACTTCACTCCCCTCTGCCACATCCCTTGGAATTCATCGGCAGAACAAACTCTCATGTCCTGGAAGTTACTTCATCCTGTTTCCGGGGTTCCACCAGAACCTCTCATTCCCAGACTTCAGGGAAGAGATTGATGATGAGTCATAGACCCACAGGACTCACTCACTGACTACATGGTAAGTAAAGTCAATGTGTGTAAATACATTGGCTTGGGGCCTGTGAGAGTGGTTCAGAGGATAAAGATACTTACTACCAAACCTATGACCTGAGTCCAACTTCTGGAACCCACATGGTGAAAGAGCAATTACCTTGTATTGTCTACTGACTGACAGACATGCCATGGCACCCCCACACTCACATATACACATGCAATAGATAAGTAAATACATGTAATGTATTGCTTTGAGTGACTGTGATTTCCTACATGAGCCCCATGATGGCTAGTGTTAATTGTCACCTGGACAGAAGCTAGAATCACCTGGGAGATGGCCACTTGGGCTCTCATGGGGCATTATTCTGATTGTATTGAGGTGGGGAAACCTGTTCACTGTGGTTGACACTTTTCCCTGACTGGGATATTGGACAGTGTAAGCAGAGAAAGGGGGCTGAGCAGCAGCATGATTCACCCCTCTCGGCTTCCTGATTGAGCATGAGGTGACCGACTGCTTGAAGCTCTCCCTCCCTTAACTTCCTGCCATGACTGATTCTTTCCTGAGCTGTAAGCGTGAAATAAAAATCTTTTCGTTTAAGTTGCCTTTGTCAGAATGTTTTTTGTTGTTGTTTTGTTTGTTTGTTTTTTATTACAGAAACAAGAAAAGAAACAAAGACAGCTGTATAAGTTAAGAACAACTAGTGAGCATCACTTCTCATCTTATTTTAGAGATGCAAAAACAGAAGACTCGAGAAGGTGTTTGACTTCAGTTTACACAAATACAATCTTCATAACTAGTTAGGGTAAGGATATGGCTGCAAGAATCCAAGCTGCTCCTTTGTTTTCCCATTCCATACTGCATGTGTGATGGGGGAACAGAAGAGCTGCAGATATTCTGATGCCATCACAGCCATTCCCTGTGTGCTTTTGGCAGGGGACCTGTGGTCCCGAGGAATGAACTCAGAGGCTTGCATATGCTAGACAAGCACTCTACCACTGGGCTACAACCAAGTCCTTAGTTTTATGGAATGGGATCTCACCAGGTTGCCCAAGATGGCCTTGAACTCACAATACAGCTCAGGCTGACCTTGAACTTATCGACTTCCTGCCTCAGCTTTCCGATTGCTAGAATCACAGAGCCTGGCTTTCATGTTGTTTTAAAGCCAACATTTTTCTGTCTGCATTTGGAAGCCCGAACTATATTCAATGTTACTACCACATATTTTTTTTTCAACCCTCTGTGTGTGTACAGCTGAAAGTTTTATTACTCTGGAGTCATTTAACAAGCAGGAGGTGAGTTCAATGATGTCTCCAGTGCTAAATGAGGAATGTCTTTCATTTTCATGGGTGTGAGGATATTAAAGCAAAAATATTCAGTTAGGAAACAGTCTCTAGCCAATGGTTCCTTGATCTCTTAAACTTCTGCCTCTAGACTCAGAGTTTAATGTTTACTTAGTCACAGTGCCTATGTTCACAAACCCATGTTTATTCTCAAGATACAGGGACCTTATAGCTTCTAGAGTAAGCAGGGAAAGGAGGTATTGCCAAAAGCCAAAAATTAGACGAATCCATCAGGAGCCCCATTAGATGATAACTAAATGTACAATGTTCTCGTTTTAGCCCCTAGATTTGTTATAATCTTTTCATAGGAATATCTACAATAATCAGTGGCTTCAGTGACTAGTTGGTACCTTGAATGATCGGCACTCCTTGTACAGCTCTCCTTCAGATTAATAATACACATTTCTGACTTCTCCCTACAGTTGAGGTAAGAGCAGGTGTGGGCCAAACTGTGTATCCATTGTTAATGGGAAACCTAGCCCACGCCAAAGCATTTATTGAACCATTTTATCTCTTTGCATGCCTGGTATGTCATCAATTCTAGGTACAATGAATTTTATTACCACAGTTATTGGTACAACCCCCCTGCCATGACAGTATCAAACTCCTTGTTCAAATGCTCGGTTCTTACTGCAGCCATACCTCTTATTATCTGTCCTAACTCCAGACACCATAGTGCTTTTAACTGAACTTTATTTGGCCCTGCAGAAGGGGGTGACTCTATTTTCTTTCAGCGCATGCTTTGATTCTCTGTGCATGCAGAAGCATATGTTCTAGTCTTAACTGAATTTGGCATTGTTTCTCGTGCTATTCCTTATTACATGGGTGAAAAATAATATTTGAGTACACAGATATCTTAGTCAGTGTTCTATTCCTGTGAAGAGACACCGTGACCATGACAACTCTTAGAAAAGAAAGAAAGCAGACAGACATGGTGCGGGAGAAGTAGCTGGGAGTTCTACTTTCAGATCCATAGACAGCAGGAAGAGAGGGACACTGGGACTGGGTTGGGCTTTTGAAATCTCAAAGCCCACCCCCAGTGACTCATTTCCTTCAGTAAGGCCACACCTACTTCAACAAGGCCACACCTCCTAAACCTTCTCAAGTAGTTATGACTAAGCATTCAGATAGATCAGCCTGTGGGGGGCCTTTCTTATTCTAACCACCACAGTGGAGATATTCTGAGCTCTAATACCAATTTGCTTCCTGTTTGAGTTTATCATATACTGACTGTAGGGTCTAGCCATCGACACTGTAGCTTACTTTACATTGGCTGCTATAATTATCATTATCCTAACAGGAGTAAAAGTACTTAGTTGACTAGTCACCCTCCATGGAGGTAAATTAAATGACCTCAGGCTATACTGTGAGCCTTAGGTAAAGTCACTGGAATTTTCTTTCTTTTCTCCTTTCTTTCTTTCTTCCTTCCTTCCTTCCTTCCTTCCTTCCTTCCTTCCTTCCTTTCTTTCTTTCTTTCTTTCCTTCCTTCCTTCTCTCTCTCTTTTTTCTCCCTTTCTTATTTAAATTTTTTTCATTTTATATACCAACCACTGTTCCCCCTCCCTCCCCTTTTCCTGTCCCCACCACCTCCCCTGCATCCCACCCCCATTCATTCCTAATGGGGCTAAAGCTTCCCTTGAGTCTTTATTTGTTTTTGTTTTGTTTGAGATATGGTTTCTCTGTGTAGCCCTGGCTGTCCTGGAACTTGCTCTGTAGACCAGGCTGGCCTCAAACTCACAGAGACACGGCCCAGCCCCCTGGAATTTTCTTATTTAATTGATAGATACCATAGGTGCTAGGGACTAGAACTTGGGTCCTCACAGTTGCCTGGCAAGACTTTACAGACTAAGCCATCTCGCACCAACCACTATTTTTTTCTCCTTTTTTTATTTATTATATTTGTGGTTTTTTACACATCAGCCATGGGTTCCCTTGTCCTCCCGCCCCTGCCCCACCTTCCCCCAGCCCCTCCCCTCCATTCCCATCTCCTCCAGGGCCAAGACTTCCCTGGGGATCTGATTCAAACTGGTGGATTTAGTCCAGGCAGGTCCAGTCCCCTCTTTCCAGGCTGAGCAAAGTGTCCCTGTGTAAGCCAAGGTTCCAAACAGCCAGCTCATGCACTAAGGACAGGTCCAGGTCCCACTGCCTGGGTGCCTCCCAAACAGTTCAAGCTATTCAATTGTCTCACTTATCCAGAGGGTATTTTTTAAGGCAGAGCCTTACTGTGCCATAGTTAGGGTTACTGTTGCTGTGATTAAACACCACAACCAAAAGCAAGTTGGGGAGAAAAAGTTTCTTTGGCTTATACTTTCATATCATAGTCCATCACTGAAAGAAATCAGGGCAGAAATTCAAACAGAACAGGAACTTGGAGGCAGGAGCTGATGCAGAAGCCATGGAGGGGGTGGGCTGCTTACTGGTTTATTCCCCTTGGTTCACACAGCCTGCTTTCTAATAGAACCCAGGACCACCACCCCAAGAATGGCACTACCCACAATGGGCTTGACCCTTCCCCATCAATTACTAGTTGAGAAAATGCCTTACAGACAGATTTCAAGAAGACATTTTCTCAATTGAGACTCCCTCCTTTTAGACAATCTTAGCTTGTGTCAAGCTGACATAAAACTAGCCAGCATACTTCATATCCTGAAATTTACTTTGTAGCCTGGAATCTGTGATCCTGTTTTCCTCCAAAATGCTGGGCTCACAGGTGTGAGCCACTCGGCAAGGTCAGCCCTCTTGGAAGATAAGACTTTCCAGGGAATAAGGACAGTGGAAATGAATATGAGAGGGCACTCCAAGGACATGCTGCTGGCCAGCAGTCCCTCTCACTGCCACCCAGAATCAAGGTATACTGTTTTTGTTCAACAGAAAGGAAGAGAATACCTGTAGAAATAATCCCGGACACAGACATAGCCATTTGGAGTTTGTCCTATGAATTTAGGAACTGAAGAGTAGGAATGTCATGGGACCAAAAACTGTAAAGTCAGTCTGGACAAAGAGTTAACAGAAGTGAGTTATATATATATAATTAAATAGTCCTTAGAGGGAACTTCTCATGGTCTGTCCAATCAGGTTCCCTGGGAGACATCTTCCAGCCTTGTGAGTTCCTCCTCCATCTATGATGGAGTGTTGAGGGACCCAATTTTGGTCAAGTCTGTAACCGGAAGCTTTTCTGGGTCCCATCCGGCCCCACAACAGCTTATAAAATAAGCACTCAGAGGCTTAATTACAAGCTGGTCTATGGCTCAGGCTTACTGCTAGCTATCTCTAACATTTTAAATTAACCCATTTCTATAATTTATGTATCGCCACATGGCTTGTACCTGTGTTCTGTTACATCTTGCTCCCCACCCCACCCCCGGCAGCTCCCAACATCTCCCCCAACTCCATTTTTCCTTTCCCCATAACTTTGCTTGGATTTCCCACCTGGCTATAACCTGTCTTGCCATAGGCCAAGGCAGCATCTTTAGTAACGAAGGGTAGCAACACATCTTCACAGCATACAGAAAGACTATCCCACAGCACAAGTCTTGTGCAAGAAGTTAAAGCTACTGTCATTCACACATGCAAAGGCCATGTCATATCCCAAAGACAGCACTCCAAAGTGCCCTCCCTTCCTTCAGCTTTTATACTTTTTCCATCTTATTTGGGTTTGCTTGGTTTTGGTTTTTCTGTTTGTTGATTTGATTTTTGTTTTGTTTGTTTTGGTTTGATTTTTGAGACAGACTCTCATTGTGTAGCTCAGTGTAGCCTCAAAGATGTTCCAATCTCCAGAGTACTGGACTCCTAGGCATGCACCACTGCACCCAAATAGAACAGAGAATTGTTGGGACTCATGTTTCAGGAGGTTGGGACAATCTAACAATGTGGTGGCTGCATCTACTCAGTGTTAATGTGCTACAAACTAGCCTTGAGAAAGCTGAAGAAGTGAACAAAAGGCACCCCTGATCTATAACACCCCTTCTTACAATAACTATTCACAGTTTGCTAACCAGACAAAGGCTTTAATCCATTCAGGAGGCAGCTACCCCATAACCTAGTCACCTTAAAGACAGAACTTTCTATCACTGCCATCAGCATTATCACCATAGCAATTAAATCTCAACATAAGTACCAGAGTGGACAGAGCATGTTCAAACCATTGCAGAAACCCTGCCTGGCTTTTCCTCCCTTAGCATGGATATCAATTTTTAAAGGCCACAGACCACAAGAGTTGTCTTTGCCCTTGCAATTCTGGGGTACAGAAGTAGATAAAAGACACTCCATTAACAATTGACTAATAGGAGTTTCTCAGAAAAGAAAGCACATGGACAGAAGTCATTCCTCAAACACAAATAGATTCCTCATGAACAGTAGGCTAAGGTGTGACTTACCCTTCCTTCCAGTCCCACAAACCTCTTCCCTGCCCAAGCCAGGAAAGATAGATCCAGAGCAGTCAGGCAGATCAGCCCTAAAGGCTTTTAAGTGTGTTCCTATGTCTTGGGATTTCTTTTAAGAGAACTGACATGGATGGAGAGATTGTGAATGTCTTAGTTAGGGTTTCTATTGCTGTGAGGAAACACTATGACCACGCAACTCTTATAAAGGAAAACATTTAATTGTGTTCAGAGGTTCAGTCCATGATCAACTTGATGGGACATGGCAGTGTGCAGGCAGACATGGTGCTGGTTACATCTTGACCAGAAGGAAACAGGAAGTGAACTGAGTCACTATGCAGTATCTTGAGCAAGTGATACCTTAAAGTCTACCTCCACAGTGGCACACTTCCTCAAACAAGACTACACCTACTCCAACAAAGCCATGCCTCCTAATAATGCCACTCCTTATGTCTCAGTTAGGGTTTTTATTGCTGTGAAGAGACACCCTGACCACAGCAGCTCTTATAAATGAAAACATTTAATTGGGTTGATTCACTTACAGTTTCAGAGGTTCAGTCCATTATCATCATGGCAGGGAGCACAGTGGCATATAGATAGACATAGTGCTGGAAAAGTAGCTGAGAGTCCTACATCTGGCAGGCAGCAGGGACTTGATTGAGATACTGGGCAGTATCCTGAGCACCAGAAACCTTGAAACACTTCCCACAGTGACACACTTCCTCCAACAAGGCTGTACCCACTCCAACAAAGCCATACCTCCTAATAGTGCCACTCCCAATGAGATTATGGGGGCCAATTACATTCAAACTACCACAGTGGGCCTGTAAGAGTTTAAGTTTTTCACAATGAGTCAGTAACCAGTGATGCAAGCTACCCAGTAGCAGTGAGGTACAGAGGAGTGGAAAACTGAAGGGTTGAGTTTATCATCATGATTAATTCTCCCAGTCACTATTCTAGTCAGTGTCTCCGGTACAGTGCAATGGCAGGTGTTTTTAATGTTTTCAGTGACTGTAGTGGATCCTAATCAGTTCATGGAGGGTTTTAATTAAATAATAGGGGAGTCCTAATTAAACTAATGTACACGAGAAAAAGAAATGAGAAAGGGACAAGAGCTGGGTATGGTGACTGTCCAAAGAAGAAGAGGAGGAGGAAGAGGAGGCGCTGATGTTAGGTATAGTGGTGGTGCATGCCTTTAATCCCATCATTAGGAGGCAGAGACAGGTACATCTTTGTGAGTCTGGTCTTCAGAGAGAGTTCCAGAGGCCAGCAAGGGATATATAATGAGACCCTGTCTCAAAAAGAACAAGAACAAAAACAAAGAAAAGGAGGAGAAAGAAGGGGAGGAAGATGAGGAAGAAGAGGAAGACAAGAGGACACAGACAGGTAAGAATAAGAAACAGTACTAAGGAGAAACAAAGAGGTACCAGAAAAGAATCTTTATGGGTAGGTGTAATAGTCACCAGTGATGGCTTTAGATGCCACTTATGTTCTTATCCTTGCCCCTGGACCGTCATGCTGTTAGTGACCCACAGGAAGATTGGCTGTGGTAAGCAGCCATAAAGACAAAGCTGCTGTGATGGCTATTCTTGGTGTTCAACCTGACTATATCTGGAATTAACTACAACCCAAGTGACTGGGTATACCTGTGAAGGATTTTTCTTAATTAAATCATTTGAAGTGGGAAGACCCACTTCTAACCTGGATCTTTGAGGTGGGAAGATCCACTTTAAATCTGGGCCACACCTTCTGGTGGCAGCCTATATAAAGGACGTTGAAGAAGGGGGCTTGCTTTCTGCTTGCTTGCTCTCACTCTTGCTAACAAGTCCATTCCTTCACTGGCGTTAGCGCCTATGTAAAGAAGGGCTTCTGACATATACTGAACCAGCTGAGATATCTCCTTAACAACTGCTGGATGGTTGGACCTTCTGTTGGTAGACAGCCATTGTTGAACTATCTGGACCACAGCCTGTAAGCCACTCTAATAAATCCCCCCCACTCTCTCTCTGTTGATTCATCTTATTAGTTCTGTTCCTCTAGAGAAACCTATTACAGCTGCCATCTGACTGGTGGCAGCAAGTGACCCATGATGCTGAGTTATGTCTTCTCCCTCAGGCTTACTATTCTATCGTGTCTCTAAATTCATAGGTCATAACCCCATGTTTTGAAGATCAGACTCCTGGGAAAACTTGAGACATAATGAATCCAAACCCCTGGGCATCTTGGCTTCACTTTTATTTTTAAGCTCTCAGCGTTAATGTTCTTGATTTCTCTCTGTTCCTGATGATGTTTCAGGAATGGGGTCTTGGGGTCTTGTTTTTGTTTTGTTTTGTTTTGTTTGTTTGTTTGTTTTTTTGTTTTTTCGAGACAGGGTTTCTCTGTGTAGCTTTGCGCCTTTCCTGGAGCTCACTCTGAAGCCCAGGTTGGCCTCGAACTCACAGAGATCCTCCTGGCTTTGCCTCCCGAGTGCTGGGATTAAAGGCGTGTGCCACCACCGCCCGGCCGGTCTTTTTTTATTTTTAAATGAAAAAATATTACGTTGTCCAGAAAGTGCCGTACTCAGTAGTATTTCACTGCCCTTAACTGCTTCTTTCTCGTGACTCAGTCCCTCTCGTGTCTCAGTTTCTCTCTTTGAAGGGGCTCTCTTTCTCTGTGGCTCTGATGTACCAATGCTTCTGCAGCTATAAAGCAGGGACTGAGATGGGCACTCTCCTGCTCTGCAGTCAACAGATACTCAATACAGATCTGAGACCTCAGCACACAACCTTCGGGAACCAGGGTGGAATAGACAGCTGAGAGGGGACCAGGAAGCCCTGGAGGGATTGGGGAAGTGCGGGGTGGGGGTGGGGGTGATGTCCAAACCATGTCTGAGCAGCAGAAATGCAGCCAGTATAATCTAATCCAGGGCCCCGGCCCCAAGAAGCATGAGTTTGAAGTCATTAGCGCTTTCACTGGGAAGCAACTATTTATGTTGTGTGTGAACTAGGATGGCAGTTCTTTTCCCAGAGTTGGGAAAGAGTTCCTGAGCTCTGGGAAGGACTATCGTGGAACGGGAAGGAACTTTTCTGTAACTCATCTAAAAGCACGTCTTCAAACCCACGACCTCACTGCATGAGCCAAGGCCTGAGGACACCAACCTCCTTCAACCTTGCATAGAAACAACTCCTCGGTTGCATCCTCGGGGAGCTACCAAGTGGGGTTGAGGAGGAAGGGAAGGGGTGGGGAAGGAAGGGGCGGAGCCGCCTCTGACACACCCATTAGCCACGTACTGTGGCTAGGAGCCTCTGGAGCGCTGTGCGCACGCGCAGACCTGGCCCCGCCTCCTCCCCTCCACTGCCCGCTCGGGCGCCTCTTCCTTCCCTTGCGTTGTGTTTGGCGTTACCATGGAGTCTGGAGAGGCCCGCGGATGCTGTTTGTCGCCAGGGTAACCCGAGCGGCAGAAGGCAACGGTGGCGGCTGCTGCAGGGCTGCGATGGTGACCAACCCGGTGCACGGCCTGCCCTTTCTCCCGGGCTCGTCCTTTACGGACTCCACGGTGAGGGCCAGTCCGAAGGGTTCTGTACTCGGCGCGCCTCTGCTCTCCTCCGTCGCTCAGACTTCACTGGCCTCTGCGGCTTCTGCGAGCTTTGCTCGGCCTCTTGGTAGTCCACACACCTTCTGGGTCCCCATTGCGACCCTGTTCTCACTTTCCAGCCTCACCTACCTGCCTTCTGGCCTGATTACCCCAGGCAGTCTCCACGCCTCTCCCCAGATGCATTCTTACCCTTCTCAGGGCCTCTTTGCCTTCATCCTCTCCTACCTCCTCTCCCTAGCAACCTCATTCTCAAGCTCTTCTGAATCCTCAGGATCACTGCCTTTCAGCCCCCTTTCCTGTGTGTTTACGCACCCTTTTTATGCACTCCTTTTCAGTGAGTCTTTCCCCCAGTCTCTTGATCTTCTGAGTTACGAGTTACGGGTCACTTTTCTCTCCAGCTTCAGCCTTCTCTAGAACTGAATCCCTCCCCAGCTCATCTTGGTTTTCCTTGTAGTTTCTCTTTAAAAAGTGCCGATCTTCCTCCTCTCTGCTTTGTATTTCTCCCATCTCACTTTCCTTCACCGCATGGACCAAACTTGGTGTTTTCTCTTTCCGTAGCCTGTGTTTTACATTCTTAACATTTATGTGTGTATGTGTATACACATACATATGTACATATATATGATTATATTATAATACATATTATAATTCCTTTTCAGACTGTGTGTGTGTTGGGGTGGGGGTGGGGTTGTTTGTTGTATCTTGTATGCAGCCAAGACTGGCCTTGAACTTGAAAACCACCTGCCTTAGCGTCCAGAAATGCTCCCGTTAAAGGCATGCCAACACAGAGGGCCCCTGTTTAAATTGTATCTTACTCTTCCTCCCCCTGACCCCTGGCTGTTTTTATTCATTGTCTAGATGAAATTAAATAAAAACAAGTCCAGTGTAGTGGTGCACATCCTGGATCACAGCTTTTGGGAAGCTAAGGCATACGGATGATCAATATAAGTGTAGCCTGGGCTATATAGCCAGTCCCTGTCTCCAAACAACAAATCCAAATCAGACAGAACAAGAACAGCACAAATAGAAAGCATAAACCAGGGTGGGAAGGTGACTCAGAGGATGAAGCACTTGCTGCCTGCATGTGAGCAGTAGAGTTTGGGTCACTAGAACCCATGGGAACCCAAGCTAGCTGGCCCTTATCTGATGCAGCCTCCACATGTAAACGTTGGCTTTTCCCATGTATGCCCACATGCATACAAACAGGCATGTGCACACCACACACACACATACACATGCTCAGAAAAAAAAAAAATACCACCACTACCAGCACAATAAAAATACCTTAGATCAAAGCCCAGCTGCAATGGTAGTCTGGGTTCATGTTTTCCTCTTAACATTGTTTAACTATTTGTTTATTCATTTATTTTGAGTCAGGGTCTCTTGTAGCCCAGGTTGGCTTCAAACTTACTATATAGCTTGGGGTAATCTTGAACTTATCCTCTGGGCTCCTGAGTGCTAGGATTACTGTCAGGTCACCAAAGCCAGAGCTTTGTGAGTGACAGGCAGACACTCTACCAAATGAGCTGTACCCCCAACCCTAGCTCTTAAATGCACTCAGCATTTGTCTTAATTCTAAGAGAGTAACACATATTCTGGAGAATCAACATTGAGATTAAGTAGAGTGATGAACACAGGTGAGCCAGTAGTGATTTAGATTTGTATAGTTTAATCATTCAGACCCTTAAATTTCATAATTCTGAAGGGAAAGTATTTAGTCTAATTGTTTTCTAGGGGACATCAATTTCAATTTCAATTTCAGTTGCAAGTGTGAAGAGACTTTGGATTCTGACCCTCTTCTACTGTTGCGTTAAGATACAACATGGTCATTTATTTTAAAGATACAAGCTCCCTGAGTATGTTTCTCTGTTGTTTGTTTGTCTGAGACATGGTCTCTCCACTTTTTAGCCAGGCTGGCCTGAAGTTCACTATGTATCTTAAGCTGCCCTCAAACTCAAAATGGCCTCCAGCCACAGCTTCTCAAGTGCTGGGATTAAAAGTGTGAGCCACTGTGCTTGGCTAGGACCATAGATTTTCTGTTTCAATGAGCTTTTTTATTTTATGTAATTTAAAAGTTGTAGACATTTTCCTGTGCTGTACAGAATCAGCTTACACATTTGGTGTTGGTGAGTGTGGGTTACCTACAAGGCAGAGTTGAGTTGATTTGGGAGATTATAGAGTTGTGGATAAAAATGCCAGACTTTAAATATTTATATGAAAATATGAACTGCCTTGGACATACTTCATATGAAGTATACTGAGTGACTAATTATCCTTACTTGAAATTTGAAAAAGCGTGGCCACTGCATCCTCATCAGTGCAGGAATGTTGTAACTCCAAAGAAAACGTGGCCAGAAGGCAAATCCTAATAAATAAGAAGAGTGGGAGGCCTGAGGGATGCCTTGCTTGGGGTGCCCCATGACATAATTGACTGATGCTAGAGACATCTGCTAACCACAAAGAAAATGAACTGAAGTTATCAATGTTTTATTTCATAATTTGGGGCAGGGGGTTGCTGCAGAGTGTGTGTAGAGGTCATAAGACAATGACTGGGAATTTTCTCCTTTAACCATGTGGGTTTCAAGGATCAAATGCAGGTGGTCAGTCTTGGTGGTAAGTAGCCCTTACCTACCAAGCCACCCCTGAGCCCTCTTCCCCTCTTTTGGGGCTGAGAATTGAACCTCAGTCTTTGAACGTGATAAACACACCATCCCAAGCTATACTCTCAGCCTTGAATGACATTGCCTGTCTTTAGGGGTTGCATTGCCCAGCTCAGTACATCTTATTCTGTGTCTGTGCATCACACATCTGCGGCAGCTCCTGTCAACTGACTTGGAACCCAGAACACATGAACCTTAAGGAAAGGTCTGTGTCCCATAAACCTTTTAGCAGAAGTCCATGCTGCTGTTCCTTTGATAGTAGTACAGACCTTGAAAAATAGTAGGCTGGACTCCAAAGAAATCTTTTTATTCTGAATGGAAATAAAATTTATGATTATTTATAAATCATAGATGCATAGTACATAACTAAATTCATATATACAATTAAAAAATAACCCCACAAAGAACATAAAACACACTGAATTAATATAACTTCAATTTTGTTCTGCCCCTTTATTTAAATTAATTAGTCTTTTACATTTACATTTCCAGTGACAAACGAATATATATTCATTGCAGAAAATGAACAAAATCCAGAAATACAGAATACAGAATGTTCACCAAATCCAGTTTGCATGCTTGTAACTGTAGTATATTTATATAATTGTATTTGATGCTCTTTTTTGTTTTAATAAATGTAAGTACTTCACCAGGCTGATGCATAGTATTTAACTATTTTAATTCCTCCATAGTAATCCTGTGAGTAAAATTTCCATCATTTCTTTCTTTTCTTTGTGTTTGTTCAGATGATTTCCAACATTTAAGCATTATATATACACACATATATTTGCCACCATTATTATCAGCTTCAAGCATATCATTCTTTCCAGTAATTTTGTGATGTATCTTTAAAACTCAGTGCATAAGGGCAGGATTACTGGATGTTTCTAAATATGCTAGCAAGCCGCTTTCCAAAGACTTACATGAATGTGTCAGTGTCAATATAATAAGAAGGGCTGTTGCTGGAGGTAAAATTAAAATTCAGAAAACCAGATCTTCTAAGGCTATTGTTCATGACCACCAAGAGAAGAAGGAAAACAAGATCAACAAAAATGAAGATAAAAATAAAAAAGAATATAGATGAAATGGCATGGTAGAGGTAAGGAAAGCCAGACATCACAGAGCAGGGTTGTTTTCTTTTAACCTTAGGTAGTTTCTACTTCCCTCCTTTCTCCCGACCAAGTGTTCCAGTTTAAAAAGTTTAAAATACTCTTTTAGGGAGGGAGGACTGGGAGGAGAGGAGGAAGGGGAAACTGAGGCAGGGATAGAAAATAAAGAAATAAGTTTATTTTTAAAAGACCTTTTAATGCAGTGAAACGTTTTGATGTACATTTTATGGTGCTGAAAAGCAAACATTTAGAGCTGGAAAGAATGCTCAGCCTTTAAAAGCAAGAACTGCTCTTACAGAGGACCTGAGTTCAATTCTCAGCACCCATATCAGGTGGCTCATCTGATCTTGGTCCAGGGAATCTACACTCACATGTGCACATCTACACACATACACATAATCTTAAAATTTATTTTTAAAGCAAAAGTTTAAGCTGTGATAGTTTAGGAAGTTAGTTGTGTTACTTAAAGGTTTGTATGAGGTTATTAATGGCATAAATCTTTCCTACAGAAAACAGCATTCCACAGAAGCCAGACGCTCGGCTACAGGAATGGCTATGCAGTTGCCCGACGACCGACCGTGGGGATAGGGGGGGACCGGCTTCACTACAACCAGCTCTCTCAGGCCGAGCTGGACGAGCTGGCCAACAAAGCACCTGTCTTAACCTATGGCCCACCCCGGCCGGCCCCACCTGCCGAGTTTGTTCCTGCTCACGTAGCTTTTGACAAAAAGGTATCTGCCGTCTGGGGTTTTAGGGCACCCCTTGACTTCAGTTGTCTAAGACTTGACCACTTGCAGAAACGTTATCAGTAAACCACAGAATTCCTTGAGTACTCTGAGAGAAAATTGTTCTGATGCCTCAACCCTTAGTCACAGACAGCGGAACTAGGCCTTGGAAGAGGCCTTTTCTGGGCAGGAAGCAGACTACAGAAAATAATTCCCTGTAGACTTCTCCAGAATATTTTCCAAATACAGTTAAAAGTCGCCTAAATTCCAAATCCCACACTCATGCTGCACTGTGTGCATTTGCTCTGTGTCCCACCTATCCTGCAAAAATGAGTCCTAAACCTCTATGAAGTCAATACAGTGGGAAAACATCTCCATCTGTTTGTCAGTTATTTTTTTTTAAATAAGATTTCATTAATTCATTCATCCACCCTTTCATCATTGGTGCTAATTCTATTTCAAACACTCTAGTGACTATTTTTCTCTAGCAAAGTTCATACAAAACAACAACAAAACCCCTTCTACCTATGACTCCTTTAAGAGGATAGTTGTATCCGGTCCTTGAGCCCCAGACTGCTTTCTCAAAGACAGCAGTGATGCCCTGTTTGCTGAGTTTGGACAGGCATCCATGGCCCTGTTCCAGCTCTCTCCCTTCCTTCCCAGGCTCTGCTCTTTGCCTGTACACACGATTATTCACTCTCACAGTTTCCCACTCCTGACTGTCAGGTTGCTCTTTCTCTGTTCCCCGATGCCTTGGTGTAAGCATTTGCAAGTTTCTGTGCCCATTCTTGAATTTCCCTTCTTAGGAGGTCTCACCTACTTTTGTGGCTTCAACTGTCTCCTCAGTGCAGACAACTGTCAGTTTTTATTTTCAGCTCTGACCTCACTGATCTCCAGACCTTAGCCACAGGCTGCTCTTGAGAGTGGGAAATCCTCATGTGGATGAGCTGTTCTTCGCACCTAGCCTCTACCTTTTTTTTTTTTGACTCCCACCATTACCCAGCCCTGAGAACCACTAGATCTGCTCTCTCAGTTTGGATTCTGAGTGTTCATTCTTGACATTTTCTCCCCACATTCAATGAGATGCCAAGCTAAGTATTTCTCTTTCGTTTCCTCTGTCATTTTCAAAGTTCGAACAAGCAATATGATCTCTACAAACTCAGGAGGCTTGAATACACTACCAGGAGCCAAGACCACTGTAAAATTTAGTAAAAAGATATTTTTAAGCGGAGTATCTAAATATTATTTTCCCCTCCCTTCTACATGTTATCAAGTTCTCATCCCACTTAGCACAGCTAATGTTATCCTAACCACCTGTTAAGAACTTTCGGTGTTGGGACTGCAGAGATGGCTCAGCGGTTAAGAGCACTGACTACTCTTCCAGAGGTCCTGAGTTCAATTCCTAGCAATCATGTGGTGGTTCACAACCATCTAAATAAAATAAATAAATAAATAAATAAATAAATAAATAAATAAATAAATAAATAAATAAAATTACAAACAAACCAAACAAACAAAAAAGAACTTTCTGTGTTAACATTATTATCAGTTGCTTCCTTATAGGAGCCTAGAACTCTTTATTCTTAATAAGAGAAGAGGCAAATGGTTTTTAAAATTGACAGTCAGTGGGCTGGAGAGAGAGTTCAGTGGTTAGGAGCACTGGCTGCTCTTCCAGAGAATATGGGTTCAATCCAGCACTCAGATGGTGACTTATGACCAAACTCCCTATAGTTCCAGGGACCCTGATGCCCTCTTCTGTCCTCCACAGGTACCTGCACATATGCAAACACACACACACACACACACACACACACACACACACACACACACACACTTACACACATAAGTAAAATAAAGTTTAAAATAAGAATCTGAATGTCATAAAATTACTATAAAGCAAGAACTAAGGTATGTACATTATTTAGCCTTTCTAATTTTTACAAAACTTTCCTGTAATAACATTTCATTTGTAGATGTGCCAAGATAGGAGACTAGGATTGGTCTACACTGATTATATGCTAGGGGCTAAAAAGTATGTTCTTAAGAACTTGAGGGACTAGATAGCAGTTAAGAACATGTATTGCTCTTGCAGAAGACCTGGGTTTGATTCCCAGGACCCATATGGTGGCTCACAAGTATCTGTAACCCCAGTGCCAGGTGGCTCAGCAGATATACAAACAAAACATTAATAGAGTAAATGAATCTAAAATTAAATTAATTTGCTATCTCTTATATTTTTTAAAAAAGTAACAAATTGTAAATTTCTACTTGTATGGCCTTTCTAACACAAGTCCAAATATTATGTATCAGCTCCTATTTGGAGGCCAAGGTCCCATTGTTAAAGACATGCCATCGTTCCAGGGTTGAGGAACATGAACTTTAGTCCTTATGAACTTTAGGTGTCCCTTGTACATACACGTATGTCACTGCCTATATTGCTACCTCCCTGATACTGGTCCAGACTAAACATGTCGAAACTGGAACTGCTAATTTTATCTTCTCACACCTCCCCCCTCTGATGTGCTCTGCCACCATCTTGTCCACTCTTGCCAATGTGATCAGAAACCTGTCTCCTGGGCCAAAACACTCAAGTCATCTTTGTCTACTCTTTAATACCAATTCTGTCCCCCTGATCCAGTCTGGTGTCTTAAATTAATCCTACAGCATCAACTTGTGCTGTCATGTAAATTAAAATGTTCAAATTTCACCTTGCCGTGCACATTGTTACGGCCGTCATCTCCCTATATTTACCTTTTTATGGGGTCACGGCTGTGTCGCTAGCACTGTATTTTCCCCAGTACCTCATCTGGTTTCCACTGCCCCATACCCCCATACCCATCATCAATCCAGGCAGGTTTCTCTTGCTGTTGCACTGTGCACACACACATCTTATTGCAGACCTGTTCTTCAGAAGGGCTGGCACTTAGCCTCCATACTATGCCCGTCGCTCCCGAGTTCTCTTCGCTCCCGAGTTCTCTTCCCCTGCCTTCTGTCACCATTGCCTGGAATCCCACCCTTTTCCTCTCAGCTTCTTCTAAAACTTCCTTGTCCCTCCCATTTAACACTTGTCAGTTTGAAGTACTATTGGACTACTTTTTCCATACCGGTTCCTCTTCTGAATCACCATAGCCTCCATCATCTAGGAGGTGATGGAGTATGTGAAGACGGCAAGGGCCCAGTAGAGTTTAGGTCCCAGCTCTGGCTCATGGATGGCCAGGAAAAGCCACTTCACCAGTCTGGATTCTAAGTTTCTTCTTTTGTAGAAGTACTGACGTGGAACCAGCTGATGAATCTTGGCTTTAATGTTGTGTGTATTTATAAATCTGTGGTTCAAACTCACCCTATTTCCTCTGCATTACAGGAGTGGTATTCTCCTTTAGAATTTTTTTTTATTTCATTCAAATTATTGCTTTAAAATTGTTCTTTTCCCCCTTTCTTTTTTCTTTAAATACATCACTGTACGTGTCCCTTTCATCTTTCTCTTTGGAATTTTAAGGACTTCTATCCTTTATATTCATAGTTTTTCTAAGCAGTAGCCAGTTATTTTTGGTTTTTACCTTGATTTTCTGTTTTTTAAAAATCTGTACTTGATTAAGCCACATATGTGTCTTAATTTATGGGTCTTAATTTTCCTCCATTCTCCCCTTACTGGGTTTGGGTAAACTCTTTTGACTACCTAGAACGTAATTCTAATGCCTGTCTCTCTGAACAGAAACACTAAATAAAATAAAGTAGTAGAAATGGAAAGTAATCCCACAACACATATGTTTTAATATGTTTTTGAATGTATACTCAATAAGCCATTCTGAGTTCACATTGAATGAATACTCCTCGGAGGACTAAACTTTCGTTTTAGAATGCACGTGCTTCTGAACACAGTGAGGGTACTTTTTCAGATGCTGCCCGAGGAGTCTATGGCGGGTTGGAGTTCAGCTTTTCCTGTATTGTTCTCTTTTAAGGACAGTAGCTTGTGTTTCTCAGATGATAATTAAAACCCTTCTCTGTGTGTTACAGGTGCTGAAGTTTAGTGCCTACTTCCAAGAAGATGTTCCTATATCAACCGAGGAGCACTATCGAATCCGCCAAGTGAACATTTACTACTATCTAGAAGATGACAGCATGTCTGTCGTAGAGCCAGTTGTGGAGAATTCTGGGATCCCACAAGGCAAGCTAATCAAACGTCAGCGGCTAGCCAAGAATGATGTGGGAGACCATTACCATTGGAAAGACCTCAATCGGGGAATCAACATCACAATTTATGGCAAGACTTTCCGAGTTGTTGACTGTGACCAGTTCACACAGGTATAGTGTATTCTTTGTGGGCTGGGACGCTGCAGCAGCATTCTAGCTGGTGGGATCCGTTTCATCACATCATTAGTGGATGGGAAGGACACTGGTGGCTGTGGGTGGGAGTTAGTAAGCAGGTTAGTATTCATGTAAGTGTGTACATATGCACCTTTCTTTTGTACAGAGTATAAAGATCAGGGAACCAATGCCAACTTTGTCTTAGATTTTTAAAAAGTAATTATATACTTATTTTAAGTGAGTTAGAATGTTGGGGAACATTATTCCATCTTAACCTGGCCGTGAGTGCACTTGCCTCCATAGCCAAAGTAAAACACACGTTTTGTGAAACAATGCTTGGGTACCAGATGCTTGTCTTAAAACAATGCCAGAATTTTGCTACTAGGCCCCTAACTTGATTGATAAAAGTTCATATTTAAGATGCCTAGTTATCTTACCATAATGCCTTCCAACTAGCTTAACATATATATAATAAAGAATGCCTCAGCTATTATCAGCTATTGTCTGTAGAGGTGGGTCATTGGAGATAGCCTCTCTAAGACATGCCCAATCTGTCAACAAGTTGTTCCTTCCATCACACTTATTTTCAGAACATTATTTTATGTCATTTAAAATGTTCAGAAGGATATTGACATTAATTCTGAAATTTTAGGAATTTCTGAAAAGTCAAGGAATTGAATTAAATCCACCAGAGAAGATGGCTCTCGACCCTTACACTGAACTCCGGAAAGAGCCTGTTCGTAAATTCGTCACCCCATCAGACTTTGACCAGCTGAAGCAATTTCTCACCTTTGACAAACAAGTAAGTGACGTAATAGAGTAGGTTTATTCCTGTTTGAGTGTGGATGTGTGTTTATTGGAAAGTGTTTTGGTATAATTTAACCATTGGCATATAGTGGTTTCCTGTAGGGCAAAAAGTATGTTAATGCCTAGATTTCTATTTTTTACTATCCTAAAATTTTACAAATTATTAATTAGGGGATATGTAAATGTATGTTGTATGTGCCATAGCCTACTGGAGAAGGTCAGAGGACAGCTTCTGGGCATTGGTTTTCTCCTTCTGTTGTGTGGATCCTGGGAATCAAACCCAGGTTGTTGGGCTTGGTAGCAAGTTCCTTTACCTGATGGGCCATCTAGCAGGCCCTCAGCTTTATTATCAGAGATATAAAGGAGCTTGTAACATTAACTTGTGAATCCCTGCCTATGTTCACATGGTAAAGCAATTCCTAGGCCATATACATGTATCTGCTTCTCTCTTTCCATTTCAAATCCCCCATTTCTTTTCTTAGTCAGGGTTACTATTGCTGTGATAAACACCATGACCAAAGCAACCTGGAGAGGAAAGGGTTTATTTGATCACACTTCCACATCACTGTTCATCATGGAAGGAAGTCAGAGTAGGTACTAAACAGGGCAGGAACCTGGAGGCAGGAACTGATGCCTAAGAGTAGCACTATCCATAACATGGTGGGTCCTCCAGAATCAATCACTGATTAAGAAAATGTCCTACTGGCCTGGCGCTAAGTCCAGATCTTTTAGAGACATTTTCTCAACTGAGGCTTTCTCCTCTCTGATGACGCTAGCTTGTATAAAGTTGACATAAAAACCAGCTGGCACACTAGCCCCCCAAATGAGTCAACCTCACAGAATCCTCTGGGCAGGCTTAGATGAATTTGGGGAGAAATTTACAGCTGCTACATGTTCTGAGAGTAAATAGCTATTAAAATCAAATAAAGTAGTTAATTAAAATAGTTATGCTCTTTGATTTCCCAGGAACCCCATCTCAGATGCATCCCTACTGAATACTGCATTAGTGTTAGAGAACAGAATGTTCTGAGTGTTTTCTGACTCTTCCCAGGTTTCCACCTGTAAGCTACAGTGGAGAAGTAGATCTGACTCTTCCTTCACTGATAAAGGGAAAAAAGAAATAACAGATTACTCGGAAATTTTTGTCTTAATTTCCTGAATGCTTGACTTCAGAAAGTTCTACCCAGTGTTAGCATCGATTTAGGATTGAGATTTTGTTTATTTTACTTTATTTTTATTTACTTTTTGGGCTTCAAGTCCCTAGACTGAACTTGAACTCGTGCTCTTCCTGCCTCTGCATCCCATATACTGAGATTACAGGTGTGTACCACCACACGTGGCTTTCTGTTCTTACTTTAAATTAGAAGACTCTGTCTATCCTGTTACCAGTAGGTGTGTTTTTTATGGTACCAAAAGAAAGATGGGTTCATTAATGAGAATTCTTTCCACACCAGTTCTATATACACAATTTGCTGTATATCTTGGTTACTAGGCATAAATTACCTTTAGAGGGAACACTGCTATTCTTTTTAATTCAGCTTCTCTTTCCAAGACTAATAATATTTGGGCCCAAAGTAAGCTCTCCTGTCTTGGCACAAACTTAGAAGCCTTGTACTATTCTTTTTGGCTGCTGATATTTAGTACATGATTTTGGTTATCTTCTTGTCCTTGACTTTTTTGTTTTTAATTTACTGTCTGAAGGTGTTTCAGCTGCTATTCATCACTGTCTGATAGACATATGTCATAGTGAAGTTAAGGCTCTGTTTTAGAAACTTAAGTCATGACTTTGGACTACTCAAAGGTTCTTCGATTCTATGCCATCTGGGATGACACGGATAGCTTGTTTGGGGAATGCAGACACTACATCATTCACTACTACCTCATGGACGATACAGTGGAGATTCGAGAGGTCCATGAACGGAACAACGGAAGAGATCCGTTCCCACTCCTCATGAACCGCCAGCACATGCCCAAGATTTTGGTGGAGAATGCAAGTAAGTTTAACTAAGTGTGGCCTCTGTTACTTGGCAGGTTTGGGGGGTTCTAGGGAGTCAGTAGTCAGTGCGGTCACTCTTTTGTACTTGGTTCTGTCAGAATTTTCTTAGGATTGAACAATTTTTTTTTTCTGCACCTTTCCTCTCTAATTTGCCTCTTGGTCCAGGCATGCCTCCTGGATACTCTAGAAGTGGTGACTTAACAATAAAAGCAAAGCAAAGCAAAACATGCAACAGGTGATTCATTTGAAGACAGGTAGAGCAAGGCTTCTTAATGGAGCCCATTTAGTGTTAGACTTGCTTGTTTGTCTTGGTGGTACTGGGGATTAAACCCAAGATCTTGTGCATGCCAGTAAAGCATTTTGCCACTCCGCTTTAGCCCCAGCCCTCTTTGTATTTTTTATTTTGAGACAGAGCCTCACTAAGTTTCCAAAGCTGGGCTTCACTCTGCAGCCCAGTCTTGTTCTTTTACCCCTGCCTCAGCCTCCCAATTAACTGGGACTGCAGGCCTATACCCCAATGCCTATGGAGCACCAATTATACAATGTATTTCATCATATGGTTTCCAGCCTTTGATTCTTAGGTCAACTACTTTTTTTTTTTTTTTTTTTTTTTTTTTTTTTGAGACAGTGTCTCACTAGATAACCTTGGCCGGCATGGAGCTTACTGGGATTAAAGATGTGTGCCACCTTGCCCAACTTTATATTTTGATTTCTATATAGTAATTGGAAGCAATAAACAAGATTTATTCAAGAAGCAAATGGTTAGGTCTTAAGAAGCCTTATTAGGCAGTGTAAAAACAGAGAGTAAAATTAGATTTTATAACAACATTTACATAAAGTAAAAATTCACTCTTAGTATCCATAGTTGACATTCCTTTAAAAAGCTGCATATTTGTGATTTAAGAGTCTGGGGCTGGTTCCACTGTGATGATTCTGCCCAGATATAGGCAAAGAACTATAGAGCTTAGACATAGGGTGGGACCTGTGGCTGAAGTGTCTAGACCTATCTTTACCCTTGGTAGAGACTTGGGAGATGGACAACCATTTTTGCATGCTCTGGTTCATGCTGATCTCAAATAAGCAATCAAGGTATGCCAGAGAACTAGAAAACCAGGAACAAACCAACCCTTAACTTAGATGCATACATACACACACACACACACACACACACACACACACACACAGAGAGAGAGAGAGAGAGAGAGAGAGAGAGAGAGAGAGAGAGAGAGAGAGAGAGAGAGAGGAGATTAAATCAGAGAAAAACTGAATGAAATGGATAAAAAGAAAAGCACAAAGGTTCATTAAAATAGTTTGTTCTCTAAAAAGATGTTGAAAGTTGACTGTCTTGTAGTTGGACAAGACAGGAGAGAGAGAGAAGACTCAAAATCAACGATAAGAAGGGAGACATTACAATAGATACCACGGCAGTATAAAAGCTCACTACAGGCTAGATAGATGGCTCAGCCGTTGAGAATGCACACTGCCTGTGCAGAGGACCTGGGTTAAGTTCTCAGTGACTATACAGAGTGACTCACAACTGTAATTCCAGTTTCAGGACCCAACATGTCTGCTCTCCACGGACACACATACATGCACATAATCAGAAAGAAAATAAATATCATTTAAAGCTCATTACAGATCATTATGAATACCTGTACACCAAAACTTGGGTAATCTAGAAGAGATGAACAGATTCCTAGACAATGCAACTTTTCTAAGACAGGATCAGCATAATAATTTTTTTTAATGAACAAAACAAGCCCTAAGACTAAATTAGTAATAGAAAGTCCTTCATTAAAACCACAGGACCATCTCAGTAGTTGCTTAAAACGCATTGTATAAGGGTCAACATCTTTTCATAATAAAATCACTGAACAATTCTATTTAGACAGAATGTGCTTCAATGCAATATGGATCATGTTTGATAAACCTGGTATTATTCTGAATGAGGAAGAGCTACACTTTTTCTCTAAGATGGGAAACAAGGCATGGCTACTCACTTTTACCAGTTACAAAAATTAACTCAAAAGAGAGGAATGATGTAAGTTCAAGACATGAAACAAACAGGAGAAAATGGTTTAAGACAGGAAAGGGCAAGACATTTTTTTACAAAATACCAGAAGCCTAAGAAACAAAACCAAATTATACCAATGGGATTATGGGGTTAAAAAGCTTATGTGATACAAAGGAAACACAGAAAGTTTGGAGAGACAACATATAGGATGGGAAAAAGAATATTTGCAAACTATACTTCTGCAGGGGATTAGTATCCAAAATACCTACAGAACTAAAGCGAAAAATACTTGGTAGCAAAAGCAGACAGACAGATGGACAAACAACATGTGACCCAATTAAGAACAGAAAGCCAACCAGAATGAATAGTTATATATTTTTTTAAAAAGTCATACAGGACTGACAGGATGGCTCTGCAGGTAAAGGTGCTTGTCACTAGGCCTGACAGCTGGAATCTAGTCCCTGATGGAGGCATACATGGCAAAAGGAGTGAGCTGACTCCCCCAAGTTATCTTCTGACCTCTATATGTTTGCCATGGTACGCACTCCCTCCAATAAATAAATAAAAGCATGCAAAAATTTTTTTGAAAAAGACACGTGACCAACAGTTAGATGAATGAGTGTTCAAAATTAGTAATCATTATACAACGTCACCTCAAAACTACTACAGTAAAATATTCCCTCACTCCAACAGAATTCTTTATTGCGGGCTGGAGAGATGGTTCAGCAGTTAAGAGAACTAATTGCTCTTTCAGAGGACCTGAGGTGGTAGCAGGAAACAGGCTAATTCCCAGAACTCATTGGCCCAGCAGTCTAGTCAATCGAGGAAGACATCTGATGTTGACCCCTGGCCTTCAAATTGGTAGTGCACACACATGAATGTGAACCTACAAGCATTCTTTCAATATCCATATCTACATCACACACACACACACACACACACACACACACACACACACACACACCACTACACACACACACTCAGGAACAGAGAAGTAGAGAGGAGAGATGGGAAGAAGTTGCTCTGCTACTGTATAGCAACGTGACAATAGACCACAAGTCCATACTGTATATATTTCAAAAAGCAACAACAGCTACATCAGGCCATGCTTGTGCTAGCCCACAGGAGGCTAAGGCAGGAATTGTTACAAGATCAGGGAAAGCCTGTGCTATATATTAAGACCCTGTTTCAAGCAGGACAAAACAAGGAGAAAAAGTGAAAAATAAAACCATGGAGAAATAAAACATTTTTACCATAGAGAAATAAAACATCAACACATTTAAACCTGATTTAATCACTACTCAATATATACATGTATTAAAACATCATGGTACCCTATTAATACGTACAATTTTTATGTTTTCATGGATCTGTTGAAAAAGTGAAAGGGCTGCTGAATGAGCATTTATTTATCATACTCCAGAAATGCTATCTTTTTTTTTTTTCTAATTTCCCATCTCAGTAATTACCCATCAGGAGAGCCCTGACCTGCTTCTGGCTCCATGCATTCCAGCATTGTGGTTACGGTTATGTAGTGTGGTACCCCACCAGAATAGACTGGCTTTTGTGATGTCCATAGAGGCCATTCGGCATTTAATCCATCTGGAATAAGTTAACCCTTAGTTCTCACAACTCACTGATAAAACTGGACTTGTTTCTAAAATGCAAGATTCGTTCAGTATTGGAAGGAGATTCCTGTGTGAGTAGATTATTGTAATCATCTCATTAATTATTTATGCCCCTACCTCATGCATATGACTATGTCACACTATCCTGATAGCAGTGGTGGCTGGGTGGTGATTTAGAAACCAGTGACATCGGTCCCTTCCAGAGCTAACTCTCTTACATGTCTCATATGACCAAGTAGTAATTCTGTGGATCTTGGAGGCTTTTGATGATAGTGCTAGCTGAATGTAGAAGAGAGATTTCATGAAAAATATCTGTCATATTATTCGTGTATTTTGCAAAGATTGACATATATAGCCTTATATTCCTTTGACAAATCAGTGGCTACTCAACCCTGAACCAGAGCCAGCCATCAAGAATACCCAGCTCTTACGTTTGACTTTCTTCTTCTGTACTTTCTTTCATCCCTCTAACCCTATCTCCTATTAGAGAACTTCCCTCAGTGTGTGCTGGAAATCTCTGATCAAGAGGTGCTGGAGTGGTACACTGCCAAGGACTTCATTGTGGGGAAGTCCCTCACCATCCTTGGGAGGACTTTCTTCATTTACGACTGTGATCAGTTCACCCGACAGTACTACAAAGACAAGTTTGGAATGCCCGATTTACCACGCATCGATGTGAGCAAGCATGAGCCACCTCCTGTAAAACAGGTAATGGAACAGAAGTCTGAGTGCACTAAGAAAACGATGTGGAAAATGGAGGAGAGAACTCAATAAAAATGAATGAGTTCTCTATGATGGAGGCTCACAAAAGAAGAAATACAAAGAGCCCATCAGCATATGAAAACACCGCAGTCTAGTTACAATCAAAGATACAGAGCGACAATAATGAGATTTTATAGTCTGCTTAGTTTTAAAGATTTTTAGTGCCTAGTGTATGTCTCTTTCAAAATGCAATTCTTGTAGACTGTTGAGAGGAAAACCAGGTAGAATCACCTTTCTGAAGTGCTGTTTAATTCTTCAGAATATTGTTTATCTTTGGTCTACAAAATACATTTTGAGGACTATAAAGGAATGCATGTTTTATGTAGGATGAAGAATGAGGCTGACAAAATACATCTATCCATACTAGTAGAAAATTGTAAGGCCCATTAAAGATAAAGTAAGTCCATGCATATTAACATGGAAAATATCCATAGAGTATTTTAAGTGAATAAGTATATTTCTACACATAACCTCTGTTTATAAAGGCTGAGAAACAGCTGTCAGAAACAGCTGCTTTATCACTTGTGGGCACTGGTTTCTCTTTGTGGGAAGGTAGAGCAAGGGGTTGACCAGAGAACTTCCTTCTGATAGTTCCTGTGTGGTTCTAATTTTTATTCTTATAGCAAAGCTATATTACTTTTAAAAATGTTTTATTTTTTCCCATTTTAAATTATGTTCAAATGCACACAGCATACTATCTTAACTATGTTAAAGTACCTACCTAGTTCAATGGTATTAAACCAAAGTATATTTTGTAGATCCAAGTGGTTTCCCCACTTCAAGTCAATTAGTCTCCCCTATCATGAAGGTTTTCTTTTGTTCTGTCTTGTTTTCAATGGTAGCTATCAAAGCTGGGATGTTGCACATGGTAAACAAGTCCTCTATTACCTAGAAATACCTCTAGCTCTCCTAAATTACATGACAGAGAAATTATGGTATCATAACCCAAAATTATAAGGACACTTACTTGTAGATTAGTTTGTAATGTCTCTCAGTTAACATCTGTCTATTACGGAACCCTTTGGATAGCTTCTAGTGTCCTGTCCCCTTGCTTAACTTGGAAGGACTCCCTGGCACACTGCTTGCCAGTCAGGTGCAGTGGTAACTAACTCTCCCAGATTTTGTTCATTTAGAAATATCTTGATTTCTTCCTCGTTTCTGAAGGACAGCTTTGCTATGTGTAGAATTCCCCATTGTCATGCTTTATTTCCTTTTATGATTTGGACATATTGGCCCACTGCCTATGGTCTCCAAAGTCACTAGAGAGAGATCTGCTGATAATCCTATTGTGTATGACTAGAAAGTCTCTCCCACTTTCAAGATTCTCTTTCTCATTGAGACATTTGGTTATTGTGCGTCTGACAACATGAGTCTCTGAACTCATCTTCAGGCTCTTTGTATGTATTTATTCATGTCTTTCAACCGGTTGAGGAAATGTAAACTATTATTTCTTCAGACACACCCCTCCCCCATTTTTCTTCTCCTCTTTTTATGAGACGTGATGCTTATGTTGGTCCCTCAGAGCATCCATGGGATTTTTCTTCAGTCTTTTTATTCCTCAGAGTGAATAGTTTGCATTAGCCTAACTTCAAGAATCCATCCTTCCTTCCTTCCTTCCTTCCTTCCTTCCTTCCTTCCTTCCTTCCTTCCTCCTTCCTCCCTTTCTCCCTCCCTTCCTCCCTCCCTCCCTCCCTCCCTTCCTCTCTTCTTTCCTTCCTTCCCTCCATACCCCCTCAAGGGTCTCATATATCTCAAGCCATCCTTGAACTAGCTATATAGCCAAGGCTGTTCTTGAACTCCTGACCTTCTTCTCGTTACCTCCAAGCAATGGGATTACAGACATGCACAGCCATACCTGGCTTCTGGAGTCATTAATTCTTCTGTTTACTCAAATCTGTCTTTGAATCCTAAGAGTAAGATGTTCATTTTAGTTCATTTTAATTTTCAGCTCCATAATTCCTTTAATTCACATTTATAATTTATTTTGTGCATGTGCACACATCATGCAAATGAAGGTAAGGGAACAATTTGATGGGAATCATTTCTCTCTTTGTACACTGTGGGTTCTGGGGACTGAATTCAGGTTGTCAGTGAGCGCTTTTACTTACTGGGCCAGCTCACCGATCCTTTTTAAATTTAATTTTGGTTTTAGTTTAGGGTTTCTGTGTCTTGATTTCACTTTTTTTTTTTTTTTTTTGAGCTGAGGATTGAACCCAGGGCCTTGCACTTGCTAGGCGAGCGCTCTACCACTGAGCTAAATCCCTAACCCCTTGATTTCACTTTTTTATACTTAATTTTCTTGATGTTTTCATATCTCCCTTTAATTCCTGGAGCATTTAAAAAATGTGTGTGTGTGTGTGTGTGTGTGTGTGTGTGTGTGTGTGTGTGTGTGTGTGTGTGTTTGTAGGCCAGGGGAGAACTTTTGGGTGTTGGTTCTCAAATTCCACTGTGGATTTAGAGTTCAAGTTCAGGTCGTGAGGCTTCCTTGGCAAGTGCTGTCCCTTCGCCCCCACCCCAACCCTGTGGGCTGGCCCTCTCTGGCCATTTTTAAGGTAATTGTTTTAAAGCCATTGCCAAGCATACCCTCCCTAGGATCTTTCTTGGGGAAAATCTCTGTTGCTTATTTTTCCCCCTTTAATGTACTACCAATTTCCTAGTTCTTCTATATGTCTTGTGACTTGTTGAGAATGGGATGTTTATTCATTTACTTTTGAGACAAGATCTAATTATATAACCCAGTCTAATTATATAACCCAGGTTGGCCACGAATTTGCAGTCCTCAAAAGTTGCTTTTGGGTAAGTGTTTCTGAGCTGACTTTGAAGAAAAGGCTCCCAGCGATCTCTTGTGCGACATTAACACCGATAGCCTCACTTCTTCCTTCTTGTTCATCTCCAGGAGTTACCTCCATATAACGGCTACGGACTAATTGAAGATTCTGCTCAGAACTGTTTTGCTCTCATTCCCAAAGCTCCCAGGAAAGATATCATTAAAATGTTGGTGAATGACAACAAGGTGCTCCGCTATCTAGCTGCACTGGTGAGGCAAAGTTGATACACTAAGATCTTGTTTTTCTTCTATCTCAGTACATTGGACAATTTTTTATTTTGTCTAGATGGTACAGCATCATCACAGTGCCAGAGTCATGAGTTCACAACAGCAAACACTGGATATGGGAGCCAGCCTTCAGAAATGTTATGTAGTACTGAGTACAGTGCTTCTGAACCAAGACCCAGCTCAATTCCTGACTCTCCACACGCCATTCCTAGAACCATAATCTCTCCCTTTTATACCTCAAAATTTGCATCCATTTTGCCTCTATTAAGCAATTGTAAATTTTGATATCATATTCGAATTATTTGTGTATTGACAGACCCTTCCAGAGTATATTTACTGAAAAATAGAAACTATGTCTTAAACCAGTTTTCAGTACTAGCTATGATATCTATATGGATATTTTTTTATATTATGTGTAAAAAGTTGAATTATACTATATTAATAGAGGTCTTTTGAAATTTTTAAATTATTTTATGTCTATAAGTGTTTTGCCTACATGTATGTTCATGCACTGTAGAGGGCAAAAAAGGCCTTTTGCACACAGTTAAATACTGGAGAAGCCAGGAAAGTTAAATACTCAGGTATCCTTCAAAGGAGGGGAGATGTTTAACATGTCTTCCTCTTGGAATGCTGGAAATGGGTGTAATTTACAGCCTGGTGATCCTCTGGTGTATGGTGAGCCAGGCTCCACCCATGTCCCCAAGAATTTGTTTACTTATCCCAGACCCTAAAACCTTAGGCATTACTTCTAGACCATAAACCTCATCCTTGTGACAGATGCATTTGTACTTTACAATAGCCTAAGTGACTGCCGAGTTATCTTAGGGCCTGGCCAAATACTGATGCCTACACGTCTTATGTTGACCTCAGTCATTCTTCCTGGACGCTTATCAGAGCGTTGTTTCTGAGTCAACAGAATCCATCTTACAGACGAAGATATGTACTCTGTAAAGAACTTCAGTGTAAATGTCGTAAGATTTTCTGTACTCGTGGGACTGAGTTAATTGTTATCAGAAAACTTTTTCTAAAATTGTGCTGTGCTTAAGTATGGCTAAAATAAATGAACTGGTATCAGACACTCGAAGTTTTGGCTAAGCGCTGGTACTTAAGTCAGACTGAACCGAGATTCATTCTTGTCTTTTCGTGGACCATTTGGGGACTCCCCACAATACAGCACATGTGTGCCCTGTGCCCAAGTTGCCAGAAGAGGGTGTCAGATCCTGCGGGTCACAGATGGTTGTGAAGGTTGTAAGCTACCATGTGGATGCTGGGAATTAAACCCAGGTCAGACTCTGGGAGAACAGCCAGTGCCCTGAACTACTGAGCCATCTCTCTAGACACTGCCTTTAGTAGCAAGTCATTTAAAAGCATGAAGTTTAGAACAGATGTAGTTCAAAACTTTAAACTTTTTTAAACTCAAGCTTTAAAAAGATCTGTTTATTATATTGAAGGAGATAAAGAGCAAGACTGAGGATTTCAACAAAGAATGAAAAACAACCTCCCCCCCCCCAAAAAAAAACCCACCGTTTTAAGTTTTGAACTCTATTTCCATGATGACGCTGAAAAATATGTCCCAAAAAACACTTGTTAAGATCAGTCCATTACATTTTAAAATAAATCTCTTAAGAAATGGAAAGTAAAGGGAATTTTCATAATCTTATAAAATATATCTACAAACCCTACAGTAAACAGCATACAGAGCGATGAAATGTGGAGAAAATACTCCCGGCGATTAGGAACAAGGGAGGCGAGACTGGCGGCATGCCTTATGCCCAGCCTGGGTCGAGAGTTTCTAGCTAGAGCGGCCTGAGGGAGAAGAAAACAAAGATAACCCCAGGGCAGCTAATACTGTGGCAATGCGTGTGTTTTGGGTACCCCGGGAGCAGAGAAGGCTCCCACTGCATACTGAGCCCTGGAGCAGCACAAGACCTGGCCCATACTTCCAAGACCCAGGTATTGGCCACCGCGGCAGTGGTTTGTGTAGAAGTATCCAGAAAGCCATTAGCATCTGAATACTTGGTTCCCAGGTTTTGGTACTGTTAGGGGAGGCTTGAGAGGTTTTGCTGGAGGAGATGTGTCACGGCGGGGGATGGGGGCGGAGCTTTGAGATTCAAAAACAATACCCCATGCCAGGCCCTTCCCTGTTAGTTCTCTCTGCCACCTGCTAGTGATTAGAGACATGATCCCTCAGCAGCTGCCCCAGCATCCCTCACTTGCTACCTCTGCTCCACCATCTAATGCAACTGTGAGCCCCAAACAAACTCTCCGATAGCTGCCTGGTTGGTTTTTTTTTTTTGTTTTGTTTTTTTGTTTTTTTTGTTTTTTTGTTTTTTTGTTTTTTCTTTTTCCCACAGCAATAGAAAAGATATACAGCCGGACGGTGGTGGCGCACGCCCTTAATCCCAGCTCTCGGGAGGCAGAGCCAGGCGGATCTTTGTGAGTTCGAGGCCAGCCTGTGCTACCAAGTGAGATCCAGAAAAGGAGCAAAGCTACACAGAGAAACCCTGTCTCGAAAAACCAAAAAAAAAAAAAAAAGGCAATACAATCACTCCATGGGAGGGACATAGCTTTGAGTGTACATGTAGCATGTAGTTCACTGGAATGTCAGAGTTCTTAGACTCTCCAGTAGTGGACGTCACAGCAAATAGGTAACCCCGGATGTGAGTGTTGATCTACTTCCTGACTCTTAGTCTGTCAACCTCCAGCCCTCCTGCCCTCCACAGCTGCTCCTTGGAGCGGTCTCTACCCTCTGGGTCTGTGGCAAGCTGACTCAGGCTCCATACTTGTGCATGTGGCTTGTTCTCAGGCCTCCAGATAAGTCAGGGGTTTGTTGTTGTTGTTTTTTGGTTCTTCGAGACAGGGTTTCTCTGTGTAGCTTTGCACCTTTCCTAGAACTCACTTGGTAGCCCAAAGCTGGCCTCGAACTCACAGAGATCCACCTGTCTGCCTCCTGAGTGCTGGGATTAAAGGAGTGCACCACAACCTCCCGGCCAATAACTCAGTTTTAAAACAACAGATTCTCAAAATTGTGCCCAGCCGCTGCCCTCTGACCTGGGGATTCCTTCGTACTGTAGTTGAGCCTTGTGAAGGCTGTGGACTTGTCATGATGCCTGGCTTACCTTTTCGGTGAGACTTCTCCCCCAGCTGGGGAGCCACGCTCAGGCTGTATTTTCCCCAGTGCTTTGCTCCTGGGATTCTCTTCTGTATCTTAGCATCTGTCTTGTGAATTGCCAAAGCTATTCCTCTCTTCTGTTTCTGGACTCCTCATTTCAACATTTTAAAGCTATAGGGTTCTTAAATAGAAACCCAGAGTTTTCTTCTTCTAAAAAACTAGACGATGTGCCAACACTGGCCTACACTCCCACAACACAGCAGTCAACAGGAGTTGAGTTAGGGTAGCCTCCCTTCCCAGAGTGAAGCCTGGCTGTCCCAGCCCAGACCCTCAATACATGGCAGGTTTATATGTATCCAGCTTGGTTTCATTTGGGGGTTCCTGGAAAGATCATGAACTTTGATATTCTCTTTTCTCCATCTTCCTAGGAGTCTCCTATCCCGGAAGACAAAAACCGTCGGTTTGTCTTCTCATATTTTCTTGCCACTGATATGATCAGTATCTTCGAGCCTCCTGTTCGAAATTCTGGTATCATTGGGGGCAAGTTCCTGGGCAGGACTAAAGTTGTTAAACCATTCTCTTCAGTTGACAACCCCGTCTACTATGGACCAAGTGACTTCTTCATCGGTGCCGTGATTGAGGGTAAGTCTAAACATGGCTCAGAGTTTCCTGTTGGCTTGGAAAATGGATTCTTCACGGCTATGACTTAATGCATTCTTAAGGCTTATCAGAAGCAATCGGGCTGTGCTCTGACTGAGGTGGTGCTAATATGACTATTTCTTAATCTCCTTGCTTATCAGTCACACTCTAAATTAACTGGGTTTGTTGATACTACATTGTTGTAACTATTGGCTCCATTTGTTAGACATTAACACAAGGAACCCAAGGAAACCACTGAATATTAATGTATATAAGCTGTTCAAAATTCACTAGTCTGGCCAGATGTGGTAGCACATACCTTTAATTCCAGCACTTGGGAGGATCTCTGTGCGTTCAAGGCCAGCCTGGTGTACATAGTGAGGTCCAGGACAGCCAGGACTTTGTAGAGAGACTTTGTCTTAAAAACAAACAAACAAACAAACCAAAACCAAAACCACCACAACAAAACAAAACACTTCACTAGTTGGCCACAAATGGTTAACTGTGGATCTATTGCTAACAGGTTAACATTATTTTGCTCCTTACTGCATGAGAGAAGCAAAGCCGAGCTAAGTGTAACACTATTCTCTCCTCAGTGTTCGGCCATCGATTCGTCATCCTTGATACAGATGAGTATGTTTTAAAATACATGGAGAGCAACGCTTCCCAGTATTCACCAGAAGCCCTCGCCTCAATCCAGAACCGTATCCGAAAGCAGGATGCTCCCACACAGGATGTTCCCCCAGAGGATACTCTTGCACCAGGATCAGAAAGGTATGTTTGACTTCCTAGGGTAAGGATTTGGCACATGCATGCTATTTAGAAAGCAATCCCACCCTGTGTGTGTTGTATTTATGTGGTATATGTGCACAGGTACATAGGTACATATGCTTGTTCACTCATGCGCAGAGGAGAATGTTAAGTATCCTGTTCGATCATGCTATGCCATATTTCTTTGAGGTAGAGCCTCTCACTAAGTCTGGATCTAGGCTGGTGGCCAGCAACCCGATGGTCCCCTTGTCTCTGCTCCCCACAGCAGTGGGGTTGATGAGGATGCAGCCATACCTGTTTTGTTTCCACAGAAGTGCTGAGACCTGAGCTCCTCATACTTGAATGCTCACATAGCAAGCATTCCGACCCACTGAGTCATCCCTGCAGAATCCTAGAAAGTAATTCTTGTCGAAATAGATGCATAATGATGTTTTAAGATTTCAGCTTTTCTTTACCAGGTTGGAGTTGTCAGGCAAATGTTCCTTGGGCTCATAAAAATAACTACCATCTTAGAAATTTTCCAATATTCCCCCCTGTAGCAAATAATTATTGAACAAATGCCTGACATATTCGCTTCAGATGTGATCACTAGGCTACTGGTCTGATCAGTAAACAAAATAGATAGGAAATTGCTGTCTTTCTGGACTGACCTAAGCAGGAATTGATAGAGAGTAATACAAGTATATCATACAGCACAATCTGTGATAAATACCATATAAAAATAAGGCAAATGTAGGTGACAAGCATTTCTGGAGGTTGGCAGTGGTTTGCACTTGCTGGGAAGAGGGGAGCCACTTTCACGGGCAACTCTGAGCAAACCCTTGAAGGGATGTGAATTCTCTGGGTAGATGTGTAGATGCAGGGCTGATGAGTACAGAGCTTGCCAGGTAGCATGCTTCGCTTAGCGTGCTCAAGTAACTGGATAGACCAGTGAGAGTGGCCGGAGGGAGTGAGATGATGAGGGATAAGTGCTGAAACTAGAAAATTAATGGGGAAAAAACTGCAAAGGAAAATTAATGAGGAGCTGGTTTGCACCGGAGTCTCTGAGTTAGAAGAGTAGCCGGGTCTGACATACGCGTTTAAAGGGCTAGCCCGCTGCCACATTCACACTCCTATCAGAGCCACACGTGGTGGTGCCATCCTAATTCTAGCACTTGGGAAGTACAGGCAGAAGGCTCAAGAGTTTCAAGGCCAGCCTCAGCTACATAGAGAGTTTGAGGCCAGCCTGAGCTGAGATTGAGAAGGAGGGAAGAGAAAGAGGGTGTTCGAGAGAGCAGGAGGGGGATTAGAAACAATACTGTAGGAGATGCAGAGCATGAAGGCCAGAGAAGTGAAGAAGTGATCTAATTGGCAGAGCCAATGTGATGAAAAATAAGTTACGTAGGGCATGTGAGAGAACAAGAAGAGTTAAAGAAGGTTCTAGAATTGGGGCCTGAGCAGCAGGACGGACTTATTGTCACCTGAGACCGGGACAGTGAGAACTGGGTAAAGGAGTTGGTTAGGGGAGTGGAGTAGAGATTTGGGTTTGGAGTGTAGTTTACATTTAGGAGATAAAATAGAACCAGGTGTGTGCTAGCATTCATTATGCAGTGGACTGAGGACTTCAATGAGATTTCCAGCAGAGTTAGGTAGGAAAGCTCAAAAGAGGTAGATGTAAGGGAGGATGGGAGGCACTCTAGATAAAATGGACAAACAGTGTTTATGAGGAGGTTTGTTCAAAGGAGGACAGAGAAAGGAGACCATAGCTAGCAGAGGAGGTAAAGTCAGCTGAAAATTGTGTTTTGTGTTTGGTTTTGATGGGAAAATACAAAAATACAAAAGCCACCTGCTTTTGATCCCATCTATCAGGAGGCCAAGCAGAGCTATTGCAAATTTGAGGTCGTCACAGGCAAGACCTTGTCTCAAACAACAAAGTCATATAGGTGCATGTTAAAATTCTGCGGGGAAGGAACTGACAGATGTGTGAGAGATGAGCAGAGTTGCTGAAGTGTGAGAGACAGGATGGGCAGGATTTAGCAGTGGAGAGAACTTGGTGCTAGGTAGAAGCACCGTTTATCTAGGGCAGTCATCCTAAAATAAGGTTAGTTTGAGGACACTCGTGATTAAAAGATTACTGTAGATCTGTACTAGTTACTTTTCTGTTGCTGTGGTGAAATGCTATGACTAAGGCAACTTCCAGAAGGAAGAGTTTTGTGGCTTATGGTATTTCTTCTTATTCCAGAGGGTAAGAGTCCATTGTAGGGGTGGGGGAGGCATAGCAGGAAGTAGCAGCCATGGTGTCAGGGGCAGGAGACACATCTTCTAATGTGAGGGCCAGGCAAAGAGAATGAATGGGAAGTGGGGGGAGATGATAAGCACTCGATCTCCATCCCCAGTGCTGGACCTGCTCCACCAAGGCTCCACCTCACAAAGATTCCACAACCTCCCCAAACAGTGCAACCAACTGGGGACCAAGTGATCAAATCCATGAGCCTATGGGGGCCTGTATTAGCCAGAGTTCTCTAGAGGAACAGAGCTTACAGAATATAAAATGAATATAGATATATGAATATAGCTCTCATATATACATGAGAGAGAGGGGTTTTATTAGAGTGGTTTACAGGCTGTGGTCCAGCTAATCCAACAATGGCTGTCTACCAACAGAAGATCCAAGCATCCAGTAGCTGTTCAGTGCACAAGGCTGGATGTCTCAGCTGGCCTTCAGGATACACCAGACTCCCAAAGAACTAGGGGTGTTCTGTAATGCAGGGGAAGAATTAGACTTGCCATTGAGACCAAGGTCAAGCAGGCAAAGAGAACAAGTTTCCTTCTTCCATGTCCTTGATATAGGATGCAAGCAGAAGGTATGGCCCAGATTAAAGGAGGATCTTCCCACCTCAAAAAAATTAATTAAAAGAATCTCTCGCAGGTGTACCCAGCTACTTGGGCTTTAGTTAATTCCAGATATAGTCAAGTTGACAACAAAGACTAGCTAGCAATCACAGGGACATTTTTTCATTCAAACCATAGCAGGACCATTAAGAACTTTTAATCTGTTTATATTTAGCATATTAGAAATTATATCTGAAATGTAAAAATACTTTTTTAGAATATACTAACAAAGGTAACTTTTTTTTTTTTTAAAGATAGGGTTGCATGTGTTCCCAACTAAGCTTGAAACTGATATGTAGCTGAGGCCAACCTAGAATTATGATCCTCTTGCCTCTGCCTCCCACATGCTGGGATCACAGGTGTGTGCACTTCTGGTCCTGGTTTTATATGGGGCTGGGAATCAAATCCAGGGCTTCACACATGCTAGCCAAGCACACTATGAACTGAGCCACAAAAAGAACCATCTCTGTGGAAAATAACTATGTTTTCTGTTTTCCAAACAAAAGCAACTATTGGGAAGAATTACACTTTAATTTTTTGACAATACCTGTAATATCTGTTTTTCTTAAGAGGAGCCAGCTGAATTTTTATGTTTTTAAATTCAGCCCAGAAAAAAAAAATCCTTTTTTGTGTAATATTTGGGAAAATTTGTGTATGCTTGTAGAGGAAGAGAAGGGAAAAGATAAATAGTAGTGGCGTTGTTGTTTTTCACCTTGGAGAACCTTCCAAGGGCCTTGGGAGACCCCAGCAGTTCAGGTATTACTCTTGGAAACTTTGATCTTGGTGACATGAAGTCAGAACCTAAGAGAACAGGCACAGATAGACAGAAAAATGTGGTTGGAAAGCCCTTCTAATTGTCTTTGTTAGTGTGGAGAACAGTAGGAGCTGGAATTTGTGAGATATGTTATTTTATTGAATATATAGGTTATATATTGAACACAAGGGAAATGAACACCAAAAAATTAAAATACAGTGTTATTTTACTCACTACAGCAACAGAAAAAAATAGGACCAATTCTAATCTATATTCTCCATTAATTGAAAAATGTATCTTAATTCCAGAGAAGTTACATGTGGGGAAAATCTGTCATTGTGTCAGGGGAGCAGCTAATGTAGTTAGGCAAGGCCTTCTGTTAGGACTGGGGAACTCTCTTCAGGGTCCTCTGCTCAGCAGCAGCCAGAACCTCAGGCTGATGAAAAGAATTTCCAGGCCAGTCGGTGTGAAGCAAAGTTGAGATTTGTTTATGAAAAGAGAGATTTTTATGTAGATTTAAGCAAAGGTATAGAGAAGGGACAGAAAGAGGGAGGAAGGAGAAGAGAGAGAGCCTAAGGAGGAGGAAGGGGGAGGAGAGAGGGAAAGAGGAGGAGAGAGGGAAGTGGAAAGGGAGAGCCGGGAGGGAGGGAGGAAGAGGAGAGGACAGAAGAGGAGAGGAGGAGGATGGAGGTGAGGTTTGAAGAAAAGGACTGTTATACATTCCCTAGGGAGGGCCCAGGATTCTGTATATTAATAATAGTGCTTATATTAATATTAGTATATTATACTTATAATATAATATATTAATAGTAGTGGCTACTAAAAACACATTACTCAAAGGATTTGAAAGATAAACTAAAAATATTTTGCTGTAATTATTTTCTCTAAAGAACCCTCCTTGCCAGACTTTAGGGCACAGGCCTGTGGTCTAGCTGCTCACACCTGCAAGGCACGCCTGACAGACTCAGTGAAACCATGTCTTGAAAATAAAGTAAAATGAGACTGAGGATGTCGCTCAGAGGTAGAGAACTCTCCTAGCATGTGTGAGGTCTGGTGTTTAATCTCCAGCATTGCAAAAGTAAATAGATAAATAAACAGATCTCTTCCTCATTAACGGAGGTTATGAAGTGGTTTATGAGACGGATTATAAATGTTTAAAGGGGTGAAAGGAGTTCTGACTTAACCGCAAGCCCCGAAAGGTCAAAGGGATTCTTACTGTATCATAGGTCACACGGAGCCAAGACACGTGTCTGGATTATAAACCTGTTCATTATCATGTGAGATTTTTCTCAAAAATGCAATTTCAAGTCCTTTGCTGGTGACTTGATGCTATTCACCGAGAGGCTTAATCCAGGTACCCAAGGTGAGGGTTTTCACCCTCTCCCTTTTCCCTTTCACATCCCAGCCTTTCCACCCTGGCTCGTGAGAACCAAGTGTAGCTGTCTAGGAAAGTGGGAGGCGGCGTGGTGAGCACTAAGGGCCCACTTGGTATTCATGGCCATTATGTTCAATTCAGCTCCTTCTCAAAAGGGTCCCCTTCTATTCTCCTGTGTCTGTGCAAATACCAGTGGACCCTGGGAGCTATTTGCTTAAGCATGCTACCAGCAAAACCTTATTTTATATCAGGCAGCGAGGAAAAGTGCTCAAGGGACTCAGACCTCTATGCCCATAAAAGGAAGGGAAGCCGGTTGGGGATTTAGAGGGCTGCTGCTGTCCCTGTTTCCATCTTCACTTCTATCAGTTGTTCTCTGTGAGAGGAAATGTGTGAAGATGCCCTAAATCGTGGGTCACACTCCTGTGTCCTCAAACCCTTCCCACTTTGGCCCTTTACCTATCCCAATCTACAACAAACCCTATAATCGGAAGTGCACATCCTTCATTCAACTCATAATCTTAAGAAGTTCCCAAGAATCGGCAGGCCTGAATATTTTCTTTTGTTTTTTTTTTGAGACAGGGTTTCTTTGTGTAGCCCTGGCTGTCCTGGATTTCACTCTGTAGTCCAGGCTGGCCTGGAACTCACAGAGATCCGCCTGCCTCTGCCTCTGGAGTGGAGTGCTGGGATTAAAGCCACTGTCCAGTTTAGGTCTGCCTGTTTTTATGGTAGGTAACAATTCCAAGAGGATGGATTTGGGAGCAGCTAGCCATTGTCTTCTCTGGGCCAGAAAATTGACGTAGCACACAGGAAATTAACTGAATACTGATTTTAGCTTGAAGTTTGTAGGGAGTTTGGGATCTCCTTTGCAATTGAGAAAAATTATTATTTTATGTGTATGGATGTTTTGCCTGCAAATATGTTTGTGCACCATGTACGTGCCTGGTACTCAGAGCCTAGAATAAGGCATGGGAGCCCCTAGAAATGGAGTTACAGATGGTTGTAAGCCATTATCTGGGGGCTGAGCACTGAACCTGGGGCCTCTGAAAGAGCAGCCAGTGTCTTAACCACAGAGCCATCTCTCCAGGCCTTTCTTTGGGATTTTGTGAACTCAGATTTAAGGATAAAAACATGCATGTGGCTCATAAGCCCATTTTGAACACAGACTCTGTCTGTGTGGCCAGCATGAACCCACATCTCCTTTCTTTAGCAGACTCTTTCATGCCCTTCATCTTCAGGTGGACCCCTTTCCTACTTAGTGAGTCTTTAGTCCTTCCTTCTTCCCTTGGTGTTTCCAGGTAGTCTGTTAGAATTCCTGGTCACTCCCCTAGCTGCATTACTGCACATGCGCAGTCCAGTAGTCAAGTAAGGGGCCTTACGTCATCTGGCGCAGCATTGTCACTCAACCTGCACATGTGTGGCATAGCCGTGCAAGCCCACATGTGCATGTTCAGGGAAATCCTTAAAAAGCCGGTCACAGACTCCTCTCTCTTCTGTTCTCTCCTTCTCCACCGCTCTTGCATGTGTCTCCACAGGCCTGGTCACTCTCTTCTGTCCACCTACATGGGCAAAACACATATGCATTAAACAGGTAAGCCTTAAAAATAAAAGTCAAATGTGAGAGAAAGCAACCCAGTAGGCACTTCCCTGTTCTCCCATCTTTACATCAGAACGTCTATGTGATCATCCTCCTTCACCTTCTCCAAGTGCAAGGCTTCTGTTGTGCATCTGTGATCATTTTCTCCCGGACTGCTTGAGAATCCAGACACTCTACATGAATTGCTTTCTTGAAGGTCATTGATGGTTTTCAAAATATAATCATCTCAATTACTCATTAGTTGAGCAGATATTTGCGCTTGTCTCCTGCATTAGACTTTACATTAATACTAGCTTAAGCAAATATGTGAGACAATAGGGGGTTGTGATCTAGAGCAGAGGCTGGAAAGCTTTTGTTTGCAGAGGCACAGATGCTGAGTGATTCAGTCATAGCATCTCTTGGGAATACTCAACCCCACCCTTCCAGCATGAATGCAGCCACAGACAAAGGTAAATGAATAAAAGCAGGTGTGTTCCAATAGACCTTTCCAAATAAGGAGCATTTGTCAGCTGGATTTGGCCGGTTCCAGTTTCCTGACCCCTCCCCTCCTGGTTAGCTTGTTTGGTGGACAAACAGTATTAATTACTTTTTACCACCCTCCTTTGGAAACCTCTGCTTTGATCTGGGGAGTCAGAGGCTGGTGTCCCCTCTCTGAGAACCCTCAGGTACATCTTCGATTTACATTGTCCTGGTTGCTGGTTTCTCAAGATCCTGCATCTGTCCTCCTGCTTGCCTCCTTAACTCTCTATGGTACCGTGTTGCTCTCTGTCTTAGCCATTCTCCTGAATTGATGCCTGCATTCTTTTTTTGTCTGTTTATGGTATCTTTTGAAATGCTGGTTACAACTGAAAAGCCATCTGTCACTTCCTCTCCCAGCACATCTGCTCCCCCTCCCTTTATGTTTCCTTATTCTCTTCTAAGATTGATCTAATGAGCTGTGATGATGTAGGAATCACTAGCACAGTGCCTGGTAGAGAAGAGGCTGTCAATGCAGGTTAGCTCTGCCCTCTCTCTCCTTGACAGGACCCTTATATTTTAAACCATATCCAATAAGCTATTGTGCTCTTTAGTTTAACCCTCCAATGCCTCTTGCTTCTGATCTCTCATTTTCAGTATCACTACCTCTCTTGACTTAATGTACACTGTCAATGAGGTTGCACTTGGTACCCACAACAGTAACAGCAGAAACAATCTCCCATTGGCTTATGCTTTTCATGTACTACGATAGCTGGAGGCAGACACTTGTTCTCAGCTGGAGACAGGAGTTCAAAACCAACCTGCACTGTATGAGATCCTGTGTCAAAAAAAAAAAAAAAAAAGAAAAAAAAGAAAACAAAACAAAACAAAACCAGCCAACCAAACAAAACTGTAGTTCATTAATTAATATTTAAAAAGTCCTTCCCAGAATCTACCAGAAACCTACCAAGTTTTTAAATTTCATTGTCTAGGCCATGAAATACTTTGCCAAATCAATACTAGAAAATACTGAATAGAAAAATAGAAAAATAAAATATTGAGAAGAGCGCTGGCCTTAAACACATCTCTACTGAAATTCAAGCCAAAACAAAAAAGAAAAAGCAACAACAACAACAAAACCAACCAACAGTTCATCAATTTAAATTCTTGTTTGAAAAAATATAAACAATATGTGAATTCAGCTGTAAAAGGGAGGCACATTAAAAAAAACCCACAAAATAAACTGGTTTTAGGAAAATAATCATTTGAAAACATCTAAATGATATTCAGAAAAACTTAAGAATTAATTTCAAAATAGAAATGAGGCAAAATATTTTAAAGTGTTATATAAAGCATCTATGAACAAAAGCAGCAAAACCAGTTCGGAGAAACAGCTGGCCCTTAGGGAACACCCGTGCCCACATAGGTTTCCAGGAGGGGCTTTGGCATGAGTTAAGTGTCATACCCGTTACCGTCCACCCACATGTCTTCCTTGCTGCATGGGTGTTTTCTCTGCTGTTTGAAGGAAATGAGTATCTGGATTCTTCAGGGAAGAGAGAGGTACTTTCTTTCCCCAAGATGATCTGATATAAAATTATAACTTCAATCATATATATTCAGATACGTGACAGGCAAGAGACCTTACCTCCTGAGAGCATGTAGAGATGGGGGTTTGCATGCTTTCTGTCATGAAAATGGCCCCCTGCCTATATGAATCTGATAATCATATTCTGCTTCTGTAATAAGCGATTCAAGGGACCCTTTCTATACTGGGGAATTTTATGACCCTTATTGTTTTTACCTTGCTTTAACAGTAATATCTGCTTGAATATTAAGGGAGTAAACCTGGTTTGGTGGTACACACTTGTAATACCAGTGCTTGGAAGCTTTGCCAGGGGGGACGGGAGCTCCACAGTGAGATGTCTCAAAAACAAGAACAAGGAAAAGAAAAGAGGCAATAAGACTTAGGTTACAAAAGCTGAAGTGAGCACAACCATTAGAAACAAAAAAACTCATAAACCAGAGATGACTGCTTCTAATATTTTGTTGTCTGATATACATACAAAATATAATACTTCTTGAGTGCTATTTACTGGCTTTTGCAGTCTATCATGAACATTTCAGCTATCTTAGAATGTTTTATGAAGCATCAATAGTTTAATGCTTTAAGTAAACATTGCATTCACATTTTCCATGTACTTCTTCCCTCTGTTTCTCTCTCTCTCTCGACAGGCTTTCTCACTGCTGAGTCATTTCTCCAGCCCCATGTGGTGTGTTTTTGTTTTCTCAATTTATTATTAAGTATTTGTTCATTAGTATGTTTTACCTGTGTGTGTATGCATCACATGGGTGCCTGGTGCCCCCAGAGGCCAGAAGAGGGCACTGGATTCCCCGAACTGGAATTATATGTGGTTGGGAGCCACCATGTGGGTGCTGAAAACAGAACTCAAGGCCACTGCAGGAACAGCAAGTGCTTTTAACTGCTGAGTCCAGCCCCGCACTCTGTCTTTTCTTTCTAAAAGAAGCTTCCTTAAACAAAAAAGAAAATCCAAACATCTGCCTTTATACTTGTGTAAATTTTACAAGAGCCAGCACTCTATCCACACTCAGGGGCCTCAGCTCTCACACGAACACATTTCCTTTCTGCAACGCTGTCAGTGGCTACGTCATTATTGCATCACTTGATTAAAGTTTAAATTATTTAGCTCATTTCCTACTTTTGGAAATTCAGGCTGATCGGAACAGTCTAGTGAACTGTCTTTTCATGCAGTCCATGGTTCTTTCTCAGGAGGTATTGTTAAAAATTCACTGCTAGGAGCTGGCTGTGGTACACCTTTAATACCAGCACTCAGGAGGCAGAGGCAGGCACTCTCAATGAGTTGGAGGCCATTCTTGTCTACATCGTTTAGGCCAGCTACAACTTCACAGTAAGACTATGTCTCAAAACAACAACAACAACAACAACACAAAACAAAACCTGTGCTAGATTTTTGTCTTTCATTTCCAAAAAGAGATCCTGGAAGATCACAATACTTTTCACCCATCCAGACCCCACAGTGGCAGCTTCAGGTTACATGGGACTAGAGTTGGGGAGATGGCTAGGCAGCGAAGACTGCTTGCCATGCTGTCCTGGCGACTGGAGTTCTACTCCCAGCATCCATGCCACAAACTGGCATCCTGAAACCATCTAACTCTGGCTCTGAGGGACCAGACACCTTCTTCTGGATGTGTGCAAAATCACACACACACACACACACACACACACACACACACACACACACACACACACGAACGAAAGGTTAGAAAACCAAGTGAACCAGGAGCCACACTACACTGTGTTCAGCAATGAAGTTTCTGAATATTATACACAAGAAGAGCAGAGAAGCCACGGTGGGGTTGTGGAGGGAGGGCCTTAGTGAGAGGGAATTAGGATCCAAAACTTGTTGAAAATGGGAGGAGACACAAGTTCTGATCTGGCCTCTGATGGGGTATCAGGACTAGCTCACAGCATCTTCAAGTCCATTTTCTCATCACTGAAAAATGTAAGTGTAAGCACTTAGGAGGGTATTTTGTTCTGAAAGGAGTTAGGTATTTGAGGGAATCTTTGTTGGAGCTAACACTCTTTAGTTTTATAACTAGCTTCATTCTCATAGGAAGTACAAACTGAGCTTCTCCTTACTGTTGTGAAGGGATAGCCATCCTTTTTCCAGTGCTCTGCTACCAATCTCTCTGTGGTTTCTGTAACACAAGGCCTGCACGGCTGCCCATCCCCAAGAGCAGTCTCTAAACTCCCACAGATGGCCTTTTACAAAACCCACTGAGAACTGAAAGGGGCATGTTAAAACACTGAGAGATTCCTGTCTGCATAGTGATGTGCATAACTTCTAGGCACTCAGGCACTTGGATGAGGTAATGTTAGTCTGCAACAGTAGAGACCAACGTTATTCCCACACATAGCAAATTGGGAAAGGTAGTATATGAGACCTGGCTCTTTGTGGTGGAGTGATTTAACTGGTGGCGAGAAGGGATATAGTTCAAACACTGTCCTACATGAGGCCTTCTGATGAGGAGGTTAGCTGTGTGTCAAAACTGGTTTGTTTATTAATATTATTATTATTATTATTATTATTATTATTATTATTATTATTATTATTTTAGATGCTTCCCAGATTTCACAAAATAAGAGCTTTGCTCACTGATGTAAGATTGGTCAAGAATGAATATATTTATATCCGATCATGTCCTTCTCTTTACAGCATGCAAGCTACAGAGGAACCCAAGGCACAGGACCTGGATACCCTGATAGACACAATCCAGATGCACCTGAAAGACCATTCCTGCAAAGACAACCTCCGGGAAGCATTTCAAATATACGACAAGGAGGAGTCAGGATTTGTGGACAAAGAGGTGTTCTTTAAAGTCTGTGACACCCTTAATGTCCCAGTCGATGACTCCTTGATTAAGGAGGTCAGTATGAACGGTTTTTTGGGTTGACTGCACAGACTAAACACTGGTCATTCCTTCCTAAGGAGTTACAAGAATCAGATCTCTCATTCTGTCCTGAGGACAGGTTTTTCCACACCACAGCATCAACTTCCTTTTCAAATTGTTGCTGCAGGGTGTCTCTTAAGATGGGGCTAGGAACAGACAGCATAGGTGATCGTGATGCACCAGCTGCCAAGAAGGGACCTGAAGATAAGTTAATGAACAGGGTGTTTGTGGGCTTTGGGAGACTTTAAGGTCAGCCTATCAAGGTTAGCATGGAAGCTGATAGGACCACTGCCCGAGGGAGTAGTGTCTGTAAGGTAACAAGTTTCTCTGAAGATGGGGAGAAGGCATGGAAGTGTTCCTCCTAGAATTTTATGATTGTTAAATAAGGGTGTCATTTCTTTTAATTGTTGCAAATCCTGATGGCCAGGACCCTGCTGGAAGTCAGAACAAAATTTCCCCCACCCTGGCCAGGACTGTAGCTTAATATCAAGACATACTCATTGATTAACAACATGGAGGCTTTATTGACCTTCCCGAAGATTTTCAAGCAAGAGGGAATGTTTGGAAATGAAGGTTCATTTAGGAATTGCTTTGTTGAAGTAACTAGGATGGAGGGTCTTGTTTGGTCTTTTTAAAGACAGAATGTTGACAAGGAGTATGAGAGGAGGGCACTTGTTCACGTGGGCTAAATACCTATTTAGCTCTGGAAGTCTCTGATTGACAGTGTGGCTAATTCAGTTTTTAGTTTCAAGTCATTCATACTGTGTGACATGGGAGCAGATATGAGTGAGGAACTGCAGCCATTGGGAAGTGGGATGCAGGGGCTGGGCAGGCAGATGTTGTACAGACAACTGCAGCCAATCACTGTTACCTTCACTGTTGGGTCCAGAGGACACTGAACGCATGGCTATAACTAGATCTTCTATTAGGCTGCAACAGCAGGAGCCTGCAATTTAGGAGTGACTAGTTCTTTGTAGGGGGGCAAAATATTTATATTTGAATATAGCAATAAAAGTATTTTGGCAAGGCAGTGGTGGTGCATGCCTTTAATCCCAGCACTTTGGAGGCAGAGCCAGGCAGATATCTGTGAGTTCAAGGCCAGCCTGGTCTACAATGCGAGATCCAGGACAGGCACCAGAACTACACAGAGAAATCCTGTCTAGAAAAACCAAAACAAACAAACAAACAAAAAGTATTTTGAAGCTGGGTCTGCTTGTATTCTCAAAGTTTAGGATGCAGAGGCAGGAAGATCATGACTTCAAGGCCAGTGGAGGCTGCCAAGTGAGATACTACCTCAAAAGATAAAGAAAAAAGGAAAGTGTTGTGATAATAACAATGCCCATATAAATATGGATATTACCGCTGTGGTTTCACGATGTATAATATGGGGCTTACTGTCTGACCTACCTTCCAGGATCACAGGATTACTTAAGAGTCAACTGAGGATATAAAGGCTGAACTCTGTTTGGGTTGGCAAAAGCTGGGACTCTTTCTGCGTAAGTGCCCTTGGCAGTTAAGCCGAAGGAAGCCCTGTCTCACCTAACCTCTTTGTTCCTTTGCAGTTAATCAGGATGTGTACCCACGGAGAAGGCAAGATTAACTACTATAACTTTGTTCGAGCTTTCTCGAACTGAGCTGAATGAGAGAATGTGATATTCATTGTTGACACTGAACTGACATGGAGAAATCCACTTTGTATTTACTGTGCAAGTATTTGCATCACTCCTGAAGTTGTATTTCTTTTTTGGCTCTTCTATTTCCCTATTACTAAAGTCTAAAGCAAATTGATTTTCAAAGAATGGAAGACCAGTGCCTTATTTGGAGTAGCAGAGGTAACATGATAGTTTTAACTTATGGGGCCCAGGGGGTTCTAGAATTCGTCAAACAATACCCTGAATATGTCTGTAATGATGCTTGGGATGAGGCTAATAGTTGGATTGGTAGACAAGTAAAACACAGCTTAAAGTAAGGAGACCCCCAGCAGCAATTTGAAAACCTGACTAGAAACACAAACTGACCCATCCCTGAGTAAGAGAACCCCTCTGCCTGGCTGCCTTTCCAGGGCCACACAGCCTTCTCTGGCCCTCAGTGGAAACTTCCCGTGTCCTGAACATGCACCCAACAGACTGGAGCGGGACACTCAGCTATGTTCAGCTGGCAGGCTCAGCCCACACAAGCACACACACTCACTCATACCACCCCACAGCACACACAATTAGTTTTCTGATTCTTTGGAAAAGTTTAATACAGATGGAGACGCATGAAGCGCAAGAGGAATGACAGAATTCTCTGGAAGCATTGGAGATGATGAAAATAAAGGTCTCACCAGCACTGTTGCTGGAGCCAAGGGCCTCTCTACCCACCCCTCCACTTCTCTCAGTATTGTAGGGAGATATACTACATGCCTTCATTAGAATTCAGGGCGTAATGGTAAGCACATTAGTAGAATAAAAACCGGGAGCCTGATGTCTGCTGTATCCCATTTCTCACCTTTGGAATAGGTAAGATGGGCTAAAGAGTAGGACCAGGAAGCTGGAGAAGCAGCATATTGTTTCATTGGTTAGTAATATCATTTGTAGCCAGGGCTTGCTAAGTGGCATATGCCAAAGACTGGCTTATTCTCACTCACAGGGATCTGTTCTTGAGGGAGCGCTTAGGTCATTTTCCAAAGAAATCCTGCACATGGTCCCAGTCCCCAGCTGCTCAACTCTAAAGGTATACTCCTTAGGCACCTTTCCTTCCTCAGAAGGTTCTACAGGGAGGGGGCCCTCTAGGGTAGGGTAATTAGGGAGGTCAATTCCTTTCCTTTAGACTTACTTTACAAATCAGCCACCCCAAATATGCTTTCTAGAGTCCAGAGGACTGAGGCAGGGAGATTGCTCTGTGGGTAAAAGTGGTAGCTGTGAAATTCAGATGGCCTGAGTTCAAATCCCAGAACCCAAGTAAAACCTGCTGCAGTCCCATGCATCTGTTATCCTAGCACTTCTTCAGTTGTATGAGAGGCAGAGATGGGAGTGTCCTGTCCCCAGGAAGCTCACAGGACAGCTATCCCAGCCAGAGTGCCCAGTGCAATGGCAATTGAGAGACTCTACCTCAATGTAGAAGACAGGGACTGACGTGACCACTATTGCCCCCCCCATATGCACATCATAGCATGCCCTCTCCCACACACTCAAATATATACACATGCACTGGAGATTTTCTAAGCCTTTAAACTTGGGCAAGTTGAGTGACAGTACCCACAGCATTCTGAAAGCCTCCTGAGAAATCCATACTTTCTAGTCTTTCTCAGCCATCCCTGTCTTCCATTGAAGAGGAAAGCCCACAGAAGCTATGGCCTGTTGCCTGGCAATCTTTCACAGGTTTGCACAGTTAGTAGCATGTGGAAACGCTTCCCAATCTTTTTCCATTGGTTTTGGGCTTTTGCTGAACTAGAGGTGTTCTCTTTTAGATCTTCCTCCACTCCTTCTGTCTTAGTGTTGTATGCCGTGAAGAGACACCCCGATCACAGCAGCTCTCACAGAGGAAAACATTTAACTGGGGCTGGTTTACGGTTTCAGAGGTTTAGTCCATTGTCATCACGATGGGGAGAATGGCAGCAGACAAGCAGACCTGGTTGGGAGAAGGTGCTGAGAATTCCACCTCTGGATCCGCAGGCAACTGGAAAAGAGAAGAGTGAGCCTTTGGGCTTGACTTGCCTTCTGAAACCTCAAAACCTAACCCAGGGACACACTTCCTCCAACAAGGCCACACCTCCTTATCCCTCTCAAGTAGTGCCATTCAAGTAATGACCAAGCATTCAAGTGCATGAGCCTGTGGAAGGTCATTCCTCGTCAAACCACCACACCCTCCAGTCTCAGTTCCCACCACTCACTACCTTTCCCACTAGTTCGCATACAGACAGCTCTTTCCATTGCTCATTGCAGTGCCATAGAGAAAGTGGTCTTATGTAAGCCGGGCACACTCATATTCCATAAGCTTGTTTCCTGTGCCTCATCTTACATCTTCCAAACTGACCCAAGATTGAGGAGATCCGATAACTATCCTGACAAGGTCTGGGAAGTATTTCATAGAAGACCAAGGCTGAAGGGCATGTGGTCTGTGGAAGCATCATACTCACTGTTGACTACAAAACCTGAGCAGGTCAGTTCTGTCTAAAACTATGAATGGGAGCAAAGCCAGGAGATGACACTAAGTACTGCATGCATCTTGAAGCCTGGGCTGAGGTGATGCATGACAGCTAAGTGATACTTGTAGTGTGCAACACTAAGAGATGACTACTCCTTCAAATAAGCCACAGCACTACCTGCAGAGGCAGCACACGGGTAACCACAGCTCTGGATTTAAGTGAAGGATGTGTTCAGAACTAATAAGGATAGTTCATTGCTTCAGCACAGAAAAGAAGCTGCCTTGTGGGTGAGGACTGGCTTGGTGGTGAGTAACTGCTCAGCCCAGGTTCCATACCTCAAACACACCACTAGGGGGCCTTGAACATACTGTCATAATTAAGGGGACTTGCTTCCTGTCTACAAAGTTCCAGTATATTCAGAACAGGTAAAGACGATTTCTCTAAATATTGTCTCCAAGGGCTCTTGGGTATGTGACTTTTTAAACATCTTTTTGGCACATAAGCATAAGCATGTTTATTAAGATCAATTTAACCAGGTGTGCAGGTCTGCCATCCCAGCACTTGGGCAGGAGGACTGCTTACATCCAAGGCCGATCTAGTCTATCAATGCAGTTGAGCCGGGACTATATTGCAAGGCCAGGTCTCAAAAAACAAAAACAAAGCAACCAATTTAAAAAGTGGGCATGGTGGCACACACCTGGGATCCAAGCTCTTGGGTGGCAGAGGCTGGATTACCATGAGTTTGAGGCCAGCCTGGGCTACGAAACCAGCAACAGACCACCAGCCAGAGCCATGTAGAAACACCCTGTCTCAGAAACAAATTATATATCGCTTTATTTGTACCATGAATTGTAAAACTGTTGCCAGCCACCTTATCCCGAGAAACAAAACCTGCAGGGCACAGATGAGAAATGGGCTAAGCTGACTCAGTTCACTGCGGGATATCACCCAGCATGCCATGCAGAGCAGGGTGGAAACCATCTGCACCAGAGCTTGCTGCCAGCAGCACTGCTCACTTTCACCTCAACTAAGTCTCTGGGTGATGTCGACCCCCTGTGGGTTCCCCTTGGCTAACCACCACCTATAATTGCACTCACCTCCTGAGCACTCCCCAAGGATGGTCCTGAAAAATGCAGCTGCATGATTTACGTGATGACGCCAGGCGCCCTGTTGCCACTATTCTTACTAAATTGGGACATTGCATTCACAGAGACCAATACCTGCATCCCCTCCAAGCTGCATGACTTCACAGGAGAGCAGTCAAAACATGGAGGCCTTCCTTGGGTGGGTGGGTAGCAGGGGCATCCAGCTTACAAAACTTGCTAGGAAATTCCCTTTTCTAACTCATTGTTACAGATGAAATAAGAATGATGCATACTAAGCCAATTACTAGCCAGTGAAAAATTTTAGACACAAAAGCTAAAGTTGACACAAACTCGTTTTTTTCAAAGTGAGAACAAATGGAAGAATCAGGACTAAAAAATATTACCATTTAAAAACACACCAGTGAGTTCATCAGAAATCATTAACGACCAATAATTCTATGCCCTTTATTCAGGTATTTCAGAAAATATTTGATCATTTGTTTCAAAATGTACACTTAAAAAAATCCATACAAAACTGTAGCTTGTTTCCAAAACCAGACAGAAACACAGGAAAAAGGACTTTGAAAAAATGTCACCAAAAATAAAGACACCCCTCCCCCAACCCTTTTACATGAAAGCATAAATACGCAGGTACACATTTTCCTTGAGTTCCTTGATGAATTTGGTCCATAACACAAAACAGGCTAATGTAGAAAAACAGTCAATGTGTCCACATTTGCATTACGAGTTGTACAGGGCACCGGCTCCTCAGCTCATTCTTCCGGTGCTTGTTAAACAGAGTAACTGAAAAGTGAGGTTTCATCACGCACACAAATCTGTACCCAGAAGAATGACAGCGCTCACCACCACAGCCAGGTCCGGTGGGGCCAGGGCTCACCGCAGCGCCTGATTCTTGGAAAAAAAAAAATCTCTATCCTCTCCACAGGAACAAGAAACTCTGGAATGCCTTCAGCGGTGATGGTGAGGCTGGCAACACCAGAGCAGACCTTATTCCCAGACATTGATAATGTCCCAGTCTGAGGATTATTTTTTTTTCAACACCTTCCTTTTTTTTTTTTTTTAAACATTATAAGAATTCTAAGACGATACTACACATTCTATAGGATTGCCACAGAAACCCACCCAGGATCATGAGACTAACAGCAATGTAAGGAAAGGGACCGACAGGTGTAAGGGATGATGACTACCCCTCCCATGGGTCCCCTCTCTCCCACTATGCAGGATACAGTAAGGGACAAAGGCCTGTGGGAAAGACCACTGGCTGGGAGGGTTATTGCACAACCCGGAGGAGGGAGAAGAGAAGGAGGGGCAGGAGGAAGAGGAGGAGGAGCAGGAACAGGCAGGCAGGCAAGGGTCAGGGAGGGCGTTGGTGCTAGTAACACAACCCAGAAGCTTTGCAGCTACCAAAGGTACCCAAGCAGGTTACCGATGAGAGCAACCAGAAGTACAAGTGAACGTGTTCCTCATACAAACTTTAGGCTACACGGAAGTAAAACAGGCAGGAGAGGATGCTCTTTCTAACCTGGGGTGGGGGTGAGGAGACTGGAAGAGCATGGCTTGTGACAGAGGGCCAGAGGTACAAAGAGGTGACCTTCATCCTAACCCCCACGCTTCCCTAATTAGATAGGAGGCATGGGTGCCTGCTGCTGGACCTCACAGGCTTCTGTAGCCACCCAGCCAAGCCCAAAGGCAACAGACAAGGGGAAGCCAGACACAAAGAGAAGAATACATGAGATCTAAGTGTGAGGGAGAATAGGGTCAGAACGAGTGAGGCAAAACTGTCAACCCATGTCCCTTTTACCTGGAGCTGTGATGAGGTATGGTGTCATTGGCTGCATACACCAGTCAGCCCTAGAGCCCTGGCAGTTGGGAGCTGGCCATACAGTACCAGTCAAGGCCACAAGGCAATATAAGGCACTTTTTACACAAAAGAACAAGGACCTGCTGAGAACAAAAACAGAGTTTGCAGAGTCTGCTCAGGATGACTTCCTTTCTCATCTGAGGGGCTTCGAAAGGGTGCACGATGGAATTAACACATGCACAAGGAGCAGGGTGAAGGGTGAGAAGTCGGTGACAGCATCCTCCTAATGTTAGCCACGAGCTGGAGAGGGATCCTATAGATGTCTCCAAAAGTCTGACACGGATACTCTTCCTCTTTTGAGGAAAGAAACTGCAAGCTCAGGAGGCTGGGGGAGGGGGGGAGGACCACCTCACTGTCCCAACTCCCAGGCCTTACTCAAGTCCATTCCACAGAAGTGAAGAACAGAGGCCAGAGATCAAGAATGCAAATGTGTCTGCTGGAGACCTGGAGGCCCTTAAGCAGAGAAAGTGAGCTATGCCTCGACTTTCTGCTTCCTCCCACAGCAGACTTCTGCAGACCCCACTGGGAAGGCTTAAGCCTGTTAAAAACAAATACACACGAAGGCCTTCCCTAGCTGAAAGAGTCAGTGGGTTTCTTTAAGGATGCCTGGAATCTAAGTGAACACTATAGACTTTTTGGAGAGTGCACTCTTTCTGCTCCTACTTATTCTTTTTTTTTAATCACTTAGGAAAAAATGCCAATGGGGACTAAGAAGGAGGTATCCACCTTCATGGGCTCTTATGGTCCCAGGTACTCCAAAAAAGCATGATGTCAGTAGCATCTAAATGTAAGTGATTTACGTTCACCCTTAGACAGGTCAGATGGCGCTGTCACCAACCATTTAGGCACACAGGGTTAGGGCTGACCAGAATGGCAGAAAGCTTCCTTTCCTGGCTTTGGTCTGCCTCTCTTTCCCCCAGGACCACTGGGCTGTAGAAGGAGCACAGAGAGCTTACTCATAGTGTAGGCGCCCAAGCCTGGACAACTTGTAAATAACTGTCCCATCACCAAACCTCTGTGCAGGGCAACGGGCAGCAGGGCACTCTCCATCCACTGCTCCTGCCACAGATGCCTGCTGGCATCCCAGGGATGCTGAGAGACAGGCAGTGGCTGCTGAGGTAGAGATTGGCATCTTCTGGTCTTGGTGGATGCTGCTAAACATCTTCAACTTGGAGGAGTATGACAGGTCCACAATAGTAGGGCTGTGGCACTTTGGGGACAGGAGAGACTTCTAATGAGGCCACAGTGCCCAGATTAGAACAAGCTAGCCTGCATGCTCACAGGATGATGTGGAACTTAGTCACTGTAATTCTGGCAGCAGGATGTGTGCCAACTTACCAATGTCTTGGCTTTCCTACAACATCAATGCCAGAGAGGCTGGGTGGATGAGAAAGTAGCCTATGGTTCTCCTAAGCCCCCAGACATCCCTGAAGTCGGGGCTGATGAGGTAATTGCCCTCAGTCTCAGGCCTTTTCTCTGAAAATGAACACTGTCCTAACTCCTAACCACTGACAAAACCCTTATGTTCTAGAAGAGCCTACATCTATCCCAGCCATTGAGTTCCTGGTAATATATCCAACAGACTAGCAACACAGGAAGCTTGCAAGACATTTAAGGAATGAAGCCACATCATGTCAGGCTTCCAAGTGTCCCAGGAAAGAACAACAAAAACCCACACAAAGGGACGAGGCTGCTGCATCCAAAACATCAGCTGCTCTTTGTACCTTTGTTTCTCCAAGACCACCACATATCACATGCTCGCCACAAATATCAACAGCTCACCCTGGGGACAAAGCTCTTGCTGAGAGCTGGCAAGGGCCTACCAGTGACATAGCTCGGGGAGGGTCCAGGAGGACACCGAGACTAATAGGATGAGGTAAATTTGGGGACCACTGGCTGAACCTCCACCCGGCTCTCGGCAGTGTCAGAAGCATGAGCTCAATTAAAATCACCACCAGGAGAGATGGGCTGCACTGGCCAAAAAGTGCCAGATCAACTCTGTGGAGGTTGCCCAGGGAAGAGCCAGGGAAGGAGAGGCAGAGAATGGAGAAAGATACTTTCAAAATTCTGTCTGGCTTCCCAAGCACATGCAGAAGCAGCCAAGGGGATCTCATCCCTATTCTGTACCCTTATCCTGGACATGGTGGGAGGTGGCGGATGACAGTGATGTTTGGAACCAAATTCCTCAAATACTGGTAAGTTAGACCTTACATACATTGTTAGTGACCTGGAGAGGGAAGCTGCCTTGATGAAGACCCACCACTCTGTTTATGGGTACAAATTCAAGCTCTGGTTTCTACTACGATGTCAGAAGAAGACCAGCATATCAGGTAACATTAACATTCCTCTGTCACCAAGAACGGCTTCCTTATACCAGCACGGAGTTCAGGGGCCCTTTGAAGCCCTTCCGGAAGTCCTCACAAGGTACCATAAGTACCTGGTGACTACATCTACAGGTAGAAGAGAGGAGAAAGAACACTGAAGGAAATGGAGCCACAGACTCCTGTGGACGTGGCTGTGTCTGCTCACACAGCCGGAAGAGTGACCCTGAGGCATCCCGTTATCAGGCGTCAGCAAATGACACAATTTTAAGGAACACTCAGGTGAGGCCAGTGGAAGGGTGGCCAGGGGACCACATGGGGCCGGAGGCTTCATGTTTCTGCAGCTAGAGAGATGAAGTCTAGGTTGCGTGTCTGGCCCCCAATGGAGGCAGTTTGCTTCTGGACTTGGGAACGGCATGTCTTGGGCAGGTTCGTAACCACCCTTTGGTTTGGTTTTAGATGCTGGTGGATGGGTTAAAGAAGTACAATAGCTGGAGACAGTTCCAGATAGACTCTTCTGTCTCTTTCGTCCAGCCACCTTTCCAGAAGAGGAAGTCGTTCAACATGCTTTGCTCTTGTGAAGAAAGTGGGAAGGCATGTCCTTCTTAGCACATCCCTCCCCCACACACGCCCCCCAGAGTGAAGGCAGGCTGGTTTCCAATTCAAATGCAGCGGTAGAAGCTCTTTGGAGTCCTGGGACTCAACAGTTAATTAACACTGTCTTTCTGGATTAAGTCACTGTGTCCCAAAGCAAACCACTTCGGGTTAGGACATGTAGAACCAGAGTCCTACATCTTGTCAGTCAGTCAGCACCAAGAATATTGTGATCCGAGAGGGATGGCCTTTCCTCCTTCTGCCCATCCACTCAAAGGCCACCGAGGATCTGCCCCCAGCTCTAGGGGAAGCTCCTTGGCAAGAGGCTTCCAGATGGACAGGTCCTGGGACTGATGGACAGGACGGCAAACTTCGCTCCCTCTCGGTGTAAAATATCAGAGAGATTGCACATTAAAGTCAGGAAGTGAGGAGAAAAAGAAGTAGCCATGAAGGAAGAGAAAAAGGTGAGCAGAAAAGATGGCTAGGAAAATCTAGGCCTTGGAGAAGACCCAATACAGGACAGAGGTAAGGCCACGAGGTGGCCCAAGGGAGCGAGAGAGGAAGTTTTTTGGTTTTATTGAAAATGGTTTATGGAAGAAGAGAAAGCCAAGAAGGTAGAGAGTGACTCCCCCTTTGACGCCAAGGTTTCTGCTGATGGAGACGGAGCCCGGCTAGGAGGATGGAGAGGCTTAGCTGGGGGCCAGGGTCTCTTGCCTCCTTACTGGGCCCTCTCCCAGTGGATCCTGTTTTCAGCACTTTGGCCTTAGGGAGACTTGAGTTTCTTAGTCCGTGGGGAGGTTCCGTTCTCTGCTTTTACCACGCCATTTTCATGGTAACCTGGGAATGGAGAGAGACACACGGGAGGTTACTGCTATGACTGAGGTAGGGAAATGGAGGCATGGAGGGTGGGGAAGCCTGATGGTTGGGGAGATGGCCTTGTGGCGTGCAGAACATCCAGGGAGGGACCAGGCTGGAGCCAATGGAAGGCAGCAGACAGTTCAGGGCGGGTTGCTGCCTGTCCTAGCGCCTTCGATGAGTGGCTTTGTGTCAGGTGCTTAGTCTTGGACTATCTTTTAGTGGAGGACATCTGGGGCGACACACAAAAATGGAGGAACAGGCAGCAGCCTATACTGATGTCTGAGCAATGTTGGCTGCCATCTCTTAGCTCCTCTAGTGTCCTCAATCTCTCAGTCCTGCAGACAACCCATAGGTCTCAGCAACTGGGATGGTGACAAGGAGGAGAGATGGGGAGCAAGATGCTTCCAGGACACAGCCTGACACCCCTTTTGTAGAACTGTGCGATCTTTTATTGAGAAAAGTATCTCCACAAACTCAGCTGAGTTTCAGCCACACAGAAACCCCTCCTCCTAACCCCCCCCCCCCCCACCTCCCGACCCTCAGGCCTCCTCACACCCAGCTGCACACAAACACACACACGCTCTTGCCAGGCAGGCAGCAGCCTGGAAAAATGCAGGTGAGTCAGAAAACAGGCATGCAGACAGGCCCCTGGGCTGGGCAGTAGATTAGGGCTGGGATGTCTGAGGAGGACCTGTGGGGTTTAAGGGACCACTCGAGGATGCTCAGGAACCAGAGGAGATGGGGGTTTCCCATCCCTGCGGCTCATCCCTAACACTGTGCCATTGTGAGTCATTCCTGAAAAGGGAAGCTAACAGCCTGGGAGGCAGGGGTGGGCCGGGACGCCGAGGACAAGGGCAGGTGAGGACATAGGCACTGTGTAGCCCAGGGCACGGGTGACAGCAATAGCCACAGCAGCAGAACATGGCTGGATGCCAGAAGCCACCCAGAGGACATGCTTCCTTCCAGAAGTCTCCACCCACTGCCTCCCTGAAGCATAGCGGCCAGGGCTCAAGGCCCTGTTATAGCTAGCCTGGTCACACTGAGTCTCTGGCTCACACCCACCTCCATGCTGGTCATCCAGCCCCAGGCCCAGAGAGAAGTATCTAGAAGGAGGAGCCAGAAGAATTGGTCTGTGGAATACCTAAGGACCAGGTCCCAACTCTTCTTCGCCCATCCCAGACAGGCCCCACCCACTGGCTCTCTGCCACAGTCCTGGCACTCACCAGGTTCCCTCTTGATAGGCCTGGCTGGAAGCCTGGGGGCAGCAACTGGGACTCTGCGCTTGGCATTCTGTTCCTTCCAGTATTCCCGCCAGTGCCGCAGCTGCGAGTGGATGAAGCGCCACATGAGCCAGGCCTGGACAACACACACCAGCAGCAGCATGCTGAGCCTGCCGACAGGGAGAGATGGAGCTGAGGGTGAGGTTCAGATTGCCAGCCTGCAGAAGGAGGTGTGGGGGAGCTCCTGTGGCCTGCTCACCTCACCGCCACCAGGAAGGCTGTGTGCTTGGGCCCATCTCTGCTCCAGCACACTTCAGCAATGTGAGGTGAAGGCCCCCCAGGGGATGGGAGGATGGTGCCACTGCATACTCACCCCCACAGCCATACTCAGCCTACACCTACAGATCCACAGCTGTACCTCTCCCATATGCATGGCCCATAGGGAGGACAATATGAGCTCTACAGATATTGGTAACATGCAAATGAACTAAATTATGGGAGTGCTGAAATAATCCTCTCCTAGCATGTCACAGACCAGTGGAACAACCCCAGACAGACTGCATGTACTCTAATGCCTATAGCTTCATGGATCATTAGCACATCACATCCTGGCTGCCTGGAGCAAGGAGCAAAGCCATGGAGCAAGACATGGACGACAAAGCTCCAAAGTCTCATGTGGGTGTCACGATCAACCTAGCCTGGATGAGAACTGTCCTCTGCATCACGATGTGCTGAACAAGAGTGAGGGGTCCGCATTGCATTTGGACGGGGGTCCTTCCTCACTGCGGTCTGAGCCCAACAAAGCTGAGAAGTGAAGAATGTCCAATGGGAGCAGGAGACAGACTTGCTCCTAAACGTCACTGTGTGGGAGCCTCATGGCTCCTCTCTTCCCTGACCTTCTGGGAAGATGTGCCATGTTCGAGAGGTGCCTGGCAGTGCTCAGAGAACCCCGATTCACCACCTCAGGCTTCTACCAACTCACCTACAAGGCAAGGTGTTAAAGTTCCCTTTCTCGGGGTCAAACACCTGGTTTTCCACCCGAGCCAATCCGAAGCCGATGGCCAACACGGCGAGAGTGAGGATGAAGAGGCGCGTGCCCCCAAACACAGCAGCCCAGGCATTAAACCTGCTCACGGTGGGCAGGGGGGCAGAAAAGGAACGTCAGCTTTAAGAGCCCTCAAGGAACCTAGACCCTCTTCTCCAGAAGTAACCCAGGGAATCAAACAGGACCCAGGAAGGTGAGATTTCCAGTTGTGGAACATGAATAAGCATAGGGTGCTGCCTGCACACAGCAGGGGGCAGCTGACACCCAAAGCAGGAGCCTCCCACCATTGATACCTCAGGAGATGCCCAGGTCTCACCCCTGAGGTCTCTGGAGAGGCCAGCGCCCAGCAAGCCCACTTACAGCCTCTCGTTGTTCTCATCTGCGAAGTAGAAGAGTCGGGCCATGTGGAAAAGGAACTCAGTGGAGTATTGCAGCAGCAGCAAGATCAGGCCCAGGCGACTCAGGCTGGGGAGAAAGAGGAGCCTCAGCGTCCCTGCAGGATACCTCAGCGCAGAAGCACTGGCCCACTGTGGCTCAGGCTGCTCCCTGTGCCTGTGCCTGGGTTCTGTTTTCCACTTCTTGGAGGCTGGGGGCATGCATGGGGACCATGCCTTATCCTTTGTGAGAGTTGAGCCATTAAACCTTCAGGGAGTTTCCTGGACTGACTCGTCAGCCCTTGACCTGTTTCATCTAGGTGAGTACCCTTGCTTGTCCCCACAGTGAACCTGACTCATGCATGTCATGGTATCTGGCACCTTCCATTCTCACAGTGGGGCCCTGGACAAGGTTGCTGAGCTTTGTGGGTACATCTATGAAGATTTCCTGCTGTCTGACTTCCCACTATCGGAGGCAGCAGGAAGCTCTCCCCCTGTGTGGTGCTCAACACACACTGCTGGGGAGCAAGGCAGTCACCATATCCCCTCTGCTGTGAGCATTCAACATCAGAGAACAGCTGGAACAGCTGCCTTTGGCCTCCAGAGACAGGAAGCCAGAGCTTGAGATCTGGTGGACTTCAACACACACACACACACACACACACACACACACACACACCCCACTCGCAGGCACACTATTCACCCATGTCAGTCATTTTCATAGGAGGCCTGTTATGAGTCTCTCAGAAACAAGGCCCCAGGACATCTGGGCACCACAGTAAAAGCTCTCAAAGGATAGCCTACATACAGTTTGGGTTCGATTCTGTAAGTGAAAAGCTCATGGCAAGCCCAGTTACCAATGGCCATAGCTCATTCATCAATATGCTGTCCGTAAGAGATACTCCAGCTCCCACGCAGGGACTCTTCCTACTTCTAGAACAACTATCCAGCCAACTGCTGTCTATTTCATTACAAGCCAAACTGAAATGAACTCTAGAGCTATATGCTCCAACAGCATTTGGACACCATGGGGGAGGAGCCTAGTCCGTGGCTGCAGAGCCACAGTTCAAAGGACAGCTTCACTGGAAGTCTTCCTTGGCTCTGCCTCAGGCTGAGGCAGCTAACGCTCTGGGTTCTCATGGCTCGTGGTGCATTAGTGCATCACACCTGTCTTTCCTGTAATTGTCTTTCTGACCAGGAGGGGAATGCGCTCCTGGGGAAAAGAGAATCTTCTACCAAGTTCTGTATCCCACAGTCTCAGCATGGTACTCCACAAACAGTTGGTATCAACTGAAAGCCTGCTAACTGAGAGGTCATGTGGACAGACCCGGGGGCATGAAAGGTCAAGGAAAATGGGGTTGGCTCCGCTCTCACTCACTTCAAGAGGTATGCCCCAGCGATGTGAAGCAGGTACAGGCAAATGTACTGCAGCTGGCGGGGGATTTCTTCCTGGAAGAGAGAGGGGCAGAGAGTGCGCATGCTCATTCTCTAAATGAATAAGCTGGGGACTGAGGGGACATGGAAGTGGAACAGGAATGGGCCAGGTCTCCCTACCCCCACAGTCCCATGTCACCTCAGAGCCCCATACACTGGGCTAGGGACAGGAAGGGTGAAGCAAGAGCTTCAAGCCTGGTGCCAGAAGGCAGGTCTGGGTTGGGAAAGAAAGAATTGGAAGAGGGTTGTCAGCATTACCCCAAGGAAAACTACAAAAAGGGCTGGGGCTGGCAAGATCTCCTCTGTCCAGTATCTAGATTGGGTTCAATTTTGCCAATGGCCACACATCTGGGGGAGGAGTCAAGAACCCAACACTGTTCTCTTTGGCGGTCTGTGTGGTACTCCCGCAAGAGCTAACTCCATCATTAGCCAACACATCATGCTTCCAGAGAAAGGGGAAGGCGGAGTTGCGCACGGGGAGGGGCGGGGGAGGGGGGACACGAACAGGAGGGCTGTAGGGGAGAGGGCAGGAGAAGAAGGGAGTGCTCACCTTCCGCACCTTCTGGAAGTAAAGCTCAGGTAGTGAGTGCAGCCAGTAGGCCAGCTGGCACAAGTAGAAGAACTTCACCTGGAAGCTGGAGATGAGGGGGGTGAACAACACACGAGACCAAGAACATCCCATGGCACTTGCCAAGAGCACAAGGAAAGGCCTAAGCCAAGGCTGTGAGTGACCAGCAGGATGAGGAATGAGGGAGCAAGGGAGGGAGGGAGGGAAGGAGGGAGGCAGGCAGAGACCACCACACCCACAGCACCATGTATAAAGCCACTTAAAGGCCCACAGTAAGTCCACGGGAGGAACCAGTAGTGACCAAACCCAGTTCTTCAACTCAGAGAAGAGCTGAGGAGGAGGACGATTATAGCACACGGTGCGTGGACATGGCAAACTCTGAAGGCAACAACAGAGAGGCGCTAGGTTTTTTAGCTCCACACCCTTTGCTGTCATTTCTCTGAGAAGCCTTAGGGACACAGGGTGGCCTCCAGAGGGAGACAGGCCCAGGTTGGAGCAGAATCACAAACAGGAACGTGAGCATGAATCACGGGGTCTTTAATGAGACACAAAGCCAGAGACCCTGACACAGAGTTCTGTCTACAGCTGTTGCATGCAGACTAGGTACCTCTATGGATGGAGCTAAGACAGACCTACTGCTCGCAACCCCATGCTCTACAGGTCCAGGTCATGACCTGGTCCTCGATGGCCTTAATGAGTCACACAAATACTCACGAGAGGTACACATGCGGGTACTCTTCCCAGAGGCTTCTCAGGTTTGTTAAGTATCCTTCCTATGGTGGGCAAGAGGAGAAAGCATTTAGAGATGTGACCATGTACCTGTTGGGGCCTGTGACTGATCCAGGGATCAGGGATGCACCTGGCCTCCATCAACTCCCACAAGGAACAAACCGCTCTTGGAAACAAAGGACCCCAGTGTGTAGGACCCGCTGGTACTTGTCCAACTGAGAAGGGACAAGCCATGCTCTGGGGCCTGGCGACCTGTGTCTGGAGATGGGCCTGATAGTAGCTACATCTACTGAAACAGCTCGGGAGTTTCCCAGTCTCTCCAGGCCAATCTGTGAAGTGAAATACTAACTGTATAGAGTTACTGCTGGAAATAAATGTGAGTTTATGTGACACTCTCTGGTGTGGTATCTGCCATATACACACTCGGGAACTGTTTCCATAATAAAGTATTAAATACACTAGAATTACAATACCCACTGCAGACTGAAGCTTTCCACATCACTGTGACGGTTAATATTGACAGAGGTTCTAGAATCACCTACAAGACAAACCGCTGCTCATATCCACGAGGTAGTTTCTAAATTAGGCTAAGGAGGGAAGACTCATACTGTGGGTGTCACTGCCATGTGGGCTGGGGTCCCAGGCAGGATAAAAGGGAGAAAGAAAGGGAGCTGAGTATCAACGAGTGTTCATCGTGCTCTGCTTCCAAACTAGGTACCACTGCGACCCTGACTTCCCTGGATGATAGACGATAAGCTATGAGATCATAAACCCTTCCCTCCCAAAGTTGCTTCTGGTTATGATGTTTTATCACAGCAATAGAAATTCTAAGACATCCCCTCAGCCAAAGACCTACAGCATTCCTAAAGACAGGCAAGACAAAACTTTAACATAAGATTACAAGACACAGGAGAAAAGAGTCCACACCCAGCACAAGTTCAATAAGAATGTGAGTTGATGGAATAACGAGTGAATAATGATGAGTGCTTTCAACAGCTCCTCTCTGAAGAACAGGGAAAACAAGAGAAATGGAGAAGCAGATAGGAAAGCTCTCCTGAGATGAGGTTTGTCCAGTAGCCCAGCTGCATTCTGAGCTGGAGAATGAGAACGTCTACAGAGCTAGGGACATCACTCAAAGCTATGGTTCCTAGAGCCATAAGCCATGTTTCCAAGCAGGGCTGACCCACCCGTCCTCAAGTCACTAACACCCTCTCACCTACACCACGCACTCTGAGTACCATCCACAGTCCCGAAGCTACATCACCGGGCCTCCAGGAGCACAGTGAGCTAGGTGACCTAAGAGACAGGGCCAGTCAGATACCCGTACCAGTGTAGACACGGTAGCTTAGATTGGAAGGAGGTCTCACCCTAACCCTTGCCATCTCAATTATAATCTCTGCTCATCTTTACCTCTCTTTTGCCTCAGTCACACACAGTGAGGCACAGAGGTATGGGGCTCTGGGGACTCCAGGCTCTGGGCACTGGGAGGGGGTGTGTGTGGTAGCAGTGAGCTTCGACATACCCACCCCACTGCTCTCTGTCTCACTCCCTTTATACTACTCACACAGGTGACACCTGATGAGCCACACTGCCTCATTCCAGGAAACCCTGAAGGGTGAGATGGCCCCTTCCTAGAGGAAGCAGCTAGGTATTTAACAATTAGAGCGGGACTTCCTGGACTAGGTGTTAGTGTGTGGGGGGGGGGGGGTGGGGGGGGGGGGTGCATTTCTACCAAAAAGGTAAGCCAGGATCTGTGGCACCCCAGAGACCTGAGGCCTGGATGGGCTTGTGTGTTTAAACAGGAACTGCTTGAATGGCCTCTTCACTTAGGAGACAGAGAGGTCAGGACTTTTGAAGCCAACAAGCCAAAAAAGCTCCTCAGAAAAATGCTGCCTGCTTGCAAATGTCCAGTCCGCTGGGACAGGAGGAGGTGGAGCCAAGAGTCAAAGGAGAAATGACTCACAGTCTGCGAGCAGCCCTTTCCAGCCCTGTCTAGGCAGCTGTCTGAGGGAGGATAAAGGGAGGCTGGGGCTGGCTGCCTCCAGTTCAGGCATGCCAAGGCATCTGAGTTCTGGGGTCGCGGGCAGGCGACAAGCAAGCAATGTAACCCCTTCCAGCCCAAACCAGGGCCTCGGCAGGTGGCTGGGGGTGCAGGGGGGAGGCCCACTTTGTTCTCTTCTGATTCTTGACGTCTATCCATGCGAGGCCTCAGCCTGCTGGAGCAATTCCTCCTGTTTCCTTAGCAGCCTTCCTTTCTGGTGTTCCAACAAGAACCACAAAACTAGCAGAATTTAGTAGACATAACACAGCCAGCCGCCCCCTAGACTCAGAAATCCTCAAGTGTCATCTGTCTTAGTTTGTGTCAAGGACGGCACGGAGGGTGCAGCCGTGAGTGAGCATGGTGCCTGCTAGCGGCAGCTCGAGTCAGACACACAGAACACACGCACGAATCAGTAGAAACACCAGCAATAGGCATGGTGTGGAAAATGCAAACGGGGAGGGGGTGCTCTGAGGAGCTGACACTTAGGAGAAGGATGGATGGCAGGAAAGGACTGGCCATACGATGCCTGTGGACAGATGACTCCAGCAAAGGAAGCGGCCGGCAGAACTGGAGGGGTAGTTTGAGCATGGAGTGAAAGAGTCCATGCTGACGTCACCAGCAAGGTTCCAGGACCCAGGTCACCCCAGCAAGGAGGAGAAAACAACTTCACGGCAGCTGTGAGGGGAACTTATTTTAAGTAGGAGAACACATGAATTAGCTCATGCTTTAAAGAGATCCATCTGGAGGGAGAGGTTAATGGGCTGAGGGGAGGGCCCAGAATGGAAGCGCACTCCCCAGAAAAGGAAGAAATCAGCAGTGTAGGCAAATGGCGGAGGGTGCCTGGGTTCTGCATCCTTTACATTAATGACAGCTGGAGGCAGAGGAGCTTCCCTGTGAGGCTGTCCTCTGAACTGAAGGAAAAGAGCATCTCTGACCCCCCCAACTAGGGATGCCAGGGGCATATGACCAACATCTGTCCTGAGTGGGGAGTGATCCGTGTAGAAAAGCAGTGTTGAGAATCTCAGAATTTTGAAGGTAGAGCAGGCGGGATCTGCTGACTTGGGGAGGGGAAGGGAAGAGAAGAATCCTGACAGATTTCCATTGCAACAGAGAACTCTGATTTGAAAACCAGGTGTTTCTGCTCCCTGTACAAAATGACTTCTCCTATTCTTCAGCGTCTTTCTTCCCAGGCAGATGGTTGGGACTGAGGAGGTGAGTGCGGGAGTCAAACCAGGAGCCTGTGTGGTTCCCTGGTCTCCGTGGCTCATGGCTCGCTGAGCATGTTAAATGGGGAATGGGCTCTCCACAAGATGAAAGACCCGGGAATTTCTCAGGAAGACTCTGAGTCTGGTCACAGCTGGGACAGTGAGGGTGCAGGGGCAGAAAGGCTTCAGAGATGAGGCGATGCTCCCCCCAAAACTGTCCATTGTCTGGTATTCTGGAGCTCCTTTGCACCTAAGGCCTCTAAGAGGTGGGCATGAACTCAAGGTCAGGCAGCTGGGAGAGGCCCAAGGGGTTAGGAATGTGGGAGCCCCCCTCTGAGAGGACTGAAGTCTTTGGTCTCTCATTTAAAATCCCTAGTGTGCGGCTCAGAAAAAGTGTTCTGAGATGCACCGATAACAGGAATCAAAGCAACACACAACAGGGAGTCCACGCTGTCAGTCTGCGTTCAGCTCTGGAGATGGGATCCCTTAGGATGGGAGGGCCATCTCTGTCAGGGAGAGCAGAGCCGTTGCAGCAGAGCAGCGAAGACTCTCTGAGGTCAGAGAGCTGATGACATTTCCAAATCCCAGGCCTGGATTTCTGCTGGGACCTGGTTATAGACAAAAGCTGCTCCAGAAGAGAATGGCAGCTTACAGGACAGTAAAGCAGGCAGGGTCTCCTTAGAGTGAGCCCTGAATGACAGTCCAGAGTCCCTGTCGGAAGGAATTTTTTTTCTCTATCAAAGGTTCGATGTGCAGAAGGGGAATACTGGCCTTTGTTAATTGATTAGACCTGAAGTACACCCCCCAAAAACTCGTGTATTTACAGCTTGGTTTCCGGTACAATGCTCAGGGCTGTGGCTTTGTTGAAGTGAGTGGATAATGTAGCATCGATTGTGGTACTGTGGGGTGGTGGTAGAAACGAGGTGGTGGGGCCTAGCTGGAGGAAGTAGGTCACTGGGATATGCCCCTGAAGTGGGTACAATGACCCCGGTTCCTCCCTCTCTGTGTCTCTCTTCCTGTCCACTGTGAAGTGAGCCACATGGTTCCATGTAATCCATACAGTGGTTCACTTTTCCTCAGGCTCAAAGCAGTGGCCTCAGACACCACAAAGGGAGAGAGCCCTGAAACCGGGAGCCAGCATGAGTCTTCCCTCCTTTCAGTGGTTTGTCTCAGGTGTTCCACCAGAGCCACACAAACAGAGCCAGGCCTCCAAATGCAAGCCATGCTTCCATGCTTGCCATTGTGGAAGTACGTGGCTGCGGACGCACTGGAAAAACTAACTTGGGACCTGTAATTCAACAGCAGGGGTATTGCGTGAATAAGAATTTATTGTGGGTGGAGAATGTAGCTCCTGGGAAGAGCATTTACCTAACATGTACAAGGCCCAGTACTGTAGGGAAATTACCTTGTGAGACACTGTTTGAAAGCAGGGCTGATAAAACAATACAGAGCCATGTGGTATCATGTAACATGGATAAAAACTGTAAAAAGTGCTTACGGTGACGTCATTCAGTGGCATCTATACTAATTAATCTAGCCACTCCCTACAGTACCAGGAGGATGCAAAAACGAGTTTCAATTCTAAGGCACCTGTTCCTAGCTCTTTTTCTTCCCTTTAAGGCCCTGACAATCATTTCATCAGCAATGAAGAGCATGCCTGGTGACTTGACTTTCATTCACTCTTCAGCAGTCACGAGGACTACTCACCGTTACCAACACGTAGAGGCACCATACCACGGAGCTGAGATGAAAGACGACCAGCTGTCCAGATTCATTGAACTTGCTGTGTTTGACCTTGGAGAGATGAAGCCGTTTGCTGATTTTCTAAAGAAGAAAGAAAACTCCACACGTCAATACACAAGCATGCAGATATCCAGCAGATGATACACATGAGCATACAGATACCCAGATTACACACTGCCACGTTTCCCCTTTACAAGAGTTAGTAGTTCAAACTCCTTATAACCCAAGCTATTCGGCACATGCCTACTGCATGCCTATGGTGCTGAGTTTCGGGTTAGCACTTTGAGAAAGCAGTAGGTATTAAGGCTGTTAGTGTCTACAAAAAGAAAACACCTTCCAGTCATGCTGTGTTTGAAAGACCCCGAGAATATGCTCATGGTGTCTTTCAGACGGCTTCCTCCCTTAGGAACTAAAGAAATCCGAGAGAGAGGACAGAAACAGTAGTGAAGGAGTGTGGACTCTGGACTGAGGGGCCAAGTTAGGAAGCAGAGCGAATGGGAGCTGTGGGTTCCTTCAAGGGAAGGCTCACCACCCTAACAGACCTCCCGACTTCTGACCACAGAATCCAAAGTCGTCACTTACGTCTAAGATGTACTCTTGGACCACAGCGTGTAAGATGATGGTGATGAAGATGTAGAACAAGATGGTGACCAGGTCCTTTGGGCCATAGTGGTAGTGGACTGTCTCGCTGTCTGTGGGGTGAAAAGGATCTTGTCAGCATCCCCCAGGGGAGGAGATGCTCTGAGACCCCAAAGGGGAAAGAGACTGAAAACACACCACTCTCTCAGTGCTCCCATCTGCTACACCCCAGGTCCAGAAGAAAGCTTCTGCCCCAGCATCCTGCCCTATCTCTGGACTTGGTCCTTGGGACACACCCATGGGGAGGGCCACGGAGAACCAAGTCCATGTCGTGGTTGGAGCAGTGGCAGAAGGGTGCTGTGGCCCGTCCCTGCTCCGCCATGTACCTCTGGGTAAATGACTAACCTCTCTGGGCCTCAATTTCCTCCCCTAGGCCGTAGTTCTGTCCTTCCTATGTCACTGTGAGGCACCTCTGTCTATAAGGTCTCTTTTGGTGCCTCAGGTTTCTATGTCTGAAGTAAAGATAAGAAGAGTTCCTGTAACATGTGGCATTATAAAAAAATACATGAATTCAGGGTAAGTACTGTGGGAAGAATCTGACAACCTGCCTGAATTTAGAGTCGCCATGGAAGCATACTTCTGGATCCATCTCTGAAGGTATTCCCAGAAATGTTTAACTGAAGAGGGACGACCGTCCCTGCATGTGGATGGGCACCACCCCAAGGAACTGAAGAGAAGAAGAGAGGGGGCTGAGCCTATGCCTCTGTTTCCTAACTGTGGATACAATGTAACCAGCTGCAGCAAACTTGTACCATGCCCTCTCCGCCAAGGTAGACTGTACTCTCTCACTGTGAACTTAAGTAGACCCTCTCTTCTTTTGTTTTTGTTTTTGTTTTTCAAGACAGGGTTTCTCTGTTCAGCTTTGCTCCTTTCCTGGAACTCGCTTTGTAGCCCAAGCTGGCCTCGAACTCACAGAGATCCGCCTGGCTCTGCCTTCTGAGTGCTGGGATTAAAGGCTTGCGCCACCACCGCCAGAAACTCCCTCTTCTTTAACCCGCTTTCATCAGATACTTTGTTATTGTATTGAAAAAAGTACTTCATACAGTTAGAGTGTGGCACATTGTGTGCTTGCCGGACAGTGTGTGTGTGGGGGGGGGGCGGCGTTTGGTACATATTTGCTATTACTTGTGCTGCTCGGCTACTGGGAGGATTACATGAGACAAGGTCTATAGCATAGCACCTAAACTCACACCTGGCTTCTAGCAAATGGTAGATTATTATATAAAATTCTTAAATCAGGCAGAATTGTTTGTTTGTACAGATAGGGTCTTATTATGTAGACTTCTACCTTGTGGCAATCCTCTTGCCTCAGCCTCCTGACCAGAACCCAGTGCTGCCATGCCAGCTGAGAAAGGACAGCTTATAGCCTTGCTCCAGTGAGCAGGCATAGGGTTGTAGGAGGCTGGCCAGCACATGCCTGCCAGGGGCTCCAGCTCTGTGCCTGCCCTCCCCTGCAGACGTGCTGGCTGCCCTTCCAGCTGTACAGCTGAGCCTGAGTCACACACATATGAGTCATCTCTGCTGGGATGCATTTACCAGAAGGTAGGCCAGGGTCAGTTTGTTTCACGGTGGCCAGAGAAAGAAGCAATGCTGAACTGGGTCACTATGGGAGTTCCTGCTAACTCCTCCAGCCACACTGGACTGAGGGAATGTGACAGAGGGCAGAGTCTAGGACAGAGACAAGATCTAGAAATCTCGCACTTTCCTTTTCCATCTCCCTCTGCCTCTTTACAAATACCTACTTTGTGAATGGCATTGGGCTAATGTTAAGTCTCTGCCCTTGGGGGCCAAATCCAGCCAGGGGTTGAAAATGGAGCAGTTACACTATAGACAGGCCCATTGCCGAGAGGCAGTAGCCACAGCAGGCAAGGGTGGGCTGCGGCTAGGGTACAGGTACCGGGTCTTGTTGGCCAGGAAGACCAGGAAGTAATAGAAACCTGGGTACAGGCACATTGTATGGGCATTCCAGGCCCAGGGCTCAGGAAAGGTGCTCAAGACAAGGGTGAGTGCCAGGCCTACCATGGGCAGCCTATGTGCCACTGAAGTGGTGTGGTCTTTAGCCTGAAGGAAGTGGAGAAACTTGTATTGTGGAAAATGTACTGAGCAGCATTGAATAAGAACAGGCGTCTACCCAGGACCCAGCTAAGGAACCACAGGATCCAATCCAGGCCGCAGGAGAGACAGGGAGGCAGAGAAGGCAGCCAAGGATGGAGAAGGGAGGGGGAGGAGGGAGAAGGGAAAGAAGGGGAGAGAGTCTCTGTTCTGCCACGTCTAGGACTAGGTTCTGTTCCCTTTCCTTCTTCGTAAATGAGGGACAAGGGGGAAATCTAGGGCACATTTTGGAACTCCTGAAGAACTAGGCACATATAAATTTCCATCATCTAAATTGCCATTAGGGAAACTAGGACCCACATTCAACCAAGTGAGTGTAGTCTAAAATTAGTGAAATAAGAGCAGTGTGGTGGTATCTGCATGCTTGCAGTCCTAGGAAATCGTGTCTGACATCACTGAACATCAGGGAAATGCACATCACAATGACCTCCCCACAGAGGAGAGAAAATAAAATGTGTGGCTGGGGATGTGCAACCATGTGCTTTGTTGGTGGGAATGTAACTCAGAGCATCCACTACAGAAAACTGTATGGTAGTTCCTCAGAAAATTTGAAATAATAATTAGTATAGGTCCCAGCATTACTATTGAGTAAAAATTTAAAAGAATTAAAAACAGGATTTCAGGGCTAGAGAAATGGCTCAGTTGGCAAAGTATTTCTGGCATAAGGACTTGAGTGCCACCCTCAGAAGCGACATGAAAAGCTGGGCATGGTGGCATTGCTTGTAATCCTAGTGCCAGGGAGGTAGAAAGAGCCAGATTCATTGGTTGGCCAATCTAACCCACTTGGCAAGTTCCATGCCAGTAGCAGTCTCTGTCTCAAGCTCCTGAGGAATGCTATCCAAAGCTGACCTCTGACCCCAAGGCACACTGATATATGCACCCACCCACAAATACATACCCATCCACACACAAAGAAAACAACACTAGAAATACTGCACTAAATCACTTGCAGTGGATGAAAAGTAAATACAAAACATAAATGAAATGTAGTTCAGACATGGGTTCCCTTCGCCACCCTGAGATTTCTTAATACATATATGCAAATATTCGCCAATGCAAAGACATTAGTACATACATGTGCAAAGTGGTAATTCAGGATGGCAAAAAAAAAAAAAAAAAAAAGGAGAAAGAATTCAAGTGTCCACCAATGGATGAATAGACAGACAAAATGTCATGTGTACACACACTGAAATATTTCTCAGCCTTCAAAGAAAGGAAATCCAGACACATGCTTTAACACTGACATTATGTTAGGTGAAATAAACCAGTCACAAAATGATAAGAAATATCTGATCCCACTGGTACAGGCTCCCTTGGACTGTCAGATTTTTACAGACATAAAGGAGAATGACAGTCACTCGGGACAGAAAGAGAAGAAATGGGGAGCAGTTGTTTAATGGCTATAGCTTCAGATTATTTGACATATTCATGTAAATTGGCTGAACAAGCTGTGAACGTACTTAACATTGCTAACCTGTTTACTTAAAAATAGTTGAGATGAGGAATTTTGTTGTGTGATTTGTCATAACTAAAACCCAACAGAATGGCAGTGGCCAGGCATTATGAATGCTTAAGTAGACCCAGACTGGGGTCAGAGGTGGGAGCCGCATGACAGGAACCCACCGAGGGCTTTATAGACCACAGTGAGCTCTGTGGTCTTCCTCAAGGCATCAGGAGACTTACAAAGATCCACTTCTGGCCACATAGTCACCAGGGTAGCAGGGAGACAGCCATCAGTCAGTAGCTGTGGGTCTCCAGACGGTGGGCATGGACCTGTACTCTGCTCTCGGATGGGAGTCAGGAGAACAATGGGGACAGACTGATGAACTGGCTGCAAGAACAAGTCTCAAGTCCTTTCGGGATCTGATGTGTTCTGCAGGCCTCGTTCACCACCTTGGAATTCTTCAAGCAGCATCGTACTGCATAACCGACCCTTTAGAATCACCTTAGGAGGTGGGCAAGGAAGGTGGTTGCAGGGATGTGGACGTTTCTCAGCGCTTCCAGTTTCCAGAGCCTCAGCCCAGCCTCCAAATGCTACCTCAAGGTCAACCCTACCCCCATGCCATCCTTGGCTTCATCATCGGCAATATGTTGCTCCTTTGAGTTGTCCTCCTACAATCGTGAGGAACATCATGTCCAGATTTCCCAAAGGTACATTGAGTCACATATCACCACCTCTGTTGCTTTCTTCCTTATCTACTTCCTGTTTGATTAGCGGAAGAAAAAACATGGTCGGACTCCTACTTTCTATAGAGCTACAGAAACTGGAACTGTGCTCAAACAAACTCATACCTGATTTTTTTTTAAAGTCTTTTAAACTCAATTGCTTATTAACACCTCTAAAACAGTTTCTGAGGCTACAGATGGCTCCAAGGTTAAGAAGACTTCCAGTTGGCCAGGCGGTGGTGGCGCACGCCTGTAATCCCAGCACTCAGGAGGCAGAGGCAGGTGGATCTCCGTGAGTTTGAGGCCAGCCTGGTCTACAAAGGGAGTTCCAGGACAGCCTCCAAAGCTACAGAGAAACCCTGTCTTGAAAAACAAACAAACAAACAAAAAAGACTTGCTGCTCTTTTTAAGGACCCAGGTTTGGTTCCATGCACCCCCATGATGGCTGATAACTATCTCTAACTCCAGTTCCAGAGGATCCAATGCCCCCTTCTGACCTGTGTGGGTACTGTACATTATGTGGCGCATATACATGCAAGCAAATATTCATACACATAAAATTTAAAAAATAAATCTTTAAATAAAATAATTGTTTAAAAAAATCACAATGCTCTTATTATCCAAGTTAGACAGGTCCTTGTGGACCACTGCTCTCACAAAGGACAGTGCTGCCAGCGACCTACTGTATGTTTCTAGAAGGGTAACGTCTTTAGGCTATCAAATCAGTGAAGTGAATGGTCAGGAGTCACAGCAAACTGTCTCCAGGGACCAGCAAGGAGAGTGGTCCTGGTGTGTTAAGTGCACACTGCCCACACGGAGACCTGCTGCGGAAAGCAGGCAATGTGCTGCGTTTCAACCAAGAAATAATGCTCTTAGCTAGTTTCTTTCTACATCACCATCTCAGCCTGTCTGTCACATGTCAACTTTGAGAAGGAACAAGTTCACGAACGTGCCACCTCTTTTTCGTCATTGTAAAGAGAAACGCACAGTTAAACAGGGACAGACGAATGGTGAAGGATGGGCACCATCTGTTTTCTGAGTCCAGAAGGGAGGAGTGGAGGACTGAGCTTGTGCTGAGGGTAGGGAAAAGAGGGAGGCAGCTTCTTTCCCATTGTGGTCACAGGAGAGGCACAGCCCAGGGCAGGCCAATTCCCAGTACTTTTAAAGCAAAGAGATCATCTGATTTTACAATACTGGAGACTAATTTAAAAAGTTTAGACATTGCATAGGCCAACACTAAGTAAGCCAAAGAAAACATAGCTACAGGAAAACTCCAACCACAAGCCACCAGTTTGCAACCTGTGGCCTGGCTGACCCCCGACCCCTTCCCAATACCAACATTCTATGGGTTTCTGTGCTGACAGTTCCCACATTATTTCAGATCTCTTCTGTTATATATAAATCCAGAATATAGATGTGAGAAAAATTATAGTGAACAAATTCAGGAGGCAAAATGGGGCTGGGGGTGTGGGCCAGAGGTTGAGGGTGGATGCTTGAGCCCCAGTCCTGCTGAAAGAGAAAGGGAGGAGCATGTGGTGGGAGAGACGGCGGAGAGAGAACCAGACAGACACAGAGGAGAGACAGACAGACAGACACATACACACAAGAAAAGAAAGGCATCAAATAACCACCTGGGGCAAATGTTTTCAGTTCTCAGACAAATGGTTCATCTTGCCAGGATGTAAAAAGCTCCGAGAACTTAGATGAAAGATCACAAGTCAGCAGAAAAACGGGCAAAGTGTACAAACAGTTCACAGAACAAGGAAACACAGACAGCTCTTATGCCTTGAAAACAATGCTCAGCTTCATCCGGAAGAGAGATTTAAATTAAAACCACCCTGAGATACCACTTCATACCTGATCAGATGGACAAGAATCCCCAGCCTAACAATATAGTCTTGCTGAGGCTGTGGGGAAATCCCTGTCTTGAATAGCACTGGTGGGAGTCCAAAATAGTACCATCTTTGTGGAGAGTGGTGTGGTGTGGCCACTTCTGCTGGTTACCAAGGTACTGACCCTCTGATACAACAGGTCCACTTTGGGGGACTTACCCTTCAGCTAGTACTTGCCCCATGGTAGTAGGCATGTCATATGCTCCTGGTTATAGACCAGAGTGCTGTTTTCAAGAGTAAAACAACACTGTGATGTTTTCATCTACAGGAATCTGGTACACATCGACACATAGGTTGAGTATCCTTAACACAGAAATCCAAATCTGAAAATCTGAAAAACTTTAAGTATGGACATGAAGCCACATTTGGACAATTCCACACCCAAGCTCCAATTAGAATGTACTTAAAATTCACGTCCACTAGAAACACCATACAAAATCACTTTTGGAGAATGAAAGGTAAATATGAAACATAAATGAATTCTAATTCAGGCATGGGTTCCCACCCCCCGAAATTTCTTAATACACAAATGCAAATATTCCTCAATCTGAAGCCACTGAGAATCTGAAACACTCTGGCCCCAAGTGTGTAGGGCAAGAGAGGCTCACCCTGCAATGCACCAGGGTTACTCAAAGACAGAACAGTAAAAAGCTACACTCTGAGGTGTCGCTGCAAAGGAACAAGGTGGCATCTTTTTCACCTTGCTGCTCTATTTTATTTTACTCTTTTGTAAAGGCTACGCATGGAAAAGTCTAAAGCTCATTTCTAGAGCTGCTCTTTGCCACCATATAACCATGACTCTCTGGCTCAGTTACCCATGTGAGAATAAAGCAAAGTGCCTGCTGGGCCTGGTGGTGCATGCCTGTCATTTCAATACCTAGAAGACAGAGGCAGGAGGAGCAGAAGAATTCAGGGGCCCGAGTGGGACATGAGACCTTGTCTCCACCCTGTCCAGCAGTAAATAAAATAAGTGAGATGGGTCAGGAGATAAAGGTGAGGACTGACTCCTACAAGTAGTTCTCTGACCGCTACATGTGCAACATGGCACCCTCCCCGGCAACAAATAAATAAAAAAGTCAGTGTCAGATGATGAGAGATCTCAGAGGTTAGAGCGTGTACTGCTCTGGCAGAACACCCAAGTTTTGTGCCCACACACACATCAGATGGTTTACAACCATCTGAAGCTCCAGTCCCGAGGGATCTATCACCCTTTTCTGGACTTCCTGGGCACCTGCGCTGACATGTACATACTCCTACACCACCTCTCACATACCCACATAATTAAAAGTAAATGTTTAAAACTAAAAATAAAATAAAACTACCCTTTACCACCACAAAGCTCTAAGAATAAAATAGACAAATAACTTATAAAACTGTAAAGTGCTGTACAAATAGATGTAACTATCATTATTATTTCCCATAGAAAGAAGATGGACAGAACAGTCCTATGTACTCATTTAGAATAAATACCACAAGTGGCGATTATAGGCCCTTTCTTAGCAAGGCACTACTGAGCATGTCTGGTAAATGACATCATTTATGCTTCCCTGTAATCCTGAGTATTATCCCTGTTTACTGACACAGCAGCTGTGGCTGAGAGACAACAGGAGCGGTACTCAGATGGTCTGTAACTAGAGAGGGCCACAACCACAGAAGCCAGGGGCCAAACCCATCCTCTCCTCACTAGGCCTCTCTGCTTCCTGACTGCCCTTCAAATGCCAGTGGTATAGCACATTCCTTACGTCTCGAAGACTTAATCTACTCCCTGAGATGGCAGGAGAGAGAAGGATCTAGAATATATGCGGGGACATGCACTTAGCCTTCAGGAACAGGATTATGACTTCCACTCATGTTTCAGCATCTCTGACCTCTCAACATGGAGGATGGAAGATGAGGTCATTGGTATCTTAATCATAAGAGCAAGATAGTTCTCCGAGTGAGTGTGTACACAGACACACACACGCATATACACACAGTTATGGGTTAAACTGTGCCCCTCACATTCCAAAAAATACCGTTGGAGTCCCTAGTACCTCATAATATTTTATTTGGAATAGGGGTCTATCCAGGGGTAAGAAGTTAAAATGAGGTCATTAGGGTGGGGATCATTTCAATTTGATTTGTGTCCTTAAAGACGTGGGAAGTAATGACACAGAGACAGACACCCAGGAGGACGATGACATGAGGAGACGTAGAGGTGGCGGGCATCCACAGGCCAATGAGAAGGGGTCTTTCCCCGACAGGTGCAGAAGGAACCATCACTGGTGGTGCCACGGATTCAGATTTCTAGCCCCCAAAACTGTGCCTTGTGGCATTTTGTGACCTTGGGAAACACATTCTCTTTCTATGCAAGGGTCACAGAATGAAAGACCTGGATAACAATTTCCCAGGCTACCATTTGGCCTTGTAGTGCATGTTTTGGAATCCATTTTCTTCCATTTGATAGCAACTTAGGAAGACCCCCCCCCAAAAAAAAGAAAAAAAGTTTTACATAGTGTACAAAAGAAGCAGAAAAGGTGAGGGAAAATGACAGAGAACAGAGGATTTAGGAATAGAAGGCCATGGCTTCTGGATTGTCTCCTTGAAGAACCAGCGCCCTTTCTGTGAGGCTGCAAGGAAATCGATCACGGATTTCCTGATGTCAGACACGCACTTCAGATCCTTCTAGTCCACAGTCTGTGGTTTCTTATAACACACCCTGGATATGACACAACATTCAGTAGGCTGTCATACTGCAGAACACTTATGGCTGGGGGACCCACTGACTTCAGAAAAAAAGTCACTAAGAGTCAGGAAGAAAAGGTCACTCCTGCTATGGATATCTGTATGGCTGTGAATATGTTGCTCTGATTGGTTGATGAATAAAGTGTTGGTTGGCCAGTGGCCAGGCAGGAAGTATGGGTGGGAGGAAGAGAGAGGAGAATTCTGGGAACAGGAGATGCTGCCAGTCGCTGCCATGAGAAGCAGGATGTAGGGTACCAGTGAGCCACAAGCTACATGGTAAGGTGTGGATTTGTGGAAATGGGTTAATTTGAGATGTAGGAGCTGGATGGCGGGAAGCCTGAGCCATTAGGCCAAACAGTTTAAATAGTGTGAGCGTCTATGTGTTTATTTGGATCTGAGTGGCGGCGGGCCCAGGCGGGACTGGAGATAACTCCAGCTACACACTCCTGCAGGATCACAAGAAACAGAAGCAACAACCAAAAAAGTAGAATTTTTCTTTACATTTTAAATTGTATGTTAATTCAGGGCCTTTACTGATACAAAAATAACAATCTCAGCAAACCTGTAAATCAAAGGACAAAAAAAAAAAAAAAAGAAAATGTTGTAAAAACAACTGACTAGAAGAAAATACCAGCTGGATAGCATAAGAAAACAAAAGAAAGTTCCAATCTAGAGGCATGGGGAGGTAAAGATCACAGAAACAAAATTACGTCAAACTGAGTGGTGGGCGTCTGGGTCAGAGGGTGTGGTAAGGAAGGAAACAGTGAGATACCAGTGTTCCCATCAAGCGTCAATCCAGGGGACAACCCAGCAGCTCAGAGCTCCTACTAAGTTAAGCCTGCGGAAGCACCACATGGAATGGCATAGACCAATGCTTCTCAACTGACCCTTTCAGTCAGGTTCGAATGACCCTTTCACCTCAGTGGCATATCAGATATTGACCTTACGATTCATAACAGCAGCAAAATTATAGTTATGAAGTAGCAATGAAAGTAATGTTAAGGTTGGGGGGTCACCACGACATGAGGAACTGTATCTGTTCGGAAGGCTGAGAACCCCCTGGCAGGAACTCTCCAGGCTGTAAACAGGGAACTGGATGGAATCAAGTCTCTGCTGGAAGGTGACACACCCACATGTACATGGACTCACTCAGTTTCTGAAGCGTCATGAAGGCGAGTGCTTATGATTTGTTCCTTCTTTTGAACAGTCGTTTTGCTTGCTGAATTTTAGTTATTGAAATGGAAATCAAGTCCAGACTTGACCATAATTCCTGGGAGGAGGCTTCCCACAGCGGACACAATGGGGGACTTAGTTTCGTTTTCTTTTCATACAGAGGTACTCTGAGCCAAAAGTGATCTTGGTAGCCATTTAGCACCAGGTGAGGACAAAGCCAGCTCTGTGTCTCACAAGTTGGCCTCTCCATGTGACAAACCCAGCCTTTCTCCAGCTTTCTGGGCCCTAGAGCTGTATGAGGTACAGACAGTCCAGCCTCCCTCTGCTCTTCCTGCTCATCCTTGAGGACACCAATTAACTCCCTGGGCTCAGTTCCACCATTGTAAAAGGATCAGGCCACTCCCAATATTCCACAGCTGTAAGGGTCACAGGTCCAGGTTGGAGCTTGTTCGCTGTAAGCGGCTTCCATCCCCAGAGCCACCGCTGCCCACCTGTCCTTCACTTTTTTGTCCTCTCTGAGCTCATCTTACAACAGGGGCTTGGTTTGATATGTGATGCCAATCTTTCAAGTGTATGACAAGAGACAGTACTAATGCCTGCTGGCCAGCAGAAAAAACAAGCCATTCAGATCCCTCGACAAAAGCCTTGGGCTGAATGAGGCTGTTTTCACGGGCAGTATGTCTCATCCCAGAAAGCGCTAGAAAACAGAAGTCAAGCTATGGGGTAGGGGGTTCCCAGGCTTTCTACCTCTTCATGCTACAAAACACAACATGGTAGATACTAATGATCAAAGCAACAGAAATGGATGGAATGAGAGGACGGATATATCACCTTGGCCACTGTAAAATAAGGCCTCCTCTGGAAGAGGTCCCTCCATACCAGCCTTGTTGTTCTTTGTGTAAAGCAGCAGGCAGGCCCAGGACCCTTAAAGCTACCAGGACTCCCTTATGCTATCTTAGTTAGGGTTTCTATTACTGTGACTAAAAATCATGACCAAAAGCAATTGGGGGGGGGGGTATTTTGTTTACACTTCCACATCACTATTCATTGCTAAAAAAATCAGGGCAGAAACTCAAACAAGGTAGGGCTCTAAAGGCACGAACTGACGCAGAGGCCATGGAGGAGTGCTGGCTTGCTCCTCATGACTTGCTCAGCCTGCTTTGTTACAGCACCCAGGACATCAGCCCAGGGGTGGCTGCACCACAATGACCTGGGCCATCCCATGTTAATCACTAATTAAGAAAATGCCCTAAAAGCCTGCCCACATCCTATCTTATAGAAGCAATTTCTCTGTTAAGGTTCTCTCATCTCAGATGACTCTAGCTTGTGTCAAGCAGACATAAGAACTAGGTTGCACATACACTGTACCACAAAAGTGTTCATGACTTCTGGGGAGCTGTAGCCCCAGTTGAAACCCAAGTCCACTCAGTCATACTCCCCTCCTCTTCCACCTCACCCCCACCAAATAGTTATAGTGTGGTGATTCCAAGGAGGATGGCCCCCATGGGCTCATATATTTAAATGCTTGGTCCCCAGCTGGTGGAACTGTTTGGGAAGGATTAGGAGATGTGGCCTTGTTGCAGGAGGTGTGTCACCACTTCCAGTTAGCTCTTTCTCTGCCATGTGCTTGGGAACCAGATGCAAGCTATAGGCTACTGCTTCAGCACCATGCCTGCCTGGTGCCATATTCCCACCGTGAACTCTAATCCTCTGAAACTGTAAGCAAGCCGCCAATAATTTTTCTTCTTCTTGGTCACGGTGTCTCTTCACAGAAATAGTGAAGTAACTAACAAAAACCAAGTAATATAAAAATACCAAACAATACAAAAAACCAAAACTAAAAGAGAAAAGACAGAAATGAGCAACCAGATTTAATGGCTTTGAGAGCACAGGAGCCTTTGAAAGACTACCTGCAGTTCCTGCCTTGCATACTTTATACTTTATACCTGACTTATCCAACTTCATTGGGCAGGTAGGGGCACAACCCAAATAAATACTTTTAAAAAAAGGGGTTGGGGATTTAACTCAGTGGTAGAGTGCTTGCCTAGCAAGCACATGGCCCTGGTTTGATCCTCAGCTCCACAAACAAAAAAAAAACAAAAAACAAAAAAAAATTGCTGGGACCCAAAAGCTCAACTATTCTACATTAGAAGGGAGGCCAGCAGGTGAGGAGTCACCTGTGGAAAGAAACAAACCTCTCTTAGTTTCTGACCTCTTAAAGTCTAGATATTTCTGACCATGATACTAGATACTTTGTGGAATTCTAAAGAGAAAGTCAAACTCAATGTGTCTAATGAAGTTAAGACCAGGAAGCCAAAAAATATGTATACATATACAGGCCACAGAGTTAAATTTGAATTTCATATCAACAATGATTGATTTTTGCTGGGTGTGTGAGACACATGTTGGTAATCTCAATACCTGGAAGGTTGAGGCAAGAGAATGCCTGTGAGTTTGAGCCAGCCTGAACTACAGGGTGATCAAATACCAGGCCAGCCAAGGCTACCCTTACAAGACCCCATTTTCCACAAAACCAAAATGCTTTAATTTCCTAGAATCATAATTATATTTTCTCTATTTGTGTCCCATGCATTACCTGAGCTATATTTTTTAAATATGTTTATGTGAAATTCAAATAGTCCTGGCTTTTGTGTTTGCAAACTCTAGCAACCCTCATAGGATGCCAAAAAGTATCAAGAGCTGGGATTTGGTGGTGGTGGGGCGGGAGTTCCTGTTTTATCAACTGTCAGCCTTAAGGTCAGCCTTCAGGAGGTCAGTATGACAGCCTCTCCCAGTCACTGCTGTGGTCACCTCTGCAGGAGCCTCATTTGCCCATCACAATGCAACAAAACCACCAATTTGCAGCTAGTCTACCTTGCAACTGGAATGTGGTCTGGGCTAATTTGTGTCTCTCAGAATTCATACTTTGATATACTACCTCCTGGCACCCTAGGATGGGACCTCATTTGAAACCAGGCTCTTTACTTATGTCTTTACATCATTGTTAAGATGAGGCCATCCTGGACTAGGGAAATTTGACAGAGACTGCTATGCACATGGAGGGAATGACATGCGATACTGATGTGGAAAGAAGATGGGAACAGATCTTCCCTCATACCCTCACAGGGAGAAAGGCCTGAGTCCCGTGGATCTCAGATGCCAAGGCTCCAAACCGAGAGAAAATCAATCACCCATGATTAGGCCGTTAAGTTTACTCAGGATGAGAAGAGTAGGATTCTTGAAGCTGGAAACAAGAGAGTAGGAAAAAACAAAAACAAACAAACAAACAAAAAAGTGCAGTGCAGAAGACTGGTCAAGAAAGAGCCTCTCCAACACCGTGGATATGTTGAGTTCCTTAAACCTGAAAACCCCAGCCGGGAAGACCCAGGGATTTACAAAGGAGAGCTGAGTCTGGTGTAGCTCACATCTATCACTCCAGCGCTTGAAAGGCTGAGGAAGGAGTTGGTTCAATGCAGCGGGGAAGAGCAGGGCTCCTGGTCTGCCATGAGCACAAAACTACCACCTCATCAAAATTCAGTTTTAAACACTGACTCACGAGACATTCATTATAAAGAAGAGATTTTAAAAGGCAGAGTTTACTCTGGTTATACTTAAAAAAAAAAAAAAAAAAAAAAGGATTGATTTTCTAAGCATTTCCAGCCCTAAGGAAATGTATGAGGAGGGATTAGAAATCATCACCTTAACAAACCTGTTATTGTAAAATGTTTTTGTCCCATGAGAAGTTTGCTTTCCTGCCGGCCAGGCAAATAGGCATTACCATACTGGGCTGGTCACCACAGGTGCTCAAAACAAAATGAAGCAGGGTATTCTGATTTCATCGTCTCCTTCAATTTTTGCTTGTCACATTTCAAATAGTTCCAAGTGGTAAGATTTCCATGACAGATAGACAACTGAACCATCCCTTCCCTTCCTTTTCTAAAGTGACTGAAGCCCTCCATCTGACAGGTACTCTAATGGACTTTCACCAGGGGCGCACAGACCTAGAAGGGCTTTCCAGGAGCAGAAGTCAAGAGTAATATCTTGGAAGACGCCAACCCAGCTGCTGTGGGCTCCTGGGCTACACTCAGCCACTAGCACACCCCATGAATTTATTTCTCGATTGATCCCCCAGGACTGTCCTGTCTTCTATATTCACAACTGCAAGCTCTCCAATCCCACTATAAATCAGCTTTTTGGAAGGCTATGTCACCAGGCTTTTATTTTATTTTTTTCTTCACCTCATGGCTCTGTGTATTCCCCTCACCACCCCATTGCAATTATAATTATCTGCTTATTTATTATCCATTTTTTATCTCCCTTAAATTGTTTTACAACCAGGGCTGGCATACAGGGCACACAGAAATATTTCTCTAGAGTGAGTAATTAACTAATTAAACTAATAACGCATGATGTGGCACACTCCCAAGACTCAATGGGAAGTTCTTTATGCCCAGCAGCTCTGACTTGGGCCTAGCCTGAAACATAGTCTACACTTGTCATCCTGATCGTGAAATAGATGTTTATGACATTGCTTACTGTCTAATTTCTTCAAGAAGGAGTAAATAGGATGTCTCAGGCACATGCATGTTCAGTTTTTTTATTTTTGTGTTGCTGTAACAACACCTGCCAGGAACAACCTAAAAAACCCAGTTGTGTTGGTGCCTGTAACCCAGCACCAGAGAGGCAGAGACGGGAGGATGGCCACAAGTTCAAGGCTTACCGAGTCTAGTGAGTTCCAGCTCAGTCAGGGCTACACAGCCAGCTCCTGTCTCAAATTAATCCTCAGAGTGGGAGAAGGTCTTTGCCAACTACGTATTAGACAGAGGATTAATATCTAGGATAAATAAAGAACTGCAAAAATTAAACAGCCAACCCCACCCCAACCATCCAATCAGAAATGAGCTCATGAACTAAATAGTCAGTTCTCAAAGGAAGAATCACGAAAGGAAAAAAAATTTGAAAAAATGTTCAACATCCTGAGTCACTAAGGACATTCAAATTAAAACTGACTGGAGACCCCTACCTCACGCCAGTCAGAATGGCTATCATCAAGAAAACAAACAACAACAAATGCTGGCTAGGATATAGGGGATGTGTTGGTGGGAATGTAAACCCACGCAGGCACTGTGGAAGCATACACCCAAAGGACTCCGTGTCAGCCTCCCACATAGACGCTGGCACAGCCACATTAAACTGTTGTACTATTCTCACTAGCTAAGAAATGGAACCAGCTCAGATGTCCATCAACAGATATGTGAGTAAAATAAATGTGGAATTTTATTTAGCCCTAAAAACAAGCGAAATCAGGATATTTACAATAAAATGACTGAGCTGAAGATTATGTTAAATAAAATAAGACAGGCCAGGCACAGTGGTGCACACCTTTAATCCCAGGACTTGGGAGTCAGAGGCAGGCAGATCTCTGCCAGTTCCAGGCCAGCCTGGTCTACAAAACAGGTTCCAGGACAGCTGAGAAACCTGGGGTGATATTTTATTTGTATGTTAATAAATAAAGTTTGCCTAGAGATCAGAGGAAATAGCAAGCAGTTTTAAGTAAACACAAAAGTCAGGCAGTGGTAGCACACGCCCTTAATCCTATCACTTGGCAGGCAAGGTGTCTGTGTGTTCAAGGCCACACTATGGAACAGAGCCAAGCGTGATGACACATACCTTTAATCCCAGTACCAACCATAGAGACCTGGAGGTTTGTACAGACAGGCAGTGACAAGGAAGTGAGTTAGCTGGGCTAAGAGCCAATGAGAGGGCAGAACAGCAAGGCAATAAAAGCCTGGGTAGACAGGAAGTGGTGGCATTTGGAAGCTACAGAGTGGGTGAGGTAAGGCTGGTTGGTGGCTCTCACTATTTCCCTGATTTCTATGGCTTTCACCCCTATATTTGGCTCTGTGTTTTTTATTTAATAAGACTGCTTAGAAAATTGACTACAGAAACCCTGGCTTGAAAAAACATTTTTTAATTAAAAAAATTAAATAAAACAAGACAATTTTGAGGAATCTATATTTAAACTTACATAAGTGTGTGTGAGTGTGTGTGTGTGTGTGTGTGTGTGTGTGTGTGTGTGTGTGTGTGTCTTATGAAAGTAGAAAGAAGGAATTAATGTAACACCTGTTCCAGGAAAGCAAAGGGAGTCTGTGTCGAGAAGGGAGGGGACCAAGAAAAGGAAGGCATAGTGTGGGGGAAGGCCATGGGAGAGGGGTGAGTAAGGACAAAGTGTAATAACACAAATATATGATGATGCTAATGAAACCCATCATTAAAAAATAATATGGCTGGAGAGATGGCTCTGGGATTAAAAGCATGGGTGACTCTCCAGAGGACCCAGGCTGGATTCCCAGCAACCATATGGTAGCTCACAACTGTCTGTAACTCCTGTTATATAATGCTTGTGTAAATGCATTTGGGGGGGGGGATGTATTTAAATTTTAAGCCAGTACCCAAAGGTTAAATAATATATGATTCTATGACTCAGTGTGGCGACTCACCTGTATTCTTAGCACCTGAAAGCTGAGGCAAAGGATTTCCTTGAGTTCAAGGCCAGCCTGGCTTAATATTGTGTAAGACCTTGTCACAAAAATCTAAACACACACACACACACACACACACTTCTATGCACATGAAGTACCTATTGCAACAAATTCATAGAGAAAAGAATGATGGAGTCATTGTTTAATAACTAAAAGTTCAGTTCTGCAAGATGAAAAGAATTCTTGATATGGAAAGTAACACAATGTGAATGTACTTAATACAATACACATTTAAAAATGGATGCGATAAGAAATTTGGGGCTAGGTAGGGTGGAACATGTCCAGCTACTAGGGAAAAACTATGATGCCCAGCTATTTTACCACACTTTAAAAACTAAATATTTAAACTGCTCACTTGTAAGTACAATTGGTTTTATGTGTTTCTCACAACTGACAGATGATGGGACTGAAAGAAGCCTGACATTGATCTTGGACCACGCAGCACTGAGCAACAAAATTCATTGTGCTCACCAGCACGAGAGTGTGCACTGGAATGCGCACGTGTCTGGCCATAGCATTTCCTGGTTCCCCAGGCTGAGAGAGGCTTTCAAGTTTCTCTTCCCATAGCAAAGAACGTTCTTCCTCTCTTACCACGATCTCTCAGTTTGACTCTCCAAAAAAAAGAACTATTACATATTCAGAAGCAAGGATGCTCTCAGTGTCTGGTTACATTGGCTGCAGGGATGAACTCAGGCAAAATTCATGGCTACACCTTTATGGGCCAAAGAGTCGTGCATTTACACCCTCGTCCCTCCCCCGCCCAATCTTTGAGGTATACCTGTTGGAGCCAGATAAACGACCCTTACACAAAAGTCAAGACCGTTCACCTACCTCTCTACTACCAAATGATGAGAGAAGAACTTCACTGGGCAAGCAAAACTTCCTTCTTCCTTCATCAAGGGGGCCTTACTATTTTACAGCAGAGTGGGACTGAAACCTGATTCCTAGGCTGAGACCCCAGAACCCTAAGGTTGTGGAAACATGGCCTAAACGTTGAACCTGACGAGCAGATGACTTGTTTCTGTTGACTTTCCAGCATTTTTTTAAACTTTCTGTGGCATTTACAAAATTAGCTGCCAACATTTAAAAAACAAGGTGTTTACACTCAGGAAGAAATATTTTCTGATTCTCTTGGGAATAAAAATTATCTCAAGAGATACAACTTCAGCTATTCTGATGAACTAAATTGATTGTCTACTTGAATGGATTGAGAAATGCCTGGAGATTAGGAGAGCATGGCTCTGGTGTATCGGTCTGGTGTCAGAACCTGAAGACTATTCAAATGATGAACCCTTGATACAGTCATAATGTGATGGTAACACTGGAAAATGGCAAGATGAGCAGGAGCTTTCCTGGAAGAAGTAGGTTCTTGGGTGTGCACCCTTGCAGGAATCTTGCCCCAGTCCCCTTCCTGTATTTGTTAGCATTCAGACCCACTTCTTGGAATCCTGGCCAATAAGCAGATAAAATACCTTGGCCTGCCCAGCATCCTGAGGTCATCCTACGTTCTATACCCTTTAAGTTCTCATTCTCATTCTCTCTCTCTGTCTTTCTCTCTCTTCCCCCTCTAGCCACAGGGTAGCATGCACCTCCCCACTCCTCTCCCTACCTCCCCCCTCTCTTTTCCTCCCTTCTTCCCCCTCCCACCCCCAAAAACCTCTCTACTGAGAGCTGTTTGCCTGGCATCTCTGTCTCTCACCCACTGTGGGGCACCTTGGCTCCACCCACCAAGGCCTCTCTCTCCACAATATCACAACAGTAGTCGACCCTTTCTCTGCTTCCTTTATGCCATGAGCTGAAGAGTTCTTCTCGGCCACATGCTTCTGCCACCATTATGGCTCAGGTACACCGAACCACGAAGCCACAACAGGAACCCTCTGAAGCCATGAGCTCAAACAAACCTTTCATCCCTGAGGTTGTTTTTGTCAGGTATTTGGTCACAGTGATGATAAACAGTGACTGTACAGGCACTCTGGATTTACAGCAACCTCTGGGCCAATGACTGGTTGGAAGCAAGCAGCAGCTATCATTTTAGGATGGGCCCACGCTCTCCCTGCTCTGCTCCCGTGTGGCCCTGCTACTCCTTGAGTGGGAGCCCCATAACTGGAGTGGAAGCTGCTAGTGAAGACCATGAGGTACTTGGAACCATGACAGCTAGGCTTTCTGCTGTTCTTGCAAAGACTAGATACAGGTCAGCTTGTGATGTGACAATTATGGTCAGTGGCCTTTCATGAAATGGCCCTGTGAGAAGACATGGTTTACTACTAATCCGAGAGAGAGTATCTAAAAGTTCCCAGGTATAAAGCAAAAGAGAAGTTTCTCCCATCTTCAGGGTTAAGAAGACCAGGAGAGGTAAAGAGCAGTGTTTTTCTTACCTGCTGTAGGCACACTAATATTATACTGAGGTAAAATAAATAGGAAGGCAGTCTTGGCTGTGACCTGGAAAACAAAGGAGAAAAGTTCCTGTTTACTTTCATGGCCACATCAAAAGGAACAGGAAGAGGCTGTTCCCTGCCCTGGGGCTCATCCTTTATATCAGTATTCCCACTCCAGGATGCAGGGTTCTTACCTACCCCACAGCTAGCACCAGTTCTGATCTGCTCCTCCTAGTACCTGCACGAAAAAGCAAAGCCATCCTGGGCCCCAAATAATGGCTACACTTGTGTTCACTGTAGGCGGAATGAAGCAAGCTGTACCGACAATGGGCAGTCCAGACCGTTCCGCCGTTCACTGGTTCGTGTATTGATTTAGTTCTGGGCACCCAGCTCTGTGGAAGGTCACAGCTTTTAATAGCTCTGAAGCCGACTTCCCAGACATTTCAGTTGCCTGCACACTGGGCAGCCCTGATTTTTTGTTTGTTTGTTTTTGTTAGAGCTGAGGATCGAACTCAGGACCTTGTGCTTGCTAGGCAAGCGCTCTACCACTGAGCTAAATCCCCAACCCCCCTGATGTTTTAAACTCAAGCTTCATAAACAGTGGATTCCAGCTGTTTGTTTCACATCTACCCTCCTATTGAACAGGGAAAGGACCTCTCAAACCCCACAATACTGGTTTGTTATTTTTGAAAGCTATCTTTATATGACTGTGGTCCCAATCTGGTTACGAATAGTCAAATCCGTACTTGGGACCATTTACAGCAGGGGAGAGATGACCAACTGTGGAGGTTTGAAGTGGAGAGGCAGATGTAGCTACAAGGAAGTCATTCCGCACCCAGAACCAAATCCCTTGTCTATAAAGTCATGGATATGTACCGTTCCTCAGCTGCATGCTACAGACTGGAGTAGCAATGATCTCTCTCTCTTCTCTCTCTCTCTCTCTCTCTCTCTCTCTCTCTCTCTCTCTCTCGGCATTGTTTCAAATTCCACAGATGTACAGTCAGGACCACAAAGCACTCTGCGAGACACGCACAGGGTCAGGGGAGGAGAAGCCACTTCCCCAGAGGTTCTGGATACTTCCTCAGCCAGGGGTTACAGGTTATCCTCCAAAGTAGAGGGCAGAAAAAGTTGTGTGCACAGCGTGGGGTGGGGGAGGTGGGGGATACACGAGGCCACAGTCAAATCAGTGTGGAAACAGGTGAAGGATGGCTTCACGTCAGGGATGGGTGACTATTCTTAGCTTATCCTACAGAGTCAACCTTCTCCTTTAAGTCGAAAAGGACTCGTTACTGTATAGTTAGGTATCATTTACTTCTTATAGGTAGCTATGTCCAAACTCTTTGTACATCTGTGTTCATACCCTATACGTGCTCTATCAAGTTAGTAGGGAAAGAACAAATAAGATCAGGCATGAGAAGGTGCTCTTCCCCACCCCCACCCCCACCACTGAAACTGATTCTTGGTCCTTAAGACCTTGTTCTACAATCCTGACCTCCTTCCAGTCCAAGTGCCTGCTTTTTCCTTACAATAATGAGCTTGGCTCAAGCCCAAAGACTCTACTCATAGACTCCTCTTCTGCTACTCCCCACAACTTGTCAGTATCTGTCTCTTTCATCCATCATCCATCATGCTTCCCCTCAACTGTGACTCTCTGCAGGGCCTCTGGCTACTCCTAGAGAAGACCACTCCCTTATAAGCAGCAGCACCCATATTATACTCTGCTCTGCTATCAATTCACACAGAGGGCCATGACCTCCTGGAAGGCAGGGATCCTGTCATCTGTTTTCACCGCATGCCTCCCAAATAGTGAGTGCTCAGGTTCAGCTCACTGACCAAGACAAGAACGAAATGCACTCTGCTTCATTTAACCACAGGTCCCCAATCTCTAGCGGAAACTGCCCTCTGTCACCAATGGCCTTTTCCTTAGGACCCATCCAACTCTGAGTTCCCCCACTCCTGACTTGTATCTCCTGAGTGGGGCTGGTGAGTATGCTGGTCAGTGCCACAGGTCTTCTACTGTGGTTTCTGTTGTCTGTCCCTGGAGGAGCTGGGGTCTACAGTGGGGTGAGCCCCCAGAGGACCTCTTTAAATTGGACAGCATCCACTGTTCAGCCATGTCTATGCCAGAGCTCCTGAAAGAACTTGAAATTTGTCCTATATCTAGACCATACCCCCAGGCAACTACACTAGACCCTCACAGTTGGCTGGCTCATCATCATTTAGTCCAGCTCCCACAGCATTCTAACACGCAGCCAAGTCTGGGAGCCATTACACTTAAAACAAACAAACAAGACAAGATAAATAAATAAAGCGCAGGAAGTAGGCATCTGGACTGGGAATTACATACATTTTTGCTCTAGCCCTGCATATGCAGTCAATTTTCATTCACAGCAGTTCTATGGAACCGTGGCAAACACAGAACTCTGAAACACTGCGTCCAAGAGAAATACAGAATTGGGTTACTACAAACCAGTCACCTTTCACCGGGAGATCAACACACAACCTTGCTCTGTGCCTGCTTCTAAAGGCCATCTTAGTTAATACATACTTAGTACAGACTGTTGGTTCATTACCACTGAACTCATGGTCAACAGCAGTGTAGCTCATGCCCAAAGGAGGCAACTGAGGGCATACAGTTTCTCCCTAAGGCACACTTCTCCTTCTTAAGATTAGAAAAACATAGCATCTCAGGAAAATACTTAGGGGCCATAACAAAGAATAAAATCCCACAAACATCACACAATGCAAAACTACGGCCCTAAATAGACATCAAAAAGGATGATTTATTTACAGTATGAGAGCTGAAACAGGAAAGCAAGCCTAGTTTCATCTGAGCTGGCATTAAGGTTTTGCACCTGTGCACACACCTGTGGAGAGCCAACTATGAATGTGGAGGTTACAGGCAAATTTTAGTCAATTAAGCGGACTCACCAAGATGAAATCTACAATCAGTGATGGATGAACATATCAGGACAAACCTGAATTTCAATTCTATTTGGGCCAAGATTTGTTTCTTTGTTTGGTGTCAATGTGTGTGTGTGTGCCCACACATGCACAGGCACACACGTGGAGGTCAGAGGACAACTTTTCAGGAGTTAGGTCTTACCTACCACCTTGTTTATAACTCGGTCCCTCTTGTTGTTTCTGCAGCTACTGCATATGTGCACTCAGAGCTGATTCTCTTGTTTCCTCTTATATCACCCCATAAGAGTGCTAGGATTATAGATGTGAGCCACCAAATCCAGCTCTTATACTCTGGGTTGCAGGGCTCAAGCTCAGGTCATCAGGCATGTACAGCAAGTGTTTGATACCTGCTGGTGTCTCATGGGTCAGCAAGTTCTTTTTAATCAGCCCCTGGTAGAGGTTAACATCACCAAATTTAAGTTCTAGAAGAATGAAGAACTTACTTGCCTTGATAAACTCTAACTCACAAGGGCAAGAGGACAGAGCTGGGTGGGTAACACATGCTCATCACATGATGCTCCTCCCGCAGGAGAGCGATCTAATCTGCAGCCCATCACTTGCTCACAGTTATGTTTCTGTACAACTGTTTTCTCTCACTGTGTCCACCCCAGGGCTGCCCATGCAGTAGGTGTCTCATAAATGCCCACTTGATGAACTCATACTGTAAGCAACCGAAGTAGTCAGTAACCACAGATAAATGTCTAACACATGTTTTCTGAATGTAAGTCCAAGAGAACAGAATTAAGGCAAAAATACCAGACTCCAGTACTTTTCCATACCTGCCCTCCGGATTGTGGCAGTAGAAACAAACTCTAAACCATGCTTGTTCCCATGTTAGTGTGTCCCAGATGCCAGTTTCCCTGTTTCACATGAAAAGAAATTAAACTCTGGACACAGAGAGACAGGGTGGGTGGCTTTCTACCGCCCAGTGAGCAAACCAGGCAATCATTAACTTGGGATTTTATAAATTTGCCCCCAAAAACAACTTTAGTAGGCACACAACACAGCTCTTAGCAGAATCCTAACAAAAACTAGAATACTAAAACCAAACCCAAAGACATCACATGTCAGAAGCTTAAAGGGAAGGACGAGAGAATGAGGCTGATCATAGAAGCGCATCCCGAGAGGTACTACCCATCATCTCAACCTGGCCGGGAGTTTGGAGTCTAAACTCCTTCCTGGTGGTCTGAAAGAAGAAAATACGATCAACTACTGAGTCCACTGCATCCATTAAAGGAAGGGAGCAGGGGAGAGGGGACATGAGGTGGGTAAGGGAGTAGTAGTAGCATTAGCCACAAAGGGTAACACCACTTGTCTCTCATAAAGACACCTCTGAGTGCTTTCAAAAGCCCTTTGGCACCCCAAATCTTCATTCCATCACTCTCTCCTGACCTGAGGTCAGGGACCAAACAACTAACACGCCCCTCTGTGTAATGCGGGGTTCGCGTAGCAGAGGCTGAGAAACAGGGGCCTATTAAAAACGTCACTCCAATTATTTCTCATCCCTCTAAGGCTGTTTATAGGAAACAATATTGAGTTTAATAGCATATTAAATGCCAAGCTCAGTGGGTGAAAGGTTAAAAGTGACAGTGTGCTAATAATATACTAATGCAAATGGAAAGCACTAAATTACATGGGAGGGGCTCTCTCTCTCCCCACACACACACAAAGAGAAAGAGAGCTTTATTACAATTTTAACTGGAACATGGTGTGCAACACAAAGCCAGAGATGTTGAGTGTGTTCACACAGCCATAACAAAGCCAAAATCATTCCACATGCCATGTTCTATTAGAGGCACACGGACCTGAGCTCTTGGATACAAAGATACTAAGAATGCTCGGGAGATTGCTGCTTCCATGAGGCACTCAGGATGGAGAGTCCAGTCCCAGGCCTTCTGTGGACCAGCAAGGGGCCCTTGGGTAAGGTATGTCACTTCTGTGGACTCCTTTCCCCAGTACCAACAACAACAATGAGAACAGATGCTATCAAGTGCCTGCTTAGTGCCAGGCACGATTCTAATGATCAAGTGTAACTCCTTCAATGGCCCTGGAAGGACCGACACTGTTCCAGACACGGAAATGATCAGGCCCACGGAGATGGCTGAAATGAAGGCCTGTGAAGACCTCTGTTCAAGTTCACAGAGCTGTCACTCTTGAGCCCATCTGACCTTCAATGCCCAAATCGCAGCCTAACTCAAGTGTCTAAATCTTCAAGTTTAAAGCACAGTGCTGCTCCTCTCCCTCTGAAAACGGAAGTCTGGGTGTCCTCCCTGCCTCACAGAGTAAAGTCAATGTCCTGTCCCAAGCATGGGCACACCAGGGCTTCAAAACACACCATCCCTTTCACTGCAAGCTGATGGGAGTCACCAAAGAAAGAAGCAAAGAACTAAGGAAAAGGACCACATTGTTGGCTCCTTCACTTCAGCTAATTCTGATGTTCTCTCCACAGACACATCAGCATAATGGATCTTGCAAGGGGCTGCATGGGTCCATGCCTGGGGCAAGAGGAATGCACTGTTTCGAAAGTGCTGTGAACCACTGGTGTCCTGCCCAAGCTTGGCCCCATCACAGGAAGTCAAATGATTCCGGCAAGCTGTCCTGAAATTGGTTTCACATCTTTCTGCTAAGGTGGTAATAGGAAAACTTCAGTCAGACAGGAAAACACTGGAAAATTACACTCAAGTGGTGAGGAGGAGATGTAAGGGGGGCATTCTATAGCCTTCTTTTCTGGAGTGCCCCAAGCTTCTGCTTCCTGCAGAGAACCTGGCGGGTCTACCATCACCTTCGTGCACAATGGTCATGGCAGGGCACCGTTTCTGAGGCCTTCAATTCCCTGCAGCTCGGCAGAAGACAGACTGCTGGGACAAACATGCTTTTCACTCTGGCACTCTGCAAACCTCCATTCTGGATGACCGGAAAGGGGTGAGTGGCTGAGACCCAGAGGACACAGTTCTGACAGTACCTTTCTGTGTAGCTTGTGAGCAACATCTGGGGATTCTGGTTCCTTGGCTGAAAGGCTGCCTTGAAACGAGAATGGGGCGAAGCCAAACAGACAGACCCCACAGGTTCTCTAGAACCCGTGCTCACAATGCTGAACAGAAAAGCTGTTACCAGTCATGGAGCCGTAGACCAAGGCTCGATGGTGTAGGTGTGTGAGAAACTATGATAACGTTATGCTACTCTGATTATATCCACCACGCCAAAGTCTAAACTATCTGAGGATAAAAAGGAATTTATACCAGAGCACAGGGAGAGGTATTTGGTTGGTGGCTTCAGGAGCTAGCTATGTAGCCGAGGCTGGCCTCAGCGGCCTTGAACCCACCATCCTCCTGCCTTGGTCTCTGGAATGCTGACATTACAGGAGTATGCCATCACTCCTGCCTTATGCTGAGCTTTTAATGCTTTTTAACTCTTTTCTCTTTTATGTAAGCGTTTTGTCTACATGGATGTATGTGTACCATGTATATGCCTGTTGCCTGCAGAAACCAGAAGAGGACACCAGACCCTCTGAAACTGCAGTTACATATGGTTGTGAGCTGCCATGTGGGTGCTGGGATCCAAACCTGGGTCCTCTGCAAGCACCGAAAAGCTCATAACAACTGAGCCAGCTCTCCAGCCCTTTAAATATCTTTAAAAAGGGGCTTAAGAAAAAGGTATCTAGATTGTTCAAACTTGCTGTTTACACCCACTATTTTACATGCTATCAAGTGTGCAGTAGCTGAGGGATTGGCTTGTCCATTTCCTTTATATCTACAACATATAACCTTCAGAGAATTGTGTTTTTGTGCAATCTCAAAGCACTTTCAGGAAATAGTGCAATCCTTCCCTAAAAGTGCTTGCATTTTACATGCATGTTATATGCTTACATGCTTATATGTGCATGTAACAGCAATTGATGATAAAGCTTTGTGCTTTATCCTCATGGTACTAAACATTGTAAAAACTACAGTTAAAACAACATTGATACACTGGTGTGGTGCTTCGTTTTCCATCTAAAAAACAAGTCTAAAAATGTTACTTCTGTGTGTGTGTGTGTAACTAGAACATTTCAGATAGGTCTGAAACAGCCAGCCAGTCATTGATTGCTGGTAAGTGTTATGACTGGATACCAGGTAAAAACATCTCAAGGAATGTTTGGCATTGCCCGGAATTTGGGGAAATAAAAGGACAATTCACTTCACAGGGTCCATGGACCCAGTGCAGCAGAAGGGAGGCAAGGCCAGGTGCATTTGCCTTTTGTTTGCTTATTTGCACATTTCTAGGAAGACACAGGTCCTTGGTGATCTACCTCAACTGCTTCCAGGAACAGTTTGCCATCTGGGAACCCTCCCACTCAGCATGTTGACCCCCATGTTTTGGCATATAGACTGGAGCTTGCTGGGAAAATGAGCCTTGAGTTCACAGAGTCAGAGCTAAGGGAAGCTGGGGGTGGGATGGGGGGCAATAAACCAGCCTTCCAGCAGGGACAAGATCATTCTCACAGGAAGTCTCAGGATTCCCCTAGATCAGTGGTTCTTAACCTGTGGATCTCTATCCCCTTGAGGGTCAAACGACCCTATCACAGGGGTCACCTAGGACCACCAGAAAACACAGATATTTACATTATAATTCATAACAGTAGCAATATTATAGTTATGAAGTAGCAATGAAATTAATTTTTATGGTTGGGGGTTACTATAACATGAGAAACAGTATTAAAGGGCTGCAGCATTAAGAAGGTTGAGTACTACTGCCCTAGATGTTTGTGTAAGGGTCTGCAGAACAAGGGGTTCACCTCTATCATGTTTAAATATGAAGCTTTCAATTGCTAAGCACAGGGCTCCTCCATGGAGGGCTAAGAACTGGTAAGAGAATAAGCAATGGGTGCATGGAGTTAGAAGACACAGTAGTCAGCCCAGGAGTTCTGCTCTGCCCTGTTGAGTCTTGCTCTGAATCACCTTTATCTCTCACAGACCATCCAGCACCAACAGAAGAAGCATCTCAACATCTGGGTGAGCATGAACCCATTTTTGCTTGAGTTTGCAACATCCTACCCAGAATTGTCTTCATGAGGGCACCTTATAGGCAAAGCTTAATGGTGATTATTCTCACACACACATACATACACACACACACACACACACACACACACACACACACACACACACAACCAAAACAAAACAAAACAAAACAACAACAAAAAATACTTAAACCAAAGCCACGAAGGTTAATGAGAAACATCTAGCATTCAAGCATCTCTGTGTGCAAATAAATACCAGATACGCATCATCCCTTCAAGATACAGTGACTTAGTCATTGTTCTATTGCTGTGAAGAGACACCATGACCATAGCAAATCTTACAGAAAAAAACATTTAACTGGGGGCTCACTTTCAATTTCAGAGGTTTAGTCCATTAGCATCATTGGCAGGGAGCATGGCAGACATGCTGGATAAGTAGTTGAGAGCTACATCCAGATCTGCAGGCAGAGAAAGAGAGACTGGGCCTGACGTGAGCTTTTGAAAGCCTCAAAACTCTACTCCTGATGACACACTTCCTTCAACAAGGCCACACCTCCTAATCTTTCTAATCCTTTCGATCATCCCTGGTGACTGAGCATTCAAATATAGGAACCTGCGGGGCCATTCTTAGTTAAACCACCACAAACAGAGAAGAAAAGGCACCAAGGAAGGCAAGATCTCCCAGATGATGAATGGAAGCACAACTCTAGCACCAGAGGCATGGCCTCAGGAAGACATGACCCACACCCACCCACAAGCCAGAGTCACCCTTCAGCCCTGGTCAAGGTATGAAGTCTGAGCAAATGTTGATGTTAGATTAAACACCATATTTCAGCCGGGCACGGTGGTTCACATTATAGCCCCAGTACTGGATGGCAGAGGAAAGAGGAAAGCTGAGAGTTCAAGCCAGCCTGGTCAGTGTGAGTGCTGAGCTAACCTAAACTATAAAGGGAGACCCTGTTTCAACCCCACCTCTGAATTATAATTCTTTAAAGTGCCACACTTTGCTATTTACATTATTATGAAATTTCAGTATTCTAATTTGAATGAGATGTTCTAAATGATACTGAAAAAGGCTTGAAGCTATTGCTAAGTGTTAGGGGACCTGCCCTTCACGTGCAAAGGCCCTGGGTCCCAGCCCCAGTGTCACAAAACAATAAGAGTGACAAAAACCAACGCCTGCCCAGACTTGGTGCTTCCTCTCAGGCAGGCTGGGCCTGTTCCCATCACAGCCCTCTGTGTCCCAGCACGGGACTCCAAGTAGCAAGCAGGAAAACCCACACGGCCAAGGGGAGGCTGGACCTCACCTGAACTAGACAAGGGGCATCAAGCTTTCTCAGCCAGGGTTCAGTGTGCACCCCCCCCCCCTTGCTGATAAATACAGCCTTAAGCAAGCAAGGTCTAGGACAGGAAGCCAGGTACCCTCCCTAGCATCCATCGGGGCTGTCTAGCAACTCTATTCCGAAGAGATACAAGAAGACACAGGAACTTGGAAGCGACCACATACTGGGAGGGATGGCACAAGTGACAGACACGGGACAGCAGTAGGTGACTTGAAAGAGAGCTGTCAGCAGCGCTGTTTGGGCCTGGTGCAGAAGTGACACAGACATGTATGTATAAATAAAGCACGCTCACTGTGGTAACAGTCACTCAGTGTGCTAGGGATGGAGGAGACAAAAGGCCAAAATGGTCCTGGAAGCCAAGAAGATAAAGTTCTAAGGAGTCCACTGGGCACATGCAGAAAGCACTGGGCAATCCTGGACTGTAGGGGGAGCTACATGAGGGCAGGGCCCTTTCCGTGGTCTCCCAGAAGCTAGGTCACTGGTTACCTTCCTTGCAGAGTCAAAAGCTGGCCTTGAGGAGAGGCCAGGGGCCGGTGCACCGGCTGTGGACTGCTTGTCTGCCAAGGAAAGCAAAGGACGGCTAACGAAGGGGTAGAAGGATGCCCGAGCCTGTGGGAGGTGGGGGGTGGGGAAGGCCATGAAGAAGAAAGACACAGGGAGACAGGAAAACTGCAGGGGAAACCTGGGAGTCAGAGGTACAGCAGGAAAGAGATGCCAAGGGGGAACACCACTCCCGGAAACTTCTGTCTCCTCAAACCCCAGGGCCCTAGGAACCTTCCACAGTCCAGCCACTTGTCTCTGTACATACTCTAGACATGGGCGATGCTCTATAAACCTTCTTAGGTAACCAACCGAGCTGATGAAGAACAAGAGGAGAGGAGAGGGGCAAATGCCAGACTGAGGCATCCCTTCAGGTTACCCCGACAAAGGGCCCAAGAGCTTTCATGTGTTTGGGGATGGGGGGCTGTTGTTGTTGTTATTTAATGTTTTGTTTTGAACTCACACGCAACTGTCACTCTCCACAGCCTTGACTTCACTTTCTCATGAGGATAAGTTTGTTCTGTGAGTTCCCAGGAGGACAGTTAGTTGCTAGGGTGCCTCAAAGTCTCCAGCCAGAATTCCAGCCTCCTATGGGTCCATCTGCCTTTATCTCTTGACTGACTGATGGGTTTGCAGTCAGAGCCAGCACATACACAGATAAGCTCCCTGTGAGTCACTACAGAGCAGGGCCACCTCCTTGTTTTCCATCTTACAACAGCCAGGTCAGTTTTCTAATCAGATACATCCAAGAAAGCATCAGTGTGTGTATACACAAACATGAATGTATACATGTATAAAGCTCAATGGTAATGTTCTTTTCAACCCTTACATAGTATTAGACTCATTTCTAGGCTCCAGATAAATGAAGTCTTTAAAAAAAATAAAATAAAATAAAGATCCTAGCACTCAGGATGCTGAGGCAGGAGGATCACAGCTAGTCTGAGCCAGCTGAACCAGCCAGTGATACATAATCAGTTCCAGGCCAGCCTCAGCTATAGTGTGAGACTGTGTCAACACACACACACACTATACAGATTAAATCAATCTTTCACTCAGTATTGTTGAGCACACGATCTGTGTAAGACACCAAGCTAGAGAGGTTCATATAAATGACATGATCCCTCCCTTCCCTTAAAAGTCCAGGGCCCCAAATCAGGAGCTGGGTTATCAATCTAACTTAACACCCTTGGAGATGGGGCTTGTCAAGCAAACCACATTGTTCTGAGCATTTGAGACAACCAGTTGAGACCCAAACCCTTCCCAGCCCTGCCTCACTCCTAAGCCTGAGAGGAAGTGCAACACTGACATTTGAATGGGTAAGACTAAGGGTGGCAGACGCCGTCCTACACACAAGATCGCCTGTTTCACCTCCAGACCTCCAGCTCTACCAGGTGCTGTGTTGTGATCACTTGCTCTTACTGTGTGCAGGGTTGCTCTGAACTCCCACAGAAATCGCTCCTTTAAACCCACCTATTCCCCTAAAAACAGCTGGTCTCCTTGTTCACGGGGAGGACACCATCTGTCCCAGCACCTTGCACATCCCAAAGCCTTCCTGTCCAAGATAACTCAGGGGGAGGAATGACTCCTTCCCTCAAGGTAAAAGAGGTCACCTTGTGACAAAGCTTCAAATGCTCCCTATACGCTCTACCAATTGAACTGGTTGTCTAATGGGCGAGCTTCCCTGTGAGAACTGTCAAGAATGCAGTTTCTTTGCCCATGTGTGAGGACACGTGCTTTTAACCCCAGCATTTGGGAAGCACAAGGAGACAGACCTCTGTTAGTTTGAGGCCAGCCTGGTCTACAAATGAGTTCCACAGCAGACAGGATTACACAGTGAGATCCTATCTTAACAAATAAATAATATTTTTTGAAAGTGACTGGCAACTGTCTGAGGGATCAGGCTACACAGAAAGTTCTTGTTGGTCCCAAGGTTACGTGTGCACAACACACACGGGGACAACAGAGGGCAGGAGTTTAAGTGGCACTGGAGTGTTATCTGAACTTGCTGCAGAAAGCGGAAGTAGAGGCATTCACTGTGCTGCTGCTTTAAAGAGCAAGAGTGATTCTGTCACACCAGAAAGCAAGGCAGTGAGTAACTCAACACAGATGTGTGATACTATTTGGCTTGTTACCATCAGGAAAATGCCTCTCCAAAGAGCCTGCTGCCAGAGAGTACGGTATTTCACCGACCTCGTCTTGGTTGCCTCCCTAGCAGATGAGGTTAGCATTCCCAGAGGAGGCAAAGTAGTATCTAAGTGCTCTCCAACCTGAACACAGAGCTGGGCTTTGATGGGATGTATCAATGGGCCTCAGGTTGGATGTGCAGAAGATTAAGGGCCATGAGCAAGGTATCTCTGTACTACTGCTGGGAAGAGACACCATGTCCAAGCAACTCTTATTAAAAAGAAAGCATCTAACTGGGGGCTTGCTTACAGTTTCAGAGGTTTTGTCCAATAGCATCGAGTTAGGAAGCATGGTAGCACACAGGCAGACATGGTGCTGGAGAAGTAGCTGAGAGCTCTACATCCTAGTCCATAGGCAGAGAGAATGAGCCTGCATGGCATGGGCTTTTGAAGGCTCAAAGCCTATGATCAATGACACACTTCTCCCAACAAGAGCACACCTCCTAATCCTTCTCAAATAGTGCCACTCCCTGGTGACTAAACATTCCATTGTATGAGCCTATTGGGGGGCGGGGGGCATTCTTATTCAAACCACCACAGTATCCATTTCTTGGCTCCTTCCCTAACAGGCAACTCTGGTAGTGCTACCATCCTCTTCCTGATTCCTGAGCCTCAGGTACCTCCAGCACCCTTCCACCTTAGTTCTGGCCCCCCACCCCACCCCCACTTATATAGGATGTCCTCACTCCAGCGCTTTTCCACTCCAGTCAGTACGTATTAACAGTGCTTTCATCACCATTCCTCGGTTATTCCTTGTTTCCTGACAGGAACCTACTGATGTAGCCATGCTTCTCAAGTTAAAACACAAGATACCACCAGATGAGAGTCCAGGACCCAGTCAGCAGAACTATGGGCAAGACGACGCTATCACAGGGCAGCTCTCTTCCTGACACACTCGCCTGTCCAATGGGAGGCAAGCAATCACCCAAAGACTGAATGCTGATAACCAGCTCCCAGCACAGTTTCCCAGTACAGAACACCTTAGATCTGGCCTCTCACATACTGCTCTTGGTGACCCACCAGGGCTGGCAGCCCTCTGGGTATCTCAGGGGCTTTGCTGGGCACAAAAGGAGGTGTAGGATGCAGAGAGCTGAACTCAGGCTGCAGCAACAAATCCCAGTGCCAGTGTAACACTCAGCCAGATAGCTTTTATTACTATTTTAGAAAGACCACACCCATCGTGAATGGAAACTGGCTATATATGGCTGGATAATGTCTTGTAAATACTATCTGATCTGCCACAGTGCACGGCAGGAGGCAAGGACCTTCACGCGCTCAGACCCACAGCTATATAAAGGGTTGCCAGGGGTGGGGTGAGGGGCTACTGAGAGTCCCAGCCATTTACCAACTTTCACAAAGGGATTCTCCTTTTATTTTTCATGATAGAGCAGCCTGAAGCGAAGGTAGGTGAGGGCAGGGGCAGGAGCAGGGGGCGGGGCTGAAAGAAAAAAAGGAAAATGTAAACAAGAGCCCCACTTATCTCAGGGATGGCTTTCACTTTTTTTAGGGGGGTGCAGGTAGGGAGTGAACCAGGGTCTCCCACTGTAGCTCAGGCTGGCCTCCACTCACAGTAGCTCTTCAGCCTCGGCCTTGCTGGGAGTACAGGCGTGAGCCACCACCCCCGCTGGGGCTGTCTTTCTACCTTTTCCTCCAGCTGAGTAGCTTGGGGGCAAGTTGTCTGCCAAGCTTCCCGCCCGTGTAAACACTCTGGCACCAGCTGGGGTTTGGAATCCGCTGTCTCTGCCAGCTGGCGACCTGAAGATGGGTCAGATTAAAGGAATGCATAATGAAGGGGGAGGGGACCACAGAGGCTGTATTTACACGGGCAGGGTCTGTGGGGGTTAACAGGGACTGGCCAGAGGGTCTGTAGAAGTGGAAACTATGAAGAGAAGAGGAAGGAGTTCCAGTGTGCCCAGGCACCCCACCCTACCCAGTGTCCAAGCCTGCTGCCCTCATCGCTTTTTGAAAAGGGACTTCTTTGTCCTTGTCTCCACCGACTCCTGCAGCATCTCTCAGACAAAATACACATAGCCCTTTGAAGAGTCTGCAGCTGGCTGAATGGGAAGGCTCAGCGTGATCACACAACACGGACACTTGATCCCCTGCGATCCCAATTTGGGATCTGTAACACAGAAACCTAAGCCACGTGCTGACAAGCAGGGCCCTGGGCCACCAGCAGTTTCAACTGAGGCTGGGTGAGAGGGGAGAGCACTGAAAGCCAGGAATCCCAGGCAGCCACACTGGCTTCCAGCCTTGGAGACTTTGGCTGCCTTGGCAAGGCCTGGAGGGCAAACATGGAGAAAGGATAGCTCGGTGGGCAAGATCAGCCAGCCACACCACCACCCGCACTGCCCTGCAGATGCTAAGAAAGACAAGGCCAGGATGTGTGACCACACCTGCAGCCACCGCCACTTCAAAAGGCTATACACATACATACATACATACATACATTCACACACACACACACACACACACACACACACACACACACACACACATATATATATATATATATATATATATATATATATATATATATATAAAATACATGTGCACTCTCCATCAGCAAGAAGAGGAAGCAGGCAGCAAGAACACCTGTTCTCTGCAGTCTCTGGCCCCTCCCCTCTCTACGCCAGATGTCCCCATCTCTTAAGGACACTCTCTGGAGTCCCTTTGCTTCTAGGGGTTCTCCTAGGAGCCTCTGGGACATACATGCCCCTCTAGATCAGGGGTTCAAGCCCCTGCTCTTCTTGCTCCATTGGCCACCACTATTCCAATGATATCCTAATCAAGCGTCCCTACCCAGCTCCTTCCTAAGCAGTGCCCCGGGAACTCCCATAAGACACAAGAGTGCTGGCACCCAGGAAGCAATATCACACAAGCTCCTATCCAGGTTACCATTTGGTCCTCCACCCTTCCCTCAAGCCTTGTTGGGGTCTTTCTTTCTTTCTCTCTCCCTTTCTCTGTCTCTGTCTCTCTCTCTCCTTCCTTCTCCCTTCCTATCCTTCTTTCTTTTTTTTAAGATTTTATTTTTATATTCAGGTATGGGTATTTGTTTGTGTACACATGTACGTGGGTCCACATGAGTGCTCTTGCCCATGGAGGCCAGAGTCTTTGGATCACTCTGTAGGTATTAGTTACAGACAGCTGTGAGCCACCCAACATGTGCTGAGAACGGAACTCCGGTCCTCCGCAAGAGCAATGCATGCTCTTAACCACTCAGCCATTTCTCTAGCCCCTCTGTTTCATTACACACATCTTCCCTCCCAGGGCTGTAAGGGAGTCATCCACACACATGGCAGTAGCCTGCCAAAGAAAAACACTAGGTTATCTGCTCAGGGCTCCCCATACCTTCCTTCCATGACTATCACTCAATCTAAAAGCCCCTTGCAGACTCAGTACCACTGCCCTGGGTATATAGTTAATTCTGACACAGGAAATGCTTCCCAGAGTCAATGAATATGCTTGGTGTAGACACAAGATAGGAATCAGTATTACGTTAAAGGCTCTGACAAGTCTTGCAATAAAGAAAGATGTTTGATAAGCCCAGCCTATTGGCCATAGAAACACTTTTTTGTCAGGTTAGACATGTTTATTGACTATTTTTCAGTAACTGTCTGAACATCTTTTCTACCCTGGAACACCAGCTCTCTGCTTTCCCTTGCATTGGTCCTTCCGCCTTGGCTTTCCTGTGTGGGCTAGCCTTGGCCTCACTTCTAGAAACTTTCTTCCCATACTGACCTCTGCCCCCATGGCCACCTCACATGTTACATACCCTGGGCCTGGAGAGATGGCAGAGCACACTGGATACAAGCCAGAGATTTTTACATCCAAACCCCAACTCTGCCCTCACCAAGTCTAAATGGAGAGTAGCTCAGCTTGCTTGGTGCAGACAGAGCAACACACAAGGATACCTGAGAAGATCAGCAGAATTCGAAGGGCTAATCCAGAGCTAGGCATAGCATCACAGGCCTCCAACAAGTGAAAATTAAAGTGTTTTTTTTTTTTTTTTTTCCTTTTTCTTTTTCAATGGGGTCTTGCTCTGTATCTCAAGCTAGCCTGGAACTCACTACATAGTCCAGACTGTCCCTAAACTCACAGCAGTCCTCCTGCCTTGGTCTCTTGGGTGCCGGGATTACGAGGGGAGCCACCGTGCCTGGATTCATTTTTCTTCCTAGAACTGTTGTTTTGTATTCTGTGACCTGGTCTTCCTTCTCCTGGCCTCGAGCCACACACTGGGTTTCACAGGTGAGTGGCTAGGCAAATCCCACCCAGAACTCCCCCTTTCCCCCAGCTAGAGGGACCACAGGAAACAGTTTTCACCCACAAGCAAACTGGGAGACCCACTCTCTCAAATATCCATCTCACCTGTGAGTCACTCTTTGGAACTTGTAGAAATCAAAGCCTTCATCACAGTAGGCAAGAATGGCATCTCTGAGGTCAAGGTGTGCGGCTCTTCCCACCCTAGTACCATACACCTATCCTCTTTTCCAAGTAAAGGGCTCTGCCAAGAATCCAACTTTGTTCTCTCCCCTTTTCCATCAGAATCAGCCTAACTGAACCTCTTTCTGATTGCTATGGCTGAAATAGGAAATTTCTCCCATGGGCTCATTCATTGAATACCACACCGCCCCCAGGGTGGCAGCACCGCTTTTAAACTGTACATAAAAGTTTAAGGAAATCTGTTTGTAGAAGTCATAACTAAAAAGCATGAAGTCCTTCAACAATAATAACCTTGTGAAATCGCTTGTATTTAAAAAAAACAAAAGTTATGGCAGTCAGGCCGAGCTTCCTTATAAGATGCTTCAAGTAGCTGATCCCCATGTAATTTAATCTCAAGAGTTTTTTTTTGTTGTTGTTGTTGTTTTTGTTTTTTCATGGTGGGAAAGACAGCTGGACAAAGCCACATGGTCCTGAGAAAGGGAAAAGGTGAGGAGTAACTCTGAGGCATAAAGCAGTTGTGAGAGGCATCCACAGATGGGGGTCCAGGGACTCGGGAGGAAAGGGATTCAAGTCCACCACAGAGAAGCCCCAAGCAGGCCTCCTCAGGCTGCACATTCCGGTTTCAGCAGCCGGCACAGTTGGGGGTGGAAGGTATGTCTGGGAGGAGCAGACACACCAGGCAGAACGGGATGAATGTAATCTGTATGAAAATGAGAACCAGGCACGGTAGCATAGACCTAAAATCTCAACACCCATAAAGCTGAGACAGGAAGAATGTTGGGAGTTTGGGGCCAGCCTAGGTAGGCTACACAGTACCATGCCAACTAGGGCTACAAAGCAAGACCTTGTCTTCATAACAGGAAGATGAGAAATGCAGAAAAATGGCAGCTTAGCTACAAAGGCAATATTCAAGGAAGTAATTACTATGCACAATGAAAATCTCAATGGACTGAGCCTTCACTGTGCATCCGGCGCTGTTAAAAGCACTACGCATGCTTTCTTGCTCCTGTGGCGACCTCAATGGGGCAGTACAGTACTTCTAGCCTCTTTTACTGAGAAGAGAAGAAAATGGGCCCAATTAAGTAATAAGCAAGGAGTCTCCTTAAGTGAGGGAGCTAGCAGAAAAGCAAGGGCTCTGAATTCAGTCAGCAATGGCGCTGTGTACATGTGACCCGATGTGCACATGTGACCCCCGCATTTATAAGCCTGACACAACGTGGCAACACGAACTGGAGATTCAAAGTGCATAGCTATTGGTGAAATTATTAAGGCCACTCCACGTAGTTAAAAGGGGGGTTTATTTTGTGGGGTAACTTACAAATGAAGGGAAAGGTTGCAGGGTCTGGGAAAGGTATGGCGCAGTCCCGCAGTGTTCTCTGGAGAACTCTGCTCGGTCTACCTCCAGTGTCCAGGGTCCTGGAACCAAGAGAAGCCTCTCCTCTGGATCCTGCGTCTTCCGCTTCCTCCCTCAGCCCCACCTTGTGGGCATGACCATTACCGAAGTCTCAATGGGGGTTGGAACTTCCAGGCCAAGGCTGGGATGGCTGCCCACTACACATAGCCACAGAGAAATCAGTGGGCACTCAAGTTTATCTCTCCTAAGGAATGAGCTTGCAAGGACAGCCTCTGTAGTAACAGCCTTCTTCTGCCTGGGGGCTCTATGCACCACACACGATGCCACCACTGTGCATCACTGATGAGAGGCCACTGTGGAAAAGCACAAAGCCATATGCCACCTGGAGCCAGCCCTCTGTTAATCTACTTTAGGTTTACACGTGGCCCTTGTCCAGGACTCGGGCCACATCACCATGGCCATTTTTCCAGGACAAATTGGGAAAAGGCACTTTATAATAATTACAGCAGTCATTCCTGGAGCCTCCAAACAGAAAGACAGTATATTTAGCTTAAGCATCATGGCTGAAGGTCCAGGAGACTATATTTGGGCAAACCGTTGATTTGGGGTTTGGTAAAGTTCTGGTTTTGGCAGAGGTGTCCTTCTCCTGCCCTGCCCCCATCGTAGGCCACATGAGCACAGCTGCAGAGCCAAGTTCCTGATCATCACACAGGCCCAATCCACAGACTTGGTGATAGCTCTCAATACTCCCCATGGCTCCATGGAGCACAAACTGCAATTCCTTCAGAGAGCGAGAGGATGAGGGACAATTTGTGTCTTCAGATGGGGAGCCAGAGAAGAGGCAGTCCTTAGTTCTGGGTGATGATCCCCAAAGATCCAGTCCTTTAAACCATGCTTCACCTCTCTAGGCATGCTGAACTCTAACACTGCTTCTGATTCACCCTCCCTAGACTAAATGGAAATGTCTCTTTTATTTTTTGGGGTTTTTTTTTTTTTTCTTTTCTAATTTTATTGTGTGAAACTGGCCTGGAATTTACCATGTAGCCTAGGTTCCCCTCAAACTCATGGCAATCCTCCTACCTTAATTTTCCAACTGCTGGGGTTGCAAGTGTGCACCATCATGCCCGGGAGGAAGTCTATCTTCACCATCGCCCATGAGGTGCCCAATAAATGCCTAAGAAACTACTGAGAACAGTTCTCGAGACCGACTGTGCCCTGTACTGCACTCAGAACTATGCAACTATACCTCCAAATGGCTAAGATGGCTGACTTTCCATTATATATATTTTCCTACAATCTCTTTAAAAACATTGATACATATTAGGATGACCATGGGGGTGGGTAAGAAGGAGGAGGAAGAAATGGTTGCTTGAATGAAATTTGGGATTATAGGCTGGAGGATTTAGGATCTATGGGAAAAATCAACTAAGTAACTGATCAACAATGAATCATGATCTAGGGGAACAAAATAGCACAGCAGATGGGTACTCTCCCATGTGACCTAAAGCAGGAAGATCCAATAGAATGTATAGGAGGCTAGACATACAGCCCAAACCCACCCAATAAGTTGCCCTCTTTAGCTCTGCTTTTCAGCTTCAACCCAGACCAGTGCCAACCAATACTCTTGCTAATTGAGATTTGTACACAAGTGAGTGTACAAAGATTTGTACACAATGAGCAAGTGCTGTTCACCCAGCTTGTTCAGTAGTCCGGCACCTGCTACAAAGACGCCATCTACAAAGTGAAACCTGTCAGAAGCCACTACATACTATTGAAGAGAGACAGTCACACAGGTCTGAGGAAAACAGGATATAAGGAACTATGTATGCCTGTCATATTAGCACCAAGAGGTGGAGACAAGAGATTAGGAGCTCAATACCTCAGCTAAATAGTAAGTTTGAAGCCAGCCTGGGCTCCATGAAACCCTGTCTCAAAACAAAAGCTTCAAAGCCCAAAACAATCCACAAATTTATGTGACGTGAATCTCAAGGAGGAGTCCCACATGCCTCTCTGACTAGAGCCTACCAGCTCCCAATGGCCAGTCCTGGGAACTCCCAAGGAACCACGTATGTAACAGAAACAACAGGTTTCTGAAGGAAATCCTTACTCCATACACTCTCCAACTTACAGAGTTGAAATCGAGGCCAAGTGCATGCCATTGTATGGGCCTCAATCTCCTATTTAAAATGGAGCACAGGACAGTGCTGAGAAGTTGGCCATGTGGCTTTGAATTCTGGCTCTAGCATTTACGAGCAATGGGAGTCCTTGGTCAACTTCTCCTTCTAACCCTTTGTTCACTCCTGTGTATAACAGGACTAATAATATCTACAGCCTAGAATGGCTTCAAAGACTAAATGGGAGAATATAGGCGAAGGGCTTATCACAGTGCTCGGCACAGTAGAAGCAAACTCATTGCGTGTGTGTTACCCTCCAATTCTCCAACTGTCAATTGCCACACACATGCCCCCATCCTCTGAGGGCCAATCCCAACCCCAATCTCTCTCAGGAAGACATCCTGCAGGCTACAATCTAGAAGCTCACTTGCTCTCTCCTCTGGGAAGATGCTGGTGAGACATGGTGTTTGCCATGAATGGACTGGCCCCCAGGCAGAGCTGACAATGGAGCCCACATCTTATACCCTAGTGCTTCAGATATGATTTTATTTGAATTTTTTGTTTCCCCAAAAGAGAACTGGTGTGTGTGTGTGTGTGTGTGTGTGTGTGTGTGTGTGTGTGTGTGTGTGTGTGAGAGAGAGAGAGAGAGAGAGAGAGAGAGAGAGAGAGAGAGAAATCAATTTAAAAGCAATACACACCTACTGGGAGGGGGATTTTTTTAAAAAAAGAGAAACATACCAATGAAAGCTAAAAGGTCTTCTTTAGTCTTCCTCCTAGAAATAAAATCAACATTGACAGACTGTTTCAACCTTTCCTGGCTTTGCCTCTGCATACATAAACATAAGTTTTGTATTAAAATGGGCTGATACTGTACATGCTAATCTACAGACAACACTTTTCACAGGCATCAATCCATGCCAATACATAAAGCATGGCTCCATCCTGTTTTAAACAGCTATAGTGTTCCCCCTACATGGCTATAACCATAATTTAATATGTGACTCAACACAGATGGATATTGAGATGGCTTGAAATGAATTATGGTGTCAGGGCAAGATAAATGTCTGTCATCTCCATAGTCAGCAAAACACAACGCGCCTGGGAAGCAGTAAACGGTGTCATAGGAACTCATACATTTGCCTGTGAATTACAGATGAGTGGTCTATAGTCCATCAAATATGACTTCAATAATTGCTGTGTGAAGGCAGAAGAATGAGCAATATACACAATGCTGTCCTGGAGATAAAAACTCTTGAATTAAAAGGACAAACCGTTCAATATCCTTTCAACCCTGGCTCCTTGCCTACATGGGAATTATTTACTGACCCAGCAATTCCATTCATAGGAGACCTCAGGAGACCTGAACACTTGCTATCTACACAATGCTTACATAGGAGTGCTCAGAGAGGCACTATTCATAACTTCCAAAGAGCAGAAACAACTCAAATGTTGATCACCTGACATATGGGTTAGCCAAACATGGTATCTCCATACAGTGGAACGAGTCAGGCTCAAAACGGATGAAGTATTGATACATGCCACAGCGTGCATAAATCTCAAAAACACTGTGCTAAATAAAAGCCAGACATGAAGGCCATATGTTGTATGATTGCATTTTAAATAAAATGTTCAGAATAGGCAAGTCCAGAGAAAGATTAGTGGTTTCTGGGGTGGTGACAGGGGTGGAAGGCTGCAATGAGAAATGAATGCTAGCGTTTCTTTGGGGAATGAGGCAAATGTTCTGGGCTGCAATAATGTGAGTTGAGAAAAATCAGTGAAGGGTCTAAGAAGCCCTGACCTGTTTACAGTAAAACAGTAACTCAATGGTGGGTTGGTATCATAATTTAAAATCCAGGCAAATGTGTCCAAAAAGGTATTTATCAAGTGGTAACCCTACTTCACCACTTACTTGCTAAATATGACATGAGTAGCCAGGGGGCCAAATGCTCTGCCATAGACACTGCTATCCTCCAGTCAAGTGGGGTGAAGAGGTGTCACTCAGAGGTGGTGTCACCAGAGGGGAAGCGCAGGGAACCTTAGAGCTGAGAAAGGAGTTACTACCCAGCCCAGGGAAAGAGAAGGCTTTTCCAGAACAGGCATGTAGAGCATGAGGAAGGAGAAACAGCTGTGGAGAGGAAGGACTTTGTCCTGAGGAAAGATGTTGTGTGGAGGAGCCGAGGAAGAGAAACAACAGGAAAATCTTCGAGACACTCGGCAAGAGGAGGTGGGATGGGGTGGGGTGGATGGAGCTGGGGTGGAGATGGGTATCATTCTTTTGTGTGACTGAGACCACTGGTAAATTTCCAATGCTCCCATGGATGGCTCCACAGTTAGGGCACATATGGGTAGCCCTAACTGAACACAGTGGGTTATTTTTAAAAAGAGATGTTGGAAGAGGGACATGCTGAGTGGGGACCTGGAGGTAGTTGGAGAAGAGAAATGGGGTGGATCATATTTCATTTATAGATGTACGAAATTCTCAAGAATAAAAAAAATACATTTTTAATTAAGAAAAAAAAGAAAATCAGTAGGAAATGGCTCTCTTAACAAAAGGCACAAAGCACTACAGTTTTTAAAAATTCAATGTTTTGTTGTTGTTGTTGTTGCTGTTACATACTCAGGGCTGTGCTTGACGGTGAGAACATGATCATAGCAGCAAACAAGTTCAACGTGGAAACCGGCAGAGCTTCCAGTATCTAACTATACATTATAGTATATTGTCAGGTAGCTAACCAATCAGTGGATTTGAACACAGTATATAAAAGACAGGAAAAGATGCCATCATCTCTCAAAACTACAAATGCAGTTATATGTTAGCCCACCTGCCCCATCTCGGTGAAACACCCTGAAAGATGTTTCCCCACAGGAGCAAAGTGAGACATATAACCCACACATACTCTGTAACACTGTTTATAAGAACAGAAGGCTAGAAACAAGTCCATGTGTCCATCAAAAGAGAACTCAATGAGTGCATTCAGGTCAATTTGCACAATGGAAGGCTCTCTGCCCTAACACATGAATAAGGAGAGTCTCTGTACTGATAGGAAGTTCTCCCAGACTTCAAAGAAAACACTAGGTACAAATCAATTTAGATAATTATGCCTTCCTGTACACCACGAAGAAGGCAATATATGTACTTACAGATATGTGCTTAAATACTGATACACTGAACTGATAGCACATTTTCATTATTATTGTTGTTATTTGTGTGTGTGTTTGTATGTATGTGCATGTGTATGTGTCAGAATGGTATATGTGTGAACCTATGTGCCACAGCATCCATGTTGAAGTCAGAGAACAGTTCTGTGAAGTCAATTCTCTCCTTCCACCTTTACCTGGGTCCCAGGGATCCAAGTCAGGTCATCAGGCTTATGTGGAAAACACCTTTACTCCCCAAGCAGTCTTGTTGGCCCTATATAATATTTATATGGCTGTTAACACTGCCCTAAATAACTCAACGAGAAAACACCAAAAATAGCAAAAATGGTTCTTGACAGTAGAGGAGGAGTGATGGCTGAGAACAGGTGTTGGGGGTACAATTCTGGCTTTGAGTCATCAGCGTACTACCAAAGGGTATCGACTGCAATCCTCCCCTCTTGCCTTTGAAAGCTAAAACCACAAGTTCTCTGTAGATATAAAGTAACCAGCAACTGTCAGTGCTCTCAAGCACCTCCAATGGTTACCTGGGAGCATGGAGAGACAAGCTGGAAATGGCCATCAGTAACAGAAAGAACAAGAGAGACACATGTTTTCCTGAGTACACAGGACCACCTCAGTAAACTCCCATCACCACCTCCCTATGAGGACAGAGCCAGGGATACAATGAGTGAAACAATTCCTGCCCTTGCTGTGTGAGAAGCCTAACAAGTGCAAGAACCGACACGGATCCGACTGTCCACGAAATAGATTGGCCATTCCATTCTTCAGAAATCTTTTATGGCTCCCTATTACCTAAGCCAACAGCTAGATCCAGGCCTTTGGTCAGGGAAGTCTTGATGGCCTGCATCTCTGATACAGCTGACTCATCTTTCACTACATCCTTTCTTAGTGTTTACACACACACACACACACACACACACACACACACACACACACACACACATACACTGAAAGCCAGGTGTGGTGCACACACCTGTGATCCCATCGTGGGGAGGCTGAGGGAGGAGGGTCATGGGGTCAAGGCCAGTTTCAACTTCAAAGCAAGGCCCCTTTTAAATGGTAACAAATATCCATGTACACATTTTGGAGAATTTGGATAACTACCACTTTCCACTCTACCCATAACAAGTCTGCCTGGCCAATGTGCCTGGCCTAGATAAATGTCTCTTTTTTAAATATAAACTATTGGAGTGGGGCTCCCTTCATTACTGTCACTGTACCTTATATACATAAGATATCAATAACCTTGTCACACCCCCACCTGTTCTATTCATGTTTTATCTCTTGGTAGACAGCAGATGTTCAGTCCAAACCTGGCTAACTGGGCAAATAAGAAACAGCAAAAGTGGCCTAAAGGAAGAATAAATTCCCTCAGAGGACAGCCAGGACAAAGTCCTGAGAAGAGGTGTTTGGTGAGGTCTAAGTCGGAGCATTAAAGGAAAAGCAGGTGATAATAAGAACCGAAAAAAAAAAAAAAGGAGATAAGGAGGAGATGAGGGGCAGGGTGTGTGGAGCAAAGGTGGGTAACACGTGGGTGTTATGGGAAGCAGCATTCCTGTTCCACATCAAGACCTCTATCAGCACGGTCTCCAAGCGGTGACTGACAGTTTTAACTGCACAAGCCCACCCCACACCAACACAAGGGCCTTGCTACTAGCCTGGATTACATAAAACATACAGAAAAGACTGAGGAGATTGAACAGCAGAGTGGTCTCAGCTATGCGGGTCCCTAATACTTCTTACAGAAAGAGTTCCCAAATGGAAGTTCTCACATGGAGCAAGCCCACAGCCACCTGGCCAGGCTCTGTGTCCAATCTCACCCTCCCTGCCTCTTTCTACAGTCCCAGAGCAAGCTCATCACACACACCACTGTCCTGCGGAAACTCTTCCAAGTTTCCCAATTACCTCCAGGATAAGAGCTCAACTCTGGGCACAACCCCCAGGGCAATTGTGACCTTCCCCACCTTGCCCCTGCTGTGGGATAATGCTGTTGTATACTGGTTTAATAAAACACTGATTGGCCAGTAGCCAGGCAGGAAGTATAGGTGGGGCGAGCAGACTAAAGGAATGCTGGGAAAAGGAAGAGGCTGAGTCAGTAGATGCCAGCCCGAAGTCCAGGGAGCAGGTAAAGCCACAGAACACTTGACGACATATAGATTAACAGAAATGGGCTGAGTTTAAGTGTAAGAGCTAGTTAGTGGTAGGTTTGAGCTAATGGCGGAGCTGTTTTAATTAATATAACCAACCCTCTGTGTGTTTACTTGAGTCTGAGCTGCTGTGGACCAGGTGGGACACAGAAAAACAACATCCCCCTTTGAATCTTCGTTCCCCTTCATCCTACCTCCAGAACAACCAGTATTCCTTACCCACTGGCTGAGCATTCTGGTGCCACACTAGCCCCACCCTTCATGAGGACACACTCCTCTGCCTAGGTCCTTCCACATTAATTACTTAATTAGGCATGTTTCCTTCATATTCTCAAAGCATCCGCTCTCGTAGATGACCATGCACTCATCATTACTTGGTGTTACACATAGAATGTCAATATGGAAGCTCAATATGGAAGCCCCTCCCTGCCCCTTCAAGTGACTGCTTGCTTCTTATCTGCCTGACTTCTAGGAGCAAAGGTAATGTCTTTGTGGTTGTACAACATATCCTTTCCCACTCTGCTTTCAGCCCCCCAAAGCGAAGGCTTTACAAAAACACTGTGCTGGCTATTTTTACATCAACTTGACCGTAGCAGGATTCTTAAAAGTTCTTATTAATAAAATCAAACCTGAGGCCAGTTATTGGGGTGAACACTGGAAGATCAGAGACACAGAACAAGCCACAGCTTCCTCACCTCGCCAGTTCCTCAGCTGGTCTTGTTTCCTCAGCCTGCAAGCTTCTGAGTCCTCATCCAGATAGGTCTCAGCTGAACTGTGCTGCTCAAAGCCTAAATGCTTAACCAGCCAAATGCTTCTAGTTTCTGGTCTTCATGCCTTATATAATCTTTCTCTTTCTGCCCCCACTCCCTGGGATTAAAGGCGTGTGTCACCACGCCTGGCTGTTTCCAATATGGCCTTGAACTCACAGAGATCCGTCTAGCTCTGCCTCCCAAGTGCTGGGATTAAAGGCGTGCACCACCATCGCCCAGCTTCTGCTATGGCTTGCTCTGACCCATTTTCTAGCCACCATTTTAGGTTCTGTATCTAGTGGCTGTCTGTTCTCCAACCCTAGATAAATTTATTAGGGTGCACAATATTTTGGGGAACACAATACCACCACATTTGACACAAGCTAGATTCCTTTTAGAAGAGAGAATCGCAATTGAGAACGTGCCCCTAGCAGCCTGTGGGCAAGCCTTCAGTGTATTTTCTTGACTGATGTTGTGGGAGGGCCCAGTTCATTGTGGTGCTGCGACCCCTGGGCTGATGATGGTTCTGGGGATGTGTAAGAAAGCAGGCCAGAGCAAGTCATGAGGAGCAAACAGTAAGCAGCACTCCTCCATAGCCTCTGCATTAGCTCCTGCCTTTAGGTTCCTACTTTCAGGTTCCTGTCTTGAGTTCCTGACCTGACTTCCTGAGATTATGGACTACTAGCTATAAGATGAAATAAAGCCTTTCCTACCCAAGTTGCTTTTGGTCATGGTGTTTTACCACAGCAATAGAAACCCTGACTGAGACCAATAGCATTCAATCAGCATTGCAGAATGAGGGACAAGAACCAGCTCACTCCAGACTCACCTCCCTGAGGCTAGGGACACTGGACAAGTTGCACCTGGCTACTGAACAGCTGAATGCTAAAGACATGATAAGTGATCCATCACAATCTGGCAAGCTGTAATTGTCATACCTGGAATAATATCCACTCAAGCAACTCAGGGAAACGTGGCCACAGGTGACGCCTGTGGTTCTTTCTCAAGCTAGGTATGTCAACAAATATGTCAGCTGCCTTCCCATTCAGATTTCAGGGCCTTGCACAGAGTAGGTGGACTTGATGAATGGGGGAAGGAAAAGAGAGAGAAGGAGGGTGGTAAAGAAGTGAAGAGTGCTTAATTAATCTCCCAGGCAGCATGATAAGACACCAAAACTGTTTCTTTCCCAATTCGGGGGTGATAACAAACTAGGCAACAGACATGTTCTACTATTTATTTCAATGTGATAAAACTAATGCTTCCCAGGAACTCTGGAATGAATTATCCTGGGCAGTCTAACTTCCAATAGGACCATTTCTAGGTTCCAAATTCTAATGTTGTGGATATATAAAATCCTATGCCTGTACACAGGTTGGGAAATATTCTAGCCTCTTTCTTTCTTCAGAACTTGGAATGTTTTTGCATATGTGTGTGAGATACCCTTAGGGATGAAACTCAACTGCAAACGTGAAATTCATTTGTATTGAGAAAGGACATTAGCATGGTAGTAGAGAATTTGCCAGCATCCACAATACCCTGTGTTCAACCCTTACCATAGTATCAACCAATAAATATATTCAGGTTAAGTCCAGGTAAGATGTGAACTGGACCCAGAGGGCAGGCTGAGTATGGAGTTTAGGGCCATCATCAGCTCTGACCTGCATCCTGTTTCTAGGCTGTGCTCCAAATGGATGATACAGCCACTCAGAGGAGTTACACATAGCTGAGTCATCATCCAGCCCTTTCTGAATGTAATAACATAGGCAGCATGTGTGAGGCTCTTATAAGGAGCTGTATCTAGCCCCCTTTTATGTGTTGCGTTTATATTAACACTTCTAGCACTCCTGACATCTCTATGACACACTATTAATCCTATGTTAAGGATGAGGAAACTGAGGCATACAAGAGTTAAATGACTGACCCAATATGGTAGCGCTGAAGCAGACCAAAAACTCTGGCAGTCCAGCTGTAAGTCTAGGAGTGACCTTGAGCTCTGTAAACTATAACTTCTAATAGTTTCCTTACAGAGTCAGGTCACAAGGACCTCTTCCTATCTTGTTACTATGAAAACAAAATCAAAGTCAGAGAGCAATGTAGTAAGCAGCACCATCCAAGAGAACATTCTGTGAACAAAATATTCTCTATCTAAAATTGAGTTTCTCATTGTTTTTTCAAATTAGTTTATAAATAGTGAAATATGATAATAATTAAGTGGCTGTTGTTTGGTAGGCACAAACATGAACAGCTTGGGGTTAATAAAAATGCAGTGTTAATAAAAAATGCAGTATTTCATTTTGTTATTACATTTATTTCTTTGTTTCTTTGTTTGTTTATTTATTGTGTGTGTGTCTGTGTGTGTCTAAGTCAGAAGACAACTTGTAGGAGTCACTATTCTCTACTCACATGTGTTCCAGAGACTGACCTCAAGTCATCAGGCTCACTAGCAAGGGCTCTTTCCCCACAGAAAGCCATCTCACTGGTCCCCCAAACTGTAGTATTTCAAAGTTTCAAATGTTAGATGTAATGGCTAATTCTTACTTGAAACAGGGCATTAGAAGAGCATTAACTACTGATGAAGTGAGCACAGCGGTGCACATCTGTAACCTGGCACTCAGAAGTGGGGTTCAGGCTAGTGTGGACCAGAATGAGGTCCTATCTCAAAACAATTAAAAAAAAAAAATCCTACTCCTTGTCATGTGGGATTCATTCCCAATACCATGAGGAAGAAAGCATGCCACTGTGGGTCAGAGTAGAAAAGGACAGATGAAGTGGGAAGGTCAACAGAGAATACTGCCTTGGTGGTGGTGGGGTGCACAATGTGGGGGCAGGGTGCAGAGAAAAAAGCAGAGAGCGGCAGACACACACACACACACACACACACACACACACACGCACGCACGCACGCACACATACAGAGGCATCCATCTACTGTGAAATGTGAAAAATAGTTTTTAAGTCTAAGGTCCCAGACCACACTCAGAGAGCTGCGGTGACAAAGCCTGACCTGGCTGAGCAGAGTGCATTGGACAGTCGTCAGCACAGGCAGGGACCACACTATATACTCTGTACTCTTCCCAGGTCAACCTTGGAGAGGACATTAAGGGGTCAGACTATGACTCCTTTTTAATATGGATTTTTCTCCTTCCCTTCCTGGGTTCTGCTACACTGTAATTAGACATCAAACTTCAGTGCGAAACTGATTCCAACTCAAATCGACAAGGAAGTCAAAAAGAGAAGTAGGAGCTCTTAATCTAATGGAGGCACAACTGTGCTCAATGTCATAATCAGAGTGGGCAGAGGAAGGCAGGTTCCTCCTTCAATCCCTTTCCTCTCCCTTCCTGGCAATTTCGGCCCTGTGCTCAGCCTCTGCTCATGTGGGACAGGCCCATGGTAAGAAGACACGGCTGAGTGATAGGAGAGCCAATTCACCCCACACAAAGTCAGGTAGCCAGGAGAAGAGAAGGGTCTTGCAGGGGCCACAGAGCAATTAACAGGAAGAATCCGTGTCCCACAGCTCACTGTTTCTACTACATACCTCTCTCCCGGCTTCTGCCTCCACAAGGCACTAGCTATAAAGCTATCCCTGAAGAAACTCCCCAAACTGTAGTATTTCAAAATTTCAAATGTTGGATGTAATGGCCAATTCTTACTTGAGGGAAACTCTCCAGACATTTTGCCCATGCTAAAGACCTACACTGCTAATGAAAAAGGGAAATAAATAAATCAAGCATCAAACATTCTTTCCCACCGGCTCCTTTTCAGTCACAGAATCCATACAAACAAGTTATCCCTTGCCCACTGAGGTCAAAAGTTGATCCAGCACCAAGTACAAGTTGAAAACAAAGTCTATAAGTATGGGACCTAAAAAGTTCAGCTCTGCTCCAAGTTCTAAGGAATTCGTCTCAGCCGGAAGTTGGGCATTGTGGAGCAGACCTTGGGGTTTCCTGTGTAACTCTAAGAATTGCTGGAGGGGAGGCCCATTGTCCCAAGGACTAGATATCCAAGAACCCCCAGACTGCTCTTAACGTTACCTGTGGCCCCTTTAAACACGAGCCATGCTCTCACTGACTCAACACCCACTTGAGGAAGATTCCGGTCCTGCACTAGGTACTAACCAGAAGCCAAAGTGTGCTGATTAACTAAAGCGGTCCTCCCTTCATGGAGCAGAGGTCAGCAAGGGTGAGGAGACAACAAATTTCATCTATATCTACCCACTGTCCTAAAGGACACGTCTTTCTCCCTCCCCAGCAGCCACAGTCATCTTCACGCTGGTGGTGAGCCACTCCATAGAATGCCCTGTAAAAAAATGAAAGTTCTTAAAAAAAAGAAGAAGAAAAAGGAGAAGGAGGAGGGAGAGGAGGAGGAGGAAGAAAAAGAAGAATTACTCCTGTGAGAGAATGTCTTTATAAAGAAGATATGGAATGCCCTGGTTAAGCGATACTCAGTCGCTGTAAAATCCAGGAGTTCTATTAAAAAGTTCGTTCCCACTGATATCGGTGGCTTATGCCTGTAATTCTATAATTGGGAGGCTGAGACAGGAGGACAGCCTTGAGTTTAAAAGGCCAGCCACACACTACTAGTGAGTCTTTACCACAAACAAACAAACAAAAACAACAACAAAAACCCAACAACACCCAAGAGCAGGGGATGCAGCTCAGTGGTAGACCACTTGTCTAGCATGTGCAAAAAGCCTTGTTCTCATTTCCAGTCCTGGAAACAAAAATCTTCAAGATACCATATGACAGGTCAGGGTGATAGGTCAGTCAGTAACGTCCATGCTACACAAGCATGAGGACCCACATTTGGATCTTCATGGCCACATCAAAGCTGGTCTCGAAGCAAGTTGTCTGTAACAGTAACGAGTGGATCCTGGAGCTCTCTGGCCAGCGAGGCTAGTCAGATCATTAAGCTGTGGGTTCAGTTAGAGACCCTGGCTCAAAAATTAAGGTAGAGAGTAATAGAGGAAGACACTGAGATTGACTTCTGGCATTCACACTCCTGCAGACATATGTGCTCACACAGACACCCCTTCCCTGCCCCCCACACTGTCTATTACAGATAGAATTTGGGGGATAATTAATCACAATTACAAAGCCCTCATGAACAGGCTTAGTGCCCTTAATAAAGAGGCCCCAGAAATCAAGCACCCCTTTCTGTCCTTCCTTCTTTCCTTCCCTCCCTTCTCTTTGCTGTGTAAAGATGTAGATATGCCACTACAAGCCAGGAGACAGACCCTCCCCCAAAACAAGGTCTGCCAGGGCCTTGGTCTTGGACTTACTCACACTTTAAGACGGTGATAAAGAATTGCTGCTGTCTGAAGCCCCCAACCCTATGGGATTTTTCATATTAGCCCCTATGACCTGCCTCAAAGTAATAACAGATTATGAGTACCAGATGTTCCTGGCAAGATCTCCCTCTTTTCTTCTAGACCTTGATACCCACAGCCAGGTTTCTAGTTCTTAGTAAATGCTCTGCCACCAAGCACAGTGGCTTGAGGTTGAACCCAAGGGTCTAAGGCTGCACCTGTCATTCATACCAAGCTGAAGGCCTGGACTTGTAATCATAGCTTTCTTTCTTTTTTTTCCCTCTGTGGTACATGAGTTTATATCTAGGGCTTTGCACATGCTGGGCAAACATTCTACTAATAAGCTATAGCACTGCCCACATTTTGCTTTTTAAGGTAGTATCTCACTATGCTGCCCAAGCTAGCTTTAAACTCTTAATATTCTGCACTCGGCCCCCTAAGTAGCTGGGCTCACTGGCCTGTACCACTATGACTAGCTTAGTGTATCAGCCACACTGTGACCTTTTTGAGGACAGAACCCTGACTTTCTTCATCTCTGCATTCCCTGAGCACACACAAGCACATCACAGGTACTCTGCCATTTAATAAGTATTTGACAAATGAATGAGCCGGGCACTCTTCAGCATCATATATCACTCTCAAGACTTCACACATAGACTGGCATTCAAAGACAAAGTCTAGAGTTCAGGGTAGAGAGAGACAGAGAAGATGCACCAGAGACAGATTGAGTGTAGCTCCAGGTTTGTGAAACATTGACTTTAATTGTCTGGGGCAAATCTCTCAACCTCTTGGGGGGGTGGGGTTTATTTTTCTTTCCTGTAAACAGTAGATAATTTCTTAGGTTGCCTCTAAGGTCATGAACTCATAAAATAGAAACTCATAAAATAGATGTGCCCTTGAGCTATGACCACAATATTAACTTGATGATAAGGTCAGTGAGCAAACGACAACCAGAAAGCCCTTATCTCACATAGATGTTGGATAATGGCAGGCAGAGACTTTAGTGCTGGGTAATGCTCTTGTCCGTTCATCTGTGTTCACATATGACAGACACGCACATTTGGGTCATTCTCTATAGTCTGTCTCCTCGAGGGAGACGGAATTTCAATGATCATTCTAGGCAGAAAGGCTTCCAAGTGGAGCGGCCCACAGACATTACTTCCAGGTAACAAACATCTATTCAGACAAAGGAAAATAAAGCCGCCTGTGACTACATTCCACAGACGCCCCCCATTCATGAAGGCATCAGAGATGAATTCTAAATGTGAGCCAGGCATTGCTGAATTCTTATTTTGGCTTTGACTCTCACGTACAGGGGATGGTCATTGGCCAAATCCCTCCTCTAGAAGCCAGGCTTGGGCTAACTATGACAGCCCCTATAAACCATCCCAATTACAGGGTGAGGCCAGTAAAACATTTCACAGATGCAAAATGCTGTCAGTCCCTCCAGACAAATGAAAGAAGACATCAGGAGGCAACGTGGCAGCCCTCCTCACAACCCAGGGCTCCCACAACTTCACCAGGGGTCCCAGAGGCCTTGGTACCCACGATCTGGCTCCCTTTCCTCTGTTCAAAAGCAAGAAAAGCCATGTGAACATACACCATCCAAAAGAACCCCTTGCAAAGCTCTTGAAACCACACAGTTAGTTCAGAACATGACCAGGTGTGCCTAAGCTGGGTTTGGTTCTCCTCTACAGCGGGACATCTGAGATAGCAGAGGTAAATCAGGGCAAAGTAACTGAGCAGTTGGAGGACAATGGCCTGCCCATGAAATAAGGAGAGCTGTTCAGGAGCCCTGTTTGTAGTTCTGCTGTTTTCTTTGTCCTCCACCCCTCTTTAACCATTAGGTACCAATGGATACCAGATACACAGCAGTGGATAAGAAGGTTAAGAGACAGATAGCATCAGGAGAGTTTCCCAAGCCAGCTAATAGCACAGTGACCGATTAGAAAGCGCTTCTGTCGTGTGGGAATTCTAATCCACTCTTATCGGACCTCTGGCTTCATCACTTATCAGGCTGGGAATGAGAGGTACATCAGCTAAGCCACAGAATGATTTCTGGGCCCCTACCCACGAAGCAGATAAAAAAAAAAAAAAAAGAGTTCATGCCTGCCAGAGTGAAGCTTTCACCATAGCAACACATGTTATTCCACAAACAGTCGGGGACTAAGTCGCTCTGCTGTGACCAGCCTGGAGAGTGCCTCTGAGAAATAAGCCACTGAGGGTTCAGATGACAGAGAGAACAGGAGAAGTAACATCCATTTAGCTCCCAGGGCAGTTTCCTGATAGTCTTTATTGCTCCGGCGCTGGCACTGGCAGCACCGAGACCCTCTGTTACCCGCACCCTGTGTTCCAATAAGAAAAATGCCCGAGAGAAAATGTGTTGTGTATGGCACAGTCACAGCGTAGGGATTCTTTGGGGAAAGGGGAATTAGTAGTCAGGGACGGTCATTGGGATGGTAGATGGCCCAGTATGGGAGAATTTGGGAGAAAGGTATCCTTCTCAAAATATATCATCCCTAAAATGACAATACAGCCAGGGCCCTCAATGAAAGGTCTGGGGGCAGAAGCAGACCCTCAGACCCAATAATGAAGCCAGAGCCAGTGGTGATGAACGTGACTGTTGAGAGCATCACGGAAGTACTCCTGTGCTGGGGTGGGGGTGTCTTTGAGCACTAGTGTTCATCTTGCACTTGAAGTCAAAATTTCACCAGCTGACCAATACTATCTTTCATTTTGCCAAAGAAAGGATAATGAATATGCCCTTTCTTCCCATACACCAGGATTAAACCGAAATCCTGACTGAGAGAAACTCAAACAGCAAACTTCTGTTCTGTTGCTCAAATCACTGAGTGCCACATGCAGAAATTCAACCAAACAAGGTGCCCATGAGAATGAGGGACTCCTTCCTGCTGGAGGCCTCTGGCATCCCCAGCAGACTGTGTCTCAAGTTTCCGGAGGAAAAGCAAAAAGCCAGAAATTATAAAAACTGACAAAGTAACATCCTCAAAAGTGCATTAGAACTTATTTAAAAACAACAACAACAAAAAACTGACTGACATCCACAGGTGTTTCCTAGGTGCCACCTACTCGCTTCTAGTAACACAATAGAAGAATCTTTTCACAATGTGTCACTTATCTTTTCAACCAGCATCAAGAGACAGGGCTGGGTGTCTGGTGGCAGGCTGTGATACCCATAGGTATGTCCCTGAGTATGAACTGGTGCTACAGACCCCACCTCCCATCCCACCCCAGTTCAAACACTTATGACACCATTTGTATGTGCCGCAGATATTTCTTCCTGACAAGTCTGTCTTGGGGTTGGGAACAGGGAAGAAAGTGGTTCCTGGGAAGAAAAAAAAGAGCTACCTTCCACAGCTACCTCAGAAATAAGTTCAAAAGCCCAAACTAGCGACCATCCCCAAACTCCTCTGGGTCCTAAACCCTTACATCCTCATCATGGACTATACAAAAACCAAACACGAAACTTACAAATGACCCTCAGGACCATTTCCCTGCAGCTGCAGACATTGAGGAAGAAACTAGTTTCTGTCTTGAGATGACATTTTAAAGGTGGTACAGAAAGGGCTTCCTCTCCTCAGGGCACCCCCTGTTTCTCATTCTCCACTCGCTGAGAGTTTTCCTCTTCCCCTGCTCGGTTCGGTTGGAAACGTGGCACCAGGCACTGGAAGCTAAGGGAAGGGGAGGGGGTGGCTACTTTCAAATCTGACTTATAGCCACATCCCACTGGCCACCGGCACCCTGAAGGACCGCACTCCACCTCAGAAAGTCCAAACTGCCTGTAGCACCACCTCTCGATGCAGGGTGAAGAAAGAGAAAGCTGGAAAGGAAGTGGGGGGGGGGGTAAAGTTCCACATTCCTGACATTTTTCAGCCAAGTGCAGTGGCGGTACACAACAACTCTATTCCAAACAGACATAAGATGGGACGAAACCTGGGCTGGGGAGGAAGCTGTCTCTGCCTTGGAAATAAGATAACCCCAAACTAAACTAAAAGTGCGTCTGAGTGTGGCTTGGGGGAACACGGGCCAGACAGCCTTTCATGTGTTCCCAAAAGGAAGTGATCCCAAGGGAAGGAATTTGGCGTCAACATCTCCCTAAAGACAGAACCGAAGCCCTGGGGATCCAGAGAGAGAAATCAAAACCCATGAGTGCTGCAGAGGTGACCAGCAAGGGAGGGTGGACATGGAGATGAAGTCTGTGGCTTGCTAGGGTGTGGGGAGGAGGTAGAGGAAACAGCAGAGACTAGGCAGGGGACTTTAGGGAGGGGGTAATCACAAAAGTCACTTTCTATTCAAAGAATTACAATTCCTGGTTCAATTTCCCAAGTTAAGGAACCCTAGCCTAGCCCAAGATATAAACCCAGGGGCCTAATTATTTTTCTCCCTGGTTTCCTACAGGTCCTTCTGTCCTCACTTCTAGAGAAACCTTCCTACTACGTCTACCTATAAACACACACACACACACACACACACACACACACACACACACACACTCAATCTCTTTCTAGGCAGTGGATGGGAAGAGATGGAGAAAACCTATGACAAAGTCAGCACACACAGATCAGGAATCTTTGATAGTGGAGGTACAGGGGAAAGCCCCCTTCCTCCTAAACCAGCTCAGATTGGTGAGTCTGCAAAGCGTCTTCAGAAAGAAACGTCTGTCCCATGAGTCCCAAAGGGCTGAAGTAGAACAGAAAAAGATGGAGCAGTGGAAAGATGGGCATTCCAAGTCTGTTCTACAACCCCAAGGCCTTTCCAAAGGAAAATGGCTTTCTCCTCACCTTGGTTCTTTTTCTTCCATCAGGTACCAGGAATGACAGTTTCTGCATTTGGTTCCATAGACCCAATGCAAAAAAAAAAAAAAAAAAAGACTTTCCACAAGGCTAGAGGTAGGGAACAAAGGAGGGAGGAGTACAAACCCTAGGCGTCCCTTTTTGCACCACACTAAGGCAGGTAAAGCCAAAACATCTTAACAAATGCTAGAGATAGCAGGGAGCCACTGGCAAAGGGAGAGACTGTGGCCAGCTGTGGAGCACATGGCTATGAGGTTTATGATTGACACATGTGTCATTCCAGCCCTGCCCTCCAAGAACTGGAGCGTGGCCCTGAGAAGCCTCTTCGAATGGAGGACAACAAATAGACTCAAGGCCAACGCTAAGCAGGGCAGATCCTCTGCCTTCTCATTAAACCATTACGTTAAATGATAACAAGGGTCCAGGAGAGAGAAACAGAGTCTGTCATCGGTAGGGATGGCATGGCTTTTGTTGCTAATATAATCTTGGCCTCAAGCTTTACAATCACTGTAAGGAAGACAAATTTCAATGGCTTCTTCGATGATGGGGAAACTGAGGCTGCCGTCAGTCTTCAATGAAACATTCTTCTCCAGAACCTCGGGAAACTTGAGGGTAGGAGAGGCAAGACAGTGAACTGACAGCATTACCAGGAGTGTGGACCCCAGTCACACCTTCTCTACTGCAAGCCCTACAGCCTGGCCAAGGGCATGCATCCAGCCCAGACCTGGCCACCACTAGAATGTCCCTAGTAGTTCATCAGCCAAATAGGACCTATGTCAGTAACAGAGGGGGACACCGGTAGCTGCAGGGATGGTCAGGCAACTTTTAAATGGTACAGCTTCTTATACCCCCCAGAATGCAGATCAGCAACCTTACCCAGAAGGGAGGGCAGGAGACTACAGAGAGTGTGAGGGAGTGTATCACATCACATATGGCGCTCTTGAGACAAGATATATCTACCACAGCAAGTCCATACTCAGTGTCCACAGCAAGTCCATACTCAGTGTCCGCCAGTCCCCCTTTCAATATCATCGTTTTTCTCACTCTGTAGTAACAACCATCAGCCCCTTGGATTCTGACTCCTTGGTTTACACAGACAGTTCTCTGAGGCCTACAGCAGCGCACTGCTGAATTTAGGATCTTATTCTCTGTTCCCACCCCACGCGCCTGCAGCTACAAGAGAATCACCTTTCACCTAAAAGCAGAGGGTATCCCTGCTACTTTCTTCGATCCTGCAAAGGGGATGAGGTTCTGGATCTAATTCACACATTGATCTATAGGGACAGATTGAAGTGCCAAAGGATATCTTAAAACTAACCCTTTAGGTCATATTTAAAGAGAGGTTGGTCTTAGAAGGTCCCCACTGGGATGGAGCCAGGGCCACACGTGAACACCTGGAGCAAGCAGAGATTAGGGAGAAGAACGCCCAGAAAGCCACAGGAGAGGTGGAGAAGGGTTAGGGTCTCTCCCACTGGAAGAACCTAGAAGATCGGGCTGCCCCCACTTGGGAGGAGGAGGTATTGTGCAATTACTGCGGGTCTCCCAGCTTGGCACCAGAACGCCAGAAAGGAAACCCCAATCCTGGGGCCAAGAAGGCAGCGCTGCAATTGGTTCGAGGCCAGGCATGGGCTTCAGAGATGTAGAGAGAGAGAGTTGCAGGGTACGGTGGTTGCCCAAGCGGGCGACAGAGCATGGCAAGGCCCGCACTGCCAGGAGCTAGGGGTGCTATCTGTACTGTCCTAGGACCAGGCCACGGTGAATACAGTGCACAAAGCCAGAGGTGCAGATAACGTGCAGGACAGCCAGGCGCGCTCTAGCACAGATGAGGTCAGGGAATCCCTGTCTTCACCACGGTGCACGGGAGATGGGACTGCCTGTCGCTGCAGCAGCCCTCCCCGCCCTACTCACCTCGAACATAAGCCCGATGAGGACGCAGAGCACCAAAAAGAAGCCGATGTCTGCATGGTTATGGATGACGAACTCCTGGCTGAAGAGCGGGTAACTTTTCGTCCTCCTACGGAAAGCCATGGCAGCGGGCGTGCACTGTCTGCCGGGGCCCGCACCCGCGCTCAGCAGCCGCAGTGAAAACTTCTTCGGCCCGGCCGGGTCCGCCCGCCAGCCAGCCCGGCTGCCCAGCGCGGAACAACTTCGGGCCCCGCCCCCTTCCTCCGACCGCCCCGCCCCCGGCCTGCCGCCCGGAACCGCCCCTGGCCACAGCCCGCTCCCGGCCGCGGCCGCACAGGCGCGGGCCTCTGGCCACGCCTCCTTCCTCCGTCCACCCCGCCCCTCGGCCGCCAAGGCGCGCGCTCCGACCACGCCCCCGTCCTCCGTCCGCCCCGCCTCCAGGCCCCGGGAGCGAGCGCCACCGACCACGCCCCCTGAGCGAGCCTGGAACCCTTCACTCGCGCTCTGTACCCCGGTTGCGGCTTCTGCCGCGGTATACAGGCTTGACCGTCGCTGGGACGCGCGATTGGAAGCCCTGTCCTCCGGCTCCGGGAGGAGGCGGCTCCCGTGCAGCCGGACAGGAAGTGGGCCGGGATCCCAGTCCTCGCGCCCAGCTCCTTCCTCCGCAGGAAGGGCCTGGAGCGGGAAGCTTTGCGCCGGCCGGCCTGCTCGCTGGCCTTAGCCCCGCACTGGACTTTAAATGCATGCTTGGCGACTCCAGTGTTTGAGGGCTTGCACAGGGCTAGGTTCAGCCGCTCGGAACCTGCCCGCAGCTCCCCAAAGGCCCTGCCCTTGTAGAGCCTACTTTACAATGGAGTGCAGGTAGCCCAGGTTTGACCCCCTTATTTAAAAGGCTAGGGTGTTAACCCTGCATGAGTTTTCCAAGTCTCACCCAAAATCTACTACAGTCAGTATTGATTGATCAAAAGTGGAAGAATCAACACGGAAGAAATAACGAACTTTCTCATCCAAAGTTTCCATTTAATATGTTTTAAAAATACTTCCGGAAGGACAAAAGGTCTTTTAAAATAAATTATACAGACAAATATTGGATTTAATCCTGCCAGTAATGAAGGAGCAACTAATCACTTCTAAATGTACAGAAATGCACAATGAACAAAGAATTGTTTAATTGCTTTTTAAAATTAGTTCCATGGTTATTTCGCTTCTGAGTAAATAGTTTGCAAAAATGGCAGAGTCTGCGCATAATTGGAACTGAATGGAGTTTCTAGAGAAATTTACCTTCTTATATTCTATACTATGCACTATTTAATATACAGCCCTGGGTCTTCCAACTCCCAGGGAAACAAAAAAGCTTATTAGTGCCTATATCAGACTAACTTTTGCTTAATGTCCACTGGTGTGTGTGTGTGTGTGTGTGTGTGTGTGTGTGTGTGTGTGTGTGTGTGTTTGGTTTGTGATGTATAGAGGGTGTGCATGCACAAGCTCACACATTCGCGCATTTTTATGCAGGCATTCACTCCACATGGAGGTCCCATACCTCCGGCTACGCCTTCCATCTTGTTTGATCCAAGGTCTCTCTTTTTGTTCATTTTCCCACTGCATAGGCCAGGCTAGCTGTTCCTCTATCTTCTGAACATTTTAGGGTCTCCACCTCCCATCCCCCAATGGAAATGCTCCTGCTGTGTGGCCAACTTTTACAGCTGTTCTGGAGATTCAGACTTGGGGCCTCATGCCTGCATAGCATGTGCTCTGCCGATATTTGCTCCCCTCCCCCAGCCTTTCTAAGAACAAAAAGATTAAGTATTAGGGAGCAGCTTGTGACTTTCTATGTAGTGTTGTTCTAATGGTCAACTTGCAACTGTGCCAATTAAGTCTGAGCCCTAGGAAACTGAGTGCTTCAAAAACGAAAACTGGAATCCTATTATTTGAAATGACGCTGCCTAACTGTCCCCCACATTTCACAAGGATTTGTAGGAATTTCCTTCGAATGTGTAATGGCATCAATCTCACATTAATAATTTAGGTCAAAACCGTCAGGAAAACAGACAGTAGATCCTCCCCATGGATAAATAAGACGCTTGAAATAAAAGAGATGGAATAGACGGTGCTCTCGCTGCTGAGACCCAGCCCTCCTTCCCTTTGCAATATAATTGAACAATCAGACATAAGATCCTAAGATGCATGTTTGATAGTGCCTGACACTGACACTGACACTGGCAGAGGAAGTACCAAAATCCTCCTTCAGCCATCACCACCATCTGTAAGTCTACGTTGCCTGAGCCATCTTAATACAAAGGATGGGGTAAACATTTCCCCATGCTTTCAGTGTATGCTCTTAATACTGAGAATTGACGGCATCCCCCATTTTGCAGGAAATTTGCAAGCCCATTCCCAACCCTTCTGATTCACTCAGTCAAAGTCCTGTAAATTCTGATTCAGAATTTCTCACCAATCTTCATCTCCATCATTCTGCACGTGACCCCCACAAACCACCCATTCTCTACCTTTGTTATTAACCTGTTTTTAAGTCATTTCATTTGGAATGTCCATGGGCATCTACCATGTGACAGACACAGCTAGTTACTGAGAACAAAGACATGAAAACCCAGGTGTGGTGGTTTCATATGTCTTCAAATCCAACTTTCAATTCCTTTTCCCTTCAATGTGGGTTAAACTTCCCTGAATGTAGGCTTAGTGGTGTTACTTCCAACAGAACATGGTATGAGTGATTTTCTTTTTATCTCTAATACTCGCATTCTAAAAGATCTTTTGAGTTTCTCCTTCAGCTTGGATCAGCCTCTCTGGGAGAAACCAGTTGCCATATAACATATAGCAAGATTTCACATGGCAACATCTGAAACCTCTTGCCAGCAACCAGCACTGACTTCATGCGTGTAAGGGAGCTACCTTGGAAGCAGATTGTTCAACCCTATGAGTCCTGTAGCGAACCTCTTGGCCACAGCCCATAAACCACTCTGAGCTAGAACTGGCTGGGTGTAAGCCACGCCTGAATTCCTGACCCAGTGCAATGATAAGATAATATAAGTTTGATATCTAAAGCCACTAAATCTTGCCTTTTGTTTTGTAGCAACAAGTAACTTATACACATTGCTGGAGCATAGGGTACTTCGTAGGAAATAAAGACAACATTACAGTTGAATAGGATGGCCGTGGCTCTAATAATTTGAAATATGTACACGATGAGTATAAAGACTGGTTTAGGAAAGGAGGACATTTGGCCTTGGCCTTTATCTGACATTTTGCTGATAAAGAATGAAGGCCGTGTGTGGAGGTGCACACCTGTTATCCAGCACTCTGGAGGCTGAAGCAGGAGGACTGAGGGTTCAAGATCAGCCTGAACTACTTAAGTAGACTTTCTCTCAAAACAAAATGGGGAAAGTGGAGGGGAGAGAGAGAGAGAGAGAGAGAGAGAGAGAGAGAGAGAGAGAGAGGGAGAGAGAGAGAATGAATGCAGAAATGGAAATAACTTTGGAAAGAGTTGGAATCGGATTCGGAATCACACTAAGGATTGTGACTTTATTCTGAAACATGGGAAATCTTAAAACATGCCTGTTTCCCAGCACTGAAGAGGCTAAGGCAGGAGGATTGCTCTGAGTTTGAGGCCAGCCTAGGCTACTTGGTTTGGTTCTAGGCTAGACCAGGTTACTGATTAAGAAGCTGGCTCAAAACAGATAAACTGTTTCAAAAAGAAAGAAAACTCAGATCTAGAACAGGACCTCAGAGTGGGCAGATACACAGTGAGCTCTGGAGGTGGAGGGAATATTAACCCCTCACTTACACTGCACTTTGCAAGTGCCCTGTGAGGAAGGAAGACAGTGATGAGCCACCTCTCTCCTGTGGCTGTTCCGAGACACACGGATGACTAGGGCCACATAATTAGTGGGTGGCTGAACCTGGATTCAGCAGCTTGAGTTAGTCTCTCAGGACCTAGTTCCAGGTGCTGCTGGTCCATACTGCTGCGCGTGAAGCCTATCAGGTAAGCTCCAGAAGTCTCACTGAATGAACCCAATGATGGCTGCAGCAATCTGACTGCATCAAAGGCTATCTCATCACCCCCTCTAAAGCTCTGGGAATATTGCACAAGAAGGGGTAGAAAAAACGTAAGAGTAGAGGTTGGGGGAGATGTCTTCTGGCTATGATGTAGCAGTTGCACTCACCAAATTCACCAAAGCTGTGCTTATCTGCATACGACTTGAACAAGATTAAACGACCTGTACAAGATTGGACACATTAACATTTCACTAGGGTGGGGGAGGGGGCCATGAGACATCACTACTCATTGGCAACCCCCTCAGAGCTGGAGGAGGGATATCATTTTTCTGCAGTGGTGATGCCACGGGTAAGTTGTCCTAGCTCCAGGAAATAACCTCTTAGCCATGCTTGGCAAACAGCTCTTATTAAACCTAGGGGCCCACAAACAAGAAGACTAAAAAGCAGCAGGGGGACTTGTGGAAAAGAAGGGTCTCAGCAGGAGAGAAAGAAGGATAGGGAGGGGACTAGAAGGTAAAAATGACTAAAATTCGTTATCTAAGTGCATGAAACTGTCAAGCAATAAAACAATGAAAGGTTATCTAAATTGGATCAATTTCACTCTCCATTAGAGACATGATGGTTGCCAATCCTTGTATCTTTGTTTACCTCAGTGCCTGTGTTCCTCATCCCTTTGCCTAGAAGGAAAGCATACTTCGAGACAGTTGCACTGCTTCCTTTTAATTTCCATACTCCAGTCTGCACGTATCCGTAACACCTTACACTTACCTCCCAGGCAGCACCAGGTGCTCCTGCATAGGGGTGCAAGCCTCTGAATTTCACCCCTGGATGTGGGACATTTCTAGGCCGATATTATGGTGTGGATATGAAGTATCCCCCGCCTCCCCCCAAAAAAAAGCTCTTCTGGTGACGCCTTGGGCCCTGGCTGCTGCTGTCATATAGAGGTGATGGGACCATGAGGATGTAGCTGCGCCAGTGGGTTAATCTCAGTTAACTGAAGAGTTCAAAGCAGAATAGGATATTAAGAGATAGGCACTTGCTGGAGGAATTATGTCACCAAGGGCATATGTCCTCCATGATGACAGCAGCATGGCTTCACCACAGCTATCCGCCAATACAATGGAGCCTGCCACCCACCAGCTGAAACCCCCAGAAGCACTATCCTAAATAAGCCTTTCCTCCTTTGAGTTCATTCTTGTAGTAGAGAAAAAGATGGCAGGGCAAGAGTGCCACCCCAGATGGCTGTCATACTGATATAAAGCCAAGTACAAGAGTCCCACATCTGTGCTGGGAAGGGTTGGATTCATGATTGAATGAGTGGTGCTTCTGCTGTGGAGCTTATAAAAGCTGACCACCACCTCTTCTAGCCTTGTCCACATGGAGCACATCATGTCATGCCTTTTTAAAAAAATCTTTTTCTTCCATCCTTCCTTCCTTCCTTCCTTCCTTCCTTCCTTCCTTCCTTCCTTTCTTTCTTTTTTTTGACAGGGTCTCTTTATGTAGTCCTATCTATCCTGCAACTCATTACGTAGACCAGGCTGGCATCGAACTCACAGAGATCTAGCTGACTCTGCCTTCAGAGTGCTGTGATTAAAGGATTGCTCCACACCTGGCCTCACAGCATGCTTTTTTGTTGATGGAGTTTATCTATCAGTTGTCAGTAACTGTAGGTTTCTCCCTAAAAGAGGGAAATGTATTTCCTCACATAAGAAGAAGTCAGGAGTTAGTTCATTCCCAGGGATAAAGCATCTAAGACTAGAGTCTCACTATTTTTCCATTTTGGGACATGTGGTTTGCTTCTGTCTCGGGTTTGCCCATCATGGTTAGAAAGTGGCTGCAACAGCTCCAGGCATTGGGTCCTTCAACCAAGGATAATTCAGACAATAAGGCTCAAGATTCAGACAAGAAAGGAAGGGGTGATTTGAGGAGTGACGGGAACTTACCCAGAAACTCCAGACTTCTCATAACCCACTGGCCAGAATTACCTTCCAAATTCACTCTTAAAGCAAGCACTTATAGTCTTGATTAGATTAACGTCTCCAAGAACACATCCTCAGAGAGGCTGAGATGTCCAGATGTGTCCACAGTCTGCAGGTCCCCAAAGTAATACAATTTAGGGGAATTCATGGTATAACAAGGACCAGAGGGTGGTGGGAGAGGTCATCTCCCAGGATAGTAATAAGGATCTGTAGGTAGGTATGTAAAGGATTTTTAGACAGTAATAAGCCTGTAAATGCAATATGATTCTTGAACTAACTCACAATAGAAGAGGGATCATATTGGAAACACTGGAGAAATCCACATAAAGTCTGTAGTTTGGTTAACCATGTTGTGCCAGTGTTAGTATTTGTTTTAATTCATATACAAAATGGCTGTGTAAACCTGAAGAGGGACATATGAAAACTCCCCAAACTATTTTTCCAAGTTTCCTGTAAGTTTAAAATTGTTCAAACTATAATTATTTTTTTACATTAAAGTGGACTGCTGTAGGATGGTCTTTCTGTACACTATGAATATGTGTGACTCCCATTGGTTGATAATTAAAGCTGTTTTGGCCAATAACCAGGCATAATAAGGTTAGGTGGTGCAATCAAATTGGTGATGAAGAAGGGTGGAGTCAGGAGAGATGCCAGACAGTCACCAAGGAAGGAAGATGTATAGAAACTAAGGTAACAAGCCACAAACCACATGGCAGAACATAGATAAGAAATATGTGTTAATTTAAGTGTAAAAGCTAGTTAGTAATAAGCCTGAGCTACCAGCCAAGCATTTATAAGTAATATTAAGCCTCTGAGTCAGTTATTTGGGAATTGGCTGTTGGGTGTCTGGGAGTTACTGGTAAGACAGAAACTTCCATGTACAGAGTACTGAAAGTTGATCTTCTTTTGTTATTATATGAAGTGCCCATTATAAGCAACATTAGTGATACCTAGCTCCTCCCTATCCCTCAAATATTTTTATATAAATTCTGAGCAATTGTTATAGGTACTGTTGTGGGGATTTGTTTCATTTTAAGTTTGATTTTTGGTTTAGTTTGGTTTTTGAGAAAGAATTTCACCATGTGGTCTAGGCTGGCCAGTGACTTACGATCTTTTGGCCTCAGCTTCCTGGGATCAGTGTATTCACCACCACACCTGGCCCTCATCAGTATTTAACCTCTAATTTAGCACATATTATTACTTATCCTTTAATAAGCACTGTCTTCTGTAACCAATTTAACCTGTGACTCATGTCACACAGTCAACCACTGGTATATACAGCCTCAAATGCCCACATTCATTCATACTTAATCGGAATCATCTGTGCCTCCAACTCTCGCTTTTCCATTACAAGATGAAAACACAGAAGTTACACTATTTCCATATGATGTTCTAGGACTCAAATATTCATTTTCAGTCAAATTTCTATTTTTAAGTTTTGTTTCGTGGCATGATTGTCTCTGTAATTCTTTTATTTGTCATGTCATAGAGAGATGCTGGGTGTTCATCATAGTCTGCCCCAGGTATCAAAAAAGTATAAGATTGGGTAAATTAAGACCCTAATGCATTAGAAGCTACCTTAAGTGTCATGTATCCACTCTCTTACTCTAGAGATACAAAAGGGAGGCCCAGAAATAAGGATCTGGAGAGGTGGCTGAGTACAGGACCCCCTGCATTCTGGCATGTCACTCCTAGCACCAACTGTGCCCAGTGCTGGCTCCCTCTTCACAGACTGCTCAGACACATGAACCTCCTTGTCCAGCACAGCCTAGTGACTCAGTTCCAGACTAAGGCATAGAAAGCAGTTCTCACGATGATTCCAGGGGCTCTAGCCACTGCCTCTCAGTTCCCCTTTCCAGATTAATTCCAGGTGACTAAAGCCTGTACAGCCTGACCTTCAGATGTAAAGAGGGAGTGTTGCATCTTTAGAAAGGGATGCAACTCTATATATTATAGAGATGAGTAAACCAGTCTGAATTCTCACCACAAGAAAAACAATAACATGCATCTGTGAAGCCAGGCAACAATTTCAGACAGTGAGTTATCCAACTTAGGGGATCATTTTTATGAATGGAAAAAGAACTATTGGGAGTGTAAACCTGCCCAAAAAACTGCTTATCCTCAGTTTTTGTAGGCACAGGGAGAAAGTAATAAATGATCAGAGTTATGATGCAGTGGAACAGGCTCTCACACTGAGGAGAAACTGCCTTAGAAGAGCCGCCCTGACAAAACGTGACTGCTATGCCAGGCTTCTCTGAACAACTCCTGTTAGACTGCAGGGAAACCTGGAAGCCATCTTGAATAAAGTTAAGTATCTCCCAGGGATTTTTTTTCCTAGAGATAGAGTTTCTCTGTGTAGCTTTTTGCACCTTTCCTGGAACTCACTTGGTAGCCCAGGCTGGCCTCGAACTCACAGAGATCCACCTGTCTCTGCCTCCCGAGTGCTGGGATTAAAGGTGTGCACCACCAACGCCTGGCCTCCCGTGGACTTTTGTTCACAGCCTCCATGTTCATCCCATCGTCCCTGCTCTCACCTTGCCTCTCTCTGCCCAGTGCCGAGGAAATATTTAGTTGTGAATTATAAGGTGAGGGTACTGTGTGCAAAATAGCACTCTCTGTTTTGCACTGGGACCTTATATATTGATTAGTCAGGCATATCCTGAGACCCACTGGATTAATAACTGACTTCTTGCCCCATTCTTGGAAAGATGATAGATAAGTGAATAGATGAATAAAAGAATTCATAGGTATATGAGAAGATAGACCGTCAGACAGATAGATGAGGGATTGCTAGGCTGATAGACAGATATTTTGGATGAATGAGCAGATGGTGGGGTAGATCAGTGGGTACATAGATAAATGAGTACATGAATAACGGATGGTTGTATAGTGATATTTTATTTGTATTGAAATGTGATTTTATTTGTATGTCAATAAAGTTGCCTTGAGGTCAGAGCAAGCCAGAGCAGAAGCCGAGCAGTAGTGGGGCACGCCCTTAATCCCAGAACTTGGGAGGCAGAACTAGGCGGATCCCTGTGTGTTCAAGGACATAGCCAGCATAGCAGACACACACCTTTAATTTCAATACCAACCATAGAAGACCTGGAGGTCTGTACAAACAGGCAGTGACGAGGAGGTCATGTGGCTGGGTTACAACCAATGAGGGAGGAGAACAGAAAGTCTTTAAATAGACAGGACGCACAGAAGTAGGTCTCTTACGGAGAGGAGGAACCGCAGAAGCAGTGAAGGGTAAGGTTTTCCGCTTTGGCTCTGACCTCGTGGTTTTTAACTCTGCAACTGGCTCTATGTTTCTTATTTAACAAGCAGGATACATCTACATGGTTGGATGTATGTAAGAGCTGGTGGATTGGATTCATGTGTACTAATCCATTTCATTGCATTTTTTACAGTGATACCTGGAATACTTGCATAGTAAAGGGACCAGAAAGGATTCTGTTTCCCTCAGGAGGCACATCCAGGACCAAAGCTATCTTGAGGCTTCATAGAAGTTTGACTTTAATTGGACTTTAAACCTGAAAGGCAGGCATCTCTGCCACATGCTACAGACAAAAATGGAAAACTGAATGAATGAATGAATGAATGAATGAATCAGTGGATAATCACAAGATACTCCCACTGATACCAAATTCAACCCCACATTTGACTTTAGTTTATGTGCTAAAATTTAAACATCATTATAAATTAACTAAGCCTGGCATAATAGCTCATAGCTATAATCCTAACATTTCAGAGGCTGGAGCTCTTTGAAGCCAGTCTGAGCTACATAGTAAGTTGTAGGCCAGGCTGGGCTACAGAGTGAGACCCTGTCTCAAAAATAAAGAAACAAACAAACAAATAAATACATAAAATAATTAATTGGGCATCCAGGAGATCTGAGTAATGGTATTAAACATTCCTGAATGTTTAAAACATTAGACCTGGGCTGATGTTAAAGGCTAGACTTACTACCCCCCACCTCCAAAGCCACTAGACCTTTCCTATCTGTTTTTTTTTTTTTTTTCTTTGATGGGAATTAGCTTGTCACACTACCGCTGCCTGTCTTGACTCTTTGTTGAGGAGGCTGAGCATGGGGCAGGGCCAGAGATTTCTCTGACTAAGATGATGGATTCTTGTGAGAGATAAGCAAGGGCCTTTTGCACTGGAATCATTGTCAGGTAGAACTCAAAGAGTCCCTTTTATCATGAATTTGGGCAGCCAACCCCCAGTCTCAACACCTTCACAGCAGCCCCCATTCCTGATTCTATGGGAGTTCCTCATTTTGTCCAGTGAATTTCTGCAAATTCGCCAAGGGCACTGAAACACAGCAAGAAAGGAAGAAATGAGATCAGAGACTGTCAGCTCATGTTTACAACCCTAGCCTCCAGGAGGCTGAGGCAGGGGGAGTTGAGAGGCCAGCCTAGGCTACATAATGAGATCCTTTCTCAAAGCCACAGAAGAAAGAAAAAATAGGAAGGAGAAAAGAGAACAGGTGTGTGTGTGTGTGTGTGTGTGTGTGTGTGTGTGTGTGTGTGTGAGAGAGAGAGAGAGAGAGACAGACAGACAGACAGACAGACAGACAGACAGACAGACAGATGGAAAGGTAAGAGAGGGTGCAAAGGGAAACACAAAGAAGGAGGCAGGAAGCAGTACAGAGAGAAAAGAGGGGAAAGAGTGAAGCTGAAAGGAGCAGAGGGTGAGAGGGATTGAAAAGCAGATAGTATCTTGTTGTAGAATATTCATCTAACTGTGCAAAGAGGTGTTGCATTTATTTAACTATGCAAAGAGGTGTTGCATTTGTTTATGTTGTAGAATATTTGTTTAACTGTGTAAAGATGTGTTGCTGTTATGCCTTGCTTGCCCAAGGCACCTGATTGGTCTAATAAAAAGTTGAATGGCCAATAGCAAGGAAGGAGGTATAGGAGAGACTTCAGGACCAGGAAAGTATGGAAGAGGAGGAATTTAGGCTAGAAAGAAGAAAAAAAAAAGATTCAGGGAAGACACCAAGGGACAGACAGACAGACAGACAGACATGGAGGAAGCAGGAAAGTAGGACATACAGAGTAAAAGAAAGGTAAAAGCCCCAAGGTAAAACACGTATGAATAAAAACAGGTTAAATTAAGTTAAAAGAGCTAGTGAAACAAGCCTAACCTAAGCTAAAGCGGAGCATTCATAATTAATAATAAGTTTCTGAGTCTTTATTTGGGATCTGGTTGGCAGCCCAAAGAAAATCCCAACTATAGTATGTACAGCACAATCCCTCTTGTAATGTTATCATTATCTTGCCTGAACAGATGTGTGAGGACTTTGGCTACTCATTATCTTAAATGAAAATGGAACGCATTTCCAATCCTTCCCCTCAGAAGCCCCGGTGGATGCTGACAGAAAGTGCACCTGGTTTCTGAGATGTGATTTTTCCCTCTTTTAAAGAGTCCTGTGTGCACAGAGAACTCAGGGCCTCGCACGTGCCAGGAAAGCATTCTCCCATGTCAATGCTTGAGATGGGTTTGCTTTTTCAATAGCACATATTGATTTTTTTAAATTGAGGTTGGGGAAAAAACACTGTGGGGAGGGGTCAGTTGTGTTTTGGTTTTGTTCTGTTTTTAATCTTGAAATCCTTTTCTCTGTGGGGTCTTGCTTTTAGATCACACTGCACTATGAGGAGCCCTGCCCCTGTGGCCTCAGCCTGGAGCTGGCCAGCCATCATCTATACACTATATATGCTAAGAGCTTGCTTGCTCACTCGCTCGTTCCTCTGAACAACCCCTCACTGCTCTCACCTTCTGTCACTCCAGGTCACGCCAGTGTTACTCACAGTTTTCCTGCCCTGAACTCAGCATCCCTTTCTCTCAAAGGCTTCTGAAATGTATGGTTCAAGGAAAGAGCATACTTATTCCCAGCTGAACAAGCTCAGGCAGCCTGCAGTCCAGAGCAGGGAGTGGGCACCATGTGCCTCTGAACTACAGCCATGCAGTGTACAAGTCCCCCATCGCAAACACCACCTTTCCCTGGGAAGACAGCCAAGGCCTAGAGCCCTGGGTAGGAAATCCCCTGTGAGAGGCCCTTCCTGAGACCCACAGAAAATGGTTCTTTTCATGCGCTCTGAGTCTCCTTCCTTAATAGCTGTAAATGTTCACATCACATCCCCCTTCCTGGCCTTCTCCACCCTGTTCACATGCCAAGTGCCCCCACCCAGGCCCCTTATGGCTCATAGATCCCGTTTCCTTCCCTCCACACTCAACGGCATCTTCATTCCAAGAGAGCTTCTCCCCTTCCCCTGCCTGGCTTCTGTTATCTCTCCAGGCAGGCTTTGGTGCCTGTCACCTGAAACCTCCTGGTGTTGTGATCTACCAACTCCAGAGGCTCCTCTTTGGGTTGAACAGAAACGATTTGTTGATTTTGTGAGATTAGAAAGGAGAACAAATTCCATAGATGTCTCTATCCCCAAATCTCAAAGTTCAACTCTCAGATGTGTTTGCAGGAGCCCTAGGGGATGGTGGGAAAGATTCACAACAGTGACAGACACTCTCTGTGAAGCTGTCACCAGCAGACAGCAACTGCCTAAACCCTTTGTACAGGGGTTTTGTTTTGTTTTGTTTGTTTGTTTGTTTGTTTGTTTTTTGAGACAAGGTCTCTCTGTGTAGCTTTGCGCCTTTCCTGGATCTCGCTCTGTAGACCAGGCCAGCCTTCAACTCACAGAGATCTGTCTGGCTCTGCCTCCCGAGTGCTGGGTGGGATTAAAGGCCTGTGCCACAACTGCCCAGCATTCATATGAGGTCTTAAATTCAATCTCCACCACATTCTGCAGTAGACAACAATTACTAGCACCATTTTGGAAGCCCCAGGGTATTAAGGAACTTACCTAGGGCACTAGGTTAGTGAGACAGGCTGAGTGTTCCCCAGGGGATGGAGCTCTGCACTACTGTTCATGGTTTCAGGCCCAAAGTGACAGGAAACCTGAATTCCAGACCAGTCCTGTCACTCTTCAAGCAAATTACTTGAGTCCAGACCTTCTTTTCCCAAGCCTCGGTTTCTTCATCAGAAAAGCAATAGTATTTGAAAAGCTGCGATGCTTTGTCCTAATGATGAAAGTGCTTAGAGCAATCTCTGACATTTCTAGACTCAGGACCAACCACTGCAAAGGGATAAAGGAAACAAATGGCTCTTTGGTTGGTCCTAGAGTTTCCCATTTGTACAATGTTCTCTTGGACCAGATCAAGTCCTTGAGGCAAGCCTGGTTGGTCCTCTGCACCCTACCAGAGTCTCAAGGTGGGTGCAAAGAGGGCTTGTCTATCAAGAATGGACAAAGCACACAGGTCCCCCGCCCCCCCCCCACACACACACAACAGGAGGAACAAACGTGGACTCCTCAGTAAAAGCAAGCTACCCTCACAGATGGTGGCAGCTGCTGAAGTTCATGAAGATCAGGCTAGATCCCACTGGAGACACAGGTTCCTAGGTTAACCCTCTAAAAACCTAAGAGCATCTTCTCAGTCATCACAAAACCAAGCACCCACAAGAGCCCAGCTTCATATATTTACCCACGGATGCCAAGACCAAGGAATTATCTCAGCCAGCAGCTGCCGAGCATTCAGTGTTTAAGGTGAAGTTGTCTCAGACACTCAAAAATACACACAGCCTCTATCTGCGCAAAACAAGAATAAAGAGAAGGAAGCTGTTGAAACAGATGTGAAAGTCAAGGGCATAGGCTCTGACAGGTCTTAAGAACAGGAAGTATAGGTTCTGAAGAGCACTGTTACAAAATTGAAGTGGGCTGAAGAGACGGTTCAATGACCAAGAGCATACATTTCTCTTATGGAGGACTGATCGCAGTTCCCGCACCTGTCAGGGAGCTCACAACCACCTGTAACCCCAACTCCAGGAGTTCTGTCTGACTTCCTCAGGTACCTGCTCACATGCACACTTATCCCCCACTACACACACACACACACACACACACACACACACACACACACACACACACACACACATCATTACAAATATACATAAGCCTTTCCAAACACTGAATGGGAAAGTTAAGACTCTTTTCCCTAAAAAGAGCAACTGTGCTTGCTTTGAAATGTGTATTGTTTCTATCATTATCAAAGTTATAGAGACTTACTGGATGGTAAAAGGTGGGGGGCTGGGACTGGGGCTCGGTGTAGAGAACATTTCTAGCAAGTTCGAATACCTAGAGGGATGGAAAAAGAGGGAGGGGAGGGGAGGGGAGGGGAGGGGAGGCAGCTTCTTTTCCTGAATATTTTCATTTGGAGTAGAGGTAAACATTCTGGCCAGTGCTATTCAAAGCTGACCTCAGGTCAGACACTGTGGTGAATGCCTGAAACTGTAGTACTTAGGAGGAAGAGGCTGAAGATCATGAATTCAAGACTAGTCTGATCTACACAGCCAGAATTTGTCTCAAAACAACAAAGGTAAGCCAGCAGTTGCTTTAGTCCACCTGTGCTGGGCACAGATCTCTCAACCTTGACATGACAGAGGCGTTAAAAATACTGTTTCAGGTTCCACATGACCAGCTTCCCAGTGAGAGAGCCTTCGGCAGCTGGAAGGGGCCTGCTGGAGGAAGCCCCGCAGCCCTTAGCCTAGCTTTAAGCAACTTCATGTCCCCCTTCTACCTTGGCCCCTGGCTTTCTGGGAAAGACACCAGCAAACGAGCACCTGGTGTCTAGGAATCTCGGCAGAATCACAAGAATTAACACTTACCATTGGCAGAAAATATGTATCATATTTGCTAGAGCATAATGTAAGGATTATGTCCTTAATTACGTCACCAGCCTGCGATGGTGTCCCAGCTTAAAAAGCGGGTGTGCTCTCTCTGTGTTCTCTTTCTGCATTGCCTCTCCCTCCTCCAAGCAGTCTCTCTCACTCTCCCTCTCCCTCCCCCCCCAATAAAGCTCTAGAAAGGTAACCATGGCTCGTGATTCTTCATCACGATACATCTAGCACTCTCCTCTGTCGGCATGGCTGCCACAGGTGGCAGCCAGTCACGAGTGCGCGCAGCGCTTAACCAACACATAATATGCACATTTTTCCTCCTCTTAACATATTGCTCAGCACTGATATTAAAATCAGTGGTCTGCTATTGTTCCTTTTGCAGTATTCCTTTTTAGAATTGTTCTAGTTATCACTGTGAATGTACTTGTGTACATTTTGTTTGTGTGTGGGGTGTGTGTGAATACTTTTCACAGTGTAGAGGTCAGAAGGCAACTTTGTGGAGTTAGTTTTCTCCTTCCACCTTTATCTGGGTTCTGGGGATTTGAACTCAGTTCTGTCCAGTTTGCATGGTAAGTACTCAGGAAGCCATATTGACAGCTCACTTTTTTCTTTCTTAATGTAATAACATTATCTCTTACAACTGAAGACATCTCATATTTAATGAAGTATCCAGATTCAAGTGCCAGCTGCTCAGCCCGAGGCTGGGAACTAGGAAGATCATTCTTAGAGACTTCTCCTCCCAGGATAGGGATGGGTCCTTGGGTTACAGAGCCATCTCTGGGTACCTGCACTAAGACACCCTTAGTCATAGCCATGGAGATGCTCAAAGTTTTAAATGATAATCAGAACAGAAGATACACAAATGCACTTGGTATGTCCGTCCTGGATCTCTCCTACTGCTCCTCAGCCTGCCTGTCATTTGCATTAATGTTGGTTCCCAACTTTCACCTACCTGCCTTCAACTTTTAACTGATGGCCACTTGACAGCACATAAAAACAATTGACCTGCCTCTCCAATCCCAGGCAAATGCCTAGTTGGTCTAAACTATATCTGGTTATACCACTATTGACCTTAGGAGAGGCCATATGAATTACTTCTCCATTGCTGCCTCAATAACTGCTACAAACATAGTTTTGCATTTCTGATGTTAAGCCTGAGTCTTGTTTAAAATGGCTGTGTTCCTTTCTGGGGGTTCAAGAGAGACTTGTTTTTTTTTTTTTTGTTTGTTTTTTTTTGTTTTGTTCTTTGGCTGTAGATAGATTGTGATTTCCTGAAGCTGTAGGACTACACCCCACCCCACTCCCACCCCCACCCCATTTCTTTGCTGGCTGTGAACTCAAGACCCTTCTGGGTTCCTAGCAGCCTCTCTCCAGTTCTCACACATAGCCCCTATATCTCAGAATCAGTAGCAACTTTACCAAGTTGCTATTGACAACCAATGTTGTCATTGCCCTCTCCCAGCTGGGCAGATATGCTTAGCTAGGGCAGATAGCCTGGCTATCTCATGGTTCACATCTTCATCCAAAGCCCCTTCTGCTGTGTAAAGGGAACCATCCATCACAGTCTGCAGGAGGTCAGAGTGTGAACATCTTTGTGCAGACCATTGTGCCAACGCAATGTACAGGGAAATCTGCTGGGGAATCAGAGGAAAGCATTGTTCCCTGATTTCAGAGATGTTTGCATTTGCCCCAGGCATATCTGCTTGGCCCCAGATGATGTGAGTTGGGACAGATGTCAAGCACAGGAATGAACGCTGACATACTAACAGCAGTGACTGTATCAGGATGAAAACCTTAGCCAGCTGATGACTGTGCCGAGCACTGGACCAGCCCTACCACCACTTCCATACGTCTGTGAGATACTTCACTAGCCTTTGCCTACTAGTTAAATGTTTCAGTCCATTGTAACTGAATTTCTCTTAGCTGAGATTTAATCCCTTAGCTATTTGGTCTATTTCATTAATGCCTTGGTTTGCCATTTGGCTTTCTGTCGCCAACTCTTCTAGGTCTACTATGATACCAATACCCACATTCTTCCAAGTTTTAGTTAAGATGCCTAGTTCTTACTTCTGGCCCCCCTTTGAATAATGAAGCAAGGCCCTTTGTATTTTTAGATATAACTGGGACCTAGCCTTGGATGAGTAGATCTGCCCTGATTGACTGAACTACGCCTGAGGTTTCCGCCTCTCAAACACAGGTAATGGATTGCTGGATTCTTTTGTGGCGGCACCTTAGTTTCCTCAGCCCCGTCTCCTCCGTTCCCAGCTTTCCCCTTCCTGTCCATCTTGCACTACTGGAGTTGCATCCTGCCTGCTCTGCCCACTCGATGTTCTTGATCTAGCTTAATATATGCATGCACTGGACTCCTAGCCGTTCTCTGACAAGTCTTTATTGCTCCTGTGTCATTTCTGGTCCCTTCATCAGAAGTGCCTTTAGCTGGCCAGATGTGATTCACGTCTGTAATCCTAGCCCTCAGGAAGCTACTAAGGAAGGGTGACTGTGGCACATTGGAGGCCAAGCTAGGCTGCAAAGTGAGGCCTTGTCTCTAAAAGAGAACAAAGTGTCAGGTCTTGACACTGAGTCTTCATTGAAGGCTTTCCCACAATTCCACTGTTTGGTTTTTTTGAGACAGGATCTCATACAGCTCAGGCTAGTCTTGATCTTACTGTGTAGCAGAGGCTAGCCTTGAACTTTTGATTTCCCTGCCTCTACCTCTAGATTGCTGGGGATGTCTTATGAGGAGGTGAGCATCTGTGAAATCCACAAGTCAAGCTGGTAAGATAGGCAGTAAAAACAATTTACCAGCCGGGCAGTGGTGGTGCATGCCTGTAATCCCAGCACTCGGGAGGCAGAACCAGGTGGATCTCTGTGAGTTCGAGGCCAGCCTGGGCTCCCAAGTGAGTTCCAGGAAAGGCGCAAAGCTACATAGAGAAACCCTGTCTTGAAAAACCAAAAACTATAAAATAAAATAATAATAATTTACCAGAGCACGAGGAAACAGAGAGAATTTATTGAAATATACTGGAAGGAGGCAGCGAATAAGTTTCCAGAGAGGGAACATAGGCTGAGAGTGAATGGAAGGTGTTTCATTTCTTTTTTTCCTTCCTTCCTCCCTCCCTCTCTCCCCCTCCCTCCCTCCCCTCCCCCCCTCTCTTCTTTTTTCTTTCTTTTTAAAAGTTGAAAAGGAAGTTTCTTGGCCATGTCTTGTAGGCTGTCGGTGCAGTAGTGTCCGCATCTGAAAAGACAATCAGGCATCTCTTTCCCTTATTAAGAAGGAAATTTTACAGTTTGAGCTGTTTTTCTTCAAACTGGCAACATGGGTTATTAGGAACTAGTTTCCAGGTGGCTGCATAAGTAACCAGGAGATGGATGCCATGTAGTCATGGCCTGGTTGTTGAGTGTAGGGATTTCGCTTCTGCTTTGGGGTTTTGTGCGCAATGGGGAAAAATGCCACCATTCCTCATGAGCAAGAGACTGAAACCATGAGCTTACTATTTCTGCTGACAAGGCTGGCAAATAGCAGTGAGACAGTGTGAGATAGCTGAGGCAAGTCTCCCTGACTTCTCCTCTGTCGTCTTACCCTCTTTTTAAAGCATTTTTCAGGAAACTGTGCCCAACCCAAGACTTGAAAGGCTTGTTTTCCTTCATGTGTTAAAAGGACCTCCAGGCAAGGATTTTTGTTATCTCATCTTGGCAACAGGATGCTTGTCCAAGCCAGGTGGTGGAAGTCCTGGTTCACAGGTCCAAGCCCTTTAGAGTAAGTAGTGTCATATACTTGTCCTCCCCCTCTACTCCCCCGGCTGATGACAACCTACTAGAATGAGGAGGACACTGAGCAAGGAATCTGAAAGATGTGTGAAATGGCACACCGATATGCAGTATTCCCATCATGCAGATACCATGCAGTGAGTAACCTGTAAGGAAATAAAGAGGATGTGATGAGTTAGGGTATTTATTGCAGCTGATTGTTTTATTTTACTTATTTGTGTCTGAGAGTATCAGTGTGAATGTATGTACGTGCATGTGGGAGGTGGGGGAAATGCCCATGCCTGTGGGCCCCAGACTTAAAAAGAAAGAGTGGGATCCGTGGGATCCAGAGTTACATCCATTTTCAGTTCATCTGGCCTGGCTTGTGATGTGGGTGCTGGGATCCAAACTCTGATTGTGTAAGTGTTCTTAACTGCTGAGTTAGCTCTCCAGTCTTGCGACAGCTGTTTAAAATTATTAAAAATTTAAAATCTTACTTATCTATCTGTGATCTGTGTGTGTGTATGTGTGTGTGTGTGTGTGTGTGTGTGTGTGTGTGTGTGTGTGCAGCACATGGTCAAAGGAGTTGGGAGTTGATTCTATCTTTCTACTACAAGGGTCTAGAAGATTCAATTCAGGTCATCAGCACTAGTAGCAAAGTCTCTTTACCCACAGATCCATTTCATCAGCCATAGTGATTTTAAATTTCATTTACTCCATTGTAATTCTATGTAATTCAGTCTTTTAAAAATTATGCTTAACGATCTGTTTGCAAAATTCCTGAAAATGTAACAAGATTGGCAATCTGGTTTGAGCCAGCCTCAGAGCACCACTAGTAGAGTCTAATATAAAGTTTTGTTTTGTACTAGGCATGGGATGGCGGGGAGGCTGATAATATAAAGAATGTGGTTATCTTCTCAAGAGCTTTCCCCTAGCTGGCAACCCAGGCCTGTGCTGTTTCTGCTGTTTGAGGCTCTACATACTTTACAAAAGTCCAAACAAAACGCACTTGAGGGTGGAGAACGAACCGAAGAGTTAAGGCTCCAGTTTTGGCTGGTGAGTACTGACTTCGGTCTAGGGTCAGGGTGGGGCTCTCAGAGTGCTTCCAGTTCGGAACTGAGCTCAGCTGCAACTGGGCTTGAGCAAGCATCTCCGCTGTAACTGTCTCCTTTCCTCCCAGCTCCCAGCCACACCCATGAGATAACTGGAGCACCAGCATATTACTCTATTACATTTCAGAAAGGACAGCCGCCCAGGAACTGGGATCCTGGAAAGAAGGGAACAGTAAATGGCAGAGACCAAAGTCACAAAGCTCTGCCCTTTAGCCATCTTAACCTTTTGTTATGGATGCTGCGCTGACCTCAGTGGAAACTGGAGTGGGCCAGCACAGCTTAAGCAGCAAGGACAGCTGGGGGAATCAGCTGTGTTGCATTACAGTCTATTCTACTGTCTGAGCAGAGATTGTACCATATATGGACTGAGGCTCAGGACCTGGTTGTGCTGATTTGCCCCAGGGATCCTCTGAAAACTGCATTTGGGGATTAGGTCATTGTTCCCAGCAAAAGGGAGACCCCAGAGAAGGTGGTGAGTATGAAGAAATGGAGATGATTTATAGTCTGGCAAAAGTAAGGAGGAGGGCAGAGCCTCGGTGCAGTCAGGCTGTGCTTGCAGATGAAGGGCTGAGCCTGAGAAAGCTGGGGGAGTGATTCTTTGTAGCGGCTTCAAAAGGGAGCCGCAAAGGGAGCTGTGGACTCCTTCCAGCCACTGATGGCCTGAGGCAGACTCAGATCAGGGTTTGAGGGGCTGATTGTACTAACTGGCAGCCTCTCTGGCTATGGATGAAGATGGTTATGATGCTACTGAAGACACGGGGACCCTACTCCCAACTGGGGATGGGCCAGGCTCTGGATTATTTTGAGGGCGAGGCAGGTTCATTCACATGGATGCAGCTACTTATCTGCAAGTCCCTTGCTATATCTGTTCAAGCAGGGCCAGCCTAGTGTGACCTTGGGTGGGATGGAGAGGGAGGATTAGGGGTGATAGAGTAGTGATTTTAGAAACTAGCTCTTAATAGATCCATTACATTATAAATGAAACAACTCTCTCTGTCTCTCTGTCTCTCTCTCAGCTCTTCTCTTCCTCCATGCACTTCTTCTTAATTGAAGTCCACAGTTTGGAAGTAAAGAACACTCTAGTACATTGTGAGAATGAATGGCTTGCTATGCAGAACACAGGCAAACCTCACAAACATAATGTGGAGCAAAGAATCCAGACACAAAAGAGTACTGTGAAATCCCATTTATGTCAAGCTCAAAACCAGGCAAAACCAATTTGTGATGTCAGAAGTCAGGATAGTGGCTCCTTTGTTGGCCGGTGGTTAGAAGGGGCTGGAGGATTCCAGGGGTGCTGCTAATGTCCTTATGCTCTGTCTGCCCACTGCTTACATTGTTGTGGACATGCTGAATCTCCACTGATGATCTGTGTGCTATATTTTAGTCAACAGTTCACCTGAAGGAAGGAAGGCAGGAAAGAGGGAAGGCAGGCAGATAGGCAACCAGAATGTAATCTTGTGAAACTGTGTTTACAGGAAAAGTGAATGCCTGTGTACCATCCAAAAATACGGTCTCAAGTCTAATGAGGTACAGTGATACTTGAAGATTCCCAGAGCTGATTGGTCAGCCAGTCCAGTCTAATTGGTGAGCACCAGGTTAATGAGAGGCACTGTCTCCAAGAATAAGGTAGAGAACAATAGAGCGCTCACATGCACACATGTCTAGCTACATGAACTTGTACATACACCACATGTTGATATATATATATGTATGTATAGCCTGCTACACTGGGCTGCCATAACAAATCATGACAGACTGGCTGGCTTTGGACAATGGAAATATTTGCCCCACAGCTACTCATAGTCTAAGGGATGTCTACGAGACTCCACCTGGTCCGGTAAGGCTGAGAAACATCTTTCCCAGGACTGTCTTACCATGTCTGTAGCCTGAGGTGCACCTGATTTTGTTGTCTATCGCTCCAGTGTGTGACTCTGCTTGAGTCTCCTCAGAGACTTCTCTTAGGACATGTCTGTGTCCAAATTTGTCCTTTGCCCACTCCAGTGACTCCATTTTAACCTGCTTACCTTTGCAAAGGTTCCACTTCCAAACAAGACCACATTCTGTGGTACTGGGGGTTAAGAATTCATCACATTATTATTATTTTTTTCAGTCACAGAATTCATAAGTGCTAGCTGCTGAGACAAAGCCTCAGGGCCCTCTCAAGCAGTCCCCAACTCCATGCCTTGTTTGGTGAAGGATCCCAGCTGAAGACCAAACACCAAGAGGCTGAGTACTTAGTCACAATCTGTCGTGTGAACACGGTGTTCCCTGATCCCCAGGCACAGTTGGTATGCTGCATTATTTGAGGTTTTGTGGTAACAGGAGTAATAAGGCAGGCTCTGGGCCAGACTGCCTGGCCTGGACTGTGTCTGTTACTAGCTGCTTGACCCTCAACTTCAGTATCTCAGATTCCTCATATGTAAAACCGGGATGTAGGAAGGAGTAAATGATCTAGTACAAGAAGAACTTACAACAGTGCCTGTAAGAGGAGGTCAGTCCTCTGGCACTGGTGTTCTAGATGATCATTAGTCACCCTGTGTGTGCTGAGAACCGATCCAGGGTCCTCTGGAAGACCAATCTGTGCTTATCACTGCTGAGCCGTCTCTCCTGCCCCTATCTATTTATTTATAAAAATGTGCCTTTGTGTGTTTGTGTGTGTGTGTATGTGTGTGTGTGTGTGTGTGTGTGTGTGTGTGTGTGTGTGTGTGCGCGCGCGCATATATGCATATAGTTGTCCGTGGAGGCCAGCAGAGGGTATCAGATCACCTGAGCTGGAGCTGCAGACATGTCGCCAAGAGTCCTTCGACATACTTTGGTGTTCTGGAAGGATAATAAACACACTTAACCACTTAACTATCTCTACAGCCCCTGTGACCCCATTTTAGAGAGGGAAATACTGACTCCACAAAATTGTCCACTGACCTCCTCACATATACTGTGGAATGTGTGCCCACATACACATATCCTGTGAACACACACACACACACACACACACACACACACACACACACATTTAATTAAAACAGTGCAGAAAGCAAGGTGGGCCACTCTGCTAGTAACAGGCAGCCAGTACCTGAATGAAATCTGCAGCTCCAGAGCCCAAGGTTTCAACCACTTATAGTCAGTGACCTCTACAATTAAAAAAAAGACTATCCTGATAGCTGCTACTTTATAAACAGCTTCGAGCTGCTGGGACAAACTGGGTGACATTTGTCAGCTCCTCAAGGACAGGAGTCCTCATTATCAGCCTTCACTTCTCCCTCTGCCTCAGGCACTAGACCCCCACAGGTGACCCATATGCTCCCACGGAAAGATCTGCAAGTCAGCTCCCAATGAGCTTAAGAAATCAGGCTCAGGAGAGGCAGATGCCAGGTGAGCACTTGGTAGCCAATGCCAGGGCTGGGGCCAGCGGGATTATTCCATGGTGCTGAAGAGATGGAAGTAATAGGTGCCAGAATGCAGAGGGACCACAGTGTCTGGTCACACAGGCTTGTGATGGCTGTCGATTTTCAGAAAGAAAACAAACTCAAGACGAGAAGGCTGGCACTTCCCACAGAAGCAGCCAGTCCTAGCAGGGTGCCCCTCCTGCAAGGGCTGCAGTAGCTGCCTGCTTTAGGGTCACAGCTGAGGTCTGAGGGACACACAGCCCTTTATCGGGCACTGTCTGGGCCATTCTGACTCTGACAAGCTCTCATGATCACACATGGTTGTGGCTGGCAGCCCAGGCAGACATGACTGTTTTGGCTTCTGTCCTTTATATTTTTTTCTCTAACACCTGGCATGCACACAAGGTCCTGGATCTCAGCTCATCTGATTGGAGGTGGTGGCCAACCCGTATGCCCTGGCAGTGCCCAGTGCTGCCCCCTGGTGGAAGAGCAAGGATAAAAACACCATCTGGGTCAGGAAGGAACAGATGTGATCAGGAAGGGAAGAGGGGAGCTGTGTGGATCTTCCCAGTGACTTTAAAGAACTGTGTTGTGAGTCTCTCTGCCGTCCCCATAGGCAAATGATTTACTGTGACTTAAGGGGCAGCAAACACAACAACTCTAACTCTCAGATCGACTTTGATGAGGGAGGCAGAGTTGTCTCTTCACCTTGGCTTCCCTTTGGAGACCCCACAACCCTCACGGAATCTAGAAGGTCATTCGTTCAGGGCTTTCCCAGAACTCAGGGCTGTGGCTTGAGCAGGAGGCATTTACTCCTACAGAGCTGTGATTTTTACTGCTAGGTCAACATCAAGGAGGATAAATCTTGACCATGGACCACATTGGGGAGGGCAGGGGGGCAAGAAGAGGCTCCAAGTGCCTGACTTCTCACACCCGCTAAGCATGTGGGATCTTGCACAATGTAGATTCGTAATGGGTAGGTCTGGGTGGGACCTGAGGCCTTTCCAGCCCCCTATTGCTGTAAGAAGACCAAACTGGAATGTAAAGTCTCCTGCCCTCCGAGCACCCCGTCTTTAGAGCATCCTGACCCACACATAACAAAACAGAAGCCTAGAGACTGCATTTCCTGGAAATGGCTTACATGTTCTCAAGCAACTGGGAAGGGGGTCGCGCGAAGAACTTTTACTTTGGGGGCCCTGAGAGATGACTAAGCAGGGGAAGGAGCTTGGGGCTAGCCAAGCCTGCACACCTAAATTGAATCCTATAGGACGGAAGGAGATAACTGGCTCCTGAAAGTGGTTCTCTGATTTCTACCTACAAACCGCGGCAAGTAGACACTCACACCCCCCCACAGACACACACAGACACACCCACACACCCACATACACACATACACACACACACACACACACACACACACACACACACGCTTACACACAGACACACACACATACACACACACACACAGACACACACACACACACACTCACACTCCAATTAAGTAAACACACTTTTTAAAACCAGCAACAACAACAAACCCAAAGAAATTTACTGCTATCACCCTTCCGCCTTGGGCAACTTTATCAAATAAGCACAGATGATAATATTTCAACTACCTTATTATTATTATTACTACATTATTATGCTTCAAAATATATTATTAAAAATAGTTTTAATGGTTAAAATTGGGGCTAAAAACAACCTCAATGTGTCTGTTTTTTTGTTTGTTTGTTTTTTTGTTTCTTAAAATTTCTGCAAATAAGTCTACATTGCTTTTTACTTTTCTTCAGGTGTACACTTGAAACATCCAGTGCTGTTGAAGTTCCCAGGCCTCTCTTTTCCTTGGTGCTAGCTGATCCAGATGGAATGCATGCTGTCTAAGGGTTGGAACTGTAGATGTAGGCACCCTCTGCAGGTAGCTGAACCCTCGGGGGTTGGGAGGACCAGTCCTCTGGGGCTGAGAAGGGGAAGTTGGCAAGGTGGTATTGGTGTGTCTCTGGCTGGCACTGAAGGGAAGTTGGAGAAAGCCAATGACAGGCACCCAATCTCTGCCTCTTCAGGTCACACTGACTGCGTGCTTGCCCCAAGGTCGGGTTTATTTTGTGTCTTTGTCTGGAAGCATAGCCAATTCGCATTAGTAGTTATCTGATGTCTTGATGCATGTTTACAGATCAACGAGCAGATGATCCAAATCAACGATCCATAGTCTTACACCTTTTATAGATGGGAGGGGGAGGTTGGACAATGATGAGCATGGAAATGGAAGTTCCTAACTTACTTTCCCATTCCATGGGCTTTCCTATAAATAGGGCATTGTTTATCTTTGGAAGTGCTTCCGTAGCATGCCTTTGGGGAAACATGCTCCTCTTTTATCAGATTTTATAATTCTTTTGGTTTGCTTTGTTTTCTTGGCTTTTCAAGATAGGGTTAATTTGTATAGCCTTGGTTGTCCTGGAACTTTTTCTGTGGACCGGACTGACTTATGAACTCACAGAGATCTGCCTGGCTCTGCCTCCCAAGTGCAGGTATTAAAGGCATGCCTTACCACCATCCAGCTAGATTTTATAATTTTGTATACAGTAAGTACTCAGTAATTTCTTTTTCTGAGACAGGGTCTCATTATATAGCCCAGGGTGGCCTCAAACTTCCAATCCTGCTTTACTCTCTCAATAACTGAGGTTACAGACATATGTCACCATGCCTGGCTTCAATGTTTAGATTTTTTCTTTTGAGACAGGGTTTCTCTGTGTAGTTTTGGTACCTGCCCTGGATCTCACTCTGTAGATCAGGCTGGCCTTGAACTCACAGAGATCTGCCTGGCTCTGCCTCCCGAGCTCTGAGATTAAAGGCATGTGCCACCACCGCCTGGCTTCAGATAAGTTTTTTGACATACTTTTTGAATATTTGTTTTTTTTTCTCCAGTGATAGTCTAAGCATAAAACAGAGCAGTGTTAGGACATTATCATTCCTACAGGTAGCAGGAAGGGTTTCAGGAGTTTGACTAAATAAATAGTCATTCACAATTACTTGCTAACTATAATAAAAGAATACCAAAATAATAAGATTTGGGGTGATTGAAACAGTAGAAGTGTGCAAGGAATGAGAAAGACAACTCTGGAAGTAGCTAAGCATTTATTTGAAGCATTTAAGATGGCTATATAGATTCAAGCCCTTGCTGTCTAATCTTTGAAGAAACTGAATTCCAGGAGAGTGCCTCCCATGGATCCTTTCAGCCACTGTGGGGAATGAAGCCTGACCTTGTGTCCTGACCTTGGCCAAGGTATTTGTTGAGTTCTTTCAGTCCCACTCAACCCTGAATCTTTCATGTTATGGGATACAAAGGCAAATATAAGAATCATTTGATCCATGTGTCTCCTGTCCTCCTTCTGCTGGGTTCTCTCCCCTCTTTGGAGAGTCCCTTCTGGTGTCCAGTGTTCTCTTGGTTTCCTTTTATGAACAAAAGGAGGAAAAAATAACATAACAGCCAGGAGTGTTAGATAGGCTCTGCCTCAGGACAAAGCATGACAAATGTTTGTCTCCTAAGGCTCTACTTCACTGTGAGGCTCTGACTCTGGTTACATCACCAACACCCTCTTGGTACAGGCAGGTGTTGCAGCTTTACCCCAGCCCTGTAGCTCTCCTTCTCTCAACATATCATCTAAAGTTACCAACCTTTGTCTTCATTTAGAAAATTATGAAACAAAGTTGAATAGGGTTTTTGTTTGATTGATGGATTTATTGATTGATGGATTAATTGATTGACTGAGACATCAGTCTGGCCTTATACTTGCAGTGTAGGCCATGCTGGTCTTATACTTACCTTAATACTTAGTCCCAGACCTTATGAATAGTGAGATTACAGGCAGGTGCTGCCACCCCTGCCTAAAACTAGCTTGGTAGGTTCTTTGAGAAAAGATCTCCTGCAGCTCAGGGTAGCCTTGAACCTAGCACAGAGTTGTGAGTGACATTTCACTTTTGTCCTCCTGTCTCAAGTGCTGGGATCATATTCAGGGGTCACTATGCCAAACAAAAAAAATTGGCTTTAATGTACATTTGTAAAAGATTTATTTTGTTGTTTATTTGTGTCTGTATGTGCACATGGGCTCACACAGGTGTGTGTGTGTGTGTGTGTGTGTGTGTGTGTGGTTCCTCAGGGTAGCCAGAGGAGGGCTTTGGCTCTCCCTGGCTTTGGAGTTATAGGTGGTTGTGAGTCACTCAACTGGATGCTGGGAACTGAATTCCAGTCCTCAAAGGAGCAGTAAGTGCTCTTACCTGCTGAGCAACAGGTTTTAGGTTTTTTTTTTCTTTTTATCAGTGTATCTTCATTGTTCTTAGAAATGGGTTTCATAAAGACATTTTTACATCAGACAAGTACATCAGTTACTTTGACCCTGTATATGTAAATGATTTTAAATGAGAAAGCACACTATTCTTTCCTTTTGTCCATTTTTTTTTTTCCTGAGACAGAGTTTCATCATCTAGCCTAGGCTGGCCTCAAACTTGCTCTGTAGCCCAGTCTAGCCCCTGTCTCCACCTCCAGAATGCTGGCATTATAGGCAAGTACTACCACACCTGGCCAGTGTTTGTCTTTTTTAATCTGACTTGCTTCACTTCGTATGGTGATCTCCAGTCGCACTCATTTCCCTGCAAACAGCACAGTTTTCTTCTTCTTTACAGCCAGCTGGTAGTCCACCATGAGCATATACCATTTCTTTATTCACCTGTTGACAGATGTCAACACCTGTTGACAGCGAGGCTGACTCTGACTTCATTGTTGTGAATAACAAACGTGGATGTGCAAGTCTCCCTCTTGTGTGTTGACTTAGATTTTTCAGGTATATTATATTCAAGAATGGCAGAGCTGGGTCATATGATGGTTCTATATTTACTTTTTGGAAAAGCTTTCATACTGATTTCATAGTGGCTGGACCAGGAGCATGTAATTATTTTTTAGATTTATGTTATTTATTTATTTTAGGTGTGTGAGTATTTTACCTACATGTATGTGTGTATATCATGTACATCCCTGGGACAGTGGAGGCCAGAAGAGAATGACAGATTCTCCTGGAGTTATTGGTGGTTTCCAGCCACCATGTGGGTCCTGGGAACTGAACCCAGGTCCTCTGCAAAAACAACATGTGCTCTAAACCACTGAGCCATCTCTCTAGCCCCTGGACCAGTAACAATAATAACCACCTTTGAGAGATGACCCAGTTTGAATTGCCAGTACCCCCAGAAAGGTAAGATGTAGCTGCAGGTGTTGACCTGTAACCTAGTGCTATGAAGGGTGAGGACAAAAACATCACTGGTTGCCAGCCTAACTTTAGGTTCACTGAGAGACTGTGTGTCAAGGGAGCATGGAGAATGATAGGGCAAGACACCTGATGCCCTCCACTGGCCTCCACATGTGCATGTATGGATGTGTATGGATACACACACACAAGAGCACCCCCCCCCCCACACACACACCATACACACCAGTTCTTTTCCTTTTGTATCCTTGTGTGTGTGTGTGTGTGTGTGTGTGTGTGTGTGTGTGTGTGTGTATGTGTTGGATGCATGTGCATGTGTTGCTACATTCACCCATGTGAACACCTGTAGAGTCTAGATGTTGACATCCAGAGGTTTATCTCCAATTGCTCTCCACCTTACTCCCTCGAGAAAAAAGTCTCTCACTGAACCAAGAGCTTACCACTTTGGCTAGACTGGCAGCCTGATCACCTCCAGGATCCTCCTGTCTATGGACCCTCACACTAGAGTTGCAACTACGACCTGTCACACCTGTATCTTGCTTCTGGGGAATCCAAATTCAGGTCTTTCAATTTGTGCAGCTGGCACCTTACCCTCTGAGCCATCACCCTAGGCCTTCTTTGTTTTCTTGATGCCTGCCATGTGGACTGGAGTGACATGGATGTCAGGGCAGCTTTGATTAGAACTTTCTTGATGACCAAGGCATTATTTCAGATGCTTAGTGGTCATTTGTACTTCATCTTCCAAGAATGGTCTCTTGGCTCATTGACTTCATTAACCCATGTATGGACTGCCATGGTTTCTTTTTTTCTGCTTTTGGAGAGGTTCTTCTTTCTTTCCCTTTTCTCTTTAGTTCTTCGTGTATTTCAGATGCCAATCCTGACCAGATGTTCTGTTTGGTTCTCTGTTCCACGAGTTGTCTTTTCACTCTCCTGATTGTTTCCTCTGTGGTGAAGAAGCTTTCTAATACAGTGTAATCTCGTTGGTCAAGAGATTTTTATTTCCTGCTTTGCTGCAACCCTTATCAGAAAGACCTTGCCTGTGCCAGTATCACAAAGTGTTCTCTGACCCATTTAGGATTGGTTTTTGTGCAGCGCGAGCAGAGATCTAGTTTCGTTCTTCTATGTGTGGACATCCATTTTCCCCAGCGTTGTTGGTTGAAGTGGCTGTCTTTTTTTTTTGTTTTTCAAGACAGGGTTTCTCTGTGTAGCTTGGCGCCTTTCCTGGAACTCACTTGATAGCCCAGGCTGGCCTCGAAATCACAGAGATATGCCTGGCTCTGCCTCCAAAATGTTGGGATTAAAGGCGTGCGCCACCACCGCCCGGCTGGCTGTCTTTTTTCCATGTATATTTTTAACATCTTTGTCAAAGATCAGGTACCCATAGCTGCATACATTTATTTTTGGGTCCTTTGTTTTATTCCACTGATGGACATGTCTGCTTTTCTACCAGCAATGTACTATCTTTGTTACTAAAACTCTGCAGTATAACTTCAAACAATGAATTATTATTATTATTATTATTATTATTATTATTATTATTATTATTATTATTTGCCGAGGATTGCTTTGGCTACCTGGTGTCATTTGTGATTTCATATGAATTTTATGATTTTTCCCCCCTATTTCTACAGTGAAAGGCATTGTGACTGTGTGTGTATGTGTTTGTAAAGCAGTGTGTGTGTGTGTGTGTGTGTGTGTGTGTGTGTGTGTGTGTGTGTGTATGTGTGCCTGTCAATATACATGGAAACCAAAAGAAGGCATCAGGTATCTAGTTTGATCATTTTCTGCCTTGTTCCCTGGAGACATGGTCTCCCCGGTGTTAGGCTGGTAGCTATTAAATTCCAGTGATCCCCCTGCCTCCATCCTCCACAGTGCTGGGGTTACAGGCACAGTCAGCTTAGCTTTTCACACAGGTTCTGGTCATTTGACCTCAGGTCCTCATGCTTGTGAAGTAAGGATTCTTACCCACTAATATTTTTGAGGTTTATTTTTACTAATTAAAAATTGTGTACACGTGTGTGTGTGTGTGTGTATGTGTCTACGTGTAGGTATTTGAACATGAATGCAGGGGTCTATGGGAGTCAGAGGCATCTGATCCCCCTACAGCTGGAGTTAGAGGCAGTTATGAGCCACCTGACATGGGTGCTAGGAATTGAACTGGTCCCTTTATAGGAGTAACACACAGCCCTAACCTCTGAGCCATCTCTGTGCTCCTTAGTATGACATGCTATTAATGCTTTGAGACTCTTTTACATGCATATAATGTAATTTGATCACAAGCTCCCTCTATTCCTTCCCCAGCATCTCCCAGATCCACCCCAACTTCATGTAAAATATATAGACTTTTGATTATTTGAGAAAGTCATGCACTGTATTTTGATCATATTCACCTTCCCTACTCCTCCCCCTAATTTCTTTCAGATCACCCCCAACTCCCTACTTCATGTCCTCTTATTTTGTGTTATAACCTATTGGGTCCAATTTGTGCTGCCCATATACTAATGCATGTAAGGCCATCTCCTGTGGTATTGTCAACTAAGCAGGAGCTACCTCCTTTAAAAACTGACCTTCCCTCACTTAAAAGCCGTCAACTGTCCATAGCTCCTCCATTGGAGTGGGGTTTGTGAACCTCTTTTCCTTTAACAGTAGAATGCTGACTGGCTTGATCCTGTGCAGATCTTGTGGAAGCAACCCACATGTGCTGTGAAGTTGTGAGTGTAGCAGTCCCAAAGACACGGTTTCGCTCTGGACCTCTCTGACCTCTGGCTTTTACACTCTTTCCTCCCCCTTCCTGCCATTGTCCTTGGACCTGGGAGGGTGGTGGCAATTTAGATATTCCATTTGTGGCTGAGCACTCCAGTGATGCTTTCATACTTTGACCAGTTGTTGAGTTTCTGTGTTAACCAGCTACTATACAAAGAAACTTCTAATGAGGTCTGTATTAACATATGGCTAGAGAGATGCCCATTTAAAGGGAAATTTGATACTATGTCTGTGCCCACATAAAAAGCCAGGTGTGGGGCTCACTTGTAACCTGAGTGTTGGAAAGGCAGAGATGGGGAGATTAGGATCCCTGAACAGATGAATGGGCGAGCCTTAGGTCCAGTTCACCTGTAGGCACAAATAGGTTTTTCAATTTTAATAAACATGCAGAAAAACACAAGATGCTTGGGGATATGGCTCCATGGACAGAATGCTTGCCATACAAGCATAAAGACTGGAGCCAGGTAGGCCTTGTAGTCTACCTATAATCCCATAGCTCAGGAGGTGGACACAAGGGATTCCCCAGGGCAAGCTGGCTAGGCTGTCAAGCAGGAATATATTGATGGAGACTGGAAGATCCACTTTTCAAAGAGAGACGTGCTGACTAGTTTTATGTCGACTTGACACGAGCTAGAGTCATTTGGGAAGAGAGAACTCTCATTGAGAAAATGCCTCCATAATATTGGCCTATGGATAAGTGTGTAGGGCATTTGCTTAATTAGTTATTGATGTATGAGGGCCCAGCCCATTGTGGGTGGTGCAATCCCTGGGCGGGTGGTCCTGGGTGGTATAAGAATGCAGACTGGGCAAGCCAGGAGGAGCAAGCTAGTAAGCAGTGTTCCTCCATGGCCTCTGCTTCAGCGCCTAGTTCTAGGTTCCTGCTCTGACTTCCTTGGATGATGGACTACAAAGCTATAAGATGAAATAAACCCTTTCCTCCCCAAGTTGATTTTGGTTATGGTGTTATATCACAGCAACAGAAACCGAGACTAAGACAGGAGGGGAGGCAGGAAATCTCTGTGACAGAGGGAATGGCCTGTGCAAAGGTCCTAAGAAAAGAGCATAATTCATAGTGGGATCTCATGGCTTTCATTCAGGAGTTTGCTTGAGAACCAAAGATGAATGAGATCCTTGTAGGAAGAGATGGAGAAAAATCTCTTGGCTCACCTTTTGCATTTTCTTTCTTTTTTTTTTTTTTTTTTTGGTTTTTCGAGACAGGGTTTCTCTGTGTAGCTTTGTGCCTTTCCAGGATCTCGCTCTGTAGACCAGGCTGGCCTCAAACTCACAGAGATCTGCCTGCCTCTGCCTCCTGAGTGCTGTGATTAAAGGCGTGAGCCACCACCCCCCAGCTTTCATTTTTGTAAGGTCTTCCTGATATTCTGCCAACAACCTGAGGCTGTGACCATTCTGGGACAATAGTGTCACCTCCAGGGTCCTATGGGTAGTATCCAGAGTGAGCTTGTTAGATCCAACAACAGCAGAATAGGCTCTGACTTCTCCCCAAAGTTAGTACTTTTTAGGAACTAACAGAAGGAGACATGGAATCCCCAATTTATAAAGCTGATGAAAAGTAGAATGATACAATCCAAGAGAGTCACACAAGAAGAAGAAGAAGAAGAAGAAGAAGAAGAAGAAGAAGAAGAAGAAGAAGAAGAAGAAGAAGAAGCAGCATCGGGGCTGCTTTAGCACGTCCCCATGGTGGTCTCCAGGGACCCTTCCCGCAAACTGTCACTTGAGAAATATGTCTCCTGTTTGTCCACTTTTCCTCTAGGGATGTACTCATTCAGCAATTAGTGCTGAATACTGACAGCATGTCAGGCACACAGAAGACACAGAGAACCTAAAGGTGATTAAGATAGTCTGTATCCAAGGGGGAGTTCACATGGGAAAATGACTCACCGCACTGCAATGTGATATGCTACTGCAGATGATTAGTCAAGGAACAGCGGTGCCTCATTAAGGTTCCACAGCTAGAAGAGGCCTGCATAAAAAAAGGAGCTTGGACTTGCCCTTGCCTCTGAAACCATTCTGTTGCTCCACCCATTTTGGACCACACTCTCCAGATGGAATTGTGGAACATTTTCTCACTATGCTCAAATAACTCACTGTCCTGGAACCCATGTAAAAGACCACACTTGGTGTGCCAGCTCGTTTTTAATGTCAACTTGATACAAGATAGAGAGGAGGTAATTTCAACTGAGAAAGTATCTTCATATGATCAGGCTGTAGCTATGTCTGTAGTACATTTTCTTAATTATTGATTGGGACAGGATGGCCCAGGCCTTTATGGGAGGTGCCACTCGTGGACTTGTGGTCCTGGGTTCAATAAGAAAGTAGGCTGAGCAAGCCATAAGGAGCAAGACAGTAAGTCTCTATCAGCTCCTGCCTCTGGGTACCTGCCCTGTTTGAGTTCATGTCCTGACTTCCTTTGAAGATGAACAGTAATGTGGAAATACAAGCAAAATAAACTGCAAATAAAACCTCCCCAATTTGCTTTTGGTCATGGTGTTTCATCACAATAATAGTAACCCTAACTAAGACAGTTGCTCTCCGAGGTCTCTAACAACCACGTTGCTGGGAAGTTTGTACTGAGTTTTCAGTTACTTGTGGTTTCCAGATTAGAAGAGATGAATTCCCTCACACAATCTTGTACCCTGACCTGCCTTCCCTCATTTATAAGAAGGAACAAAGGAAGGGAGAGAGGATGCTCTGTACATTCCATCTGTCATGTTTCCTCCCTACCAGGGCTCTGTACTGAGAACAAACTGGCCATCTTTGATCTTTCTTTGAATTTCAGAATCTTAGCCCTGAAGTGACCTATCTAGCATGCTCTGTTGGTCAGTTGGGTCCTCCCTGATAAGCTATGATGGTACAGAATTCCATGATGGATATTACTTTCTGACCCCAGCTCTGCGAGAGTAACTTCAGCAAACTTGAAGCTATCCCACAGTAAATGATGCAATGGTCAGCCAAGAAATTCTAGAAATATTATATTAGAACCTGCTGCTGTCCAGAAGAGGAGTCTTAAAACCAAATACTGAATTGTGCAGGCCAGGAAGTCTGCTGTCCAATTGCTTTATCTCTTGGTGAGTCGGCTGACATTTTTTGCTTAGCCTTAGTGAGGGGAGATTAGAGTAGTCACAGCCCATGTCCAGCTGGACACTGTTCTCTTCTGTAAGTGCTCCATCTGTGTCCCATAGACTTGGGTCACTTCATCTTTCCCCACACATGATAAAACAGACCTATGGTGCTTTGGAACACCATCTATAAGACTCTTAGCATTTCATACTGTTTCCCTCTCTCAGTGATGCTCTTCAGGGGTTCAAGCAATGCTCTGTCCATCTTGGTCTTTAGTGACTCCTCCCACCTCCAAAAGATGGTGCAGTCATACAAGAGGTGGGTAGTCTAGAAACGTGTGTGTGTGTGTGTGTGTGTGTGTGTGTGTGTGTGTGTGTGTGTGTGGTGTATGTGTGTGTATATATGAGTGAGTAGGGCCCACCTGCCTCAGTGACACGTATTGTGTGTGTGTGTGTGTGTGTGTGTGTGTGTATGAGTGAGTGGGGCCCACCTGCCTCAGTGCCAGGAGAGTGACTTGGTGTGTGCATTTGTTGGAGAAAGGCCGTGCAGGCTGTCTGGGTGGGCAGCACGTGGCTCACAGCTGTTGTGCAGCCTTCCCAGACCCTAGGCCAAGCACATTTGAAAGTTGATGCTTTGCAGGGAAGGAAACCAGCCCTCATTAAAACTGCATGAAGGGTCATTACCATTTACTTAACCCCAACATGGACTAGAGAGACCTCCAGGCTCTGCTGGAGCCCCTTTATTTGGGGGAAATTCAATCATTTCTTACCACATTTTACTAGCTTACCCATTTTTTCTTGAAAATGACAACCGTGAGAACAACATGATTTATTTCTTCTTACTACAGCCCTTTATTCAGATAAGGTGATTAGAATTTCATCTCCATGAGGAGAGATGAAAAGTTGAAGTTCACAGTAGTTATACATCCAGAGTGTCATAATACTCACACTCAGACCCAGATTGATTTTCCTCTTAGACATGGTCTCACTCTGTAAGCCACCAGAAAACCCACTAAACAGTTCGTTCAAGCTGGCATTGCATGAGCCACCACATGCCAGAATGCACTGGCTGCCTTCTGTGTGGCCGGGCCATGATGAGAGGTTTCTGCACACAAAGAGCTCATTGTTTGGTCAAGGATATGGACAAATGGGTTGACCATGGCAATGCTGGAGGAGCTGTGAAGGGAGTTGACACTGTGCTTAATCTAGTCTTGGAGACACGAAAGAATGCAGTCTATGGCTGGGCGGTGGTCATGCATGCCTTTAATCCCATCACATCCGAGTCAGGTTCAAGGCCAGCCTGGTCTACAGAGCAAGTTCCAGGACAGCCAGAAATCCTGTCTTGAAAAACAAACAAACAAAAAAACCAAACAACAACAAAAGAATGCAGTCCAGAGAAAGACAAATAAAGAGAGAGACAGAGACAGAGACAGACAGACAGAGAATCAGGTGAGACACAATGAATGAGCAGAAGTTTTGTCATGAGTTGAAAGCAGCTTGTACTAGACAGGAAAACTGTTTGGTGCCCTTGGAAGAATGTGCATTTGAGTAACAGAAAATTTCACTCAGAATGGAATTCAGATTATGAATTACACATATAAGCATGGATATGTGTGTGAGTATGTAGTGTAAGGGGAAGTGCAAGAAGGGAGGGAAGGCACGTCAGGTGGATATATGGAGGTCTCATAAGCCAGCTCAGGTGTTTAGCTGCACAGGTCTGGAGCCTTCGTGCATCATGATTAGATCAGATTGTATTCGGGGCAGCCTTACCTCTGTCTCATCGTCATCGATATGCCCGTCAATCTGTGCTGTTTTCACTGTTTATGCAAACCTTCCCCTAACCTGAAGCTCAAGCCCCATATTCTAGACTGCCTCCCTTTTAATCATATCAACATGTAGGCATCCCTTTTTGTGTTCACTCATAACATGTATTATTTCCCTCACACCATTTTGTACCAACCACACTGGTTTGTATGGATATTCAACTGGTGTGTGTGTGTGTGTGTGTGTGTGTGTGTGTGTGTGTTTGTGTGTGTGTCTTATGTTTACAACAATGTTGTTAATACTGCCGTGATAGAAGTGCCTCTATGTATTTTCTAAGAAAGCTTTTAAAATAAAGGTCTTTACAGCTCTCTCTCTCTCTCTCTCTCTCTCTCTCTCTCTCTCTCTCTCTCTCTCTCTCTCTCTGTATGTGTGTGTGGTTGTGTAACATAAGGTTTTGCTATATAACTCAGACTGGGCTCAACCTATGTTGCTCCAGTTGATGTGGGACCTAAGATCTTCCTGTCTTAGCTTTCTGAGTGCTGGGTTTACTGGTGTATGCCACCACCCCCAGCTTCACATATACTTTCTGTCATAGCTGTAGACAAATACATAACAAATGGATATGTTTTAATAAAACTTTATAAAAATAACAGCAGATCAGCTTTGTTATGATGTAGTTTGATGACCCATATCTCATAGTGTCCATAGAAACCAACATATAACAGATATTTGATTAAGATGCATGAGGTGGGGGCTGGAGGAATGGCTCAGGGGTTAAGAGCACTGGCTGCTCTTCCAGAGGAGTTCAATTCCCAGCAACCTTATGGTGGCTCACAATCATCTGTAATGACAACTGGTGCCCCCATCTGGCCTGCAGGGATACATGCAGGCAGAACGCTGTATAAGCAATTAAAAAAAAAAAAAGATGTATGAAGTAAATGCAGATGCAAAGACTGAATGTTCTGGAGTGTTAGCAAGTAAGACTTCTTTCTAGGATTATTGTTAATGATCTTTTAAAAATATTTGATCTATTCCCCTGCATTAATCCTGGAAGCATAAGAAATCCATTCAGACCATGCCTTGAGCCTCGAGCTTTTAAGGCTTGAGAACACTGGAGCTCCTCAGTGAATGCAGAGGCAAACTGATGACGTGGCAGGGGCTTTTGTCCTAGAGATGGTACCTGCCCCTGTTGGATTGGTGCGTACCCATGCCCACATGACAACCTGTGGAGACATGCATCGCTACTTCTTTGGTGCTTCGCTGTCTAGCTGTCTCTTCTGCCAGATGTCTCCTATCATTTCTCTTGAGTTCTGGCTTCCAAGGAGTCCTAGGAACTGGACACAGTTTTTTTTTTTTTGTGGATTGCTTGCCAGTGAAAACAAGGAGAGCCCTTGTTTTCATTCCCAGTACTTGACTTCTTATGTCAACTTCAGGATTCTTCACAGTTGCCTTTCCATCTGTATTTCTCTCTCTCAGCATCCTGGTCATGACCACTGACATCATCTCCAGGAAGTGGCAGATGTCCAGCACCCCTTCTCTTCCTCTGCGTCACCAGAACCTCCTTTATGACTCCATTTGTGGCATCCTAGACTTTTTCCAGCCTGAGCCTCCAAAGCCTCTGGGCCCTGCTCACTACGCAGATCCAAGGATGCACTCACTTTTTCAGGTGTTTGCCACAGACTGATGTTGTGGGATATCCCTTCACACTATCTGAGGATGTGTCACTGTGATTGGTTTAACAAAAAGATAAATGGCCACCAGGCAGTGATGGCGCACACCTTTAATCTCAGCACTCAGGAGGCAGAGCCAGGTGGATCTTTGTGAGTTCGAGGCCAGCCTGGGCTACTAAGTGAGTCCCAGGAAAGGCACAAAGCTACACAGAGAAACCCTGTCTTGAAAAACAAACAAACAAACAAACAAACAAACAAACAAACAAAACAAAGAGATAAATGGCCAATAGCTAGGCAGGAGGTAGTGTAGGGACTTCTGGACAGAGAGAGTGCTGGGAAGAAGAAAGGTAGAGTCACCAGCCAGATGGAGAGAGCAGGATGGGCACTACAGAGTAAAGATAATGAAGCCACATAAAAGAACAGGTTAAAAATATGAGTTAATTTAAGTTCTAAGAACTAGTTAAGAACAAATCTAAGCCAAGGCTGAGTTTTTATAATTAATAATAAGTCTCTGAATCATTTCTTGTGATCTGACAGCCCGAAGAAGAATTCCATCTACAGACTGACAAAATCAATCTACAGACTGACTTCTCAGTACCAGTTTTGTGCCTAAGATGATTTTAAAAAATTGAGACAGGTTCTTATTATGTAGCCATCGGTGGCCTTGAACTTGTGTCTTTTGTACCTCTGCTGCCCAAATGCTGGCATTACAAGTATGCATCACAACACTTTACTTTTCTAAGACCATTTTTGTGTTACTATAATAGAATACCTTAGACTTGGTATTTTATAATAAAAAAGCAGAGATTAATTTATGATTCTGGAGGCTGGAAAGTACAGGGGAACCCAAGAAAGGAAATGAAGAGAGAGAGAGAGAGAGAGAGAGAGAGAGAGAGAGAGAGAGAGAGAATGAATTGAATTTATTCTCTTATTCAGAATTTAGATAGATGGATAGATAGAATTGAATTTATTCTAGAATTGAATTTATTCTCTCATTCAGAATTGAGATAGATAGGTAGAGAATTGAATTTATTCTCTTATTCAGAATTGAGATAGATAGATAGATAGAATTTATTCTAGAATTGAATTTATTCTCTCATTCATAAATGAGATAGATAGATAGATAGATAGATAGATAGATAGGTAGGTAGAGAATTGAAATTATTCTCTTATTCAGAATCTACCCCCATGATAACTAACACACAAACTGAATAATGCCATTTATCCATGCTGAGGACAGACTCTTCATGATATAATCATTTCAAAGGCCGTATCGGGTAGCATTATTGCATCAGGGATTAATTTTCAGACACATGTACAATAGTGCCATTCTGTAGTTTAAAAGTTGAGTCTAGAATAAGCAGCCGGCATGAGATGAGTTATTTGTAATTGCTCATTCAGAGCAATTCTGCCTGGGATTCAAATCTAGAACTGTCTGCCTTCAAATGATGGGAAGTTTAAAGTTTAGTTTAGTTGAACTTTACTCCATCGATCTAAGATATTTTATTTTATTATCAAAAATTGAAGCAGCATCTCACCCTTTAGCCCAGGCTGGCTTCAAACTCATTGTGATCCTTTCTGCTTTAGACTTCTTAGCGCTGGAATTACAGATGTGAGCTACCACACCTGACTTCAGAGATGCTTTAGAACTCCTCCTTCCCACCACTGTTCCTCTCAGGTGTAGGTTTGGAAGTCACTCTATACTCTGTCTGGAGTAGTCAGCATGCAACCAGCTTGTGGAAACTGGATAAAGAAACGGGTGGTGACTTGGTGGTTAAGAGCACTGGTTGCTCTTTAGAGGACCCACGTTTAATTCCCTGTCCCCACTTAGGGCTCACAACCATCTGTAACTGCAGTCCCAGAGGATCCAACACCTTCTTCTGGCCTCTGAGGGCTCAAGGCATGGGGTGTGGTGCACAAACATACACACAGACAAGACACTCATACACATACTTTTTTTAAAAAAAAAAAAGAAATGAGAGATGGAAAGCTATTCTAGGCAATTGCAGAAGTGGCACTCCAGGGTGACTGTGCCACTGAGGCACTGGCTAGCAGAATGTTGTCTGTGCAGAGTGAGTAGGTCTAGTGTTTCTTGCTAACTTTAATATCATACCCAGGCTTGATGGTACTAACTTGCAGGCTCCTCTCTCATGGCCCATTTGAGAAGCGTAATGAATGGCTCCTTACATAAAGCTCCCTTGTACAGTGTGACCAAGTGCACAGAACCAAGCCTCCAAAAACAGAGGCATATGTTCAGGTTTGAAAAACCACCAACCAACCTGTACCCAGAAACAGTCATTCATTTATCTCTGTAGGAACCGCACGACCTCACAAATGTTCCAAGCCAAACTGTGTGGAGTAAAAAACAAACACCAGCAGCTTGCTTGCATGATGTTTCCAGGAATCATTCTGCCCAGTAATGAAAACATCTCCCAAGCCTTTGTGTTAACCAGTTCAAGTCTGAGAGTAAAAGTCTGCATGGGGTCAATGCTATTTTACTGTTTAAAAGTACAAAAATTAATGAAAATTTCTAAGCAATAGGCTAGGACCTCAAGGGAAAAAAATTATCAGAATTTCTGTTTCATATTGAATGTCCGTTCTAGAGCCAAGGGTGTAAATGACAAGTACAATGTTGTGTGTCAGTGTCAAAAATTGGAAACCTAAATATCCCCTGATGTGGAGGGCTCACAAACTAGTGAAGCCATGCTGAGGAGCAGCATAGGCAAGGGAGGGAGAATGACGGTACCAGGGAGTGCTCAGTTTCCTTGTTTCTAGTAGATTATAAAAAAAATAATCAGGCTGGAGAGAGGGCTCAGAGGTTAAAATCGCCGACTTCTCTTCAGGAGGTCCTGAGTTCAATTCCCAGCAAACACATGGTGGCTCACAACCATCTGTAATAAGATCTGGCATCCTCTTCTGTATACATAATAAATAAATAAATCTTAAAAAAAATCAATGACACAAAATTAAGTACAGTTTGGATACACATATACATACACACATATACAAACTTACACACTCATCACACACACATACACATACACTCACCACACATACACACACCACACACACGCATGTACACATACATCACATACACACACACACACACACACATATACACATACACACCACACACATATAAACTCACCCCCCCCACACACACAGGGAAATGCAGCGAGGAACTAAACTTGAGCATCTCTGTCTTTCCTGGAGTGAGCCCCCTGGACACTTTGGATATTGGTTGGAGTGATTCCTTTGGAGAGGACAGAGAGGGACAGAGAACAAAGCAGCAGCAATTTCAGAATTGCAGCAGAGGTCTATGTGTGCATCTTCTTCATAATTGGAGATCAGTAATAACATCAAATAAACCATGACAGCATGATTTCCTGGAAAGGAAATCTTCTGGTCAGTAATGTGAGAACCCCACTTGGATACCCTACCTTACCAAATTCAGGTTGGAAAGAAATCTCTCTCCTTTTGGGTGGTGCTCAGGGTTGAACCCTTGGCCCTACATATGCTAAACATTTTATACTTACATCCCCAGTCCCAGAAAAATTATGTTAAAGAAGAAAGAATTTGTAAGAAAAATTATACTACTTCAATACTTTAATATTTTTACATACTTAATACTTTACATAGTTAATGCTTTACATATTGTTTTGATACTGTTAAAAAATAACAAAATGTATTTTTTGCAGATTTTCTTAGAATTATTTAATTGATTTATTCACTAATTCATTTTTTTTCTGAAACAGTGTCTCATGTAGCCCAGGCTGGCCTCCCACTTGCTCTGTAGCCGAGGCTGATTTTGAACTCCTGATTCTTTCGTGTCTATCTGCTAAGTGCTGGAATTATAGGAATATATCACCACATCCAGCCTGAAAATGTTGTCATTGGGAAATATTTAATAAGTATACTGGAACAGTAAATATCTTCCTAAGTTAAGCAGAACTGAGAAATATTCAGTGTTTTGCTTTGCTTTCCAATTTAAGAACAATTACTGAAAAAAGTGGTAATGGGAATTTTTGTTAGTGAGAGCAGCAAAAAATGAAAAAATTATCCTAGAAGGTAGAGGACTTAGGTGATCAAAGCTTAATTAAGAAATGCACAAGAAGATTGAAATCAGGGAAATATAGACTGTGTTCCTTGGTGATAAAATGATGAAAACAACCTTTCTGAATTAATTACAAAGCCAGGAAATCCCAATGGAATTTCAACTTATTAACTTTGTTTATTTAATTTGAAGACATGATTCTGAGTTCAAAGATCAGGTTGATGGGAAAAAGTCAGGATGCTTCTTCCTGACTTCCTTTATTTTAAAACACAGCATAGAACTTCAAGTTTTACATTTCTATTTTTTACAGAAAAATCAAATGGATTGGTGCAACAGAATAAAATATAACCTACAAATAAGTTTGCCTGTCTTTCTACTAGTGAATGAGAACTATCACATTCTGACGGTGAAAGGAAAAAAGTATATTTCCATTGATATTTTAAAAGATTCACAGGCATATGCCTGTAATACCAGCATGCAGGAGGCTGAGATAGGAGACTTTTGAGTTCAAGGCCAACATGGACTACATCGTGAGTTCCATGCTAATCTGAATTACAAAATGAGATGCTGTGTCAAAATAAATAAATAAACAACTAACTAACTAAATGAAACTAACAAGAGGGGTTGAGGTAAAGGGGGGAGATATGAGCAAAGTATAATCATATTTATGTATAAAAATGTCATATTGAAACCCATTATTTAGCATAGTAATTTAAATAATTAATAAAGATGTTATTTAAAAATTGAAAGCTTAGGCAGATCTCTGTGAGTTCAAGGCCAGCCTGGGCTACAGAATGAGTTCTAGGACAGGCTCCAAAGCTACACAGAGAAATCCTGTCTTGAAAAACCAATAAATAAATAAAGTAAATAAATAAATAAAGTAAATAAATAAATAAATAATTGAAAGGTTTCATTTTGAGGATAGAGAAAAGTGGGGGGTGGGGTAGGGGGTTCTTTTTCTTTTTTTGAGACATGATTTCACTTTGTAAGCCTAGCTGGCCTGGAACTCACCCTGCAGGTCAGACGGACCTTATACTCCCAGAGATCCTCCTGTCTCTGTCTCCCAAGTGCTAGGATTAACAGTGTTCTCTGCCATGCCTGGGCCTAATTGTCAAGTCTGAAGGGTTTCAGGGTTGGAAGATTGCAGTGAAAGAAGCTGAGATTCTTAAAGGCTGCATGTCTGCATAGCTGCTTGCAGGGCTCTCTCTCTCTCTCTCTCTCTCTCTCTCTCTCTCTCTCTCTCTCTCTGTCTGTGTGTGTGTGTGTTGTGTGTGTTCTCAAATCTATGTAGAATGTAAAAGTGCTTCTTCAACATGTAACCAAGCAAATCACACAGCAATCCTTCCAATATCCAGCAGATTACAATATCTGTCCTCTGCTGAGAGTTATTCAACGGCTTCTGTAGTACTCCAAGCAAAGGACAGAATCCAATGGCCCTAGTTCCCTGGGGCTTCCTCCCTCTGCCTTCTCCTTAGGTGACTCCACTCCAGCTTCCTTTATCTCCATCCCACCCAGCAGATGTCACTGGCTGACCTTTACATTCTGTTCCCTTTGCCTCTGATCTCTCCTCTTTACTGTCTTCAGACCCTTGCTTTTCAGTAGGGCTGTCCCTTTGTTGGAACTGGTGCATCTCTTAAAAAAAATATGCATAGAGCACTAGATAGCTAGCTCAGTGGTTAAGGGAACTTGCTGCTTTTGCTGAGGACCCATGTTCAGTTCCCAGCACACACATGGCAGCTCCAAATCACCTGCAACTCTAGTTCTAGGGGATCTGAGACCCTCTTCTGATCTTTGCAGCCACTAGGCATACATGTGGTGTCCTTACATACATACAGGCAAAGTATTCATGCACATAAAATAAAAAAAACAACCCTTTTTCAAAAATGCACATTCAAAACAACAGCTCTCATTGTTCGTCTTTACACACTAGTGTCATATTTTTGCTCATCTTCACTTAGCCTTCCCTGATCCCCTTACCACTGGCTTCTTCCTCATCTTAAACTATTAGTTTGATATGATGCTGGGAAAAGTCTCAGCAACAGAGTGTCTAGATCATGGTGGGCTGTGGGTCGCATTAATTGAGGGGGGAAGGTCCACCCACTGTGAGCAGCCACCACTTCCTGGGTTTGAGGCCTGAAGTGTGTAAGTGTAGACAGGGGTTGAGCACAAGTGAGTATGCATTTCTCTCTGCTCTTGACTGGATACGATGTGACCGGCTACATTAAGATCCTGCTTGATTTCCCAAAAGCAGTGGACTGTAACCTGGAATTGTGAGCTGCAATAAACCCTTTCTCCTCTAAGTCCCCTCTTGTCTCGAGGTATTTTATCTTAGCAAGAGAAATGAAACCAAGACTACAAATGTGCCGCTGATGTGTGGTATGTGTACTTGTTCCTGTTTGCCATTCCCTGCCCTTTGAACACAGGGCTCTTCAAGGGTAGAGACTGTGCTTATTTTGATCACTCCTTCGTTCTCTGCATCTGCAGCGGCCCCTACAGGTTGTATTTAGTATATTTGCTAAGTGAATAGCTGAATATGTGCACTTCTCGTGATTTGAACCTAAGTCGTCACCCATAGGCTCCTGTGTGGGAACACTTGGGCCCCAGCGGGTGGCGCTGTGTGAGAAGGTTGTGGGAACGTTAGGCCATGGAACCTCACTGAATGTGGGTCTCTAGAGTCAGAACTTGAGGCTTTACAACCTGGCCTCACTTCCTGTACAACTTTCTGCTTCCTGTGTGTGAATGCAATGTGATCAGCCAGCTTCCTGTTCATGCCATCATGCCTTGCTTGTCCTTGTGCCTCCAGGACTTTGCCACAGTGATGAACTGATGCACTCAAACTGTGAGCTTGAGTAAACCTTTCCTTCCTTCCTTCCTTCTTCCTTCCTCCTTCCTTCCCTCCCTCCCTCCCTCCCTCCCTCCCTCCCTCCCTCCCTCCCTCCCTCCCTGCTATTGTCAGGCATTTGGTCATAGCAATAAGAAAAGTAGTTAGTATAGTACTAGTTATAACTATTGGTATAGCAAGAGAGAACCATTGGAACCAATTTAAGGCTGTATCACGATGAGGTTGCAGCTATATCTAACCACTGGAGGTCACGCCATCACAGGAGCAGTGGACTGTGGCAAGATTAGGGACCAGCGTGGTGTACACTGTGAAGTGGTGGCTGCCCCACTTCAACTGTGTGGTTAGAGGAGAGGGGACTTCCTCACAAAGATGTGAGTAGGTTAGCCAGCAGGTGTCTAGTTTGTACAAATAACCCTCAGTTCAGTTACAAACATGTTAGTGCCTGTGTTTTTTGTTGTTGTGTGTCAACTTAACATAAGCTCAGGTTTTCTGGGAAGAGGAAATCTCATTTTAGAAAATGATGCCACAGATTGGCCTATAGACAAGCTATGGGGCGTTTGCTTGATCAGTGATCGATGTGGAAGGGCTCAGCCCACTGTGGATGGTACCAGCCCTCAGCAGATGGTCCTGGGTTGTATACGAGGGCAAGCTGAACAAGCCAATAAGCAGCATTCCTCCCGGATCCTGCTTCAGTTTATGCCTCCAGGTTCCTGCTTGAATTCCTGTCCTGATTTCCCTTCATAATGGACTGTTATCAGGACATGTCAGCCAAATTAACTCTGTCATCCCCAAGTTCTTTTGGTCATGATATTTAATCACAGCAATGGAAAGCAAATTAGAATACTTTCTAATTCAAAAAAGTAAAAACAGGAACGAATGATTTTGTATCCAGTGCTGGATCTGACACATGCTAGGCAAGGACTCCATCATTCAGCTATCTCCCTATCCCTGTAAAAATGTTTTTGAGACAGGGCTTCGCCAAATTACTCAAGCTGGCTTTGAATTCACTATGTAGCCCAGAATCATTATACCATATATTGAAAAAAATGTGTTTAACCTCACTTATAGTTCAAAACAATTACATAAAGTGATGGCATACTATAACCAGTATGGTGTTATGTATAGGGAAGAGTGGGACTGAAGGGAGCCCAGAGGTGAGCCTCACATATAATGATCAATTGTGAGTCAAATGATCTTGGACAAAGGTTCTGTGGTGGTTTGAATGAGAATGATCCCAAGAGGGTCATATATTTAGAACAGCGGTTAGTGGAAGTGATTGGGAAGGATTAGGAGGTGTGACTTCATTAGAGTAGGTATGTTATTGGGGTGGGCTTTGAGGTCTCAAAAGACCTGAACCATTCCCAGTCTCTCTCTCTCTCTCTCTCTCTGCTTTGTGTTTGTGTCTCAAGATGTGAGTTCTCAGTTACTGCTCCAGCACCATTCCTGCCAAGTTCCCCACCATGATGGTCATGGACTCTAACCCTCTGAAACCATGAGCACCAAATGAAACACTTTGTTTTGTGAATTGCCTTGGTCATGATGTTTTATCACAGCAATAGAAAAGTAGCTAAGACAGGTGGCCAAGACCACAGTGCTGGGAAAATAGTTATACATAGGCAAAAGACTGAAACAAACAAACAAACAAACAAAAAACCCTCATTATGTTTAGATTCTAATGCAAGACTATAAATTCACTTTATTTTAATTAAGTTAACTAATTAATTTTATCCCTTCACTTTTGTGGTGCTGGGCTGAATTCAGGACCTTGTGTATGCAGGGCAAGTGCACTACCAATGATACAAGCCCTTGATTGTAATTTTTAAAGGTTTTAAAGCTTGTTAACAGTGATATTGTCAACCCAGAAGAAGGTCTAGTCAGAAACCAAGGGCCCAAAGGCAAAGCACTAAATAAACCCAACTAAAACAATCAACCACGCATTAAAACAAACAAACAAACAAACAAGCTAACTAACAGGAAATAGTGAACAGACACTTTGGAGAAATAGCCTGAAGTTGGAGTTCTCTGATCTGAGCAGGCTACAGGTATATACAGGTGTGTACAGGTGTGCTAGAGAGCCCAGGGGGTTAAAATCCAGTTAGGAACAGGAACAAAATGGTAGATAAGGATTTTTCACAAGATAGCCACTTATCAAGGGGAGAGTTTACTGGGAATAGGTGTCTAAAGAATATTTAGTCTTTGTTCACATTGAAACAAAAGAAAAATCTCACACTCCTGGGGTGATACAAATCAACTCTCAGTAAAAACTCAAGCATCTAGGGATCCAGTCTGGACATTTTAGCTTTTGTGGTATCTGATGATCTTTAAGGAACTATAATTTTTGTAACCTACTGTTGCAATTAAACCATCAACCTCCCTCCTACCCCCAAATTTATTGAGACCAATTAATAAGTTTGTTGAGGCAAATTGTTGCAGTGATTCATTCTGATTAGAGACAAATGACATCAGACCAAGAGCATCCATAGCAATCATAGAATTCACCAGTGCCATCAGCGTGGACTTTAAAACACCACTTTCCCAGCGTTAGCTGTTCAGGCAATGTGTTCTCCCATGCTTTCTACACAGTGACATCATTTCGGATAATTTCAAAGGATGTAATGTCCTCCTTAACTACAGTGTCAACATAGCAATCTGCAATGTTCTTCATTTTTATTTACTCCCATGTCAAAGTTCAGAGTGCTATACCATGGTAACCCCAAAGCTCTGAATATTTCTCTCATGGCGCTCAGGTGGTCCAAAGGTGGAGTGACAGGCACTTTAGGTGAGTAAAGGCCATTCTGTTTACTCTAAAGTGGAAAGGCAGGAACCACACTGCCTAGTGGCTTTTAATTTCATGTTATTGGTTGTTTAAATTAGAACTTAATTTCCAAAGAGGAAGTTGAAGCACTGTAGTTCATTGTTTGCCCAAGAAGTAAAGTTGTGCTCACAGGAAGCCTGATAAGCCTGATAAGTACTAGGTTTCCATCATGGCTCCTACATGGGTAGCCCTAAGGCTACTAATCCTCTCACTGATGTTGAATATTAACCATCACTCTATACAATGATTTTGTAAATATCTCTCATGCAGGTCACTAAGGAAACACCCTATTTCTGCTATGATGCTAGAGTTACATACACATCTTCGTGGGTGGGGGCAGGGAAGGTTTATGTATCAAAAAGGTAGTCTTTTGGGTTATATAAATATCTAAATAATGGCCTTCAATAATTTAATTAGTGCAAAATATTCCTGAAAGGAGTTGGAATTATGCAACACATCACTACCCCCAACTGTATTGCTGTTCATTCATATAAGGGAGCATATCAGAACTGAAGGCTACAGAACATTATTAATGATTTAATCCAAGTAATGGATATAAGACTTGTGCTTTTAATTTGTCTTGTTTTTGTTCCAGGCTGGTTTTGAACTTGTGGCAATCCTCCTGCCTCAGCCTCCTCAGTGCTGGAATTACAGGTATGTGCCATCACACCTGGCTTAAGACTTGTTCTTTGTACTAGTATTTATGACTAATGTAGTATGCTAATTATATTATCATTTAATTTGAGGTGTTAGACTCAATAGAAATGCAATAGTACAATATATTAGAGTTGAATATTGAGGTGATATTTAATCTGTTTAATCTGAAATTATTCCAGTAATAAGTCACGCTTTTCACCAGAGACATCTTGCTTATCCTCTATAAACTAACAACCCAGGGCAACTCTTCTTTTTAAACAGCCTCAATACCATGCTACATGCATATTAAATGATGGTTTAAGCACACTAGACAACAGGGAGACTGTGACTCCCAGGGGGAAACAGACAGGTAAGCTGAACAAAAAACATGACTTGACTAGTGAATTTAAACATTAAGGGGGAAATAATGTCACCCTACACAAACTTTTTATAGGAGAAAGTCATGAGGTAACACTTCAGAGCATATTTTATAAGGCCAGGATTCCTGTGATATCAGAACTGCAAAAAAGCACAATACAAAAAGAATATTACTATCCCACATGGTCAGTAACTTAGATGCAAAAGCCTAGAATTGCTCACCAAGCTGTATTCAGCACCACAGGAAAAGGAAAACCATCATGATTAGATGGGTTTATTACATGGCGGCTACCTTAGCAGGACTTTAAATATGAACTGAAACGATTTAAGAAGAGAATCATGATCCATATGATTGTCTTAATAGATGCAAGAGAAACATCTGCCAAAATTCAAATGGCTTACAAGGAGAGGAAGAGGAAGAGGAAGAAGAAAATATACAGACATATGCACGTGCATACACACACACACACACACACACACACACACACACACACACACACACACATGAGTTGAACAAGCACCATACAAAGGAAGATATGCAGAGAAGTACATTGAAAAGGTACTCAATATCATTAGTCATCTAGGAGAGGCTAACTGAAGTCCCTACCATCACGGATAGCCCCATAGACCAGGAAGAGTACAAAGCAGCAGCAACATACTTTTCTGGTGTGAACAGAAAATTGCATAACCACTTTGGGACCTGGTCAGGCAGATTCTCATAAACATGCACCTACACCAGGACCCAGCAAACACACTTCTATGGATTTACTCAGGAGAAATGAAACTAGTTGGGACTGGGGATAGAGCTCAGTGCTAGAGTTCTATAGCATGCACAAATACCTAATTCCAGTCCTTAGCACCACACAAAATGAAATCTGGACACAGAAAAGACTTGTGCATAAGTGTTCCTAGCAGTGTTATTCATGCTTAATATTCCGGGAGGAAAATTACACTTCAAAAACCTTATCCAGCTGGGAGCATAACTCAGTAGTAGCTGGCATGTTTAGCAAGCATGAGACCCAGAATCCAATTCCCAGCATGCACACATGTACACATGCACTAAATCTTTCCCCCACTTTCAAACCTTGGCCTCAATAGAAATAACTTGAATGTTCATTAGAAAAGAATTAATCACCACATGAGCATGTCTTCTCAAATGAATGTCACCTAGAAATAATCACAGAGATGAGAGTCCTAATGCATATAACACATGGACAGACCTCAGTCTTATTATACTGAGTAAGAGAAGTCAGACAGGGAAGAGTACATACTGTCTGTTTCCATTTTTTATGAAGTTCTGGGCCAGGCAAAACTATATTAGGGAAAAGAGGAAATCAGGGATAACAGTGGTGTTGGGATGGGAAGAAATGGTCTAGGGTGGGTATTTTAGGAGTTACAGCACACTCCTGGCATTGTGACAGTTTGTACTCAACATGTCTATCTTAAAAACAAATAATGTGATGAGTGGGCCTGAATGTATATGTGAGTACCACAAGACCAGAAGAGGGCATTGGATCCCTGGAACTGGAGTTGCAGGTGGTTGTGAGTCACCATATAGGTGCTATGAACCAAACTTGGGTCCTCTGTAAGAGCAGCAATCACTTAACCAATGAGCCACCTCTCTCATTATGTATATATTAATGAGTCATGTGATACATAGGTGTATACACTTGTTGACTCTCATTCAGCTTGTTATTTCACTGAATGTAAGTGGTTTTTCAACAATAATGGGGGAAATTTAAAAACAAAACAAAACAGAAATCTCTGTAATATGTGAAACATATTCAAAATAGAACAGATAATAGAACGGGCTCTCCACCTTCTTTGAGTAATCATGTGTTAATATCAGTCATTGGCAATAGATTATTTGAGCGCATGTCACAACTTGTTCCTGCGTGTTTTGAACCAAGAAGAGTTGTGTGTTTACTTTCTAATGAAAGACTTCTCATGTCCCTCTCAGCAGTCCACATGATGTGAGAAATAGTGCCACTTTGTCTTTCTGGGAATGTCACAGTCAGGCCCACGGAGGTCTACTGAAAAAAATCTCAGTCATTTTCTTTCTTTCTTTTTTTTTTTTTTTTTTTTTTTTTTTTTTTGTTTTTTGTTTTTTGTTTTTTGTTTTTTGAGACAGGGTTTCTCTGAGTAGCTTTGCGCCTTTCCTGGAACTCACTTGGTAGACCAGGCTGGCCTCAAACTCACAGAGATCCACCTGCTTCTGCCTCCTGAGTGCTGGGATTACAGGCGTGCGCCAACACCGCCCAGCATAGTCATTTTCAAATATCAGAAAGGCTTTGACTTTTAGGGCATTTTCAATGAATGTTGTCTTTTAGAAGGGATCTCTTTGAATTGATGTAATTATTTTAAAGTCAGCTTGATGGTTTTGCTATCTCACCAAGGAAAAAGCTACAGAGATAGGTACTGCAACACCACCCTCCATTCAGTTTGGAAGATGAATGGATAGAAAGAATAAAGCAGATTGTGGAGAAACCTATGGTTCCTGAGTACTGTGTGATCACCAGTATAGTTCTTATTTCTGACTGCCTATGTCCACAATAGCAGACATAAGAACTTCCACCTGAGAGCCTCTTGCCATGTGCTGGGAACTCAGACAATGTTAGCTAACCTTCCTTGACTCTTCATCAGAAAGCAGAAGGAAGAACATTGTGCCGGCTAGCTTTATGTCAACTTGCCACAAGCTAGACTCATTCGGGAAAAGAAAACCCCAAATGAGAAAATGCCCCCACCAGATTGGCCTGTGGGCAAGTCTGTTGGGGCATTTTCTTGATTAACAATTGTTGTGTGGTGGTCCACCTCACTGGACTGCTGGTTTTGGGTGTATAAGAAAGCAGGCCAAGCAAGCCTTGAAGAGCCAGTGAGCAGTATTCCTTCACAGCCTGCATCAGCTCCTGCTTCCAGTTCCTGCCTGACTCTCCTGGATGATGGACAATCAGTAAGATGAAATAGACACTTTCCTCTAGAAATTGCTTTTGGCCATGGTATTTTATTACAGCAAGACAAACACTGTCTTCCACTCTCAATATGAGAGCTAAGCTCCTCAGAAATCTGGACATTCTTTTTGGAAACTGTACACATCTATTTGAACTGTGTCAGAATGATGTGCCAATGACCTGGAGAAGGTGAGGTTGGGAGGAGTGGGGCATTCCCATTTTTATCAAATTAGAGCAGTGGTTCTCATCCTTCCTAATGCTGTGATCCTTTAATACAATTCCTTTTGTTGGGGTGACCCCCAACCATAAAATTATTTTCATTGCTACTTCAGAACGGTAATTTTTCTACTGTAAATCTATGATATACAGAATATCTGATGTGACCTCTGTGAAAAGGTTCTTTAACTCTCAAAGGATCAAGACCCCCAGGTTGAGAACCACTGCGTTAGAGCATCAGAAAGGTTTCCTAACAGCAGCTGATGCAAATCTTGTCACAATTCTCTATTGTTATCATGGGATGAGTCCTTGCAACAAGTCATCCTAACTCCTGATTCATCCCCCCAGCCCTGTTGAAATGACACTGTTTAAAATAAGACCACACAGTGTGTTTGTCTACTTTTGCACAAAGCTTGCTGGTTTTCCTCCTGTATTTCCTCCATGCTGTAGTGTAAACAAGGAGACATTTACCAGAGCTCAAACATGTGGGACTGCTCAGTCTTGAACTTTCATCTTTCAAATTAGGAGCTACATATATCTTTTTTTTCTTTATAAAGCACCCAGACTTAGATATTTTATTATATGCCAACAAAAATAGATGAATATAAGACCTCCTGTTTCATAATGAGGAAACTGGTGCTCACAGAGCTTATGTGCTTGCTTGATCTTGTATAGAGGGCAAGGACCAAACCCAAGCCTTGAACCCTTGCCTCTTGGCTTTGCATCTTTCTCACTAGACTGGCTATCACAATTGGATGCACCTTCAATTATTTTTAGAGCATTTCAGTGAAGTGGTCCAACAAAACAAACTTGGGTACTCTGCCCTCAAGTACAGTCTGTCATGAAGGGAAGTGAAGATGAGGAACCAGGGCTGAGACGACACATGCAAATGTCCTAGCAATGGCTTGAAGGACAAATGTTCAACATGACACTTGTGGAGTCTCTTGATTGGATCTTCTTCTCTGCACCTCCTTCTATGCTTACTTCTCATCTCTTATCTGAGAACACCAGGGAAGAGTGGAGCATAAAGAAAAACAGACATGCATTTCCTTTCTAGAGCATATCAAGAGGGCCGCTGTCTTAGTTAGGGTTTACTATTGCTGTGAAGAGACACCATGACCATGGCAACTCTTATAAAGAAAATATTTAATTGAGGGTGGCTTCAGAGTACAGTTTCAGAGGTTCAGTACATTGTGATCATGAAGGGGAGCATGGCAGCGCACACACAGATGTGGTGCTGGAGCTGAGAGTGCTACATCTTACAGGTAACAGGAAGTGGACTGACAGTGACATTGAGGGAAGCTTGAGAAAAAGACATCAAAGCCTGCCCTCAGAGTGACACACTTCCTCCAACAAGGCCACAATTCCTTATAGTGCCACTCCCTTTGGGGGCCGTTTTCTTTCAAACCACCACAGCCACCAATCAAAGAAGAATTTCATAAATGTACACATAGCACATCTCCACTCCCTTCTGTCTGTAGATTAAAAACTAGAGTTCTAGAAACAGAGAAGAATGGTGGGTTGCCAGTGGCTGGGGGTTGGTGGTTTCAAGAAGTGGCATGATGGCCAAAGACTACAAAATTTCAATGATGTGGGATGAATCAACTCTTGTGATCCAGTAAACAGCATGATGCCTGTAGTCAGTTGCATGGTACATGTACTTGAAATTGGCTGGGAGCAGATTTAAATATTTTCACTCCAAAACTAAAAAGTAGTAACTCTGTGAGGTGATGACTATGTTAACTAGCTTAACAGGAACAATTATTTAACAGTGCAAATATAACCAAACACTGTGGCTTATACCTTAACAATATATCAATTTGGGGCTGGAGAGATGCCTCAGAGGATAAGAGCACTGACTGCTCTTCCAGAGGGCCAGAGTTCAATTCCCAGCAACCACATGGTGGCTCACAACCATCTGTAATGAGATCTGGTGCCCTCTTCTGGCCTGCAGGGATACATGCTGTATACATAATAAATAAATAAGTCTTAAAAAGAGAATATAGCAATTTATTTGTCAGTTATATCTCAATAATGCTGGGGAAATAAGTTGGTCCTTGCACTAAATTGAGGCATCACAGCATTGTCTAACATGAATTCAGCAAAGCTTTTAAATATATTGGGATTTTAATACCCGTAATTAAATGCTTCAAAGTTAGGAAAATACATCACTATGTCCCAGTGAGCATAGGGCTCACTCACTCAGTGTGTGTGTGTGTGTGTGTGTGTGTGTGTGTGTGTGTGTGTGTGTGTGTGTGTGTTTGTGTGTGTGTGTGTTCAGTGTTGACCATCAAATGCTTTCCTGAGCAGAGACATTTTTCAATAAGCATTCCACAACATTGCTTACTTCCTGTTCTGAACTGCCCTTCCTCTTCTCAGGTCTGTCATTACAGGCAACAGGAGAGCTAACAATCAGCAGAAAATTAACTTGGCAGGGTGTGTGCTGAAAGACAGCAGTTTCTGAGGGAAGGATGTTTTTATTCATTTTTTTGTTTTGTTTTATCTTTCCTCTATAATGTTTTTCTTGTAATGTGCCTTCTGAAGATAGAGATTGCTTTTAAAAAACAGAAACCTTCTGGTTTATGCTAATTCTGTACCACATTAAAGCAAGCAAGCAAACAAGAACAAAACAACCACCACACCAAAACAAAACAGTGAAAAAACCCAAATGTAAAAGGCTCTAAAACTCACAAATTTTTGAGCATCAACATCAATATCACAGTGGAAAATTCCACATTTGATATCTTGTCACAGGCAAATGCATGAACATTGTATGAAACTGCCTTCCAGTTATGTGTGTTGGTTGCATGAGACATAAATGAATTTTGCATTTAATACTGGATCTTATCCCTAAGATAGCTCAGAGATATGTGAATATTGCAGACAAGAAAAAGCTTTCCAAAATAGAAAACATTTCTGCTACAATGAATTTTGGATGCGGCATACTCATTCTATGAGGAAAAATCTTCAGTGCCTTCCACTGAATGGAATGTTCAACATGTGCTTATTTTCAAATAATGGGCCTTTTTGCTTCATTTTAAATGAGCTTACAAGAATAGGAAATATGTTAAAATGAAGAGATTGATTCTTGTGAACTAGGGCTCAAGTTTAAATTCTGAGTCCTTGAACATACAGTTAATACAGGAGCCACTGACTGTGAAGTATAAAACAATCACATGACCAATAGATTCTTCCAAACCCAGTGGTCACCAGACTTGGTTTTACACTGCAGTGAGATGCACAGGATATTTTTTAAAGAACACAATCATCTTCCTATCAGAACTCAGACACTGGACTTCTGAGCAAATATCCCTTTTCTAAGCAAATCAGGAAGTTCTGGTAGATAACAGAAGCTAGCTGTCAGTGTCTTCAAATAAATGGATGTATTTACTCAACACTTACAAAGTACTGGGACCCATGCTGGACCACCACAAAGACTAATGCTTGTAGAAATTAATGAGCTTATCATGATTAATGGTCAGTGAAGCCTTAGGACCTTTTAACCTTTTACAACTTATATCCCGTGATTAGAGGGATATTTGTGACTACAGACGGCCATCTATCCATCCTTAGATCATGACAACAACATCTATTGACTTGGAAATGGTAGACAGATGTTCAGAAGAATTGAATGTCAGTGCTTCCCAAGTTGAGCAGTAGAGCTGAGACCAACTGGGAGGGAGCAGGAGCAGCATGTGATGAGCCCAAAGAAGACAGGGGCTGTGCTGTCAGTGAGGGGTGAGACTCACTGAGGCTCACAAGGCCATGTAATTAGGTGCCACTGTCATAGGCTGGCAGCTAGAGGGTATGTCCGTCACAGGGTTACAGGTATGCAAACCACTGAGAGATCCAGGAAGCAACTATATAGTTAAGGAAAGTGACTAGGGAAAAGAAATTCTTCAATAGAATCCAACTTTCATTGTGATGTCCAGTGCTACAGGCCAGGTGGCTTGTGACTGTGTGTGTGTGTGTGTGTAGGGTAATTTTGTTGTTGTTGTTTTGTTTTGTTTTTTCGATACAGGGTTTCTCTGTGTAGCTTTGTGCCTTTCCTGGAACTCACTTGGTAGCCCAGGCTGGCCTTGAACTCACAGAGATCTGCCTGGCTCTGCCTCCCGAGTGCTGGGATTAAAGGTGTGCGCCACCACTGCCAGGCTCAGACTATATTTTTTATTACTTACAACTAAATTTTTTAAATCCCACTTGGCACAATCTTTTGGATGTCATGTATCAACCAAATTTTAAGACAGGGTCTCACTATGTAGAGACCTGGAACTGTGTAAACCAGGCTGGCTACAAATTCACAAAGATTTACCTGGTTCTGCTTCCCAAACACTGGGATTAAAATCATGCACCACCACACCCAGGGAAAAAATCAATATTTTATTCATTAAAAAATATGTATGGTTGTTTTACCTGTGTGTATATCTGTGTATCATGTTCCTGTAGGGCTTCTAGAAGCCACAAGAAGGCATTGGGTCTCTTCAAACTGAAGTTACAGACAGTTGTGAACCACCATGTGGGTCTGAGAATCAAACCTGGATCCTCTGGAAGAGAAGCCAGTGCACTTAACCACTGACACATCTCTACAAAGAGATTTCTTTAAACATAATATTTATTTTTATTTTAAGTATTTATGTACACCATATGTATGCAGTACTTGTGGAGGCCAGAAGATGGCATTAGAACCCACAGCTTCACAGAGTTAAACAAATGCAACACAACAGAATGTAACAACACATCTTTGCATCATTAAATAAATGTTCCACAGCATGAACAAGTAGATATAGTCAAATTGACAACGAAGAATAGCCATCACAGGGAGGTTAATTTTTGCAGTTCTTTATATATTCTAGGTATTAATCCCCTGCCTGATTCATAGTAGGCAAAGGTGTTTTACCAAATTTTAGGCTGTCTATTAACTCTGGTGATTGCTACCTTTACTGTTCACAAATGTCTTAATTTCATGCCATCACATCTGTCAATTCTTGGGGTTCTTTCTGTGCTACTGGAGGCTTTTGCACGAAGTCCTTTCCTTATATGATTTTTAAACTAAGAGAGAGAGCCTGCTTCAAACATACTTTAGTGACCTCACTGGCTGGAGGAATGCTGGGATGTTGTGAAATTACCACCTTCAGTGAAACTCACTTCTCCCCAGATATTCCTCTTTTCTTTTTTTCTTTCATTCTTTCTGGCAAGTAGAACACAGGTTCAAGTTTTTTTTGTTTTTGTTTGTGTGTGTGTGTGTGTGTGTGTGCTTGTGTGTGTGTGTGTGTGTGTTTGTGTATGTGTTAGTGTGAGTATTTTTTGTGTGAGTGTTTTGTGTGTGTGAGTGTTTTTTTTGTGTTTTTGTGAGTGTTTTTGTGTGTGTGTGAGGGTTTTTGTTTTTTTTGTGTGAGTGTTTTTGGTTTTATGTGTGTGTTTGTGCTTTTTTTTGTGTGTGAGTGTTTTTGGTTTTTTGTATGAGTGTTTTAGTTTTTGTGTGTGTGAGTGTTCTTTTGTGTGTGATTGTGTTTGTGTGTGTGTGAGTGTTTTTGTGTGTGTGTGAGTATGAGTGTTTGTGTGTGTGTCTGGGTGAGTGTTTTTATGTGAGTGTGTTAGTGTTTCTGTGTGTGTGTTTTTGTGTGTGAGTGTTTTAGTGAGTGTATGTTTCTGTGAGTGTGTGTGTGATTATCAGTGTGTGAGTGTGTGGGATTGTTTTGTTTGTGTGTGTGAGTGTTTCTTTTTGTGTATGAGTGTTTGTGTGTTTGAGAGTTTTTTTTGTGTGTGAGTGTTTGTGTGTGTGTCTGGGTGAGTGATTTTTATGAGTGTGTTAGTGTTTTTTTTGTGAGTGCTTTTTGTGTGTGTGAGTGTGTCTCTGTGTGTGTCTGGGTGAGTGTTTTTTTGTGAGTGTGTTAATGTTTTTGTTGTGTGTGAGTGGTTTTTTGTGTGTGAGTGTTTTAGTGAGTGTGTGTTTTTGTAAGTGTGTGTGTGTGATTGTCAGTGTGTGAGTGTGTGGGATGGTTTGTTTGTGTGTGTGTGAGTGTTGTTTTGTGTGTGAGTGTTTGTGGGTGTGTGTTTTTTGTGTGTGTGAGTGTTTTTTGTGTGTGTGAGGGTTTTTTTTGTGTTTGTGTGTGTGTGAATGTGAGCGTTTTGTGTGTGTCTGGGTGAGTGGTTTTTGTGAGTATGTTAGTGTTTTTGTGTGTGTGAGAGTGTTTTCTTTGTGTGTGTGTCTTTGTGAGGGTGTGTGTATGTGAGTGTGTGAGAGTGTGATTTTTTGTGTGAGTATTTTTGAGTGTGTGTGAGTGTTTTTTGTGTGTGAGTGTTTTTTTTGTGTGTGTGCGTGTTTTTGTTTGTGTGTGTGAGAATGTTATTGTTTGTGTGTGAGAGTGTTTGTGTGTGTGTGATTGTTTTGTTTGTGTATGTTTGAATGTGTGACTGTGTGTGTGTTTGTGTGTGTGTGAGTGTGTGATTGTTTTGTTTTTGTGTGTGTTTGAATGGGTGACTGTGTGTGTGAGAGTGTGTGATTGTTTTGTTTGTGTGTGTGAGTGTTTTTGTGTGTGTGAGTGTTTTTGTCTGTGATTGTTTTTGTTTTTTTTTGTGTTTTTGTTTTTGTATGAGTGTTTTAGTTTTTTTGTGTGTGTTTTTGTATGTGTGAATGTCTTTGTGTGTGATTGTTTTTGTTTTGTGTGTGTTTTTGTTTTTGTGTGAGTATTTTAGTTTTTTTGTGTGTGAGTGTTTTTGTTTGTGTGTCTGAGAGTGTTTGTATGTGTGTGAGTGTTTTTGTTTTTTGTGTGTGTGCGTGTTTTTGTTGTGTGTGTGTGTGAGTGTTTTTGTTTTTGTGTGTGAGTGTGTGTGTGAGTGTGTGTGTGAGTGTTTTTGTGTGTGTGAGTGTTTTTGTTTTTGTGTGAGTGTTTTTTGTTTTTGTGTGAGTGTGTGTGTGAGTGTTTATGAGTGTGTGAGTAATTTTTGTATGTGACTATGTGTGTGAGTGTTTTTGTGTGAGTGTGTGAGTGATTTTGTGTGTGAGTGAGTGTTTTTGTGAGTGTGTGTGTGAGTATGTGATTGTTTTTTTGTGTGTGAGTGTTTTTTGTGTGTTTTTTTGTGTGAGTGTTTGTGTGTTTATGAGAGTGTTTTTTCGTGTGTGTGTGTGTGAGTGTTTTCTGTGTGTGTTTGAGTGTTTTTGTGAGTGTTTTTTTGTTTTTGTGTATTTTTGTGTGTGTATGAGCGTTTTTGTGTGTGTGAGAGTGTTTTTTTGATGTATGTGTCAGTGTTCTTTGTGTGTTTTGTGTGTGTGTGAGTGTTTTTGTGAATTGTGTGAGTATGTGAGTGTGTGTTGCCACGACCGCCTTGACCAGCAAGTAAGACGCGACACCAGACTCTTCTTTCTGCAGTTTATTCAGGACCTTTGAACAATCTTCTGACTTCTGACCCTGGGGAAACCCGCTTACAGCCTTAAGTAATCACTGGGTAGCCAACCCTGATACTACAGTTCTCCCTTTTTTATTTTGCAACAGGCAAGAGTAGAGGTCTGATCTCTGCAGAAATAATTTAGGACAATGTACTGGTGTTTGTCCAAGTGTCATCCACCCAGAGAACACTTGACCTGTCCGATACCCTTTTTTTGCAGAGGTGGGACACGGCATCAACCCACATGCAATCAGACATGCTCTTCTTGGGGGCCAAGATCTCAGCGGGCCCCAAGTGCAGTGCTCGAGCCTCGCATCCTGTGCTTAAAACACACTAATCTTTTAGGGTAGCCAGTCAGGCATGAGGGGACTGTCCTGCTTCAATGGCTATAAAGGCTTGAATAATCATGGCTGCATTGCGACGCTGAGAACCTCTGATCTGGCAAATGCACCACAGACACACCAAGGAGGCCAGCACCAGGAGGCCCGTCAAAGCTTAAGACCTGCCCACTCCTTAAGATGGTCCATGGCTGCAGAGATCCACGAGGATAATCCCTTCGCCAGTCCGGTGTCCACCTGGGTCGAGTTCACCAAGATGATAGCCACCCTTAGCTGGTCCATCAGGTTGTCGAATTCTCCCGTCCAATTGCCTAAAAGATAACTGGACAACTGTTTAGACAGATTTACAGCATGGGTAAAGTTTTCATACTGGATACTAGTCACACACAACCCAGCATATTTCCCTTGACAGCTGAGCTGGGCTATCTGCCAAAGAGTGTCGATTTGCTCTTATTGGCCACAGCCTCTTCATTAGCAAACTCAATCAGGAAGGCCTTCCAGTCTAAGTATTGGCCTGGGCTCAAGCACGCTCGTGCAAGCCCACTTCAATCATTGGGTGTCATGTAGTGCCTGTTTAAGGCCTTCACATGGGCAATTGTGAAAGAGGCTGTGATCCCGTAGGTCCACACAGACTTGGCCAAGGATTTTATCACCTTAAAATCTAAAGGCTCATGATACCGCTGTCCCTGTGGATCCTGGAATACTGGACAGGCTAGGTGTAACTCAGTTCTGACTGCTTTCCATACGTCTGGGCTGAAAGGGCATCTGGAGCTGCCACTTCCGGGTCCCTCCACATAGAGCAGAGGAGCCGAGGGTGCGGTGTGGCGTGCGGGGGGCACACATTCTCCTTTGTCTGGGTTTTCTTCCCCTTTTCACTGTTTGCCTTTTCTGATCTCTCCTCCTGCAGCATTTCTAGGGTGGCGTGACCATTCTCTACCGCTTCACTGTAACGCTGATCCTCACTGTAACGCTGATCCTCAAGACAGCCTCTTACCAATTCCCAGACTGGTCTTACCCCACTCTTAAGTGTCCCTTGTTCAAAAGCAAAATCTAAATCTCTACCCAGTTTCTCCCATGAGGATATCGTGAGGCTTCCAGAAACGGCAAACCATGGGGCAACGATGTCACATTCCTGCAAAAATCTCTCTCAGGTACTCTTCTTTAGTTTTAATTTTTTTGAATACAGTAGCTCGTTAAGAGCCAGAAAAATTGGGTGCGATGATGAAGCGCCCATGTCTAAAACTTTTCAATCTTTTAGACAATCTTTCACTTTCACTTTTGGCTCATCTATCGATTAGCCCTTGGTTCCCGCTCTCTCTTTACAGAGAAGAGCAAAAACCTCCCTGCTTTTGTCACGGGTTCCCAATTTACCTGGGATTTACCGGTGCACCACCCTGACTGCACAAAGTTCTGAGCCCTCATTGAGATCCCCGTATGGGCCACCACTTGCCGTGACCGCCTCGACCAGCAAGGAAGACACGACACCAGGCTCTTCTTTCAGCAGTTTATTTAGGACCTTTGAACAATCTTCTGACTTCTGACCCCGGGGAAACCCGCTTACAGCCTTAAGTAATCACTGGGTAGCCAACCCTGATACGCCACGTGGGCACTACCAATAGGTGCAGGTACGCGTAAGCAAGCCAGATTCTCAGCCTTAGCCAATTAAGGAGTTGTTTATCACAGAGAGCGCTCACCGTCGGGAAGGTATAAGGCAGAAGCCGGCGCGATCTTTGAGGCATGGCTTTACACAGCTCTCTACAGTGTGTGACTGTTTTTTTGTGTGTGAGTGTTTTCTGTGTGTGTGTTTGAGTGTTTTTGTGTGAGTGTTTTTGTTTTTGTGTGAGTATTTTTGTGTGTGTATGAGCGTTTTTGTGTGTGAGTGTTTTTTTGGTGTATGTGTCAGTGTTTTTTTTTTGTGTGTTTTTGTGAATGTGTGTGAGTGTGTGTGTGATTGTTTTTTTGTGTGTGCGTGTTTTTTGTGTGCATGTTTGAGTGTTTTTGTGTGAGTGTTTTTTGTGTGTATGAGTATTTTTATGTGTGTGAGAGTGTTTTTTGGTGTGTGTGTCAGTGTTTTTTTTGTGTGTTTGTGTGTGGGAGTGTTTTTGAGTCATTGTTTTGTATTTGTGTTTGAGTGTTTTTTGTGAGCGATTTTTTTTTGTGTGAGTGTATTTATGTGTGTGTTTTTGTTTTTGTTTTGGTGTGTGTGAGTGTTTTTGTTTATGTATGTGGTTTTGTTTTTGTGTGAGTTTTTTTTGTTTTTTTGTGTGTGAGTGAGCATTTTTGTGAGTGTGTTTTTGTGAATATGTGTATGTGAGTGTGTGTGAGTGTGAGTGTTTTTGAGAGTTTTTTGTGTATGTATGAGTGTTTTTGTGTGTGAGTGTTTTTGTGTGTGAGTGTGAGTGTGTGTGTGTGAGCATTTTTGTGACTGTGTATTTTGTGAGTGAGTGCATATGAGTGTGTGTGTGTGTGTGTGTGAGAGAGAGTTTTTTGTTTGTGTATGTGTGATTGTTTTTGGGTGTGTGAGTGTTTTTTTGTGTGTGAGAGAGTTTTTGTTTGTGTGTGTGTGAGTGTTCTTGTTTTTGTGTGAGTGTTTTTGTTTTTGTGTGAGTGTTTGTGTGTGTGAGTGTTTTTTTGTATGTGTGCTTATGTTTTTTTTTGTGTGTGTGTTTGTTTTTTGTGTGGGTGTTTGTGGTTTTGTGTGACATTTTTTGTTTTTTTTGTGTGTGAGTGGTTTTGTTTCTGTATGAGTGTTTTTGTGTCTGTGTGAGTGTGTGTGTGTGAGTGTTTGTGAGTTGTGAGTGTGTGTATTGTTTTTGTGTGTGACTGTGTGTATGAGTGTTTTTGTGTGAGTGTTTTGGTTTTTTTTTGTGTTTTTGTGTGTATATGAGTGTTTTTGTGTGTGAGAGTGTTTTTTCTGGTTTGTGTGTCAGTGGTTTTTTTGTGTGTGTGTTGTTGTGTGTGTGTGAGTGTTTTTGTTTGTTTCTGTGTGTGGAAGGGTGTGAGTGTGTGTGTATTTGTTTGGGTGAGTGTGTGAGTGCATGTGAGGGTGTGAGAGTGCATTTTTCGGTGTGACTGTGTGTGTGTGAGAGTCTGTATGTGATTGTGTGTGTGAGTTTGTGTGAGTGAGTGTGTGTGTGAGTATTTGTGTGTGTGACTGTGTGTGTGAGTGTGTGGGTGACTGTCTTTTTGTTTGTGTGTGTGAGAGCATTTGTGTGTGAGTGTTTTTGTTTGTGTGTGTGTTTGTGTGTGTGAATGTTTTTGTTTGTGTATGTGTGAGAGTGTGTGTATTTATATATGTGTTTGTGAGTGTTATTATTAATGTGTGTGGCTCTGTGTATAAGTGTGTGTGTGTGATTTTTTGTGTGCGTGTGAGTGTGATGTGTGATTTTGTGTGTGTGTGTGTGAGTGGTTTTGTTTTTCGGTGTGTGAGTGGTTTTGTTTTTGTCTGTGTATATGTGAGTTTTGTTGTTTGTGTGTCAGAGAGGTTGTGTTTTTGTGTGTGTGTGAGTGTGTGTGTTTGTGAATGTGTATGTGGGTGTGAGGCTGTTTTTTGTGTGTGAGTGTGTGAGTTTGTGAGTGTGTATGAGTGTGTGAGAGTGTGTGTGTGAGTGTGTTTTTGAGTGTGTGAGTGTTTTTTTGTGTGTGAGTGACTGTGTGACTGTGTGTTTTTTTTGTGTGTATGTGTGTGTTTGTGTGCGTGTGTGAGACTATGTGTGAGAGTGTCATTTGTGTGTGTTTTTGTGTGTGAGTGTGAGTGCTTTTGTGACTGTGTTTTAGTGAGTGTTTATGTAAGTGTATGTTTTTGGGTTTATGTGAGTGTGTGTGATTGGGTTTTTGTTTGTGTGAGTGTTTTTGTGTGTGTGTGTGAGTGTTTTAGTGTGTGTGAGTGTTGTGTGTGTGAATGAATGTATGTGTGGTGTGACTCAGTGTGTGAGTGTTTGTGTGTGAGTGTTTTTGTGTGTGTGAGTGCTTGGGTGTGTGAGTGAGTGTGTGAGTGTGTATGAGTGTGTGAGAGTGTTTTTGTGTGTGTGAATTTGTGTGTGAATGTGTTATTTTGTGTGTGTTTGTGTGTGTGCGTGACTGTGTTGGGTGACTGTGTCTGTGATTGTGAGTGTTTTGTGTGTGTGACTGTGTGTGATAGTGTATATGTTGTGCGTGGGTTTTTGTGTGTTTGTGTTTTTGTGAGTGTGCATGATTGGCTTTTGTGTGTGTTTTTTGTGAGTAACTGTGTGTTGTGACTGTGTGTGGGTGAGTGTGTTTTTGTTGGTGTGAGTGTTTTGTGTGCGAGTGTTTTTTTTTGTGTGTTTGTGTGTGAGTGTTTTTGTTTCTGTGTGTGTGAGTATGTGTGTGTTTGTGTGTGTGCGTGACTGTGTTGGGTGACTGTGTCTGTGATTGTGAGTGTTTTGTGTGTGTGACTGTGTGTGATAGTGTATATGTTGTGCGTGGGTTTTTGTGTGTTTGTGTTTTTGTGAGTGTGCATGATTGGCTTTTGTGTGTGTTTTTTGTGAGTAACTGTGTGTTGTGACTGTGTGTGGGTGAGTGTGTTTTTGTTGGTGTGAGTGTTTTGTGTGCGAGTGTTTTTTTTGTGTGTTTGTGTGTGAGTGTTTTTGTTTCTGTGTGTGTGAGTATGTGTGTGTTTGTGTGTGTGTGAGTGTATGTGAGTGTGTGGAAGTGTTTGTGTGTGTCAGTGTGTGTCAGTGTGTTTCTGTGTGTCTGAGAGTGTTTTCTTTGTGTGTGAGTGTTTATGTGTGAGTGTGAAAGGATTTTTTTTGTTTTTGTGTGTGAGTGTGAGAGTGTTTTTGTGTGTGTGAGTGTGTGTTTTTGTTTGTATGAGTGTGATAGTGTTTGTGTGTGTGAGTTTTTTTGGGTGTGACTGTGTGACAGTGTGTGGTTGAGTATGTTGTTGGTGTATGTGTGAGAGTGTTTGTGTTTGTGAGTGTTATTATTTGTGTGTATGTGAGAGTATTTGTGTGTGATTGAGTTTTTTTGGATTGTGTGTGTGAGTGTTTGTGTGTGGGTGCTTTGGTTTGTTCTGTGTGTGTGAGTGTGTGAGTATATTTGAATGTGTGTGAGTGTTTTTGTATGAGTGTGACTGTGTGTTAGTGTTTGTGTGAGTGTTTTGAGTATTTGTTTTTGTTTGAGTGTGAGAGTGTGTTTTGGTGTTAGTGTATTTTTCTGTGTGTGTGTGACTGTGGGTGAGTGTCTTTTTATTTGTGTGTGTGAGAGTATTTGTGTGTGTGAGTGTTTTTGTGTGTGTGTGAATGTTTGTGAGTGAATGTTTTTGTTTGTGTTTGGGTGAGAGTGATTGTGTGTGTGTTTTTGTTTATGTGTGTGTGTGAGTGTTTTTGTTTGTGTGGGTAACTGTGTGAGAGTGTGTGTGTGATTTTGTGTGTGTGAGTATGAGAGTATGTGTGTATGATTTTGTGTGAATGTGTGTGTTTGTTTTTGTGTGTGTGAGTGTTTTTGTTTTTTGGTGTGTGCATGTGAGTGTTGTTGTTTGTGTGTGTGTGTGTCAGAGAGGTTGTATGAGTGTTTTTTTGTGTGTGAGTGTGTGTGTGTTTACAAGTGTTTGTGAGTGTGTATGTGTGTGTGAGAGTATTTTTGTGTGTGTGACTGTGTGTGTGAGTGTTCCAAACATGTGCGGCACATTGGATGTAAGAGGAGCTGCTGTTTCTTATCCATTTTCTAGCAGAGTTGAACGAGATATGGCCGGTGTATATACCAAGCACAGTTCTTTTGTTCTGAGCAAGCTCACTGTTCCTGCTGTATTGCAAACACAGGAAAGCAGGAGTCTGCATATTGCTAGAAACCATAGTATGTTTCTCTGGGTTGATTTTCTCTTCAAAAAAGGCCTTTAATTGAAAGATGTCAGTCTTCCTACAAGCAACAGTTCATTTCTGGTAAACCCAGTCACCTTTGGACTCCAATTGATGTACACAGTGCAAACAGCCCTGTTGTGTGTTCCCAGCAAGTACTGTGTATTTGATGTGGGAAGAGCTGCTGGTCTTATGAGTTTCCTAAGCAGATTTGAACTAGATGTGGCCTGAGTGTGTAGGAAGCACACTGTTTTTGTTCTGAGCAAGCTCACTCTTCCTAATCTATGGGAAACACTGGCGAGTAGGAGCATGCTTCTTGTCCCCAAGCAGAGTTTGTTCCATGAACTGGAACTCTATTTGAATTTCCCTACATAAACAGAGGTTAATCCCATGCTTTCAGTCTTCCTACAAGCAACAGTTCTTTTCTGATAAACGCAGTCTACCATTGAGAAACACAGTGCAAACAGATCACTTCTATCTTCCCTGCAAGAGAATTGAATTCAATTTAAGATTAGCTGCTCTTCTTTCAGTTTCATATGCTATGTCCCTTGTGTGTAAAAATCCTCAGTTCTATAGATCTTAGGAAGTTCACTGTTATGGCTGTATTGCAAATACTGGAAAGCAGGAGTCTGCATCTTGCTAGAAACTAGAGTATGTTTATGCAAAAGAACTCTGGGTTGATTTTCTCTTCAAAAAAGGCCTTTAATCACAAGTTGTCAGTCTTCCTACAAACAACAGTTCATTTCCGGTAAACCCAGTCACTCTTACGCTCCAATTGAGATAAACAGTGCAAACAGCCCGTGTGTTCCGAGGAAGTGCAGCGTATTGGATGTAGGACAAGCTGCTGGTCTTATGAATTTCCTAAGTAGATTTGAACTAGATGTGGCCCAAATGTGTAGGAAGCACACATGTTTTGGTTCTGAGCAAGCTCACACTTTCTACTCTATTGGAAACACTGGAGAGCAAGACCATGATTCTTGTTCCACAGCAAAGTGTGTTCCATGTGTTAGAACTCTGGTTTGAATTTCCATACATAAATGGAGGTTAATCCCATGCTTTCAGTCTTCCTACAATCAAAAGTTCTTCTCGGGTAAAGGCAATCACCCACTGAGAAAAAGAGTGCAAACACACAACTTCTCTCTTCCCAACAAGAGAAGCACCTATGATGTAAGGTTAGCTGCTCTTCTTTCAGTTTCATAAGCTACGTCCCTTGTGTGTAAAAACCTCACTTCTTTAGTTCTGAACAAGCTCTGTTTCTGCTGTATTGCAAACATTTGTAAGCTGGAGTCTGCATCTTGCAAAAAGCAGAGAGAACTCTGGGTTGATTTTCTCTAAGCAAAAACATTTAAACGCACAATGTCAGTCTTCCTACAAGAAACAGTTCATTTCTGGTAAACATAGTCACTCTTGGGCTCCAATTGATATACACAGTGCAAAAGTGCCCTCCTGTGTGTTCCCAGCAAGTGTATCCTATTGAGTGTAGGAGGAGCTGCTCGTCTTATGAGTATCTTAAGCAGATTTGAACCAGATGTGGACCAAGTGTGTAGGAAGCACACTTTTTTTTGTTCTGAGCAACCACACTCTTCCTAATCTATTGGAAACACTGGCGAGCAGGAGCATGCTTCTTGCCCCCAAGCAGAGTGTGTTCCATGAATTGGAGCTCTGGTTTGAATTTCCCTACTTAAACAGAGGTTAATCCCATGCTTTCAGTCTTCCTACAAGCAGCAGTTCTTTTCAGGTAAACCCAGTCACCCTTAGAGAAAAACAGTGCAAACAGACCACTTCTCTCTTCCCAGCAAGAGAAGCACATGCGATGTAAGATTAGCTGCTCTTCTTTGAGTTTCATAAGCTATGTCCCTTGTGTGTTAATCCTCATTTCTTTTCTTCTGAGCAAGGTCGCTGTTACTGCTGTATTGCAAACACTGGAAAGCAAGAGTCTCCATGTTGCTAGAAACCAGAGTATTTTTCTTGCAAGAGTACTCTGGGTTGATTTTCTCTGCAAAAAGCCTTTAATCATAAGATGTCAGTCTTTGTAAAAGAAACAGTTCATCTCTGGTAAAACCAGAAACTCTTGGGCTCCAATTGAGATACTCAGTGCAAAGAGCTCTCCCATGTGTTCCCAACAAGTGCAGCGTATTGGATGTAGGAGTAGCTGCTGATCTTATGAGTTCCCTAAGCAAATTTGAATGAGATGTGGCCCAAGTGTGTAGGAGGCACACTTTTTTTTTATTCTGAGCAAGCTAACACTTCCTACTCTATTGGAAACACTGGAGAGCAGGAGCATGCTTCTTGCTCCAAATCAAAGTGTGTTCCATGTGTTAGAACTCTGGTTTGAATTTCCCTACAGAAACAGGTTAATCCCATGCTTTAAGTCTTCCTAAAAGCAACAGTTCTTTTTGGGTAACCCCAGTCACATATTGAGAAACACAGTGCAAACAGACCACTTCTCTCTTTCCTGTAACTGAAGTGCGTGATATGTAAGATTAGCTGCTCTTCTTTCAGTTTCATAAGCTATGTCCCTTGTGTGTATAAACATAAGTCTTTAGTTTAGAGCAAGCTCACTGTTTCTGCTGTGTTGCAAGCACTGGAAACCTGGATTCTGCATCTTGTAGAAACCACAGTATGTTTCTTGCAAGAGAACTCTGGGTTGATTTTCTCTTCAAAAAAGGCCTTTAATCGCAAGATGTCAGTCTTCCTACAAGCAACAGTTCATTTCTGGTAAACCCAGTCACTCTTAGGCTCCAATGAGATACACAGTGCAAACAGCCCTCTCATGTCTTCCCACCAAGTGCTGTGTATTGGTCTTATGTTTCCTATGCAGATTTGAGCTAGATGTGGCCTGAGTGTGTAGGAAGCACACTTTATGCTCTGAACAAGCTCACTCTTCCTACTCTATGGGAAATCCTGGAGAGCAGGAGCATGTTTCTTGACGCCAAGCAGAGTGTGTTCCATGAATTGGAACTCTAGTTTGAATTTCCCTACAGAAACAGAGGTTAATCCCATGCTTTCAGTATTCCTACAAGCAACAGTTCTTTTCGGGTAGATGCAGTCACCCTTTGATAAAAACATTGCAACACACCACTTCTCTCTTCCCAGAAAGAGAAGCGCATGCGATGTAAGATTAGCTGCTCTTCTTTGAGTTTCATAAGCTATGTCCCTTGTGTGTAAACACCTCAATTCTTTAGTTCTGAGCAAGCTCATTGCTTCTGCTGTATTGCAAACACTGGAAAGCAGGAGTCTGCATCTTGCTAGACACCAGAATATGTTTCTTTCAAGAGAACTCTGGGTTGATTTTCTCTTCAAAAAAGGCCTTTAATCACAAGATGTCAGTCTTCCTACAAGCAACAGTTCATTTCTGGTAAACCCAGTCACTCTTAGGCTCCAATTGAGATACACAGTGCAAACAGCCCTCCTGTGTGTTCCCAACAAGTGCCGTGTATTGGATGTAGGAGTAGCTGCTGATCTTATGAGTTCCCTAAGCAAATTTGAACGAGATGTGGCCCTAGTGTGTTGGAGGCACACTTTTTTTGTTCTGAGCAAGCTCACTCTTCCTACTCTATTGGAAACACTGGAGAGCAGGAGCATGCTTCTTGCTCCAAATCAAAGTGTGTTCCATGTGTTAGAACTCTGGTTTGAATTTCCCTACAGAAACAGGTTAATCCTATGCTTTCAGTCTTCCTAAAAGCAACAGTTCTTTTTGGGTAACCCCAGTCACATATTGAGAAACACAGTGCAAACAGACCACTTCTCTCTTTCCTGTAACTGAAGCGCATGCTATGTAAGATTAGCTGTTCTTTCAGTTTCATAAGCTCTGTCCCTTGTGTGTATAAACATAAGTCTTTGGTTCTGAGCAAGCCCACTGTTTCTACTCTATGGGAAACACTGGAGAGCAAGAGCATGCCACTACCTCCAAAGCAAAGTGTGCTTCATGTATTGGAACACTTGTTTGAATATCCCTATATAAGTGGGGGTTTAATCCCATAATTTCAGTCTTCCTACAAGAAACAGTTCTTTTGGAAAAACCCAGTTACACATTGACAAATACAGTACAAATAGACTACTCTCTCATCCCAGGAAGAGAAGCACATGCAATGTAAGATTAGCTGTTCTTCTTTCAGTTTCATAAGCTATATCCCTCGTGTGTAAAACCTCAGTTCCTTAGTTCTGAACAAGCACACTGTTCCTGCTGTATTGGAAACACTGGAAAGCAGGACGTGCTTCTTGCTCCAAAGCAGAGTGTGTATATCATAAGGAAATTCTTGGTTCAATTTCCCTTCCTAAATGGAGTTTAAGCCCATGCTGTCAGTCTTAATACAAGGAACAGTTCATTTTGGATTAAGCCAGTTACTCTTGTGCTCTCATTGAGAGACACAGTGAAAAGAAGCCTCGCCTCAGTTCTGAACATGTGCAGCACATTGGATATAAGAGGAGGTGCTGTTTCTTATCCATTTTCTAAGCAGAATGGAACCAGATTTGGTCTGTGTGTATAGGAAGCACAGTTCTTTTGGTTTGAGCAAGATCACTGTTCCTGCTGTATTGCAAACACTGGAAACCAGGAGTCTGCATCTTGCTAGAATTCAGAGGTTGTTTCTTACAAGGGAATTCAGGGTTGATTTTCTCTTCAAAAAAGGCCTTGAATCACAAGATGTCAGTCTTCCTACAAGCAGCAGTTCATTTCTGGTAAACCCAGGCACTCTTGGGCTCCAATTGAGATACACAATGCAAACTGCCCTCCCGTGTGTTTCCAGCAAGTGGAGCATATTGAATGTAGGAGGAGCTGCTGGTCTTATGAGTTTCCTATAGAGATGTGAACTAGATGTGTCCCGAGTGTGGGAGAAGCACACATTTTTGTTCTGAACAAGCTCACTCTTCCTACACTATTTGAAACCCTTGAGAGCAGGAGCATGCTTCTTGCTCCAAAGCAGAGTGTGTTCTATGTATTAGAACTCTGGTTTGAATTTCCCTACATAAACAGAGGTTTATACCATGCTTTCAGTCTTGCTACAAGCAACAGTTCTTTAGGGGTAAACGCAGTCACCCTTTGATAAACACAGTGCAATCAGACCACTTCTGTCTTCCCAGGGAGAGAAGCGCATGCGATGTAAGAATAGCTGCTCTTTTTTCAGTTTCATAAGCTATGTCCCTTGTGTGTAAAAACCTCAGTTCTTTAGTTCTGAGCAAGCTCACTGTTCCTGCTGTATTGCAAACACTGTAAAGCAGGAGTCTGCATCTTGCTAGAAACCAGAATATGTATCTTTCAATAGAACTCTGTGTTGATTTTCTCTTCAAAACAGGCCTTTAAAGGATAGATGCAGAGTTCCTATAAGCAACAGTTCATTTCTGGAAAACCCAGTCACTTTTGTGTTCCAGTGGAGATACACAGTGCAAACAGCCCTCTCGTGTGTTCACTACAAGTCAGAGAATTGGATGAAGGGGAGCTGCTGGTCTTATGAGTTTCCTAAGCAGATTTGAATGAAATGTGGCCAGAGTGTGTAGGAAGCACACAGTGTTTGTTCTGAGCATGCTCACTCTTCCTACACTATTGGAAACACTGGAGAGCAAGAGCATGCTTCTTGCTCCAAAGCAAAGTGTGTTCCATGTGTTAGAACTCTGGTTTGAATTTCCCTACATAAATGGAGGTTAATCCCATTCTTTCAAACTTCCTACAAGCAACAGTTCCTTTTGGGTAAAGGCAGTCACTAATTGAGAAAAAGAGTGCAAACAGACCACCTCTCTCTTTCCAGCAAGTGAAGGGCATGCGATGTAAGATTAGCTGCTCTTCTCTCAGTTTCATAAGTTAATGTCCCTTGTTTTTTTAAAACCTCAGTTCTTTAGTTCTGAGTAAGCTCACTGTTCCTTCTGTATTGGAAACACTGGAAAGCAGGAGGTGCTTCTTGCTCCAAAGCAGCATGTGCAATCGTTATGAAACTCTGGGTTGAATTACCCTTCCTAAACAGAGTTTAATACCATGCTGTCAGTCTTCCTAATAGCAACAGTTAATTTCGGGTTATACCAGTCACCCTTGTGTTCTCATTGAGACACAAAGTGAAAAGGGCCCTTGCCTGGGTTCTCAACTTTTGCAGCGCATTGGATTTAAGAGGAGCTGCTGTTTTTTATCCGTTTTCTAAGCAGAGCTGAACTAGATTTGGCCCGTGTGTTTAGGAAGCACAATTCTTTCATTCTGAGCTAGCTCACTGTTCCTGCTGTACTGCAAACACTGGAAAGCAGGACTCTGCATCTTGCTAGAAACCACAGAATGTTTCTTGCAAGAGAACTCTGGGTTGATTTTCTCTTCACAAAAGGCCTTTAATCTCAAGATGTCAGTCTTCCTACAAGCAACAGTTCATTTCTTGTAAACCCAGGCAGTTCTGGGCTCCAATTGAAATACACAGCCCTCCCGTGTGTTTCCAGCAAGTACAGCATATTGGATGTAGGAGGGGCTGCTGGTCTTATGAGTTTCCTAAGCAGATTTGAACAAGATGTGGCTGGAGTGTGTAGGAAGCACACTATTTTGTTTTGAGCAAGCTCACTCTTCCTACTCTATTGGAAACACTGGAGAGGAGGAGCATGCGTCTTGCTCCAAAGCAGAGTGTGTTTGATGTATTGCAACTCTGGTTTGAATTTCCCTTCATAAACAGAGGTTAATCCCATGCTTTCAGTCTTCCTACAAGCAACAGTTCTTTTTGGGTAACCCCAGTCACCCTTTGAGAAACACAGTGCAAACAGACCATTTCTTTCTTCCCAGCAAGAGAAGCGCATGCAATGTAAGATTAGCTGCTATTTTTTTCTGTTTAATAAGCCATGTCTCTTCTGTGTAAAACCCTCAGTTCTTTATTTCTGAGCAAGCTCACTGTTCCTGCTGCATTCAAAACACTGGAAAGCAGGACGTGCTTCTTTCTCCAAAGCAGAGTGTGTATATTTTAAGGAAACTCTGGGTGTAATTTCCATTCCTAAATGGAGTTTACACCCATGCACTCAGTCTTCCTACATGCAGCAATTCATTTAAGGTTAACCCAGTCACTTTTGTGCTTCATTGAGATACACAGTGAAAAGGGCTGTTGCCTTGGTTGTCAACATGTGCATCGCATAGGATGTAAGTGGAGCTGCTGTTTCTTATCCATTTTCTAGGCAGAGTTGGACTAGATATGGCCTGTGTGTTTAGGAAGCACAATTCTTTCGTTCTGAGTAAGCTTACTGTTGCTTGTTTTTTGTAAACACTGGAAAGCAGGAGTCTGTAAGTTGCTAGAAACCAGAGCATGTTTCTTGCAAGGGAACTCAGGGTTGATTTTCTCTTCAAAAAAGGCCTTGAATTGCAAGATGTCAATCTTCCTACAAGCAACAGTTCATTTCTGGTAAACTTAGGCACTCTTGGGCTCCAATTGAGATACACAGTGCAAAAAGCCCTCCCGTGTGTTCCCAGCAAGTGCAGCATATCGAATGTAGGAGGAGCTACCAGTCTTATGAGTTTCCTAAGCAGATGTGAACTAGATGTGGCTCGAGTGTGGAGGAAGCAAGCTCACTCTTCGTACACTCTTTGAAACACTGGAGAGCAGGAGCCTGCTTCTTGCTCCAAAGCAGTGTTTTCTATGTATTAGAACTCTGGTTTGAATTTCCCTATATAAACAGAGGTTAATACCATGCTTTCAGTCTTCCTACAAGCAACAGGTCTTTTCAGATAAACACAGTCACCCATTGATAAACACAGTGCAAACAGACCACTTCTGTCTTCCCAGGGAGAGAAGCGCATGCGATGTAAGATTAGCTGCTCTTCTTTCAGTTTCATAAGCTATGTCCCATGTGTGTAAAAGCCTCAGTTCTTTCATTCTGAGCAAGCTCACTGTTCCTGCTGTATTGCAAACACTGGAAAGCAGGAGTCTGCATCTTGCTAGAAGCCAGAGTAAGTTTCTTGCAAGAGAGCTCTGGGTTGATTTTCTCTTATAAAAAGGCCTTTAATTGCAAAATGTCAGTCTTCCTTCAAACAACAGTTCATTTCTGGTAAACCCAGTCACTATTGGGCTCCAATTGTGATACACAGTGCAAACAGCCGTCCCATGTGTTCCCAGTAAGTGCAGCATATTGGATATAGGAGGAGCTGCTGGTCTTGAGTTTCCTATGCAGATTTGAGCTAGATATGCCCCGAGTGGGTAGGAAGCATACTTTTTTTGTTCTGAGCATACTCACTCTTCCAACTCTATTGGAAACATGGGAGAGCAAGAACATGCTTCTTTCTCCAAAGCAAAGTGTGTTCCTTGTATTAGAACTCTGGTTTGATTTACCCTACATAAACGGCCATTAATTCCATGCTTTCAGTCTTCCTACAAGCAAGAGATCTTTTCGGGTAAACCCAGTCACCAACTGAGAAACACAGCGCAAACAGACCACTTCTCTCCTGCCAGCAAAGGATACAGAAGCAATGTAAGGTTAGCTGCTTTTCGTTCAGTTTCATAAGCTATGTCACTTGTGTGTAAAAACCTCAGATCTATAGTTCTGAGCAAGCTCACTGTTCCTTCTGTATTCCAAACACTGTACAGCATGAGTCTGCATCTTGCCAGAAACCAGAGTATGTTTCTTGCAAGAGAGCTCTGGGGTCATTTTCTCTTCAAATAGGTCTTTAATTGCAAGATGTCTGTCCTCCTACAAGCAAAAGTTCATTTTGTGTTAACCCAGTCACTTTTGTGCTCTCATTGAGATACACAGTGAAAAGTGCCCTTGCCTCTCTTCTCAAAATGGGCAGCAATTTGAATGGAAGAGGAGCTCCTGTTTCTTATCCATTTTCTAAGCAGAGTTGAACTAGATATGTCCCGTGTATATAGGAAGCACAGTTCTTTTGTGCTGAGCAAGGTCACTGTTCCTCCTGTGTTGCAAACTCTGGAAAGCAGGAGTCTGCATCCTGCTAGAAACCAGAGTATGTTTCTTGAAAGAGAAGTCTGGGTTGATTTTCTCTTCAAAAAAGCCTTTAACTGCAAGATGTCAGTCTTCCTTCAAGCAACAGTTCATTTCGGGTTAACTCAGTCATTTTTGTGCTCTCTGAGAAAGACAATGAAAAGGGCTCTTGCCTCGGTTCTCAACATGGCCAGCACATTGGATGTAAGAAGAGCTGCTGTTTTTTTATCTGTTTTCTAAGTAGAGTTGAACTAGATTTGGCCAGTGTATATAGGAAGCACAGTTCTTTCGTTCTGAGCAAGGTCACTGTTCCTGCTCTATTGGAAACACTGGAAAGCAGGATATGCTTCTTGTTCCACAGCAGAGTGTGTATAGTGTAAGGAAAATCTGGGTGGAATTTCCCTACCTAAACTGTTCCTGCTGTATTGCCAACACCGGAAAGCAGGAGTCTGCATCTTGCTAGAAAACAGAGTATGTCTCTTGCAAGAGAACTCTGGGCTGATTTTCCCTTCAAAAAAGGCCTTTAATCACAAAGTGTCAGTCTTCCTACAAGCAACAGTTCATTTCTGGTAAACCCAGTCACTTTTGTGCTCAAATTTTGATACTCAGTGTAAACAGTCCTTCCTTGTTTTCCCAGCAAGTGTACCATATTGGATGTAGGAGGACCTGCTGGACTTATGAGTTTCCTTAGCAGATTTGATCTAGATCTGTCCGGAGTGTGTAGGAAGCATCCTGTTTTTGTTGTGAGCAAGCTTACTCTTCCTACTCCATTGGAAACACTGGAGAACATGAGCATGCTTCTTACTCCAAAGCAGAGTGTGTTTCATGTATTGTTACTCTGGTTTGAATTTCTCTTCATAAACGGAGGTTAATCCCATCCATTCAGTCTTACTACAAGGAACAGTTCTTTTTGGGTAAACCCAGTTACCCATTGAGAAACACAGTGCACACAGACCACTTCTCTCTTCCCAGTAAGAGACGCACATGCGATGGATGGTTAGCTGCTATTCTTTAGGTTTCACAAGCTATGTCCCATGTGTGTAAAAGCCTCATTTCTTTAGTTCTGAGCAAGCTCACTGTTTCTGCTATATTGCAAACAGTGGAAAACAGGAGTCTGCATCTAACTAGAAACCAGAGTATGTTCCTTACAAGAGAACTCTGGGTTGATTTTCTCTTTGCAAAAGGCCTTTAATCACAAGATGTCAGTCTTCCTACAAGCAACAGTTCATTTCGGGTTAACCCAGTCACTCTTGTGCTCTCATTGAGATACTCAATAAAAAGGGCCCTCGCCTCAGTTCTCAACATGTGCAGCGCATTGGACATAAGAGGAGCTGCTGTTTCTTTCTGTTTCTAAGCAGAGTTGAAATAGATATGGCCCGTGTATATAGAAATCACTGATCTTTCCTTCTGAGCAAACTCACTGTTCTTGCTGTGTGGCAAACACTGGAAAGGAGGAGTCTGCATCTTGCTAAAAACCAAAGTATGTTTCCTGCAAGAGAAATTTGGGTTGATTTTCTCTTTAAAAAAGCATTTAATCGCAAGATGTCAGTTGTCCTACAAGCAACAGTTCATTTCTGGTAAACCCATTGGGCTCCAATTAAGATACAAAGTGCAAACCGCCGTCCTGTGTGTTCCCAGCAACTGCTCGTTTTGGATGTAGGAGGATCTGCTGGTCTTATGAGTTTACTAACCAGATTTGAAGTAGATGTGGCTTGAGTGTTTAGTAAGCACACTTTTTTTTTTTAAATTTTTTTAGCAAGCTCTCTCTTCCTAAAGTATTGGAAACACTGGAGAGCAAGAGCATGCTTCTTCCTCCAAAGCAGGGAGTGTTACATGTATTGGAACTCTGGTTTCAATTTCCCTTCATAAATGGAGATTAATCTCATGCTCTCAGTTTCATAAGTTATGTCCCTTGTGTGTAAAAACCTCAGTTCTTTAGTTCTGAGCAAGCTCACTGTTCCTGCTTTATTCCAAACACTGGAAAGCAGGAGTCTGCATCTTGCTAGAAACCAGAGTATGTTTTTTGCAAAAGAACTCTGGATGATTTTCTCTTCAACAAAGGGCTTTAATCACAAGATGTCAGTCTTCCTACAAACAACAGTTCTGTTCTAGTAAATCCAGGCACTCTTGGGCTGCAATTGAGATACACAGTGCAAACAGCCGTCTGTGTGTTCCCTGCAAGTGCAGTGTATTGATGTGGGAGGACCTGTTCTTATGAGTTTGCTAAGCAGATTTGAACTACATGTGGCCCAAGTGTGTAGAAAACACACTTTTTTTGTTCTGAGCAAGCTCACTCTTCCTACTTTATTGGAAACACTGGAGAGCAGTAGAATGATTCTTGCTCCAAAGCAGAATGTGTTTCATGTTTTGGAACTTTGGTTTGAATTTCCCTTCATAAACGGAGGTTAATACTCTGCTTTCAGTCTTCCTACAAGCAACAGTTCTTTTCGGGTTAACCCAGTCACTCATTGCTAAAGAGAGTGCAGACAGCACTATTGTCTCTTCTCAGCAAGAGAAGCACATGGGTTGTAAGACTAGCTGCTCTTCTCTCAGTTTCTTAGCACAGTTAAACTACATATGTCCCTAGTGTGTAGAAAGTTCAGTTCTTTTGTTCTGAGTAAGCTCACTGTTCCTGCTGTATTGGAAACACTGGAAAGTAGGATGTGCTTCTTGCTCCCAAGCAGAGTGTGTATATTGTAAGGAAACTCTGGGTTGAATTTCCCTTACTAAATGGATTTTAAGGCCATGCTGTCTGTCTTCCTACATGCAACAGTTCATTTCTGGTTAACCCACTCACTCTTGTGCTCTCATTGAGATACACTTTGAAAAGGGACCTCGCCTCAGTTCTCAACATGTAAAGAACTTTGGACGTAAGAGGAGCTGCTGTTTCTGATCCGTTTTCTATGCACAGTTGAACTAGATATGGCCTGTGTGTATAGGAAGCACAGTTCTTTCATTCTGAGCAAGGTCACTGTTCCTGCTGTATTGCAAACACTGGAAAACAGGAGATTGCATCTCGCTAGAAACCACAGTGTGTTTCATGCAAGAGAACTATGGGTTGATTTTCTCTACAAAAAGGCCTTTATTCGCAAGATGTCAGTCTTCCTCCAAGCAACAGTTCATTTATAGTAAACCCAGTCACTCTTGGGCTCCAATTGAGATACACAGTGCAAAGAGCCCTGCTGTGTGTTCCCAGCAAGTGCAGTGTATTGGATGTAGAAGGATCTGCTGGACTTATGAGTTTGCTAAACATATTTGAACCAGATGTGGCCTGAGTGTGTAGGAAGAACACTTTTTTTATATGAACAAGCTCACTGTATTGAAAACACTGGAGAGCAGGAGCATTCTTCTTGCTCCAAAGCAGAGTGTGCTTCATGTATTGGAACTCTGGTTTGAATTTCTCTTCATAAACGGAGGTTAATCCCATGCTTTCAGTCTTCCTACATGCAACAGTTCTTTTCAGGTAATCCCAGTCACCAATTGAGAAACTCAGTGCAAACAGACCAATTCCAGCTTCCCAGCAAGAAAAGCACATGCGATGTAAGATTAGCTGCTCTTCTGTCAGTTACATAAGCTATGTCCCTTGGTTGTAAAAATCTCAGTTCTTTAGTTCTGACCAAGCTCACTTTTCCTGCTGTATTGGAAACACTGGAAAACAGGAGTCTGCATCTTGCTAGAAACCAGAGTATGTTTCTTGCAAGAGAACTCTGGGTTGATGTTCTCTTCAAAAAAGGTATTTAATCAGAAGATGTCAGTCTTCCTACAAGCAACAGTTCATTCCTGGTAAACCCAGTCACTCATAGGCTCCAATTGAAATATACAGTACAAAAAGCCCTCCCTGTGTTCCCAGCAAGAGCAGCATATTGGATATGGGAGAAGCTGCTGTACTTTTGAGTTTGCTCAGCAGATTTGAACTACATGTTGCCTGAGTGTGTAGGAAGCATACTTTTTTTATTCTGAGCAAGCTCACTCTTCCTACTATATTGGAAATACTGGAGGCAAGAGCATGCTTCGTGCTCAAAAGCAGAGTGTGTTTCATGTATTGGAACTCTGGTTTGAATTTCCCTTCATAAATGGAGGTTAATCCCATGCTTTCAGTCTTCCTACAAGCAACAGTGGGTAAACCCAGTCACCCGTTGAGAAACATAGTGCAAACAGACCACTTATCTCTTTCCAGCAAGAGAAGCACATGTGATGTAAGATAACCTAATTTTCTTCCAGGTTCATAAGCTATGTCCATTATGTGTAAAAACCTCAGTTCTTTAGTTCTGAGCAAACTCACTGTTCCTGCTGTATTGGAAACACTGGAAAGAAGGACGTGCTTCTTGTTCCAAAGCAGAGTGTATATATCGTAAGGAACCTTTGGTTTGAATGCTGTCAGTCTTCCTAAAAGCAACAGTTCATTTCAGGTTAAACCAGTCACTCTTCTTTTCTCATTGAGATACACATTGAAAAGGGCCCTTGCTTTGTTCTCAACATATGCAGCGCATTGGACATAAGAGGAGCTGCTGTTTCTTATCCATTTTCTATGCACAGTTGAGCTAGATATGGCCCATGTGTATAGGAAGCTCAGTTCTTTCTTTCTGAGCAAGTTCACTCTATTTGCTGTATTGCAAACCCTGGTAAGCAGTAGGTTGCATCTTGCTAGAAACCATAGTATGTTTCTTGCAAGAGGAGTCTGGGTTGATTTTCTCTTCAATAAAGGCCTTTAATCACAAGATGCCAGTCTTCCTACAAGCATCAGTTCATTTCTGGCAAACCCAGTCACTCTTGGTCTCCAATTGTGATACACATTGCAAACCGACCTCACGTGTGTTCCCAGCAAGTGCAGCATATTTGGATGTAGGAGGAGCTGCTGTTTCTTATCCATTTTCTAAGCAGATTTGAACTAGATGTGGACGGAGTGTGTAGGAAGCACTTCTTTGTTTGATCAATTTCACTCTTCCTCCTCTATTTGAAACACTGGAGAGCAAGAACATGCTTCTTGCTCCAAATCAAAGTGTGTTCCATGGATTAGAAGTCTGGTTTGAATTTCCCTAAATAAACAGAGGTTAATCCCATGCTTTCAGTCTTCCTACAGGCAACAGTTCATTTCGGGTTAACCCAGTCACTCTTTTGCTCTCACTGAGATGCACAGCGAAAAGGGGCCTTGCCTCGGTTCTTAACATGTGCAGTGCATTGGATGTAAGAGGAGCTGCTGTTTCTTATCCGTTTTCTAAGCACATTTGAACTAGATATGGCCTGTGTGTGTAGGAAGCATAGAACTATCAATCTGAGCAAGCTCACTGTTCCTGCTGTATTGCAAACACTGGAAAGCAAGAGTCTGCTTCTTGCTAGAAAGCAGAGTGTGTTTCTTGCAAGAGAACTCTGGGTTGATTTTCTCTTCAAAAAGGGCCTTTAATTGCAAGATGTCAGTCTTCCTATAAGCAACAGTTCATTTCTGGTAAACCCAGACACTCTTGGGCTCCAATTGAGATACAAAGTGCAAACAGCCCTCCCGTGTTTTTCCAGCTAGTGCAGTGTATTGGATGTAGGAGGAGCTGCTGGTGTTATGAGTTTCCTGAGCAGATTTGAACTAGATGTGGCCCAAGTGTGTAGGAAGCACAATTTTTTTTGTTCTGAGCAAGCTCACTCTTCCTACTCTATTGGAAATACTGGATTGCAGGAGTATGTTTCTTGCTTCAAAGTAGAGTATGTTTCATGTAACAGAAGTCTGGTTTGAATTTACCTTCATAAATGGAGGTTAATCCCATGCTTTCAGTCTTCCTACAAGTGTCAGTTCTTTTTGGGCAAACCCAGTCACCCTCTGAGAAACACAGTGCAAACAGACCACTTCTCTCTTCACAGAAAGGGAAGCACATGCGATGTAAAATTAGCCGCTCTTCTTTCATTTTCATAATCTATAACCCTTGCATGTAAAAGTCTCAGATCTTTAGTTCTGAGCAAGCTCCCAGTTCCTGCTGTACTGGAAACACTGGCAAACAGGATGTGCTTCTTGCTCCAAAGTAGAGTGTGTATTTCGTAAGGAAACTCTGGGTTGAATTTCCCTTCCTAAACGGAGTTTAAGCCCATGCTGTCTGTCTTCCTAAAAGCAACAGTTCATTTCGAATTAACCCAGTCACTCTCGTTCTCTCATTGAGATACACAGTGAAAAGTGCCCTCGCCTCGATGTCAACATTTGCAGCACATTGCATGTAAGAGGAACTGCTGATCTTATGAGTTTCCTAAGCAGATTTGTACTAGATGTGATCTGAGATTGTAGGAAGCACATTTTTTTTTGTTCTGAGCAAGCTCACTCTTCCTTCTCTATTGGAAACACTGGAGAGCAGGAGCATGCTTCTTGCTCCCAAGCAGAGTGTGTTTCATGTATTGGAACTCTGGTTTGAATTTCCCTTCATAAACCGAAGTTAATCCTATGCTTTCAGTCTTCACACAAGCAACAGTTGTTTTCGGGAAAAGCCTGTTTTTCATTGCAGCAGAAAGTGCAGACAGCCAACTTGTCTCTTCCCATTAAGAAAACCACATGTATTGCAAGACTAGCTGCTCTTATCTCAGCTTCTCAAGCACACTTAAAAACTACATATGTCGCTTGTGTGTAGAACGTACAGTTCTATTGTTCAGAGCAAGATCCTGGTGTGTTGTAAAATCTGGAAATCAGGAGCTTGTTTCTTGCTCTGAAACAGAGTGTGTTTCATGTAAGAGAACTGGTCTGTATTTCCCTTCAGAAACGGACTTCAATCCCAGGCTCTGTGTCATTCTACAAGCAACAGTTCATTTCAGGTAAACTCAGACACTGTTTGGCTGTAATGAAGATGCAAAGCTCACACGTTTCTATTCAGGAATTGTAGAGCATTGGATGTAAGTGAAGGTGTGGTTTGTATCAGTTTCATAAGAGAGTTGAACTAGATATGGTCCATATGTTTAGGAAACACAGTTCTTTTGTTCTGAGCAAGTTCCCCTTTGCTGCTGTATTGGAAACACTGGAAAGCAGTAGCGTGCTTCTTGCTCTAAAGCAGAGTATGTTTCATATATGAGAACTCTGGTCTGAATTTCCCTTCAGCAACGGACTTCATTCCCTACAAGCAACAGTTCATTTCTGGTAAACCCAGTCACTCTTTGATGTAAATTAAGATACACAGTGTGCTAAGCTCACACGTTTCTAACCAACCATTGCAGAGCATTGGATGTAAGAAGAGCTGTGGTTTGTATCAGTTTCATGAGCAGAGTTGAACTATATATGCTCCATATATGTAGGAAACACAGTTCTTTTGTTCTGAGCACACTCACGTTTTGTGTTTTATTGGACTTTCTGGAAAGCAGGAATGTGCTTCTTGCTCTAAAGCAGAATGGGTTTCATGTATGAGAACTCTGGTCTGAATTTCCCTTTAGAAACAGACTTCAATCCTGGGCTCTTTGTCTTCCTACAAGCAACATTTCATTTCTGGTAAATCCAGTCAGTGTTGGGCTCAAATGAAGATACACAGTGAGTTAAACTCACATGTTTCTAACCAGAAATTGCACATCATTGGATGTAAGGGAACTGTGGTTGTATCAGTTTCATAAGCAGAGTTGAACTATATATGCTCCATATATGTAGGAAACACAGTTCTTTTGTTCTGATCATGCTCACTTTCCTGCTGTATTGGAAATTCTGGAAAGCAGAAGCTTGCTTTTTGCTCTAAAGCAGAGTGTGTTTCATGTATGAGAACCCTGGTCTGAATTTCCCTTCAGAAAGGGAGTTATATGGCAGGCTCAGTGTCTTGCGAGTAGCAACAGTACATTTCTGGTAAACCAATTCTGGGTTCTGTATCTCCCTACAAGGGACAGTTCATTTGTGGCAAACTAAGTCACTCTTTGACTTAATTGAAGATACACAGCACCAAGCTCACACTTTTTTAACAAGCAATTGCAGAGTATTGAATGTAAGAGGAGCTGTGGTTTGTATCAGTTACATAAGAAGAGGTGAACTAGATAAGGTCCAGATGCTTAGGAAACACAGGTCTTTTGTTCAGAGCACGTTCCTCTTTCTTGGTGTATTTCAAACACTGGAAAGAAGGAGCGGGCTTCTTTCTCTAAAGCAGAGTGTGTTTCATATATGAGAACTCTGGTCTGAATTTCCCTGTAGAAACGGACTTCAATCCAGGGCTCTGCTTCCTACAAGCAACAGTTCATTCTGGTAAACTCAGTCAATCTTGGGTCTAGTGAAGATATGCAGTGTGCTAAGCTCACACGTTTGATACCAGCAATTGCAGAGCATTGGATGTTTCATAAGCAGAGTTGAACTAGATATGGTCCGTATGTGTTGGAAACACTCTTAAGCTCCTGCTTTCCAGAGTTTCCAGTGTGAGCCTGCTCATGTTTCTTGCTGCATTGGAAACTCTGGAAAGCAGGAGCATGCTTCTTGCTCTAAAGCAGAGTGTGTTACATGTATGAGAACTATGTTCTGAATTACCCTTCGGAAATGGAGTTAAATCCTGAGCTCTGTGTCTTCTCAAAACCAACAGTTCATTTTTGGTAAACCCAGTCACTCTTGGGCACAAATGAAGATGTACAGTGTGCTAAGCTCACTCCTTTCTTGCCAGCAATTGCACAGCACTTGGTGTAAGGGGAGCTGTGGTTTCTATCAGTTTCATAAGCTGAGTTGAACTAGATATGGTACATATGTGTAGGAAGCACAGATCTTTTGTTCTGAGCAGGCTGCTGTTTCCTGCTGGATTGGAAACTGGAAATCAGAAATGTGCATCTTGCTCTAAAGCAGAGTGTGTTTCATGTATGAGAACTCTGGTCTGAATTTCCATTCAAGACAGAGTTAAATCCCGGGCTCTGTGTCTTCCTTGAAGCAACGGTACTTATCTAGTAAACCATGTCACTCTTGGGCTCAAATGAAGATACACCGTATGCTAAGTTAACACGTTTCTTACCAGAAATTGCAGAGCATTGGATGTGAGAGGAGCTGTGGTTTGTATCAGTTTCATAAGCAGAGTTGAACTGGATATGGTCCGCATGTGTAGGAAACTCAATTCTTTGGTTACGAGCACTCTCGTGTTTCCTGCTGTATTGGAAACTCTGGAAAGCAGGAGCGTGCATCTTGCTCTAAAGCAGAGTATGTTTCATGTATGAGAAATCTGGTATGAATTTCAGTGCAGAAACGGAGTTAAATCCCGGGCTCTGTGTCTTCTTACAAGCAATAATTCATTTCTGGTAAACCCAGGCACTCTTTGGCTGAAATGAACATACACACACAGTTCTTACCAACAATTGCAGAGCACTGGATGTAAGAGGAGCTTTGGGTTCTATCAGTTTCATAAGCTTAGTTGAACTAGATATGGTCCGTAAGTGTAGGAAACAATTTTTTTTTTTGTTCTGAGCACGCTCACTTTTACTGCTGTATTGGAATGTATGGAAAGCAGGAACGTGCTTCTGGCTCTAAAGCAGAGTGTGTTTCAGGTTTGAGAACTCTGGTCTGAATTTCCCTTCAGACAAGGAGTTAAATCCCAGGCTCTGTGTCTTCTTCTGAACCTCATTTCATTTCAGGTAAATGCACTCACTCTTGCACTCAAAGGAAGATACACAGTGCGCTAGCTCACAAGTTTGTTACCAGCAAATGGAGAGCACTCGATGTAACAGGAGCTGTAGTTTGTATCAGTTTCATAATCAGAGTAGAAGTAGATATTCTCCATATGTGAAGGAAAGACAGTTCTTTTGTGTAGGAAACATAGTTCATTTGTTCTGACCATGCTCACGTTTCCTGCTTTAATGGAAAAACTGGAAAGCAGGAGCGTGATTCTTGCTCTAACATACTGAGGTTTTCATGTATGAGAATTCTGGTCTGAATTTCCCTTCAAAAAAGGAGGTAAATCTGGGCTCTGTGTCTTCCTACAAGCAACTGTTCATTTCTGGTAAACCCAGTCAATCCTGGGCTCAAATTGAAGATACACAGTGCACTAAGTTCACACGTGTCTAAATAGCAATTATAGATTATTGGATGTAAGAGTAGCTGTGGTTTGTATCAGTTTCATAAGCAGAGTTGAACTAGATATGGTCTGTATGTGTAGGAAAAATAGTTTTTTGTTCTTAGCATTCTCACTTTTCCTGTTGTATGGAAACTCTGGAATGCAGAGGGTGTGTCATGTATGAGAAGTCTAGTCTTAATTTCAATGCAAAAATGGAGTTAAATCCTGGGCTCTGTGTCTTCTTACAAGCAACAATTCATTTCTGGTAAACCCAGTCATTCCTGGGCTCAAATGAAGATACAAAGTGGACTAAGTTCACACGATTCTAAACAGAAATTGCAGATTATTAGATGTAAAAGGAGCTGTGGTTTGTATCAGATTCATAAGCAGTGTTGAAGTAGATATGGTCAATATGTCTATAAAACACAGTTCCTTTGTTCTGAGCATTCTCACGTTTCCTGCTGTTTTGGAAACTGTGGAAAGCAGGAGCATGCTTCTTGCTCTAAAGCTTAGTGTGTTTCATGTATGTGAACTCTGGTCTGAATTTCCTTTCAGAACCGTAGTTAAATTTCAGGGTCTGTTTCTTATTACAAACACCAATTCATTCATGGTAAACCCAGTCATACTTGGGCTCAAATGAAGATACACACAAGTTTCATACCCAGAATTGCAGAACACTGAATGCAAGAGGAGCTGTGGTTTGTATTCGTTTCATAAGGAGAGGTGAACTTCATATGGTCCGTATGTGTAGGAAACACACTTCTTTTGTTCTGAGCATTCTCATGCTTCCTTCGCTATTGGAAACTATGGAAAGCAGGAGAGCACTTCTTGCTCTAAAGCAGATTGTGTTTCATGTATGAGAACTCTGGTCTGAATATCACAGCAGAAATGGAGTTAAATCCCAGGCTCTGTGTCTTGTTACAAGCACCAATTCATTTCTATTAAACCCAGTCACTATTTGGCTCACATAAACATACATGCACGTTTCTTACCAGCAATTGCAGAGCACTGGATGTAACAGGAGCTGTGATTTGTATTAAATTCATAAGCAGAGTTGAACTTGTTATGGTCTGTATGTAGAGGAAACACAATTCTTTTGTTCTGAGGACACTCACGTTTCCTGCTGTGTTATAAACTCTTGAAAGCAGGAGTGTGCTTCTTGCTCTAATGCTGAGAGTGTTTTACACATGAGAACTCTTTTCTGAATTTCTCTTCAGAAAAAGAGTTAAACTTCATGCTCTGTGTTTTATTATTAGCAACAATTAATTTCTGGTAAACCCAGTGACACTTGGTCTCAAATGAATATACACACACCTTTATTACCAGGAATTGCAGAACACTGGATGTAAGAGCAGCTGTAGTTTGTATGAGTTTCATAAGCAGAGTAGAACTAGATATGGTGCCTATGTGTAGAAAACACTTTCCTTTGTTATGAGCATGCTGGTGTTTCCTGCTGTATTGGAAACTCTGGAAAGCAGGAGGAGGCTTTTGCTCTAAAGCAGAGTATGTTTCATGTATGAGAACTCTGGTCTTAATTTCCCTTCAGGAATGGAGTTAAATCTAGGTATCTGTGTCTTCTTCTGAACAACAATTCATTTCTGGTAAACCCAGTCACTCTAGGGTTCAAAAGAAGATACACAGTGCACTAATCTCACAAGTTTGTTACCAGCAAATGCAGAGCACTGGATGTAATAGGAAACACAGTTGATTTGTTCTGAGCACGCTCACATTTCCTGCTTTATTGTAAAATCTGGAAAGCAGATGCGTGATTCTTGCTCTAAGGCAGAGTGGGTTTCATATATGAGAACTCTGGTCTAAATTTCTCTTCAGACAAGGAGGTAAATCCCGGGCTCTGTGTCTTCCTACAAGCAACTGTTCATTTCTGGTAAACCCAGTCAATCCTGGGCTCACTAAGTTCACACGTTTCAAACAGCAATTGCAGAATATTGGATGTAAGAGTAGCTGTGGTTTGTATCAGTTTCATAAGCAGAGTTGAACTAGATATGGTCCGTTTGTGTAGGAAACACAGTACTTCTTGATCTAAAGCAGTCTATGTTTCAGGTATAAAAATCTAGTCTGAATTACCATTTACAAACAGAGTAAAATACCGGGCTGTGTTTCGTCCTACAAACAACAGTTATTTTCTGGTAAACACAGTCACTCTTGGGTTGAAATTAATAAACAAAGTGCACCATGCTCACATGTTTCTAACCTGCAATTGCAAAGCATTGAATGTAAAAGGAGCTGTGGTTTGTATGTTTCATAGGCACAGTTGAACTACATATGGTCCGTATATAGGAAATCTGTTCTTTTCTTCTGAGCACACTCCCGTTCCCTGCTGTATTGGAAACTGTGGAAAGCAGGAGCAAGCTTCTTGCTCTAAAGCAGAGTAGGTTTCATGTATGAGAATTCTGGTCTGAATTTCCCTTCAGACAAGGAGGTAAATCCCGGGATCTGTGTCTTCTTCTGAACAACAATTCATTTCTGGTAAACCCAGTCACTCTTGGACTCAAATGAAAATAAACAGTGTACTAAGCTCACAAGTTTGTTACCAGAAAATGTAGAGCACTGAATTTAACAGGAGCTGTGGTTTGTATCAGTTTCATAATCAGAGTAGAAGTAGATATTCTCTGTATGTGAAGGAAACACAGTTCTTTTAGGTAGGAAAAATAATTCTTTTGTTCTGAGCATGCACACTTTTCTTGCTGTATTAGAAAATCTGGAAAGCAGGAGCGTGCTTCTTGCACTAAAGCAGAGTGTGTTTCAAGTATGAGAACTCTGGTCTGAATTTCCCTTCAGAAAAGGAGGTTAATCGGGGGCTGTGTGTCTTCTTATAAACAACTGTTCATTTCTGGTAAACCCAGTCAATCCTGGGATCCAATGAATTTACACAGTGCGGAAAGTTCATATGTTTCTATACAGCAATTGCAGAATATTGGATGTAAGAGGAGCTGTGGTTTGTATCAGTTTCATAAGCAGAGGTGAACGAGAAATGGTCTGTATGTGTAGGAAACACAGTACTTTTTTTCTGAGTGCGCTCACGTATACTGGTGTATTGGAAAATCTGGAAATCAGGAGCGTGCTTCTTGATCTAAAGCAGTCTATGTTTCAGATATGAAAATCTGGTCTGAATTTCCATTCACAAACAGAGTTAAATACCTGGCTCTGTTTCGTCCTACAAACAACAGTTATTTTCTGGTAAACCCAGCCACTCTTGGGCTCAAATGAATAAACAGAGTGTGCCAAGCTCACAGGATTCACAGCAGCAATTGCAAAGCATTGAATTAAGAGGAGCTGTAGTTTGTATCAGTTTCATAAGCATAGTTGACCTAGACATGGTCTGTACGTAGGAAATCAGTTCTTTTTCATGTATTAGAACTTTGGTCTGAATTTCTCTTCAGAAACGGAGTTAAATCTGGGGATCTGTGTCTTCTTACATGCAAAAATTCATTTTTGGTAAACCCAGTCATTCTTGGGCACATATGAAGATACACAGACGTTTCTTACCTGCAATTGCAGAGCACTGGATGTAATAGGAGCTGTGGTTTGTATCAGTTTCATTAGCAGAGTTGAACTAGATATGGTCCTTATGTGTAGGAAACACCATTGTTTGATCTGAGCATGCTTACGTTTCCTGCTGTATTAGAGACTCTGGAAGGCAGGAGCGTGCTTCTTGCTCTAAAGCAGAGTGTGTTTCATTTATGAGAACTCTGGTCTAATTTACCTTCAGAAAGGGAGTTAAATGGCAGGCTCAGTGTCTTGTGAGTAGCAACAGTACATTTCTGGTAAACCAAGTCTTTCCTGGGCTCAAATGAAGATACACAGTGTGCTAAGTTCACACGTATCTAAACAGCAATTGCAGGATATTGAATAGAAGAGGAGCTGTGGTTTCTTCTGAACAACATTTCATTTCTGGTAAACACAGTCACTCTTGGACTCAAATGAAGATACATAGTGTGCTAAGCTCACTAGTTTATTACCAGCAATAGTAGAGCACTGGATATAACAGGTGCTGTGGTTTGTATCAGTTTCATAATCAGAGTAGAAGTAGATATTCTCTGTATGTGATGGAAACACAGTTCTTTTGTGTAGGAAACATAATCCTTTGTTCTGAGCACGCTCAGCTTTCCTGCTGTATTGGAAAATCTGGAAAGCAGGAGCATGATTCTTGCTCTAAAGCAGAATGGGTTTCATGTATGAGAACTCTGGTCTGAATTTCCCTTCAGACAAGGAGGTAAATCGCGGGCTCTGTGTCTTCCTACAAGCAACTGTTCATTTCTGGTAAACCCAGTCAATTGTGGGCTCAAATGAAGATACACAGGGTGCTAAGTTCACACTTTTCTAAACAGCAATTGTGGATTATTGGATGTAAGAGGAACTGTGGTTTGTATCAGTTTCATAAGCAGAGTTGAACTAGATATGGTCCTTATGTGTAGGAAACACCGTTCTTTGATATGAGCATGCTTACGTTTCCTGCTGTATTGGAAACGCTGGAAAGCAGGAGTGTGCACCTTGCTCTAAAGCAGAGTGTGTTTCATGTATGAGAACTCTGGCCTGAATTTTACAGGAGAAACGGAGTTAAATCCCGGGCTCTGTGTCTTCTCACAAGCAACAATTCATTTCTGGTAAATCCAGTCAATCTTTGGCTCAACTAAAAAAACACACACACACATGTTTCTTATCAGCAATTGCAGAGCCCTGGATGTAATATGAGCTCTGGTTTGTATCAGATTCATAAGCAGCATTGATCTAGATATGGTCCATATGTATAGGACACATAATTCTTTTGTTATGATCACACTCATGTTTCCTTCTGCATTGGAAAGTCTGGAAAGCAGGAACATGCACCTTGCTCCAAAGCAGAGTGTGCTTCATGTATGGGAAATCTTTTCTGAATTTCCCATGAGAAAAAGAGTTAAATTTCAGGCTCTGTGTCTTATTAACAGCAACAATTCATTTCTGGTCAACCCAGTCACACTTTGGTTCAAATGAAGATACACACACCTTTCTTACCAGGAATTGCAGAACACTGAATGTAAGAGGAGCTGTGGTTTGTATGAGTTTCTTAAGCAGAGTAGAACTAGATATGGTTCCTATGTGTAGAAAACACTTTCCTTCTTTCTGTTCATGCTCACGTTGCCTGTTGTATTGGAAACTCTGGAGAGCAGGTGGGGGCTTATGCTCTAAAGCAGAGTGTGTTTCATGTATTAGAACTCTGGTCTGACTTTCCCTTCAGGAACGGAGTTAAATCTCGGGCTCTGTGTCTTCTTCTGAACAACAATTCATTTCTGGTAAATCCAGTCACTCTTGGGCTCAAATGAAGATACACAGAGCACTAAGCTCACAAGTTTGTTACCAGCAAATGCAGAGCACTGGATGTAATAGGAGCTGTGGTTTGTATCAGTTTCATAATCAGAGTAGAAGTAGATATGTTCTGTATGTGAAGGAAAAACAGTAATTTTGTGTAGGAAAAACAGTTGAGTTGTTCTGAGCTCGCTCACATTTCCTGCTTTATTGGAAAATCTGGAAAGCAGGAGCATGATTCTTGCTCTAAAGCAGAGTGAGTTTGATGTATGAGAACTCTGGTCAGAGTTTCCCTTAAGACAAGGAGGTAAATCCCAGGCGCTGTGTCTTCTTACAAGCAACTGTTCATTTCTGGTAAACCCAGTCAATCCTGGGCTCAAATCGAGATACACAGTGCACTAAGCTTACATGATTTTTACCAGCAATTGCAGAGCATTGGATGTATGAGGAGCTGTGGTTTGTATCAGTTTCACAATTAGAGTAGAAGTAGATATGGTCCATATGTGAAGGAAACACAGTACTTTTGTGTAGGAAACACAGTTCTTTTGTTCTGAGCATGCTCACGTTTCCTGCTTAATTGGAAAATCTGGAAAGCAGGAGCTTGATTCTTGCTCTAAAGCTAGTGGGATTCATGTATAAGAACTCTGATCTTAATTTCCCTTCAGACAAGAAGGTAAACCTTGGGATCTGTGTCTTCCTACAAGCAACTCTTCATTTCTGGTAAACCCAGTCAATGCTTGGCTCAAATGAAGGTACACAGTGGGCTAAGTTCACACGTTTCAAACAGCAATTGCAGAATATTGGATGTAAGAGGAACTGTGGTTTCTATCAGTTTCATAAGCAGAGTTGAACTAGATACAGTCCATATGTGTAGGAAACACAGTTAGTTTTTTCTGAGCACGCTCATGTATCCTGTTGTATTGGAAATTCTGGAAAGCAGGATTGTGCTTCTTGATCTAAAGCAGTCTCTGTTTCAGGTATGAAAATCTGGTCTGAATTTCCATACACAAACAGAGTTAAACACCAGGCTCTGTTTCTTCCTACAAACAATTATTTTCTGGTAAACCCAGTCAATCTTGGGCACAAATGAATAAACACAGTGCGCCAAGCTCACCCGTTTCTAAACAGCAAATGCAAAGCATTGGATGTAAGAGCAGCTGTGGTTTGTATCAGGTTGATAAGCACAATTGAACTAGATATGGTCCGTATGTAGGAAATCAGTTCTTTTGTTCTGACAATGCTCATGTTTCCTGCTGGATAATAAACTCTGGAAAGCAGGAGCATGCTTCTTGCTCTAAAACATAGTGTGTTTCATGTATGAGAACTCTGGTCTGAATTTCTCTTCCGAAATGGAGTTAAATCAGGGGATCTGTGTCTTCTTACACGCAAAAATTCATTTTTGGAAAACCCAGTCATTCTTCTACTCAAATGAAGATACACACACGTTTCTTACCAGAAATTGTAGAGCACTGTATGTAAGATGAACTGTGGTTTGTATAAGTTTCATAAGCAGAATTGAACTACATATGGTCCGTAGGTGTAGGAAATCTGTTCTTTTGTTCTGAGCATGCACACTTTTCATGCTGTATTGCAAACTCTGGAAAGCAGGAGCGTGCTTCTTCCTCTAAAGCAGACAGACTGTGTTTCATTTATGAGAACTCTGGTCTGAATTTCCCTTCAGAAACGGAGTTAAATCCCAGGATCTGTGTCTTCTTATAAGCAACAGTTTATTTCTGGTAATCACTGTCACTCTTGGGCTCAAATGAAGATACACAGTGCGCTACGTGCTCACGGTTCAAACAGCAATTGCAGAATATAGGATGTAAGAGGAGCTGTGGTTTGTATCAGTTTCATAAGCAGAGTTGAACTAGATATGGTCCGTATGTGTAGGAAACACAGTACTTTTTTTCTGAGCACGCTGATGTTTCCTGATGTATTGGAAACTCTGGAAAGCAGGAGCATGCTTCTTGATCTAAAGCAGTCTATGATTTAGGTGTGAAAATCTGGTCTGAATTTCCATTCACAAACAGAGTTAAATACCGGGCTTTGTTTGGTCCTACAAACAACAGTTATTTTATGGTAAACCCAGTCACTCTTGGGCTCAAATGAATAAACACAATGTGCCAAGCTCACACTAATTCACTCCTTCAGAAACGGAGTTAAATTCCAGGCTCTGTTTCTTTCTACAAGCAACAGTTCATTTCTGGTAAACCCGGTCACTCTAGTGCTCAAATGAAGATACACAGTGAATAAAGATCAGAAGTTTCTCACCATAAAATGCAGAGCATTGGATGTAATAGGAGCTGTGGTTTATATCAGTTTCATAATCATAGTCGAAGTAGATAGGGACTGTATTTAGGAAATCAGTTATTTTGTTCTCAGCACGCTCATGCTTCCTGCTGTATTGGAAACTCTGGAAAGCACGAGTGTGCTCTTACTCTAAAGCAGTGTGTGTTGAATGTATAAGAACTCTAGTCTGAATTTACCTTCAGACAAGGAGTTAAATCCCAGCTCTTTGTCCTCCTAAAAACAACAATTCATTTCTGGTAAACTCAGTCACTTCTGGGCTCAAATGTAGATACACAGTGCTCTAAGGTCTCATGTTTCTTACCAGCAATTGCAGAGCATTGGATGTAAGAGGAGCTGTGGTTTGTATCAGTTTCATAATCAGATTAGAAGTAGATATGATCCATATGTGAAGGAAACACAGTTCTTTTGTGTAGGAAACACAGTTCTTTTGTTCTGAGCACACTCATGTTTCCTGCTTTATTGGAAACTCTGGAAAGCAGTAGCGTGCTTCTTGCTCTAAAGCAGAGTGTGTTTCATGTATGAGAACTCTGGTCTGAATTTCCCTTCAGAAACAGAGTTAAATCCAGGCATCTGTGTCTTCTTACAAGCCACAGTTTTTTTTTTTCTGGCAAACACTGGCACTCTTGGTCTCAAATGTAGATACACAGTTCGCTAAGCTCACACCTTTGGTTCCAGCAACTGCAGAGCATTGGATGTATGAGGAGCTGTTGTTTGTATCAGTTTCATAAGCAGAGTTGAACAAGACATGGCTGTATGTCTAGGAAACACAGTTCTTTTGTTCTGAGTATGCTCACGTTTCCTGCTGTATTGGTAAATCTGAAAAGCAGGAGCGTGATTCTTGCTCTAAATCAGAGTGGGTTTCATGTATGAGAACTGTGGTCTGAATTTACCTTCAGCCAAGGAGTTAAATCCCAGCTCTTTGTGCTCCTAAAAGCAACAATTCATTTCTGGTAAACTCAGTCACTTCTGGGCTCAAATGGAGATACACAGTGGTCTAAGGTCTCATGTTTCTTACCAGCAATTGCAGACCATTGGATGTAAGAGGAGCTGTGGTTTGTGTCAGTTTCACAATCAGAGTAGCAGTAGATATGTTCCATATGTGTAGGAAACAAATACTTTTGTGTCAGACAAACAGTTCTTTTGTTCTGAGTACGCTCATGTTTCCTTCTGTATTGGAAAATCTGGACAGCAAGTGCGTGATTCTTGCTCTAAAGCAGAGTGGGTTTCATGTATGAGAACTCTGGTCTGAATTTCCCTTCAGAAACAGAATTAAATTTCAGGCTCTGTGTCTTATTATTAGCAACAATTCATTTGTGGTAAACCTAGTCACACTTGGGCTCAAATGAAGACACACACACCTTTCTTACCAGGAATTGCAGAGCACTGGATGTAAGAAGAGCTGTGGTTTGTATGAGGTTTTATAAGTAGAGTAGAACTAGATATGATCTCTACATGTAGAAAACACTCTCCTTTGCTCTGAGCACACTCACGTTTCCTGTTGTATTGGAAACTCTAGAAAGAAGGAGTGGGCTTCTTGCTCTAAAGCAGAGAGTGTTCATTTATGAGAACTCTGGTGTGAATTTCCCTTCAGGAAAAGAGTTAAATCTCAGGCTCTGTGTCTTCCTCTGAACAACAGTTCATTTCTGGTAAACCCAGTCATTCTTTGGCTTAAATGAAGATTCACAGTGCGCTAAGATAACAAGATTTTTACCAGCAAATGCAGAGCACTGGATGTATTAGGAGCTTTTGTTTATATCATTTTCATAATCAGAGTAGAACTAGATATGGTCCCTTTGTGTAGAATACACTTTCCTTTGTTCTGAGCACACTCAAGTTTCCTGCTGTATTGCAAACTCAGGAAAGCAGGAGCAAACTTCTTGCTCTAAAGCAGAATGTATTTCATGTATGAGATCTCTGGTAAGAATTTACCTTCAGGAACGTAGTTAAATCTCAGGATCTGTGTCTTCTTACATGCAAAAATTCATTTTTGGTAAACCTAGGCATTCTTGGGCTCAAATAAAGATATACACACATTTCTTACCAGCAATTGCAGAGCACTGGATGTAAGAGGAGTTGTGGTTTGTATCAGTTTCATAAGCAGAGTTGAATTACATATGGTCCGTATATGTAGGAAATCTGTTCTTTTGTTTTGAGCACTAACACTTTTCTTGCTGTATTGGAAGCTCTGGCAAGTAGGAGCATGCTTCTTGCTCTAAAGCAGAGTGTGTTTCATGTATGAGAACTCTGGTCTGAAATTCCCTTCAGAAACAGAGTTAAATGCCAGACTCTGTTTGGTCCTAAAATCAACAATTATTTTATGGTAAACCCAGTCACTCTTGGGCTCAAATGAATAAACACAGTGTGCCATGCTCACAATCATTCACTCCTTCAGAAACGGAGTTAAATTCCAGGGTCTGTGTCTTTCTACAAGCAACAGTTCATTTCTGGTAAACCCAGTCACTCTAGTGCTCAAATGAAGATACACAGTGAACAAAGATCACAAGTTTCTCACCAGCTACTGCAGAGCACTGGATGCATGAGAACCTTGGGTTTGTATCAGTTTCATAATCAGAGTCGAAGTAGATATGGTCCATATGTGAAGCAAACACAGTACTTTTGTGTAGGAAACATATTTCTTTTGTTCTGAGCTCGCTCACTTTTCCTGCTGTATTGGAAAATCTGGAAAGCAGGAGCATGATTCTTGCTCTAATGCAGAATGTGTTGCATGTATGAGAACTCTGGTCTGAATTTCCCTTCAGACAAGGAGATAAATCCCGGGCTCTGTTTCTTCCTACAAGCAACTCTTCATTTCTGGTAAACCCAGTCAATCCTGGGCTCAAATGAATAAACACAGTGTGCCAAGCTCACACGTTTCTAACCAGCAATTGCAAAGCATTGGAAGTAAGAGGAGCTGTGGTTTGTATCAGTTTCATAAGCACAGTTGAAGTAGATATGGTCTGTATGTTTAGGAAACATAGTACTTTTTTCTGAGCATGCTCACGTATCCTGCTCTATTGGAAATTCTGGAAAGCAGGAGCGAGCTTCTTCATCTAAAGCAGTCTGTGTTTCAGCTATGAAAACCTGGTCTGAATTTCCATTAACAAACAGAGTTAAATACCAGGCTCTGTTTCATCCTACAAACAACAGTTATTTTCTGGTAAATCCAGCCACTCTTAGGCTCAAATGAATAAACATAGTGTGCCAAGCTCACAGGATTCACAGCAGCAATTGCAGAGTACTGGATGTAAGAGGAGCTATGGTTTGTATCAGTTTCATAAGCAGAGTTGAACTGTATATAGTCCGTATGTTTAGGAAATCTGTTCTTTTGTTCTGAATAAGCATACTTTTCTTGCTGTATTGGAAACTCTGGAAAGCAGGAGCATGCTTCTTGCTCTAAAGCAGAGTGTGTGTCATGAATGAGAACTCTGGTCTGAATTTCCCTTCAGAAACATAGTTAAATCCCAGGATCTGTGTCTTCTTACAAGCAAAAGTTTATTTCTGGTAAACACTGTCACTCTTGGGCTCAAATGAAGATACACATTGTGGTAATCGCACACCTTTAATTCCAGCAATTGCAGAGCATTGGATGTATGAGGAGCAGTGGTTTGTATCAATTTCATAAGCAGATTGCAAAATCTGGAAAGCAGGAGCATGATTCTTGCTCTAATGCAGAATGTATTGCATGTATGAGAACTCTGGTCTAATTTTCCCTCCGACAAGGAGGTAAATCACGGGCTCTGTGTCTTACTACAAGCAACTCTTCATTTCTGGTAAACACAGTCAATCCTGGGGTCAAATGAAGATACACAGTGCGCTACGTTCACACGTTTCAAACAGCAATTGCAGAATATTGGATGTAAGAGGAGCTGCGGTTTGTATCAGTTTCATAAGCAGAGTTGAACTAGATATGGTCTATATGTGTAGGAAGCAAAGTTCTCTTGTTCTGAGCACGCTCATGTATCCTGATGTATTGGAAACTTTGCAAAGCAGGAGTGTGCTTCTTAATCTAAAGCACTCTATGTTTCAGGTATATAAATCTGGTCTCAATTTCCATTCACAAACAGAGTTAAATACCGTGCTCTGTTTCGTCCTATAAGCAACAGCTATTTTCTGGTAAACCGAGGCACTCTTGGGCTCAAATGAATAAACACAGTGTGCCAAGCTCACAGTTCCTAACCAGCAATTGCAAAGCATTGGATGTAAGGGGAGCTATGGTTTGTATCAGTTTCATAAGCAGAGTTGAATTTCATGTGGTCCATATGTGTAGAAAATCTGTTCTTTTGTTCTGAGCATGCACACTTTTTGTGCTCTATCGGAATCTCTGGAAAGCAGCAGTGTGTTTCTTGCTCTAATGCAGAGTGTGTTTCATGTATGAGAACTCTGGTCTGAATTTCCCTTCAGAAACGGAGTTAAATCCTGTGCTCTGTGTCTTACTATAAGCAACAGTTAATTTCTGGTAAACCAAGTCATTCCTGGGCTCAAATGAAGATACAGAGTGTGCTAAGTTCACACGAATCTAAAGAGAAATTGCGGAGTATTGGATGTAAGAGGAGCTGTGGTTTGTATCAGTTTCATAAACACAGTTGAACTAGATATGGACATTATGTAGGAAATCAGTTCTTTTGTTCTGAGGACACTTACGTTTCCTGCTGTACTGGAAACTCTAGAAAGCTGGAGCGTGCTTCTTGCTCAAAAGCAGAGTGTATTTCATGTATGAGAACTTTGGTCTGAATATCTCTTCAGAAATGGAGATATGTGTCTTCTTACATGCAAAAATTCATTTTTGGTAAACTCAGTCATTCTTGGGCTCATATGAAGATGCACAAATGTTTCTTACAAGGAATTGCAGAGCATTTGATGTAGGAGGAGCTGTTGTTTGTATCAGTTTCATAAGCATAGTTGAACAAAATATGGTCCATATGTGTCGGAAATCTGTTCTTTTCTTCTGAGCACTCTCACTTTTCATTCTGTATTGGAAATTCAGGAAAGCAGGAGTGCGCTTCTTCCTCTAAAGCAGAGTCTGAAGTTTCCTTCAAAAATGGAGTTAAATCCCGGGATCCTTGTCTTCTGACAAGCAACAGCTTTTTTCTGGTAAACATTGTCACTCTTGGGCTCAAATGAAGAGACACAGTGTGCTAAGTACACACCTTCGTTCCAGCAATTGCAGAGCACTGGATATATGAGGAGCTATGGTTTATATCAGTTACATAAACAGAATAGAATTAGATATGGTCCCAATGTGAAGGAAACCCATTTTTTTTTTTTTGTATAGGAAACACAGTCCTTTTGTTCTTAGCATGCTTTTATATCCTGTAGTATTGGAAAATCTGGAAAGCAGGAGCGTGATTCTTGCTCTGAAGCAGAGTGGGTTTCATGTATGAGAACTCTGGTCTGAATTTCCCTTCAGAAAGGGAGTTAGGTCCTGGGCTCTGTGTCTTCTTAGATGTAACAATTCTTATCTGGTAAACTAAGTCACTCTTGTCCTCAAATGTAGATACACAGTGTGCTAAACTCACACCTTTCTTACCAGCAATTCCACAGCATTGTATGTAAGAGGAGCTGTAGTTTGTATCAGGTTCATAAGCAAAGTTGAACTATATAAGTTCCGTATGTATAGGAAACACAGTTCTTTTGTTCTGAGTACATTCATGTGAGGGGAGGGTGAGCATTTCTCTCTCTTTTGTAACATGCTGCCGCTTCTTCCTGGCTGATTTCTGAAGAAGGGTCAAGCCAGTCATCACCTGCTGCATTCTTATGAATGACAGGGTAAATCTTTTTATTGGATTTGACTGGGCCAGGAGGCTTTAACAAAGAAGGGATTAATTCAGCGGCAGTGATAGGCTCACCAATAAGGGAGGGGGTGTGTGAGGCTGAGGCACCCACAGGGCTGCCTGTGATCTCAATGTCCCCATTAGTCTCAGGCGGAGCTGCTGCCAGGGGTGAAGCAGGTGTCTCCATTTTACTTTCGCGTTTTGGGGGAGCAGCCGCTGCGGCTCAGGACTCATTATTGGGCGTCGGGCAGGAGGAGTCTGAGAGAAAAACCTCTGCAAGGGCTAATAAATGTGAAACACGCCCGTCTCCCTCTGCCTCTTTTAAAATATCTCTGATCACACCATAAAAGCTAAAGAAAGCATCAGGAACATTTTCTCCCTGTTTACGTAATTTGTTGATGTCTTTTCCAACCTTATTCCAAGTTAGTGGGTGAATCCCTGGGCCATTAACTACCAGCCAAGGGCACTTCTCCTCCACAAAACAAGAATTTTATCAGATCCTTTTTCTTAACTGTTAGTCCTCTCTTCCTGAGATTGCCCTTCATTTCTTTAATTAAAAAGAACCTCTTTTGATAATCCTTTGCGCATAGCTATGGGACTACTGTGCTTACCTCAAGACTCTCCCAGGTTGCATGAGTGATGAGGTCTGGGTGTCTCTATCTTGTGTCTCTACCTTGCATTGTCTGGAGCTCCCTCTATCCGTGGTCCTGTAGGCCACTGTGCCTGGGCCCCACATTGATACACCACTTGACCTGTCCTGCAGGCCAGGTTATTAGGTCGGACCAGAGGAGGCACCTCCTGAAAAACCAATGGGGGCGAGAGAGGAAGGAGACCAGGCGCATAAAGGAAGACAGAGACAATCTGAGTCGCGTCAAGGTCTCATTTGTTGCAAAGTAAGGCAAGCTTATATACTGGTGGATATGAGGGAAAGGGAGGGAGATGAAAAAATTGTTAGAAAAGGGTTCAGGATGAGGTCTCTTTGGTCCAGAGCTTGAACAACCAATCAATCAATTAGAAAAGGGTTAGGGAGAGGTCTCTTTGGTCCGATGCTTTGAACAGCTGATCAATCAAACATACTCCAGGAAGTTTAATCTAAAAGTACACTTTGTAGTTTTTCCAGGAATGATTATTTTTGCAATTCAATGGGTGCAGTTATGCCAGATCATCCAAGCAAGAAAAGTAAAGGCACGGCTATCCAATTTTTGGTTCCCAAGAAAATCCCAACCTCTGTGTCTTCCTAGAAGCTACAGTTCGAATCTGGTAAACCAAGTCATTCTCGGGTTCAAATGAAGTTACACAGTGGCCTTAGCTCACACCTTTCTTACCAGGACTTGCAGATCACTGGATGTAAGAAGAGCTGTGGTTTGTATAAGATTCATATTCACAGTTGAACCATATATGGTCTGTATGTGTAGGAAACACACTACTTTTGTTCTGAGCACGCTCAAGTTTCCTGCTGTATTGGAATTTCTGGAAAGCATGAGCGAGATTCTTGTTCTAAAGCAGAGTGTGTTTCATGTATGAGAACTCTGGTCTGAATTTTCCTTCAGAAATAGAGTTAAATCCCGTGTTCTGTGTCTTCCTACAAGCAACAGTTCATTTCTGGTAAACCCAGTCACTCTTGGGCTCAAATGAATATACACAGTACGCTAAGATCACACGTTTCTTACCAGCAATTGCAGAGCATTGGACGTAAGAGGAGCTTTAGTTTGTATCAGCTTCATAAGCAGAATGTAACTATGTGGTCCGAATGTGTAGGAAACACAGTTCTTTTATTCTGTCCATGCTCACGTTTCCTGCTCTATTGGAAACTCAGGAAAACAGGAGGGTGCTTCTTGCTCTAAAGCAGAGTGTGTTTCATGTATGAGAACTCTGGTCTGAAATTCCCTTCAGAAAAAGAGTTAAATCCTCAGCTCTTTGTCTTCTTTCAAGCAACAGTTCATTTCTGGTAAACCTAGCCACTCTTGTGCTCAAATGATGATACACAATGCGCTAAGCTAAACCTTTCTTACTTACCAGCAATTGGTCTGAATTAACCATCACAAATGGAGTTTAATCCCAGGATATGTGTCTTCCTACAAGCAATGGTTCATTTCTGGTAAACCCAGTCACTCTTGGGCTCCAATGAAGATACTCAGTGCACTTAAGTCTCACTTTTCTTACCAGCCATTGCAGAGCATTGGATGTCAGAGGAGCTGTGGTTTGTATCAGTTTCATAAGCAGAGTTGTACTGGATATGGTCCATATGTGTAGGAAACACAGTTCACTCTGTTCTGAGCACACTCATGTTTCCTGCTGTATTGGAAAATTTGGAAAGTAGGAGCATGCTTCTTGCTCTAAAGCAGATTGTGTTTCATGTATGAGAACTCTGGTCTGAATTTCCTTTCAGAAATGTAGTTAAGTCCTGGGATCTGTTTCTTCCTAGAAGTAACAGTTCTTATCTGATAAACAAAGTCACTCTTGGACTCAAGATACACACTGCGCTAAGCTCACATGTTTCTTACCAGCAATTGTAGAGCATTGTTTCTAAGAGGAGCTGTGGTTTGTGCCAGTTTCATAATCAGAATTGAACTAGATATGGTCTTTATCTGTAGGAAATACAGTTTTTTTTCTGTCCATGTTCACGTTTCCTGCTGTATTGGAAAATGTGGAAAGCAGGAGCGTACTTCTTGCTCCAAAGCAGATTATGTTTCATGTATGAGAAATCTGGTCTAAATTTCCCTTCAGAAACTGAGTTAAGTCTCAGGCTCTGTGTCTTCCTAGAAGTCACAGTCCTTATCTGGTAAACAAAATCTCTCTTGGACTCAAATGAATATACACTGTGCTCTAAGGTCACACATTTCTTACCAGCAATTGCAGAGCATTAAATGTAAGAGGAGATGTAGTTTGTATCAGTTTCACAAGCAGAGTTGAACTAGTTATGGTCCTTACGTGTAGGAAACACAGTTCTTTTGCTCTGTCCATGCTTGGGTTCCTGCTGTATTGGAAAATCTGGAAAGCAGGAGGTTGCTTCTTGTTCTAAAGCAGAGTGTGTATCATGTGTGAGAACTCTGGTCTGAATTTTCCTTCAGAAACAGCGTTAAATCTCGGGCTCGTTGTCTTCTTACAATCAACATTTTTTTTTTTCTGGTAAAACAAGTAACACTTGTCCTCAAATGAAGATATACAGTGCTCTAACCTCACACCTTTCTTACCAACAATTCCATAGCACTGGATGTAAGAGAAGCTGTGTTTTGTATCAGTTTCATAAGCAGAGTTGTACTAGATATGTTCCTTATGTGTAGGAAGCACAGTTCTTTTGTTCTGAGCACGCTCACGTTTTGTGCTCTATTGAAAACTCTGGAAAGCAGGAGCTAAGTTCTTGCTCTACAGCAGAGTGTGTTTCATGTATGAGAACTCTGGTTTGAATTCCCTTCACAAATGGAGTTCAATCCCGGGATCTGTGTCTACCTACAAGCAACAGTTCATTTGTGGTAAACCCAGTCACTCATCCGCTCAAATGAAGAAGCACAGTACACTAAGCTCACATTTTTCTTACCAGGAATTGCAGAGGATTGGATATAAGAGGAGCTGTGATTTGTATCAGTTTCATAAGCAGAGTTGAACTAGATAAGGTCTGTATGTGTAGGAAACACACTTCTTTTGTTCTGAGCATGCTCACGTTTCCTGTTTTATTGGAAACTTTGGAAAGCTGGAGCATGCTTTTTGCTCTAAAGCAGATTATGATTCATGAATGAGAACTCTGGTCTGAATTTACTTTCAGAAACGGAGTTAGGTCCCAGGCTCTGTTTCTTCCAAGAGGTAACAGTTCTTTTATGGTAAACCAAGTCACTCTTGGGCACAAATGAAGATACACAGTGCGCTAAGCTCACACCATTCTTACCAGTAATTGCAGAGCATTTGAGTAAGAGGAGCTATGGTTTGTATCAGTTTCATAAGCTGAGTTGAACTACATACGGTCCATATGTGTAGGAAACCCCGTTCTTTTGTTCTGAGTACGCTAACATTTTCTGCTTTATTGGAAACTCTGGCAAGCAGGGGCGTGCTTTTTGCTCTAAAGCAGAGTGTGTTTCATGTATGAAAACTCTGGGCTGAATTTCCCTTCAGAGACCAAGTTAAATCCTGCACTCTTCGTCTTCTTACAAGCAAAACTTCATTTCTGGTAAACCAAGTCACTCTTTTCTCAAAGAGATACACAGTGTGCTAAGCTCACACCTTTCTTACTTCCCAGCAATTGTACCCCTTTGGATGTAAGAGGGGCTGTGGTTTCTATCAGTGTCGTACGTTGAGTTGTACTAGATAAGTTCTGTATGTGTAGGAAACACAGTTCTTTTTTTCTGAGCACACTCATGTTTCGTGCTCTAATGGAAACTCTGGAAAGCAGGAGCGTGCTTCTTGCTCTATAGCAGAGTGTGTTTTATGTATTAGAACTCTGGTCTCAATTTCCCTTCAGAAGTGGAGTTGAATCCCGGGCTCTGTTTCTTCATACAAGCAAAAGTTCTTATCCAGTAAACCAAGTCACTCTCGGGCTCTAATGAAGATATACTCTGTGGTAACCTCCCACCTTTCTTACTATCATTTTCAGAGCATTGAAACTTAGAGGAGCTGAGTTTTGTATCAGTTTCACAGGCAGAATTGAACTAGATATGGTCCTCATTTGTAGGAAACACACCTCTTTTGTTCTGTACATGCTCACGTTTCGTGCTCTGCTGGAAACTCTGGAATCCAGTAGCTTGCATCTTGCTCTACAGCAGAGTGTGTTTCATGTCTGAGAACTCTGGTCTGAATTTCCCTTCAGAAACGAAGTTAAATCCCAACCTCTGTGTTTTCCTAGAAGCTACAGTTCCTATCTGGTAAACCAAGTCACTCATTTTCATAAGCAGAGTTGAACTAGATATGATCCATATCTGAAAGGAAGCAGAGGTCTTTTGTTCTGAGCATGCTCATGTTTCCTGCTCTATTTTACTTTCTGGAAAAGAGGAGTGTACTTCTTGCTCTAAAGAAGAGTGTGTTTCATGTATGAGAACTCTGGTCTGAATTTCCCTTCAGAAACAGATTTAAATCCCGGGAACTGTGTCCTCTTATCTGGTAAACCAAGTCACTGAAGTTACACAGTGTGCTAAGCACAAACCTTTATTACCTGCAGTTGCAGAACATTTGATGTAAGAGAAGGTGTGGTTTGTGTCAGTTTCATAAGCAGAGAAGTTTTGTTCTGGCCATGCTCACGTTTCCTGCTGTATTGGAAACTCTGGATAGCTGGAGCGTGCATCTTTCTCTAAAGAATAGTGTGTTTCATGTATGAGAACTCTGGTCTGAATTTCCCTTCAGAAATGGATTTAAATGCCGGGTTCTGTGTCTTCTTGCAAACAACAGCCTATTTCTGGGAAACACAGGCACTCTAGGGCTCAAATGATGATACACACACATTTTTTACCAGCAATTGCAGAGCACTCGATGTAAGAGGAGCTGTGGTTTGTATCACTTTCATCAGCACTGTTCAACTAGATATGGTCTTTATGTGTAGGAAACACAGTTCTTTTTTTCTTTCTACAAGCAACAGTTCATTTCTGGTAAAACCTGTCACTCTTGCGCTCATAAATTGACACACAGTATACAAAGCTCACACGTTTCTCACTATCAAATGCAGAGCATGGGTAGTAAGAGGAGCTATGGTTTGTATCAGTTTCATAAGCAGAGTTTGACTAGATATGGTCTGTATGTGTAGGAAACACAGTTCTTTTGTTCTGAGCATTCTCACGTTTCTTGCTGTATAGGAAACTCTGGAAAGCTGGAGCATTCTTCTTGCTATAAAGCAGAGTGATTTTCAAGTATGAGATTATGTTTTGAATTTCCCTTCTGAAATGGAGTTAAATCTCAGGCTCTTTGTCTTTCTACAAGCAACAGTTCATTTCTGGTAAATCCAGACACTCTTTCGTTCAAATGAAGATACACAGTGCACGAAGCTCACATGTTCCTCAATAGCAAATGTAGAGCATTGGATGTAAGAGAAGCTGTGGTTTGTAGCACTTTCATGAGCACAGTTGAACAAATATGGTCTGAATGTGTAGGAAACACAGTTCTTTTTTCTTTCTAGAAGCAACAGTTCATTTCTCATAAAACATGACACTCTTACACTCATAAGTTGACACACAGTACACGAAGCTCACATGTTTCTCACTATCAAATGCAGAGCATTCGTTGTAAGAGGAGCTGTGGTGTGTATAAGTTTCATAACCAGAGTTTAACTAGATATGGTCCCGATGTGTAGGAAACAGTTCTTTTATTCTGAGCATGCTCAAGTTTCTTGCTGTACTCTGGAAAGCTGGAGCATGCTTCTTGCTCTAAAGCAGAGTGACTTTCAAGTATGAGAATTCTGTTCTGAATTTCTCTTCAGAAACAGAGTTAAATTCCAGGCTCTGTGTATTTCTCCAAGCAACAGTTGATTTCTGGTAAACCCAGTCACTCTAGTGCTCAAATGAAGATACACAGTGCACAAAGATCACAAGTTTCACACCTTCAACCACAGAGCACTGGATGGAAGTGGAGCTGTGGTTTGTATCAGTTTCATAAGCAGAGTTGAACTAGATATGGTCCGTATGTGTAGGAAACACAGTTCTTTTATTCTTAGCAAGCACACATATCCAGGTCTATTGGAAACTCTGGAAAGCGTGAGCATGCTTCTTTCTCTAAAGCAGAGTGACTTTCAAGTATGAGATTCTGTTCTTAATTTCCCTTCTTAAACGGAGTTAAATTCCAGGCTCTTTGTCTTGGTACAAGCAACAGTTCATTTCTGGTAAATCCAGACACTCTTTGGTTCAAATGAAGATTCACAGTGTACGAAGCTCACACATTCCTCAGTAGGAAATGCAGAGCATTGGATGTAAGAGGAGCTGTGATTTGTAGCACTTTCATAAGCAGAGTTGAACTAGATATGGTCCGTATGTGTAGGAAACACAGTTCTTATTTTCTGATCACGCTCATGTTTCCTGATGTATTTGAAACTCTGGAAAGCAGGAACATGCTACTTGTTCTAAAGCAGAGAAAGTTTCATGTATGCAAACTCTCTTCTTAATTACCCTTCAGAAACGGAGTTAAATCCTGGACTTTGTGTCGTTCTACAAGCAACAGTTTATTTCTGGTCAACCCAGTCACTCTTGTGCTCAAATGAAGATGCACAGTTCATGAAGATCACACGTTTCTCGCTATCAAATGCAGAGCATTGGATCTAAAACGAGCTGTGGTTTGTATCAGTTTCATAAGCAGAGTTGACCTAGATATGGTCCATATGTGTAAGAAACAGTTCTTTCCTCTGAGGATGGTCAGGTTACTGCTGTATTGGAAACTCTGGGAAGCTGGAGCATGCTTCTAGCTCTAAAGCAGCGTAATTTTCATGTATGAGAATTCTGTTCTGAATGTCTCTTTGGAAAGGGAGTTAAATCCCGGGCTCTATCTTTCTACAAGGAACATTTTATTTCTGGTAATCCCAGTCACTCTAGTGCTCAAATGAAGATACGCAGTGCAGGAAGATCACAACTTTCTCATGATCAACTGCAGAGCGTTGGATGTAAGAGGAGCTGTGATTTGTATCAGTTCCATAAGCAGAGTTGAACTAGATATGGTCCGTATGTGTAGGAAACACAGTTCTTTAGTTTAGAGCAAGCTCAAGTTTCCTGCTGTATAGGAAAATCTGCAAAATGGTACCATGCTTCTTGCTCTAAAGCAGAGTGAGTTTCATGTATTAGAATTCTGTTCTGAATTTCCCTTCAGCAACAGAGTTATATCCCGGGCTCTGTGTCTTTCTACGACAACAGTTCATTTCTGGTCAACCCAGTCACTCTTGTGCTCACATGAAGATGCAGAGTTCACTAAGATCACACGTTTCTCACAAGTAAATGCAGAGCATTGGATGTAAGAGGAGCTGTGGTTTGTATCAGTTTCAATAGCAGAGTTGAACTAGATATGGTCTATATGTGTAGGAAACACAGTTCTTTGTTCTGAGCACGGTCAGGTTTACAGCTGTATTGGAAACTCTTGAACGCTTAGAACACTTCTTGCTCTAAAGCAGAGTGAGTATCATGTATGAGAATTCTGTTCAACTTCTGCTCAATAACGAACTTAATTCCAGGCTCTGTGTCTTTCTACAAGCAACAGTTCATTTCTGGAAAACCCAGTCACTCTAGTAGTACTCAAATGAAGAAACAATGGGCAAGAATATCACAAGTTTCTCACCATCAACCACAGAGCATTGGATGTAAGTGGAACTGTGGTATGTATGACTTTCATAAACAGATATTATCTAGATATGGTCTGTATGTGTAGGACACACAGTTCTTATGTTCTGATCATGATCATGTTTTTCTGTATAGGAAATTCTGTGAGCGGGAGCATGCTTCTTGCTCTAAAGCAGAGAGAGTTTCATGTACGAGAATCCTGTCTGAACTTCCCTTCAGAAATGGAGTTAAATTCCAGGGCTGTGACTTTCTACAAGAAACAGTTCCTTTCTTGTAAACCCTGTCATTCTTGTGCACAAATGATGAAACACAGTACACGAAGATCACACGTTTCACAGTATCAAATGCAGAGCATTGGATGTAAGAGGAGCTGTAGTTTCTACCAGTTTCTCAAGCAGAGTTGAACTAGATGTGGTCCATATGTGTAGGAAACACAGTTCTGTTGTTCTGAGCACGCTCACGTTATAAGCTGTATTAGAGAATCTGGAAAGCAGGAGCGTGCTTCTTACTTCAAATCAGAGTGTGTTTCATGGATGAGAACTCTGCTGTGAATTTCCCTTCAGAAAAGGATTTAAATCCCAGGCTCTGTGTCTTCCTAAAGGCAAGAGTTCATTTCTGTTAAAGCCAGTCATTATGCCCTTAAATGATGATACACAGTTCACGAAGCTCACACGTTTCTCACTATTTATTAAAAAGCATCTGATGTAAGAGGAGCTATAGTTTGTATCAGTTTCATAAGCAGAGTTGAACTAGATATGGACAGTATATGTAGGAAACACAGTGCTTTTGTTCTGAGCACACTCACATTTCCTGATGTATTAGAGACTCTAAAAAGCAGGAGCATGCTTCTTACTCCAAATCAGAGTGTGTTTCATGGATGAGAACCCTGCTGTGAATTTCCCTTCAGAAACAGAGTTTAATCCCGGGCTCTGTGTGTTCCTACAAGCAAGAGTTCATTTCTAGAAAACCCAGTCACTATTGTCCTTTAATGAAGATACTCAGTTCACGAAGCTCACACATTTCTCACTGTTAACTAAAAACCATTGGATGTAAGAGGACCTGTGGTTTTTATCAGTTTCATAAGCAGAGTTGAACTAGATATGTTCCATATGTGTAGGAAATACAGTTCTTTTTTTCCTCAGCATTCTCACTTTTCTTGCTGTAGTAGAGACTCTAGAAAGCAGGAGCGTGGTCCTTATTACAAATCAGAGTGTTTTTCATTGATGAGAACTATGCTGTTTATTTCCCTTCAGAAATGGAGTTAAATCCCTGGCTCTGTGTCTTCCTACAAGCAAGAGATCATTTCAGGTAAACCCAGTCATTTTTCAGCTCAAATGAAGATACATCATTCACAAAGATCACACGTTTCTCACTATTAATGAAGAAACATTGGATGAACGAGGACCTTGGTTTGTATCATTTTCATAAGCAGAGTTGAACTATATATGGTCTGTATGTGTAGGAAATATAGTTTTTTTTTTTTTGTTCTGAGCTCGCTCATGTTTCCTGTTGTATTAGAGACTCTGGAAAGCAGGAATGTGATTATTGCTCTATAGCAGAGTGTGTGTCATGGATGAGAATGCTGGTTTTAATATCCCTTCAGGAATGGAGTTAAATCCGGGGCTCTGTGTCTGTCTATGAGCAAGAGTTCATTTCTGGTAAACCCAGGCACTAGTGGGCTTAAATGAAGATACACAGTTCCTGAAGCTCACACATTTCTCACTATTCACTAAAAAGCATTGGATGTAAGAGGACCTGTGGTTGGTATCAGTTTCATAAGCAGAGTTGATCTAGATATTGTCTGTTTGTGTAGGATATACAGTTCTTTTGCTCTGAGCACACTCATGTTTCCTGCTGTATTAGAGACTCTGGAAAGCAGGAGTGTGATTCTTGTTCTAAAGTAGAGTGTGTGTCATGGATGAGAATGCTGGTGTTAATTACACTTCAGTTACGGAGTTAAATCCCGGGGTCTGTGTATTCCTACAATCACGAGTTAATTTATGGTAAACCCAATAACTCATGGTCTTAAATGAAGATACACAGTTCTCGAAGCTTACACGTTTCTCACTATTAGCTAAAAAACATTGGATATAAGAGGAGCTGTAGTTTCCATCAGTTCCATAAGCAGAGTTAAACTAGAAATGGTCCGTATGTGAAGGAAATACAGTTCTTTTTTTTTGGGCAAGTTCATGTTTCCTGCTCTACTAGAGATTCTGGAAAGCAGGAGCGTGCTTCTTGCCCTAAAGTAGAGTGTGTTTCATGGATGAGAACCCTGTTGTGAATTTCCCTTTAGAAATGGAGTTAAATCCCGGGATCTGTGTCTTGCTAGAAGCAAGAGTTCATTTCAGGTAAACCCAGTCACTTTTCAGCTCAAATTAAGATACATCGTTCACGTAGCTCCCACGTTTCTCACTATGAACTAAAGTGCATTGGATGTAGGAGGACCTCTGGTTTGTATCAGTTTCATAAGCAGAGTTGAACCTGATATGGTCCATATGTGTAAGAAACACACTTCTTTTGTTCTGAGTATTCTGACGTTATCTGCTGTATTAGAGACTAGGGAAAGTATGAGCGTGCTTCTTACAACAATCAGAGTGTGTTTCATGGATGAGAACTCTGCTGTGAATTTCCCTCCAGAAACGGAGTTAAATACCGGCCATTGTGTCTTCCTACAAGCAAGACGTCATTTCTGGTAAACCCAGGAACTAGTGCCCTTAAATGAAGATAAATAGTTCACGAAGCTCACACGTTTCTCACTATTATTAAGAAAAATTGGATGAAAGAGGACCTGTGGTTTGTATCCGTTTCATAAGCATAGTTGAACTAGATATGGTCCGTATTTGTAGGAATTACAGTTCTATGGTTTTGAGAACACTCACATTTCCTGGCTACTAGAGACTCTGAAAGCAGGAGCTTGCTTCTTTCTCTAAAGCAGAGTGTGTTTCATGGATGAGAACCGTGCTGTTTATTTCCCTTCAGAAATTGAGTTAAATCTCGGTTTCCGTGTCTTCCTACAAGGAAGAGTTCATTTCGGGTAGACCCAGTCACTTTTCAGCTGAAAGGAAGATACATCTTTCACGAAGCTCACACGTTTCTCACTATTAACTAAAAAACATTGGGTAGAAGAGGACCTGTGGTTTGCATCAGTTGCATAAGCAGAGTTGAACTTATATGGTCTGTATGTGTAGAAAATACAGTTCTTTTGTTCTGAGCACACTCATGTTTCCTGCTGTATTACGGACTCTAGAATGCAGGAGCGTGCATCTTTCTCTAAAGGAGAGTGTGTTTCATGGATGAGAACTCTGCTGTGAATTTCCCTTCAGAAACGGAGTTAAATATTGGGCTCTGTGTCTTCCTTCAAGCAAGAGTTCATTTCTTATAAACGTTGTACATTTCAGCCTAAATGAAGATACACATTTCACGAAGCTCACACGATTCTCACTATTTACTAAAAGGCCTTGGATGTAAGAGGAGCTGTAGTTTCTACCAGTTTCATAAGCAGTGTAGAACTAGATATGGTCCGTATGTGCAGGAAACACAATTCTTTTCTTCGGACCACACTCACATTTCCTGCTGTAATATAGAGTCTAGAAAGCAGGAGCGTGCTTCTTGCTCTAAAGCAGAATGTGTTTCATGGATAGAACTGTGCTGTGAATTTCCCTTTAGAAATGGAGTTAAATCCCGGGCTCTGTGTCTTCCTACAAGCAAGAGTTCATTTCTGATAAACCCTGTCAATTTTCAGCTCAAATGAAGATACACAGTTTACAAAGCTCACACATTTCTCACTATTTATTAAAAAGCAGTGGATAAGTGGAGCTGTAGTTTCCATTATTTTCATAAGCAGAGTTGAAATAGATATGGTCCGTATGTGTAGGAAACACAGTTCTTTTGTTCTGAGCACACTGACGTTTCCTGCTGTATTACAGACTCTAGAAAGCAGGAGCATGCTTCTTGCTCTAAAGCAGAATGTGTTTCATGGATGAGAAATGTGCTGTGAAATTCCCTTTAGAAACGCAGTCAAATCCAGCGGTTTGGGTCTTCTTCCTAGCAAGAGTTCATTTCTGGTAAACGCTGTCACTTTTCAGCTCAATGAAGATACAAAGTTCACAAAGGTCACAAGTTTCTCACTATTTACTAAAAAGCATTGGATGTAAGAGGAGCTGTAGTTTCTATCAGTTTCATGAGCAGAGTTGAACTAGATATGGTCCATATGTTTAGGAAACACTGTTCAATTGTTCTGAGCACACTCATGATTCCTGCTCTATTAGAGACTGTAGAAAGCAGGAGCATGCTTCTTTCTATAAAGGAGTGTGTGTTTCATGGATGAGAAATCTGCTATGATTTTCCCATCAGTAATGGAGTTACAACCCAGGCTCTGTGTCTACCTATAAGCAAGAGTTCATTTCTGGTAAACGCTGTCACTTTTCAGCTCAAATGAAGATATACAGTTCACGAAGCTCACATGTTTCTCACTATTTAATAAAAAGCAATGCATGTAAGAGGAACTGTAGTTTCTATCACTTTCATAAGCAGAGTTGAACTCGATATGATCCGTATGTGTAGGAAACACAGTTCTTTTTTTCTAAGCACACTCACGTTTCATGCTGTATTAGAGACTCTAGAAAGGAGGAGCATGATTCTTGATCTAAAGCAGAGTGTGTTTCATGGATGAGAACTGTGCTCTGAATTTCCCTTCAGAAACGGAGTTAAATCCCGGGGTTTGTGTCTTCTTACAAGCAAGAGTTCATTTCTGATAAATCCTGTCCCTTTTCAGCTCAATGTAGATATAAAGTTCACGAAGATCACACGTTTCTCACTATTTACTAAAAAGCATTGGATATAAGAGGAGCTGTAGTTTCTTTCAGTTTCATGAGCAGAGTTGAACTAGATATGGTCCGTATGTGTAGGAAACACAGTTCTTTTTTTCTAAGCACACTCACGTTTCCTGCTGTATTAGAGACTCTAGAAAGGAGGAGCATGATTCTTGCTCTAAAGCAGAGTGTGTTTGACAGATGAGAACTCTGCTCTGAATTTCCGTTCATTAGCGGAGTTAAATCCCAGGGTCTGTGTCTTCCTGCAAGCAAGAGTTCATTTCTGATAAACACTGTCACTTTTCAGCACAAATGAAGATACACAGTTTACGAAGCTCACGGATTTCTCACTATTTATTAAAAAGCAGTGGATAAGTGGAGCTGTAGTTTCCATTATTTTCATAAGCAGAGTTGAAATAGATATGGTCCGTATGTGTAGGAAACACAGTTCTTTTGTTCTGAGCACACTCATGTTTCCAGCTGTATAAGAGACTCTAGAAAGCAGGAGCGTGCCTCTTGCTCTAAAGCAGAGTGTGTTTCATGGAAGAGAACTCTGCTGTGAATTTCCCTTCATAAACGGAGTTTAATCCTGGGCTCTGTGTTGTCCTACAAGCAAGAGTTCATTTCTGGTAAACCCTGTCATTTTCAGCTCAAATGAAGATACACAGTTCATGAAGCTCACACGTTTCTCACTATTTACTAAAAAGCATTTGATAAAAGAGGAGCTGGAGTTTGTACTAGTTTCATAAGCAGAGTTGACCTAGATATTGGCCGTATGTGTAGGAAACACAGTTCATTTGTTCTGAGCACGCTCACATTTCCTGCTGTTTTAGAGACTCTAGAAGGCAGTAGTGTGCTTCTTGCTCTAAAGCAGAGTGTGTTTCATGGATGAGATCTATGCTCTGAATTTCCCTTCAGAAACCGAGTTAAATCCCGCGGTATGTGTCTTCTTATAAGCAAGAGTTCATTTCTGATAAACGCTGTAACTTTTCAGCTCAATTGAAGATACACAATTCACGAAGCTCTCACGTTTCTCACTATTTACTAAAAAGCATTGGATGTAAGAGTCGTTGTAGTTTCTATCAATTTCATAAGCAGAGTTGAGCTAGATTTGGACCATATTTGTATGAAACACAGTTCTTTTGTTGTGAGCACACTCACTTTTTCTGCTGTATTAGTCACTCCAGAAAGCAGGAGCATGCATCTTTCTCTAAAAGACAGTTTGTGACATGGATGAGAACTCTGCTGTGAATTTCCCTTCGGAAACGGAGTTAAATCCCAGGCTCTCTCTCTTCCTACAAGCAAGAGTTCATTTCTGATTTACGGTGTCACCTTTCAGCTCAAATGAAGATACACAGTTGACGAAGCTCACACCTTACACACTATTTAATAAAAAGGATTGGATGTAAGAGGAGCTGTAGTTTCTATCAGTTTCATGAGCAGAGTTGAACTAGATATGGTCCGTATGTGTAGGAAACACCGTTCTTTTGTTCAGAGCACACTCACGTTTCCTGCTGTATTAGAGACTCTAGAAAGCAAGAGCGGGCTTCTTTCTCTAAAGTAGAGTGTTTCATGGTTTAGAACTCTGCTTTCAATTTCACTTCAGAAACGGAGTTAAATCCCGGTCTCTGTGTCTTCCTACATGCAAGAGTTCATTTCTGGTAAACACTGTCACTTCTCAGCTCAAATGAAGATACACAGTTCACGAAGCTCACACGTATCTCACTATTTAATAAAAAGCATTGGATGCAAGAGGAACTGTAGTTTCTATCAGTTTCAGAAGCACAGTTGAACTAGATATGGTGCGTATGTGTAGGAAATTCCGTTCTTTTGTTCTGAGCACACTCACGTTTCCTGCTGTATTAGAGACTCAAGAAAGCAGCACCATGCTTCTTGCTCTAAAGTATAGTGTGTTTCATGGATGAGAACTCTGCTGTGAATTTCCCTCAGAAGCAGAGTTAAATCCCGAACTCTGTGTCTTCCTACAAGCCAGAGTTCATTTCTGGTAAACGCTGTCACTTTTCAGCTCAAATGAATATACAGAGTTCAGTAAGGTCACATGTTTCTCACTATTTAATAAAAGCATTGAACGGAAGAGGAACTTAATTTTTGTCAATTTCATAAGCATAGTTGAACCAGATATAGACCATATGTGTAGGAAACACAGTTCTTTTGTTCTGAGCACACTCACCTTTCCTGCTCTATTAGTCACTCTAGAATGCATGAGCATGCATATTTCTCTAAAAGAGAGTGTGTGCATGGATGAGAACTCTGCTGTGAATGTCCCTTCTGAAACGGAGTTAAATTCCGGGCTTTATGGATTCCTACAAGCAAGAGTTCTTTTCTTATAAACGCTGTACATTTCAGTCTAAACGAACATATATATTTCACGAAGCTCACATGATTCTCAATATTTAAGAAAAAGTATTGGATATAAGAGGAACTATAGTTTCTATCAATTTCATAAGCAGAGTTGAACTAGATATGGGTCGTTTGTGTAGGAAACACAGTTCTTTTGTTCTGAAAACACTCACATTTCCTGCTGTTTTATAGACTCTAAAAAGCAGGAGCGTGCTTCTTGCTCTAAAGCAGAATGTGTTACATGGATGGGAACTCTGCTGTGAATTTCCCTTCAGATACGGAGTTAAATCCCGGTCTTGGTGTCTTCCTACCAGCAAGAATTCATTTCTGGTAAATGCTGTCACTTTTCAGCTGAAATGAGGATACACAGTTCACGAAGGTCATTCGTATCTCACCATTTACTAAAAAGCATTGGATGTAAGAGGAGATGTAGTTTCTATCAGTTCCATGAGCAGAGTTGAAATAGATATGGTCTGTAAGTGGAGGAATCACTGTTCTATTGATATGAGCACACTCACGTTTCCTGCTGTATTAGAAACTCTAGAAAGCAGGGCGTTCTTCTTTGTGTATGGAGAGTGTGTTTCATAGATGAGAAATCTGCTGTAAATTTCACATCAGAAATGGAGATAAATCCCGGGCTTTGTGTCTTCCTACACGCAAGAGTTCATTTCTGGAAAACGGTGTCACTTTTCAGCTCAAATGGAGACACACAGTTCAAGAGGCTCACACGTTTCTCACTATTTACTAGAAAGCACTGGATGTAAGAGGAGCTGTAGTTTCTATCAGTTTCATAAGCAGAGTTGGACTAAATATGGTGTGTATGTGTAGGAAACACAGTTCTTTTGTTCTCAGCACACTCATGTTTCCTGCTGTATTAGTCACTCTAGAAAGAAGGAGCATGCATCTTTCTCAAAAAGAGAGTGTTTGTCATGGATGAGAACTCTGCTGTGAATTTCCTTTCAGAAATGGAGTTAAATACAGGCCTTTATGTCTTCCTACAATTAAGAGTTCATTTCTTATAAACGCTGTACATTTCAGCCTAAATGAAGATACATATATTACGAAGCTCACATGTGTCCAACTATTTCCGCAAAAGCATTGGATGTAAGAAGAACTATATTTTCTATCAATTACATAATCCGAGTTGATCTAGATATGGTCCGTTTGTGTAGGAAACACAATTCTTTTGTTCTGAGCACACTCATATTTCCTGCTGTATTATAGACTCTAGAAAGCAGGAGCGTGCTTCTTGCTCTAAAGTAGAATGTGTTTTATGGATGAGAACTCTGCTGTGAATTTCCCTTCAGAAACGGAGTTACATCCCATGGTTTGTGTCTTCTTACAAGCAAGGGTTCATTTCTGGTAAACACTGTCACTTTTCAGCTCAAAGAAGATACAAATTCACGAAGCTCACATGTTTCTCACTATTTACTCAAAAGCATTGGATGTAAGAGGAGCTATAGTTTCTATCAGTTTCATGAGAAGAGTTGAACTAGATATGGTTTGTATGTGTAGGAAACACTGTTCTATTGTTCTGAGCACACTCACTTTAACTGCTTTAGAAGAGACTCTAGAAAGCAGGAGCGTGCTTCTTGCTCTAAAGTAGAATGTGTGTCATGGATGAGAATTCTGCTGTGAATTTCCCTTCATAAACAGAGTTAAATCCCGGGCTTTGTGTCTTCCTACAAGCAAGAGTTCATTTCTCGTAAACGCTGTCACTTTTCAGCTCAATGAAGATACACAGTTCAGTAAGGTCACATGTTTCTCACTATTCCCAAAAAGCATTGTATGTAAGAGGAGCTGTAGTTCTATCAATTTCATAAGCGGAGTTGAAGTAGATATGGACCATATGTGTAGAAAACACTGTTCTATTGTTCAGATTATACTCACTTTTCCTGCTGTATTAGAGATTCTAGGAAGCAGGAGCATGCTTCTTGCTCTGAAGCAGAGTGTGTTTCATGGATGAGAACTCCATTGTGAATTTCCCTTCAGAAACGGAGTTAAAGCCCGGGCTTTGTGTCTTCCTACAAGCAAGAGTTCATTTCTGGTAAACGCTGTCACTTTTAATCTCAAATGGAGATACATAGTTCAAGAAGCTCACAAGTTTCTCACTATTTACTAGAAAACTTTGGATGTGAGAGGAGCTGTAGTTTCTACCATTTTCATAAGTAGAGTTGAACTAGATATGGTCCTTAAGTGTAGGAAAACCAATTCTTTTGTTCTGAGCAAACTCACATTTCCTGCTGTATTAGAGACTCTAGGAAGCAGGAGCATGCTTCTTGCTCTGAAGCAGAGTGTGTTTCATGGATAAGAACTCCACTGTGAATTTCCCTTCAGAAACGGCATTAAAGCCCGCGCTATGTGTCTTCCTATAAGCCAGAGTTCATTTCTGGTAAACGCTGTCACTTTTAGGCTCAAATGAAGATACACAGTTCACGAAGCTCACATATTTCTCGCTATTTACTTAAAAGCATGGCATGTAAGAGGAGCTGGAATTTCTATAAGTTTCATGAACAGAGTTGAACTAGTCATGGTCCGTATGTGTATGAAACACTGTTCGATTTTTCAGAGTACAGTCACTTTTCCTGCTGTATTAGAGACTCTAGAAAGCAGGAGCATGCTTCTTTCTCTAAATTAGAGTGCGCTTCATGAATGAGAACTCTGCTGCCAACTTCCGTTCAGAACTGGAGTTAAATCCCGCGCTTTGTGTCTTCCTATAAGCAAGAGTACATTTCTGGTAAACACTGTCACTTTTCAGCTCAAATGAAGATACACAGTTCACGAAGCTCACACATTTCTCACTATTTACTAAAAAGCATTGGATGTAAGAGGAGCTGTAGTTTCTATCAAGTTCATAAGCACAGTTGAACTAGATATGGTCCATATATTAGGAAACAGAGTTCTTTTGTTCTGTGTACACTCATGTTTCCTGCTGTATTACAGACTCTAAAAAGCAGGAGCGTGCATGTTTCTCTAAAGGAGATTGTGTTTCATGGATGAGAACTCTGTTGTGAATTTTCCTTCAGAAACGGACATAATGCCGTGCTTTGTGTCTTCCTATGAGCAAGAGTACATTTCTGGTAAACACTGTCACTTTTCAGCTCAAATGAAGATACACCGTTCACGAGGCTCACATGTTTCTCACTATTTCTAAAAAGTATTGGATGTAAGAGGAGATCTAGTTTCTATCAGTTTCATGCGCAGAGTTGAAATAGATATGGTCCGTATATGTAGTAAACACAGTTCTTTTGTTCTGAGCACACTCACGTTTCCTGATTCAATCGAGACTCCAGAAAGAAGGAGCTTGCTTCTTTCTATAAAGCTGGTGTGTTTCATGGATGAGAACTCTGCTGTGAATTTCTCTTCAGAAATGGAGTTAAATCCCGGGCTTTGTGTCTTCCTACAAGCAAGAGTTCATTTCTAGGAAACGCTGTCACTTTTCAGCTCAAATGAAGATACACAGTTCACAAAGCTCACACGTTTCTCACTATTTACTAAAAAGCATTGAATGAAAGAGCAGCTGTAGTTCCTATCAGTTTCATAAGCAGAGTTGAACTAGATATGGTCCGTATGTGTAGGAAACACAATTCTTTTGCTCAGAGCACACTCAAGTTTCCTGCTGTATTGGAGACTCTAGAAAGAAGGAGCGTGGTCCTTTCTCTAAAGCAAAGTGTGTTTCATGGATGAGAACTCTGCTGTGTATTTTCCTTCAAAAATGGAGTTAAATACCGAGATTAGTGTCTTCCGACAATCAAGAGTTCATTTCTGATTAACACTGTCACTTTTCAGCTCAAATGATGATACACCATTCATGAGGTTCACACGTTTCTAACTATTTACTAAAAAGCATTGGATGTAAGAGGATCTGTAATTTCTATCACTTTCATGAGCAGAGTTGATCTAGATATGGTCTGTATGTGTAGGAAACAGAGTTCTTTTGTTCTGTGCGCACTCAAGTTTTCTGAAGTACTACAGACTCTAAAAAGCGGGAGCGTACATCTTCACTAAAGGAGATTGTGGTTCATGGATGAGAACTCTGCTGTGAATTTCCCTTCATAAACCGAGTTAAATGCCGGACTTTGTGTCTTTCTACAAGCAAGAGTTCATTTCTGGTAAATGCTGTCCCTTTTCTGCTCAAATGAAGATACACAGTTCACGAAGGTCACACGTTTGTCACTATTTACTAAAAAGAATTGCATTTAAGCGGAGCTGTAGTTTCTTCCAGTTTCATGAGCAGAGTTGAAGTAGATATGGTCCGTATGTGTAGGAAACACAGTTCTTTTGTTCTGAGCAAACGCACGTTTTCTGCTCTACTAGAGACTCTATAGAAAAAGCAGGAGAGTGCATCTTTCTCTAAAGGAGAGTGTGTTTCATGGATGAGAACTCTATTGTGAATTTCCCTTCAGAAACGGAGTTAAATACCGTGCTTTGTGTCTTCAACAATAAAGAGTTCATTTCTGGTAAACCCTGTCACTTTTCAGCTCAAATGAAGATACACAGTTCACGAAGCTCACACAATTCTCAGTATTTACTACATAGCATTGGATTTAAGAAGAACTATCGTTTCTATCAGTTTCATAAGCAGAGTTGAACTAGATATGGTCCGTATGGGTAAGAAACACAGTTTTTTGGTTGTGAGCACACTCAGGTTTCCTGCAATATTAGGGACTCTAGAAAGCAAGAGCCTGCTTCTTGCTCTAAAGCAGAGATTGTTTCATGGATGAGAACTGTGCTGTGTGTTTCCCTTCAGAAATTGAGAATAATCCCAGGCTCTGTGTCTTCCTACAAGCAAGACTTCGTTTCAGGTAAACGCAGTCTCTTTTCAGGCCAAATGATGCTACATCGTTCATGAAGCTCACACGTTTCTCGCTCTTAACTGAAAAGCATTTGATGTTAGAGGACCTGTGGTTTTTTATCAGTTTCAGAAGCAAAGTTGAACTAGATATTGTCCGTATGTGTAGGAAACCCCGTTCGTTTGGTCTCAGTACACTCACGTTTCCTGCTGTATTAGAGACTCTTTAAAACAAGAGAGTGCTTCATGCTCTAAAGCAGAGCGTGTTTCATGGATGAGAACTGTGCTGTGTGTTTCCCTTCAGAAATGGAGGTAAATCCCAGGCTCCTTGTCTTGGTAGAAGCAAGACTTCGTTTGAGGTAAACACAATCACTTTTCAGCTCAAATGAAGCTACATCGTTCACGAAGCTCAAATGTTTCTCGCTCTTAACTGAAGAGCATTTGATGTACATGACCTGTGGTTTGTATCAGTTTCAGAAGCAGAATGAACTAGATATGGTCCATATGTGCAGGAAACCCCGTTCATTTTGTCTAAGTACACTCAGGATTCCTGCTGTATTAGAGACTCAAGAATGCAGGAGCGTGGTTCTTGCTCTAAAGCAGAGTGTGTTTCATGGATGAGAACTGTGCTGTGTGTTTCCCTTCAGAAATGGAGGTAAATCCCAGGTTCTTTGTCTTCCTAAAGGCAAGACTTCGTTTCAGGTAAACACAGTCACTTTTCAGCTCAAAGGAGCTACATCGTTCACGAAGCTCACACGTTTCTCTCTCTTAACAAAATCATTGGAAGTTAGAGGACCGGTGGTTTGTATCAGTTTCAGAAGCAGAGTTGAACTAGATATGGTCCATATGTGTAAGAAACACCGTTCTTTTGTTCTGAGCACACTCACGTTTCCTGCTGTATTAGAGACTCTAGAAAGGAAGAGCATGTTTCTTGCTCTAAAGCAGAGTATATTTCAGGGAAGAGAACTGTGCTGTGTGTTTCGATTCAGAAATATAGTTAAATCCCAAGCTCTGTGTCTTCTTACAAACAAGACTTCGTTTCAGGTAAACGCAGACAATTTTCAGCTCAAATGAAGCTACATTGTTCACCTAGCTCACACGTTTCTCGCTCTTAATTGAAAAGCGTTGGATGTTAGAGGACCTGTGGTTTGTATTAGTTTCAGAAGCAAAGTTGAACTAGATATTGTCCGTATGTGTAGGAAACCCCGTTCGTTTGGTCTCAGTACACTCACGTTTCCTGCTGTATTAGAGACTGAAGAAAGGAAGAGCGTGCTTCTTACTCTAAAACAGAGTATATTTCATGGATGAGAAATGTGCTGTGTGTTTGCCTTCAGAAATGGAGTTAAATCCCAGGCTCTGTGTCTTCCTACAAGCAAGACTTCCTTTCAGGTAAACACAGTCACTCCTCAGCTCAAAGGAAGCTACATCGTTCACGAAGCTCAAAAGTTTCTCGGTCTTAACTGAAAAGCATTGGTTGTTAGAGGACCTGTGGTTTGTATCAGTTTCAGAAGCAGAGTTGAACTAGAAATGGGCGATATGTGTAGGAAACACTGTTCTTTTGTTCTGGGCACTCTCACATAGAATGCCTTATTAGAGACTCTAGAAAGCAAGAACATGCTTCTTGCTCTAAAGCAGAGTGTGTTTCAAGGATGACAACTGTGTTGTCTGTTTCGCTTCAGAAATGGAGTTAAATCCCAGGCTCTGTGTCTTCTTACTAGCAAGACTACGTTTCTGGTAAACGCATTCACTTTTCAGCTCAAAGGAAGCTACATCGTTCACAAAGCTCACACATTTCTTGCTCTTAACTGAAAAGTATTGGATGTTATAGGACCTGTGGTTTGTATCAGTTTCAGAACCAGAATTGAACTAGATATGGTGCGTATGTGTAGGAAACACCGTTCTTTTGTTCTGAGCACACTCACGTTTCCTGCTGTATTAGAGACTCTAGAAAGAAAGAGTGTGCTTCTTGCTCTAAAGCAGAGCATGTTTCATGGATGAGACCTGTGCTGTGTGTTTCCCTTCAGAAATGGAGTTAAATCCCAGGCTCCTTGTCTTTGTACAAGCAAGACTTCGTTTGAGGTAAACACAGTCACTTTTCTGCTCAAATGAAGCTACAATGTTCAAGAAGCTCACATGTTTCTCCCTCTTAACTGAAAAGCATTTGATGTTAGAGGACCTGTGGTTTGTATCAGATTCAGAAGTGGAGTTGAACTAGATATGGTCCATATGTGTAGGAAACCCTGTTCTTTTGGTCTAAGTACACTCACGTTTCTTGCTGTTTTTGAGACTCTAGAAAGCAAGAGCGTGCTTCTTCCTCTAAAGCGGAGTATGTTTCATGGATGAGAACTGTGCTGTGTGTTTGCGTTCAGAAATGGAGTTAAATCGCAGGCTCTGTGTCTTCTTACAAGCAAGAATTCATTTCAGGTAAACACAGTCTCTTTTCAGCTCAAAGGAAGCTACATCGTTCACGAAGCTCACACATTTCTTGCTCTTAACTGAAAAGCATTGGATGTTACAGGACCTGTGGTTTGTATCAGTTTCAGAACCAGAATTGAACTTGATATGGTGCGTATGTGTAGGAAACTCCGTTCTTTTGTTCTGGGCACACTCATGTTTCCTGCTGTATTAGAGACTCTAGAAAGGAAGAGCGTGGTTCTTGCTCTAAAGCAGAGTATATTTCATGGATGAGAACTGTGCTGTGTGTTTCGATTCAGAAATGGCGTTAAATCCCAGGCTCTTTGTCTTCTTACAAACAAGACTTCATTTCAGGTAAACAAAGAGAATTTTCAGCTCAAATGAAGCTACATTGTTCACCTAGCTCATACGTTTCTCGCTCTTAATTGAAAAGCATTGGATGTTAAAGGGCCCGTGGTTTGTATCATTTTCAGAAGCAAAGTTGAACTAGATATGATCCGTATGTGTAGGAAACCCCGTTCGTTTGGTCTCAGTACACTCACGTTTACTGCTGTATTAGAGACTGTAGAAAGGAAGAGCATGCTTCTTGCTCTAAAACAGAGTATATTTCATGGATGAGAACTGTGCTGTGTGTTTCCCTTCAGAAATGGAGTTAAATCCCAGGCTCCTTGTCTTCGTACAAGCAAGACTTCGTTTGAGGTAAACACAGTCACTTATCAGCTCAAATGAAGCTACAATGTTCAAGAAGCTCACATGTTTCTCGCTATTAACTGAAAAGCTTGTGATGTACAGGACCTGTGGTTTGTATCAGTTTCAGAAGCAGAGCTGAACTAGATATGGTCCATATGTGTAGGAAACCCCGTTCATTTGGTCTAAATACACTCACGTTTCCTGCTGTATTAGAGACTCTTTAAAACAAGAGAGTGCTTCATGCTCTAAAGCAGAGCGTGTTTCATGGATGAGAACTGTGCTGTGTGTTTCCCTTCAGAAATGGAGGTAAATCCCAGGCTCCTTGTCTTGGTAGAAGCAAGACTTCGTTTGAGGTAAACACAATCACTTTTCAGCTCAAATGAAGCTACATCGTTCACGAAGCTCAAATGTTTCTCGCTCTTAACTGAAGAGCATTTGATGTACATGACCTGTGGTTTGTATCAGTTTCAGAAGCAGAATGAACTAGATATGGTCCATATGTGCAGGAAACCCCGTTCATTTTGTCTAAGTACACTCAGGATTCCTGCTGTATTAGAGACTCAAGAATGCAGGAGCGTGGTTCTTGCTCTAAAGCAGAGTGTGTTTCATGGATGAGAACTGTGCTGTGTGTTTCCCTTCAGAAATGGAGGTAAATCCCAGGTTCTTTGTCTTCCTAAAGGCAAGACTTCGTTTCAGGTAAACACAGTCACTTTTCAGCTCAAAGGAGCTACATCGTTCACGAAGCTCACACGTTTCTCTCTCTTAACAAAATCATTGGAAGTTAGAGGACCGGTGGTTTGTATCAGTTTCAGAAGCAGAGTTGAACTAGATATGGTCCATATGTGTAAGAAACACCGTTCTTTTGTTCTGAGCACACTCACGTTTCCTGCTGTATTAGAGACTCTAGAAAGGAAGAGCATGTTTCTTGCTCTAAAGCAGAGTATATTTCAGGGAAGAGAACTGTGCTGTGTGTTTCGATTCAGAAATATAGTTAAATCCCAAGCTCTGTGTCTTCTTACAAACAAGACTTCGTTTCAGGTAAACGCAGACAATTTTCAGCTCAAATGAAGCTACATTGTTCACCTAGCTCACACGTTTCTCGCTCTTAATTGAAAAGCGTTGGATGTTAGAGGACCTGTGGTTTGTATTAGTTTCAGAAGCAAAGTTGAACTAGATATTGTCCGTATGTGTAGGAAACCCCGTTCGTTTGGTCTCAGTACACTCACGTTTCCTGCTGTATTAGAGACTGAAGAAAGGAAGAGCGTGCTTCTTACTCTAAAACAGAGTATATTTCATGGATGAGAAATGTGCTGTGTGTTTGCCTTCAGAAATGGAGTTAAATCCCAGGCTCTGTGTCTTCCTACAAGCAAGACTTCCTTTCAGGTAAACACAGTCACTCCTCAGCTCAAAGGAAGCTACATCGTTCACGAAGCTCAAAAGTTTCTCGGTCTTAACTGAAAAGCATTGGTTGTTAGAGGACCTGTGGTTTGTATCAGTTTCAGAAGCAGAGTTGAACTAGAAATGGGCGATATGTGTAGGAAACACTGTTCTTTTGTTCTGGGCACTCTCACATAGAATGCCTTATTAGAGACTCTAGAAAGCAAGAACATGCTTCTTGCTCTAAAGCAGAGTGTGTTTCAAGGATGACAACTGTGTTGTCTGTTTCGCTTCAGAAATGGAGTTAAATCCCAGGCTCTGTGTCTTCTTACTAGCAAGACTACGTTTCTGGTAAACGCATTCACTTTTCAGCTCAAAGGAAGCTACATCGTTCACAAAGCTCAAACATTTCTTGCTCTTAACTGAAAAGTATTGGATGTTATAGGACCTGTGGTTTGTATCAGTTTCAGAACCAGAATTGAACTAGATATGGTGCGTATGTGTAGGAAACCCCGTTCTTTTTGTCTAAGTACACTCAGGTTTCCTGCTGTTTTTGATACTCTAGAAAGCAAGAGCGTGCTTCTTCCTCTAAAGAGGAGTGTGTTTCATGGATGAGAACTGTGCTGTGTGTTTCCCTTCAGAAATGGAGTTAAATCCCAGGCTCTGTGTCTTCCTACAAGCAAGACTTACTTTCAGGTAAACACAGTCACTCCTCAGCTCAAAGGAAGCTACATCGTTCACGAAGCTCACACATTTCTCGCTCTTAACTGAAAAGCATTTGATGTTAGAGGACCTGTGGTTTTTATCAGTTTCAGAAGCAGAGTTGAACTAGATATGGTCCATATGTGTAGGAAACCCCGTTCATTTGGTCTAAATACACTCACGTTTCCTGCTGTATTAGAGACTCTTTAAAACAAGAGAGTGCTTCATGCTCTAAAGCAGAGCGTGTTTCATGGATCAGAACTGTGCTGTGTGTTTCCATTCAGAAATGGAGGTAAATCCCAGGTTCTTTGTCTTCCTACAAGCAAGACTTCATTTCAGGTAAACACAGTCACGTTTCAGCTCAAAGGAGCTACATCGTTCACAAAGCTCACACGTTTCTCTCTCTTAACTGAAATCATTGGAAGTTAGAGGACCTGTGGTTTGCATCAGTTTCAGAAGCAGAGTTGAACTAGATATGGTCCATATGTGTAGGAAACACGTTCTTTTGTTCTGAGCACACTCACGTTTCCTGCTGTATTAGAGACTCTAGAAAGGAAGAGCATGTTTCTTGCTCTAAAGCAGAGTATATTTCATGGAAGAGAACAGTGCTGTGTGTTTCGAATCAGAAATATAGTTAAATCCCAAGCTCTGTGTCTTCTTACAAACAAGACTTCGTTTCAGGTAAACGCAGACAATTTTCAGCTCAAATGAAGCTACATTGTTCACCTAGCTCACACGTTTCTCGCTCTTAATTGAAAAGCATTGGATGTTAGAGGACGCGTGGTTTGTATCAGTTTCAGAAGCAAAGTTGAACTAGATATTGTCCGTAAGTGTAGGAAACCCTGTTCGTTTGGTCTCAGTACACTCACGTTTCCTGCTGTATTAGAGACTGTAGAAAGGAAGAGCGTGCTTCTTGCTCTAAAACAGAGTATATTTCATGGATGAGAAAGGTGCTGTGTGTTTGCCTTCAGAAATGGAGTTAAATCCCAGGCTCTGTGTCTTCCTACAAGCAAGACTTCCTTTCAGGTAAACACAGTCACTCCTCAGCTCAAAGGAAGCTACATCGTTCATGAAGCTCAAACGTTTCTCGGTCTTAACTGAAAAGCATTGGTTGTAAGAGGACCTGTGGTTTGTATCAGTTTCAGAAGCAGAGTTGAACTAGAAATGGTCTATATGTGTTGGAAACACTGTCCTTTTGTTCTGGGCACTCTCACATAGAATGCCTTATTAGAGACTCTAGAAAGCCAGAGCGTGCTTCTTGCTCTGAAGCAGAGTATATTTCATGGATGAGAACTGTGCTGTGTGTTTGCCTTCAGAAATGGAGTTAAATCCCAGGCTCTGTGTCTTCCTACAAGCAAGACTTCCTTTCAGGTAAACACAGTCACTCCTCAGCTCAAAGGAAGCTACATCGTTCACAAAGCTCACACATTTCTCAGTCTTAACTGAAAAGCATTTGATGTTAGAGGACCTGTGGTTTGTATCAGTTTCAAAAGCACAGTTGAACTAGAAATGGTCGATATGTGTAGGAAACACTGTTCTTTTGTTCTGAGCACTCTCCCGTACAATGCCTTATTAGAGACTCTAGAAAGCAAGAACATGCTTCTTGCTCTAAAGCAGAGTGTGTTTCAAGGATGAAAACTGTGCTGTCTGTTTCGCTTTAGAAATGGAGTTAAATCCCAGGCTCTGTGTCTTCTTACTAGCAAGACTACGTTTCTGGTAAATGCATTCACTTTTCAGCTCAAAGGAAGCTACATCATTCACGAAGCTCACACATTTCTTGCTCTTAACTGAAACGCATTGGATGTTATAGGACCTGTGGTTTGTATCAGTTTCAGAACCAGAATTGAACTATATGGTGCGTATGTTCTTTGTTCTGAGCACACTCACGTTTCCTGCTGTATTAGAGACTCTAGAAAGGAAGAGCATGTTTCTTGCTCTAAAGCAGAGTGTATTTCATGGAAGAGAACAGTGCTTTGTGTTTCGATTCAGAAATATAGTTAAATCCTAAGCTCTGTGTCTTCTTACAAACAAGACTGCGTTTCAGGTAAACGCAGACAATTTTCAGCTCAAATGAAGGTACATTGTTCACCTAGCTCACACGTTTCTCGCTCTTAATTGAAAAGCATTGGATGTTAAAGGGCCCGTGGTTTGTATCATTTTCAGAAGCAAAGTTGAACTAGATATGATCCGTATGTGTAGGAAACCCCGTTCGTTTGGTCTCAGTACACTCACGTTTACTGCTGTATTAGAGACTGTAGAAAGGAAGAGCGTGCTTCTTGCTCTAAAACAGAGTATATTTCATGGATGAGAACTGTGCTGTGTGTTTCCCTTCAGAAATGGAGTTAAATCCCAGGCTCCTTGTCTTCGTACAAGCAAGACTTCGTTTGAGGTAAACACAGTCACTTATCAGCTCAAATGAAGCTACAATGTTCAAGAAGCTCACATGTTTCTCGCTATTAACTGAAAAGCTTGTGATGTACAGGACCTGTGGTTTGTATCAGTTTCAGAAGCAGAGTTGAACTAGATATGGTCCATATGTGTAGGAAACCCCGTTCATTTGGTCTAAATACACTCACGTTTCCTGCTGTATTAGAGACTCTTTAAAACAAGAGAGTGCTTCATGCTCTAAAGCAGAGCGTGTTTCATGGATGAGAACTGTGCTGTGTGTTTCCCTTCAGAAATGGAGGTAAATCCCAGGCTCCTTGTCTTGGTAGAAGCAAGACTTCGTTTGAGGTAAACACAATCACTTTTCAGCTCAAATGAAGCTACATCGTTCACGAAGCTCAAATGTTTCTCGCTCTTAACTGAAGAGCATTTGATGTACATGACCTGTGGTTTGTATCAGTTTCAGAAGCAGAATGAACTAGATATGGTCCATATGTGCAGGAAACCCCGTTCATTTTGTCTAAGTACACTCAGGATTCCTGCTGTATTAGAGACTCAAGAATGCAGGAGCGTGGTTCTTGCTCTAAAGCAGAGTGTGTTTCATGGATGAGAACTGTGCTGTGTGTTTCCCTTCAGAAATGGAGGTAAATCCCAGGTTCTTTGTCTTCCTAAAGGCAAGACTTCGTTTCAGGTAAACACAGTCACTTTTCAGCTCAAAGGAGCTACATCGTTCACGAAGCTCACACGTTTCTCTCTCTTAACAAAATCATTGGAAGTTAGAGGACCGGTGGTTTGTATCAGTTTCAGAAGCAGAGTTGAACTAGATATGGTCCATATGTGTAAGAAACACCGTTCTTTTGTTCTGAGCACACTCACGTTTCCTGCTGTATTAGAGACTCTAGAAAGGAAGAGCATGTTTCTTGCTCTAAAGCAGAGTATATTTCAGGGAAGAGAACTGTGCTGTGTGTTTCGATTCAGAAATATAGTTAAATCCCAAGCTCTGTGTCTTCTTACAAACAAGACTTCGTTTCAGGTAAACGCAGACAATTTTCAGCTCAAATGAAGCTACATTGTTCACCTAGCTCACACGTTTCTCGCTCTTAATTGAAAAGCATTGGATGTTAGAGGACCTGTGGTTTGTATCAGTTTCAGAAGCAGAGTTGAACTAGAAATGGGCGATATGTGTAGGAAACACTGTTCTTTTGTTCTGGGCACTCTCACATAGAATGCCTTATTAGAGACTCTAGAAAGCAAGAACATGCTTCTTGCTCTAAAGCAGAGTGTGTTTCAAGGATGACAACTGTGTTGTCTGTTTCGCTTCAGAAATGGAGTTAAATCCCAGGCTCTGTGTCTTCTTACTAGCAAGACTACGTTTCTGGTAAATGCATTCACTTTTCAGCTCAAAGGAAGCTACATCATTCACGAAGCTCACACATTTCTTGCTCTTAACTGAAACGCATTGGATGTTATAGGACCTGTGGTTTGTATCAGTTTCAGAACCAGAATTGAACTATATGGTGCGTATGTTCTTTGTTCTGAGCACACTCACGTTTCCTGCTGTATTAGAGACTCTAGAAAGGAAGAGCATGTTTCTTGCTCTAAAGCAGAGTGTATTTCATGGAAGAGAACAGTGCTTTGTGTTTCGATTCAGAAATATAGTTAAATCCTAAGCTCTGTGTCTTCTTACAAACAAGACTGCGTTTCAGGTAAACGCAGACAATTTTCAGCTCAAATGAAGGTACATTGTTCACCTAGCTCACACGTTTCTCGCTCTTAATTGAAAAGCATTGGATGTTAAAGGGCCCGTGGTTTGTATCATTTTCAGAAGCAAAGTTGAACTAGATATGATCCGTATGTGTAGGAAACCCCGTTCGTTTGGTCTCAGTACACTCACGTTTACTGCTGTATTAGAGACTGTAGAAAGGAAGAGCGTGCTTCTTGCTCTAAAACAGAGTATATTTCATGGATGAGAACTGTGCTGTGTGTTTCCCTTCAGAAATGGAGTTAAATCCCAGGCTCCTTGTCTTCGTACAAGCAAGACTTCGTTTGAGGTAAACACAGTCACTTATCAGCTCAAATGAAGCTACAATGTTCAAGAAGCTCACATGTTTCTCGCTATTAACTGAAAAGCTTGTGATGTACAGGACCTGTGGTTTGTATCAGTTTCAGAAGCAGAGTTGAACTAGATATGGTCCATATGTGTAGGAAACCCCGTTCATTTGGTCTAAATACACTCACGTTTCCTGCTGTATTAGAGACTCTTTAAAACAAGAGAGTGCTTCATGCTCTAAAGCAGAGCGTGTTTCATGGATGAGAACTGTGCTGTGTGTTTCCCTTCAGAAATGGAGGTAAATCCCAGGCTCCTTGTCTTGGTAGAAGCAAGACTTCGTTTGAGGTAAACACAATCACTTTTCAGCTCAAATGAAGCTACATCGTTCACGAAGCTCAAATGTTTCTCGCTCTTAACTGAAGAGCATTTGATGTACATGACCTGTGGTTTGTATCAGTTTCAGAAGCAGAATGAACTAGATATGGTCCATATGTGCAGGAAACCCCGTTCATTTTGTCTAAGTACACTCAGGATTCCTGCTGTATTAGAGACTCAAGAATGCAGGAGCGTGGTTCTTGCTCTAAAGCAGAGTGTGTTTCATGGATGAGAACTGTGCTGTGTGTTTCCCTTCAGAAATGGAGGTAAATCCCAGGTTCTTTGTCTTCCTAAAGGCAAGACTTCGTTTCAGGTAAACACAGTCACTTTTCAGCTCAAAGGAGCTACATCGTTCACGAAGCTCACACGTTTCTCTCTCTTAACAAAATCATTGGAAGTTAGAGGACCGGTGGTTTGTATCAGTTTCAGAAGCAGAGTTGAACTAGATATGGTCCATATGTGTAAGAAACACCGTTCTTTTGTTCTGAGCACACTCACGTTTCCTGCTGTATTAGAGACTCTAGAAAGGAAGAGCATGTTTCTTGCTCTAAAGCAGAGTATATTTCAGGGAAGAGAACTGTGCTGTGTGTTTCGATTCAGAAATATAGTTAAATCCCAAGCTCTGTGTCTTCTTACAAACAAGACTTCGTTTCAGGTAAACGCAGACAATTTTCAGCTCAAATGAAGCTACATTGTTCACCTAGCTCACACGTTTCTCGCTCTTAATTGAAAAGCATTGGATGTTAGAGGACCTGTGGTTTGTATCAGTTTCAGAAGCAGAGTTGAACTAGAAATGGGCGATATGTGTAGGAAACACTGTTCTTTTGTTCTGGGCACTCTCACATAGAATGCCTTATTAGAGACTCTAGAAAGCAAGAACATGCTTCTTGCTCTAAAGCAGAGTGTGTTTCAAGGATGACAACTGTGTTGTCTGTTTCGCTTCAGAAATGGAGTTAAATCCCAGGCTCTGTGTCTTCTTACTAGCAAGACTACGTTTCTGGTAAATGCATTCACTTTTCAGCTCAAAGGAAGCTACATCATTCACGAAGCTCACACATTTCTTGCTCTTAACTGAAACGCATTGGATGTTATAGGACCTGTGGTTTGTATCAGTTTCAGAACCAGAATTGAACTATATGGTGCGTATGTTCTTTGTTCTGAGCACACTCACGTTTCCTGCTGTATTAGAGACTCTAGAAAGGAAGAGCATGTTTCTTGCTCTAAAGCAGAGTGTATTTCATGGAAGAGAACAGTGCTTTGTGTTTCGATTCAGAAATATAGTTAAATCCTAAGCTCTGTGTCTTCTTACAAACAAGACTGCGTTTCAGGTAAACGCAGACAATTTTCAGCTCAAATGAAGGTACATTGTTCACCTAGCTCACACGTTTCTCGCTCTTAATTGAAAAGCATTGGATGTTAAAGGGCCCGTGGTTTGTATCATTTTCAGAAGCAAAGTTGAACTAGATATGATCCGTATGTGTAGGAAACCCCGTTCGTTTGGTCTCAGTACACTCACGTTTACTGCTGTATTAGAGACTGTAGAAAGGAAGAGCGTGCTTCTTGCTCTAAAACAGAGTATATTTCATGGATGAGAACTGTGCTGTGTGTTTCCCTTCAGAAATGGAGTTAAATCCCAGGCTCCTTGTCTTCGTACAAGCAAGACTTCGTTTGAGGTAAACACAGTCACTTATCAGCTCAAATGAAGCTACAATGTTCAAGAAGCTCACATGTTTCTCGCTATTAACTGAAAAGCTTGTGATGTACAGGACCTGTGGTTTGTATCAGTTTCAGAAGCAGAGTTGAACTAGATATGGTCCATATGTGTAGGAAACCCCGTTCATTTGGTCTAAATACACTCACGTTTCCTGCTGTATTAGAGACTCTTTAAAACAAGAGAGTGCTTCATGCTCTAAAGCAGAGCGTGTTTCATGGATGAGAACTGTGCTGTGTGTTTCCCTTCAGAAATGGAGGTAAATCCCAGGCTCCTTGTCTTGGTAGAAGCAAGACTTCGTTTGAGGTAAACACAATCACTTTTCAGCTCAAATGAAGCTACATCGTTCACGAAGCTCAAATGTTTCTCGCTCTTAACTGAAGAGCATTTGATGTACATGACCTGTGGTTTGTATCAGTTTCAGAAGCAGAATGAACTAGATATGGTCCATATGTGCAGGAAACCCCGTTCATTTTGTCTAAGTACACTCAGGATTCCTGCTGTATTAGAGACTCAAGAATGCAGGAGCGTGGTTCTTGCTCTAAAGCAGAGTGTGTTTCATGGATGAGAACTGTGCTGTGTGTTTCCCTTCAGAAATGGAGGTAAATCCCAGGTTCTTTGTCTTCCTAAAGGCAAGACTTCGTTTCAGGTAAACACAGTCACTTTTCAGCTCAAAGGAGCTACATCGTTCACGAAGCTCACACGTTTCTCTCTCTTAACAAAATCATTGGAAGTTAGAGGACCGGTGGTTTGTATCAGTTTCAGAAGCAGAGTTGAACTAGATATGGTCCATATGTGTAAGAAACACCGTTCTTTTGTTCTGAGCACACTCACGTTTCCTGCTGTATTAGAGACTCTAGAAAGGAAGAGCATGTTTCTTGCTCTAAAGCAGAGTATATTTCAGGGAAGAGAACTGTGCTGTGTGTTTCGATTCAGAAATATAGTTAAATCCCAAGCTCTGTGTCTTCTTACAAACAAGACTTCGTTTCAGGTAAACGCAGACAATTTTCAGCTCAAATGAAGCTACATTGTTCACCTAGCTCACACGTTTCTCGCTCTTAATTGAAAAGCGTTGGATGTTAGAGGACCTGTGGTTTGTATCAGTTTCAGAAGCAGAGTTGAACTAGAAATGGGCGATATGTGTAGGAAACACTGTTCTTTTGTTCTGGGCACTCTCACATAGAATGCCTTATTAGAGACTCTAGAAAGCAAGAACATGCTTCTTGCTCTAAAGCAGAGTGTGTTTCAAGGATGACAACTGTGTTGTCTGTTTCGCTTCAGAAATGGAGTTAAATCCCAGGCTCTGTGTCTTCTTACTAGCAAGACTACGTTTCTGGTAAACGCATTCACTTTTCAGCTCAAAGGAAGCTACATCGTTCACAAAGCTCACACATTTCTTGCTCTTAACTGAAAAGTATTGGATGTTATAGGACCTGTGGTTTGTATCAGTTTCAGAACCAGAATTGAACTAGATATGGTGCGTATGTGTAGGAAACACCGTTCTTTTGTTCTGAGCACACTCACGTTTCCTGCTGTATTAGAGACTCTAGAAAGAAAGAGTGTGCTTCTTGCTCTAAAGCAGAGCATGTTTCATGGATGAGACCTGTGCTGTGTGTTTCCCTTCAGAAATGGAGTTAAATCCCAGGCTCCTTGTCTTTGTACAAGCAAGACTTCGTTTGAGGTAAACACAGTCACTTTTCTGCTCAAATGAAGCTACAATGTTCAAGAAGCTCACATGTTTCTCCCTCTTAACTGAAAAGCATTTGATGTTAGAGGACCTGTGGTTTGTATCAGATTCAGAAGTGGAGTTGAACTAGATATGGTCCATATGTGTAGGAAACCCTGTTCTTTTGGTCTAAGTACACTCACGTTTCTTGCTGTTTTTGAGACTCTAGAAAGCAAGAGCGTGCTTCTTCCTCTAAAGCGGAGTATGTTTCATGGATGAGAACTGTGCTGTGTGTTTGCGTTCAGAAATGGAGTTAAATCCCAGGCTCTGTGTCTTCTTACAAGCAAGAATTCATTTCAGGTAAACACAGTCTCTTTTCAGCTCAAAGGAAGCTACATCGTTCACGAAGCTCACACATTTCTTGCTCTTAACTGAAAAGCATTGGATGTTACAGGACCTGTGGTTTGTATCAGTTTCAGAACCAGAATTGAACTTGATATGGTGCGTATGTGTAGGAAACTCCGTTCTTTTGTTCTGGGCACACTCATGTTTCCTGCTGTATTAGAGACTCTAGAAAGGAAGAGCGTGGTTCTTGCTCTAAAGCAGAGTATATTTCATGGATGAGAACTGTGCTGTGTGTTTCGATTCAGAAATGGAGTTAAATCCCAGGCTCTTTGTCTTCTTACAAACAAGACTTCATTTCAGGTAAACAAAGAGAATTTTCAGCTCAAATGAAGCTACATTGTTCACCTAGCTCATACGTTTCTCGCTCTTAATTGAAAAGCATTGGATGTTAAAGGGCCCGTGGTTTGTATCATTTTCAGAAGCAAAGTTGAACTAGATATGATCCGTATGTGTAGGAAACCCCGTTCGTTTGGTCTCAGTACACTCACGTTTACTGCTGTATTAGAGACTGTAGAAAGGAAGAGCGTGCTTCTTGCTCTAAAACAGAGTATATTTCATGGATGAGAACTGTGCTGTGTGTTTCCCTTCAGAAATGGAGTTAAATCCCAGGCTCCTTGTCTTCGTACAAGCAAGACTTCGTTTGAGGTAAACACAGTCACTTATCAGCTCAAATGAAGCTACAATGTTCAAGAAGCTCACATGTTTCTCGCTATTAACTGAAAAGCTTGTGATGTACAGGACCTGTGGTTTGTATCAGTTTCAGAAGCAGAGTTGAACTAGATATGGTCCATATGTGTAGGAAACCCCGTTCATTTGGTCTAAATACACTCACGTTTCCTGCTGTATTAGAGACTCTTTAAAACAAGAGAGTGCTTCATGCTCTAAAGCAGAGCGTGTTTCATGGATGAGAACTGTGCTGTGTGTTTCCCTTCAGAAATGGAGGTAAATCCCAGGCTCCTTGTCTTGGTAGAAGCAAGACTTCGTTTGAGGTAAACACAATCACTTTTCAGCTCAAATGAAGCTACATCGTTCACGAAGCTCAAATGTTTCTCGCTCTTAACTGAAGAGCATTTGATGTACATGACCTGTGGTTTGTATCAGTTTCAGAAGCAGAATGAACTAGATATGGTCCATATGTGCAGGAAACCCCGTTCATTTTGTCTAAGTACACTCAGGATTCCTGCTGTATTAGAGACTCAAGAATGCAGGAGCGTGGTTCTTGCTCTAAAGCAGAGTGTGTTTCATGGATGAGAACTGTGCTGTGTGTTTCCCTTCAGAAATGGAGGTAAATCCCAGGTTCTTTGTCTTCCTAAAGGCAAGACTTCGTTTCAGGTAAACACAGTCACTTTTCAGCTCAAAGGAGCTACATCGTTCACGAAGCTCACACGTTTCTCTCTCTTAACAAAATCATTGGAAGTTAGAGGACCGGTGGTTTGTATCAGTTTCAGAAGCAGAGTTGAACTAGATATGGTCCATATGTGTAAGAAACACCGTTCTTTTGTTCTGAGCACACTCACGTTTCCTGCTGTATTAGAGACTCTAGAAAGGAAGAGCATGTTTCTTGCTCTAAAGCAGAGTATATTTCAGGGAAGAGAACTGTGCTGTGTGTTTCGATTCAGAAATATAGTTAAATCCCAAGCTCTGTGTCTTCTTACAAACAAGACTTCGTTTCAGGTAAACGCAGACAATTTTCAGCTCAAATGAAGCTACATTGTTCACCTAGCTCACACGTTTCTCGCTCTTAATTGAAAAGCGTTGGATGTTAGAGGACCTGTGGTTTGTATTAGTTTCAGAAGCAAAGTTGAACTAGATATTGTCCGTATGTGTAGGAAACCCCGTTCGTTTGGTCTCAGTACACTCACGTTTCCTGCTGTATTAGAGACTGTAGAAAGGAAGAGCGTGCTTCTTACTCTAAAACAGAGTATATTTCATGGATGAGAAATGTGCTGTGTGTTTGCCTTCAGAAATGGAGTTAAATCCCAGGCTCTGTGTCTTCCTACAAGCAAGACTTCCTTTCAGGTAAACACAGTCACTCCTCAGCTCAAAGGAAGCTACATCGTTCACGAAGCTCAAAAGTTTCTCGGTCTTAACTGAAAAGCATTGGTTGTTAGAGGACCTGTGGTTTGTATCAGTTTCAGAAGCAGAGTTGAACTAGAAATGGGCGATATGTGTAGGAAACACTGTTCTTTTGTTCTGGGCACTCTCACATAGAATGCCTTATTAGAGACTCTAGAAAGCAAGAACATGCTTCTTGCTCTAAAGCAGAGTGTGTTTCAAGGATGACAACTGTGTTGTCTGTTTCGCTTCAGAAATGGAGTTAAATCCCAGGCTCTGTGTCTTCTTACTAGCAAGACTACGTTTCTGGTAAACGCATTCACTTTTCAGCTCAAAGGAAGCTACATCGTTCACAAAGCTCACACATTTCTTGGTCTTAACTGAAAAGTATTGGATGTTATAGGACCTGTGGTTTGTATCAGTTTCAGAACCAGAATTGAACTAGATATGGTGCGTATGTGTAGGAAACACCGTTCTTTTGTTCTGAGCACACTCACGTTTCCTGCTGCATTAGAGACTCTAGAAAGAAAGAGTGTGCTTCTTGCTCTAAAGCAGAGAATATTTCATGGATGAGAACTGTGCTGTGTGTTTCGGTTCAGAAATGGAGTTAAATCCCAGGCTCTTTGTCTTCTTACAAACAAGACTTCGTTTCAGGTAAACAAAGACAATTTTCAGCTCAAATGAAGCTGCATTGTTCACCTAGCTCACACGTTTCTCGCTCTTAATTGAAAAGAATTTGATGTTAAAGGACCTGTGCTTTTTATCAGTTTCAGAAACAGAGTTGAACTAGATATGGTACATATGTGTAGGAAACCCCGTTCATTTGGTCTAAGTACACTCAAGTTTCCTGCTGTATTAGAGACTCTTTAAAGCAAGAGCGTGCTTCTTGCTCTAAAGCAGAGCATGTTTCATGGATGAGACCTGTGCTGTGTGTTTCCCTTCAGAAATGGAGTTAAATCCCAGGCTCCTTGTCTTTGTACAAGCAAGACTTCGTTTGAGGTAAACACAGTCACTTTTCTGCTCAAATGAAGCTACAATGTTCAAGAAGCTCACATGTTTCTCCCTCTTAACTGAAAAGCATTTGATGTTAGAGGACCTGTGGTTTGTGTCAGATTCAGAAGTGGAGTTGAACTAGATATGGTCCATATGTGTAGGAAACCCTGTTCTTTTGGTCTAAGTACACTCACGTTTCTTGCTGTTTTTGAGACTCTAGAAAGCAAGAGCGTGCTTCTTCCTCTAAAGCGGAGTATGTTTCATGGATGAGAACTGTGCTGTGTGTTTGCGTTCAGAAATGGAGTTAAATCCCAGGATCTGTGTCTTCTTACAAGCAAGAATTCATTTCAGGTAAACACAGTCTCTTTTCAGCTCAAAGGAAGCTACATCGTTCACGAAGCTCACACATTTCTTGCTCTTAACTGAAAAGCATTGGATGTTACAGGACCTGTGGTTTGTATCAGTTTCAGAACCAGAATTGAACTTGATATGGTGCGTATGTGTAGGAAACTCCGTTCTTTTGTTCTGGGCACACTCATGTTTCCTGCTGTATTAGAGACTCTAGAAAGGAAGAGCGTGGTTCTTGCTCTAAAGCAGAGTATATTTCATGGATGAGAACTGTGCTGTGTGTTTCGATTCAGAAATGGAGTTAAATCCCAGGCTCTTTGTCTTCTTACAAACATGACTTCATTTCAGGTAAACAAAGAGAATTTTCAGCTCAAATGAAGCTACATTGTTCACCTAGCTCATACGTTTCTCGCTCTTAATTGAAAAGCATTGGATGTTAAAGGGCCCGTGGTTTGTATCATTTTCAGAAGCAAAGTTGAACTAGATATGATCCGTATGTGTAGGAAACCCCGTTCGTTTGGTCTCAGTACACTCACGTTTACTGCTGTATTAGAGACTGTAGAAAGGAAGAGCGTGCTTCTTGCTCTAAAACAGAGTATATTTCATGGATGAGAACTGTGCTGTGTGTTTCCCTTCAGAAATGGAGTTAAATCCCAGGCTCCTTGTCTTCGTACAAGCAAGACTTCGTTTGAGGTAAACACAGTCACTTATCAGCTCAAATGAAGCTACAATGTTCAAGAAGCTCACATGTTTCTCGCTATTAACTGAAAAGCTTGTGATGTACAGGACCTGTGGTTTGTATCAGTTTCAGAAGCAGAGTTGAACTAGATATGGTCCATATGTGTAGGAAACCCCGTTCTTTTTGTCTAAGTACACTCAGGTTTCCTGCTGTTTTTGATACTCTAGAAAGCAAGAGCGTGCTTCTTCCTCTAAAGAGGAGTGTGTTTCATGGATGAGAACTGTGCTGTGTGTTTCCCTTCAGAAATGGAGTTAAATCCCAGGCTCTGTGTCTTCCTACAAGCAAGACTTACTTTCAGGTAAACACAGTCACTCCTCAGCTCAAAGGAAGCTACATCGTTCACGAAGCTCACACATTTCTCGCTCTTAACTGAAAAGCATTTGATGTTAGAGGACCTGTGGTTTTTATCAGTTTCAGAAGCAGAGTTGAACTAGATATGGTCCATATGTGTAGGAAACCCCGTTCATTTGGTCTAAATACACTCACGTTTCCTGCTGTATTAGAGACTCTTTAAAACAAGAGAGTGCTTCATGCTCTAAAGCAGAGCGTGTTTCATGGATCAGAACTGTGCTGTGAGTTTCCATTCAGAAATGGAGGTAAATCCCAGGTTCTTTGTCTTCCTACAAGCAAGACTTCGTTTCAGGTAAACACAGTCACGTTTCAGCTCAAAGGAGCTACATCGTTCACAAAGCTCACACGTTTCTCTCTCTTAACTGAAATCATTGGAAGTTAGAGGACCTGTGGTTTGCATCAGTTTCAGAAGCAGAGTTGAACTAGATATGGTCCATATGTGTAGGAAACACGTTCTTTTGTTCTGAGCACACTCACGTTTCCTGCTGTATTAGAGACTCTAGAAAGGAAGAGCATGTTTCTTGCTCTAAAGCAGAGTATATTTCATGGAAGAGAACAGTGCTGTGTGTTTCGAATCAGAAATATAGTTAAATCCCAAGCTCTGTGTCTTCTTACAAACAAGACTTCGTTTCAGGTAAACGCAGACAATTTTCAGCTCAAATGAAGCTACATTGTTCACCTAGCTCACACGTTTCTCGCTCTTAATTGAAAAGCATTGGATGTTAGAGGACGCGTGGTTTGTATCAGTTTCAGAAGCAAAGTTGAACTAGATATTGTCCGTAAGTGTAGGAAACCCCGTTCGTTTGGTCTCAGTACACTCACGTTTCCTGCTGTATTAGAGACTGTAGAAAGGAAGAGCGTGCTTCTTGCTCTAAAACAGAGTATATTTCATGGATGAGAAATGTGCTGTGTGTTTGCCTTCAGAAGTGGAGTTAAATCCCAGTCTCTGTGTCTTCCTACTAGCAAGACTTCCTTTCAGGTAAACACAGTCACTCCTCAGCTCAAAGGAAGCTACATCGTTCACGAAGCTCAAACGTTTCTCGGTCTTAACTGAAAAGCATTGGTTGTTAGAGGACCTGTGGTTTGTATCAGTTTCAGAAGCAGAGTTGAACTAGAAATGGTCTATATGTGTTGGAAACACTGTTCTTTTGTTCTGGGCACTCTCACAAAGAATGCCTTATTAGAGACTCTAGAAAGCCAGAGCGTGCTTCTTGCTCTGAAGCAGAGTATATTTCATGGATGAGAACTGTGCTGTGTGTTTGCCTTCAGAAGTGGAGTTAAATCCCAGTCTCTGTGTCTTCCTACAAGCAAGACTTCCTTTCAGGTAAACACAGTCACTCCTCAGCTCAAAGGAAGCTACATCGTTCACGAAGCTCACACGTTTCTCGGTCTTAACTGAAAAGCATTTGATGTTAGAGGACCTGTGGTTTGTATCAGTTTCAAAAGCACAGTTGAACTAGAAATGGTCGATATGTGTAGGAAACACTGTTCTTTTGTCCTGAGCACTCTCACGTAGAATGCTGTATTAGAGACTCAAGAAAGCAAGAGCGTGCTTCTTGCTCTAAAGCAGAGTGTGTTTCATGGATGAGAACTCTGCTGTGTGTTTCGCTTCAGAAATGGAGTTAAATCCCTGGCTCTGTGTCTTCCTACAAGCAAGACTTCCTTTCAGGTAAACACAGTCACTTTTCAGCTCAAAGGAAGCTACATCGTTCACAAAGCTCACACGATTCTTGGTCTTAACTGAAAAGCATTTGATGTTAGAGGACCTGTGGTTTGTATCAGTTTCAGTAGCAGAGTTGAACTAGATATGGTCCATATGTGTAGGAAACCCCTTTCTTTTGGTCTAAGTACACTCAGGAATCCTGCTGCATTAGAGACTCAAGAAAGGAGGAGCGTGCTTCTTGCTCTAACGCACAGTGTGTTTCATGGATGAGAACTGTGCTGAGTGTTTCCCTTCAGAAATGGAGGTAAATCCCAGGCTCCTTGTCTTTGTACAAGGAAGACTTCCTTTGAGTTAAACACAGTCACTTTTCAGCTCAAATGAAGCTACATCGTACATGAAGTTCACAAGTTTCTCGCACTTAACTGAAAAGCATTGGATGTTACAGGACCTGTGCTTTGTGTCAGTTTCAGAAGCAGAGTTGAACTAGAAATGGTCGATATGTGTAGGAAACACAGTTCTTTTGTTCTGAGCACTCTCACATAGAATGCTGTATTAGAGACTCTAGAAAGCAAGAGAGTGCTTCTTGCTCTAAAGCAGAGCGTGTTTCATGGATGAGAACTGTGCTGTGTGTTTCCTTCAGAAATGGAGTTAAATCCCAGGCTCCTTGTCTGCGTACAAGCAAGACATCGTTTGAGGTAAACACAGTCACTTTTCAGCTCAAATGAAGCTACAATGTTCAAGAAGCTCACATGTTTCTCGCTCTTAACTGAAAATCATTTGATGTACAGGACCTGTGGTTTGTATCAGTTTTAGAAGCAGAGTTGAACTAGATATGGTCCATATGTGTAGGAAACCCCGCTCTTTTTGTCTAAGTACACTCAAGTTTCCTGCTGTATTAGAGACACTTTAAAGCAAGAGAGTGCTTCTTGCTCTAAAGCAGAGTGTGTTTCATGGATGAGAACTGTGCTGTGTGTTTGCCTTCAGAAATGGAGTTAAATCCAAGGCTCCGTGTCTTCCTACAAGCAAGAATAAATTTCAGGTAATCACAGTCACTTTTCAGCTCAAAGGATGCTACCTCGTTCGCGAAGGTCACACGTTTCTTGGTCTTAAGTGAAAAGCATTGGATGTTACAGGACCTGTGGTTTGTATCAGATTCAGAAGTAGAGTTGAACTAGATATGGTCCATATGTGTAGTAAACCCCTTTCTTTTGGTCTAAGTACACTCAGGATTCCTGCTGCATTAGAGACTCAAGAAAGGAAGAGAGTGCTTCATGCTCTAAAGCAGAGTGTGTTTCATGGATTAGAACTGTGCTGTGTGTTTCCCTTCAGAAATGGAAGTAAATCCCCGGCTCTTTGTCTTCCTACAAGGAAGACTTCGTTTCAGGTAAACACAGTCACTTTTCAGCTCAAAGGAAGCTGCATCGTTCAGGAAGCTCACACATTTCATGGTCTTAACTGAAAAGCATTCGATGTTATAGGACCTTTGATTTGTATTGGTTTCAGAACCAGAATTGAACAAGATATGGTGCGTATGTGTAGGAAACACCGTTCTTTTGTTCTGAGCACACTCACGTTTCCTGCTGTATTAGAGACTCTAGAAAGGAAGAGTGTGCTTCTTGCTCTAAAGCAGAGTATATTTCATGGATGAGAACTGTGCTGTGTGTTTCGATTCAGAAATGGAGTTAAATCCCAGTCTCTTTGTCTTCTTACAAACAAGACTTCATTTCAGGTAAACAAAGACAAGTTTCAGCTCAAATGAAGTTACACTGTGCACCTAGCTCACACGTTTCTCGCTCTTAATTGAAAAGAATTTGATGTTAGAGGACCTGTGGTTTGTATCAGATTCAGAAACAGAGTTGAACTAGATATGGTCCATAAGTGTAGGAAACCACATTCATTTGGTCTAAGTACACTCACGTTTCCTGCTGTATTAGAGACTCTTTATAGCAACAGAGTGCTTCTTGCTCTAAAGCACAGTGTGTTTCATGGATGAGAACAGTGCTGTGTGTTTCCCTTTCGAAATAGAAGTAAATCCCAGGCTCTTTGTCTTCCTACAAGGAAGACTTCGTTTCAGGTAAACACAGTCACTTTTAATCTCAAATGAAGCTACATCGTTCACGAAGCTCACACGTTTCTCGCACTTAACTGAAAAGCATTGGATGTTATAGGACCTGTGGTTTGTATCAGTTCAGAAGCAGAGTTGAACTAGAAATGGTCCATATGTGTAGGAAACACCGTTCTTTTGTCCTGAGCACTCTCACGTAGAATGCCGTATTAGAGACTCTAGAAATCAGGAGCGTGCTTCTTGCTCTAAAGCAGAGTGTGTTTCATGGATGAGAACTGTGCTGTGTGTTTCCCTTCAGAAATGGAGTTAAATCCCATGCTCTGTGTCTTCCTAAAAGCAATAATTCCTTTCAGGTAAACACAGTCACTTTTCAGCTGAATGGAAGCTACATCATTCACGAAGCTCACACGTTTCTCGGTCTTAACTGAAAAGTATTTGATGTACAGGACTTGTGGTTTGTATCAGTTTCAGAAGCAGAGTTGAACTAGATATGGTCCATATGTGTAGGAAACCCCGTTGTTTTTGTCTAAGTACACTCAGGTTTCCTGCTGTATTAGAGAGTGAAGAATGCAAGAGCATGCTTCTTCCTGTAAAGCGTAGTGTGTTTCATGGATGAGAACTGTGCTGTGTGTTTGCCTTCAGAAATGGAGTTAAATCCCAGTCTCTGTGTCTTCCTATAAGCAAGACTTCCTTTCAGGTAAACACAGTCACTCCTCAGCTCAAAGGAAGCTACATCGTTCCCGAAGCTCACACGTTTCTCTAGCTTAACTGAAATCATTGGAAGTTAGAGGACCGGTGGTTTGTATCAGTTTCAGAAGCAGAGTTGAAGTAGATATGGTACGTATGTGTAGGAAACAAAGTTCTTTTGTTCTGAACACACTCACGTTTCTTGATGTATTAGAGAATCAAGAAAGAAAGAGCATGCTTCTTGCTCTAAAGCGTAGCGTGTTTCATGGATGAGAACTGTGCTGTGTGTTTGCCTTCAGATATGGAGTTAAATCCCAGTCTCTGTGTCTTCCTACAAGCAAGACTTCCTTTCAGGTAAACACAGTCACTCCTCAGCTCAAAGGAAGCTACATCGTTCACGAAGTTCACACGTATCTCGGTCTTAACTGAAAAGCATTGGTTGTTAGAGGACCTGTGGTTTGTATCAGTTTCAGAAGCAGAGTTGAACTAGATATGGTCGATATGTGTAGGAAACACTGTTCTTTTGTTCTGAGCACTCTCACGTAGAATGCCTTATTAGAGACTCTAGAAAGCAAGAGCATGCTTCTTGCTCTAAAGCAGAGTGTGTTTCAAGGATGACAACTGTGCTGTCTGTTTCGCTTCAGAAATGGAGTTAATTCCCAGGCTCTGTGTCTTCTTACATGCAAGACTTCGTTTCTGGTAAACACAGTCACTTTTCAGCTCAAATGAAGCTACAGTGTTCAAGAAGCTCACATGTTTCTCGCTCTTAACTGAAAATCATTTGATGTACAGGACCTGTGGTTTGTATCAGTTTTAGAAGCAGAGTTGAACTAGATATGGTCCATATGTGTAGGAAACCCCTTTCTTTTGGTCTAAGTACACTCAGGATTCCTGCTGCATTAGAGACTCAAGAAACGAAGAGAGTGCTTCATGCTCTAAAGCAGAGTGTGTTTCATGGATTAGAACTGTGCTGTGTTTTTCCCTTCAGAAATGGAAGTAAATCCCAGGCTCTCTGTCTTCTTACATGCAAGACTTCGTTTCTGGTAAACACAGTCACTTTTCAGCTCAAATGAAGCTACAATGTTCAAGAAGCTCACATGTTTCTCGCTCTTAACTGAAAATCGTTTGATGTACAGGACCTGTGGTTTGTATCAGTTTTAGAAGCAGAGTTGAACTAGATATGGTCCATATGTGTAGGAAACCCCTTTCTTTTGGTCTAAGTACACTCAGGATTCCTGCTGCATTAGAGACTCAAGAAACGAAGAGAGTGCTTCATGCTCTAAAGCAGAGTGTGTTTCATGGATTAGAACTGTGCTGTGTTTTTCCCTTCAGAAATGGAAGTAAATCCCAGGCTCTTTGTCTTCCTACAAGGAAGACTTCGTTTCAGGTAAACACAGTCACTTTTCAGCTCAAAGGAAGCTACATCGTTCAGGAAGCTCACACATTTCTTGCTCTTAACTGAAAAGCATTCGATGTTATAGGACCTTTGATTTGTATTAGTTTCAGAACCAGAATTGAACTAGATATGGTGCGTATGTGTAGGAAACACCGTTCTTTGGTTCTGAGCACACTCACGTTTCCTTCTGTATTAGAGACTCTAGAAAGGAAGAGTGTGCTTCTTGCTCTAAAGCAGAGTATATTTCATGGATGAGAACTGTGCTGTGTGTTTCGATTCAGAAATGGAGTTAAATCCCAGTCTCTTTGTCTTCTTACAAACAAGACTTCGTTTCAGGTAAACAAAGACAATTTTCTGCTCAAATGAAGCTACATTGTGCACCTAGCTCACACGTTTCTCGCTCTTAATTGAAAAGAATTTGATGTTAGAGGACCTGTGGTTTTTATCAGTTTCAGAAACAGAGTTGAACTAGATATGGTCCATAAGTGTAGGAAAGCACATTCATTTGGTCTAAGTACACTCACGTTTCCTGCTGTATTAGAGACTCTTTATAGCAACAGAGTGCTTCTTTCTCTAAAGCACAGTGTGTTTCATCGATGAGAACAGTGCTGTGTGTTTCCCTTTCGAAATGGAAGTAAATCTCAGGCTCTTTGTCCTCCTACAAGGAAGACTTCGTTTGAGGTAAACACAGTCACTTTTAATCTCAAATGAAGCTACATCGTTCACGAAGCTCACACGTTTCTCGCACTAAACTGAAAAGCATTGGATGTTATAGGACCTGTGGTTTGTATCAGTTTCAGAAGCAGAGTTGAACTAGAAATGGTCCATATGTGTAGGAAACACCGTTCTTTTGTCCTGAGCACTCTCACGTAGAATGCCGTATTAGAGACTCTAGAAATCAAGAGCGTGCTTCTTGCTCTAAAGCAGAGTGTGTTTCATGGATGAGAACTGTGCTGTGTGTTTCCCTTCAGAAATGGAGTTAAATCCCATGCTCTGTGTCTTCCTAAGAGCAAGACTTCCTTTCAGGTAAACACAGTCACTTTTCAGCTGAATGGAAGCTACATCGTTCACGAAGCTCACACGTTTCTCGGTCTTAACTGAAAAGTATTTGATGTACAGGACTTGTGGTTTGTATCAGTTTCAGAAGCAGAGTTGAACTAGATATGGTCCATATGTGTAGGAAACCCCGTTGTTTTTGTCTAATTACACTCAGGTTTCCTGCTGTATTAGAAAGTCAAGAATGCAAGAGCGTGCTTCTTCTTCTAAAGTGTAGTGTGTTTCATGGATGAGAACTGTGCTGTGTGTTTGCCTTCAGAAATGGAGTTAAATCCCAGTCTCTGTGTCTTCCTACAAGCAAGACTTCCTTTCAGGTAAACACAGTCACTCCTCAGCTCAAAGGAAGCTACATCGTTCCCGAAGCTCACACGTTTCTCTAGCTTAACTGAAATCATTGGAAGTTAGAGGACCGGTGGTTTGTATCAGTTTCAGAAGCAGAGTTGAAGTAGATATGGTACGTATGTGTAGGAAACAAAGTTCTTTTGTTCTGAACACACTCACGTTTCTTGCTGTATTAGAGAATCAAGAAAGAAAGAGCGTGCTTCTTGCTCTAAAGTGTAGCGTGTTTCATGGATGAGAACTGTGCTGTGTGTTTGCCTTCAGATATGGAGTTAAATCCCAGTCTCTGTGTCTTCCTACAAGCAAGACTTCCTTTCAGGTAAACACAGTCACTCCTCAGCTCAAAGGAAGCTACATCGTTCACGAAGTTCACACGTTTCTCGGTCTTAACTGAAAAGCATTGGTTGTTAGAGATCCTGTGGTTTGTATCAGTTTCAGAAGCAGAGTTGAACTAGATATGGTCCATATGTGTAGGAAACACTGTTCTTTTGTTCTGAGCACTCTCACGTAGAATGCCTTATTAGAGACCCCAGAAAGCAAGAGCATGCTTCTTGCTCTAAAGCAGAGTTTGTTTCAAGGATGACAACTGTGCTGTCTGTTTCGCTTCAGAAATGGAGTTAATTCCCAGGCTCTGTGTCTTCTTACATGCAAGACTTCGTTTCTGGTAAATGCCTTCAGTTTTCAGCTCAAAGGAAGCTACATCGTTCACGAAGCTCACACATTTCTTGCTCTTAACTGAAAAGCCTTGGATGTTATAGGACCTGTGGTTTGTATTAGTTTCAGAACCAGAATTGAACTAGATATGGTGCGTATGTGTAGGAAACACCATTCTTTTGTTCTGAGCACACTCACGTTTCGTGCTGTATTGGAGACTCTAGAAAGGAAGAGTGTGCTTCTTGCTCTAAAGCAGAGTATATTTCATGGATGAGAACTGTGCTGTGTGTTTCCATTCAGAAATGGAGTTAAATCCCAGACTCTTTGTCTTCTTACAAACAAGATTTCGTTTCAGGTAAACAAAGACAATTTTCAGCTCAAATGAAGCTACATTGTGCACCTAGCTCACACGTTTCTCGCTCTTAATTGAAAAGAATTTGATGTTAGAGGACCTGTGGTTTTTATCAGTTTCAGAAACAGAGTTGACCTAGATATGGTCCATATGTGTAGGAAACCCCATTCATTTGGTCTAAGTACACTCACGTTTCCTGCTGTGTTAGAGACTCTTTAAAGCAAGAGAGTGCTTCTTGCTCTAAAGCAGAGTGTGTTTCATGGATGAGAACAGTGCTGTGTGTTTCCCTTCAGAAATCGAAGTAAATCCCAGGCTCTTAGTCTTCTTACAAGTAGGATTTCATTTTAGTTAAACACAGTCACTTTTAATCTCAAATGAAGCTACATCGTTCACAAAGCTCACACGTTTCTCGCACTTAACTGAAAAGCTTTGGTTGTTAGAGGACCTGGGGTTTGTATCAGTTTCAGAAGCAGAGTTGAACTAGCTATGGTCCACATGTGTGGGAAACCCCGTTCTTTTTGTCTAAGTACACTCAGGTTTAATGCTGTATTAGAGATTCAAGAGTGCAAGTGCGTGGTTCTTGCTCTAAAGCAGAGTGTGTTTCATGGATGAGAACTGAGCTGTGTGTTTCCCTACAGAAGTGGAGGTAAATCCCAGGTTCATTGTCTTCCTAAAAGCAAGACTTCGTTTCAGGTAAACACAGTCACTTTTCAGTTAAAAGGAGCTACATCGTTCACGAAGCTCACACCTTTCTATAGCTTAACTGAAATCATTGGAAGTTAGAGGACTGGTGGTTTGTATCAGTTTCAGAAGCAGAGTTGAACTAGATATGGTCCATATGTGTAGGAAACCCCGTTCTTTTTATCTAAGTACACTCAGGTTTCCTGCTGTATTAGGGACTCAAGAATGCAAGAGTGTGGTTCTTGCTCTACAGTAGAGTGTATTTCATGGATGAGAACTGTGCTGTGTGTTCCCCTTCAGAAATTGAGGTAAATCCCAGGCTCTTTGTCTTCCTACAAGCAAGACTTCGTTTCAGGTTAACACAGTCACTTTTCAGCTCAAAGGAGCTACATCTTTCATGGAGCTCACACATTTCTCTCTCTTAACTGAACTCATTGGAAGTTAGAGGACCAGTGGTTTGTATCAGTTTAAGAAGTGGAGTTGAACTAGATATGGTCCATATGTGTAGGAAACCCCGTTCTTTTGGTCTAAGTACACTCACGTTTCCTGATGTATTAGAGACTCTAGAAAGCAAGAGCGTGCTTCTTGCTCTGAAGCAGAGTATATTTCATGGATGAGACTGTGCTGTGTGTTTGCCTTCAGAAATGGAATTAAATCCCAGGCTCTGTGTCTTCCTACAAGGAAGAATTCATTTCAGGTAAACACAGTCACTATTCAGCTCAAAGGATGGTACCTCAATCACGAAGGTCACACGTTTCTCGGTCTTAAGTGAAAAACATTGGATGTTAGAGGACCTGTGGTTTGTATCAGGTTCAGAAGCAGAGTTGAACTAGATATGGTCCTTATGTGTAGGAAACCCCATTAATTTGGTCTAAGTACACTCACGTTTTCTTTTGTTTTTGAGACTCTACAAAGTAAGAGCGTGCTTCTTCCTCTAAAGCGGAGTGTGTTTCATAGATGAGAACTGTGCTGTGTGTTTGCCTTCAGAAATGGAGTTAAATCCCAGGCTCTGTGTCTTCCTACAAGCAAGACTTCCTTTCAGGTAAGCACAGTCACTCCTCAGCTCAAAGGAAGCTACAACGTTCACGAACCTCACACGTTTCTTGGTCTTAACTGAAAAGCATTGGTTGTTAGAGGACCTGTGGTTTGTATCAGTTTCAGAAGCAGAGTTGAATTAGATATGCTCCATATGTGTAGGAAACACCGTTCTTTTCTTCTCAGCACACTCAAGTTTCCTGCTGTATTAGAGACTCTAGAAAGGAAGAGCATATTTCTTGCTCTAAAGCAGAGTATATTTCATGGAAGAGAACTGTGCTGTGTGTTTCGATTTAGAAATGGAGTTAAATCCCAGGCTCTGTGTCTTCTTACAAACAATACTTCGTTTCAGGTAAACGCAGACAATTTTCAGCTCAAATGAATCTACATTGTTCACCTAGCTCACACGTTTCTCGCTCTTAATTGAAAAGCATTGGATGTTAGAGGACCCGTGGTTTGTATCAGGTTCAGAAGCAGAGTTGAACTAGATATGGTCCTTATGAGTAGGAAACCCCATTAATTTGGTCTAAGTACACTCACGTTTCCTGCTGTTTTTGAGACTCTAGAAAGCAAGAGCTTGCTTCTTCCTCTAAAGCGGAGTGTGTTTTTCATGGATGAGAACTGTGCTGTGTGTTTCGATTCAGAAATGGAGTTAAATCCCAGGCTCTTTGTCTTTTTACAAACAAGACTTCGTTTCATGTAAACCAAGACAATTTCCAGCTCAAATGAAGCTACATTGTTCACCTAGCTCACACGTTTCTCGCTCTTAATTGAAAAGAGTTTGATATTAGGGGACCTGTTGTTTTTATTAGTTTAAGAAACAGAGTTGACCTAGATATGGTCCATATGTGTAGGAAACCCCATTCATTTGGTAAGAGTACACTCACGTTTCCTACTGTATTAGAGACTCTTTAAAGCAAGAGAGTGCTTCTTGCTCTAAAGCAGAGTGTGTTTCATGGATGAGAACTGTGCTGTGTGTTTCCCTTCAGAAATTGAAGTAAATCCCAGGCTCTTTGTCTTCCTACAAGCAAGACTTCCTTTTAGGTAAACACAGTCACTTTTCAGCTGAAAGGAAGCTACATCTTTCACGAAGCTCACATGTTTCTCGGTCTTAACTGAAAAGCATTTGATGTTAGAGGACCTGTGGTTTGTATCAGTTTCAGAAGCATGGTTGAACTAGATATTGTCTGTATGTGTAGGAAAACTCCCGTCTTTTGTTCTGAACACAATCACGTTCCTGCTCTATTAGACACTCCAGAAAGCAAGAGCGTGCTTCTTGCTCTAAAGCAGAGTGTGTTTCATGGATGAAAACTGTGCTGTGCGTTTCCCTTCAGAAATGGAGTTAAATCCCAGGCTCTGTGTCTTCCTACAAGCGAGACTTCCTTTCAGGAAAACGCATTCACTTTTCAGCTCAAAGGAAGCTATATCGTTCACGAAGCTCACACGTTTCTCGCTCTTAACTGAAAAGCATTGGATGTTAGAGGACCGTGGTTTGTATCAGTTTCAGAAGCAGAGTTGAACTAGATATGATCCGTATGTGTAGGAAACCCTGTTCTTTTGGTCTCAGTCCACTCACGTTTCCTCCTGTATTAGAGACTCTAGAAAGCAAGAGCGTGCTTCTTGCTTGAAAGCACTGTGTGTTTCGTGGATGTTAACTGTGCTGTGTGTTTCCCTTCAGAAATGGAGGTTAATCCCAGGCTCTTTGTCTTCCTACAAGCAAGACTTCGTTTCAGGTAAACACAATCACTTTTCAGCTCTAATGCAGGACATTGTTCACGAAGCTCACAAGTTTCTCGCTCTTAATTGAAAAGCATTCGATGTTACAGGACCTGTGGTTTGTTTCAGTTTCAGAGGCAGAGTTGATCTAGAAATCGTCCATATGTGTAGGAAACCCCGTTCTTTTGTACAGAGCATTCTCACTTTTCCTACTGTATTAGAGATTCTAGAAAGCAAGAGCGTGCTTCTTCCTCTGAAGCAGAGTGTGTTTCATTGATGAGTTCTGTGCTGTGTGTTTGGCTTCAGAAATGGAGTTAAATCCCAGGCACTGTGTCATCCTACATGCAAGACTTCGCTTTAGGTAAACACAGTCACTTTTCAGCTCTAATGAACCTACATAGTTCAAGAAGCTCACACGTTTCTTGCTCTTAACTAAAAAGCATTGGATGTTAGAGGACCTGTGGTTTGTATCAGTTTCAGAAGCAGAGTTGAACTAGAAATGGTCGATATGTGTAGGAAACACCGTTCTTTTGTTCTGAGAACACACAAGTGTCCTGCTCTATTCGAGACTCTAGAAAGGAAGAGCATGTTTCTTGCTCTAAAGCAGAGTATATTTCATGGATGAGAACTGTGCTGTGTGTTTCCCTTCAGAAATCGAAGTAAATCCCAGGCTCTTTGTCTTCCTACAAGGAAGACTTCGTTTCAGGTAAACACAGTCACTTTTCAGCTCAAATGAAGCTACATCGTTCACGAAGCTCACATGTTTCTCGCACTTAACTGAAAAGCATTGGATGTTACAGGACCTGTGGTTTGTATCAGTTTCAGAAGTAGAGTTGAACTAGAAATGGTGGTAATGTGTAGGAAACACTGTCCTTTTGTTATGAGCACTCTCACGTAGAATGCTGTATTAGAGAGTCTAGAAAGCAAGAGCGTGCTTCTTGCTCTATAGCAGAGTGTGTTTCAGGGATGAGAACTGTGCTGTGTGTTTCGCTTGAGAACTGGAGTTAAATCCCAGGCTCTTTGTCTTCCTACAAGCAAGACTTCCTTTCAGGTAAACACAGTCACTCCTCAGCTCAAAGGAAGCTACATCGTTCACGAAGCTCAAACGTTTCTCGGTCTTAACTGAAAAGCATTGGTTGTTAGAGGACCTGTGGTTTGTATCAGTTTCAGAAGCAGAGTTGAACTAGAAATGGTCTATATGTGTTGGAAACACTGTTCTTTTGTTCTGGGCACTCTCACAAAGAATGCCTTATTAGAGACTCTAGAAAGCCAGAGCGTGCTTCTTGCTCTGAAGCAGAGTATATTTCATGGATGAGAACTGTGCTGTGTGTTTGCCTTCAGAAGTGGAGTTAAATCCCAGTCTCTGTGTCTTCCTACAAGCAAGACTTCCTTTCAGGTAAACACAGTCACTCCTCAGCTCAAAGGAAGCTACATCGTTCACGAAGCTCACACGTTTCTCGGTCTTAACTGAAAAGCATTTGATGTTAGAGGACCTGTGGTTTGTATCAGTTTCAAAAGCACAGTTGAACTAGAAATGGTCGATATGTGTAGGAAACACTGTTCTTTTGTCCTGAGCACTCTCACGTAGAATGCTGTATTAGAGACTCAAGAAAGCAAGAGCGTGCTTCTTGCTCTAAAGCAGAGTGTGTTTCATGGATGAGAACTCTGCTGTGTGTTTCGCTTCAGAAATGGAGTTAAATCCCTGGCTCTGTGTCTTCCTACAAGCAAGACTTCCTTTCAGGTAAACACAGTCACTTTTCAGCTCAAAGGAAGCTACATCGTTCACAAAGCTCACACGATTCTTGGTCTTAACTGAAAAGCATTTGATGTTAGAGGACCTGTGGTTTGTATCAGTTTCAGTAGCAGAGTTGAACTAGATATGGTCCATATGTGTAGGAAACCCCTTTCTTTTGGTCTAAGTACACTCAGGAATCCTGCTGCATTAGAGACTCAAGAAAGGAGGAGCGTGCTTCTTGCTCTAACGCACAGTGTGTTTCATGGATGAGAACTGTGCTGAGTGTTTCCCTTCAGAAATGGAGGTAAATCCCAGGCTCCTTGTCTTTGTACAAGGAAGACTTCCTTTGAGTTAAACACAGTCACTTTTCAGCTCAAATGAAGCTACATCGTACATGAAGTTCACAAGTTTCTCGCACTTAACTGAAAAGCATTGGATGTTACAGGACCTGTGCTTTGTGTCAGTTTCAGAAGCAGAGTTGAACTAGAAATGGTCGATATGTGTAGGAAACACAGTTCTTTTGTTCTGAGCACTCTCACATAGAATGCTGTATTAGAGACTCTAGAAAGCAAGAGAGTGCTTCTTGCTCTAAAGCAGAGCGTGTTTCATGGATGAGAACTGTGCTGTGTGTTTCCTTCAGAAATGGAGTTAAATCCCAGGCTCCTTGTCTGCGTACAAGCAAGACATCGTTTGAGGTAAACACAGTCACTTTTCAGCTCAAATGAAGCTACAATGTTCAAGAAGCTCACATGTTTCTCGCTCTTAACTGAAAATCATTTGATGTACAGGACCTGTGGTTTGTATCAGTTTTAGAAGCAGAGTTGAACTAGATATGGTCCATATGTGTAGGAAACCCCGCTCTTTTTGTCTAAGTACACTCAAGTTTCCTGCTGTATTAGAGACACTTTAAAGCAAGAGAGTGCTTCTTGCTCTAAAGCAGAGTGTGTTTCATGGATGAGAACTGTGCTGTGTGTTTGCCTTCAGAAATGGAGTTAAATCCAAGGATCCGTGTCTTCCTACAAGCAAGAATAAATTTCAGGTAATCACAGTCACTTTTCAGCTCAAAGGATGCTACCTCGTTCGCGAAGGTCACACGTTTCTTGGTCTTAAGTGAAAAGCATTGGATGTTACAGGACCTGTGGTTTGTATCAGATTCAGAAGTAGAGTTGAACTAGATATGGTCCATATGTGTAGTAAACCCCTTTCTTTTGGTCTAAGTACACTCAGGATTCCTGCTGCATTAGAGACTCAAGAAAGGAAGAGAGTGCTTCATGCTCTAAAGCAGAGTGTGTTTCATGGATTAGAACTGTGCTGTGTGTTTCCCTTCAGAAATGGAAGTAAATCCCCGGCTCTTTGTCTTCCTACAAGGAAGACTTCGTTTCAGGTAAACACAGTCACTTTTCAGCTCAAAGGAAGCTGCATCGTTCAGGAAGCTCACACATTTCATGGTCTTAACTGAAAAGCATTCGATGTTATAGGACCTTTGATTTGTATTGGTTTCAGAACCAGAATTGAACAAGATATGGTGCGTATGTGTAGGAAACACCGTTCTTTTGTTCTGAGCACACTCACGTTTCCTGCTGTATTAGAGACTCTAGAAAGGAAGAGTGTGCTTCTTGCTCTAAAGCAGAGTATATTTCATGGATGAGAACTGTGCTGTGTGTTTCGATTCAGAAATGGAGTTAAATCCCAGTCTCTTTGTCTTCTTACAAACAAGACTTCGTTTCAGGTAAACAAAGACAAGTTTCAGCTCAAATGAAGTTACACTGTGCACCTGGCTCACACGTTTCTCGCTCTTAATTGAAAAGAATTTGATGTTAGAGGACTTGTGGTTTGTATCAGATTCAGAAACAGAGTTGAACTTGATATGGTCCATAAGTGTAGGAAACCACATTCATTTGGTCTAAGTACACTCACGTATCCTGCTGTATTAGAGACTCTTTATAGCAACAGAGTGCTTCTTGCTCTAAAGCACAGTGTGTTTCATGGATGAGAACAGTGCTGTGTGTTTCCCTTTCGAAATGGAAGTAAATCTCAGGCTCTTTGTCCTCCTACAAGGAAGACTTCGTTTCAGGTAAACACAGTCACTTTTAATCTCAAATGAAGCTACATCGTTCACGAAGCTCACACGTTTCTCGCACTAAACTGAAAAGCATTGGATGTTATAGGACCTGTGGTTTGTATCAGTTTCAGAAGCAGAGTTGAACTAGAAATGGTCCATATGTGTAGGAAACACCGTTCTTTTGTCCTGAGCACTCTCACGTAGAATGCCGTATTAGAGACTCTAGAAATCAGGAGCGTGCTTCTTGCTCTAAAGCAGAGTGTGTTTCATGGATGAGAACTGTGCTGTGTGTTTCCCTTCAGAAATGGAGTTAAATCCCATGCTCTGTGTCTTCCTAAAAGCAAGACTTCCTTTCAGGTAAACACAGTCACTTTTCAGCTGAATGGAAGCTACATCATTCACGAAGCTCACACGTTTCTTGGTCTTAACTGAAAAGTATTTGATGTACAGGACTTGTGGTTTGTATCAGTTTCAGAAGCAGAGTTGAACTAGATATGGTCCATATGTGTAGGAAACCCCGTTGTTTTTGTCTAAGTACACTCAGGTTTCCTGCTGTATTAGAGAGTGAAGAATGCAAGAGCATGCTTCTTCCTGTAAAGCGTAGTGTGTTTCATGGATGAGAACTGTGCTGTGTGTTTGCCTTCAGAAATGGAGTTAAATCCCAGTCTCTGTGTCTTCCTATAAGCAAGACTTCCTTTCAGGTAAACACAGTCACTCCTCAGCTCAAAGGAAGCTACATCGTTCCCGAAGCTCACACGTTTCTCTAGCTTAACTGAAATCATTGGAAGTTAGAGGACCGGTGGTTTGTATCAGTTTCAGAAGCAGAGTTGAAGTAGATATGGTACGTATGTGTAGGAAACAAAGTTCTTTTGTTCTGAACACACTCATGTTTCTTGATGTATTAGAGAATCAAGAAAGAAAGAGCATGCTTCTTGCTCTAAAGCGTAGCGTGTTTCATGGATGAGAACTGTGCTGTGTGTTTGCCTTCAGATATGGAGTTAAATCCCAGTCTCTGTGTCTTCCTACAAGCAAGACTTCCTTTCAGGTAAACACAGTCACTCCTCAGCTCAAAGGAAGCTACATCGTTCACGAAGTTCACACGTATCTCGGTCTTAACTGAAAAGCATTGGTTGTTAGAGGACCTGTGGTTTGTATCAGTTTCAGAAGCAGAGTTGAACTAGATATGGTCGATATGTGTAGGAAACACTGTTCTTTTGTTCTGAGCACTCTCACGTAGAATGCCTTATTAGAGACTCTAGAAAGCAAGAGCATGCTTCTTGCTCTAAAGCAGAGTGTGTTTCAAGGATGACAACTGTGCTGTCTGTTTCGCTTCAGAAATGGAGTTAATTCCCAGGCTCTGTGTCTTCTTACATGCAAGACTTCGTTTCTGGTAAACACAGTCACTTTTCAGCTCAAATGAAGCTACAGTGTTCAAGAAGCTCACATGTTTCTCGCTCTTAACTGAAAATCATTTGATGTACAGGACCTGTGGTTTGTATCAGTTTTAGAAGCAGAGTTGAACTAGATATGGTCCATATGTGTAGGAAACCCCTTTCTTTTGGTCTAAGTACACTCAGGATTCCTGCTGCATTAGAGACTCAAGAAACGAAGAGAGTGCTTCATGCTCTAAAGCAGAGTGTGTTTCATGGATTAGAACTGTGCTGTGTTTTTCCCTTCAGAAATGGAAGTAAATCCCAGGCTCTCTGTCTTCTTACATGCAAGACTTCGTTTCTGGTAAACACAGTCACTTTTCAGCTCAAATGAAGCTACAATGTTCAAGAAGCTCACATGTTTCTCGCTCTTAACTGAAAATCGTTTGATGTACAGGACCTGTGGTTTGTATCAGTTTTAGAAGCAGAGTTGAACTAGATATGGTCCATATGTGTAGGAAACCCCTTTCTTTTGGTCTAAGTACACTCAGGATTCCTGCTGCATTAGAGACTCAAGAAACGAAGAGAGTGCTTCATGCTCTAAAGCAGAGTGTGTTTCATGGATTAGAACTGTGCTGTGTTTTTCCCTTCAGAAATGGAAGTAAATCCCAGGCTCTTTGTCTTCCTACAAGGAAGACTTCGTTTCAGGTAAACACAGTCACTTTTCAGCTCAAAGGAAGCTACATCGTTCAGGAAGCTCACACATTTCTTGCTCTTAACTGAAAAGCATTCGATGTTATAGGACCTTTGATTTGTATTAGTTTCAGAACCAGAATTGAACTAGATATGGTGCGTATGTGTAGGAAACACCGTTCTTTGGTTCTGAGCACACTCACGTTTCCTTCTGTATTAGAGACTCTAGAAAGGAAGAGTGTGCTTCTTGCTCTAAAGCAGAGTATATTTCATGGATGAGAACTGTGCTGTGTGTTTCGATTCAGAAATGGAGTTAAATCCCAGTCTCTTTGTCTTCTTACAAACAAGACTTCGTTTCAGGTAAACAAAGACAATTTTCTGCTCAAATGAAGCTACATTGTGCACCTAGCTCACACGTTTCTCGCTCTTAATTGAAAAGAATTTGATGTTAGAGGACCTGTGGTTTTTATCAGTTTCAGAAACAGAGTTGAACTAGATATGGTCCATAAGTGTAGGAAACCACATTCATTTGGTCTAAGTACACTCACGTTTCCTGCTGTATTAGAGACTCTTTATAGCAACAGAGTGCTTCTTTCTCTAAAGCACAGTGTGTTTCATGGATGAGAACAGTGCTGTGTGTTTCCCTTTCGAAATGGAAGTAAATCTCAGGCTCTTTGTCCTCCTACAAGGAAGACTTCGTTTGAGGTAAACACAGTCACTTTTAATCTCAAATGAAGCTACATCGTTCACGAAGCTCACACGTTTCTCGCACTAAACTGAAAAGCATTGGATGTTATAGGACCTGTGGTTTGTATCAGTTTCAGAAGCAGAGTTGAACTAGAAATGGTCCATATGTGTAGGAAACACCGTTCTTTTGTCCTGAGCACTCTCACGTAGAATGCCGTATTAGAGACTCTAGAAATCAAGAGCGTGCTTCTTGCTCTAAAGCAGAGTGTGTTTCATGGATGAGAACTGTGCTGTGTGTTTCCCTTCAGAAATGGAGTTAAATCCCATGCTCTGTGTCTTCCTAAGAGCAAGACTTCCTTTCAGGTAAACACAGTCACTTTTCAGCTGAATGGAAGCTACATCGTTCACGAAGCTCACACGTTTCTCGGTCTTAACTGAAAAGTATTTGATGTACAGGACTTGTGGTTTGTATCAGTTTCAGAAGCAGAGTTGAACTAGATATGGTCCATATGTGTAGGAAACCCCGTTGTTTTTGTCTAATTACACTCAGGTTTCCTGCTGTATTAGAAATTCAAGAATGCAAGAGCGTGCTTCTTCCTCTAAAGTGTAGTGTGTTTCATGGATGAGAACTGTGCTGTGTGTTTGCCTTCAGAAATGGAGTTAAATCCCAGTCTCTATGTCTTCCTACAAGCAAGACTTCCTTTCAGGTAAACACAGTCACTCCTCAGCTCAAAGGAAGCTACATCGTTCCCGAAGCTCACACGTTTCTCTAGCTTAACTGAAATCATTGGAAGTTAGAGGACCGGTGGTTTGTATCAGTTTCAGAAGCAGAGTTGAAGTAGATATGGTACGTATGTGTAGGAAACAAAGTTCTTTTGTTCTGAACACACTCACGTTTCTTGCTGTATTAGAGAATCAAGAAAGAAAGAGCGTGCTTCTTGCTCTAAAGTGTAGCGTGTTTCATGGATGAGAACTGTGCTGTGTGTTTGCCTTCAGATATGGAGTAAATCCCAGTCTCTGTGTCTTCCTACAAGCAAGACTTCCTTTCAGGTAAACACAGTCACTCCTCAGCTCAAAGGAAGCTACATCGTTCTCGAAGTTCACACGTTTCTCGGTCTTAACTGAAAAGCATTGGTTGTTAGAGATCCTGTGGTTTGTATCAGTTTCAGAAGAAGAGTTGAACTAGATATGGTCCATATGTGTAGGAAACACTGTTCTTTTGTTCTGAGCACTCTCACGTAGAATGCCTTATTAGAGACCCCAGAAAGCAAGAGCATGCTTCTTGCTCTAAAGCAGAGTTTGTTTCAAGGATGACAACTGTGCTGTCTGTTTCGCTTCAGAAATGGAGTTAATTCCCAGGCTCTGTGTCTTCTTACATGCAAGACTTCGTTTCTGGTAAATGCCTTCAGTTTTCAGCTCAAAGGAAGCTACATCGTTCACGAAGCTCACACATTTCTTGCTCTTAACTGAAAAGCCTTGCATGTTATAGGACCTGTGGTTTGTATTAGTTTCAGAACCAGAATTGAACTAGATATGGTGCGTATGTGTAGGAAACACCATTCTTTTGTTCTGAGCACACTCACGTTTCCTGCTCTATTGGAGACTCTAGAAAGGAAGAGTGTGCTTCTTGCTCTAAAGCAGAGTATATTTCATGGATGAGAACTGTGCTGTGTGTTTCCATTCAGAAATGGAGTTAAATCCCAGGCTCTTTGTCTTCTTACAAACAAGATTTCGTTTCAGGTAAACAAAGACAATTTTCAGCTCAAATGAAGCTACATTGTGCACCTAGCTCACACGTTTCTCGCTCTTAATTGAAAAGAATTTGATGTTAGAGGACCTGTGGTTTTTATCAGTTTCAGAAACAGAGTTGACCTAGATATGGTCCATATGTGTAGGAAACCCCATTCATTTGGTCTAAGTACACTCACGTTTCCTGCTGTGTTAGAGACTCTTTAAAGCAAGAGAGTGCTTCTTGCTCTAAAGCAGAGTGTGTTTCATGGATGAGAACAGTGCTGTGTGTTTCCCTTCAGAAATCGAAGTAAATCCCAGGCTCTTAGTCTTCTTACAAGTAGGATTTCATTTTAGTTAAACACAGTCACTTTTAATCTCAAATGAAGCTACATCGTTCACAAAGCTCACACGTTTCTCGCACTTAACTGAAAAGCTTTGGTTGTTAGAGGACCTGGGGTTTGTATCAGTTTCAGAAGCAGAGTTGAACTAGCTATGGTCCACATGTGTAGGAAACCCTGTTCTTTTTGTCTAAGTACACTCAGGTTTAATGCTGTATTAGAGATTCAAGAGTGCAAGTGCGTGGTTCTTGCTCTAAAGCAGAGTGTGTTTCATGGATGAGAACTGAGCTGTGTGTTTCCCTACAGAAATGGAGGTAAATCCCAGGTTCATTGTCTTCCTAAAAGCAAGACTTCGTTTCAGGTAAACACAGTCACTTTTCAGTTAAAAGGAGCTACATCGTTCACGAAGCTCACACCTTTCTATAGCTTAACTGAAATCATTGGAAGTTAGAGGACTGGTGGTTTGTATCAGTTTCAGAAGCAGAGTTGAACTAGATATGGTCCATATGTGTAGGAAACCCCGTTCTTTTTATCTAAGTACACTCAGGTTTCCTGCTGTATTAGGGACTCAAGAATGCAAGAGTGTGGTTCTTGCTCTACAGCAGAGTGTATTTCATGGATGAGAACTGTGCTGTGTGTTCCCCTTCAGAAATTGAGGTAAATCCCAGGCTCTTTGTCTTCCTACAAGCAAGACTTCGTTTCAGGTTAACACAGTCACTTTTCAGCTCAAAGGAGCTACATCTTTCATGGAGCTCACACATTTCTCTCTCTTAACTGAACTCATTGGAAGTTAGAGGACCAGTGGTTTGTATCAGTTTAAGAAGTGGAGTTGAACTAGATATGGTCCATATGTGTAGGAAACCCCGTTCTTTTGGTCTAAGTACACTCACGTTTCCTGATGTATTAGAGACTCTAGAAAGCAAGAGCGTGCTTCTTGCTCTGAAGCAGAGTATATTTCATGGATGAGACTGTGCTGTGTGTTTGCCTTCAGAAATGGAATTAAATCCCAGGCTCTGTGTCTTCCTACAAGGAAGAATTCATTTCAGGTAAACACAGTCACTATTCAGCTCAAAGGATGGTACCTCAATCACGAAGGTCACACGTTTCTCGGTCTTAAGTGAAAAACATTGGATGTTAGAGGACCTGTGGTTTGTATCAGGTTCAGAAGCAGAGTTGAACTAGATATGGTCCTTATGTGTAGGAAACCCCATTAATTTGGTCTAAGTACACTCACGTTTTCTTTTGTTTTTGAGACTCTACAAAGTAAGAGCGTGCTTCTTCCTCTAAAGCGGAGTGTGTTTCATAGATGAGAACTGTGCTGTGTGTTTGCCTTCAGAAATGGAGTTAAATCCCAGGCTCTGTGTCTTCCTACAAGCAAGACTTCCTTTCAGGTAAGCACAGTCACTCCTCAGCTCAAAGGAAGCTACAACGTTCACGAACCTCACACGTTTCTTGGTCTTAACTGAAAAGCATTGGTTGTTAGAGGACCTGTGGTTTGTATCAGTTTCAGAAGCAGAGTTGAATTAGATATGCTCCATATGTGTAGGAAACACCGTTCTTTTCTTCTCAGCACACTCAAGTTTCCTGCTGTATTAGAGACTCTAGAAAGGAAGAGCATATTTCTTGCTCTAAAGCAGAGTATATTTCATGGAAGAGAACTGTGCTGTGTGTTTCGATTTAGAAATGGAGTTAAATCCCAGGCTCTGTGTCTTCTTACAAACAATACTTCGTTTCAGGTAAACGCAGACAATTTTCAGCTCAAATGAATCTACATTGTTCACCTAGCTCACACGTTTCTCGCTCTTAATTGAAAAGCATTGGATGTTAGAGGACCCGTGGTTTGTATCAGGTTCAGAAGCAGAGTTGAACTAGATATGGTCCTTATGAGTAGGAAACCCCATTAATTTGGTCTAAGTACACTCACGTTTCCTGCTGTTTTTGAGACTCTAGAAAGCAAGAGCTTGCTTCTTCCTCTAAAGCGGAGTGTGTTTTTCATGGATGAGAACTGTGCTGTGTGTTTCGATTCAGAAATGGAGTTAAATCCCAGGCTCTTTGTCTTTTTACAAACAAGACTTCGTTTCATGTAAACCAAGACAATTTCCAGCTCAAATGAAGCTACATTGTTCACCTAGCTCACACGTTTCTCGCTCTTAATTGAAAAGAGTTTGATATTAGGGGACCTGTGGTTTTTATTAGTTTAAGAAACAGAGTTGACCTAGATATGGTCCATATGTGTAGGAAACCCCATTCATTTGGTAAGAGTACACTCACGTTTCCTGCTGTATTAGAGACTCTTTAAAGCAAGAGAGTGCTTCTTGCTCTAAAGCAGAGTGTGTTTCATGGATGAGAACTGTGCTGTGTGTTTCCCTTCAGAAATTGAAATAAATCCCAGGCTCTTTGTCTTCCTACAAGCAAGACTTCCTTTTAGGTAAACACAGTCACTTTTCAGCTGAAAGGAAGCTACATCTTTCACGAAGCTCACATGTTTCTCGGTCTTAACTGAAAAGCATTTGATGTTAGAGGACCTGTGGTTTGTATCAGTTTCAGAAGCATGGTTGAACTAGATATTGTCTGTATGTGTAGGAAAACTCCCGTCTTTTGTTCTGAACACAATCACGTTCCTGCTCTATTAGACACTCCAGAAAGCAAGGGCGTGCTTCTTGCTCTAAAGCAGAGTGTGTTTCATGGATGAAAACTGTGCTGTGCGTTTCCCTTCAGAAATGGAGTTAAATCCCAGGCTCTGTGTCTTCCTACAAGCGAGACTTCCTTTCAGGAAAACGCATTCACTTTTCAGCTCAAAGGAAGCTATATCGTTCACGAAGCTCACACGTTTCTCGCTCTTAACTGAAAAGCATTGGATGTTAGAGGACCGTGGTTTGTATCAGTTTCAGAAGCAGAGTTGAACTAGATATGATCCGTATGTGTAGGAAACCCTGTTCTTTTGGTCTCAGTCCACTCACGTTTCCTCCTGTATTAGAGACTCTAGAAAGCAAGAGCGTGCTTCTTGCTTGAAAGCACTGTGTGTTTCGTGGATGTTAACTGTGCTGTGTGTTTCCCTTCAGAAATGGAGGTTAATCCCAGGCTCTTTGTCTTCCTACAAGCAAGACTTCGTTTCAGGTAAACACAATCACTTTTCAGCTCTAATGCAGGACATCGTTCACGAAGCTCACAAGTTTCTCGCTCTTAATTGAAAAGCATTCGATGTTACAGGACCTGTGGTTTGTTTCAGTTTCAGAAGCAGAGTTGATCTAGAAATCGTCCATATGTGTAGGAAACCCCGTTCTTTTGTACAGAGCATTCTCACTTTTCCTACTGTATTAGAGATTCTAGAAAGCAAGAGCGTGCTTCTTCCTCTGAAGCAGAGTGTGTTTCATTGATGAGTTCTGTTCTGTGTGTTTGGCTTCAGAAATGGAGTTAAATCCCAGGCACTGTGTCATCCTACATGCAAGACTTCGTTTTAGGTAAACACAGTCACTTTTCAGCTCTAATGAACCTACATAGTTCAAGAAGCTCACACGTTTCTTGCTCTTAACTAAAAAGCATTGGATGTTAGAGGACCTGTGGTTTGTATCAGTTTCAGAAGCAGAGTTGAACTAGAAATGGTCGATATGTGTAGGAAACACCGTTCTTTTGTTCTGAGAACACACAAGTGTCCTGCTCTATTCGAGACTCTAGAAAGGAAGAGCATGTTTCTTGCTCTAAAGCAGAGTATATTTCATGGATGAGAACTGTGCTGTGTGTTTCCCTTCAGAAATCGAAGTAAATCCCAGGCTCTTTGTCTTCCTACAAGGAAGACTTCGTTTCAGGTAAACACAGTCACTTTTCAGCTCAAATGAAGCTACATCGTTCACGAAGCTCACATGTTTCTCGCACTTAACTGAAAAGCATTGGATGTTACAGGACCTGTGGTTTGTATCAGTTTCAGAAGTAGAGTTGAACTAGAAATGGTGGTAATGTGTAGGAAACACTGTCCTTTTGTTATGAGCACTCTCACATAGAATGCTGTATTAGAGAGTCTAGAAAGCAAGAGCGTGCTTCTTGCTCTATAGCAGAGTGTGTTTCAGGGATGAGAACTGTGCTGTGTGTTTCGCTTGAGAACTGGAGTTAAATCCCAGGCTCTTTGTCTTCCTACAAGCAAGACTTCCTTTCAGGTAAACACAGTCACTTTTCAGCTGAAAGGAAGCTACATCGTTCACGAAGCTCACATGTTTCTCAGTCTTATCTGAAAAGCATTTGATGTTAGAGGACCTGTGGTTTGTATCAGTTTCAGAAGCAGAGTTGAACTAGAAATGGTCGATATGTGTAGGAAACACTGTTCTTTTGTTCTGAGCACTCTCACGTAGAATGCCTTATTAGAGACTCTAGAAAGGAAGAGCTTGCCTCTTGCGCTAAAGCAGAGTGTTTCAAGGATGACAACTGTGCTGTCTGATTCGCTTCAGAAATGGAGTTAAATCCCAGGCTCTGTGTCTTCTTACAAGCAAGACTTCGATTCTGGTAAACGCATTCACCTTTCAGCTCAAAGGAAGCTACATCGTTCACAAAGCTCACACATTTCTTGCTCTTAACTGAAAAGCATTGGATGTTATAGGACCTGTGGTTTGTATCAGTTTCAGAACCAGAATTGAACTAGATATGGTGTGTATGTGTAGGAAACACCGTTCTTTTGTTCTGAACACACTCAAGTTTCCTGCTCTATTAGACACTGCAGAAAGCAAGAGCGTGCTTCTTGCTCTAAAGCAGAGTGTGTTTCATGGATGAGAATTGTGCTGTGACTTTGCCTTCAGAAATGGAGTTAAATCCCGGCCTCTGTGTCTTCTTACATGCAAGACTTTGTTTCAGGTAAACGCAGACAATATTCAGCTCAAAGAAAACTACATTGTTCACCTAGCTCACACGTTTCTCGCTCTTAATTGAAAAGCATTGGATGTTGTATGACCTGTGGTTTGTATCAGTTTCAGCAACAGAATTGAACTAGATATGGTGAATATGTGTAGGAAACACCGTTCGTTTGTTCTGAGCACACTCAAGTTTCCTGTTGTATTAGAGACTCAAGAAAGCAAGTGTGTGCTTCTTGCTATAAAGCAGAGTGTGATTCATGGATGAGAACTGTATTGTGTGTTCTCCTTCAGAAATGGAGTTAAATCCCAGGCTCTGTGTCTTCGTACAAGCCAGAATTAGTTTCAGGTAAACGCAGTCACTTTTAAGTTCACAGGAAGCTACAACGTTCACGAAGCTCACATGTTCCTCGCTCTTAACTGAAGATCACTGGATGTTAGAGGACCGGTGTTTTCTATTAGTTTCTGAAGCATGGTTGAACTAGATATTGTCTGTATGTGTAGGAAAACACCGTTCCTTTGTTCTGAACACACTCACGTTTCCTGCTGTATTAGAGACTCAGGAAAGCAAGAGCGTGCTTCTTGCTCTAGAGTGTGTTTCATGGATGAGAACTGTGCTGTCTGTTTCCCTTCAGAAATGGAGTTAAATCCCAGGATCTGTGTCATCCTACACGCAATACTTCCTTTCAGGTAAAAGCATTCACTTTTCAGCTCAAAGGAAGCTACATCGTTCACAATGCTCACACGTTTTTCGCTCTTAACTAAAAAGCATTGGATGTTAGAGGACCCATGATTTGTATCAGTTTCAGATGCACAGTTGAACTAGCTAAGGTGGATATGTGTAGGAAACCCCGTTTTTTTGGTCTAAGTACACTCACATTTCCTGCTGTATTAGAGACTCTAGAAAGCAAGAGCGTGCTTCTTCATGTAAAGCGGAGTGTGTTTTATGGATGAGAACTGTGCTGTTAATTTGCCTTCGGAAATGGAGTTAAATCCCAAGCTCTGTGTTCTTCCTACAAGCAAGAAATCGTTTCAGGTAAACAGAGTCACTTTTCAGCTCAAAGTAAGCTACATCGTTCACGAGGCTCACACGTTTCTCAACCTTAACGGGAAAGCATTGGATGTTTGAGGACCGGTGGTTTGTATCAGTTTCAGAAGTAGAGTTGACCTAGATATAGTCCATATGCATAGGAAACACTCTCAGGTGCAATGGAACAAACCCTCGGAGGTGCAAAGGCAGTGCAAAAGCCCAATAACTCCGAAGACCATCTACAATCCCTCTAGGTGCAATGGCAAAATGCCTCCAGGTGCAAGGGCATTGTATTAGGCTTCCTTGAGCATGCTTATCCATGCTTGGGGAGAACTGCCTGCTTCCAACGCTGCCAGCGCTCTAGCAATTGCAACCTTCTCCAGCCTGCGACTTCGGGCTAAGCGGCACAGCAAGAACAACACCAACACAAATCCCGCTAAGATTACCGCGCCAAACATGCCAACACCCACCCACTCCTTAAACAGGGAAATGGCAGAAGAAATCCAGGAAGTTAATCCGGTGTCCACCTGGGCCGAGTTCACCATGACGATAGCCACCCTCAGTTGTTCCATCAGGTTGTTGAATTCTCCCGTCCAATTGCCTAAAAGATAACTGGACAACTGTTTAAACCAAAACTTAATACAATTGCAAACTTAAAGAATCTCTTAGCTTCATCATTACCATTAACAGGTTAACATAAATATTGCTATACATAGTCACAATTCTCCCAGTCTTACAACTCAACACAAACTCTTTACAGAATCATTTGAATTAACATGTATGGTGATATATATAGTTCAACCTTAATTCACTCGTAACGCAGCTTGTGTGGCTGTGAGGACTGCCGCCGCTAGGCCAGCATTACTTAGCGGTCCTCCAATCTCTCTACAGGCCTTTAACCAAGCTTCCAATCCCTTTCCTTTCCACGGGGTAATAGCTCTTCTGCATTCTTTTGTGCTTTGCTCATATACTAATTGTTGAACCAGAGGCATAGCTGTTTCTACATCCCCAAATATCTTTCCTGCTGCCTCCAACATTCTAGCTACAAAATCTGAAAAAGGTTCATTGGGTCCTTGAATGATCTTAGTTAAGTTCCCTGAAACCTCTCCTTTATTTGGTAATGACTTCCAAGCCTTAGAATAAATGTCATTTATTTGTTGATAAACTTCAATAGGATATGCCATCTGATTCACAGTCCATTGTCCTTGGCCTAGTAGCATGTCGGCTGTCCACTGTGGTCGATTATTTTGAAGATTAATTCTAGCTTGTGCCTGAGCTCTATCTGTGACTATAGATTTGAAATCCAAGTACTGTCCTGTAGACAGACATGCTCTAGCTATTTCAAACCAGTCTGTTGGAGTCATAGCCTGTGTAGTGAGCCTAGTCAACAAAGTTAAAGTATAACTAGCTGTTACTCCGTAGGCTCGAGCAGCCTCCACCAGATCCTTTAATTGTTTATAAGGCACAGGGTCATGATACCTATTGTTTGTTTGTGGGTCTTCAAAAACTGGGAACGTGGAAGCTAATCGTGCCCAGGTGTTCCTCCTGATAAGATGGCAACCTCCACCTGTCTGCAAACACGAAGGTGGTGCCGGTTATGGGCGTGGTCCCGAAGGCGCCGTTGGTCCCACATTCATCCCAGCAGAAACATTATAAGGAGGGGGTCGCCGCCGCCCATATCTTTCTTTCTCGTACTCATCAGCAGCTTCCTCTAAATCTTTCTCCTTATCAGGGTCTAAGTCACCATCAGAAAAATCAAGTTTTGCAAACTCTTTTAATACTAGATATAAAAAGTTCCCTTTCTTTTCTAAATTTTTTTCTTTTTCTTGTTTATTTTCTTTACTTTCCTTTTCTCTATTCTTTTCTTTCTTCTTTTTTGGCCTACTCAAGTTCTCTCCTTTAGAATCTGACTCTGATAGACTGTCCTGGTGTTTGATCAGTGCCTTGCATCCCTCCCTAATAATTTCCACATTGCGTAGGAAAAAACAGCAGAAAAGAACAACAATTACCATCTTTTCCATTTAAACAGTTCTGTTTGCAACACAAAAACCAGTTCCAAAAGTCTATCGACTAGCCCTTTGTTCCCGCTCTCTCTTTACAGAGAAGAGCAAAAACCTGCCCGCTTTTGTCGCGGGTTCCCAATTTACCTGGGATTTCCTTTAGCCCTGCTTTTGTCGCAGGTTCCCAATTTACCTGGGATTTAACGACGTCACCGCTCCGTGTGTTGAGTTCTGAATCCTCTTTGACCCCTCACTCGGTGTCTAAGATTCCCGGTGTCCAAGTTTCCCGGTGTCTGAGTTTCCCGGTGTCTGAGTTTCCCGGGTTTCGGCACCAGCTGCGGCGAGCCCCGGCCAGCGGGGAAGAAAGCCACGACACAAGGATTCTTCTCCAATCACGGTTTATTGAAGCACTGCTTGGTTGAGGGAGAGCAGGAGGTGAGGGGCCCCCGACCACGGCAGTTGACAGGTTTTTATACAGGATGTGGGCGTGGTCTGCTGGCCTGATACACTAGGCGGATTGGGATTGGTGCATTGCTGTTGCTGGGCGGAGTTGAACGGGAGAGCCCAAGGAGGAAGTCAGTGCCATCTGTGCAGGAGAGCCGATGTGGTAAACAACCCAGGGCTCCGCCCTGGTAGGAAGTCGGGAAACCGGCTGTCACATATCAGTTTCAGAAGCAGAGTTGAAGTAGATATGGTACATATGTGTAGGAAACCCCGTTCGTTTGGTCTCAGTATATTTCCATTTCCTGCTGTATTAGAGACAGTGGAAAGTAAGAGCGTGCTTATTGCTCTAAAGCAGAGTGTGTTTCATGGATGAGAACTGTGCAGTGTGTTTGCCTTCAGAAATGGAGTTAAATCCCAGGCTCTGTGTCTTCCTACAAGAAAGACTTCCTTTCAGGTAAACACAGTCACTTTTCAGCTCAAAGGAAGCAACATCGTTCACGAAGCTCACACGTTTCTCGGTATTAACTGAAAAGAATTGGATGTTAGAGGAACGGTGGTTTGTATCAGTGTCACAAGCAGAGTTGAAATAGATATGGTCCCTATGTGTGAGAAAGACCTTTCTTTTGTTCTGAACACACTCACGTTTCCTGTTGTATTAGAGACTCCAGAAAGCAAGAGCGTGCTTCTTGATCTAAAGCACAGTGTGTTTCATGGATGAGAACTGTGCTGTGTGTTTCCAATCAGAAATGGAGTTAAATACCAGTCTCTGTGTCTTCTTACAAACAAGACTATGTATCAGGTAAACGCAGACACTTTTCACCTCAAATGACGCTACAATGTTCAGCCAGCTCACACGTATTTTGCTCTTAAATGAAAAGCATTGAATGTTAGAGGACCCGTGGTTTGTATCAGGTTCAGAAGCAGAGTTGAAATAGATATGATCCCTATGTGTGAGAAAGACCGTTCTTTTGTTCTGAATACACTCACGTTTCCTGCTGTATTAGGGAATCCAGAAAGCAAGAGCGTGGTTCTTGCTCTAAAGCACAGTGTATTTCATGGATGATAACTGTGCTATGTGTTTCCCTTCAGAAATGGATTTAAATCCCAGGTTCTGTGTCTTCCTACAGGCAAGAATTCATTTCAGGTAAACACAGTCACTTTTCAGCTCAAAGGAAGCTACATTATTCACGAAGCTCACACTTTTCTCGCTCTTAAGTGAAAAGCATTGGAAGTTAGAGGACCTGTGGTTTGTATCAGATACAGGAGCAGAGTTGACGTAGATATGGTACGTATGTGTCGGAAACACCTTTCTTTTGTTCTGAGCACACTCATGTTTCCTGCTGTATTAGAGACTCTAGAGAGCAACGGCGTCCTTTTTGCTCTAAAGCAGAGTATGTTTCATGAATGAGAACTGTGCTGTGTGTTTCGCTGCAGAAATGGAGTTAAATCCCAGGCTCTGTGTCTTCTTACAGGCAAGACTCATATCAGGTAATGCAGACACGTTTCACCTCAAATGAAGCTACATTATTGACGAAGCTCACACTTTTCTCGCTCTTAATTGAAAAGCATTGGATGTTAAAGGACCCTTTGTTTATATCAGTTTCAGACGCAGAGTTGAAGTACATTTGTTCCTTATGTGTAGGCAACCCCGTTCGTTTTCTCTCAGTACAGTCCCGTTTCCTGCTGTATTAGAGACTCTAGAAAGCAAGAGCGTTCTTCTTGCTCTAAAGCAGAGTGTGTTTCATAGATGAGAACTGTGCTGCCTGTTTTGCTTCAGAAATGGAGTTAAATCCCAGGCTCTGTGTTTTCTTACAAGCAAGATTCGTTTCAGGTAAACACAGACAATTTTCAGCTCAAATGAACCTACATTGTACACCTAGCTCACAAGTTTCTCGCTCCTAATTGAAAAGCATTGGATATTAGAGGACCCATGGTTTGTATCAGTTTCAGAAGCACAGTTGAAGTAGAAATGGTACGTATGTGTAGGAAACCCCGTTCGTTTCATCTCAGTATATTTCCGTTTACTGCTGTATTAGAGACAGTGGAAATTAAGAGCATGCTTGTTGCTCTAAAGCAGAGTGTGTTTCATGGATGAGAACTGTGCTGTGTGTTCTCCTTCAGAAATGGAGTTCAATCCCAGGCTCTGTGTCTTTCTACAAGCAAGACTTCGTTTCAGGTAAACACAGTCACTTTTCAGCTCAAATGAAGCTACATCGTTCACAAAGCTCACATGTTTCTCGCTCTTAACTGAAAAGCATTGGATGTTAGAGGACCTGTGGTTTGTATCAGTTTCAGAAGCTGACATGAACTAGAAGTGGTCCGTATGTGTGGGAAACACCGTTCTTCTATTCTGAACACACTCACGTTTCCTGTTGTATTAGAGACTCCAGAAAGCAAGAGCGTGCTTCTTGATCTACAGCACAGTGTGTTTCATGGATGAGAACTGTGCTGTGTGTTTCCACTCAGAAATAGAGTTAAATCCCAGGCTCTGTGTCTTCCTACAAGCAAGACATCATTTCAGATAAACGCAGTCACTTTTCAGCTCAAAGGAAGCTACATTGTTCACCTAGCTCACACGTTTCTCGCTCTTATTGAAAAGCATTGGATATTAGAGGACCCGTGGTTTGTATCGGTATCAGAAGCAGAGTTTAACTAGATATGGTCCGTATGTGTAGGAAACCCCGTTCCTTTGGTCTCAGTACACTCCCGTTTCCTGCTGAATTAGAGACCCTAGAAAGCAAGAGCGTGCTTCTTGCTCTAAAGCAGAGTGTGTTTCATGGATGAGAACTGTGCTGTGTCTTTGCCTTCAGAAACGGAGTTCAATCCCAGGCTCTGTGTCTTCCTACAATCAAGACTTCCTTTCAGGTAAACACAGTCACTTTTCAGCTTAAAAGAAGCTACATCATTCATGAAGCTCACACGTATCTCGCACTTAACTGAAAAGCATTGGATGTTACAGGATGTGTGGTTTGTATCAGTTTCAGAAGCAGAGTTGAACTAGAAATGGTGGTTATGTGTAGGAAACACTGTTCTTTTGTTCTGAGCACTCTCAAGTAGAATGCTGTATTAGAGAGTCTAGAAAGTAAGAGCGTGCTTCTTGCTCTATAGCAGAGTGTGTTTCAGGGATGAGAACTGTGCTGTGTGTTTCGCTTCAGAACTGGAGTTAAATCCCAGGCTCTTTGTCTTCCTACAAGCAAGACTTGCTTTCAGGTAAACACAGTCACTTTTCAGCTGAAAGGAAGCTACATCGTTCACGAAGCTCACATGTTTCTCGGTCTTAACTGAAAAGCATTTGATGTTAGAGGACCTGTGGTTTGTATCAGTTTCAAAAGCAGAGTTGAACTAGATATGGTCCATATGTGCAGGAAACCCCGTTCTTTTGGTCTAAATACAGTGACGTTTCCCTCTGTATTAGAGACTTTTTAAAGCAAGAGCGTGCTTTTCCTCTAAAGCAGAGTGTGTTTCATCGATGAAAACTGTGCTGTGTGTTTCCCTCAGAAATGGTGGTAAATCGCAGGCTCTTTGCCTTCCTACAAGCAAGACTTCGTTTCAGGTAAACACAGTCACTTTTCAGCTCAAATGAAGCTACAATTTCAGCAAGCTCACACGTTTTTTGCTCTTAAATGAAAAGCATTTAATGTAGAGGACCCGTGGTTTGTATCAGGTTCAGAAGCAGAGTTGAACTAGAAATGGTCAATAGGTGTAGGAAACACCGTTCTTTTGTTCTGAGCACACTCACGTTTCCTGCTGTATTATAGACTCTAGAAAGGAAGAGTGTGCTTCTTGCTCTAAAGCAGAGTATATTTCATGGATGAGAACTGTGCTGTGAGTTTGCCTTCAGAAATGGAGTTAAATCCCAGGCTCTGTGTCTTCCTACAAGCAAGAATTCTATTTCAGGTAAAATCAGTCACTTTTTAGTTCAAACGAAGCTACATCGTTCACGAAGCTCAGACATTTCTCTCTCTTAATTGAAAAGCATTGGAAGTTAGAGGTCCTGTGGTTTGTATCAGATTCAGAAGCAGAGTTGACCTAGATATGGTATGTATGTGTCGGAAACACCATTCTTTTTTTCTGAACACAATCACATATCCTGCTGTATTATTGAATCCAGAAAGCAAGAGCGTTCTTCCTGATCTAAAGGAGAGTGTGTTTCATGGATGAGAACTGTGCTGTGTGTTTGCCTTCAGAAATGGAGTTAAATCCCAGGCACTGTGTCTTCCTACAAGCAAGACTTCCTTTCAGGTAAACACAGGCACTTTTCAACTCAAAGGAAGCTACATCGTTCAAGAAGCTCACACGTATCTCGGTCTTCAGTGAAAAGCATTGGATGTTAGAGGACCGGTGGTTTGTATCAGTTTCAGAAGCAGAGTTGAAGTAGATATGGTACGTATGTGTAGGAAACCCTGTTCGTTTGGTCTCAGTACATTTCCATTTCCTGCTGTATTAGAGACAGTGGAAAGTAAGAGCATGCTTGTTGCTCTAAAGCAGAGTGTGTTTCATGGATGAGAACTGTGCTGTGTGTTTGCCTTCAGAAATGGAGTTAAATCCCAGGCTCTGTGTCTTCCTACAAGAAAGACTTCCTTTCAGGTAAACACAGTCACTTTTCAGCTCACAGGAAGCTACATCGTTCACGAAGCTCACATGTTTCTCGCTCTTAACTGCAGAGCATTGGAAGTTAGAGGATCGGTTGTTTCTATTAGTTTCAGAAGCATGTTTGACCTAGATATTGTCTGTATGTGTAGGAAAACTCCGTTCTTTTGTTCTGAACACACTCACGTTTCCTGCTTTATTAGAGACTCTAGAAAGCAAGAGCGTGCTTCTTGCTCTAAAGCAGATTATATTTCATGGATGAGAACTGTGCTGTGTGTTTCACTTCAGAAATGGAGTTAAATACCAGGCTCTGTGTCTTCTTACAAACAAGACTACGTATCAGTTAAACGCAGACACTTTTCACCTCAAATGAAGCTACAATGTTCAGCCAGCTCACACGTTTTTTGCTCTTAAATGAAAAGCATTGAATGTTAGAGGACCCGTGGTTTGTATCAGGTTCAGAAGCAGAGTTGAAATAGATACGGTCCCTATGTGTGAGAAAGACCATTCTTTTGTTCTGAACACACTCACGTTTCCTGCTGTATTAGAGACTCCAGAAAGCAAGAGCGTGGTTCTTGCTCTAAAGCACAGTGTGTTTCATGGATGATAACTGTGCTATGTGTTTCCCTTCAGAAATGGAGTTAAAACCAGGTTCTGTGTCTTCCTACAGGCAAGACTTCATTTCAGGTAAACACAGTCACTTTTCAGCTCAAAGGAAGCTACATCGTTCACGAAGCTCACACATTTCTCGCTCTTAAATGAAAAGCATTGGATGTTAGAGGACCTGTGGTTTGTATCAGTTTCAGAAGCAGAGTTGAACTAGAAATGGTCCATATGTGTAGGAAACAACGTTCTTTTGGTCTAAGTACACTCACGTTTCCTGCTGCATTAGAGACCCTAGAAAGCAACAGCGTGCTTCTTGCTCTAAAGCAGAGTGTGTTTCATGGATGAGATCTGTGCTGTGAGTTTGCCTTCGGAAATGGAGTTAAATCCCAGGCTCTGTGTCTTCCTACAAGCAAGATTTCATTCCAGGTAAAATCAGTCACTTTTTAGTTCAAAGGAAGCTACATCGTTCAAGAAGCTCACACGTTTCTCGGTCTTCACTGAAAAGAATTGGATGTTAGAGGACCGGTGGTTTCTATCAGTTTCAGAAGCACAGTTGAACTAGATATGGTCCGTATACATAGGAAACAAGGTTCTTTTGGTCTAAGTACACTCACGTTTCTTGCTGTATTAGAGACTCTAGAAAGCAAGAGCGTGCTTCTTGCTCAGAAGCAGAGTGTGTTTCATGGATGATAACTGTGCTGTGTGTTTCCCCTCAGAAATGGAGGTAAATCCCAGTCACTGTGCCTTTCTTCCAGCAATTCTTCCTTTCAGGCAAACGCATTACTTTTGTGCTCAAAGGAAGCTATATCGTTCACGAAGCTCACACGTTTCTTGCTCTTAAATCAAAAGCATTGGATGTTATAGGACCTGTGGTTTCTATCAGTTTCAGAAGCAAAGTTGAACTAGATATGGTCTGTATGTGTGGGAAACACCGTTCTTTTGTTATGAGCACACTCACGTTTCCTGATCCATTAGAGACTCTAGAAAGGAAGAGCCTGCTTCTTGCTCTAAAGCAGAGTATATTTCATGGATGAGAACTGTGCTGTCTGTTTTGCTTCAGAAATGGAGTTAAATCTCAGGCTCTGTGTCTTCCTACAAGGAAGACTTCGTTTCAGGTAAACGCAGACAATTTTCAGCTCAAATGAAGCTACATTGTTCACCTAGCTCACAAGTTCCTCGCTCTTAATTGAAAAGCATTGGATGTTAGAGGACCTGTGGTTTGTATCAGTTTCAGAAGCAGAGTTGAAGTAGATATGGTACGTATGTGTAGGAAACCCCGTTCGTTTGGTCTCAGTACATTTCCATTTCCTGCTGTATTAGAGACAGTGGAAAGTAAGAGTGTGCTTGTTGCTCTAAAGCAGAGTATATTCATGGATGAGAACTGTGCAGTGTGTTTGCCTTCAGAAATGGAGTTAAATCCCAGGCTCTGTGTCTTCCTACAAGAAAGACTTCCTTTCAGGTAAACACAGTCACTTTTCAGCTCAAAGGAAGCTACATTGTTCACGAAGCTAACTCGTTTCTCGGTATTAACTGAAAAGAATTGAATGTTAGAGGAACGGTGGTGGTTTGTATCAGTGTCAGAAGCAGAGTTGAAATAGATATGGTCCCTATGTGTGAGAAAGACCGTTCTTTTGTTCTGAACACACTCACGTTTCCTGTTGTATTAGAGACTCCAGAAAGCAAGAGTGTGCTTCTTGATCTACAGCACAGTGTGTTTCATGGATGAGAACTGTGCTGTGTGTTTCCAATCAGAAATGGAGTTAAATCCCAGGCTCTGTGTCTTCCTACAAGCAAGACTTCATTTCATATAAACGAAGTCACTTTTCAGCTCAAAGGAAGCTACATCGTTCACGAAGTTCACACGTTTCTCGCTCTTATTGAAAATCATTGGATATTAGAGGACCCGTGGTTTGTATCAGTTTCAGAAGCAGAGTTGAAGTAGATATGGTCCATATGTGTAGGAAACCCCGTTCTTTTGGTCTATGTACAGTCACGTTTCCTGCTGTACTAGAGACTCTAGAAAGCAAGAGCATGCTTTTTGCTCTAAAGCAGAGTGTGTTTCATCGATGAGAACTGTGCTGTGGGTTTCCCTTCAGAAATGGAGGTAAATCCCAGGCTCTTTGTCTTCCTACAAGCAAGACTTCGTTTCAGGTAATCACAGTCACTTTTCAGCTCAAATGAAGCTACATCGTTCACGAAGCTCACACGTTTTTCGGTCTTAACTGAAAAGCATTGGATGTTACAGGACCTGTGGTTTGTATCAGTTTCGGGAGCAGAGTTGAACTAGAAATGGTCCATATGTGTAGGAAACACCATTCATTTGTTCTGAGCACACTCATGTTTCCTGTTGTATTAGAGAATCTAGAAAGGAAGAGCGTGCTTCTTGCTTTAAAGCAGAGTATATTTCATGGATGAGAACTGTGCTGTGTGTTTCACTTCAGAAATAGAGTTAAATACCAGGCTCTATGTCTTCTTACAAACAAGACTATGTATCAGGTAAACGCTGACACTTTTCACCTCAAATGAAGCTACAATGTTCAGCCAGCTCACACGTTTTTGCTCTTAAATGAAAAGCATTGAATGTTAGAGGACCCGTGGTTTGTATCAGGTTCAGAAGCAGAGTTGAAATAGATATGGCCCCTATGTGTGAGAAAGACCGTTCTTTTGTTCTGAACACACTCACGTTTCCTGCTGTTTTAGAGATTCCAGAAAGCAAGAGCGTGGTTCTTGCTCTAAAGCACAGTGTGTTTCATGGATGATAACTGTGCTATGTGTTTCCCTTCAGAAATGGAGTTATATCCAAGGTTCTGTGTCTTCCTACAGGCAAGACTTCATTTCAGGTAAACACAGTCACTTTTCAGCTCAAAGGAAGCTACATCGTTCACGAAGCTCACACATTTCTCGCTCTTAACTGAAAAGCATTGGATGTTATAGGACCTGTGGTTTGTATCAGTTTCAGAAGCAGAGTTGAACTAGAAATGGTCCATATGTGTAGGAAACAACGTTCTTTTGGTCTAAGTACACTCACATTTCCTGCTGCATTAGAGACCCTAGAAAGCAACAGCGTGCTTCTTCCTCTAAAGGAGAGTGTGTTTCATGGATGAGATCTGTGCTGTGAGTTTCCCTTCAGAAATGGAGTTAAATCCCAGGCTCTGTGTCTTCCTACAAGCAAGAATTCGTTTCAGATAAAATCAGTCACTTTTTAGTTCAAACGAAGCTACATCGTTCACAAAGTTCACACGTTTCTCGCTCTTATTGAAAAGCATTGGATATTAGAGGACCCGTGGTTTGTATCAGTTTCAGAAGCAGAGTTGAAGTAGATATGGTCCGTTTGTGTAGGAAACCCCGTTCCGTTGGTCTCAGTACACTCCCGTTTCCTGCTGAATTAGAGACCCTAGAAAGCAAGAGCGTGCTTCTTGCTCTAAAGCAGAGTGTGTTTCATGGATGAGAACTGTGCTGTGTCTTTGCCTTCAGAAACGGAGTTCAATCCCAGGCTCTGTGTCTTCCTAAAAGCAAGAGTTCCTTTCAGGTAAACACAGGCACTTTTCAGCTCAAAGGAAGCTACATCATTCAAGAAGCTCACACGTTTCTTTCTCTTCCCTGATAAGCATTGGATGTTAGAGGACAGGTGGTTTATATCAGTTTCAGAAGCAGAGTTGAACTAGATATGGTCTGTATGCGTAGGAAACACCGTTCTTTTGGTCTAAGTACACTCACGTTTCTTGCTGTATTAGAGACTCTGGAAAGCAAGAGCGTGCTTCTTGCTCAGAAGCAGAGTGTGTTTCATGGATGATAACTGTGCTGTGTGTTTCCGCTCAGAAATGGAGGTAAATCCCAGTCTCTGTGCCTTCCTTCAAGCAAGACTTCCTTTCAGGCAAATGCATTACTTTTCAGCTCAAAGGAAGCTACATCATTCACGAAGCTCACACGTTTCTTGCTCTTAAATCAGAAGCATTGGATGTTATAGGACCTGCGGTTTCTATCAGTTTCAGAAGCAGAGTTGAACTAGATATGGTCTGTATGTGTGGGAAACACCGTTCTTTTGTTATGAGCACACTCATGTTTCCTGCTCCATTAGAGACTCTAGAAAGGAAGAGCCTGCTTCTTGCTCTAAAGCAGAGTATATTTCATGGATGAGAACTGTGCTGTCTGTTTTGCTTCAGAAATGGAGTTAAATCTCAGGCTCTGTGTCTTCTTACAAGCAAGACTTCATTTCAGGTAATCGCAGACAAATTTTAGCTCAAATGAAGCTACATTGTTCACCTAGCTCACAAGTTTCTCGCTCTTAATTGAAAATCATTGGATGTTAGAGGACCCGTGGTTTGTATCAGTTTTAGAAGCAGAGTTGAAGTAGATATGGTACGTATGTGTGGGAAACCCCGTACGTTTGGTCTCAGTACCTTTCCACTTCCTGCTGTATTAGAGACAGTGGATAGTAAGAGCGTGCTTGTTGCTCTAAAGCAGTTTTGTTTCATGGATGACAAATGTGCTGTGTGTTTCCCTTTAGAAATGGAGGTAAATTCCAGGCTCTTTTTCGTCCTACAAGCAAGACTTCGTTTCAGGTAAACACAGTCACTTTTCAGCTCAAAGGAAGCTACATTGTTCACAAAGGTGACACGTTTCTCACTCTTAATTGAAAAGCATTGGTTGTTTGAGGACCTGTGGTTTGTATCAGTTTCAGAAGCAGAGTTGAACTAGAAATGGTCAATATGTGTAGGAAACACCATTCTTTTGTTCTGAGCACTCTCACGTAGAATGCCTTACTAGAGACTCTAGAAAGCAAGAGCGTGCTTCTTGCTCTAAAGCAGTTTTGTTTCATGGATGACAAATGTGCTGTCTATTCGCTTCAGAAATGGAGTAATATCCCAGGCTCTGTGTCTTCTTACAAACAAGACTTCGTTTCAGGTAAACACATTCACTTTTCAGCTCAAAGGAAGCTACATCGTTCACGAAGCTCACACGTTTCTTGCTGTTAACTGAAAAGCATTGGATGTTATAGGACCTGTGGTTTGTATTAGTTTCAGAAGCATGGTTGAACTAGATATTGTCTGTATGTGTAGGAAACTCCGTTGTTTTGTTCTGAACACACTCATGTTTCCTGCTGTATTAGAGACTCAAGAAAGCAAGTGTGTGCTTCTTGCTCTAAAACAGAGTGTGTGTCATGGATGAGAACTATGCTGTGTGTTTCCCTTCAGAATTGGAGTTAAATCCCAGGCTATGTGTCTTCCTACAAGCAAGACTTCCTTTCAGGTAAACGCATTCACTTTTCAGCTCAAAGGAAGCTACATCATTCACAAAGCTCACACGTTGCTCGCTTTTAACTAAAAAGCATTGGATGTTAGAGGACCCGTGGATTGTATCAGTTTCAGAAGCAGAGTTGAACTAGAAATGGTCGATATGTGTAGGAAACACCGTTCTTTTGTTCTGAGCACACTCATGTTTCCTGCTGTATTAGAGAGTCTGGAAAGGAAGAGCGTGCTTCTTCCTCTAAAGGAGTTAGATTTCATGGATGAGAACTGTGCTGTGTGTATAGCTTCAGAAATGGAGTTAAATCCCAGGCCCTGTTTCTTCCTACAAGCAAGACTTCGTTTCAGGTAAACACAGTCACTTTTCAGCTCAAAGGAAGCTACATAGTTCACGAAGCTCACACGTTTCTCGGTCTTAACTGAAAAGCATTGGATGTTATAGTACCTGTGGTTTGTATCACTTTCAGAAGCAGAATTGAACTAGATATGGGTGTACGTGTAGGAAACACAGTTCTTTTTTTCTGAGTACACTCAATTTTCCTGCTGTATTAGAGACTAAAGAAAGCAAGAGTGCATCTTGCTATAAAGCAGAGTGTGTTTCATGGATGAGAACTGTACTGTGAGTTTCCCTTCAGAAATGGAGTTAAATTCCAATATCTGAGTCTTCCTACAAGCAAGACTTCGTTTCAGGTAAACACAGTCACTTTTCAGCTCAAAGGAAGCTACATCCTTCACGAGGCTCACACGTTTCTCGATCTTAACTGAAAAGCATTGGATGTTAGAACACTGGTGGTTTCTATCAGTTTCAGAAGCAGAGTTGACCTAAATATAGTTCTTATGCGTAGGAAACACCGTTCTTTTGTTCTGACCTCACTCACGTTTCCTGCTATATTAGGGACTCTAGAAAGGAAGAGCGTGCCTCTTGCTCTAACACAGAGTGTGTTTCATGATGAGAACTGTACTGTGTGTTTCCCTTTAGAAATGGAGGTAAATCCCAGGCTCTTTGTCTTCCTACAAGCAAGACTTCATTTCAGGTAATCACAGTCATGTTTCAGCTCAATTGAAGCTACATCGTTCACGAAGCTCACACGTTTCTCAATCTTAAATGAAAAGCATTGGATGTTAGAGTACCTGTGGTTTGTATCAGTTTCAGAAGCAGAGTTGAACTAGAAATGGTCAATATGTGTAGGAAACACCGTTCTTTTGTTCTGAGCACACTCACCTAGAATGCCTTACTAGAGACTCTAGAAAGCAAGAGCGTGCTTCTTGCTCTAAAGCAGAGTGTGTTTTATGGATGACAAATGTGCTGTCTCTTTCGCTTCAGAAATGGAGTTAAATCCCAGCTTCTGTGTCTTCTTACAAGCAAGACTTCCTTTCAGGTAAACGCAGTCACTTTTCAGCTGAAAGGAAGCTACATCATTCACGAAGCTCACACGTTTCTTGCTCTTAACTGCAGAGCATTGGATGTTAGAGGACAGGTGCTTGCTTTTAGTTTCAGAAGCATGGTTGGACTAGATATTGTCTGTATGTGTAGGAAAACTCCGTTCTTTTGTTCTGAACACACTCACGTTTCCTGCTGTATTAGAGAGTCCAGAAAGCAACAGCGTGATTCTTGCTCTAAAGCAGAGTGTGTTTCATGGATAAGAACTGTGCTGTGTGTTTCCCTTCAGAAATGGAGTTAAATCCCAGGTTCTGTGACTTCCTACAAGCAAGACTTCGTTTCAGGTAAACGCAGACAATATTCAGCTCAAAGAAAACTACATTGTTCACCTAGCTCACACGTTTCTCGCTCTTAATTGAAAAGAATTGGATGTTAGGTGACCCGGGGTTTGTATCAGTTGCAGAAGCAGAGTTGAACTAGATATGGTTCGTATGTGTAGGAAACCCCATTCGTTTTGTCTGAGTACACTCCCCTTTCCAGCTTTATTAGAGACTCTAGAAAGCATGAGTATGCTTCTTGCTCTAAAGTAGAGTGTGGTTCATGGATGAGAACTGTGCAGTGTGTTTGCCTTCAGAAATGGAGTTAAATCCCAGGCCCTGTGTCTTCCTACAAGCAAGACTTCCTTTTAGGTAAACACAGTCACTTTTCAGCTCAAAGGAAGCTACATTGATCACGAAGCTCACACGGTTCTCGTTCTTAACTGAAAAGCATTGGATGTTAGTGGACTCCTGGTATTTATCAGTTTCAGAAGCAGAGTTGAACTAGATATGGTCAGTATGTGTAGGAAACCCCGTTCTTTTTGTCTCAGTACACTCACGATTCCTCCTGTATTAGAGACTCTAGAAAGCAAGAGTGTGCTTCTTGCTCTAAAGCAGCGTGTGTTTCATTTATATTAACTGTGCTTTGTGTTTCCCTTCAGAAATGGAGTTAAATCCCAGGCTCTCTGTCTTCCTACAGGCAAGACTTCGTTTCAGGTACACGCATTCACTTTTCAGCTCAAAGGAAGCTACATCGTTCACGAAGCTCACACTTTTCTCGCTCTTAACTGAAAAGCATTGGATGTTAGAGGACCGGTGGTTTCTATCAGGTCAGAAGCAGAGTTGAACTAGATATGGTCCATATGTCTAGGAAACCTCATTGTTTTGGTCTAAGTACACATGTTTCCTGCTGTATTGGAGACTCTCGAATACAAGACCGTTGTCTTGCTCTAAAGCAGAGTGTGTTTCATGGATGAGAACTGTGCTGTGTGTTTCCCTTCAGAAATGGAGGTAAATTCCAGGCTCTGTGTCTTCCTCCAAGTAAGACTTCGTTTCAGGTAAACACAGTCACTTTTCAGCTCTAATGCAGCTACATCGTTCATGAAGCTGACACGTTTCTTGCTCTTAATTGAAAAGCATTGGATGATAGAGGACCGGTGGTTGGTATCAGTTTCAGAAGCAGAGTTGAACTAGATATGATGCGTATTTGAAGGAAACACCGTTCTTTTGGTCTAAGTACACTCACATTTCCTGCTGTATTAGAGACTCTAAAAAGCAGGAGCGTTCTTATTGCTCTAATGCAGAGTGTGTTTCATGGATGAGAACTGTGCTGTGTGTTTCCCTTCAGAAATGGGGGAAAATCCCAGGCTCTGTGTCTTCCTACATGCAAGATTTCCTTTCAGGTAACAACAGTCACTTTTCAGCTCAAATGCAGCTACATCGTTCATGAAGCTCAAACGTTTGTCAGTCTTAACTGAAAAGCATTGGTTGTTAGAGGACCTGTGCTTTATATCAGGTTCAGAAGCAGAGTTGAAGTAGAAATGGTCGATATGTGTAGGAAACACCGTTCTTTTGGTCTGAGCACTATCACGTAGAATGCCTTATTAGAGACTCTAGAAAGTAAGAGCGTGCTTCTTGCTCTAAACCAGAGTGTGTTTCATGGATAACAAATGTGCTGTGTGTTTCGCTTCACAAATGGAGTTAAATCCCAGGCTCTGTTTCTTCTTAGAAGCAAGACTTCGTTTCAGGTAAACGCATTCACTTTTCAGCTCAAAGGAAGCTACATCCTTCACGAAGCTCACACGTTTCTTGCTCTTAACTGAAAAGCATAGGTTGTTAGAGGACCTGTGGGTTGTATTACTTTCAGAAGCAGAGTTGAACTAGATATGGTCCTTATGTGTAGGAACTCCGTTCTTTTGTTCTGAACACACTCCCGTTTCCTGCTGTATTAGAGACTCTAGAAAGCAAGAGTGTGCTTCCTGCTCTAAAGCAGAGTGTGTTTCATGGATGAGAACTGTGCTGTGTGTTTCCTTTCAGAAATGGAGTTAAATCCCAGCCTCTGTGTCTTCCTACAAGCAAGATTTCCTTTCAGGTAAAAACAGTCACTTTTCAGCTCAAATGCAGATACATCCTTCACGAAGCTCACACGATTCTCGCTCATAAATGAAAAGCATTGGATGTTAGAGGACCTGGGGTTTGTATCAGTTTCAGAAGCAGAGTTTAACTAGAAATAGTGGATATGTGTTGGAATCACCATTCTTTTGTTCTGAGCACTCTCAAGTAGAATGCTGTATTAGTGACTCTAGAAAGCAAGAGTGTGCTTCTTGCTCTAAAGGAGAGTGTGTTTCATGGATGAGAACTTGCTGTGTTTTTCGCTTCAGAAATATAGTTAAATCCCAGGCTCTGTGTCTTCTTACAAGCAAGATTCCTTTTTAGGCAAACGCACTCACTTTTCATCTGAAATGCGGCTACAACGTTCACGAAGCTCACAGGTTTCTCGCTCTTAAATGAAAAGCATTGGATTTACAGGACCGGTGGTTTGTATCAGTTTCAGAACCAGAGATGAACTAGACATGCTACGTATGTGTAGGAAACCCCATTTTTTTGGTCTCAGAACAATCTTCTTTCCTGCTCTATGAGAGACTCTAGAAAGCAAGAGCATGCTTTTTGCTCTAAAGCAGAGTGTGTTTCATGAATGAGAACTGTGCTGTGTGTTTGCCTTCAGAAATGGAGTTAAATCCCAGGCACTGTGTCTTCCTACAAGCAAAACTTCCTTTCAGGTAAACACAGTCACTTTTCAGCTCAAAGGAAGCTACATAGTTCACAAAGCTCACACGTTTCTTGCTCTTAACTGAAAAGCATTGGATGTTATAGGACCTGTCGTTTGTATCAGTTTCAGAAGCAGAGTTGAACTAGATATGGTCCATATGTGTAGGAAACCCCTTCTTTTGGTCTAAGTACACTCACGTTTCCTGCTGTATTAGAGACTCTAGAAAGCAAGGGCGTGTTTCCTAGTCTGAAGCAGAGTGTGTTTCATGGATGATAACTGTGCTGTGTGTTTCCCTTCAGAAATGGAGTTAAATCCCAGGCTCTGTGTCTTCTTACAAGCAAGATTTCCTTTCAGGTAAAAACAGTCACTTTTCAGCTCAAATGCACCTACATCATTCATGAAGCCCACACGTTTCTGACTCCTAACTGAAAAGCATTGCATGTTAGAGGACCTGTGGTATGTATCAGTTTCAGAAGCAGAGTTGAACTAGAAATGGGGGAGATGTGTAGGAAACACCGTTCTTTTGTTCTGAGCACTCTCAAGTAGAATGCTGTATTAGTGACTCTAGAAAGCAAGAGCGTGCTTCTTGCATTAAAGCAGAGTGTGTTTCATGGATGATAACTGTGCTGTTTGTTTCCCTTCAGTAATGGGGGAAAATCCCAGGCTCTGTGTCTTCCTACAAGCAAGATTTCCTTTCAGACAAAAACATTCACTTTTCAGCTCAAATGCAGATACATCGTCAACGAAGCTCACACGTTTCTCGCTCTTAATTGAAAAGCATTGGTTGTTAGAGGACTTGTGGTTTGTATCACTTTCAGAAGCAGAGTTGAAGTAGGTATCGTCCTTATGTGTAGGAACTCCGTTCTTTTGTTCTGAACACACTCACGTTTCCTGCTGTATTGGAGACTTTAGAAGCAAGAGCGTGCTTTCTGCTCTAAAGCAGAGTGTGTTTTATGGATGAGAACGGTGCTGTGTGTTTCAATTCAGAAATGGAGTTAAATCCCAGGCTCTGTGTCTTCCTACAAGCACGATTTCCTTTCAGGTAAAAACAGTCACTTTTCAGCTCAAATGCAGGTACATCGTTCACAGAGCTCACACGTTTCTCGCTCATAACTGAATAGCATTGGATGTTACAGGACCTGGGGTTTGTATCAGTTTCAGAAGCAGAGTTGAACTAGAAAAAGTGGATATGTGTAGGAAACACCGTTCTTTTGTTCTGAGCACTCTCATGTAGAATGCTGTATTAGTGACTCTACAAAGCAAGAGCGTGCTTCTTGCTCTAAAGGAGAGTGTGTTTCATGGATGAGAACTTGCTGTGTGTTTCGCTTCAGAATTATAGTTAAATCTCATGCTCTGTGTCTCCTTACAAGCAAGATTCCTTTTCAGGTAAACGCACTCACATTTCAGCTGAAATGCGGCTACAACGTTCACGATGCTCACAGGTTTCTCGCTCTTAAATGAAAAGCATTAGATGTTAGAGGACCGGTGGTTTGTATCAGTTTCAGAACCAGAGATGAACTAGATATGCTACGTATGTGTAGGAAACCCCATTCTTTTGGTCTCAGAACAATCTTCTTTCCTGCTCTATGAGAGACTCTAGAAAGCAAGAGCATGCTTTTTGCTCTAAAGCAGAGTGTGTTTCATGGATGAGAAGTGTGCTGTGTGTTTGCCTTCAGAAATGGAGTTAAATCCAAGGCACTGTGTCTTCCTACTAGCAAAACTTCCTTTCAGGTAAACACAGTCACTTTTCAGCTCAAAGGAAGCTACATAGTTCACGAAGCTCACACGTTTCTTGCTCTTAACTGAAAAGCATTGGATGTTATAGGACCTGTCGTTTGTATCAGTTTCAGAAGCAGAGTTGAACTAGATATGGTCCATATGTGTAGGAAACCCCTATTTTGGTCTAAGTACACTCATGTTTCCTGCTGTATTGGAGAATCTAGAAAGCAAGAGCATGCTTCCTGCTCTAAAGCAGAGTGTGTTTTATGGATGAGAACTCTGCTGTGTGTTTCAATTCAGAAATGGAGTTAAATCCCAGGCTCTGTGTCTTCCTACAAGCACGATTTCCTTTCAGGTAGAAACAGTCACTTTTCAGCTCAAAGGGAGCTACATCGTTCACGAAGCTCACACGTTTCTCGCTCTTAACTGAAAAGCATTGGATGTTAGAAGACCGGTGGTTTCTATCAGTTTCAGAAGAAGGGTTGAACTAGATATGGTCCGTATTTGTCGGAAAACCCTGTTCTTTTGTTCTAAAAACAATTATGTTTCCTTCTATATTAGAGACTCAAGAAAGCAAGAGCGCGCTTTTGCTATAAAGCAGAGTGTGTTTCTTGGATGAGAACTGTACTGTGTGTTTTTCTTCAGAAATGTAGTTAAACCCCAGGCTCTGTGTCTTCCTACAAGCAAGAATTCGTTTCAGGTAAATGCAGTCAATTTTTAGTTCAAATGAAGCTATATCGTTCATGAAGCTCACACGTTTCTCACTCTTAACTTAAAAGCAGTGGATGTTAGAGGACCAGTGATTTGTACCAGTTTCAGAAGCAGATTTGAACTAGATATGGTCCATATGTGTAGGAAAACTCCGTTCTTTTGGTCTGAGCACTCTCAAGTAGAATGCTGTATTAGTGACTCTAGAAAGCAAGAGCGTGCTTCTTGCATTAAAGCAGAGTGTGATTCATGGATGATAAATGTGCTGTGTGTTTCCCTTCAGAAATGGAGGAAAATCCCAGGCTCTATGTCTTCCTACAAGCAAGATTTCCTTTCAGGCAAAACATTCACTTTTCAGCTCAAATGCAGATATATCGTTCACGAAGCTCACACGTTTCTTGCTCTTAACTGAAAAGCATTGGTTGTTAGAGGACCTGTGGGTTGTATTACTTTCAGAATCAGAGTTGAACTAGATATGGTCCTTATGTGTAGGAACTCCGTTGTTTTGTTCTGAACACACTCACGTTTCCTGCTGTATTAGAGACTCTAGAAAGCAAGAGTGTGCTTCCTGCTCTAAAGCAGAGTGTGTTTCATGGATGAGAACTGTGCTGTGTGTTTCCTTTCAGAAATGGAGTTAAATCCCGGGCTCTGTGTCTTCCTACAAGCAAGATTTCCTTTCAGGTAAAAACAGTCACTTTTCAGCTCAAATGCAGGTGCATCGTTCACGAAGCTCACACGTTTCTCGCTCATAACTGAAAAGCATTGGATGTTAGAGGACCTAGGGTTTGTATCAGTTTCAGAAGCAGAGTTTAACTAGAAATAGTGGATATGTGTAGGAAACACCGTTCTTTTGTTCTGAGCACTCTCATGTAGAATGCTGTATTAGTCACTCTAGAAAGCAAGAGTGTGCTTCTTGCTCTAAAGGAGAGTGTGTTTCATGGATGAGAACTTGCTGTGTGTTTCGCTTCAGAATTATAATTAAATCTCAGGCTCTGTGTCTTCTTACAAGCAAGATTTCGTTTCAGGTAAACGCACTCACTTTTTAGCTCAAATGCGGCTACAACATTCACAAAGCTCACAGGTTTCTTGCTGTTAAATGAAAAGCATTGGATGTTAGAGGACTGGTGGTTTGTATCAGTTTCAGAAGCAGAGATTAACTAGATATGCTACGTATGTGTAGGAAACCAACTCTTTTGGTCTCAGTACAATCTTCTTTCCTGCTCTATGAGAGACTGTAGAAAGCAAGAGCATGCTTTTGGCTCTAAAGCAGAGTGTGTTTCATGGATGAGAACTGTGCTGTGTGTTTGCCTTCAGAAATGGAGTTAAATCCCAGGCTCTGTGTCTTCTTACAAGCAAGATTTCCTTTCAGGTAAACACAGTCACTTTTCAGCTCAAAGGAAGCTACATAGTTCACGAAGCTCACACGTTTCTTGCTCTTAACTGAAAAGCATTGGATGTTATAAGACGTGTCGTTTGTATCAGTTTCAGAAGCAGAGTTGAAGTAGATATGGTCCATATGTGTAGGAAAACCCTTCTTTTGGTCTAAGTACACTCAAGTTTCCTGCTGTATTAGAGACTCTAGAAAGCAAGAGCGTGTTTCCTAGTCTGAAGCAGAGTGTGTTTCATGGATGACAACTGTGCTGTGTGTTTCCCTTCAGAAATGGTGTTAAATCCCAGGCTCTGTGTCTTCTTACAAGCAAGATTCCCTTTCAGGTAAACGCATTCACTTTTCAGCTCAAATGCAGCTACAACGTTCAGGAAGCTCACAGGATTCTCACTCTTAAATGATAAACATAGCATGTTAGAGGACCGGTGGTTCATATCAGTTTCAGAAGCAGAGTTGAACTGGAAATGGTGGATATGTGTAGGAAACACCGTTCTTTTGTTCTGAGCACTCTCAAGTAGAATGCTGTATTAGTGACTCTAGAAAGCAACAGCGTGCTTCTTGCATTAAAGCAGAGTGTGTTTCATGGATGATAACTGTGCTGTGTGTTTCCCTTCAGTAATGGGGGAAAATCACGGGGTCTGTGTCTTCCTACAAACAAGATTTCCTTTCAGACAAAAACATTCATTTTTCAGCTGAAATGCAGATACACTGTCAACGAAGCTCACACGTTTCTCGCTCTTAAGTGAAAAGCATTGGTTGTTAGAGGACCTGTGGTTTGTATCACTTTCAGAAGCAGAGTTGAACTAGGTATGGTCCTTATGTGTAGGAACTCCGTTCTTTTGTTCTGAACACACTCACTTTTCCTGCTGTATTGGAGACTCTAGAAAGCAAGAGCGTGCTTCCTGCTCTAAAGCAGAGTGTGTTTTATGGATGAGAACTCTGCTGTATGTTTCCCTTCAGAAATGGAGTTAAATCCCAGGCTCTGTGTCTTCCTACAAGCACGATATCCTTTCAGGTAAAAACAGTCACTTTTCAGCTCAAATGCAGGTACATCATTCACGAAGCTCACACGTTTCTCGCTCTGAACTGAAAAGCATTGTATGTTAGAAGACCGGTGGTTTCTATCAGTTTCAGACGAAGAGTTGAACTAGATATGGTCCGTATATGTAGGAAAACCCTGTTCTTTTGTTCTAAATACAATTACTTTTCCCTGTATATTAGAGACTCAAGAAAGCAAGAGCGTGCTTTTGCTATAAAGCAGAGTGTGTTTCTTGGATGAGAACTGTACTGTGTGTTTTTCTTCAGAAATGGAGTTAAACCCCAGGCTCTGTGTCTTCCTACAAGCAAGAATTCGTTTCAGTAAATGCAGTCAATTTTTACTTCAAATGAAGCTATATCGTTCACGAAGCTCACACTTTTCTCACTCTTAACTGAAAAGCATTGGATATTAGAGGACCGGTGGTTTGTATCAGTTTCGGAAGCAGAGTTGAACTAGATATGCTATGTATGTGTAGGAAACCCCATTATTTTTGTCTCAGTACACACTTGTTTCCTGCTCTAGAAACAAAGGGCATGGTTTTTGCTCTAAAGCAGAGTGTGTTTCATGGATGATAACTGTGCTGTGTGTTTGCCTTTAGAAATGGAGTTAAATCCCAGGCACTGTGTCTTCCTACAAGCAAGACTTCGTTTCAGGTAAACATAGTCACTTTTCAGCTCAAAGGGAGCTACATGGAACACGAAGCTCACAAATTTCTTGCTCTTAACTTAAAAGCATTGGATGTTGGAGGACCTGTCGTTTGTATCAGTTTCAGAAGCAGAGTTGAACTAGATATGGTCCATATGTGTAGGAAACCCCTTCTTTTGGTCTAAGTACACTCACGTTTCCTGCTGTATTAGAGACTCTATACAGCAAGGGCGTGTTTCCTAGTCTGAAGCAGAGTGTGTTTCATGGATGATAACTGTGCTGTGTGTTTCCCTTCAGAAGTGGAGTTAAATCCCAGGCTCTGTGTCTTCCTACAAGCAAGATTTCCTTTGAGGTAAAAACAGTCACTTTTCAGCTCAAATGCACCTACATCATTCATGAAGCTCACACGTTTCTGACTCCTAACTGAAAAGCATTGCATGTTAGAGGACCTGTGGTATGTATCAGTTTCAGAAGCAGAGTTGAACTAGAAATGGGGGAGATGTGTAGGAAACACCGTTCTTTTGTTCTGAGCACTCTCAAGTAGAATGCTGTATTAGTGACTCTAGAAAGCAAGAGCGTGCTTCTTGCATTAAAGTAGAGTGTGTTTCATGGATGATAACTGTGCTGTGTGTTTCCCTTCAGTAATGGGGGAAAATCCCAGGCTCTGTGTCTTCCTACAAGCAAGATTTCCTTTCAGACAAAACCATTCACTTTTCAGCTCAAATGCAGATACATCGTCAATGAAGCTCACACGTTTCTCGCTCTTAATTGAAAAGCATTGGTTGTTAGAGGACTTGTGGTTTGTATCACTTTCAGAAGCAGAGTTGAACTAGGTATGGTCCTTATGTGTAGGAACTCCGTTCTTGTGTTCTGAACACACTCACGTTTCCTGCTGTATTGGAGACTCTAGAAAGCAAGAGCGTGCTTCCTGCTCTAAAGCAGAGTGTGTTACACGGATGAGAACTTGCTGTGTGTTTCGCTTCAGAATTATAATTAAATCTCAGGCTCTGTGTCTTCTTACAAGCAAGATTTCGTTTCAGGTAAACGCACTCACATTTCAGCTCAAATGCGGCTACAACGTTCACGAAGCTCACAAGTTCTTGCTCTTAAATGAAAAGCATTGGATGTTAGAGGACCGGTGGTTTGTATCAGTTTCAGAAGCAGAGATGAACTAGATAAGCTACGTATGTGTAGGAAACCACACTCTTTTGGTCTCAGTGCAATGTTCTTTCCTGCTCTATGAGAGACTCTAGAAAGCAAGAGCATGCTTTTTGCTCTAAAGCAGAGTGTGTTTCATGGATGAGAACTGTGCTGTGTGTTTGCCTTCAGAAATGGAGTTAAATCCCAGGCACTGTGTCTTCCTACAAGCAAAACTTCCTTTCAGGTAAACACAGTCACTCTTCAGCTCAAAGGGAGCTACATGGTTCAAGAAGCTCACAAGTTTCTTGCTCTTAAATGAAAAGCATTGGATGTTATAGTACCTGTCATTTGTATCAGTTTCAGAAGCAGAGTTGAACTAGGTATGTTCCATATGTGTAGGAAACCCCTTCCTTTGGTCTAAGTACACTCACGTTTCCTGCTGTATTAGAGACTCTAGAAAGCAAGGGCGTGTTTCCTAGTCTGAAGCAGAGTGTGTTTCATGGATGATAACTGTGCTGTGTGTTTCCCTTCAGAAATGGAGTTAAATCCGAGGCTCTGTGTCTTCCTACAAGCAAGATTTCCTTCAGGTAAAAACAGTCAATTTTCAGCTCAAATGCGCCTACATCATTCATGAAGCTCACACGTTTCTGACTCCTAACTGAAAAGCATTGCATGTTAGAGGACCTGTGGTATGTATCAGTTTCAGAAGCAGAGTTGAACTAGAAATGGTGGAGATGTGTAGGAAACACCGTTCTTTTGTTCTGAGCACTCTCAAGTAGAATGCTGTATTAGTGACTCTAGAAAGCAAGAGCGTGCTTCTTGCATTAAAGCAGAGTGTGTTTCATGCATGATAACTGTGCTGTGTGTTTCAATTCAGAAATGGAATTAAATCCCAGGCTCTGTGTCTTCCTACAAGCACGATTTCCTTTCAGGTAAAAACAGTCACTTTTCAGCACAAATGCAGGTACATCGTTCACGAAGCTCACACGTTTCTCGCTCATAACTGAATAGCATTGGTTGTTAGAGGACCTGTGGTTTGTATCACTTTCAGAAGCAGAGTTGAACTAGACATAGTGGATATATGTAGGAAACACCATTCTTTTGTTCTGAGCACTCTCATGTAGAATGCTGTATTAGTGACTCTACAAAGCAAGAGCGTGCTTCTTACTCTAAAGGAGAGTGTGTTTCATGGATGAGAAGTTGCTGTGTGTTTCGCTTCAGAATTATAGTTAAATCTCAGGCTCTGTGTCTTCTTACAAGCAAGATTCCTTTTCAGGTAAACGCACTCACATTTCAGCTCAAATGCGCCTGCAATGTTCACGAAGCTCACAGGTTTCTCGCTCTTAAATGAAAAGCATTGGATGTTAGAGGACCGGTGGTTTGTATCAGTTTCATAACCAGAGATGAACTAGATATGCTACGTATGTGTAGGAAACACCATTCTTTTGGTCTCAGAACAATCTTCTTTCCTGCTCTATGAGAGACTGTAGAAAGCAAGAGCATGCTTTTTGCTCTAAAGCAGAGTGTGTTTCATGGATGAGTACTGTGTTGTGTGTTTGCTTTCAGAAATGGAGTTAAATCCCAGGCACTGTGTCTTCCTACAAGCAAAACTTCCTTTCAGGTAAACACAGACACTTTTCAGCTCAAAGGAAGCTACATAGTTCACGAAGCTCACACGTATCTTGCTCTTAATTGAAAAGCATTGGATGTTATAGGACCTGTCGTTTGTATCAGTTTCAGAAGCAGAGTTGAAGTAGATATGGTCCATAAGTGTAGGAAACCCCATCTTTTGTTCTAAGTACACTCACGTTTCCTGCTGTATTAGAGACTCTAGAAAGCAAGAGCGTGTTTCCTAGTCTGAAGCAGAGTGTGTTTCATGGATGAGAACTGTGCTGTGTGTTTCCCTTCAGAAATGGAGTTAAATCCCAGGCTCTGTGTCTTCCTACAAGCAAGATTTCCTTTCAGGTAAAAACAGTCACTTTTCAGCTCAAATGCACCTACATCATTCACGAAGCTCACATGTTTCTGACTCCTAACTGAAAAGCATTGCATGTTAGAGGACCTGTGGTATGTATCAGTTTCAGAAGCAGAGATGAACTAGAAATGGTGGATATGTTTAGGAAACACCGTTCTTTTGTTCTGGGCACTCTCAAGTAGAATGCTGTATTAGTGAGTCTAGAAAGCAAGAGCGTGCTTATTGCCCTAAAGCATAGTGTGCTTCATGGATGAGAACTTGCTGTGTGTTTCGCTTAAGAAATATAGTTAAATCCCAGGCTCTGTGTCTTCTTAAAAGCAAGGTTTCGTTTCAGGTAAACGCATTCACTTTTCAGCTCAAATGCAGCTACAACGTTCAGGAAGCTCACAGGTTTCTCGCTCTTAAATGATAAACATTGCATGTTAGAGGACCGGTGGTTCCTATCAGTTTCAGAAGCAGAGTTGAACTGGAAATGGTGGATATGTGTAGGAAACACCGTTCTTTTGTTCTGAGCACTCTCAAGTAGAATGCTGTATTAGTGACTCTAGAAAGCAAGAGCGTGCTTCCTGCTCTAAAGCAGAGTGTGTTTTATGGATGAGAACTGTGCTGTGTGTTTCACTTCAGAAATGGAGTTAAATCCCAGGCTCTGTGTCTTCCTACAAGCACGATTTCCTTTCAGGTAAAAACAGTCACTTTTCAGCTCAAATGCAGGTACATCGTTCACGAAACTCACACGTTTCTCTCTCTGAACTGAAAAGCATTGTATGTTAGAAGACCGGTGGTTTCTATCAGTTTCAGACGAAGAGTTGAACTAGATATGGTCCGTATGTGTAGGAAAACCCTGTTCTTTTGTTCTAAAAAAAATTACTTTTCCTTCTATATTAGAGACTCAAGAAAGCAGGAGCGTGCTTTTGCTATAAAGCAGAGTATGTTTCTTGGATGAGAACTGTACTGTGTGTTTTTCTTCAGAAATGGAGTTAAACCCCAGGCTCTGTGTCTTCCTACAAGCAAGATTCCTTTTCAGGTAAACGCACTCACATTTCAGCTCAAATGCGCCTGCAACTTTCACGAAGCTCACAGGTTTCTTGCTCTTAAATGAAAAGCATTGGATGTTAGAGGACCGGTGGTTTGTATCAGTTTCAGAACCAGAGATGAACTAGATATGCTACGTATGTGTAGGAAACCCCATTCTTTTGGTCTCAGAACAATCTTCTTTCCTGCTCTATGAGAGACTCTAGAAAGCAAGAGCATGCTTTTTGCTCTAAAGCAGAGTGTGTTTCATGGATGAGTACTGTGTTGTGTGTTTGCTTTCAGAAATGGAGTTAAATCCCAGGCACTGTGTCTTCCTACAAGCAAAACTTCCTTTCAGGTAAACACAGACACTTTTCAGCTCAAAGGAAACTACATAGTTCACGAAGCTCACACGTATCTTGCTCTTAATTGAAAAGCATTGGATGTTATAGGACCTGTCATTTGTATCAGTTTCAGAAGCAGAGTTGAAGTAGATATGGTCCATAAGTGTAGGAAACCCCATCTTTTGTTCTAAGTACACTCACGTTTCCTGCTGTATTAGAGACTCTAGAAAGCAAGAGCGTGTTTCCTAGTCTGAAGCAGAGTGTGTTTCATGGATGAGAACTGTGCTGTGTGTTTCCCTTCAGAAATGGAGTTAAATCCCAGGCTCTGTGTCTTCCTACAAGCAAGATTTCCTTTCAGGTAAAAACAGTCACTTTTCAGCTCAAATGCACCTACATCATTCACGAAGCTCACATGTTTCTGACTCCTAACTGAAAAGCATTGCATGTTAGAGGACCTGTGGTATGTATCAGTTTCAGAAGCAGAGATGAACTAGAAATGGTGGATATGTTTAGGAAACACCGTTCTTTTGTTCTGGGCACTCTCAAGTAGAATGCTGTATTAGTGAGTCTAGAAAGCAAGAGCGTGCTTATTGCCCTAAAGCATAGTGTGCTTCATGGATGAGAACTTGCTGTGTGTTTCGCTTAAGAAATATAGTTAAATCCCAGGCTCTGTGTCTTCTTAAAAGCAAGATTTCATTTCAGGTAAACGCATTCACTTTTCAGCTCAAATGCAGCTACAACGTTCAGGAAGCTCACAGGTTTCTCGCTCTTAAATGATAAACATTGCATGTTAGAGGACCGGTGGTTCCTATCAGTTTCAGAAGCAGAGTTGAACTGGAAATGGTGGATATGTGTAGGAAACACCGTTCTTTTGTTCTGAGCACTCTCAAGTAGAATGCTGTATTAGTGACTCTAGAAAGCAAGAGCGTGCTTCCTGCTCTAAAGCAGAGTGTGGTTTATGGATGAGAACTGTGCTGTGTGTTTCAATTCAGAAATGGAATTAAATCCCAGTCTCTGTGTCTTCCTACAAGCACGATTTCCTTTCAGGTAAAAACAGTCACTTTTCAGCTCAAATGCAGGTACATCGTTCACGAAGCTCACACGTTTCTCGCTCATAACTGAATAGCATTGGATGATAGAGGAACTGGGGTTTGTATCAGTTTCAGAAGCAGAGTTGAACTAGACATAGTGGATATTTGTAGGAAACACTGTTCTTTTTTTCTGAGCACTCTCATGTAGAATGCTGTATTAGTGACTCTACAAAGCAAGAGCGTGCTTCTTACTCTAAAGGAGAGTGTGTTTCATGGATGAGAAGTTGCTGTGTGTTTCGCTTCAGAATTATAGTTAAATCTCAGGCTCTGTGTCTTCTTACAAGCAAGATTCCTTTTCAGGTAAACGCACTCACATTTCAGCTCAAATGCGCCTGCAACTTTCACGAAGCTCACAGGTTTCTCGCTCTTAAATGAAAAGCATTGGATGTTAGAGGACCGGTGGTTTGTATCAGTTTCAGAACCAGAGATGAACTAGATATGCTACGTATGTGTAGGAAACACCATTCTTTTGGTCTCAGAACAATCTTCTTTCCTGCTCTATGAGAGACTCTAGAAAGCAAGAGCATGCTTTTTGCTCTAAAGCAGAGTGTGTTTCATGGATGAGTACTGTGTTGTGTGTTTGCTTTCAGAAATGGAGTTAAATCCCAGGCACTGTGTCTTCCTACAAGCAAAACTTCCTTTCAGGTAAACACAGACACTTTTCAGCTCAAAGGAAGCTACATAGTTCACGAAGCTCACACGTATCTTGCTCTTAATTGAAAAGCATTGGATGTTATAGGACCTGTCGTTTGTATCAGTTTCAGAAGCAGAGTTGAAGTAGATATGGTCCATAAGTGTAGGAAACCCCATCTTTTGTTCTAAGTACACTCACGTTTCCTGCTGTATTAGAGACTCTAGAAAGCAAGAGCGTGTTTCCTAGTCTGAAGCAGAGTGTGTTTCCTGGATGAGAACTGTGCTGTGTGTTTCCCTTCAGAAATGGAGTTAAATCCCAGGCTCTGTGTCTTCCTACAAGCAAGATTTCCTTTCAGGTAAAAACAGTCACTTTTCAGCTCAAATGCACCTACATCATTCACGAAGCTCACATGTTTCTGACTCCTAACTGAAAAGCATTGCTTGTTAGAGGTCCTGTGGTATTTATCAGTTTCAGAAGCAGAGATGAACTAGAAATGGTGGATATGTTTAGGAAACACCGTTCTTTTGTTCTGGGCACTATCAAGTAGAATGCTGTATTAGTGAGTCTAGAAAGCAAGAGCGTGCTTCTTGCCCTAAAGCATAGTGTGCTTCATGGATGAGAACTTGCTGTGTGTTTCGCTTAAGAAATATAGTTAAATCCCAGGCTCTGTGTCTTCTTAAAAGCAAGATTTCGTTTCAGGTAAACGCATTCACTTTTCAGCTCAAATGCAGCTACAACGTTCAGGAAGCTCACAGGTTTCTCGCTCTTAAATGATAAACATTGCATGTTAGAGGACCGGTGGTTCCTATCAGTTTCAGAAGCAGAGTTGAACTGGAAATGGTGGATATGTGTAGGAAACACCGTTCTTTTGTTCTGAGCACTCTCAAGTAGAATGCTGTATTAGTGACTCTAGAAAGCAAGAGCGTGCTTCTTGCGTTAAAGCAGAGTGTGTTTCATGGATGATAACTGTGCTGTGTGTTTCCCTTCAGTAATGGGGGAAAATCACAGGGTCTGTGTCTTCCTACAAGCAAGATTTCCTTTCAGACAAAAACATTCGTTTTTAAGCTCAAATGCTGATACATCGTCAACAAAGCTCACACGTTTCTCGCTCTTAACTGAAAAGCATTGGTTGTTAGAGGACCTGTGGTTTGTATCACTTTCAGAAGCAGAGTTGAACTAGGTATGGTCCTTATGTGTAGGAACTCCGTTCTTTTCTTCTGAACACACTCACTTTTCCTGCTGTATTGGAGACTCTAGAAAGCAAGAGCGTGCTTCCTGCTCTAAAGCAGAGTGTTTTTTATGGATGAGAACTGTGCTGTGTGTTTCAATTCAGAAATGGAATTAAATCCCAGGCTCTGTGTCTTCCTACAAGCACGATTTCCTTTCAGGTAAAAACAGTCACTTTTCAGCTCAAATGCAGGTACATCGTTCACGAAGCTCACACGTTTCTCGCTCATAACTGAATAGCATTGGATGTTAGAGGACCTGGGGTTTGTATCACTTTCAGAAGCAGAGTTGAACTAGACATAGTGGATATATGTAGGAAACACCATTCTTTTGTTCTGAGCACTCTCATGTAGAATGCTGTATTAGTGACTCTACAAAGCAAGAGCGTGCTTCTTACTCTAAAGGAGAGTGTGTTTCATGGATGAGAAGTTGCTGTGTGTTTCGCTTCAGAATTATAGTTAAATCTCAGGCTCTGTGTCTTCTTACAAGCAAGATTCCTTTTCAGGTAAACGCACTCACATTTCAGCTCAAATGCGCCTGCAATGTTCACGAAGCTCACAGGTTTCTCGCTCTTAAATGAAAAGCATTGGATGTTCGAGGACCGGTGGTTTGTATCAGTTTCAGAACCAGAGATGAACTAGATATGCTACGTATGTGTAGGAAACCCCATTCTTTGGTCTCAGAACAATCTTCTTTCCTGCTCTATGAGAGACTGTAGAAAGCAAGAGCATGCTTTTTGCTCTAAAGCAGAGTGTGTTTCATGGATGAGTACTGTGTTGTGTGTTTGCTTTCAGAAATGGAGTTAAATCCCAGGCACTGTGTCTTCCTACAAGCAAAACTTCCTTTCAGGTAAACACAGACACTTTTCAGCTCAAAGGAAGCTACATAGTTCACGAAGCTCACACGTTTCTTGCTCTTAATTGAAAAGCATTGGATGTTATAGGACCTGTCATTTGTATCAGTTTCAGAAGCAGAGTTGAAGTAGATATGGTCCATAAGTGTAGGAAACCCCATCTTTTGTTCTAAGTACACTCACGTTTCCTGCTGTATTAGAGACTCTAGAAAGCAAGAGCGTGTTTCCTAGTCTGAAGCAGAGTGTGTTTCATGGATGAGAACTGTGCTGTGTGTTTCCCTTCAGAAATGGAGTTAAATCCCAGGCTCTGTGTCTTCCTACAAGCAAGATTTCCTTTCAGGTAAAAACAGTCACTTTTCAGCTCAAATGCACCTACATCATTCACGAAGCTCACATGTTTCTGACTCCTAACTGAAAAGCATTGCATGTTAGAGGACCTGTGGTATGTATCAGTTTCAGAAGCAGAGATGAACTAGAAATGGTGGATATGTTTAGGAAACACCGTTCTTTTGTTCTGGGCACTCTCAAGTAGAATGCTGTATTAGTGAGTCTAGAAAGCAAGAGCGTGCTTATTGCCCTAAAGCATAGTGTGCTTCATGGATGAGAACTTGCTGTGTGTTTCGCTTAAGAAATATAGTTAAATCCCAGGCTCTGTGTCTTCTTAAAAGCAAGATTTCGTTTCAGGTAAACGCATTCACTTTTCAGCTCAAATGCAGCTACAACGTTCAGGAAGCTCACAGGTTTCTCGCTCTTAAATGATAAACATTGCATGTTAGAGGACCGGTGGTTCCTATCAGTTTCAGAAGCAGAGTTGAACTGGAAATGGTGGATATGTGTAGGAAACACCGTTCTTTTGTTCTGAGCACTCTCAAGTAGAATGCTGTATTAGTGACTCTAGAAAGCAAGAGCGTGCTTCCTGCTCTAAAGCAGAGTGTGGTTTATGGATGAGAACTGTGCTGTGTGTTTCAATTCAGAAATGGAATTAAATCCCAGTCTCTGTGTCTTCCTACAAGCACGATTTCCTTTCAGGTAAAAACAGTCACTTTTCAGCTCAAATGCAGGTACATCGTTCACGAAACTCACACGTTTCTCTCTCTGAACTGAAAAGCATTGTATGTTAGAAGACCGGTGGTTTCTATCAGTTTCAGACGAAGAGTTGAACTAGATATGGTCCGTATGTGTAGGAAAACCCTGTTCTTTTGTTCTAAAAACAATTACTTTTCCTTCTATATTAGAGACTCAAGAAAGCAGGAGCGTGCTTTTGCTATAAAGCAGAGTATGTTTCTTGGATGAGAACTGTACTGTGTGTTTTTCTTCAGAAATGGAGTTAAACCCCAGGCTCTGTGTCTTCCTACAAGCAAGAATTCGTTTCAGGTAAATGCAGTCAATTTTTAGTTCAAATGAAGCTATATCGTTCACGAAGCTCACACGTTTCTCACTCTTAACTGAAAAGCATTGGATGTTAGAGGACCGGTGGTTTGTATCAGTTTCAGAAGCAGAGTTGAACTAGATATGCTATGTATGTGTAGGAAACCCCATTCTTTTTGTCTCAGTACACACTTGTTTCCTGCTCTAGAAACCAAGGGCATGGTTTTTGCTCTAAAGCAGAGTGTGTTTCATGGATGAGAACTGTGCTGTGTGTTTCCCTTCAGAAATGGAGTTAAATCCCAGGCTCTGTGTCTTCCTACAAGCAAGATTTCCTTTCAGGTAAAAACAGTCACTTTTTAGCTCAAATGCACCTACATCATTTATGAAGCTCACACGTTTCTGACTCCTAACTGAAAAGCATTGCATGTTAGAGGACCTGTGGTATGTATCAGTTTCAGAAGCAGAGTTGAACTAGAAATGGTGGATATGTGTAGGAAACACCGTTCTTTTGTTCTGAGCACTCTCAAGTAGAATGCTGTATTAGTGACTTTAGAAAGGAAGAGCGTGCTTCTTGCGTTAAAGCAGAGTGTGTTTCATGGATGATAACTGTGCTGTGTGTTTCCCTTCAGTAATGGGGGAAAATCCCAGGCTCTGTGTCTTCCTACAAGCAAGATTTCCTTTCAGACAAAAACATTCACTTTTCAGCTCAAATGCTGATACATCGTCAACGAAGCTCACACGTTTCTCGCTCTTAACTGAAAAGCATTGGTTGTTAGAGGACCTGTGGTTTGTATCACTTTCAGAAGCAGAGTTGAACTAGGTATGGTCCTTATGTGTAGGAACTCCGTTCTTTTGTTCTGAACACACTCACTTTTCCTACTGTATTGGAGACTCTAGAAAGCAAGAGCATGCTTCCTGCTCTAAAGCAGAGTGTGTTTCATGGATGAGAACTGTGCTGTGTGTTTCACTTCAGAAATGGAGTTAAATCCCAGGCTCTGTGTCTTCCTACAAGCACGATATCCTTTCAGGTAAAAACAGTCACTTTTCAGCTCAAATGCAGGTACATCGATCACGAAACTCACACGTTTCTCTCTGAACTGAAAAGCATTGTATGTTAGAAGACCGGTGGTTTCTATCAGTTTCAGACGAAGAGTTGAACTAGATATGGTCCGTATGTGTAGGAAAACCCTGTTCTTTTGTTCTAAAAACAATTACTTTTCCTTCTATATTAGAGACTCAAGAAAGCAGGAGCGTGCTTTTGCTATAAAGCCGAGTATGTTTCTTGGATGAGAACTGTACTGTGTGTTTTTCTTCAGAAATGGAGTTAAACCCCAGGCTCTGTGTCTTCCTACAAGCAAGAATTCGTTTCAGGTAAATGCAGTCAATTTTTAGTTCAAATGAAGCTATATCGTTCACGAAGCTCACACGTTTCTCACTCTTAACTGAAAAGCATTGGATGTTAGAGGACCGGTGGTTTGTATCAGTTTCAGAAGCAGAGTTGAACTAGATATGCTATGTATGTGTAGGAAACCCCATTCTTTTTGTCTCAGTACACACTTGTTTCCTGCTCTAGAAACCAAGGGCATGGTTTTTGCTCTAAAGCAGAGTGTGTTTCATGGTTGAGAACTGTGCTGTGTGTTTGCCTTCAGAAATGGAGTTAAATCCCAGGCTCTGTGTCTTCCTACAAGCAAGATTTCCTTTCAGGTAAAAACAGTCACTTTTCAGCTCAAATGCACCTACATCATTCATGAAGCTCACACGTTTCTGACTCCTAACTGAAAAGCATTGCATGTTAGAGGACCTGTGGTATGTATCAGTTTCAGAAGCAGAGTTGAACTAGAAATGGTGGATATGTGTAGGAAACACCGTTCTTTTGTTCTGAGCACTCTCAAGTAGAATGCTGTATTAGTGACTTTAGAAAGGAAGAGCGTGCTTCTTGCGTTAAAGCAGAGTGTGTTTCATGGATGATAACTGTGCTGTGTGTTTCCCTTCAGTAATGGGGGAAAATCCCAGGCTCTGTGTCTTCCTACAAGCAAGATTTCCTTTCAGACAAAAACATTCACTTTTCAGCTCAAATGCTGATACATCGTCAACGAAGCTCACACGTTTCTCGCTCTTAACTGAAAAGCATTGGTTGTTAGAGGACCTGTGGTTTGTATCACTTTCAGAAGCAGAGTTGAACTAGGTATGGTCCTTATGTGTAGGAACTCCGTTCTTTTGTTCTGAACACACTCACTTTTCCTTCTGTATTGGAGACTCTAGAAAGCAAGAGCATGCTTCCTGCTCTAAAGCAGAGTGTGTTTTATGGATGAGAACTGTGCTGTGTGTTTCACTTCAGTAATGGGGGAAAATCCCAGGCTCTGTGTCTTCCTACAAGCAAGATTTCCTTTCAGACAAAACATTCACTTTTCAGCTCAAATGCAGATACATCGTCAACGAAGCTCACACGTTTCTCCCTCTTAATTGAAAAGCATTGGTTGTTAGAGGACTTGTGGTTTGTATCAGTTTCAGAAGCAGAGTTGAAGTAGATATGGTCCATAAGTGTAGGAAACCCCATCTTTTGTTCTAAGTACACTCACGTTTCCTGCTGTATTAGAGACTCTAGAAAGCAAGAGCGTGTTTCCTAGTCTGAAGCAGAGTGTGTTTCATGGATGAGAACTGTGCTGTGTGTTTCCCTTCAGAAATGGAGTTAAATCCCAGGCTCTGTGTCTTCCTACAAGCAAGATTTCCTTTCAGGTAAAAACAGTCACTTTTCAGCTCAAATGCACCTACATCATTCACGAAGCTCACATGTTTCTGACTCCTAACTGAAAAGCATTGCATGTTAGACGACCTGTGGTATGTATCAGTTTCAGAAGCAGAGATGAACTAGAAATGGTGGATATGTTTAGGAAACACCGTTCTTTTGTTCTGGGCACTCTCAAGTAGAATGCTGTATTAGTGAGTCTAGAAAGCAAGAGCATGCTTCTTGCCCTAAAGCATAGTGTGCTTCATGGATGAGAACTTGCTGTGTGTTTCGCTTAAGAAATATAGTTAAATCCCAGCCTCTGTGTCTTCTTAAAAGCAAGATTTCGTTTCAGGTAAACGCATTCACTTTTCAGCTCAAATGCAGCTACAACGTTCAGGAAGCTCACAGGTTTCTCGCTCTTAAATGATAAACATTGCATGTTAGAGGACCGGTGGTTCCTATCAATTTCAGAAGCAGAGTTGAACTGGAAATGGTGGATATGTGTAGGAAACACCGTTCTTTTGTTCTGAGCACTCTCAAGTAGAATGCTGTATTAGTGACTCTAGAAAGCAAGAGCGTGCTTCTTGCGTTAAAGCAGAGTGTGTTTCATGGATGATAACTGTGCTGTGTGTTTCCCTTCAGTAATGGGGGAAAATCACAGGGTCTGTGTCTTCCTACAAGCAAGATTTCCTTTCAGACAAAAACATTCACTTTTCAGCTCAAATGCTGATACATCGTCAATGAAGCTCACACGTTTCTCGCTCTTAACTGAAAAGCATTGGTTGTTAGAGGACCTGTGGTTTGTATCACTTTCAGAAGCAGAGTTGAACGAGGTATGGTCCTTATGTGTAGGAACTCCGTTCTTTTGTTCTGAACACACTCACTTTTCCTGCTGTATTGGAGACTCTAGAAAGCAAGAGCGTGCTTCCTGCTCTAAAGCAGAGTGTGTTTTATGGATGAGAACTGTGCTGTGTGTTTCACTTCAGAAATGGAGTTAAATCCCAGGCTCTGTGTCTTCCTACAAGCACGATATCCTTTCAGGTAAAAACAGTCACTTTTCAGCTCAAATGCAGGTACATCGTTCACGAAACTCACACGTTTCTCTCTCTGAACTGAAAAGCATTGTATGTTAGAAGACCGGTGGTTTCTATCAGTTTCAGACGAAGAGTTGAACTAGATATGGTCCGTATGTGTAGGAAAACCCTGTTCTTTTGTTCTAAAAACAATTACTTTTCCTTCTATATTAGAGACTCAAGAAAGCAGGAGCGTGCTTTTGCTATAAAGCAGAGTATGTTTCTTGGATGAGAACTGTACTGTGTGTTTTTCTTCAGAAATGGAGTTAAACCCCAGGCTCTGTGTCTTCCTACAAGCAAGAATTCGTTTCAGGTAAATGCAGTCAATTTTTAGTTCAAATGAAGCTATATCGTTCACGAAGCTCACACGTTTCTCACTCTTAACTGAAAAGCATTGGATATTAGAGGACCGGTGGTTTGTATCAGTTTCAGAAGCAGAGTTGAACTAGATATGCTATGTATGTGTAGGAAACCCCATTCTTTTTGTCTCAGTACACACTTGTTTCCAGCTCTAGAAACCAAGGGCATGGTTTTTGCTCTAAAGCAGAGTGTGTTTAATGGATGAGAACTGTGCTGTGTGTTTGCCTTCAGAAATGGAGTTAAATCCCAGGCTCTGTGTCTTCCTACAAGCAAGATTACCTTTCAGGTAAAAACAGTCACTTTTCAGCTCAAATGCACCTACATCATTCATGAAGCTCACACGTTTCTGACTCCTAACTGAAAAGCATTGCATGTTAGAGGACCTGTGGTATGTATCAGTTTCAGAAGCAGAGTTGAACTAGAAATGGTGGATATGTGTAGGAAACACCGTTCTTTTGTTCTGAGCACTCTCAAGTAGAATGCTGTATTAGTGACTCTACAAAGCAAGAGCGTGCTTCTTGCATTAAAGCACAGTGTGTTTCATGGATGATAACTGTGCTGTGTGTTTCCCTTCAGTAATGGGGGAAAATCCCAGGCTCTGTGTCTTCCTACAAGCAAGATTTCCTTTCAGACAAAAACATTCACTTTTCAGCTCAAATGCAGATACATCGTCAACGAAGCTCACACGTTTCTCGCTCTTAATTGTAAAGCATTGGTTGTTAGAGGACTTGTGGTTTGTATCACTTTCAGAAGCAGAGTTGAACTAGGTATGGTCCTTATGTGTAGGAACTCCGTTCTTTTGTTCTATACACACTCACGTTTCCTGCTGTATTGGAGACTCTAGAAAGCAAGAGCGTGCTTCCTGCTCTAAAGCAGAGTGTTTTTTATGGATGACAACTGTGCTGTGTGTTTCCCTTCAGAAATGGAGTTAAATCCCAGGCTCTGTGTCTTCCTACAAGCACGATTTCCTTTCAGGTAAAAACAGTCACTTTTCAGCTCAAATGCAGGTACATCGTTCACGAAACTCACACGTTTCTCTCTCTGAACTGAAAAGCATTGTATGTTAGAAGACCGGTGGTTTCTATCAGTTTCAGACGAAGAGTTGAACTAGATATGGTCCGTATGTGTAGGAAAACCCTGTTCTTTTGTTCTAAAAACAATTACTTTTCCTTCTATATTAGAGACTCAAGAAAGCAGGAGCGTGCTTTTGCTATAAAGCAGAGTATGTTTCTTGGATGAGAACTGTACTGTGTGTTTTTCTTCAGAAATGGAGTTAAACCCCAGGCTCTGTGTCTTCCTACAAGCAAGAATTCGTTTCAGGTAAATGCAGTCAATTTTTAGTTCAAATGAAGCTATATCGTTCACGAAGCTCACACGTTTCTCACTCTTAACTGAAAAGCATTGGATATTAGAGGACCGGTGGTTTGTATCAGTTTCAGAAGCAGAGTTGAACTAGATATGCTATGTATGTGTAGGAAACCCCATTCTTTTTGTCTCAGTACACACTTGTTTCCTGCTCTAGAAACCAAGGGCATGGTTTTTGCTCTAAAGCAGAGTGTGTTTCATGGTTGAGAACTGTGCTGTGTGTTTGCCTTCAGAAATGGAGTTAAATCCCAGGCTCTGTGTCTTCCTACAAGCAAGATTTCCTTTCAGGTAAAAACAGTCACTTTTCAGCTCAAATGCACCTACATCATTCATGAAGCTCACACGTTTCTGACTCCTAACTGAAAAGCATTGCATGTTAGAGGACCTGTGGTATGTATCAGTTTCAGAAGCAGAGTTGAACTAGAAATGGTGGATATGTGTAGGAAACACCGTTCTTTTGTTCTGAGCACTCTCAAGTAGAATGCTGTATTAGTGACTCTAGGAAGCAAGAGCGTGCTTCTTGCATTAAAGCACAGTGTGTTTCATGGATGATAACTGTGCTGTGTGTTTCCCTTCAGTAATGGGGGAAAATCCCAGGCTCTGTGTCTTCCTACAAGCAAGATTTCCTTTCAGACAAAACATTCACTTTTCAGCTCAAATGCAGATACATCGTCAAAGAAGCTCACACGTTTCTCCCTCTTAATTGAAAAGCATTGGTTGTTAGAGGACTTGTGGTTTGTATCAGTTTCAGAAGCAGAGTTGAAGTAGATATGGTCCATAAGTGTAGGAAACCCCATCTTTTGTTCTAAGTACACTCACGTTTCCTGCTGTATTAGAGACTCTAGAAAGCAAGAGCGTGTTTCCTAGTCTGAAGCAGAGTGTGTTTCATGGATGAGAACTGTGCTGTGTGTTTCCCTTCAGAAATGGAGTTAAATCCCAGGCTCTGTGTCTTCCTACAAGCAAGATTTCCTTTCAGGTAAAAACAGTCACTTTTCAGCTCAAATGCACCTACATCATTCACGAAGCTCACATGTTTCTGACTCCTAACTGAAAAGCATTGCATGTTAGACGACCTGTGGTATGTATCAGTTTCAGAAGCAGAGATGAACTAGAAATGGTGGATATGTTTAGGAAACACCATTCTTTTGTTCTGGGCACTCTCAAGTAGAATGCTGTATTAGTGAGTCTAGAAAGCAAGAGCATGCTTCTTGCCCTAAAGCATAGTGTGCTTCATGGATGAGAACTTGCTGTGTGTTTCGCTTAAGAAATATAGTTAAATCCCAGGCTCTGTGTCTTCTTAAAAGCAAGATTTCGTTTCAGGTAAACGCATTCACTTTTCAGCTCAAATGCAGCTACAACGTTCAGGAAGCTCACAGGTTTCTCGCTCTTAAATGATAAACATTGCATGTTAGAGGACCGGTGGTTCCTATCAGTTTCAGAAGCAGAGTTGAACTGGAAATGGTGGATATGTGTAGGAAACACCGTTCTTTTGTTCTGAGCACTCTCAAGTAGAATGCTGTATTAGTGACTCTAGAAAGCAAGAGCGTGCTTCTTGCGTTAAAGCAGAGTGTGTTTCATGGATGATAACTGTGCTGTGTGTTTCCCTTCAGTAATGGGGGAAAATCACAGGGTCTGTGTCTTCCTACAAGCAAGATTTCCTTTCAGACAAAAACATTCACTTTTCAGCTCAAATGCTGATACATCGTCAATGAAGCTCACACGTTTCTCGCTCTTAACTGAAAAGCATTGGTTGTTAGAGGACCTGTGGTTTGTATCACTTTCAGAAGCAGAGTTGAACGAGGTATGGTCCTTATGTGTAGGAACTCCGTTCTTTTGTTCTGAACACACTCACTTTTCCTGCTGTATTGGAGACTCTAGAAAGCAAGAGCGTGCTTCCTGCTCTAAAGCAGAGTGTGTTTTATGGATGAGAACTGTGCTGTGTGTTTCACTTCAGAAATGGAGTTAAATCCCAGGCTCTGTGTCTTCCTACAAGCACGATATCCTTTCAGGTAAAAACTGTCACTTTTCAGCTCAAATGCAGGTACATCGTTCACGAAACTCACACGTTTCTCTCTCTGAACTGAAAAGCATTGTATGTTAGAAGACCGGTGGTTTCTATCAGTTTCAGACGAAGAGTTGAACTAGATATGGTCCGTATGTGTAGGAAAACCCTGTTCTTTTGTTCTAAAAACAATTACTTTTCCTTCTATATTAGAGACTCAAGAAAGCAGGAGCGTGCTTTTGCTATAAAGCAGAGTATGTTTCTTGGATGAGAACTGTACTGTGTGTTTTTCTTCAGAAATGGAGTTAAACCCCAGGCTCTGTGTCTTCCTACAAGCAAGAATTCGTTTCAGGTAAATGCAGTCAATTTTTAGTTCAAATGAAGCTATATCGTTCACGAAGCTCACACGTTTCTCACTCTTAACTGAAAAGCATTGGATATTAGAGGACCGGTGGTTTGTATCAGTTTCAGAAGCAGAGTTGAACTAGATATGCTATGTATGTGTAGGAAACCCCATTCTTTTTGTCTCAGTACACACTTGTTTCCAGCTCTAGAAACCAAGGGCATGGTTTTTGCTCTAAAGCAGAGTGTGTTTAATGGATGAGAACTGTGCTGTGTGTTTGCCTTCAGAAATGGAGTTAAATCCCAGGCTCTGTGTCTTCCTACAAGCAAGATTACCTTTCAGGTAAAAACAGTCACTTTTCAGCTCAAATGCACCTACATCATTCATGAAGCTCACACGTTTCTGACTCCTAACTGAAAAGCATTGCATGTTAGAGGACCTGTGGTATGTATCAGTTTCAGAAGCAGAGTTGAACTAGAAATGGTGGATATGTGTAGGAAACACCGTTCTTTTGTTCTGAGCACTCTCAAGTAGAATGCTGTATTAGTGACTCTACAAAGCAAGAGCGTGCTTCTTGCATTAAAGCACAGTGTGTTTCATGGATGATAACTGTGCTGTGTGTTTCCCTTCAGTAATGGGGGAAAATCCCAGGCTCTGTGTCTTCCTACAAGCAAGATTTCCTTTCAGACAAAAACATTCACTTTTCAGCTCAAATGCAGATACATCGTCAACGAAGCTCACACGTTTCTCGCTCTTAATTGAAAAGCATTGGTTGTTAGAGGACTTGTGGTTTGTATCACTTTCAGAAGCAGAGTTGAACTAGGTATGGTCCTTATGTGTAGGAACTCCGTTCTTTTGTTCTATACACACTCACGTTTCCTGCTGTATTGGAGACTCTAGAAAGCAAGAGCGTGCTTCCTGCCCTAAAGCAGAGTGTTTTTTATGGATGACAACTGTGCTGTGTGTTTCCCTTCAGAAATGGAGTTAAATCCCAGGCTCTGTGTCTTCCTACAAGCACGATTTCCTTTCAGGTAAAAACAGTCACTTTTCAGCTCAAATGCAGGTACATCGTTCACGAAACTCACACGTTTCTCTCTCTGAACTGAAAAGCATTGTATGTTAGAAGACCGGTGGTTTCTATCAGTTTCAGACGAAGAGTTGAACTAGATATGGTCCGTATGTGTAGGAAAACCCTGTTCTTTTGTTCTAAAAACAATTACTTTTCCTTCTATATTAGAGACTCAAGAAAGCAGGAGCGTGCTTTTGCTATAAAGCAGAGTATGTTTCTTGGATGAGAACTGTACTGTGTGTTTTTCTTCAGAAATGGAGTTAAACCCCAGGCTCTGTGTCTTCCTACAAGCAAGAATTCGTTTCAGGTAAATGCAGTCAATTTTTAGTTCAAATGAAGCTATATCGTTCACGAAGCTCACACGTTTCTCACTCTTAACTGAAAAGCATTGGATATTAGAGGACCGGTGGTTTGTATCAGTTTCAGAAGCAGAGTTGAACTAGATATGGTATGTATGTGTAGGAAACCCCATTCTTTTTGTCTCAGTACACACTTGTTTCCTGCTCTAGAAACCAAGGGCATGGTTTTTGCTCTAAAGCAGAGTGTGTTTCATGGTTGAGAACTGTGCTGTGTGTTTGCCTTCAGAAATGGAGTTAAATCCCAGGCTCTGTGTCTTCCTACAAGCAAGATTTCCTTTCAGGTAAAAACAGTCACTTTTCAGCTCAAATGCACCTACATCATTCATGAAGCTCACACGTTTCTGACTCCTAACTGAAAAGCATTGCATGTTAGAGGACCTGTGGTATGTATCAGTTTCAGAAGCAGAGTTGAACTAGAAATGGTGGATATGTGTAGGAAACACCGTTCTTTTGTTCTGAGCACTCTCAAGTAGAATGCTGTATTAGTGACTCTAGGAAGCAAGAGCGTGCTTCTTGCATTAAAGCACAGTGTGTTTCATGGATGATAACTGTGCTGTGTGTTTCCCTTCAGTAATGGGGGAAAATCCCAGGCTCTGTGTCTTCCTACAAGCAAGATTTCCTTTCAGACAAAACATTCACTTTTCAGCTCAAATGCAGATACATCGTCAACGAAGCTCACACGTTTCTCCCTCTTAATTGAAAAGCATTGGTTGTTAGAGGACTTGTGGTTTGTATCAGTTTCAGAAGCAGAGTTGAAGTAGATATGGTCCATAAGTGTAGGAAACCCCATCTTTTGTTCTAAGTACACTCACGTTTCCTGCTGTATTAGAGACTCTAGAAAGCAAGAGCGTGTTTCCTAGTCTGAAGCAGAGTGTGTTTCATGGATGAGAACTGTGCTGTGTGTTTCCCTTCAGAAATGGAGTTAAATCCCAGGCTCTGTGTCTTCCTACAAGCAAGATTTCCTTTCAGGTAAAAACAGTCACTTTTCAGCTCAAATGCACCTACATCATTCACGAAGCTCACATGTTTCTGACTCCTAACTGAAAAGCATTGCATGTTAGACGACCTGTGGTATGTATCAGTTTCAGAAGCAGAGATGAACTAGAAATGGTGGATATGTTTAGGAAACACCGTTCTTTTGTTCTGGGCACTCTCAAGTAGAATGCTGTATTAGTGAGTCTAGAAAGCAAGAGCATGCTTCTTGCCCTAAAGCATAGTGTGCTTCATGGATGAGAACTTGCTGTGTGTTTCGCTTAAGAAATATAGTTAAATCCCAGGCTCTGTGTCTTCTTAAAAGCAAGATTTCGTTTCAGGTAAACGCATTCACTTTTCAGCTCAAATGCAGCTACAACGTTCAGGAAGCTCACAGGTTTCTCGCTCTTAAATGATAAACATTGCATGTTAGAGGACCGGTGGGTCCTATCAGTTTCAGAAGCAGAGTTGAACTGGAAATGGTGGATATGTGTAGGAAACACCGTTCTTTTGTTCTGAGCACTCTCCAGTAGAATGCTGTATTAGTGACTCTAGAAAGCAAGAGCGTGCTTCTTGCGTTAAAGCAGAGTGTGTTTCATGGATGATAACTGTGCTGTGTGTTTCCCTTCAGTAATGGGGGAAAATCACAGGGTCTGTGTCTTCCTACAAGCAAGATTTCCTTTCAGACAAAAACATTCACTTTTCAGCTCAAATGCTGATACATCGTCAATGAAGCTCACACGTTTCTCGCTCTTAACTGAAAAGCATTGGTTGTTAGAGGACCTGTGGTTTGTATCACTTTCAGAAGCAGAGTTGAACTAGGTATGGTCCTTATGTGTAGGAACTCCGTTCTTTTGTTCTGAACACACTCACTTTTCCTGCTGTATTGGAGACTCTAGAAAGCAAGAGCGTGCTTCCTGCTCTAAAGCAGAGTGTGTTTTATGGATGAGAACTGTGCTGTGTGTTTCACTTCAGAAATGGAGTTAAATCCCAGGCTCTGTGTCTTCCTACAAGCACGATATCCTTTCAGGTAAAAACAGTCACTTTTCAGCTCAAATGCAGGTACATCGTTCACGAAACTCACACGTTTCTCTCTCTGAACTGAAAAGCATTGTATGTTAGAAGACCGGTGGTTTCTATCAGTTTCAGACGAAGAGTTGAACTAGATATGGTCCGTATGTGTAGGAAAACCCTGTTCTTTTGTTCTAAAAACAATTACTTTTCCTTCTATATTAGAGACTCAAGAAAGCAGGAGCGTGCTTTTGCTATAAAGCAGAGTATGTTTCTTGGATGAGAACTGTACTGTGTGTTTTTCTTCAGAAATGGAGTTAAACCCCAGGCTCTGTGTCTTCCTACAAGCAAGAATTCGTTTCAGGTAAATGCAGTCAATTTTTAGTTCAAATGAAGCTATATCGTTCACGAAGCTCACACGTTTCTCACTCTTAACTGAAAAGCATTGGATATTAGAGGACCGGTGGTTTGTATCAGTTTCAGAAGCAGAGTTGAACTAGATATGCTATGTATGTGTAGGAAACCCCATTCTTTTTGTCTCAGTACACACTTGTTTCCAGCTCTAGAAACCAAGGGCATGGTTTTTGCTCTAAAGCAGAGTGTGTTTAATGGATGAGAACTGTGCTGTGTGTTTGCCTTCAGAAATGGAGTTAAATCCCAGGCTCTGTGTCTTCCTACAAGCAAGATTACCTTTCAGGTAAAAACAGTCACTTTTCAGCTCAAATGCACCTACATCATTCATGAAGCTCACACGTTTCTGACTCCTAACTGAAAAGCATTGCATGTTAGAGGACCTGTGGTATGTATCAGTTTCAGAAGCAGAGTTGAACTAGAAATGGTGGATATGTGTAGGAAACACCGTTCTTTTGTTCTGAGCACTCTCAAGTAGAATGCTGTATTAGTGACTCTACAAAGCAAGAGCGTGCTTCTTGCATTAAAGCACAGTGTGTTTCATGGATGATAACTGTGCTGTGTGTTTCCCTTCAGTAATGGGGGAAAATCCCAGGCTCTGTGTCTTCCTACAAGCAAGATTTCCTTTCAGACAAAAACATTCACTTTTCAGCTCAAATGCAGATACATCGTCAACGAAGCTCACACGTTTCTCGCTCTTAATTGAAAAGCATTGGTTGTTAGAGGACTTGTGGTTTGTATCACTTTCAGAAGCAGAGTTGAACTAGGTATGGTCCTTATGTGTAGGAACTCCGTTCTTTTGTTCTATACACACTCACGTTTCCTGCTGTATTGGAGACTCTAGAAAGCAAGAGCGTGCTTCCTGCTCTAAAGCAGAGTGTTTTTTATGGATGACAACTGTGTTGTGTGTTTCCCTTCAGAAATGGAGTTAAATCCCAGGCTCTGTGTCTTCCTACAAGCACGATTTCCTTTCAGGTAAAAACAGTCACTTTTCAGCTCAAATGCAGGTACATCGTTCACGAAGCTCACACGTTTCTCGCTGATAACTGAACAGCATTGGATGTTAGAGGACCTGGGGTTTGTATCAGTTTCAGAAGCAGAGTTGAACTAGAAATAGTGGATATGTGTAGGAAACACTGTTCTTTTGTTCTGAGCATTCTCAAGTAGAATGCTGTATTAGTGACTCTAGAAAGCAAGAGCATGCTTCTTGCTCTAAAGGAGAGTGTGTTTCATGGATGAGAACTTGCTGTGTGTTTCGCTTCAGAATTATAATTAAATCTCAGGCTCTGTGTCTTCTTACAAGCAAGATTTCGTTTCAGGTAAATGCACTCACTTTTCAGCTCAAATGCGGCTACAACGTTCACGAAGCTCACAGGTTTCTTGCTCTTAAATGAAAAGCATTGGATGTTAGAGGACCGGTGGTTTGTATCAGTTTCAGAAGCAGAGATGAACTAGATATGCTATGTATGTGTAGGAAACCACACTCTTTTGGTCTCATACAATCTTCTTTCCTGCTCTATGAGAGACTCTAGAAAGCAAGGGCATGCTTTTTGTTCTAAAGCAGAGTATGTTTCATGGATGAGAACTGTGCTGTGTGTTTGCCTTCAGAAATGGAGTTAAATCCCAGGCACTGTGTCTTCCTACAAGCAAAACTTCCTTTCAGGTAAACACAGTCACTTTTCAGCTCAATGGAAGCTACATAGTTCACGAAGCTCACACGTTTCTTGTTCTTAAGTGAAAAGCATTGGATGTTATAGGACCTGTCGTTTGTATCAGTTTCAGAAGCAGAGTTGAACTAGATATGGTCCATATGTGTAGGAAACCCCTTCTTTTGGTCTAAGTACACTCACGTTTCCTGCTGTGTTAGACACTCTATAAAGCAAGAGCGTGCTTCCTGCTGTAAAGCAGAATGTGTTTCATTGATGAGAACTCTGCTGTGTGTTTCAATTCAGAAATGGAGTTAAATCCCAGGCTCTGTGTCTTCCTACAAGCACGATTTCCTTTCAGGTAAAACAGTCACTTTTCAGGTCAAATGCAGGTACATCGTTCACGAAACTCACACGTTTCTCGCTCTTAACTGAAAAGCATTGGATGTTAGAAGACCGGTGGTTTCTATCAGTTTCAGAAGAAGAGTGAACTAGATATGGTCCGTATGTGTAGGAAAACCCTGTTCTTTTGTTCTAAAAACAATTACTTTTCCTTCTGTATTAGAGACTCAAGAAATCAAGAGCGTGCTTTTGCTATAAAGCAGAGTGTGTTTCTTGGATGAGAACTGTACTGTGTGTTTTTCTTCAGAAATGGAGTTAAACCCCAGGCTCTGTGTCTTCCTACAAGCAAGAATTCGTTTCAGGTAAATGCAGTCAATTTTTAGTTCAAATGAAGCTATATCGTTCACGAAGCTCACACGTTTCTCACTCTTAACTGAAAAGCATTGGATATTAGAGGACCGGTGGTTTGTATCAGTTTCAGAAGCAGAGTTGAACTAGATATGCTACGTATGTGTAGGAAACCCCATGCTTTTTGTCTCAGTACACACTTGTTTCCTGCTCTAGAAACCAAGAGCATGGTTTTTGCTCTAAAGCAGAGTGTGTTTCATGGATGATAGCTGTGCTGTGTGATTGCCTTCAGAAATGGAGTTAAATCCCAGGCACTGTGTCTTCCTACAAGCAAGACTTCGTTTCAGGTAAACACAGTCAAATTTCAGCTCAAAGGGAGTTACATGGTTCACGAAGCTCACAAGTTTCTTGCTCTTAAATGAAAAGCATTGGATGTTATAGGACCTGTCGTTTGTATCAGTTTCAGAAGCAGATTTGAACTAGATATGGTCCATATGTGTAGGAAACCCCTTCTTTTGGTCTAAGTACACTCACATTTTCTGCTGTATTAGAGACTCTAGAAAGCAAGGGCGTGTTTCCTAGTCTGAAGCAGAGTGTGTTTCATGGATGATAACTGTGCTGTGTGTTTCCCTTCAGAAATGGAGTTAAATCCCAGGCTCTGTGTCTTCCTACAAGCAAGATTTCCTTTCAGGTAAAAACAGTCACTTTTCAGCTCAAATGCACCTACATCATTCATGAAGCGCACATGTTTCTGACTCCTAACAGAAAAGCATTGCATGTTAGAGGACCTGTGGTATGTATCAGTTTCAGAAGCAGAGTTGAACTAGAAATGGTGGATATGTGTAGGAAACACCGTTCTTTTGTTCTGAGCACTCTCAAGTAGAATGCTGTATTAGTGACTCTAGAAAGCAAGAGCGTGCTTCTTGCATTAAAGAAGAGTGTGTTTCATGGATGATAACTGTGCTGTGTGTTTCCCTACAGTAATGGGGGAAAATCACAGGGTTTGTGTCTTCCTACAAGCAAGATTTCCTTTCAGACAAAAACATTCACTTTTCAGCTCAAAGGCAGATACATCGTCAACGAAGCTCACACGTTTCTCGCTCTTAACTGAAAAGCATTGGTTGTTAGAGGACCTCTGGTTTTTATCACTTTCAGAAGCAGAGCTGAACTAGGTATGGTCCTTATGTGTAGGAACTCCATTCTTTTGTTCTGAACACACTCACTTTTCCTGCTGTATTGGAGACTCTAGAAAGCAAGAGCGTGCTTCCTGCTCTAAAGCAGAGTGTGTTTTATGGATGAGAACTGTGCTGTGTGTTTCAATTCAGAAATGGAGTTAAATCCCAGGCTCTGTGTCTTCCTACAAGCACGATTTCCTTTCAGGTAAAAACAGTCACTTTTCAGCTCAAATGCAGGTACATCGTTCACGAAGCTCACACGTTTCTCGCTCATAACTGAATAGCATTGGATGTTACAGGACCTGGGGTTTGTATCAGTTTCAGAAGCAGAGTTGAACTAGACATAGTGGATATGTGTAGGAAACACCGTTCTTTTGTTCTGAGCACTCTCATGTAGAATGCTGTATTAGTGACTCTACAAAGCAAGAGCGTGCTTCTTACTCTAAAGGAGAGTGTGTTTCATGGATGAGAAGTTGCTGTGTGTTTCGCTTCAGAATTATAGTTAAATCTCAGGCTCTGTGTCTTCTTACAAGCAAGATTTGCTTTCAGGCAAAAACATTCACTTTTCAGCTCAAATGCAGATACATTGTTCACGAAGCTCACACGTTTCTTGCTCTTAACTGAAAAGCATTGGTTGTTAGAGGACCTGTGGTTTGTATCACTTTCAGAAGCAGAGTTGAACTAGGTATGGTCCTTATGTGTAGGAACTCCGTTCTTTTGTTCTGAACACACTCACTTTTCCTGCTGTATTGGAGACTCTAGAAAGCAAGAGCGTGCTTCCTGTTCTAAAGCAGAGTGTGTTTTATGGATGAGAACTGTGCTGTGTGTTTCACTTCAGAAATGGAGTTAAATCCCAGGCTCTGTGTCTTCCTACAAGCACGATATCCTTTCAGGTAAAAACAGTCACTTTTCAGCTCAAATGCAGGTACATCGTTCACGAAACTCACACGTTTCTCTCTCTGAACTGAAAAGCATTGTATGTTAGAAGACCGGTGGTTTCTATCAGTTTCAGACGAAGAGTTGAACTAGATATGGTCCGTATGTGTAGGAAAACCCTGTTCTTTTGTTCTAAAAACAATTACTTTTCCTTCTATATTAGAGACTCAAGAAAGCAGGAGCGTGCTTTTGCTATAAAGCAGAGTATGTTTCTTGGATGAGAACTGTACTGTGTGTTTTTCTTCAGAAATGGAGTTAAACCCCAGGCTCTGTGTCTTCCTACAAGCAAGAATTCGTTTCAGGTAAATGCAGTCAATTTTTAGTTCAAATGAAGCTATATCGTTCACGAAGCTCACACGTTTCTCACTCTTAACTTAAAAGCATTGGATATTAGAGGACCGGTGGTTTGTATCAGTTTCAGAAGCAGAGTTGAACTACATATGCTATGTATGTGTAGGAAACCCCATTCTTTTTGTCTCAGTACACACTTGTTTCCAGCTCTAGAAACCAAGGGCATGGTTTTTGCTCTAAAGCAGAGTGTGTTTCATGGATGAGAACTGTGCTGTGTGTTTGCCTTCAGAAATGGAGTTAAATCCCAGGCTCTGTGTCTTCCTACAAGCAAGATTACCTTTCAGGTAAAAACAGTCACTTTTCAGCTCAAATGCACCTACATCATTCATGAAGCTCACACGTTTCTGACTCCTAACTGAAAAGCATTGCATGTTAGAGGACCTGTGGTATGTATCAGTTTCAGAAGCAGAGTTGAACTAGAAATGGTGGATATGTGTAGGAAACACCGTTCTTTTTTCTGAGTACTCTCAAGTAGAATGCTGTATTAGTGACTCTACAAAGCAAGAGCGTGCTTCTTGCATTAAAGCACAGTGTGTTTCATGGATGATAACTGTGCTGTGTGTTTCCCTTCAGTAATGGGGGAAAATCCCAGGCTCTGTGTCTTCTTACAAGCAAGATTTCCTTTCAGACAAAAACATTCACTTTTCAGCTCAAATGCAGATACATCGTCAACGAAGCTCACACGTTTCTCGCTCTTAATTGAAAAGCATTGGTTGTTAGAGGACCTCTGGGTTGTATTACTTTCAGAAGCAGAGTTGAACTATATATGGTCCATATGTGTAGGAAACCCCTTCTTTTGGTCTAAGTACACTCACGTTTCCTGCTGTGTTAGACATTCTAGAAAGCAAGAGCGTGCTTCCTGCTCTAAAGCAGAGTGTGTTTTATGGATGAGAACTCTGCTGTGTGTTTCAATTCAGGAATGGAGTTAAATCCCAGGCTCTGTGTCTTCCTACAAGCACGATTTCCTTTCAGGTAAAAACAGTCACTTTTCAGCTCAAATGCAGGTACATCGTTCACGAAGCTCACACGTTTCTCGCTCTTAACTGAAAAGCATTGGATGTTAGAAGACCGGTGGTTTCTATCAGTTTCAGAAGAAGAGTTGAACTAGATATGGTCCGTATGTGTAGGAAAACCCTGTTCTTTTGTTCTAAAAACAATTACTTTTCCTTCTATATTAGAGACTCAAGAAAGCAAGAGCGTGCTTTTGCTATAAAGCAGAGTATGTTTCTTGGATGAGAACTGTACTGTGTGTTTTTCTTCAGAAATGGAGTTAAACCCCAGGCTCTGTGTCATCCTACGAGCAAGAATTCGTTTCAGGTAAATGTAGTCAAATTTTAGTTCAAATGAAGCTATATAGTTCACGAAGCTCACACGTTTCTCACTCTTAACTGAAAAGCATTGGATGTTAGAGGACCGGTGGTTTGTATCAGTTTCAGAAGCAGAGTTGAACTAGATATGCTATGTATGTGTAGGAAACCCCATTCTTTTTGTCTCAGTACACACTTGTTTCCTGCTCTAGAAACCAAGAGCATGGTTTTTGCTCTAAAGCAGAGTGTGTTTCATGGATGATAACTGTGCTGTGTGTTTGCTTTCAAAAATGGAGTTAAATCCCAGGCACTGTGTCTTCCTACAAGCAAGACTTCGTTTCAGGTAAACACAGTCACTTTTCAGCTCAAAGGGAGCTACATGGTTCACGAAGCTCACAAGTTTCTTGCTCTTAACTTAAAAGCAGTGGATGTTAGAGGACCGGTGATTTGTACCAGTTTCAGAAGCAGATTTGAACTAGATATGGTCCATATGTGTAGGAAAACTCCGTTCTTTTGTTCTGAACACACTCACGTTTCCTGCTGTGTTTGAGACTCCAGAAAGCAACAGCATGCTTCTTGCCCTAAAACATAGTGTGTTTCATGGATGAGAACTGTGCTATGTGTTTCCCTTCAGAAATGGAGTTAAATAGCAGGCTCTGTGTCTTCCTACAGGCAAGATTTCGTTTCAGGAAAACGCTGTCACTTTTCAGCTCAAATGCTGCTACAATGTTCAGGAAGCTCACAGGTTTCTCGCTCTTAAATGATAAACATTGCATGTTAGAGGACCAGTGGTTCATATCAGTTTCAGAAGCAGAGTTGAACTAGAAATGGTGGATATGTGGAGGAAACACCGTTCTTTTGTTCTGAGCACTCTCAAGTAGAATGCTGTATTATTGACTCTAGAAAGCAAGAGCGTGCTTCTTGCTCTAAAGCAGAGTGTGATTCATGGATGATAACTGTGCTGTGTGTTTACCTTCAGAAATGGAGGAAAATCCCAGGCTCTATGTCTTCCTACAAGCAAGATTTCCTTTCAGGCAAAAACATTCACTTTTCAGCTCAAATGCAGATACATCGTCAACGAAGCTCACACGTTTCTCGCTCTTAACTGAAAAGCATTGGTTGTTAGAGGACCTCTGGTTTTTATCACTTTCAGAAGCAGAGCTGAACTAGGTATGGTCCTTATGTGTAGGAACTCCATTCTTTTGTTTTGAACACACTCACTTTTCCTGCTTTATTGGAGACTCTAGAAAGCAAGAGCGTGCTTCCTGCTCTAAAGCAGAGTGTGTTTTATGGATGAGAACTGTGCTGTGTGTTTCAATTCAGAAATGGAGTTAAATCCCAGGCTCTGTGTCTTCCTACAAGCACGATTTCCTTTCAAGTAAAAACAGTCACTTTTCAGCTCAAATGCAGGTACATCGTTCACGAAGCTCACACGTTTCTCGCTCATAACTGAATAGCATTGGATGTTACAGGACCTGGGGTTTGTATCAGTTTCAGAAGCAGAGTTGAACTAGACATAGTGGATATGTGTAGGAAACACCGTTCTTTTGTTCTGAGCACTCTCATGTAGAATGCTGTATTAGTGACTCTACAAAGCAAGAGCGTGCTTCTTACTCTAAAGGAGAGTGTGTTTCATGGATGAGAAGTTGCTGTGTGTTTCGCTTCAGAATTATAGTTAAATCTCAGGCTCTGTGTCTTCTTACAAGCAAGATTTGCTTTCAGGCAAAAACATTCACTTTTCAGCTCAAATGCAGATACATCGTTCACGAAGCTCACACGTTTCTTGCTCTTAACTGAAAAGCATTGGTTGTTAGAGGACCTCTGGGTTGTATTACTTTCAGAAGCAGAGTTGAACTATATATGGTCCATATGTGTAGGAAACCCCTTCTTTTGGTCTAAGTACACTCACGTTTCCTGCTGTGTTAGACATTCTAGAAAGCAAGAGCGTGCTTCCTGCTTTAAAGCAGAGTGTGTTTTATGGATGAGAACTCTGCTGTGTGTTTCAATTCAGGAATGGAGTTAAATCCCAGGCTCTGTGTCTTCCTACAAGCACGATTTCCTTTCAGGTAAAAACAGTCACTTTTCAGCTCAAATGCAGGTACATCGTTCACGAAGCTCACAAGTTCTTGCTCTTAACTGAAAAGCATTGGATGTTAGAAGACCGGTGGTTTCTATCAGTTTCAGAAGAAGAGTTGAACTAGATATGGTCCGTATGTGTAGGAAAACCCTGTTCTTTTGTTCTAAAAACAATTACTTTTCCTTCTATATTAGAGACTCAAGAAAGCAAGAGCGTGCTTTTGCTATAAAGCAGAGTGTGTTTCTTGGATGAGAACTGTACTGTGTGTTTTTCTTCAGAAATGGAGTTAAACCCCAGGCTCTGTGTCATCCTACGAGCAAGAATTCGTTTCAGGTAAATGCAGTCAAATTTTAGTTCAAATGAAGCTATATAGTTCACGAAGCTCACACGTTTCTCACTCTTAACTGAAAAGCATTGGATGTTAGAGGACCGGTGGTTTGTATCAGTTTCAGAAGCAGAGTTGAACTAGATATGCTATGTATGTGTAGGAAACCCCATTCTTTTTGTCTCAGTACACACTTGTTTCCTGCTCTAGAAACCAAGAGCATGGTTTTTGCTCTAAAGCAGAGTGTGTTTTATGGATGAGAACTCTGCTGTGTGTTTCAATTCAGGAATGGAGTTAAATCCCAGGCTCTGTGTCTTCCTACAAGCACGATTTCCTTTCAGGTAAAAACAGTCACTTTTCAGCTCAAATGCAGGTACATCGTTCACGAAGCTCACACGTTTCTCGCTCTTAACTGAAAAGCATTGGATGTTAGAGGACCGGTGGTTTGTATCAGTTTCAGAAGCAGAGTTGAACTAGATATGCTATGTATGTGTAGGAAACCCCATTCTTTTTGTCTCAGTACACACTTGTTTCCTGCTCTAGAAACCAAGAGCATGGTTTTTGCTCTAAAGCAGAGTGTGTTTCATGGATGATAACTGTGCTGTGTGTTTGCTTTCAGAAATGGAGTTAAATCCCAGGCACTGTGTCTTCCTACAAGCAAGACTTCGTTTCAGGTAAACACAGTCACTTTTCAGCTCAAAGGGAGCTACATGGTTCACGAAGCTCACAAGTTTCTTGCTCTTAACTTAAAAGCAGTGGATGTTAGAGGACCGGTGATTTGTACCAGTTTCAGAAGCAGATTTGAACTAGATATGGTCCATATGTGTAGGAAAACTCCGTTCTTTTGTTCTGAACACACTCACGTTTCCTGCTGTGTTAGAGACTCCAGAAAGCAAGAGCATGCTTCTTGCCCTAAAACATAGTGTGTTTCATGGATGAGAACTGTGCTATGTGTTTCCCTTCAGAAATGGAGTTAAATAGCAGGCTCTGTGTCTTCCTACAGGCAAGATTTCGTTTCAGGAAAACGCTGTCACTTTTCAGCTCAAATGCTGCTACAATGTTCAGGAAGCTCACAGGTTTCTCGCTCTTAAATGATAAACATTGCATGTTAGAGGACCAGTGGTTCATATCAGTTTCAGAAGCAGAGTTGAACTAGAAATGGTGGATATGTGGAGGAAACACCGTTCTTTTGTTCTGAGCACTCTCAAGTAGAATGCTGTATTATTGACTCTAGAAAGCAAGAGCGTGCTTCTTGCTCTAAAGCAGAGTGTGATTCATGGATGATAACTGTGCTGTGTGTTTACCTTCAGAAATGGAGGAAAATCCCAGGCTCTATGTCTTCCTACAAGCAAGATTTCCTTTCAGGCAAAAACATTCACTTTTCAGCTCAAATGCAGATACATCGTCAACGAAGCTCACACGTTTCTCGCTCTTAACTGAAAAGCATTGGTTGTTAGAGGACCTCTGGTTTTTATCACTTTCAGAAGCAGAGCTGAACTAGGTATGGTCCTTATGTGTAGGAACTCCGTTCTTTTGTTCTGAACACACTCACTTTTCCTGCTGTATTGGAGACTCTAGAAAGCAAGAGCGTGCTTCCTGCTCTAAAGCAGAGTGTGTTTTATGGATGAGAACTGTGCTGTGTGTTTCAATTCAGAAATGGAGTTAAATCCCAGGCTCTGTGTCTTCCTACAAGCACGATTTCCTTTCAGGTAAAAACAGTCACTTTTCCGCTCAAATGCAGGTACATCGTTCACGAAGCTCACACGTTTCTCGCTCATAACTGAATAGCATTGGATGTTACAGGACCTGGGGTTTGTATCAGTTTCAGAAGCAGAGTTGAACTAGACATAGTGGATATGTGTAGGAAACACCGTTCTTTTGTTCTGAGCACTCTCATGTAGAATGCTGTATTAGTGACTCTACAAAGCAAGAGCGTGCTTCTTACTCTAAAGGAGAGTGTGTTTCATGGATGAGAAGTTGCTGTGTGTTTCGCTTCAGAATTATAGTTAAATCTCAGGCTCTGTGTCTTCTTACAAGCAAGATTTGCTTTCAGGCAAAAACATTCACTTTTCAGCTCAAATGCAGATACATCGTTCACGAAGCTCACACGTTTCTTGCTCTTAACTGAAAAGCATTGGTTGTTAGAGGATCTCTGGGTTGTATTACTTTCAGAAGCAGAGTTGAACTATATATGGTCCATATGTGTAGGAAACCCCTTCTTTTGGTCTAAGTACACTCACGTTTCCTGCTGTGTTAGACATTCTAGAAAGCAAGAGCGTGCTTCCTGCTCTAAAGCAGAGTGTGTTTTATGGATGAGAACTCTGCTGTGTGTTTCAATTCAGGAATGGAGTTAAATCCCAGGCTCTGTGTCTTCCTACAAGCACGATTTCCTTTCAGGTAAAAACAGTCACTTTTCAGCTCAAATGCAGGTACATCGTTCACGAAGCTCACACGTTTCTCGCTCTTAACTGAAAAGCATTGGATGTTAGAAGACCGGTGGTTTCTATCAGTTTCAGAAGAAGAGTTGAACTAGATATGGTCCGTATGTGTAGGAAAACCCTGTTCTTTTGTTCTAAAAACAATTACTTTTCCTTCTATATTAGAGACTCAAGAAAGCAAGAGCGTGCTTTTGCTATAAAGCAGAGTGTGTTTCTTGGATGAGAACTGTACTGTGTGTTTTTCTTCAGAAATGGAGTTAAACCCCAGGCTCTGTGTCATCCTACGAGCAAGAATTCGTTTCAGGTAAATGCAGTCAAATTTTAGTTCAAATGAAGCTATATAGTTCACGAAGCTCACACGTTTCTCACTCTTAACTGAAAAGCATTGGATGTTAGAGGACCGGTGGTTTGTATCAGTTTCAGAAGCAGAGTTGAACTAGATATGCTATGTATGTGTAGGAAACCCCATTCTTTTTGTCTCAGTACACACTTGTTTCCTGCTCTGGAAACCAAGAGCATGGTTTTTGCTCTAAAGCAGAGTGTGTTTTATGGATGAGAACTCTGCTGTGTGTTTCAATTCAGGAATGGAGTTAAATCCCAGGCTCTGTGTCTTCCTACAAGCACGATTTCCTTTCAGGTAAAAACAGTCACTTTTCAGCTCAAATGCAGGTACATCGTTCACGAAGCTCACACGTTTCTCGCTCTTAACTGAAAAGCATTGGATGTTAGAGGACCGGTGGTTTGTATCAGTTTCAGAAGCAGAGTTGAACTAGATATGCTATGTATGTGTAGGAAACCCCATTCTTTTTGTCTCAGTACACACTTGTTTCCTGCTCTAGAAACCAAGAGCATGGTTTTTGCTCTAAAGCAGAGTGTGTTTCATGGATGATAACTGTGCTGTGTGTTTGCTTTCAGAAATGGAGTTAAATCCCAGGCACTGTGTCTTCCTACAAGCAAGACTTCGTTTCAGGTAAACACAGTCACTTTTCAGCTCAAAGGGAGCTACATGGTTCACGAAGCTCACAAGTTTCTTGCTCTTAACTTAAAAGCAGTGGATGTTAGAGGACCGGTGATTTGTACCAGTTTCAGAAGCAGATTTGAACTAGATATGGTCCATATGTGTAGGAAAACTCCGTTCTTTTGTTCTGAACACACTCACGTTTCCTGCTGTGTTAGAGACTCCAGAAAGCAAGAGCATGCTTCTTGCCCTAAAACATAGTGTGTTTCATGGATGAGAACTGTGCTATGTGTTTCCCTTCAGAAATGGAGTTAAATAGCAGGCTCTGTGTCTTCCTACAGGCAAGATTTCGTTTCAGGAAAACGCTGTCACTTTTCAGCTCAAATGCTGCTACAATGTTCAGGAAGCTCACAGGTATCTCGCTCTTAAATGATAAACATTGCATGTTAGAGGACCAGTGGTTCATATCAGTTTCAGAAGCAGAGTTGAACTAGAAATGGTGGATATGTGGAGGAAACACCGTTCTTTTGTTCTGAGCACTCTCAAGTAGAATGCTGTATTATTGACTCTAGAAAGCAAGAGCGTGCTTCTTGCTCTAAAGCAGAGTGTGATTCATGGATGATAACTGTGCTGTGTGTTTACCTTCAGAAATGGAGGAAAATCCCAGGCTCTATGTCTTCCTACAAGCAAGATTTCCTTTCAGGCAAAAACATTCACTTTTCAGCTCAAATGCAGATACATCGTCAACGAAGCTCACACGTTTCTCACTCTTAAATGAAAAGCATTGGATGTTAGAGTACCTGTGGTTTGTATCACTTTCAGAAGCAGAGTTGAACTAGGTATGGTCCTTATGTGTAGGAACTCCGTTCTGTTGTTCTGAACACACTCACGTTTCCTGCTGTATTGGAGACTCTAGAAAGCAAGAGCGTGCTTCCTGCTCTAAAGCAGAGTGTGTTTTATGGATGAGAACTGTGCTGTGTGTTTCAATTCAGATATGGAGTTAAATCCCAGGCTCTGTGTCTTCCTACAAGCACGATTTCCTTTCTGGTAAAAACAGTCACTTTTCAGCACAAATGCAGGTACATCGTTCACGAAGCTCACACGTTTCTCGCTCATAACTGAACAGCATTGGATGTTAGAGGACCTGGGGTTTGTATCAGTTTAAGAAGCAGAGTTGAACTAGAAATAGTGGATATGTGTAGGAAACACCATTCTTTTGTTCTGAGCACTCTCATGTAGAATGCTGTATTAGTGACTCTACAAAGCAAGAGCGTGCTTCTTACTCTAAAGGAGAGTGTGTTTCATGGATGAGAAGTTGCTGTGTGTTTTGCTTCAGAATTATAGTTAAATCTCAGGCTCTGTGTCTTCTTACAAGCAAGATTTCCTTTCAGGCAAAAACATTCACTTTTCAGCTCAAATGCAGATACATCATTCACGAAGCTCACACGTTTCTTGCTCTTAACTGAAAAGCATTGGTTGTTAGAGGATCTCTGGGTTGTATTACTTTCAGAAGCAGAGTTGAACTATATATGGTCCATATGTGTAGGAATCCCCTTCTTTTGGTCTAAGTACACTCACGTTTCCTGCTGTGTTAGACACTCTAGAAAGCAAGAGCGTGCTTCCTGCTCTAAAGCAGAGTGTGTTTTATGGATGAGAACTCTGCTGTGTGTTTCAATTCAGGAATGGAGTTAAATCCCAGGCTCTGTGTCTTCCTACAAGCACGATTTCCTTTCAGGTAAAAACAGTCACTTTTGAGCACAAATGCAGGTACATCGTTCACGAAGCTCACAGTTTTCTCGCTCATAACTGAACAGCATTGGATGTTAGAGGGCCTGGGGTTTGTATCAGTTTCAGAAGCAGAGTTGAACTAGAAATAGTGGATATGTGTAGGAAACACCGTTCTTTTGTTCTAAAAACAATTACTTTTCCTTCTATATTAGAGACTCAAGAAAGCAAGAGCGTGCTTTTGCTATAAAGCAGAGTGTGTTTCTTGGATGAGAACTGTACTGTGTGTTTTTCTTCAGAAATGGAGTTAAACCACAGGCTCTGTGTCTTCTTACAAGCAAGAATTCGTTTCAGGTAAATGCAGTCAAATTTTAGTTCAAATGAAGCTATATAGTTCACGAAGCTCACACGTTTCTCACTCTTAACTGAAAAGCATTGGATATTAGAGGACCGGTGGTTTGTATCAGTTTCAGAAGCAGAGTTGAACTAGATATGCTATGTATGTGTAGGAAACCCCATTCTTTTTGTCTCAGTACACACTTGTTTCCTGCTCTAGAAAACAAGAGCGTGCTTCTTGCTCTAAAGCAGAGTGTGTTTCATGGATGATAACTGTGCTGTTTGTTTGCTTTCAGAAATGGAGTTAAATCCCAGGCACTGTGTCTTCCTACAAGCAAGACTTCGTTTCAGGTAAACACAGTCACTTTTCAGCTCAAAGGGAGCTACATGGTTCACGAAGCTCACAAGTTTCTTGCTCTTAACTTAAAAGCAGTGGATGTTAGAGGACCGGTGATTTGTACCAGTTTCAGAAGCAGATTTGAACTAGATATGGTCCATATGTGTAGGAAAACTCCGTTCTTTTGTTCTGAACACACTCAAGTTTCTTGCTGTGTTAGAGACTCCAGAAAGCAAGAGCATGCTTCTTGCCCTAAAACATAGTGTGTTTCATGGATGAGAACTGTGCTATGTGTTTCCCTTCAGAAATGGAGTTAAATAGCAGGCTCTGTGTCTTCCTACAGGCAAGATTTCGTTTCAGGAAAACGCTGTCACTTTTCAGCTCAAATGCTGCTACAATGTTCAGGAAGCTCACAGGTTTCTCGCTCTTAAATGATAAACATTGCATGTTAGAGGACCAGTGGTTCATATCAGTTTCAGAAGCAGAGTTGAACTAGAAATGGTGGATATGTGGAGGAAACACCGTTCTTTTGTTCTGAGCACTCTCAAGTAGAATGCTGTATTAGTGACTCTAGAAAGCAAGAGCGTGCTTCTTGCTCTAAAGCAGAGTGTGATTCATGGATGATAACTGTGCTGTGTGTTTACCTTCAGAAATGGAGGAAAATCCCAGGCTCTATGTCTTCCTACAAGCAAGATTTCCTTTCAGGCAAAAACATTCACTTTTCAGCTCAAATGCAGATACATCATCAACGAAGCTCACACGTATCTCGCTCTTAATTGAAAAGCATTGGTTGTTAGAGGACTTGTGGTTTGTATCACTTTCGGAAGCAGAGTTGAACTAGGTATGGTCCTTATGTGTAGGAACTCCGTTCTGAACAGCATTGGATGTTAGAGGACCTGGGCTTTGTATCAGTTTCAGAAGCAGAGTTGAACTAGAAATAGTGGATATGTGTAGGAAACACCGTTCTTTGGTTCTGAGCACTCTCAAGTAGAATGCTGTATTAGTGACTCTAGAAAGCAATAGCGTGCTTCTTGCTCTAAAGGAGAGTGTGTTTCATGGATGAGAACTTGCTGTGTTTTCGCTTCAGAATTATAATTAAATCTCAGGCTCTGTGTCTTCTTACAAGCAAGATTTCATTTCAGGTTAACGCACTCACTTTTCAGCTCAAATGCTGCTACAACGTTCACGAAGCTCACAGGTTTCTTGCTCTTAAATGAAAAGCATTGGATATTAGAGGACCGGTGGTTTGTATCAGTTTCAGAAGCAGAGATGAACTAGATATGCTACGTATGTGTAGGAAACCACACTCTTTTGGTCTCAGTACAATCTTCTTTCCTGCTCTATGAGAGACTCTAGAAATCAAGAGCATGCTTTTTGCTCTAAAGCCGAGTGTGTTTCATGGATGAGAACTGTGCTGTGTGTTTGCCTTCAGAAATGGAGTTAAATCCCAGGCACTGTGTCTTCCTACAAGCAAAACTTCCTTTCAGGTAAACACAGTCACTTTTCAGCTCAAAGGAAGCTACATAGTTCACGAAGCTCACACGTTTCTTGCTCTTAAGTGAAAAGCATTGGATGTTATAGGACCTGTCATTTGTATCAGTTTCAGAAGCAGAGTTGAACTAGATATGGTCCATATGTGTAGGAAACCCCTTCTTTTGGTCTAAGTAAACTCACGTTTCCTGCTGTGTTAGACACTCTAGAAAGCAAGAGCATGCTTCCTGCTCTAAAGCCGAGTGTGTTTCATGGATGAGAACTCTGCTGTGTGTTTCAATTCAGAAATGGAGTTAAACCCCAGGCTCTGTTTCTTCCTACAAGCAAGAATTCATTTCAGGTAAATGCAGTCAATTTTTAGTTCAACTGAAGCTATATCGTTCATGAAGCAAACACGTTTCTCACTCTTAACTGAAAAGCATTGGATATTAGAGGACCGGTGGTTTGTATCAGTTTCAGAAGAAGAGTTGAACTAGATATGCTACGTATGTGTAGGAAACCCCATGCTTTTTCTCTCAGTACACACTTGTTTCCTGCTCTAGAAACCATGAGCATGGTTTTTGCTCTAAACCAGAGTGTGTTTCATGGATGATAACTGTGCTGTGTGTTTGCCTTCAGAAATGGAGTTAAATCCAGGGACTGTGTCTTCCTATAAGCAAGACTTCGTTTCAGGTAAACACAGTCACTTTTCAGCTCAAAGGGAGCTACATGGTTCACGAAGCTCACAAGTTTCTTGCTATTAACTTAAAAGCAGTGGATGTTAGAGGACCTGTCGTTTGTATCAGTTTCAGAAGCAGAGTTGAACTAGATATGGTCCATATGTGTAGGAAATCCCTTCTTTTGGTCTAAGTACACTCACGTTTCCTGCTGTATTTGAGACTATAGAAAGCAAGGGCGTGTTTCCTAGTCTGAAGCAGAGTGTGTTTCATGGATGATAACTGTGCTGTGTGTTTCCCTTCAGAAATGGAGTTAAATCCCAGGCTCTGTGTCTTCCTACAAGCAGGATTTCCTTTCAGGTAAAAACAGTCACTTTTCAGCTCAAATGCACCTACATCATTCATGAAGCTCACACGTTTCTGACTCCTGACTGAAAAGCATTGCATGTTAGAGGACTTGTGGTATGTATCAGTTTCAGAAGCAGAATTGAACTAGAAATGGTGGATAAATGTAGGAAACACCGTTCTTTTGTTCTGAGCACTCTCAAGGTGAATGCTGTATTAGTGACTCTAGAAAGCAAGAGCGTGCTTCTTGCTCTAAAGGAGAGTGTGTTTCATGGCTGAGAACTTGCTGTGTTTTTCGCTTCAGAAATATAGTTAAATCCAAGGCTCTGTGTCTTCTTACAAGCAAGATTCCTTTTTAGGCAAACGCACTCACATTTCATCTCAAATGCGGCTACAACTTTCACGAAGCTCACAGGTTTCTCGCTCTTAAATGAAAAGCATTGGATTTACAGGACCGGTGATTTGTATCAGTTTCAGAAGCAGAGATGAACCAGATATGCTATGTATGTGTAGGAAACCCCATTTTTTGGTCTCAGAACCATCTTCTTTCCTGCTCTATGAGAGATTCTAAAAAGCAAGAGCATGCTTTTTGCTCTAAAGCAGAGTGTGTTTCATGAATGAGAACTGTGCTGTGTGTTTGCCTTCAGAAATGGAGTTAAATCCCAGGCACTGTGTCTTCCTACAAGCAAAACTTCCTTTCAGGTAAACACAGTCACTTTTCAGCTCAAAGGAAGCTACATAGTTCACGAAGCTCACACGTTTCTTGCTCTTAACTGAAAAGCTTTGGATGTTATAGGACCTGTCGTTTGTATCAGTTTCAGAAGCAGAGTTGAACTAGATATGGTCCATATGTGTAGGAAACCCCTTCTTTTGGTCTAAGTACACTCACGTTTCCTGCTGTATTAGAGACCCTAGAAAGCAAGGGCGTGTTTCCTAGTCTGAAGCAGAGTGTGTTTCATGGATGATAACTGTGCTGTGTGTTTCCCTTCAGAAATGGAGTTAAATCCCAGGCTCTGTGTCTTCTTACAAGCAAGATTTCCTTTCAGGTAAAAACAGTCACTTTTCAGCTCAAATGCACCTACATCATTCATGAAGCTCACACGTTTTTGACTCCTAACTGAAAAGCATTGCATGTTAGAGCACCTGTGGTATGTATCAGTTTCAGAAGCAGAGTTGAACTAGAAATGGTGGATATGTGTAGGAAACACCGTTCTTTTGTACTGAGCACTCTCAAGTAGAATGCTTTATTAGTGACTCTAGAAAGCAAGAGCGTGCTTCTTGCATTAAAGCAGAGTGTGTTTCATGGATGATAACTGTGCTGTGTGTTTCCCTTCAGTAATGGGGGAAAATCCCAGGCTCTGTGTCTTCCTACAAGCAAGATTTCCTTTCAGACAAACACATTCACTTTTCAGCTCAAATGCAGATACATCGTCAACGAAGCTCACACGTTTCTCGCTCTTAATTGAAAAGCATTGGTTGTTAGAGGACTTGTGGTTTTTATCACTTTCAGAAGCAGAGTTGAACTAGGTATGGTCCTTATGTGTAGGAACTCCGTTCTTTTGTTCTGAACACACTCACGTTTCCTGCTGTATTGGAGACTCTAGAAAGCAAGAGCGTGCTTCCTGCTCTAAAGCAGAGTGTGTTTTATGGATGAGAACTGTGCTGTGTGTTTCAATTCAGAAATGGAGTTAAATCCCAGGCTCTGTGTCTTCCTACAAGCACGATTTCCTTTCAGGTAAAAACAGTCACTTTTCAGCTCAAATGCAGGTACATCGTTGACGAAGCTCACACGTTTCTCGCTCATAACTGAACAGCATTGGATGTTAGATGACCTGGGGTTTGTATCAGTTTCAGAAGCAGAGTTGAACTAGAAATAGTGGATATGTGTAGGAAACACCGTTCTTTTGTTCTGAGCACTCTCAAGTAGAATGCTGTATTAGTGACTCTAGAAAGCAAGAGTGTGCTTCTTGCTCTAAAGGAGATTGTGTTTCATGGATGAGAACTTGCTGTGTGTTTCGCTTCAGAATTATAATTAAATCTCAGGCTCTGTGTCTTCTTACAAGCAAGATTTCGTTTCAGGTAAATGCAGTCACTTTTCAGCTCAAATGCGCCTACAACATTCACGAAGCTCACAGGTTTCTTGCTGTTAAATGAAAAGCATTGGATGTTAGAGGACCGGTGGTTTGTATCAGTTTCAGAAGCAGAGATGAACTAGGTAAGCTACGTATGTGTAGGAAACCACACTCTTTTGGTCTCAGTACAATCTTCTTTCCTGCTCTATGAGAGACTCTAGAAAGCAAGAGCATGTTTTTTGCTCTAAAGCAGAGTGTGTTTCATGGATGAGATCTGTGCTGTGTGTTTTCCTTCAGAAATGGAGTTAAATCCCAGGCATTGTGTCTTCCTACAAGCAAAACTTCCTTTCAGGTAAACACAGTCACTTTTCAGCTCAAAGGGAGCTACATGGTTCACGAAGCTCACAAGTTTCTTGATCTTTAATAAAAAGCATTAGATGTTATAGGACCTGTCGTTTGTATCAGTTTCAGAAGCAGAGTTGAACTAGATATGGTCCATATGTGTAGGAAACCCCTTCTTTTGGTCTAAGTACACTCACGTTTCCTGCTGTATTAGAGACTCTAGAAAGCAAGAGTGTGTTTCCTAGTCTGAAGCAGAGTGTGTTTCATGGATGAGAACTGTGCTCTGTTTCCCTTCAGAAATGGAGTTAAATCCCAGACTCTGTGACTTCTTACAAGCAAGATTTCCTTTCAGGTAAAAACAGTCATTTTTCAGCTCAAATGCAGCTACATCATTCATGAAGCAAACACGTTTCTGACTCCTAACTGAAAAGCATTGCGTGTTAGAGGACTTGTGGTATGTATCAGTTTCAGAAGCAGAGTTGAACTAGAAATGGTGGATATGTGAGGAAACACCGTTCTTTTGTTCTGAGCACTCTCAAGTAGAATGCTGTATTAGTGACTCTAGAAAGCAAGAGCGTGCTTCTTGCTCTAAACGAGAGTGTGTTTCATGGATGAGAAGTTGCTGTGTGTTTCGCTTCAGAATTATAGTTAAATCTCAGGCTCTGTGTCTTCTTACAAGCAAGATTCCTTTTCAGGTAAACACACTCACATTTCAGCTCAAATGCGGCTACAATGTTCACGAAGCTCACAGGTTTCTCGCTCTTAAAAGAAAAGCATTGGATGTTAGAGGACCGGTGGTTTGTATCAGTTTCAGAACCAGAGATGAACTAGATATGCTACGTATGTGTAGGAAACCCCATTCTTTGGTCTCAGAACAATCTTCTTTCCTTCTCTATGAGAGACTCTAGAAATCAAGAGCATGCTTTTTGCTCTAAAGCAGAGTGTGTTTCATGGATGAGAACTGTGCTGTGTGTTTCAATTCAGAAATGGAGTTAAATCCCAGGCTCTGTGTCTTCTTACCAGCATGATTCCCTTTCAGGTAAAAACAGTCACTTTTCAGCTCAAATGCAGGTACATCGTTCACGAAGCTCACACGTTTCTCTCTCATAACTGAACAGCATTGGATGTTAGAGGACCTGGGGTTTGTATCAGTTTCAGAAGCAGAGTTGAACTAGAAATAGTGGATATGTGTAGGAAACACCGTTCTTTTGTTCTGAGCACGCTCATGTAGAATGCTGTATTAGTTACTCTAGAAAGCAAGAGCATGCTTCTTGCTCTAAAGGAGAGTGTGTTTCATGGATGAGAAGTTGCTGTGTGTTTCGCTTCAGAATTATAGTTAAATCTCAGGCTCTGTGTCTTCTTACAAGCAAGATTCCTTTTCAGGTAAACGCACTCACATTTCAGCTCAAATGCGGCTACAACTTTCACAATGCTCACAGGTTTCTCGCTCTTAAATGAAAATCATTGGATGTTAGAGGACTGGTGGTTTGTATCAGTTTCAGAACCAGAGATGAACTAGATATGCTAGGTATGTGTAGGAAACCCCATTCTTTGGTCTCAGAACAATCTTCTTTCCTTCTCTATGAGAGACTCTAGAAATCAAGAGCATGCTTTTTGCTCTAAAGCAGAGTGTGTTTCATGGATGAGAACTGTGCTGTGTGTTTCAATTCAGAAATGGAGTTAAATCCCAGGCTCTGTGTCTTCTTACCAGCATGATTCCCTTTCAGGTAAAAACAGTCACTTTTCAGCTCAAATGCAGGTACATCGTTCACGAAGCTCACACGTTTCTCTCTCATAACTGAACAGCATTGGATGTTAGAGGACCTGGGGTTTGTATCAGTTTCAGAAGCAGAGTTGAACTAGAAATAGTGGATATGTGTAGGAAACACCGTTCTTTTGTTCTGAGCACGCTCATGTAGAATGCTGTATTAGTTACTCTAGAAAGCAAGAGCATGCTTCTTGCTCTAAAGGAGAGTGTGTTTCATGGATGAGAAGTTGCTGTGTGTTTCGCTTCAGAATTATAGTTAAATCTCAGGCTCTGTGTCTTCTTACAAGCAAGATTCCTTTTCAGGTAAACGCACTCACATTTCAGCTCAAATGCGGCTACAACTTTCACAATGCTCACAGGTTTCTCGCTCTTAAATGAAAATCATTGGATGTTAGAGGACTGGTGGTTTGTATCAGTTTCAGAACCAGAGATGAACTAGATATGCTAGGTATGTGTAGGAAACTCCATTCTTTTGGTCTCAGAACAATCTTCTTTCCTGCTCTATGAGAGACTCTAGAAATCAAGAGCATGCTTTTTTCTCTAAAGCAGAGTGTGTTTCATGGATGAGAACTGTGCTGTGTGTTTGCCTTCAGAAATGGAGTTAAATCCCAGGCACTGTGTCTTCCTACAAGCAAAACTTCCTTTCAGGTAAACACAGTCACTTTTCAGCTCAAAGGAAGCTACATAGTTCACGAAGCTCACACGTTTCTCGCTCTTATCTGAAAAGCATTGGATGTTATAGGACCTGTCGTTTGTATCAGTTTCAGAAGCAGAGTTGAACTAGATATGGTCCATAAGTGTAGGAAACCCCTTCTTTTGGTCTAAGTACACTCACGTTTCCTGCTGTATTAGAGACTCTAGTAAGCAAGAGCGTGGTTCCTAGTCTGAAGCAGAGTGTGTTTCATGGATGAGAACTGTGCTGTGTGTTTCCCTTCAGAAATGGAGTTAAATCCCAGGCTCTGTGTCTTCCTACAAGCAAGATTTCCTTTCAGGTAAAAACAGTCACTTTTCAGCTCAAATGCAGCTACATCATTCACCAAGCTCACATGTTTCTGACTCCTAACTGAAAAGCATTGCATGTTAGAGGACCTGTGGTATGTATCAGTTTCAGAAGCAGAGTTGAACTAGAAATGGTGGATATGTTTAGGAAACACCGTTCTTTTGTTCTGGGCACTCCCAAGTAGAATGCTGTATTAGTGAGTCTAGAAAGCAAGAGCGTGCTTCTTGCCCTAAAGCATAGTGTGCTTCATGGATGAGAACTTGCTGTGTGTTTCGCTTAAGAAATATAATTAAATCCCAGGCTCTGTGTCTTCTTACAAGCAAGATTTCGTTTCACGTAAACGCATTCAATTTTCAGCTCAAATGCAGGTACATCGTTCAGGAAGCTCACAGGTTTCTCGCTCATAACTGAACAGCATTGGATGTTAGAGGACCTGGGGTTTGTATCAGTTTCAGAAGCAGAGTTGAAGTAGAAAATGTGGATATATGTAGGAAACACCGTTCTTTTGTTCTGAGCAATCTCATGTAGAATGCTGTATTAGTGACTCTAGAAAGCAAGAGCGTGCTTCTTCCTCTAAAGGAGAGTGTGTTTCATGGATGAGAAGTTGCTGTGTGTTTCGCTTAAGAATTATAGCTAAATCTCAATCTCTGTGTCTTCTTACAAGCAAGATTCCCTTTCAGATAAACGCAATCACATTTCAGCTCAAATGCGGCTACAACGTTCACGAAGCTCACAGGTTTCTCGCTCTTAAATGAAAAGCATTGGATGTTAGAGGACCTTTGGTTTGTATCACTTTCAGAAGCAGAGTTGAACTAGGTATGGTCCTTATGTGTAGGAACTCCGTTCTTTTGTTCTGAACACACTCACGTTTCCTGCTGTATTGGAGACTCTAGAAAGCAAGAGCGTGCTTCATGCTCTAAAGCAGAGTTTGTTTTATGGATGAGAACTGTGCTGTGTGTTTCAATTCAGAAATGGAGTTAAATCCCAGGCTCTGTGTCTTCCTACATGCATGTTTTCCTTTCAGGTAAAAACAGTCACTTTTCAGCTCAAATGCAGGTACATCGTTCACGGAGCTCACACATTTCTCGCTCATAACTGAAAAGCATTGGATGTTAGAGGACCGGTGGTTTGTATCCGTTTCAGAAGCAGAGTTGAACTGGAAATAGTGGATATGTGTAGGAAACACCGTTCTTTTGTTCTGAGCACTCTCAAGTAGAATGCTGTATTAGTGACTCTAGAAAGCAAGAGCGTTCTTCTTGCTCTAAAGGAGAGTGTGTTTCATGGATGAGAAGTTGCTGTGTGTTTCGCTTCAGAATTATAGCTAAATCTCAGGCTCTGTGTCTTCTTACAAGCAAGATTCCCTTTCAGGTAAACGCAATCACATTTCAGCTCAAATGCGGCTACAACGTTCACGAAGTTCACAGGTTTCTCGCTCTTAAATGAAAAGCATTGAATGTTAGAGGACCGGTGGTTTGTATCAGTTTCAGAACCAGAGATGAACTAGATATGCTACGTATGTGTAGGAAACCCCATTCTTTGGTCTCAGAACAATCTTCTTTCCTGCTCCATGAGAGACTCTAGAAAGCAAGGGCATGCTTTTTTCTCTAAAGCAGAGTGTGTTTCATGGATGAGAACTGTGCTGTGTGTTTGCCTTCAGAAATGGAGTTAAATCCCAGGCACTGTGTCTTCCTACAAGCAAAACTTCCTTTCAGGTAAACACAGTCACTTTTCAGCTCAAAGGAAGCTACATAGTTCACGAAGCTCACACGTTTCTCGCTCATAACTGAAAAGCATTGGATGTCATAGGACCTGTGGTTTTTATCAGTTTCAGAAGCAGAGTTGAACTAGATATGGTCCATATGTGTAGGAAACCCCTTCTTTTGGTCTAAGTACACTTACATTTCCTGTTGTATTAGAGACTCTAGAAAGCAAGAGTGTGTTTCCTAGTCTGAAGCAGAGTGTTTTTCATGGATGAGAACTGTGCTGTGTGTTTCCCTTTAGAAATGGAGTTATATCCCAGGCTCTGTGTCTTCTTACAAGCAAGATTTCCTTTCAGGTAAAAACAGTCATTTTTCAGCTCAAATGCAGCTACATCATTCATGAAGCAAACACGTTTCTGACTCCTAACTGAAAAGCATTACATGTTAGAGGACCTGTGGTAGGTATCAGTTTCAGAAGCAGAGTTGAACTAGAAATGGTGGATATGTGTAGGAAACACCGTTCTTTTGTTCTGAGCGCTCTCAAGTAGAATGCTGTATTAGTGACTCTAGAAAGCAAGAGCGTGCTTCTTGTCCTAAAGCATAGTGCGCTTCATGGATGAGAACTTGCTGTGTGTTTCGCTTAAGATATATAGTTAAATCCCAGGCTCTGTGTCTTCTTCCAAGCAAGATTTCGTTTCAGTTAAACGCATTCACTTTTCAGCTCAAATGCAGCTACAACGTTCAGGAAGCTCACAGGTTTCTTGTTCTTAAATGATAAACATTGCATGTTAGAGGACCGGTGGTTCATATCAGTTTCAGAAGCAGAGTTGAACTGGAAATGGTGGATAGGTGTAGGAAACACCGTTCTTTTGTTCTGAGCGCTCTCAAGTAGAATGCTGTATTAGTGACTCTAGAAAGCAAGAGCGTGCTTCTTGCATTAAAGCAGAGTGTGTTTCATGGATGATAACTGTGCTGTGTGTTTCCCTTCAGTAATGGGGGAAAATCCCAGGCTCTGTGTCTTCCTACAAGCAAGATTTCCTTTCAGACAAAATCATTCACTTTTCAGCTCAAATGCAGATACATCATCAACGAAACTCACACGTTTCTCGCTCTTAACTGAAATGCATTGGTTGTTAGAGGACCTGTGGTTTGTATCACTTTCAGAAGCAGAGTTGAACTAGGTATGGTCCTTATGTGTAGGAACTCCGTTCTTTTGTTCTGAACACACTCACGTTTCCTGCTCTACTGGAGACTCCAGAAAGCAAGAGCGTGCTTCATGCTCTAAAGCAGAGTGTGTTTTATGGATGAGAACTGTGCTGTGTGTTTCCCTTCAGAAATGGAGTTAAATCCCAGGCTCTGTGTCTTCCTACAAGCACGATTTCTTTTCAGGTAAAAACAGTCACTTTTCAGCTCAAATTCAGGTACATTGTTCACGAAGCTCACACGTTTCTCAGTCATAACTGAAAAGCATTGGATGTTAGAGGACCTGTGGTATGTATCAGTTTCAGCAGCAGAATGAACTAGAAATGGTGGATATGTGTAGGAAACACCGTTCTTTTGTTCTGAGCACTCTCATGTAGAATGCTGTATTAGTGACTCTAGAATGCAAGAGCATGCTTCTTGCATTAAAGCAGACTGTGTTTCATGGATGATAACTGTGCTGTGTGTTTCCCTTCAGAAATGGGGGAAAATCCCAGGCTCTGTGTCTTCCTACAAGCAAGATTTCCTTTCAGACAAAAACATTCACTTTTCAGCTCAAATGCAGATACATTGTTCACAAAGCTCACACGTTTCTCGCTCTTAACTGAAAAGCATTGGTTGTTAGTGGACCTGTGGTTTGTATCATTTTCAGAAGCAGAGTTGAACTAGATATGGTCCATATGTGTAGGAAACACCTTCTATTGGTCTAAGTACACTCACGTTTCCTGCTGTATTAGAGACTCTAGAAAGCAAGGGCGTGTTTCCTAGTCTGTAGCAGTAGTGTTTCATGGATGAGAACTGTGCTGTGTGTTTCCCTTCAGAAATGGATTTAAATCCCAGGCTCTGTGTCTTCCTACAAGCAAGATTTCCTTTCAGGTAAACACAGTCACTTTTCAGCTCAAATGCAGATACATCGTTAACGAAACTCACACGTTTCTCGCTCTTAACTGAAATGCATTGGTTGTTAGAGGATCTGTGGTTTGTATCACTTTCAGAAGCAGAGTTGAACTAGGTGTGGTCCTTATGTGTAGGAAATCCGTTCTTTTGTTCTGAACACAGTCACGTTTCCTGCTCTATTGGAGACTCTAGGAAGCAAGAGCGTGCTTCATGCTCTAAAGCAGAGTGTGTTTTATGGATGAGGACTGTGCTGTGTGTTTCAGTTCAGAAATGGAGTTAAATCCCAGGCTCTGTGTCTTCCTACAAGCACGATTTCCTTTCAGGTAAAAACAGTCACTTTTCAGCTCAAATGCAGGTACATCGTTCATGAAGCTCACACGTTTCTCGGTCATAACTGAAAAGCATTGGATGTTAGAGGACCTGTGGTATGTATCAGTTTCATAAGCAGAGTTGTACTAGAAAAGGTGGATATGTGTAGGAAACACCGTTCTTTTGTTCTTAGCACTCTCATGTAGAATGCTGTATCAGTGACTCTAGAATGCAAGAGCGTGCTTCTTGCATTAAAGCAGACTGTGTTTCATTAATGATAACTGTGCTGTGTGTTTCCCTTCAGAAATGGGGGAAAATCCCAGGCTCTGTGTCTTCCTACAAGCAAGATTTCCTTTCAGACAAAAACATTCACTTTTCTTCTCAAATGCAGATACATTGTTCACGAAGCTCACACGTTTCTCGCTCTTAACTGAAAAGCATTGGTTGTTAGTGGACCTGTGGTTTGTATCATTTTCAGAAGCAGAGTTGAACTAGATATGGTCCATATGTGTAGGAAACCCCTTCTATTGGTCTAAGCACACTCACGTTTTCTGCTGTATTAGAGACTCTAGAAAGCAAGGGCGTGTTTCCTAGTCTGTAGCAGAGTGTGTTTCATGGATTTGAACTGTGCTGTGTGTTTCCCTTCAGAAATGGATTTAAATTCCAGGCTCTGTGTCTTCCTACAAGCAAGATTTCCTTTCAGGTAAAAACAGTCACTTTTCAGTTCAAATGCAGCTACATCATTCACGAAGCTCACACGTTTCTGACTCCTAACTGAAAAGCATTGCATGTTAGAGGACCTGTGGTATGTATCAGTTTCAGAAGCAGAGTTGAACTAGAAATGGTGGATATGTGTAGGAAACACCGTTCTTTTGTTCTGAGCACTCTCAAGTAGAATGCTGTATTAGTGACTCTAGAAAGCAACAGCGTGCTTCTTGCATTAAAGCAGAGTGTGTTTCATGGATGAGAACTGTGCTGTGTGTTTGCCTTCAGAAATGGAGTTAAATCCCAGGCACTGTGTCTTCCTACAAGCAAAACTTCTTTTCAGGTAAACACAGTCAAATTTCAGCTCAAGGAAGCTACATAGTTCACGAAGCTCACACGTTTCTCGCTCATAACTGAAAAGCATTGGATGTTATAGGACCTGTCGTTTGTATCAGTTTCAGAAGAAGAGTTGAACTAGATATGGTCCATATGTGTAGGAAACCCCATTCTTTTGGTCTAAGTACACTCACGTTTCCTGCTGTATTAGAGACTCTAGAAAGCAAGAGTGTGTTTCCTAGTCTGAAGCAGAGTGTGTTTCATGGATGAGAAATGTGCTGTGTGTTTCCCTTCAGAAATGGAGTTAAATCCCAGGCTCTGTGTCTTCTTACAAGCAAGATTTACTGTCAGGTAAAAACAGTCACTTTTCAGCTCAAATGCAGCTACATCATTCATGAAGCAAACACGTTTCTTACTCCTAACTGAAAGGCATTGCATGTTAGAGGACCTGTGGTATGTATCAGTTTCAGAAGCAGAGTTGAACTAGAAATGGTGGATATGTGTAGGAAACACCGTTCTTTTGTTCTGAGCACTCTCAAGTAGAATGCTGTATTAGTGACTCTGGAAAGCAAGTGCTTGCTTCTTGCATTAAAGCAGAGTGTGTTTCATGGATGTTAACTGTGCTGTGTGTTTCCCTTCAGTAATGGGGGAAAATCCCAGGATCTGTGTCTTCCTACAAGCAAGATTTCCTTTCAGACAAAAACATTCACTTTTCAGCTCAAATGCAGATACATCGTCAACGAAACTCACACGTTTCTCGCTCTTAATTAAAAGCATTGGTTGTTTGAGGACTTGTGGTTTGTATCACTTTCAGAAGCAGAGTTGAACTAGGTATGGTCCTTATGTGTAGGAACTCCGTTCTTTTGTTCTGAACACACTCACGTTTCCTGCTGTATTGGAGACTTTAGAAAGCAAGAGCGTGCTTCCTGCTCTAAAGCAGAGTGTGTTTTATGGATGAGAACTGTGCTGTGTGTTTCAATTGAGAAATGGAGTTAAATCCCAGGCTCTGTGTCTTCCTACAAGCACGATTTCCTTTCAGGTAAAAACAGTCACTTTTCAGCTCAAATGCAGGTACATCGTTCACGAAGCTCACACGTTTCTCGCTCATAACTGAATAGCATTGGATGTTACAGGACCTGGGGTTTGTATCAGTTTCAGAAGCAGAGTTGAAGTAGAAAAAGTGGATATGTGTATGAAACACCGTTCTTTTGTTCTGAGCAATCTCATGTAGAATGCTGTATTAGTGACTCTAGAAAGCAAGAGCGTGCTTCTTGCTCTAAAGGAGAGTGTGTTTCATGGATGAGAAGTTGCTGTTTGTTTCGCTTCAGAATTATAGTTAAAGCTCAGGCTCTGTGTCTTCTTACAAGAAAGATTCCCTTTCAGGTAAACGCAATCACATTTCAGCTCAAATGCGGCTACAATGTTCACAAAGCTAACAGGTTTCTTGCTCTTAATAAAAAGCATTGGATGTTAGAGGATCGGTGGTTTGTATCAGTTTCAGAACCAGAGATGAACAAGATACGCTACATATGTGTAGGAAACCCCATTCTTTGGTCTCAGAACAATCTTCTTTCCTGCTCTATGAGAGACTCTAGAAAGCAAGAGCATGCTTTTTGCTCCAAAGCTTAGTGTGTTTCATGGATGAGAACTGTGCTGTGTGTTTGCCTTCAGAAATGGAGTTAAATCCCAGGCTCTGTGTCTTCCTACAAGCACGATTTCTTTTCAGGTAAAAACAGTCACTTTTCAGCTCAAATTCAGGTACATTGCTCACGAAGCTCACACGTTTCTCAGTCATAACTGAAAAGCATTGGATGTTAGAGGACCTGTGGTATGTATCAGTTTCAGAAGCAGAATGAACTAGAAATGGTGGATATGTGTAGGAAACACCGTTCTTTTGTTCTGAGCACTCTCATGTAGAATGCTGTATTAGTGACTCTAGAATGCAAGAGCATGCTTCTTGCATTAAAGCAGACTGTGTTTCATGGATGATAACTGTGCTGTGTGTTTCCCTTCAGAAATGGGGGAAAATCCCAGGCTCTGTGTCTTCCTACAAGCAAGATTTCCTTTCAGACAAAAACATTCACTTTTCAGCTCAAATGCAGATACATTGTTCACAAAGCTCACACGTTTCTCGCTCTTAACTGAAAAGCATTGGTTGTTAGTGGACCTGTGGTTTGTATCATTTTCAGAAGCAGAGTTGAACTAGATATGGTCCATATGTGTAGGAAACACCTTCTATTGGTCTAAGTACACTCACGTTTCCTGCTGTATTAGAGACTCTAGAAAACAAGGGCGTGTTTCCTAGTCTGTAGCAGTAGTGTTTCATGGATGAGAACTGTGCTGTGTGTTTCCCTTCAGAAATGGATTTAAATCCCAGGCTCTGTGTCTTCCTACAAGCAAGATTTCCTTTCAGGTAAAAACAGTCACTTTTCAGCTGAAATGCAGATACATCGTTAACGAAACTCACACGTTTCTCGCTCTTAACTGAAATGCATTGGTTGTTAGAGGATCTGTGGTTTGTATCACTTTCAGAAGCAGAGTTGAACTAGGTGTGGTCCTTATGTGTAGGAAATCCGTTCTTTTGTTCTGAACACAGTCACGTTTCCTGCTCTATTGGAGACTCTAGGAAGCAAGAGCGTGCTTCATGCTCTAAAGCAGAGTGTGTTTTATGGATGAGGACTGTGCTGTGTGTTTCAGTTCAGAAATGGAGTTAAATCCCAGGCTCTGTGTCTTCCTACAAGCACGATTTCCTTTCAGGTAAAAACAGTCACTTTTCAGCTCAAATGCAGGTACATCGTTCATGAAGCTCACACGTTTCTCGGTCATAACTGAAAAGCATTGGATGTTAGAGGACCTGTGGTATGTATCAGTTTCATAAGCAGAGTTGTACTAGAAAAGGTGGATATGTGTAGGAAACACCGTTCTTTTGTTCTTAGCACTCTCATGTAGAATGCTGTATCAGTGACTCTAGAATGCAAGAGCGTGCTTCTTGCATTAAAGCAGACTGTGTTTCATTAATGATAACTGTGCTGTGTGTTTCCCTTCAGAAATGGGGGAAAATCCCAGGCTCTGTGTCTTCCTACAAGCAATATTTCCTTTCAGACAAAAACATTCACTTTTCTTCTCAAATGCAGATACATTGTTCACGAAGCTCACACGTTTCTCGCTCTTAACTGAAAAGCATTGGTTGTTAGTGGACCTGTGGTTTGTATCATTTTCAGAAGCAGAGTTGAACTAGATATGGTCCATATGTGTAGGAAACCCCTTCTATTGGTCTAAGCACACTCACGTTTCCTGCTGTATTAGAGACTCTAGAAAGCAAGGGCGTGTTTCCTAGTCTGTAGCAGAGTGTGTTTCATGGATTTGAACTGTGCTGTGTGTTTCCCTTCAGAAATGGATTTAAATTCCAGGCTCTGTGTCTTCCTACAAGCAAGATTTCCTTTCAGGTAAAAACAGTCACTTTTCAGTTCAAATGCAGCTACATCATTCACGAAGCTCACACGTTTCTGACTCCTAACTGAAAAGCATTGCATGTTAGAGGACCTGTGGTATGTATCAGTTTCAGAAGCAGAGTTGAACTAGAAATGGTGGATATGTGTAGGAAACACCGTTCTTTTGTTCTGAGCACTCTCAAGTAGAATGCTGTATTAGTGACTCTAGAAAGCAACAGCGTGCTTCTTGCATTAAAGCAGAGTGTGTTTCATGGATGAGAACTGTGCTGTGTGTTTGCCTTCAGAAATGGAGTTAAATCCCAGGCACTGTGTCTTCCTACAAGCAAAACTTCTTTTCAGGTAAACACAGTCAAATTTCAGCTCAAGGAAGCTACATAGTTCACGAAGCTCACACGTTTCTCGCTCATAACTGAAAAGCATTGGATGTTATAGGACCTGTCGTTTGTATCAGTTTCAGAAGAAGAGTTGAACTAGATATGGTCCATATGTGTAGGAAACCCCATTCTTTTGGTCTAAGTACACTCACGTTTCCTGCTGTATTAGAGACTCTAGAAAGCAAGAGTGTGTTTCCTAGTCTGAAGCAGAGTGTGTTTCATGGATGAGAACTGTGCTGTGTGTTTCCCTTCAGAAATGGAGTTAAATCCCAGGCTCTGTGTCTTCTTACAAGCAAGATTTACTGTCAGGTAAAAACAGTCACTTTTCAGCTCAAATGCAGCTACATCATTCATGAAGCAAACACGTTTCTTACTCCTAACTGAAAGGCATTGCATGTTAGAGGACCTGTGGTATGTATCAGTTTCAGAAGCAGAGTTGAACTAGAAATGGTGGATATGTGTAGGAAACACCGTTCTTTTGTTCTGAGCACTCTCAAGTAGAATGCTGTATTAGTGACTCTGGAAAGCAAGTGCTTGCTTCTTGCATTAAAGCAGAGTGTGTTTCATGGATGTTAACTGTGCTGTGTGTTTCCCTTCAGTAATGGGGGAAAATCCCAGGATCTGTGTCTTCCTACAAGCAAGATTTCCTTTCAGACAAAAACATTCACTTTTCAGCTCAAATGCAGATACATCGTCAACGAAGCTCACACGTTTCTCGCTCTTAATTGAAAAGCATTGGTTGTTTGAGGACTTGTGGTTTGTATCACTTTCAGAAGCAGAGTTGAACTAGGTATGGTCCTTATGTGTAGGAACTCCGTTCTTTTGTTCTGAACACACTCACGTTTCCTGCTGTATTGGAGACTTTAGAAAGCAAGAGCGTGCTTCCTGCTCTAAAGCAGAGTGTGTTTTATGGATGAGAACTGTGCTGTGTGTTTCAATTGAGAAATGGAGTTAAATCCCAGGCTCTGTGTCTTCCTACAAGCACGATTTCCTTTCAGGTAAAAACAGTCACTTTTCAGCTCAAATGCAGGTACATCGTTCACGAAGCTCACACGTTTCTCGCTCATAACTGAATAGCATTGGATGTTACAGGACCTGGGGTTTGTATCAGTTTCAGAAGCAGAGTTGAAGTAGAAAAAGTGGATATGTGTATGAAACACCGTTCTTTTGTTCTGAGCAATCTCATGTAGAATGCTGTATTAGTGACTCTAGAAAGCAAGAGCGTGCTTCTTGCTCTAAAGGAGAGTGTGTTTCATGGATGAGAAGTTGCTGTTTGTTTCGCTTCAGAATTATAGTTAAAGCTCAGGCTCTGTGTCTTCTTACAAGAAAGATTCCCTTTCAGGTAAACGCAATCACATTTCAGCTCAAATGCGGCTACAATGTTCACAAAGCTAACAGGTTTCTTGCTCTTAATAAAAAGCATTGGATGTTAGAGGATCGGTGGTTTGTATCAGTTTCAGAACCAGAGATGAACAAGATACGCTACATATGTGTAGGAAACCCCATTCTTTGGTCTCAGAACAATCTTCTTTCCTGCTCTATGAGAGACTCTAGAAAGCAAGAGCATGCTTTTTGCTCCAAAGCTTAGTGTGTTTCATGGATGAGAACTGTGCTGTGTGTTTGCCTTCAGAAATGGAGTTAAATCCCAGGCACTGTGTCTTCCTACAAGCAAAACTTCCTTTCAGGTAAACACAGTCACTTTTCAGCTCAAAGGAAGCTACATAGTTCACGAAGCTCACACCTTTCACGCTCATAACTGAAAAGCATTGGATGTCATAGGACCTGTCGTTTGTATCAGTTTCAGAAGCAGAGTTGACTAGAAATGTTCCATATGTGTAGGAAACCCCTTCTTTTGGTCTAAGTACACTCACGTTTCCTGCTGTATTAGAGACTCTAGAAAGCAAGAGCGTGCTTCCTGCTCTAATGCAGAGTGTGTTTCATGGATGATAACTGTGCTGTGTGTTTCAGTTCAGAAATGGAGTTAAATCCCAGGCTCTGTGTCTTCCTACAAGCACGATTTCCTTTCAGGTAAAAACAGTCACTTTTCAGCTCAAATGCAGGTACATCGTTCACGAAGCTCACACGTTTCTCGGTCATAACTGAAAAGCATTGGATGTTAGAGGACCTGTGGTATGTATCAGTTTCAGAAGCAGAGTTGAAGTAGAAATGGTGGATATGTGTAGGAAACACCGTTCTTTTGTTCTGAGCACTCTCATGTAGAATGCTGTATTAGTGACTCTAGAATGCAAGAGCGTGCTTCTTGCATTAAAGCAGACTGTGTTTCATGGAGTATAACTGTGCTGTGTGTTTCCCTTCAGAAATGGGGGAAAATCCCAGTCTCTGTGTCTTCCTACAAGCAAGATTTCCTTTCAGACAAAAACATTCACTTTTCAGCTCAAATGCAGATACATCGTTCACGAAGCTCACACGTTTCTCGCTCTTAAATGAAAAGCATTGGTTGTTAGTGGACCTGTGGTTTGTATCATTTTCAGAAGCAGAGTTGAACTAGATATGGTCCATATGTGTAGGAAACCCCTTCTATTTTTCTAAGTACACTCACGTTTCCTGCTGTATTAGAGACTCTAGAAAGCAAGGGCGTGTTTCCTAGTCTGTAGCATAGTGTGTTTCATGGATGAGAACTGTGCTGTGTGTTTCCCTTCAGAAATGGATTTAAATCCCAGGCTCTGTGTCTTCCTACAAGCAAGATTTCCTTTCAGGCAAAAACAGTCACTTTTCAGTTCAAATGCAGCTACATCACATCACGAAGCTCACACGTTTGTGACTCCTACCTGAAAAGCATTGCATGTTAGAGGACCTGTGGTATGTATCAGTTTCAGAAGCAGAGTTGAACTAGAAATGGTGGATATGTGTAGGAAACACCGTTCTTTTGTTCTGAGCACTCTCATGTAGAATCCTGTTTTAGTGACTCTAGAAAGCAACAGCGTGCTTCTAGCATTAAAGCAGACTGTGTTTCATGGATGAGAACTGTGCTGTGTGTTTCCCTTCAGAAATGGAGTTAAATCCCTGGCTCTGTGTCTTCCTACAAGCAAGATTTCCTTTCAGACAAAAACATTCACTTTTCAGCTCAAATGCAGATACATCGTTCACGAAGCTCACACGTTTCTTGCTCTTAACTGAAAAGCATTGGTTGTTAGAGGACCTGTGGTTTGAATCACTTTCAGAAGCAGAGTTGAACTATGTATGGCCTTATGTGTAGGAAGTCCGTTCTTTTTTTCTGAACACACTCACGTTTCCTGCTGTATTAGAGATTCTAGAAAGCAAGAGCGTGCTTCCTGCTCTAAAGCAGAGTGTGTTTTATGGATGAGAACTGTGCTGTGTGTTTCAGTTCAGAAATGGAGTTAAATCCCAGGCACTGTGTCTTCCTACAAGCAAAAATTCCTTTTAGGTAAACACAGTCACTCTTCAGCTCAAAGGAAGCTACATAGTTCACGAAGCTCACACATTTCTCGCTCATAACTGAAAAGCATTGGATGTTATAGGACCTGTCGTTTGTATCAGTTTCAGAAGAAGAGTTGATCTACATATGGTCCATATGTGTAGGAATCCCCTTCTTTTGGTCTAAGTACACTAACGTTTCCTGCTGTATTAGAGTCTCTAGAAAGCAAGAGTGTGTTTCCTAGTCTGAAGCAGAGTGTGTTTCATGGGTGAGAACTGTGCTGTGTGTTTCCCTTCAGAAATGGATTTAAATCCCAGGCACTGTGTCTTCCTACAAGCAAAACTTCCTTTCAGGTAAACACAGTCACTCTTCAGCTCAAAGGAAGCTACATAGTTCACGAAGCTCACAGGTTTCTTGCTCTTAAATGATAAACATTGCATGTTAGAGGACCGGTGGTTCATATCAGTTTCAGAAGTAGAGTTGAACTGGAAATGGTGGATATGTGTAGGAAACACCATTCTTTTGTTCTGAGCGCTCTCAAGTAGAATGCTGTATTAGTGACTCTAGAAAGCAAGAGCGTGCTTCTTGCATTAAAGCAGAGTGTGTTTCATGTATGATAACTGTGCTGTGTGTTTCCCTTCAGTAATGGGGGATTTCCCAGGCTCTGTGTCTTCCTACAAGCAAGATTTCCTTTCAGACAAAAACATTCACTTTTCAGCTCAAATGCAGATATATGGTCAACGAAACTCACACGTTTCTCGCTCTTAACTGAAATGCATTGGTTGTTAGAGGACCTGTGGTTTGTATCACTTTCAGAAGCAGAGTTGAACTAGGTATGGTCCTTATGTGTAGGAACTCCGTTCTTTTGTTCTGAACACACTCACGTTTCCTGCTGTATTGGATACTCTAGAAAGCAAGAGCGTGCTTCCTGCTCTAAAGCAGAGTGTGTTTTATGGAAGAGAACTGTGGTGTGTGTTTCGGTTCAGAAATGGAGTTAAATCCCAGGCTCTGTGTCTTCCGACAAGCACGATTTCCTTTCAGGTAAAAACAGTCACTTTTCAGCTCAAATGCAGGTACATCGTTCACGAAGCTCACACGTTTCTCGGTCATAACTGAAAAGCATTGGATGTTAGAGGACCTGTGGTATGTATCAGTTTCAGAAGCAGAGTTGAAATAGAAATGGTGGTATTGTGTAGGAAACACCGTTCTTTTGTTCTGAGCCCTCTCATGTAGAATGCTGTATTAGTGACTCTAGAATGCAAGAGCATGCTTCTTGCATTAAAGCAGACTGTGTTTCATGGATGATAACTGTGCTGTGTGTTTCCCTTCAGAAATGGGGGAAAATCCCAGGCTCTGTGTCTTCCTACAAGCAATATTTCCTTTCAGACAAAAACATTCACTTTTCAGCTCAAATGCAGATACATCTTTCACGAAGCTCACACGTTTCTCGCTCTTAACTGAAAAGCATTGGTTGTTAGTGGACCTGTGGTTTGTATCATTTTCAGAAGCAGAGTTGAACTAGATATGGTCCATATGTGTAGGAAACCCCTTCTATTGGTCTAAGTACACTCACGTTTCCTGCTGTATTAGAGACTCTAGAAAGCAAGGGCGTGTTTTCTAGTCTGTAGCATAGTGTGTTTCATGGATGAGAACTGTGCTGTGTGTTTCCCTTCAGAAATGGATTTAAATCCCAGGCTCTGTGTCTTCCTACAAGCAAGATTTCCTTTCAGACAAAAACATTCACTTTTCAACTCAAATGCAGATACATATTCAAGGAAGCTCACAGGTTTCTCGCTCTTAATTGAATAGCATTGGTTGTTTGAGGACTTGTGGTTTGTATCACTTTCAGAAGCAGAGTTGAACTAGGTATGGTCCTTATGTGTAGGAACTCCGTTCTTTTGTTCTGAACACACTCACGTTTCCTGCTGTATTAGAGATTCTAGAAAGCAAGAGCGTGCTTCCTGCTCTAAAGCAGAGTGTGTTTTATGGATGAGAACTGTGCTGTGTGTTTCAATTCAGAAATGGAGTGAAATCCCAGGCTCTGTGTCTTCCTACAAGCACGTTTTCCTTTCAGGTAAAAACAGTCACTTTTCAGCTCAAATGCAGGTATATCTTTCACGGAGCTCACACGTTTCTCGCTCATAACTGAAAAGCATTGGATGTTAGAGGACCGGTGGTTTGTATCAGTTTCAGAAGCAGAGTTGAACTGGAAATAGTGGATATGTGTAGGAAACACCGTTCTTTTGTTCTGAGCACTCTCAAGAAGAATGCTGTATTAGTGTCTCTAGAATGCAAGAGCGTGCTTCTTGCATTAAAGCAGAGTGTGTTTCATGGATGAGAACTGTGCTGTGTGTTTGCCTTCAGAAATGGAGTTAAATCCCAGGCACTGTGTCTTCCTACAAGCAAAAGTTCCTTTCAGGTAAACACAGTCACTCTTCAGCTCAAAGGAAGCTACATAGTTCACGAAGCTTACACGTTTCTAGCTCATAACTGAAAAGCATTGGATGTTATAGGACCTGTCGTTTGTATCAGTTTCAGAAGAAGAGTTGAACTAGATATGGTCCATATGTATAGGAAACCCCTTCTTTTGGTCTAAGTACACTCACGTTTCCTGCTGTATTAGAGACTCTAGAAAGCAAGAGTGTGTTTCCTAGTCTGAAGCAGAGTGTGTTTCATGGATGAGAACTGTGCTGTGTGTTTCCCTTCATAAATGGAGTTAAATCCCAGGCTCTGTGTCTTCCTACAAGCAAGATTTCCTTTCAGGTAAAAACAGTCACTTTTCAGCTCAAATGCAGCTACATCATTCATGAAGCTCACACGTTTCTGACTCCTAACTGAAAAGCATTGCATGTTAGAGGACCTGTGGTATGTATCAGTTTCAGAAGCAGAGTTGAACTAGAAATGGTGGATCTCTGTAGGAAACACTGTTCTTTTGTTCTGAGCACTCTCATGTAGAATGCTGTATTAGTGACTCTGGAAAGCAAGTGCTTGCTTCTTGCATTAAAGCAGAGTGTGTTTCATGGATGATAACTGTGCTGTGTGTTTCCCTTCAGAAATGGAGTTAGATCCCAGGCTCTGTGTCTTCCTACAAGCAAGACTTCATTTCAGGTAAACATAGGCAATTTTCAGCTCAAATGCAGATACATCGTTCACGAAGGTCACACGTTTGTCGGTCTTAACTGAAAAGCATTGGTTGTTAGAGGACCTGTTGTGTGTATCAGTTTCATAAGCAGAGTTGAACTAAATATGGTCCGTATGTGTAGGAACTCTGTTCTTTTGTTGTGAGCACTCTCAAGTAGAATGCTGTATTAGTGACTCTAGAATGCAAGAGCATGCTTCTTGCTCTAAAGGAGAGTGTGTTTCATGGGTAAGAACTAGCTGTGTATTTCGCTTTAGAAATATAGTTAAATCCCAGGCTCTGTGTCTTCTTACAAGCATGATTTCGTTTCAGGTAAACGAAGTCACTTTTTAGTTCAAACGAAGGTCCATTGTTCCCGAAGGTCGCACGTTTCTCGCTCTTAACTGAAAATCATTGGATGTTAGAGGACCATTGGCTTGTATCAGTTTAAGAAGCAGTGTTGAACTAGATATGGTCCTTATGAGTAGGAAACATCTTTCAGTTGTTCTAAGCACACTCACGTTTCTTGCTGTATTGGAGAATCTAGAAAGCAAGAGCGTCCTTCTTGGCCCAAAGCAGAGTGTGTTTCATGGATGAGAACTGCGCTGTGTGTTTCCCTTCAGAAATGGAGTTAAATCCCAGGCTCTGTGTCTTCCTACAAGCAAGATTTCCTTTCAGGTAAAAACAGTCACTTTTCAGCTCAAATGCCGGTACATCGTTCACGAAGCTCACACGTTTCTCCATCATAACTGAAAAGCATTGAATGTTAGAGGACCTGGGGTTTGTATCAGTTTCACAAGCAGAGTTGAACTAGAAATAGTGGGTATGTGTAGGAACCACCATTCTTTTGTTCTGAGCACTCTCAAGTAGAATGCTGTACTAGTGACTCTAGAAAGCAAGAGCGTGCTTCTTGCTCTAAAGGAGAGTGTGTTTCATGGATGAGAACTTGCTGTGTGTTTCGCTTCAGAAATATACTTAAATCTCAGGCTCTGTGTCTTCTTACAAGCAAGATTTCGTTTCAGGTAAACGCACTCACTTTTCAGCTCAAATGCGGCTACAACGTTCACGAAGCTCACAGGTTTCTCGCTCTTAAATGAAAAGCATTGGATGTTAGAGGACCGGTGGTTTGTATCAGTTTCAGAAGCAGAATTGAACTAGATATGGTGCGTATGTGTAGGAAACTCCGTTCTTTTGTTGTGAGCACACTCAAGTTTCCTGCTATATTAGAGACTCAAGAAAGCAAGAGCGTGCTTTTGCTATAAGGTAGAGTGTGTTTCATGGATGAGAACTGTACTGTGTGTTTCCCTTCAGTAATCGAGTTAAATCCCAGGCTCTGTGTCTTCCTACAGGAAAGATTTCATTTCAGGTAAATGCATTCACTTTTCAGGTCAAAGGAAGCTACATCTTTCATGAAGCTCACAGTTTTCTCGCTCTTAACTGAAAATCATTGGATGTTAGAGTACCCGTGGTTTGTATCAGTTTCAGAAGCAGAGTTGAACTAGATATGGTCCATATGTGTAGGAATCTCCTTTTTTTTGGTATAAGTACACTCACCTTTCCTACTGTATTAGAGAATCTCGAAAGCAACAGCGTGATTCTGGCTCTAAAGCAAAGTTTGTTTCATGGATGAGAGCTGTCCTGTGTATTTCCCTTCAGACATGGAGGTAAATCCCAGGCTCGGTGTCTTGCTACAAGCAAGACTTCGTTTCAGGTAAGCGCAGACACTTTTCAGCTCAAAATAAGCAACATCGTTCACCTAGCTCACACGTTTCTCGCTCTTAACTGAAAAGCATTGGATGTTGGAGGACCTGTGGTTTGTATAAGTTTCAGAAGCAGAGTTGAACTAGGTATGGTCCACATGTGTACGTAAAACCGCTCTTTAGTGTAAGTACACTCACGTGTCCAGCTGTAATTGAGAATCTAGAAAGCAAGAGAGTCTTCCTTGCTCTGAAGCAGAGAGTGTTTCATGGAGGAGAACTGTGCTGTGTGTTTCATTTCAGAAATGGAGTTAAATGCCACGCTCTGTGTCTTCTTACAAGCAAGATTTCGTTTCAGGTAATCGCAGACAATTTTCAGCTCAAAATAAGCAACATCGTTCACCTAGCTCACACGTTTCTCGCTCTTAAGTGAAAAGCATTGGATGTTAGAGGACCCATGGTTTATATCAGTTTCAGAAGCAGAGTTGAACCAGATAAGGTCCGTATGTGTAGGAAACACCGTTCTTTTGTTCTAAGCACACCCATGTAACCTGCTGTATTAGAGACTCTAGAGAGCAAGAGCATGCTTCTTGCTCTAAAGCAGAGTGTGTTTCATGGATGAGAACTGTGCTGTGTGTTTCCTTTCAGAAATGGAGTTAAATCCCAGGCTCGGTGTCTTGTTACAAGCAAGACTTTGTTTCAGGTAAGCGCAGAAAATTTCAGCTCAAATGAAGCTACATTGTTCACCTAGCGCACACGTTTCTCGCTCTTAACTGAAAAGCACTGGATGTTATATAGGACCTGTGGTTTCTATCAGTTTCAGAAACAGAGTTGATATATATATCGTCCTTATGTGTAGGAAACACCCTTCTTTTGTTCTGAGCACACTCAAGTTTCCTGCTGTATTAGGGACTCTAGAAAGCAAGAGCGTGCTTCTTGTTCCAAAGCAGATTGTGTTTCATGGATGAGAACTATGCTGTGTGTTTCACTTCAGAAATGGAGTTAAATCCCAGGCTGTGTGTCTTCTTACAAGCAAGACTTCCTTTCAGTTAAACGCAGACATTTTTCAGGTCAAAGGAATCTACATCATTCACGAAGCTCACACTTTTCTCGCTCTTAACTGAAAAGCATTGGATGTTAGAGGACCCATGGTTTGTATCAGTTTCAGAAGCAGAGGTGAACTAGATATGGTCCGTATGTGTAGGAAACACCGTTCTTTTGTTCTCAGCACACTCACGTTTCCTGCTGTATTAGAGACTCAATAAAGCAAGAGCATGCTTCTTGCTCTAAAGCAGATTGTGTGTCATGGATGAGAACTGTGCTGTGTGTTTCACTTCAGAAATGGAGTTAAATTCCATGCTCTGTGTCTACGGACAAGCAAGAATTCGTTTTAGGTAATCGCAGTCACTTTTTAGTTCAAAGAAGCTACATTTCGAACGAGCTCACATGTTTGTTCCTCTTAACTGAAAAGAATTGGATGTTAGAGGCCCTGTGGTTTGTATCAGTTTCAGAAGCAGAGTTGAACTAGATATTGTCCTTATGTGTAGGAAACTCTGTTCTTTTGTTCTAAGCACACCCACGTAACCTGCTGTAGTAGAGACTCTAGAGAGCAAGAGCATGCTTCTTGCTCTAAAGCAGAGTGTGTTTCATGGATGAGAACTGTGCTGTGTGTTTCCTTTTAGAAATGGAGTTAAATCCCAGGCTCGGTGTCTTGCTACAAGCAAGACTTCGTTTCAGGTAAGCGCAGACACTTTTCAGCTCAAATGAAGCTACATTGTTCACCTAGCTCACACGTTTCTCCCTCTTAACTGAAAAGCATTGGATGTTGGAGGACCTGTGGTTTGTATAAGTTTCAGAAGCAGAGTTGAACTAGGTATGGTCCACATGTGTACGTAAAACCGCTCTTTAGTGTAAGTACACTCATGTGTCCAACTGTAATTGAGAATCTAGAAAGCAAGAGAGTCTTCCTTGCTCTGAAGCAGAGAGTGTTTCATGGAGGAGAACTGTGCTGTGTGTTTCCTTTCAGAAATGGAGTTAAATGCCACGCTCTGTGTCTTCTTACAAGCAAGATTTCGTTTCAGGTAATCGCAGACAATTTTCAGCTCAAAATAAGCAACATCGTTCACCTAGCTCACACGTTTCTCACTCTTAAGTGAAAAGCATTGGATGTTAGAGGACCCATGGTTTATATCAGTTTCAGAAGCAGAGTTGAACCAGATAAGGTCCGTTTGTGTAGGAAAACACCGTTCTTTGTTCTAAGCACACCCATGTAACCTGCTGTATTAGAGACTCTAGAGAGCAAGAGCATGCTTCTTGCTCTAAAGCAGAGTGTGTTTCATGGATGAGAACTGTGCTGTGTGTTTCCTTTCAAAAATGGAGTTAAATCCCAGGCTCGGTGTCTTGTTACAAGCAAGACTTTGTTTCAGGTAAGCGCAGAAAATTTCAGCTCAAATGAAGCTACATTGTTCACCTAGCGCACACGTTTCTCGCTCTTAACTGAAAAGCACTGGATGTTATATAGGACCTGTGGTTTCTATCAGTTTCAGAAACAGAGTTGATATATATATGGTCCTTATGTGTAGGAAACACCCTTCTTTTGTTCTGAGCACACTCAAGTTTCCTGCTGTATTAGGGACTCTAGAAAGCAAGAGCGTGCTTCTTGTTCCAAAGCAGATTGTGTTTCATGGATGAGAACTATGCTGTGTGTTTCACTGCAGAAATGGAGTTAAATCCCAGGCTGTGTGTCTTCTTACAAGCAAGACTTCCTTTCAGTTAAACGCAGACATTTTTCAGGTCAAAGGAATCTACATCATTCACGAAGCTCACACTTTTCTCGCTCTTAACTGAAAAGCATTGGATGTTAGAGGACCCATGGTTTGTATCAGTTTCAGAAGCAGAGGTGAACTAGATATGGTCCGTATGTGTAGGAAACACCGTTCTTTTGTTCTCAGCACACTCACGTTTCCTGCTGTATTAGAGACTCTAGAAAGCAAGAGCGTGCTTCTTGCTCTAAAGCCGAGTTTGTTTCATGGATGATAACTGTGCTGTGGGTTTTCCTTCAGAAATGGAATTAAATCCCAGGCTGTGTGTCTTTTTAACAAGCAAGACTTCGTTTCAGCTAATCACAGAGACTTTTCAGCTCAAATGAAGCTACATCATTCACGTAGCTCACACGTTTCTCGCTCTAACCTAAAAGCACTGGATGTTATAGGACCTGTGGTTTGTATCAGTTTTAGAAGCAGAGGTGAACTAGATATGGTCCTTATATGTAGGACACAGCGTTCTTATGTTCTGAGTACACTCATGTTTCCTGCTGTATTAGAGACTCTAGAAAGCAATGCGTGCTTCTTGCTCTAAGGCAGATTGTGTTTTATGGAAGAGAACTGTGCTGTGTGTTTCTCTTCAGAAATGGAGTTAAATTCCAGGCTCTGTGTCTTCGGACATGCAACAATTCGTTTCAGGTAGTCGCAGTCACTTTTTAGTTCAATGATCCTACATTTCTAACGAGCTCACATGTTTGTTCCTCTTAACTGAAAAGAATTGGATGTTATGGGCCCTGTGGTTTGTAACAGTTTCAGAAGCAGAGGTGAACTAGATATGGTCCTTATATGTAGGACACAGTGTTCTTTTGTTCTGAGTACACTCACGTTTCCTGCAGTATTAGAGAATCAATAAAGCCAGAGCATGCTTCTTGCTCTAAAGCAGATTGTGTTTCATGGATGAGAACTGTGCTGTGTGTTTCACTTCAGAAATGGAGTTAAATTCCATGCTCTGTGTCTTTGGACAAGCAAGAATTCGTTTCAGGTAAGCGCAGACACTTTTCAGCTCAAATGAAGCTACATTTCTAACGAGCTCACATGTTTATTCCTCTTAACTGAAAAGCATTGGATGTTGGAGGACCTGTGGTTTGTATCACTTTCAGAAGCAGAGTTGAACTAGATATGGTCCACATATGTACGTAAAACCATTCTTTAGTCTAAGTACACTCACGTGTCCAGCTGTAATTGAGAATCCAGAAAGCAAGAGAGTCTTCCTTGCTCTGAAGCAGAGAGTGTTTCATGGAGGAGAACTGTGCTGTGTGTTTCATTTCAGAAATGGAGTTAAATGCCACGCTCTGTGTCTTCTTACAAGCAAGATTTTGTTTCAGGTAATCGCAGACAATTTTCAGCTCAAAATAACCAATATCGTTCACCTAGCTCACACGTTTCTCGCTCTTAAGTGAAAAGCATTGGATGTTAGAGGACCCATGGTTTGTATCAGTTTCAGAAGCAGAGGTGAACTAGATATGGTCCACATGTGTATGTAAACACATTCACTCTTCAGAACAACAGAAGTTACATCGTTCACAAAGCTCACACGTTTCTCGCTCTTAACTGAAAAGGATTGGATGTTAGAGGCCCTGTGGTTTGTATCAGTTTGAGAAGCAGAGTTGAAGTTGATATTGTCAGTATGTGTAGGAAACACTGTTCCTTTGGTCTCAGCACACTCACGTTTCCTGCGGTATTAGAGACTCTACAAAGCAAGAGCTTGCTTTTTGCTCTAAAGCAGAGTGTGTTTCAGGTATGAAAACTGTGCTGTGTGTTTCGCATCAGAAATGGAGTTAAATCCCAGGATCTGTGTCTTCTTACATGGAAGACTTCATTTCAGGTAAACCCAGACATTTCTCTGCTCAAATGAAGCTACATTGATCACCTAGCTCACACGTTTCTCGCTCTTCAATGAAAAGCATTGGATGTTACATGAACCGTGGTTTGTATCAGTTTCAGAAGCAGAGTAGAACTAGGTATGGTCCATATGTGTAGGAAACCCCGTTCTTTTGGTCTCAGTACACTCATGTTTCCTCCTGTATTAGAGACACTAGAAAGCAAGAATGTGTGTCTTGCTCTGAAGCAGAGTGTGTTTCATGGATGAGAAATTTGCTGTGTGTTTCATTTCACAAATGGAGTTAAATGCCATGCTCTGTGTCTTCTGACAAGCAAGACTTCGTTTCAGGTAACACAGTCACTTTTCAGCTTAAAGGAAGCTACATCATTCACGAAGTTCACACGTTTGTTGCTCTTAACTGAAAAGAACTGGATGTTAGAGCCCCTGTGGTTTGTATCAGTTTCAGAAGCAGAGTTGAACCAGATATGGTCCACATGTGTATGTAAAACCATTCTGTAGTCTAAGTACACTCACGTGTCCTGCTGTATTAGAGACTCTAGAAAGCAAGAGTGTGCTTCTTGCTCTAAAGCAGAGTGTGTTTTATGGAAGAGAACTGTGCTGTGTGTTTCTGTTCAGAAATGGTGTTAAATCCCAGCCTCTGTGTCTTCCTACAAGGAAGACTTCGTTACAGGTAAACACAGTTATATTTTAGCTCTAATGAAGCTACATCGTTCACGAAGCTCACATATTTCTCGGTCTTAACTGAAAAGCAATGGATGTTAGAGGACCAGTGGTTTCTATCAGTTTCTGAAGCAGTGGTGAAATATATATGGTCCTTATGTGTAGGAAACACCGTTCTTTTGTTTTAAGCACACTCACGTTTCCTGCTGTATTTTAGAATCTAGAAAGGAAGAGCGTCCTTCTTGCTCTAAAACAGTGTGTTTCATGGATGAGAACTGTTCTGTGTGTTTCACTTCAGAAATGGAGTTAAATCCCAGGCTCTGTGTCTTCCTACAAGCAAGACTTCTTTTCAGGTAAACGCATTCACTTTTCAGCTCAAAGGATGCTACATCATTCACGCAGCTCACACGTTTCTCACTCTTAATTGAAAAGCATTGGATGTTAGAGCACCTGTGGTTAGTATCAGTTTCCGATGCAGAGTATGAACTAGATATGGTCCATAAGTGTCAGAAACCTCGTTCTTTTGGTCTAAGTACACTCACGTTTCCTGCTGTATTAGAGACTCCAGAAAGCAAGAGCATGCTTCTTGCCATAAAGCAGAGTGTGTTTCATGGATGAGAACTGTGCCGTGTGTTTCCCTTTCAGAATTGGAGGTTAATCCCAGGCTCTGTGTATTCCGACATGCAAGACTTCCTTTCATGTAAACACAGTTACCTTTCTGCTCAAATGCAGCTACATCATTCATGAAGCTCACATGTGTCTCGGTCTTAAATGAAAAGCATTGGATGTTAGTGTACCTGTGGTTTCTATCAGTTTCAGAAGTAGAGTTGAACTAGATATGATCCATATCTGTATGAAACCTCGTTATGTTGGTCTCAGTACACTCACATTTCCTGCTGTATTGGAGAATCTAGAAAGCAAGAGCATGCTTCTTGCTCTAAAGCAGAGTGTGTTTCATTGAAGAGAACTGTGCTGTGTGTTTCCCTTCAGAAATGGAGTTAAATCCCATGCTCTGTGTCGTCCTACAAGCAAGACTTCCTTTCAGGTAAAAACATGCACTTTTCTGCTCAAAGGTAGCTATATCCTTCATGAAGCTCACACATTTCTCGGTCTTATATGAAAAGCTTTGGATGTTAGAGGAACGGTGTTTTCTCTCAGTTTCAGAAGCAGAGTTGAACTAGATATGGTCGGTATGTGTAGGAAACACTGTTATTTTGTTCTGAGCACACTCACGTTACTGCTGTATTAGAGACTCAGTAAAGCAAGTGCATACTTCTTGCTCTAAAGCAGAGTGTGTTTCATGGACAAGAACTGTGCTGTGTGTTTCCCTTCAGAAATGGAGGTAATTCCCAGGCTCTGTGTCTTGCTACAAGCAAGACTTCGTTTCAGGTAAATACAGTCACTTTTCAGCTCAAACGAAGGCACATTGTTCACAAAGCTCACATGTTCCTCGGTCTTAACTGAAAAGCATTGGATGTTAGAAACCAGTGGTTTCTATCATTTTCGGAAGCAGAGTTGAACTAGATATGGTCCTTATATATAGGAAACACCCTCCTTTTGTCTAAGCACATTCACGTTTCCTGGTGTATTGGAGAATCTAGAAAGCAAGAGCGTGCTTCTTGCTCTAAAGCAGAGTGTGTTTCATGGATGAGAACTGTGAAGTGTGTTTCCATTTTGAAAGGGAGGTAAATTCCAGGCTCTGTGTCTTCCTACAAGCCAGTCTTCATTTCAGGTATACGCAGTCAATTTTCAGCTCAAAGAAGCTATATCCTTCACGAATCTCACACGTTTCTCGGTCGTAACTGAAAAGCATTGGATGTTAGAGGACTGGTGGTTTCTATCAGTTTCTAAAGCAGATTTGAAATATATATGGTCCTTATGTGTAGGAAACACTGTTCTTTTGCTTTAAGCACACTCACGTTTCCTGGTGTATTGGAGAATCTAGAGAGCAAGAGCGTCTTCTTGCTCTAAAACAGAGTGTGTTTCATGGCTGAGAACTGTGCTGTGTTTCACTTCAGAAATGGAGTTAAATCCCAGGCTCTGTGTCTTCCTACAAGAAAGACTTCGTTTCAGGTAAACGCATTCACTTTTCAGCTCAAAGGAAGCTACATCATTCATGCAGCTCACACATTTCTCACTCTTAATTGAAAAGCATTGGATGTTAGAGTCCCTGTGGTTAGTATCAGTTTCCGAAGCAGAGTATGAAGTAGATATGGTCCATATGTGTTGGAAACACCATTCTTTTGGTCTAAGTACACTTACGTTTCCTGCTGCATTAGAGACTGTAGAAACCAAGAGCAAGCTTCTTGCTCTAAAGCAGTGTTTGTTTCATGTATGAGAACTGTGCCGTGTGTTTCCATTCAGAAATGGAGGTAATTCCCAGGCTCTGAGTCTTGCTATAAGCAAGACTTAGTTTCAGGTAAACACAGTCACTTTTCAGCTCAAACGAAGGCACATTGTTCACGAAGCTCACATGTTTCTCGGTCTTAACTGAAAAGCATTGGATGGTAGAGGACCAGTGGTTTCTATCAGTTTCAGAAGCAGAGTTGAACTAGATATGGTCCTTATATATAGGAAACACAGTTCTTTGTTCTAAGCACACTCACATAACCTGCTGTATTGGAGAATGTAGAACGCAAGAGCTTGCTTCTTGCTCTAAAGCTGAGTGTGTTTCATGGATGAGAACTGTGCTGTGTGTTTCCCTTCAGATATGGAGTTAAATCCCATGCTCTGTGTCTTCCTACAAGCCAGACTTCGTTTCAGGTAAAAACATTCACTTTTCTGCTCAAAGGTAGCTATATCCTTCACGAAGCTCACACATTTCTCGCTCTTATATGAAAAGCTTTGGATGTTAGAGGAACGGTGGTTTCTCTCAGTTTCAGAAGCAGAGTTGAACTAGATATGGTCGGTATGTGTAGGAAACACCGTTCTTTTTTCTGAGCAAACTCACGTTTCCTGCTGTATTAGAGACTCTAGAAATCAAGAGCGTGATTCTTGCTCTAAAGCAGTGTTTGTTTCATGTATGAGAACTGTGCCGTGTGTTTCCCTTCAGAAATGGAGGTAAATCCCAGGCTCTGTGTCTTCCTACAAGCAAGACTTCCTTTCAGGTAAACGCAGTCACTTTTCAGCTCAAAGGAAGGTACATCGTTCACGAAGCAAACGCATTTCTCGCTGTTAAGTGAAAATTACTGGATGTTATATGACCTGTGGTTTGTATCAGTTTCAGAAGCAGAGTTGAACTAGATATGGTCCGTATGTGTAGGAAACACTGTTCTTTTGTTCTGAGCACACTCACGTTACTGCTGTATTAGAGACTCAAGAAAGCAAGAGCATACTTCTTGCTCTAAAGCAGAGTGTGTTTCATGGACAAGAACTGTGCTGTGTGTTTCCATTCAGAAATCGAGGTAATTCCCAGGCTCTCTGTCTTGCTACAAGCAAGACTTCGTTTCAGGTAAATACAGTCACTTTTCAGCTCAAACGAAGGCACATTGTTCACGAAGCTCACACGTTTCTCGGTCTTAACTGAAAAGCATTGGATGTTAGAGGACTGGTGGTTTCTATCAGTTTCTGAAGCAGATTTGAAATATATATGGTCCTTATGTGTAGGAAACACTGTTCTTTTGTTCTAAGCACACTCACGTTTCCTGCTCTATTGGAGAATCTAGAAAGCAAGAGCTTGCTACATGCTCTAAAGCATAGTTTGTTTTATGGATGAGAATTGTGCTGTGTTTTTCCCTCCAGAAATGGAGTTAAATCCCATGCTCTGTGTCCTTCTACAAGCAAGACTTCGTTTCAGGGAAACACATTGACTTTTCTGCTCCAAGGTAGCTATATCCTTCACAAAGCTCACACATTTCTCGGTCTTAACTGAAAAGCATTGGATGTTAGAGGATCAGTCGTTTCTCTCAGTTTCAGAAGCAGAGTAGAACTAGATATGGTCGGTATTTGTAGGAAACAATGTTCTTTTGTTCTGAGCACACTCACTTTTCCGGCTGTATTAGAGTCTCTAGAAAGCAAGAGCTTGCTTCTTGCTCTAAAGCAGAGTGTGTTTCATGGATGAGAACTGTGCTGTGTGTTTCTCTACAGAAATGGAGTTAAATGCCACGCTCTGCGTCTTCTTACAGAGAAAACTTCGTTACAGGTAAACACAGTCACTTTTCAGCTCTAATGAAGCTACATCGTTCACGAAGCTCACCTGTTTCTCAGTCTTAAGTGAAAAGCAATGGATGTTATAGGACCGGTGGTTTCTATCAGTTTCAGAAGCAGAGTTGAACTAGATATGGTCCTTAATTGTAGGATGCACTGTGATTTGTCTAAGCACACTCACGTTTCCTGCTGTATTGGAGAATCTAGAAAGCAAAAGCGTGCTTCTTGCCGTAAAGCAGAGTGTGTTTCATGGATGAGAACTGTGCGGTGTGTTTCCCTTTCAGAACTGGAGGTTAATCCCAGGCTCTGTGTCTTCCGACATGCAAGACTTCCTTTCATGTAAACACAGTTACTTTTCTGCTCAAATGCAGCTACATCATTCACGAAGCTCACACATTTCTCGCTCTTAACTGAAAAGCATTGGATGTTAGTGGACCTGTGGTTTCTATCAGTTTCAGAAGCAGAGTTGATCTAGATATTATCCATATCTGTAGGAAACCCCGTTCTTTTGGTCTCAGTACACTCAGGTTTCCTGCTGTATTAGAGATTCAAGAAAGCAAGAGCGTGCTTCTTGCCCTAAAGCAGAGTGTGTTTCATGGATGAGAACTGTGCTGTGTGTTTTGCTTCACAAATGGAGTTAAATCTCAGACTCTGTGTCTTCCTACAAGCAAGACGTCCTTTCAGGTAAATGCTTTCAATTTTCAGCTCAAAGGAAACTACATCATTCACGCAGCTCACATGTTTCTCACACATAATTGAAAAGCATTGGATGTTAGAGCACCTTTGGTTAGTATCAGTTTCAGAAGCACAGATGAACTAGATATGGTCCGTATGTGTAGGAAACACTGTTCTTTTGTTAGGGGCACACTCACGTTACTGCTGTATTAGAGACTCAAGAAAGCAAGAGCATACTTCTTGCTCTAATCAGAGTGTGTTTCATGGATGAGAACTGTGCTGTATGTTTCCCTTGAGAAATGGAGGTAATTTCCAGGCTCTGTGTCTTACTACAAGCAAGACTTCGTTTCAGGTAAACACAGTCACTTTTCAGCTCAAACGAAGGCACATTGTTCACGAAGCTCACATGTTTCACGGTCTTAACTGAAAAGCATTGGACGTTAGAGGACCGGTGGTTTCTATCAGTTTCAGAAGCAGAGTTGAACTAGATATGGTCCTTATATATAGGAAACACCGTTCTTTGGTCTAAGCACACTCACATTTCCTGCTGTATTGGAGAATCTAGAAAGGAAGAGCTTGCTTCTTGCTCTAAAGCAGAGTGTGTTTCATGGATGAGAACTGTGCTGTGAGTTTCCCTTGAGAAATGGTGTTAAATCCCATGCTCTGTGTCTTCCTACAAGCAAGACTTCGTTTCAGGTAAACGCAGTCATTTTTCAGCTCAAAGGAAGCTATATCCTTCATGAAACTCACAGTTTTCTCGGTCTTAACTGAAAAGCATTGGATGTTAGAGGACTGGTGGTTTCTATCAGTTTCTGAAGCAGATTTCAAATATATATGGTCCTTATGTGTAGGAAACACTGTTCTTTTCTTCTAAGCACACTCACGTTTCCTGCTGTATTGGAGAATCTAGAAAGCAAGAGCGTCTTCTTGCTCTAAAACAGAGTGTGTTTCATGGATGAGAACTGTGCGGTTTGTTTCCCTTTCAGAACTGGAGGTTAATCCCAGGCTCTGTGTATTCTGACATGCAAGACTTCCTTTCATGTAAACACAGTTACTTTTCTGCTCAAATGCAGCTACATCATTCACGAAGCTCACACGTTTCTCGCTCTTAACTGAAAAGCATTAGATGTTAGTGGACCTGTGGTTTCTATCAGTTTCAGAAGCAGAGTTGATCTAGATATGATCCTTATCTGTAGGAAACCCCGTTCTTTTGGTCTCAGTACACTCAGGTTTCCTGCTGTATTAGAGACTCTAGAAAGCAAGAGCATGCTTCTTGCTCTAAAGCAGAGTGTGTTTCATGGATTAGAACTGTGCTGTGTATTACCCTTCAGAAATGGAGTTAAATCCCAGGCACTGTGTCTTCCTACTAGCAAGAATTCTTTTCAGGTAATCACAATCACTTTTTAGTTGGAAGAAGCTACATCGTTCACTAAGATCACAGGTTTGTAGCTCTTTGCTGAAAGGATTGGATGTTAGTGGACCTGTGGTTTGTATCAGATTCAGAAGCAGAGTTGAACTAGATATGGTTGGTATGTGTAGGAAACACCGTTCTTTTGTTCTGAGCACACTCACGTTTCCTGCTGTATTAGAGATTCAAGAAAGCAAGAGCCTGTTTCTTGCCCTAAAGCAGAGTGTGTTTCATGGATGAGAACTGTGTTGTGTGCTTTGCTTCACAAATGAAGTTAAATCCCAGACTCTGTGTCTTCCTACAAGCAAGCCGTCGTTTCAGGTAAACGCTTCAATTTTCAGCTCAAAGAAAGCTACATCATTCACGCAGCTCACACGTTTCTCACACATAATTGAAAAGCATTGGATGTTAGAGCACCTGTTGTTAGTATCAGTTTCAGAATCAGAGATGAACTAGATATGGTCCATATGTGTAGGAAACCCCGTTCTTTTGGTCTAAGTACACTCAAGTTTCCTGCTGCATTAGAGACTCTAGAAAGCAAGAGCGTGCTTCTTGCTCTAAAGCAGTGTTTGTTTCATGTATGAGAACTGTGCCGTGTGTTTTCCTTCATAAATGGAGGTAAATCCCAGTCTCTGTGTCTACCTACAAGAAAGACTTCATTTCAGGTAAACGCATTCTCGTTTCAGCTCAAAGGATGCTACATCGGTACATGAAGCTCACACGTTTCTCGCTCTTAACTGAAAAGCATGGGATGTTGTAGGAACTGTGGCTTGTATCAGTTTCTGAAGCAGAATTGAACTAGATATGGTCCGTATGTATAGGAAACACCGTTCTTTTGTTCTGAGCACACTCATGTTTCTTGCTGTATTACAGACTCTAGAAAGCAAGAGCGTGCTTCTTGCTCTAAAGCATAGTGTGTTTCAAGGATGAGAACTGTGCTGTGTGTTTCGCTTCAGTAATGGAGTTAAATCCCAAACTCTGTGTCTTCTTACAAGCAAAACTTCGTTTCAGGTAAACGCAGAAACTTTTCAGCTCAAATGAAGCTAAATTGTTCACCTGGCGCACACGTTTCTCACTCTTAACTTAAAATCATTGGATGTTAGAGGACCTGTGGTTTGTATCAGTTTCAGAAGAAGAGTTTAACTAGATATGGTCCACATGTGTATGAAACTCCGTTCTTATGGTATTAGTACACTCATGTTTCCTGCTTTGTTAGAGACTCTAGAAAGGAAGAGCGTGCTTCTTGCTCTAGCAGAGTGTGTTTCATGGATCAGAACTGTGCTGTGTGATACCCTTCAGAAATGTAGTTAAATACCTGGCTCTGTGTCTTCCTACAAGACAGACTTCCTTTCAGGTATACACAGTCACTTTTCAGCTCAAATGCAGCTAAAGCGTTCACTAAGCTCACACGTTTCCTGCTCTTAACTGAAAAGCATTGGATGTTAGAGGACCTGTGGTTTGTATCGGTTTCAGAAGCAGAGTTGAACTAGATATGGTCCACATGTTTACAAAACCCCGTTCTTTTGGTCTAAGTACACTCATGATTCCTACTGTATTAGAGACTCTAGAAAGCAAGAGCATGCTTCTTGCTCTAAAGCAAAGTGTGTTTCATGGATGAGAACTGTACTGTGTGTTTCGCTTTAAAATGGAGTTAAATCCCAGGCTCTGTGTCTTCTTACAAGCAAGACTTCGTTTCAGGTGAACGCAGACACTTTTAAGCTCAAAAGAAGCTATATTGTTCACCTAGCTCACACGTTTCTCGCTCTTAAATGAAAAGCATTGGATGATAGAGGACGGGTGGTTTGTATCAGTTTCAGAAGCAGAGTTGAATGAGATATGGTCCGTATATGTAGGAAACACCGTCCTTTTGTTCTGAGCACACTCACGTTTCCTGCTCTATTAGACACTCAAGAAAGCAAGAGTGTGGTTCTTGGTCTAAAGCAGAGTGTGTTTCATGGATGAGAACTGTGCTGTGTGTTTCCCTTCTCAAATGGATGTGAATCCCAGGCTCTGTGTCTTCCTACAAGCAACATTTCCTTTCAGGTAAAAACCGTCACTTTTCAGCTCAAATGCAGCTACATTGTTCACGATGCTCACAAGTTTCTTGCACTTAACTAAAAAGCATTGGATGTTAGAGGACCCGTGGTTTGTATCAGTTTCAGAAGCAGAGTTGAACTTGATATGGACCTTGTGTGTAGCAAAAACCGTGCTTTTGTTCTGAGCCCACTCACGTTTCTTGCTGTATTACAGACTCTAGAAAGCAAGAGCGTGCTTCTTGCTCTAAAGCATAGTGTGTTTCATGGATGACAACTGTGCTGTGTGTTTCGCTTCAGTAATGGAGTTAAATCCCAAACTCAGTGTCTTCTTACAAGCAAAACTTCGTTTCAGGTAAACACGAAACTTTTCAGCTCAAATGAAGCTAAATTGTTCACCTAGCACACACGTTTCTCACTCTTAACTTAAAATCATTGGATGTTAGAGGACCCGTGGTTTGTATCAGTTTAAGAAGTAGAGTTGAACTAGATATGGTCCTTATGTATAGGACGCACCATTCTTTGGTCTAAGCACACTCACGTTTCCTGCTATATTGGATAATCTAGAAAGCAAGAGCATGCTTCTTGCTCTAGAGCATAGTGTGTTTCATGGATGACAACTGTGTTGTGTGTTTCCCTTCAGAAATGGATTTAAATCCCAGGCTCTGTGTCTTCCTACATGCAAGACTTTGTTTCAGGTAAATGAAGTCTCTTTTCAACTCAAAGGAAGCTATATCCTTCACGAAGCTCACATGTTTCTCGGTCTTAACAGAAAAGCATTGGATGATAGAAGACCAGTGGTTTCTGTCAGTTTCAGAAGTAGAGTTGAAGTATATATGGTCCTTATGTGTAGGAAACGCCGTTCTTTTCTTCTGAGCACACTCAAGTTTCAAGCTTTATATAGAGACTCAAGAAAGCAAGAGCGTGCTTCTTGAGCTAAAGCAGAGTGTGTTTCATGGATGAGAACTGTGCTGTGTGATTCACTTCAAAAATGGAGTTAAATCCCTGGCTCTGTGTCTTCCTACAAGCAAGACTCGTTTCAGGTAAACGCATTCACTTTTCAGCTCAAAGGAAGCTACATCATTCACTCAGCTCTCACATTTCTCACTCTTAATTGAAAAGCATTGGATGTTAGAGCACTTGTGGTTAGTATCAGTTTCAGAAGCAGAGATGAACTAGATATGGTCCATATGTGTAGGAATCCCCGTTCTTTTGGTCTAAGTACACTCATGTTTCCTTCTGCATTAGAGACTCTAGAAAGCAAGAGCGTGCTTCTTGCTCTAAAGCAGTGTTTGTTTCATGTTTCATGTTTGTTTCATGTTTGTTTCATGTTTGAGAACCGTGCCAGGTGTTTCCCTTCAGAAATGGAGTTAAATCCCAGGCTCTGTGTCTACCGACAAGCAAGACTTCCTTTCAGGTAAACACAGCTCCAATGCAAGTACATCGTTCACGAAGCTGACAGGTTTCTCGCTCTTAACTGAAAAGCACTGGATGTTATATAGACCTGTGGTTTGTATCACTTTCAGAAGCAGAGTTGAACTAGATATGGTCCGTATATGTAGGAAACACCGTCCTTTTGTTCTGAGCACACTCACGTTTCCTGCTCTATTAGACACTCAAGAAAGCAAGAGTGTGCTTCTACCTCTAAAGCAGAGTGTGGTCAATGGATGAGAATTGTGCTGTGTGTTTCTCTTCAGAAATGGAGTTAAATGCCACGCTCAGTGTCTTCTTACAGGCAAGAATTTGTTTAAAGTAAACGCAGTCACATTCCAGCTGAAAAGAAGCTGCATTGTTCACGAAGCTCACATGTTTCTAGGTCTTAACAGAAAAGCATTGGATGATAGAGGACTGGTGGTTTCTGTCAGTTTCAGAAGCGGTGTTGAACTAGATATGGTCCTTATGTGTAGGAAACCCCGTTCTTTGGTCTAAGCACACTCACGTTTCCTGCTGTATTGGAGAATCAAGAAAGCAAGAGCGTGCTTCTGCTCTAAAGCAGAGTGTGATTCATGGACGAGAACTGTGCTGTGTGTTTCCCTTCAGAAATGGAGTTAAATCCGAGGCTCTGTGTCTTCCATAAAGCAAAATATCATTTCAGGTAAACGCAGTCAATTTTCATCTCAAATGAAGGTACATCGTTCACCAAGCTCACACGTTTCTCAGTCTTAACTGAAAAGCATTGGATGTTAGAGCACCTGTGGATAGTATCAGTTTCAGAAGCAGAGATGAACTAGATATGGTCCATATGTGTAGGAAACCCCGTTCTTTTGGTCTAAGTACACTCATGTTTCCATCTGCATTAGAGACTCTAGAAAGCAAGAGCGTGCTTCTTGCTCTAAAGCAGTGTTTGTTTCATGTATGAGAACTGTGCCATGTGTTTCCCTTCAGAAATGGAGGTAAATCCCAGGCTCTGTGTCTACCGACAAGCAAGACTTCCTTTCGGGTAAACCCAGTCACTTTTCAGCCTAAAGGAAGCTGCATCGTTCACGAAGCTCACACGTTTCTCGGTCTTAACTGAAAATCATTGGATGATAGAGGTCCTGTGGTTTGTATCAGTATCAGAAGCAGAGTTTAACTAGATATGGTCTGTATGTGTAGGAAAAACCGTTCTTTTGGTCTCAGGACACTCATGTTTCCTGCTGTACTAGAGACTCTAGAAAGCAAGAGCGTGCTTCTTGCTCTAAAGCAGAGTGTGTTTCATGGATGAGAACTGTGCTATGTGTTTCCCTTCAGAAATGGAAGTAAATCCCAGGCTCTGTGTCTTCAAACTAGCAAGACTTCGTTTCAGGTAAAGGCAGACACTCTTCTGCTCAAATGAAGCTACATTGTTCACCTAGCTCACACGTTTTTCGCACTTAAATGAAAAGCATTGGATGTTAGTGGACCCATGGTTTGTATGAGTTTCAGAACCAGAGTTGAACTAGATATGGTCCATATCTGTAGGAAACTCCGTTCTTTTGTTCTGAGCACACTCACGTTTCCTGCTGTATTAGAGACTCTAGAAAGCAAGAGCGTGCTTCTTGCTCTAAAGCAGAGTGTGTTCATGGATGATAACTATGCTGTGTGTTTCGGTTCAGAAATGGAGTTAAATCCCAGGGTCTGTGTCTTCTTACAAGCAAGACTTCGTTTCAGGTAAAGGCAGACACTTTTCAACTCAAATGAAGGTACATTTTTCACATATCTCACATGTTTCTTGCACTTAACTGAAAACCATTTGATGTTGGAGGACCCGTTGTTTGTATCAGGTTCAGAAGCACAGTTGAACTAGATACGGTCCTTATGTGTAGGAAACCCTTTTCATTTGGTCTCAGTACACTCACGTTTCCTGCTCTATTAGAGATTCTAGAAAGCAAGTGCGTGCTTCTTGCTCTAAAGCAGAGTGTGTTTCATGGATGAGAACTGTGCTGTGTGTTTCCCTTCAGAAATGGAGGTAATTCCCTTGCTCAGTGTCTTCCTACAAGCAAGACTTCATTTCAGGCAAACACAGTAACTTTTCAGCTCAAAGGAACCTACATCGTTCACAAAGCTCACACCTTTCTCGGTCTTAACTGAAAAGCATTGGATGTTAGAGCACCGTTGGTTTGTATCAGTTTCAGAAGCAGAGTTGAACTTGAAATGGTCCATATGTGTAGGAAACACCATTCTTTTGTTCTGAGCACAGTCACGTTTCCTGCTCTCTTATAAACTCTAGAAAGGAAGAGCGTGCTTCTTGCTCTAAATTAGGGTATGTTTCATGGATGAGAACTGTGCTGTGTGTGTCCCTTCAGAAATGGAGGCAAATGCCACGCTCTGTGTCTTCTTCCAAGCAAGTCATCGTTTCAGGTAAACGCAGACACATTTCAGCTCAAATGAAGCTACATTGTTCACCTAGCTCACACGTTTCTTGTTCTAAACTGAAAAGCATTGGATGTTAGAGGACCATTGGTTTCTATCAGTTTCAGAAGCAGAGTTGAACTAGATATTGTCCTTATGTGTAGGAAACACCTTTCATTTTTTCTAAGCACACTCACGTTTCCTTCTGCATTGGAGAATCTAGAAAGCAAGAACATGCTTCTTGCTCTGAAGCAGAGTGTGTTTCATGGATGAGAACTGTGCTGTGTGTTTCCCTTAAAAATGGAGTTAAATGCCACACTCTGTGTCTTCTTACAAGAGAGACTTCCTTTTAGGTAAACGCATTCACTTTTCAGCTCAAAGTAGGCTACACCTTTCACGAAGCTCACACGTTTCTCGCTCTGAAATGAAAAGCATTGGATATTAGAGGACCTGTGGTTTGAATCAGTTTCAGAAGCAGAGTTGAACTAGATATGGACCTTATGTGTAGGAAACCCCGTTCTTTTGGTGTAAGTACACTCATGTTTCCTGCTGAATTAGAGACTCTAGAAATCAAGAGCATGCTTCTTGCTCTAAAGCAGAGTTTGTTTCATGGATGAGAACTGTGCTGTGTGTTTCCCTTCAGAAATGTAGGTAAATCCCAGGCTGTGTGTCTTCCTACATGCAAGAATTCGTTCCAGGTAAACACAGTCACTTTTCAGCTCAAATGAAGATACACCGTTCACAAGCTCACACGTTTCTCTGTCTTAACTGAAAAGCATTGGTTGTTAGAGGTCCTGTGGTTTGTATCATTTTCAGAAGCAGAGTTGAACTAGAAATGGTCCATATGTGTAGGTAACACCGTTCTTTTGTTATGAGCACACTCATGTTTCCTGCTGTATTAGAGACTCTAGAAAGCAAGAGTGTGCTTCTTGCTCTAAAGCAGGGTATGTTTCATGGATGACAACTGTGACATGTTTTTCGCTTCAGAAATGGAGTTAAATCCAGGCTCTGTGTCTTTTTACAAGCAAGGCTTCCTTTCAGGTAAACGCAGTCACTTTTCAGCTCAAAGGAAGCTGCATTGTTAACAAAGCTCACACGTTTCTCGGTCTTAAGTAAAAACTTTTGATGTTAGAGGACCCTTGGTTTCTATCAGTTTCAGAAGCAGAGTTGAACTAGAAATGGTCCTTATGTGTAGGAAACACCTTTCATTTGTTCTAAGCACACTACCGTTTCCTGCTGTATTGGAGAATCTAGGAAGCAAGAGCGTGCTTATTGCTCTGAAGCAGAGTGTGTTTCATGGATGAGAACTATCCTGTGTGTTTCCCTTCAGAAATGGAGGTAAATCCCAGGCTCTGTGTCTTCCTACAAGTAAGACTTCGTTTCAGGTAAACGCAGTCACTTTTAAGCTCAAAGAAAGCTGAATCGTTAACGATCATCACACGTTTCTCGGTCTTAACTGAAAACCATTGGATGTTAGAGGACGGTTGGTTTCTATCAGTTTTAGAAGCAGAGTTGAACTAGAAATGGAACATATGTGTAGGAAACCCCGTTCTTTTGTTCTGAGTACACTCACGTTACCTGCTCTATTAGAGACTCTAGAAAGGAAGAGCATGCTTCTTGCTCCAAAGCAGAGTATGTTTCATCGATGAGAACTGTGATGTGTGTTTTGCTTCAGAAATGGAGTTAAATCCCATGCTCTGTGTCTTCTTACAAGCAAGACTTCGTTTCAGGTAATGGCAGACACTTTTCACCTCAAATGAAGCTACATTGTTCACGAAGCTCACATGTTTCTCGCTCTTAAATGAAAAGCATTGGATGTTAGCAGACCCGTGGTTTGTATGAGATTCAGAAGCAGAGTTGAACTAGATATGGTCCATATGTGTAGGAATCCCCGTTCTTTTTGTCGAAGTACACTCATATTTCCTGCTGTATGACAGACACTAGAAAGCAAGAGCATTCTTCTTGCTCTAAAGCAGAGTGTGTTTCATGGAAGAGAACTGTGCTGTGTGTTTCCCTTCAGAAATGGAGGTAAATCCCAGGCTCTGTGACTTCCTATAAGCAAGACTTCCTTTCAGGTAAACACGGTAACTTTTCAGCCCAAATGCAGCTACATCGTACACGAAGCTCACACGTTTCTCGTTCTTTACTGAAAAGCATTGGTTGTTAGATAATCTGTGGATTGTATAGTTTCAGAAGCAGAGTTGAACTAGATATGGTCCTTATGTGTAGGAAACACTTTTTATTTGTTCTAAGCACACTCACGTTTCCTGCTCTATTGGAGAATCTAAAAAGCAAGAGCGTGCTTCTTGCTCTGAAGCAGAGTGGTTTTCATGGATGAGAACTGTGCTGTGTGTTTCCCTTCAGAAATGGAAGCTAATCCCAGGCTCTGTGTCTTCGAACTAGCAAGAATTCTTTTCAGGTAAACACAGTCACTTATTAATTTGAAGAAGCTACATCTTTCAGAAACCTCACAGGTTTGTCGCTCTTAACTGAAAGGATTGGATGTTAGTGGAACTATGGTTTGTATCATTTTCAGAAGCAGAGTTGAACTAGATATGGACCATATGTGTAGGAAACCCCGTTCTTTTGGTGTAAGTACACTCACGTTTCCTGCTGAATTAGAGACTCTAGAAATCAAGAGCATGCTTCTTGCTCTAAAGCAGAGTTTGTTTCATGGATGAGAACTGTGCTGCGTGTTTCAGTTCAGAAATGGAATTAAATCCCAGGCTCTGTGTCTTCCTACAAGCAAGAATTCGTTTCAGGTAAACACAGTCACTTTTCAGTTCAAATGAAGCTACATTGTTCACCTAGCTCTCACGTTTCTCGCTCTTCACAGGAAAGCATTGGATGTTAGAGGACCGTTGGTTTCTATCAGGTTCAGAAGCAGAGTTGAACTATATATGGTCCTTATGTGTAGGAAACACCTTTCATATGTTCTAAGCACACTCATGTTTCCTGCTGTATTGGAGAAACTAGAAAGCAAGAGCGTGCTTCTTGCTCTGAAGCAGAGTGTGTTTCATGGATGAGAACTGTGGTGTCTGTTTCCCTTCAGAAATGGAAGCAAATCCCAAGCTCTGTGTCTTCGAACTATCAACAATCCTTTTCAGGTAAATACAGTCACTTTTTAGTTCGAAGAAGCTACATCGTTCAGAAAGCTCAAAGGTTTGTGGCTATTAACTAAAAGCATTGGATTTTAGTGTTCCTGTGGTTTGTATCAGTTTCAGAAGCAGAGTTGAACTAGATATGGTCCATATGTGTAGGAAACACCGCTCTTTTGTTCTGAGCACAGTCACGTTTCTTGCTGTATTAGAGACTCTAGAAAGGAAGAGCGTGCTTCTTGCTCTAAAGCAGAGTGTGTTTCATGGAAGGGAACTGTGCTGTGTGTTTCCCTTCAGAAATGGAGGTAAATCCCAGGCTTGGTGTCTTCCCCAAAGCAACACTTCCTTTCAGGTAAATACATTCAATTTTCAGCTCAAATGAAGCTACATCGTTCACGAAGCTCAAACGTTTCTCTGTCTTAACTGAAAAGCATTGGATGTTAGAGGACCTGTGGTTTGTATCAGTTTCAGAGGCAGAGTTGAACTAGATATGGTCCTTATGTGTAGGAAACACCGTTCTTTTGTTCTGAGCACACTCACGTTTCCTGCACTATTAGAGACCCTAGAAAGGAAGAGCGTGCTTCTTGCTCTAAAGCAGAGTATGTTTCATGGATGAGAACTGTGATGTGTGTTTCGCTTCAGAAATGGTGTTCAATCTCAGGCTCTGTGTCTTCTTACAAGCAAGACTTCGTTTCAGGTAAACGCAGACACATTTAAGCTAAGAAGCTACATTGTTCACCTATCTCACACGTTTCTCGCTCTTAACTGAAAAGCATTGGTTGTTAGAGGACCTGTGGTTTGTATCAGTTTCAGAAGCAGAGTTGATCTAGACATGGTCCATATGTGTAGGAAACACCGTTCTTTTGTTCTGAGCACACTCATGTTTCCTGCTGTATTTGAGACTCTAGAAAGCAATAGCGTGCTTCTTGCTCTGAAGCAGAGTGTGTTTCATGGATGAGAACTATGCTGTGTGTTTCCCTTCAGAAATGGAGGTAAATCCCAGGCTCTGTGTCTTCCTACAAGCAAGACTTTGTTTCAGGTAAACGCATTCAAGTTTCAGCTCAAAGGTGGCAACATCGTTTTCGAAGCTCACACGTTTCTCGCTCTTAAATGAAAAGCAATGGATATTAGAGGACCTGTGGTTTGAATCAGTATCAGAAGCAGAGTTGAACTAGATATGGTCCACATGTGAAGGAAACCCCTTTCTTTTGGTGTAAGTACACTCATGTTTCCTGCTGAATTTGAGACTCTAGAAAGCAAGGGCATGCTTCTTGCTCTAAAGCAGAGTGTGTTTCATGGATGAGAACTGTGCTGTGTGTTTCGCTTCAGAAATGGAGTTAAATCCCATGCTCTGTGTTTTCTTCCAAGCAAGACTTCGTTTCAGGTAATGGCAGACACTTTTCAGCTCAAATGAAGCTACATTGTTCACGAAGCTCACATGTTTCTCGCTCTTAAATGAAAAGCATTGGATGTTAGCAGACCCGTGGTTTGTATGAGATTCAGAAGCAGAGTTGAACTAGATATGGTCCATATGTGTAGGAATCCCCGTTCTTTTTGTCGAAGTACACTCATATTTCCTGCTGTATGACAGACACTAGAAAGCAAGAGCATTCTTCTTGCTCTAAAGCAGAGTGTGTTTCATGGAAGAGAACTGTGCTGTGTGTTTCCCTTCAGAAATGGAGGTAAATCCCAGGCTCTGTGACTTCCTATAAGCAAGACTTCCTTTCAGGTAAACACGGTAACTTTTCAGCCCAAATGCAGCTACATCGTACACGAAGCTCACACGTTTCTCGTTCTTTACTGAAAAGCATTGGTTGTTAGATAATCTGTGGATTGTATAGTTTCAGAAGCAGAGTTGAACTAGATATGGTCCTTATGTGTAGGAAACACTTTTTATTTGTTCTAAGCACACTCACGTTTCCTGCTCTATTGGAGAATCTAAAAAGCAAGAGCGTGCTTCTTGCTCTGAAGCAGAGTGGTTTTCATGGATGAGAACTGTGCTGTGTGTTTCCCTTCAGAAATGGAAGCTAATCCCAGGCTCTGTGTCTTCGAACTAGCAAGAATTCTTTTCAGGTAAACACAGTCACTTATTAATTTGAAGAAGCTACATCTTTCAGAAACCTCACAGGTTTGTCGCTCTTAACTGAAAGGATTGGATGTTAGTGGAACTATGGTTTGTATCATTTTCAGAAGCAGAGTTGAACTAGATATGGACCATATGTGTAGGAAACCCCGTTCTTTTGGTGTAAGTACACTCACGTTTCCTGCTGAATTAGAGACTCTAGAAATCAAGAGCATGCTTCTTGCTCTAAAGCAGAGTTTGTTTCATGGATGAGAACTGTGCTGCGTGTTTCAGTTCAGAAATGGAATTAAATCCCAGGCTCTGTGTCTTCCTACAAGCAAGAATTCGTTTCAGGTAAACACAGTCACTTTTCAGTTCAAATGAAGCTACATTGTTCACCTAGCTCTCACGTTTCTCGCTCTTCACAGGAAAGCATTGGATGTTAGAGGACCGTTGGTTTCTATCAGGTTCAGAAGCAGAGTTGAACTATATATGGTCCTTATGTGTAGGAAACACCTTTCATATGTTCTAAGCACACTCATGTTTCCTGCTGTATTGGAGAAACTAGAAAGCAAGAGCGTGCTTCTTGCTCTGAAGCAGAGTGTGTTTCATGGATGAGAACTGTGGTGTCTGTTTCCCTTCAGAAATGGAAGCAAATCCCAAGCTCTGTGTCTTCGAACTATCAACAATCCTTTTCAGGTAAATACAGTCACTTTTTAGTTCGAAGAAGCTACATCGTTCAGAAAGCTCAAAGGTTTGTGGCTATTAACTAAAAGCATTGGATTTTAGTGTTCCTGTGGTTTGTATCAGTTTCAGAAGCAGAGTTGAACTAGATATGGTCCATATGTGTAGGAAACACCGCTCTTTTGTTCTGAGCACAGTCACGTTTCTTGCTGTATTAGAGACTCTAGAAAGGAAGAGCGTGCTTCTTGCTCTAAAGCAGAGTGTGTTTCATGGAAGGGAACTGTGCTGTGTGTTTCCCTTCAGAAATGGAGGTAAATCCCAGGCTTGGTGTCTTCCCCAAAGCAACACTTCCTTTCAGGTAAATACATTCAATTTTCAGCTCAAATGAAGCTACATCGTTCACGAAGCTCAAACGTTTCTCTGTCTTAACTGAAAAGCATTGGATGTTAGAGGACCTGTGGTTTGTATCAGTTTCAGAGGCAGAGTTGAACTAGATATGGTCCTTATGTGTAGGAAACACCGTTCTTTTGTTCTGAGCACACTCACGTTTCCTGCACTATTAGAGACCCTAGAAAGGAAGAGCGTGCTTCTTGCTCTAAAGCAGAGTATGTTTCATGGATGAGAACTGTGATGTGTGTTTCGCTTCAGAAATGGTGTTCAATCTCAGGCTCTGTGTCTTCTTACAAGCAAGACTTCGTTTCAGGTAAACGCAGACACATTTAAGCTAAGAAGCTACATTGTTCACCTATCTCACACGTTTCTCGCTCTTAACTGAAAAGCATTGGTTGTTAGAGGACCTGTGGTTTGTATCAGTTTCAGAAGCAGAGTTGATCTAGACATGGTCCATATGTGTAGGAAACACCGTTCTTTTGTTCTGAGCACACTCATGTTTCCTGCTGTATTTGAGACTCTAGAAAGCAATAGCGTGCTTCTTGCTCTGAAGCAGAGTGTGTTTCATGGATGAGAACTATGCTGTGTGTTTCCCTTCAGAAATGGAGGTAAATCCCAGGCTCTGTGTCTTCCTACAAGCAAGACTTTGTTTCAGGTAAACGCATTCAAGTTTCAGCTCAAAGGTGGCAACATCGTTTTCGAAGCTCACACGTTTCTCGCTCTTAAATGAAAAGCAATGGATATTAGAGGACCTGTGGTTTGAATCAGTATCAGAAGCAGAGTTGAACTAGATATGGTACATATGTGAAGGAAACCCCTTTCTTTTGGTGTAAGTACACTCATGTTTCCTGCTGAATTAGAGACTCTAGAAAGCAAGAGCATGCTTCTTCCTCTAAAGCAGAGTGTGTTTCATGGATGAGAACTGTGCTGTGTGTTTCGCTTCAGAAATGGAGTTAAATCCCATGCTCTGTGTTTTCTTCCAAGCAAGACTTCGTTTCAGGTAATGGCAGACACTTTTCAGCTCAAATGAAGCTACATTGTTCACGAAGCTCACATGTTTCTCGCTCTTAAATGAAAAGCATTGGATGTTAGCAGACCCGTGGTTTGTATGAGATTCAGAAGCAGAGTTGAACTAGATATGGTCCATATGTGTAGGAATCCCCGTTCTTTTTGTCTAAGTACACTCATATTTCCTGCTGCATAAGAGACTCTAGAAAGCAAGAGCATTCTTCTTGCTCTGAAGCAGAGTGTGTTTCATGGAAGAGAACTGTGCTGTGTGTTTCCCTTCAGAAATGGAGGTAAATCCAGCCTCTGTGTCTTTTTACAAGCAAGGCTTCATTTCAGGTAAACACATTCACATTTCAGCTCAAAGAAAGCTGCATTTTTAACAAAGCTCACACGTTTCTCGGTCTTAAGTAAAAACATTTGATGTTAGAGGACCCTTGGTTTCTATCAGTTTCAGAAGCAGAGTTGAACTAGAAATGGTCCTTATGTGTAGGAAACACCTTTCATTTGTTCTAAGCACACTACTGTTTCCTGCTGTATTGGAGAATCTCGGAAGCAAGAGCATGCTTCTTGCTCTGAAGCAGAGTGTGTTTCATGGATGAGAACTATGCTGTGTGTTTCCCTTCAGAAATGGAGGTAAATCCCAGGCTCTGTGTCTTCCTACAAGCAAGACTTCGTTTCAGGTAAACGCAGTCACTATTAAGCTCAAAGAAAGCTGAATCGTTAACGATCCTCACACGTTTCTCGGTCTTAACTGAAAACCATTGGATGTTAGAGGACGGTTGATTTCTATCAGTTTTAGAAGCAGAGTTGAACTAGAAATGGAACATATGTGTAGGAAACCTCGTTCTTTTGTTTTGAGTACACTCACGTTACCTGCCCTATTAGAGACTCTAGAAAGGAAGAGCATGCTTCTTGCTCTAAAGCAGAGTATGTTTCATGGATGAGAACTGTGATGTGTGTTTTGCTTCAATAATGGAGTTAAATCCCATGCTCTGTGTCTTCTTACAAGCAAGACTTTGTTTCAGGTAAAGGCAGACACTTTTCACCTCAAATGAAGCTACATTGTTCACTTAGCTCTCACGTTTCTCACTCTTAACAGGAAAGCATTGGATGTTAGAGGACCGTTGGTTTTCATCAGGTTCAGAAGCAGAGTTGAACTATATATGGTCCTTATGTGTAGGAAACACCTTTCATATGTTCTAAGCACACTCATGTTTCCTGTTGTATTGGAGAAACTAGAAAGCAAGAGCGTGTTTCTTGCTCTGAAGCAGAGTGTATTTCATGGATGAGAACTGTGGTGTCTGTTTCCCTTCAGAAATGGAAGCAAATCCCAAGCTCTGTGTCTTCGAACTATCAACAATTCTTTTCAGGTAAATACAGTCACTTTTTAGTTCAAAGAAGCTACATCGTTCAGAAAGCTCAAAGGTTTGTGGCTATTAACTAAAAGCATTGGATTTTAGTGTTCCTGTGGTTTGTATCAGTTTCAGAAGCAGAGTTGAACTAGATATGGTCCATATGTGTAGGAAACACCGCTCTTTTGTTCTGAGCACAGTCACGTTTCTTGCTGTATTAGAGACTCTAGAAAGGAAGAGCGCCCTTCTTGCTCTAAAGCAGAGTGTGTTTCATGGAAGGGAACTGTGCTGTGTGTTTCCCTTCAGAAATGGAGGTATATCCCAGGCTCGGTGTCTTCCCAAAAGCAACACTTCCTTTCAGGTAAATACATTCAATTTTCAGCTCAAATGAAGCTACATCGTTCACGAAGCTCACACGTTTCTCTGTCTTAACTGAAAAGCATTGGATGTTAGAGGACCTGTGGTTTGTATCAGTTTCAGAGGCAGAGTTGAACTAGATATGGTCCATATGTGAAGGAAACCCCTTTCTTTTGGTGTAAGTACACTCATGTTTCCTGCTGAATTAGAGACTCTAGAAAGCAAGAGCATGCTTCTTGCTCTAAAGCAGAGTGTGTTTCATGGATGAGAACTGTGCTGTGTGTTTCGCTTCAGAAATGGAGTTAAATCCCATGCTCTGTGTTTTCTTCCAAGCAAGACTTCGTTTCAGGTAATGGCAGACACTTTTCAGCTCAAAAGAAGCTACATTGTTCACGAAGCTCACATGTTTCTCGCTCTTAACTGAAAAGCATTGGATGTTAGCAGACCCGTGGTTTGTATGAGATTCAGAAGCAGAGTTGAACTAGATATGGTCCATATGTGTAGGAATCCCCGTTCTTTTTGTCGAAGTACACTCATATTTCCTGCTGTATAAGAGACTCTAGAAAGCAAGAGCATTCTTTTTGCTCTAAAGCAGAGTGTGTTTCATGGAAGAGAACTGTGCTGTGTGTTTCCCTTCAGAAATGTAGGTAAATCCCAGGCTCTGTGACTTCCTATAAGCAAGACTTCCTTTCAGGTAAACACAGTAACTTTTCAGCCCAAATGCAGCTACATCTTACACGAAGCTCACACGTTTCTTGCTCTTTACTGAAAAGCATTGGTTGTTAGAGAACCTGTGGATTGTATCTGTTTCAGAAGCAGAGTTGAACTAGATATGGTCCTTATGTGTAGGAAACACCTTTCATTTGTACTATGCACACTCATGTTTCCTGCTGTATTGGAGAATCTAGAAAGCAAAAGCGTGCTTCATGCTCTGAAGCAGAGTGTGTTTCCTGGATGAGAAATGTGCTGTGTGTTTCCCTTCAGAAATGGATGCAAATCCCAGGCTCTGTGTCTTCGAACTAGCAAGAATTATTTTCAGGTAAACAGAGTCACTTTTTAGTTCGAAGAAGCTACATCATACAGAAAGCTCAAAGGTTTGTCGCTCTTAAGTGAAAGGATTGGGATTTAGTGGACCTGTGATTTGCATCCGTTTCAGAAGCAGAGTTGAACTAGATGTGGTCCATATGTGTAGGAAACACCGTTCTTTTATTCTAGCACAGAGACGTTTCTTGCTGTATTAGAGACCCTAGAAAGCAAGAGCTTGCTTCTTGCTCTAAAGCACAGTGTGTTTCATGGATGATAACTGTGCTTTGTATTTCAGTTCAGAAATGGAGTTAAATCCCAGGCTCTGTGTCTTCTTACAAGCAAGACTTCCTTTCAGGTAAAAACAGACACTTTTTAGCTCAAGTGAAGCTACATTGTTCACATAGCTCACATGTTTCTAGCTCTTAACTGAAAACCATTTGATGTTAGAGGACCCATTGTATCTATCAGTATCAGAAGCAGAGTTGAACTAGATATGGTCCTTATGTGTAGGAAACCCCATTCTTTTTGTCTCAGCACACTCACGTTTCCTGCTGTATTAGAGACTCTAGAAAGCAAGAGCGTGCTTCTTGCTCTAAAGCAGAGTGTGTTTCATGGGTGAGAAATATGCTTGGTGTTTCCCTTCAGAAATGGAGTTCAATCCCACGCTCTGTGTCTTCCTACAAGCAAGTCTTCGTTTCAGGCAAACGTAGTCAATTTTAAGCTCAAAGGAAGTTGCATCGTTAATGAAGCTCACACGTTTCTCGGTCTTAGCTGAAAATCATTGGATGATAGAGGACCCGTTGTTTGTATCTGTTTCAGAAGCAGAGTTGAACTAGATATGGTCCATATGTGTAGGAAACCCTGTTCTTTTCGTCTAAGTACAATCACATTTCTGCTGTATTAGAGACTCTAGAAAGCAAGAGCGTGCTTCTTGCTCTAAAGCAGAGTGTGTTTCATGGATGAGAACTGTGCTGTGTGTTTCCCTTCAGAAATGGAGTTAAATCCCAGGCTCTGTGTCTTTGTACAAGCAAGATTTCCTTTCAGGTAAAAACAGGCACTTTTCAGCTCAAATGCAGCCACATAGTTCACGAAGCTAACACGTTTCTTGCTCTTAACTGAAAAGCACTGGATGTTAGAGGACCTGTGGTTTGCATCAGTTTCAGAGGCAGAGTTGAACTAGAAATGATCCATATGTGTAGGAAACACCGTTCTTTTGTTCTAAGCACACTCACGTTTCCTTCTGTATTAGAGACTCTAGGAAGGAAGAGCGTGCTTCTTGCTCTAAAGCAGAGTGTGTTTCATTGACAAGAACTGTGCTGTGTGTTTGCTTTCAGAAATGGAGTTAAATCCCAGCCTCTGTGTTTTCCTACAAGCAAGCTTTCATTTCAGGTAAACACAGTCACTTTTCAGCTCAAAGGATCCTACATCGTTCACGAAGCTCACATGATTCTTGGTCTAAAGTGAAAATCATTGAATGTTAGAGGACCTGTGGTTTGTATCAGTTTCAGAAGCAGAATTGCACTAGATATGGTGCGTATGTGTAGGAAACCCCGTTCTTTTGGTCTGAGAACACTCAAGTTTCCTGCTGTATTAGAGATTTAAGAAAGCAAGAGCTTGCTTCTTGCTCTAAAGCAGAGTGTGTTTCATGGATGAGAACTGTGCTGTGTGTTTCCCTTCAGAAATGGAGTTAAATCTCAGTGTCTGTGTCTTCGTACAAGCAAGATTTCCTTTCAGGTAAAAACAGTCACTTTTCAGCTCAAATGCAGCCACATCGTTCACGAAGCTCACACGTTTCTTGCTCTTAACTGAAAAGCATTGGATATTAGAGGACCTGTGGTTTGCATCAGTTTCAGAGTCAGAGTTGAACTAGAAATGGTCCATATGTGTAGGAAACAGCGTTCTTTTGTTCTGAGCACACTCACGTTTCCTTCTGTGTTAGAGACTCTAGGAAGGAAGAGCATGCTTCTTGCACTAAAGCAGAGTGTGTGTCATGGATGATAACTGTGCTGTGTGTTTCCCTTCAGAAATGGAGTTAAATCCCAGGCTCTGTGTCTTCCTACAAGCAAGAATTCCTTTCACGTAAAAACAGTCACTTTTCAACTCAAAGGGAGCGACATTGTTAACAAAGCTCACACGTTTCTCGGTCTTAAGTAAAAACATTTGATGTTAGAGGACCCTTGGTTTGTATCATTTTCAGAAGCAGAGTTGAACTAGAAATGGTCCTTATTTGTAGGAAACACCTTTCATTTGTTCTAAGCACACTACCGTTGCCTGCTGTATTGGAGAATCTAGGAAGTAAGAACGTGCTTCTTGCTCTGAAGCAGAGTGTGTTTCATGGATGAGAACTATGCTGTGTGTTTCCGTTCAGAAATGGAGGTAAATCCCATGCTCTGTGTCTTCCTACAAGCAAGACTTCGTTTCAGGTAAACGCAGTCACTTTTAAGCTCAAAGAAAGATGAATCGTTAAAGATCCTCACACGTTTCTCGGTCTTAACTGAAAACCATTTGATGTTAGAGGACAGTTGGTTTCTATCAGTTTTAGAAGCAGAGTTGAACTAGAAATGGAACATATGTGTAGGAAACCTCGTTCTTTTGTTCCGAGTACACTCACGTTACCTGCTCTATTAGAGACTCTAGAAGGAAGAGCATGCTTCTTGCTCTAAAGCAGAGTATGTTTCATGGATGAGAACTGTGATGTGTGTTTTGCTTCAGAAATGGAGTTAAATCCCATGCTCTGTGTCTTCTTACAAGCAAGACTTTGTTTCAGGTAAAGGCAGACACTTTTCACCTCCAATGAAGCTACATTGTTCACCTAGCTCTCACGTTTCTCGCTCTTAACAGGAAAGCATTGGATGTTAGAGGACCGTTGGTTTCTATCAGGTTCAGAAGCAGAGTTGAACTATATATGGTCCTTATGTGTAGGAAACACTTTTTATTTGTTCTAAGCACACTCACGTTTCCTGCTCTATTGGAGAATCTAAAAAGCAAGAGCGTGCTTCTTGCTCTGAAGCAGAGTGGTTTTCATGGATGAGAACTGTGCTGTGTGTTTCCCTTCAGAAATGGAAGCTAATCCCAGGCTCTGTGTCTTCGAACTAGCAAGAATTCTTTTCAGGTAAACACAGTCACTTATTAATTTGAAGAAGCTACATCTTTCAGAAACCTCACAGGTTTGTCGCTCTTAACTGAAAGGATTGGATGTTAGTGGAACTATGGTTTGTATCATTTTCAGAAGCAGAGTTGAACTAGATATGGACCATATGTGTAGGAAACCCCGTTCTTTTGGTGTAAGTACACTCACATTTCCTGCTGAATTAGAGACTCTAGAAATCAAGAGCATGCTTCTTGCTCTAAAGCAGAGTTTGTTTCATGGATGAGAACTGTGATGTGTGTTTCAGTTCAGAAATCGAATTAAATCCCAGGCTCTGTGTCTTCCTACAAGCAAGAATTCGTTTCAGGTAAACACAGTCACTTTTCAGTTCAAATGAAGCTACATTGTTCACCTAGCTCTCACGTTTCTCGCTCTTCACAGGAAAGCATTGGATGTTAGAGGACCGTTGGTTTCTATCAGGTTCAGAAGCAGAGTTGAACTATATATGGTCCTTATGTGTAGGAAACACCTTTCATATGTTCTAAGCACACTCATGTTTCCTGCTGTATTGGAGAAACTAGAAAGCAAGAGCGTGCTTCTTGCTCTGAAGCAGAGTGTGTTCCATGGATGAGAACTGTGGTGTCTGTTTCCCTTCAGAAATGGAAGCAAATCCCAAGCTCTGTGTCTTCGAACTATCAACAATCCTTTTCAGGTAAATACAGTCACTTTTTAGTTCGAAGAAGCTACATCGTTCAGAAAGCTCAAAGGTTTGTGGCTATTAACTAAAAGCATTGGATTTTAGTGTTCCTGTGGTTTGTATCAGTTTCAGAAGCAGAGTTGAACTAGATATGGTCCATATGTGTAGGAAACACCGCTCTTTTGTTCTGAGCACAGTCACGTTTCTTGCTGTATTAGAGACTCTAGAAAGGAAGAGCGTGCTTCTTGCTCTAAAGCAGAGTGTGTTTCATGGAAGGGAACTGTGCTGTGTGTTTCCCTTCAGAAATGGAGGTAAATCCCAGGCTTGGTGTCTTCCCCAAAGCAACACTTCCTTTCAGGTAAATACATTCAATTTTCAGCTCAAATGAAGCTACATCGTTCACGAAGCTCAAACGTTTCTCTGTCTTAACTGAAAAGCATTGGATGTTAGAGGACCTGTGGTTTGTATCAGTTTCAGAGGCAGAGTTGAACTAGATATGGTCCTTATGTGTAGGAAACACCGTTCTTTTGTTCTGAGCACACTCACGTTTCCTGCACTATTAGAGACCCTAGAAAGGAAGAGCGTGCTTCTTGCTCTAAAGCAGAGTATGTTTCATGGATGAGAACTGTGATGTGTGTTTCGCTTCAGAAATGGTGTTCAATCTCAGGCTCTGTGTCTTCTTACAAGCAAGACTTCGTTTCAGGTAAACGCAGACACATTTAAGCTAAGAAGCTACATTGTTCACCTATCTCACACGTTTCTCGCTCTTAACTGAAAAGCATTGGTTGTTAGAGGACCTGTGGTTTGTATCAGTTTCAGAAGCAGAGTTGATCTAGACATGGTCCATATGTGTAGGAAACACCGTTCTTTTGTTCTGAGCACACTCATGTTTCCTGCTGTATTTGAGACTCTAGAAAGCAATAGCGTGCTTCTTGCTCTGAAGCAGAGTGTGTTTCATGGATGAGAACTATGCTGTGTGTTTCCCTTCAGAAATGGAGGTAAATCCCAGGCTCTGTGTCTTCCTACAAGCAAGACTTTGTTTCAGGTAAATGCATTCAAGTTTCAGCTCAAAGGTGGCAACATCGTTTTCGAAGCTCACACGTTTCTCGCTCTTAAATGAAAAGCAATGGATATTAGAGGACCTGTGGTTTGAATCAGTATCAGAAGCAGAGTTGAACTAGATATGGTACATATGTGAAGGAAACCCCTTTCTTTTGGTGTAAGTACACTCATGTTTCCTGCTGAATTAGAGACTCTAGAAAGCAAGAGCATGCTTCTTCCTCTAAAGCAGAGTGTGTTTCATGGATGAGAACTGTGCTGTGTGTTTCGCTTCAGAAATGGAGTTAAATCCCATGCTCTGTGTTTTCTTCCAAGCAAGACTTCGTTTCAGGTAATGGCAGACACTTTTCAGCTCAAATGAAGCTACATTGTTCACGAAGCTCACATGTTTCTCGCTCTTAAATGAAAAGCATTGGATGTTAGCAGACCCGTGGTTTGTATGAGATTCAGAAGCAGAGTTGAACTAGATATGGTCCATATGTGTAGGAATCCCCGTTCTTTTTGTCTAAGTACACTCATATTTCCTGCTGCATAAGAGACTCTAGAAAGCAAGAGCATTCTTCTTGCTCTGAAGCAGAGTGTGTTTCATGGAAGAGAACTGTGCTGTGTGTTTCCCTTCAGAAATGGAGGTAAATCCAGCCTCTGTGTCTTTTTACAAGCAAGGCTTCATTTCAGGTAAACACATTCACATTTCAGCTCAAAGAAAGCTGCATTTTTAACAAAGCTCACACGTTTCTCGGTCTTAAGTAAAAACATTTGATGTTAGAGGACCCTTGGTTTCTATCAGTTTCAGAAGCAGAGTTGAACTAGAAATGGTCCTTATGTGTAGGAAACACCTTTCATTTGTTCTAAGCACACTACTGTTTCCTGCTGTATTGGAGAATCTCGGAAGCAAGAGCATGCTTCTTGCTCTGAAGCAGAGTGTGTTTCATGGATGAGAACTATGCTGTGTGTTTCCCTTCAGAAATGGAGGTAAATCCCAGGCTCTGTGTCTTCCTACAAGCAAGACTTCGTTTCAGGTAAACGCAGTCACTATTAAGCTCAAAGAAAGCTGAATCGTTAACGATCCTCACACGTTTCTCGGTCTTAACTGAAAACCATTGGATGTTAGAGGACGGTTGATTTCTATCAGTTTTAGAAGCAGAGTTGAACTAGAAATGGAACATATGTGTAGGAAACCTCGTTCTTTTGTTTTGAGTACACTCACGTTACCTGCCCTATTAGAGACTCTAGAAAGGAAGAGCATGCTTCTTGCTCTAAAGCAGAGTATGTTTCATGGATGAGAACTGTGATGTGTGTTTTGCTTCAATAATGGAGTTAAATCCCATGCTCTGTGTCTTCTTACAAGCAAGACTTTGTTTCAGGTAAAGGCAGACACTTTTCACCTCAAATGAAGCTACATTGTTCACTTAGCTCTCACGTTTCTCACTCTTAACAGGAAAGCATTGGATGTTAGAGGACCGTTGGTTTTCATCAGGTTCAGAAGCAGAGTTGAACTATATATGGTCCTTATGTGTAGGAAACACCTTTCATATGTTCTAAGCACACTCATGTTTCCTGTTGTATTGGAGAAACTAGAAAGCAAGAGCGTGTTTCTTGCTCTGAAGCAGAGTGTATTTCATGGATGAGAACTGTGGTGTCTGTTTCCCTTCAGAAATGGAAGCAAATCCCAAGCTCTGTGTCTTCGAACTATCAACAATTCTTTTCAGGTAAATACAGTCACTTTTTAGTTCAAAGAAGCTACATCGTTCAGAAAGCTCAAAGGTTTGTGGCTATTAACTAAAAGCATTGGATTTTAGTGTTCCTGTGGTTTGTATCAGTTTCAGAAGCAGAGTTGAACTAGATATGGTCCATATGTGTAGGAAACACCGCTCTTTTGTTCTGAGCACAGTCACGTTTCTTGCTGTATTAGAGACTCTAGAAAGGAAGAGCGCCCTTCTTGCTCTAAAGCAGAGTGTGTTTCATGGAAGGGAACTGTGCTGTGTGTTTCCCTTCAGAAATGGAGGTATATCCCAGGCTCGGTGTCTTCCCAAAAGCAACACTTCCTTTCAGGTAAATACATTCAATTTTCAGCTCAAATGAAGCTACATCGTTCACGAAGCTCACACGTTTCTCTGTCTTAACTGAAAAGCATTGGATGTTAGAGGACCTGTGGTTTGTATCAGTTTCAGAGGCAGAGTTGAACTAGATATGGTCCATATGTGAAGGAAACCCCTTTCTTTTGGTGTAAGTACACTCATGTTTCCTGCTGAATTAGAGACTCTAGAAAGCAAGAGCATGCTTCTTGCTCTAAAGCAGAGTGTGTTTCATGGATGAGAACTGTGCTGTGTGTTTCGCTTCAGAAATGGAGTTAAATCCCATGCTCTGTGTTTTCTTCCAAGCAAGACTTCGTTTCAGGTAATGGCAGACACTTTTCAGCTCAAAAGAAGCTACATTGTTCACGAAGCTCACATGTTTCTCGCTCTTAACTGAAAAGCATTGGATGTTAGCAGACCCGTGGTTTGTATGAGATTCAGAAGCAGAGTTGAACTAGATATGGTCCATATGTGTAGGAATCCCCGTTCTTTTTGTCGAAGTACACTCATATTTCCTGCTGTATAAGAGACTCTAGAAAGCAAGAGCATTCTTTTTGCTCTAAAGCAGAGTGTGTTTCATGGAAGAGAACTGTGCTGTGTGTTTCCCTTCAGAAATGTAGGTAAATCCCAGGCTCTGTGACTTCCTATAAGCAAGACTTCCTTTCAGGTAAACACAGTAACTTTTCAGCCCAAATGCAGCTACATCTTACACGAAGCTCACACGTTTCTTGCTCTTTACTGAAAAGCATTGGTTGTTAGAGAACCTGTGGATTGTATCTGTTTCAGAAGCAGAGTTGAACTAGATATGGTCCTTATGTGTAGGAAACACCTTTCATTTGTACTATGCACACTCATGTTTCCTGCTGTATTGGAGAATCTAGAAAGCAAAAGCGTGCTTCATGCTCTGAAGCAGAGTGTGTTTCCTGGATGAGAAATGTGCTGTGTGTTTCCCTTCAGAAATGGATGCAAATCCCAGGCTCTGTGTCTCGAACTAGCAAGAATTATTTTCAGGTAAACAGAGTCACTTTTTAGTTCGAAGAAGCTACATCATACAGAAAGCTCAAAGGTTTGTCGCTCTTAAGTGAAAGGATTGGGATTTAGTGGACCTGTGATTTGCATCCGTTTCAGAAGCAGAGTTGAACTAGATGTGGTCCATATGTGTAGGAAACACCGTTCTTTTATTCTAGCACAGTGACGTTTCTTGCTGTATTAGAGACCCTAGAAAGCAAGAGCTTGCTTCTTGCTCTAAAGCACAGTGTGTTTCATGGATGATAACTGTGCTTTGTATTTCAGTTCAGAAATGGAGTTAAATCCCAGGCTCTGTGTCTTCTTACAAGCAAGACTTCCTTTCAGGTAAAAACAGACACTTTTTAGCTCAAGTGAAGCTACATTGTTCACATAGCTCACATGTTTCTAGCTCTTAACTGAAAACCATTTGATGTTAGAGGACCCATTGTATCTATCAGTATCAGAAGCAGAGTTGAACTAGATATGGTCCTTATGTGTAGGAAACCCCATTCTTTTTGTCTCAGCACACTCACGTTTCCTGCTGTATTAGAGACTCTAGAAAGCAAGAGCGTGCTTCTTGCTCTAAAGCAGAGTGTGTTTCATGGGTGAGAAATATGCTTGGTGTTTCCCTTCAGAAATGGAGTTCAATCCCACGCTCTGTGTCTTCCTACAAGCAAGTCTTCGTTTCAGGCAAACGTAGTCAATTTTAAGCTCAAAGGAAGTTGCATCGTTAATGAAGCTCACACGTTTCTCGGTCTTAGCTGAAAATCATTGGATGATAGAGGACCCGTTGTTTGTATCTGTTTCAGAAGCAGAGTTGAACTAGATATGGTCCATATGTGTAGGAAACCCTGTTCTTTTCGTCTAAGTACAATCACATTTCTGCTGTATTAGAGACTCTAGAAAGCAAGAGCGTGCTTCTTGCTCTAAAGCAGAGTGTGTTTCATGGATGAGAACTGTGCTGTGTGTTTCCCTTCAGAAATGGAGTTAAATCCCAGGCTCTGTGTCTTTGTACAAGCAAGATTTCCTTTCAGGTAAAAACAGGCACTTTTCAGCTCAAATGCAGCCACATAGTTCACGAAGCTAACACGTTTCTTGCTCTTAACTGAAAAGCACTGGATGTTAGAGGACCTGTGGTTTGCATCAGTTTCAGAGGCAGAGTTGAACTAGAAATGATCCATATGTGTAGGAAACACCGTTCTTTTGTTCTAAGCACACTCACGTTTCCTTCTGTATTAGAGACTCTAGGAAGGAAGAGCGTGCTTCTTGCTCTAAAGCAGAGTGTGTTTCATTGACAAGAACTGTGCTGTGTGTTTGCTTTCAGAAATGGAGTTAAATCCCAGCCTCTGTGTTTTCCTACAAGCAAGCTTTCATTTCAGGTAAACACAGTCACTTTTCAGCTCAAAGGATCCTACATCGTTCACGAAGCTCACATGATTCTTGGTCTAAAGTGAAAATCATTGAATGTTAGAGGACCTGTGGTTTGTATCAGTTTCAGAAGCAGAATTGCACTAGATATGGTGCGTATGTGTAGGAAACCCCGTTCTTTTGGTCTGAGAACACTCAAGTTTCCTGCTGTATTAGAGATTTAAGAAAGCAAGAGCTTGCTTCTTGCTCTAAAGCAGAGTGTGTTTCATGGATGAGAACTGTGCTGTGTGTTTCCCTTCAGAAATGGAGTTAAATCTCAGTGTCTGTGTCTTCGTACAAGCAAGATTTCCTTTCAGGTAAAAACAGTCACTTTTCAGCTCAAATGCAGCCACATCGTTCACGAAGCTCACACGTTTCTTGCTCTTAACTGAAAAGCATTGGATATTAGAGGACCTGTGGTTTGCATCAGTTTCAGAGTCAGAGTTGAACTAGAAATGGTCCATATGTGTAGGAAACAGCGTTCTTTTGTTCTGAGCACACTCACGTTTCCTTCTGTGTTAGAGACTCTAGGAAGGAAGAGCATGCTTCTTGCACTAAAGCAGAGTGTGTGTCATGGATGATAACTGTGCTGTGTGTTTCCCTTCAGAAATGGAGTTAAATCCCAGGCTCTGTGTCTTCCTACAAGCAAGAATTCCTTTCACGTAAAAACAGTCACTTTTCAACTCAAAGGGAGCGACATTGTTAACAAAGCTCACACGTTTCTCGGTCTTAAGTAAAAACATTTGATGTTAGAGGACCCTTGGTTTGTATCATTTTCAGAAGCAGAGTTGAACTAGAAATGGTCCTTATTTGTAGGAAACACCTTTCATTTGTTCTAAGCACACTACCGTTGCCTGCTGTATTGGAGAATCTAGGAAGTAAGAACGTGCTTCTTGCTCTGAAGCAGAGTGTGTTTCATGGATGAGAACTATGCTGTGTGTTTCCGTTCAGAAATGGAGGTAAATCCCATGCTCTGTGTCTTCCTACAAGCAAGACTTCGTTTCAGGTAAACGCAGTCACTTTTAAGCTCAAAGAAAGATGAATCGTTAAAGATCCTCACACGTTTCTCGGTCTTAACTGAAAACCATTTGATGTTAGAGGACAGTTGGTTTCTATCAGTTTTAGAAGCAGAGTTGAACTAGAAATGGAACATATGTGTAGGAAACCTCGTTCTTTTGTTCCGAGTACACTCACGTTACCTGCTCTATTAGAGACTCTAGAAGGAAGAGCATGCTTCTTGCTCTAAAGCAGAGTATGTTTCATGGATGAGAACTGTGATGTGTGTTTTGCTTCAGAAATGGAGTTAAATCCCATGCTCTGTGTCTTCTTACAAGCAAGACTTTGTTTCAGGTAAAGGCAGACACTTTTCACCTCCAATGAAGCTACATTGTTCACCTAGCTCTCACGTTTCTCGCTCTTAACAGGAAAGCATTGGATGTTAGAGGACCGTTGGTTTCTATCAGGTTCAGAAGCAGAGTTGAACTATATATGGTCCTTATGTGTAGGAAACACCTTTCATATGTTCTAAGCACACTCATGTTTCCTGCTGTATTGGAGAAACTAGAAAGCAAGAGCGTGCTTCTTGCTCTGAAGCAGAGTGTGTTTCATGGATGAGAACTGTGGTGTCTGTTTCCCTTCAGAAATGGAAGGAAATCCCAAGCTCTGTGTCTTCGAACTATCAACAATCCTTTTCAGGTAAATACAGTCACTTTTTAGTTCGAAGAAGCTACATCGTTCAGAAAGCTCAAAGGTTTGTGGCTATTAACTAAAAGCATTGGATTTTAGTGTTCCTGTGGTTTGTATCAGTTTCAGAAGCAGAGTTGAACTAGATATGGTCCATATGTGTAGGAAACACCGCTCTTTTGTTCTGAGCACAGTCACGTTTCTTGCTGTATTAGAGACTCTAGAAAGGAAGAGCGTGCTTCTTGCTCTAAAGCAGAGTGTGTTTCATGGAAGGGAACTGTGCTGTGTGTTTCCCTTCAGAAATGGAGGTAAATCCCAGGCTTGGTGTCTTCCCCAAAGCAACACTTCCTTTCAGGTAAATACATTCAATTTTCAGCTCAAATGAAGCTACATCGTTCACGAAGCTCAAACGTTTCTCTGTCTTAACTGAAAAGCATTGGATGTTAGAGGACCTGTGGTTTGTATCAGTTTCAGAGGCAGAGTTGAACTAGATATGGTCCTTATGTGTAGGAAACACCGTTCTTTTGTTCTGAGCACACTCACGTTTCCTGCACTATTAGAGACCCTAGAAAGGAAGAGCGTGCTTCTTGCTCTAAAGCAGAGTATGTTTCATGGATGAGAACTGTGATGTGTGTTTCGCTTCAGAAATGGTGTTCAATCTCAGGCTCTGTGTCTTCTTACAAGCAAGACTTCGTTTCAGGTAAACGCAGACACATTTAAGCTAAGAAGCTACATTGTTCACCTATCTCACACGTTTCTCGCTCTTAACTGAAAAGCATTGGTTGTTAGAGGACCTGTGGTTTGTATCAGTTTCAGAAGCAGAGTTGATCTAGACATGGTCCATATGTGTAGGAAACACCGTTCTTTTGTTCTGAGCACACTCATGTTTCCTGCTGTATTTGAGACTCTAGAAAGCAATAGCGTGCTTCTTGCTCTGAAGCAGAGTGTGTTTCATGGATGAGAACTATGCTGTGTGTTTCCCTTCAGAAATGGAGGTAAATCCCAGGCTCTGTGTCTTCCTACAAGCAAGACTTTGTTTCAGGTAAATGCATTCAAGTTTCAGCTCAAAGGTGGCAACATCGTTTTCGAAGCTCACACGTTTCTCGCTCTTAAATGAAAAGCAATGGATATTAGAGGACCTGTGGTTTGAATCAGTATCAGAAGCAGAGTTGAACTAGATATGGTACATATGTGAAGGAAACCCCTTTCTTTTGGTGTAAGTACACTCATGTTTCCTGCTGAATTAGAGACTCTAGAAAGCAAGAGCATGCTTCTTCCTCTAAAGCAGAGTGTGTTTCATGGATGAGAACTGTGCTGTGTGTTTCGCTTCAGAAATGGAGTTAAATCCCATGCTCTGTGTTTTCTTCCAAGCAAGACTTCGTTTCAGGTAATGGCAGACACTTTTCAGCTCAAATGAAGCTACATTGTTCACGAAGCTCACATGTTTCTCGCTCTTAAATGAAAAGCATTGGATGTTAGCAGACCCGTGGTTTGTATGAGATTCAGAAGCAGAGTTGAACTAGATATGGTCCATATGTGTAGGAATCCCCGTTCTTTTTGTCTAAGTACACTCATATTTCCTGCTGCATAAGAGACTCTAGAAAGCAAGAGCATTCTTCTTGCTCTGAAGCAGAGTGTGTTTCATGGAAGAGAACTGTGCTGTGTGTTTCCCTTCAGAAATGGAGGTAAATCCAGCCTCTGTGTCTTTTTACAAGCAAGGCTTCATTTCAGGTAAACACATTCACATTTCAGCTCAAAGAAAGCTGCATTTTTAACAAAGCTCACACGTTTCTCGGTCTTAAGTAAAAACATTTGATGTTAGAGGACCCTTGGTTTCTATCAGTTTCAGAAGCAGAGTTGAACTAGAAATGGTCCTTATGTGTAGGAAACACCTTTCATTTGTTCTAAGCACACTACTGTTTCCTGCTGTATTGGAGAATCTCGGAAGCAAGAGCATGCTTCTTGCTCTGAAGCAGAGTGTGTTTCATGGATGAGAACTATGCTGTGTGTTTCCCTTCAGAAATGGAGGTAAATCCCAGGCTCTGTGTCTTCCTACAAGCAAGACTTCGTTTCAGGTAAACGCAGTCACTATTAAGCTCAAAGAAAGCTGAATCGTTAACGATCCTCACACGTTTCTCGGTCTTAACTGAAAACCATTGGATGTTAGAGGACGGTTGATTTCTATCAGTTTTAGAAGCAGAGTTGAACTAGAAATGGAACATATGTGTAGGAAACCTCGTTCTTTTGTTTTGAGTACACTCACGTTACCTGCCCTATTAGAGACTCTAGAAAGGAAGAGCATGCTTCTTGCTCTAAAGCAGAGTATGTTTCATGGATGAGAACTGTGATGTGTGTTTTGCTTCAATAATGGAGTTAAATCCCATGCTCTGTGTCTTCTTACAAGCAAGACTTTGTTTCAGGTAAAGGCAGACACTTTTCACCTCAAATGAAGCTACATTGTTCACTTAGCTCTCACGTTTCTCACTCTTAACAGGAAAGCATTGGATGTTAGAGGACCGTTGGTTTTCATCAGGTTCAGAAGCAGAGTTGAACTATATATGGTCCTTATGTGTAGGAAACACCTTTCATATGTTCTAAGCACACTCATGTTTCCTGTTGTATTGGAGAAACTAGAAAGCAAGAGCGTGTTTCTTGCTCTGAAGCAGAGTGTATTTCATGGATGAGAACTGTGGTGTCTGTTTCCCTTCAGAAATGGAAGCAAATCCCAAGCTCTGTGTCTTCGAACTATCAACAATTCTTTTCAGGTAAATACAGTCACTTTTTAGTTCAAAGAAGCTACATCGTTCAGAAAGCTCAAAGGTTTGTGGCTATTAACTAAAAGCATTGGATTTTAGTGTTCCTGTGGTTTGTATCAGTTTCAGAAGCAGAGTTGAACTAGATATGGTCCATATGTGTAGGAAACACCGCTCTTTTGTTCTGAGCACAGTCACGTTTCTTGCTGTATTAGAGACTCTAGAAAGGAAGAGCGCCCTTCTTGCTCTAAAGCAGAGTGTGTTTCATGGAAGGGAACTGTGCTGTGTGTTTCCCTTCAGAAATGGAGGTATATCCCAGGCTCGGTGTCTTCCCAAAAGCAACACTTCCTTTCAGGTAAATACATTCAATTTTCAGCTCAAATGAAGCTACATCGTTCACGAAGCTCACACGTTTCTCTGTCTTAACTGAAAAGCATTGGATGTTAGAGGACCTGTGGTTTGTATCAGTTTCAGAGGCAGAGTTGAACTAGATATGGTCCATATGTGAAGGAAACCCCTTTCTTTTGGTGTAAGTACACTCATGTTTCCTGCTGAATTAGAGACTCTAGAAAGCAAGAGCATGCTTCTTGCTCTAAAGCAGAGTGTGTTTCATGGATGAGAACTGTGCTGTGTGTTTCGCTTCAGAAATGGAGTTAAATCCCATGCTCTGTGTTTTCTTCCAAGCAAGACTTCGTTTCAGGTAATGGCAGACACTTTTCAGCTCAAAAGAAGCTACATTGTTCACGAAGCTCACATGTTTCTCGCTCTTAACTGAAAAGCATTGGATGTTAGCAGACCCGTGGTTTGTATGAGATTCAGAAGCAGAGTTGAACTAGATATGGTCCATATGTGTAGGAATCCCCGTTCTTTTTGTCGAAGTACACTCATATTTCCTGCTGTATAAGAGACTCTAGAAAGCAAGAGCATTCTTTTTGCTCTAAAGCAGAGTGTGTTTCATGGAAGAGAACTGTGCTGTGTGTTTCCCTTCAGAAATGTAGGTAAATCCCAGGCTCTGTGACTTCCTATAAGCAAGACTTCCTTTCAGGTAAACACAGTAACTTTTCAGCCCAAATGCAGCTACATCTTACACGAAGCTCACACGTTTCTTGCTCTTTACTGAAAAGCATTGGTTGTTAGAGAACCTGTGGATTGTATCTGTTTCAGAAGCAGAGTTGAACTAGATATGGTCCTTATGTGTAGGAAACACCTTTCATTTGTACTATGCACACTCATGTTTCCTGCTGTATTGGAGAATCTAGAAAGCAAAAGCGTGCTTCATGCTCTGAAGCAGAGTGTGTTTCCTGGATGAGAAATGTGCTGTGTGTTTCCCTTCAGAAATGGATGCAAATCCCAGGCTCTGTGTCTCGAACTAGCAAGAATTATTTTCAGGTAAACAGAGTCACTTTTTAGTTCGAAGAAGCTACATCATACAGAAAGCTCAAAGGTTTGTCGCTCTTAAGTGAAAGGATTGGGATTTAGTGGACCTGTGATTTGCATCCGTTTCAGAAGCAGAGTTGAACTAGATGTGGTCCATATGTGTAGGAAACACCGTTCTTTTATTCTAGCACAGTGACGTTTCTTGCTGTATTAGAGACCCTAGAAAGCAAGAGCTTGCTTCTTGCTCTAAAGCACAGTGTGTTTCATGGATGATAACTGTGCTTTGTATTTCAGTTCAGAAATGGAGTTAAATCCCAGGCTCTGTGTCTTCTTACAAGCAAGACTTCCTTTCAGGTAAAAACAGACACTTTTTAGCTCAAGTGAAGCTACATTGTTCACATAGCTCACATGTTTCTAGCTCTTAACTGAAAACCATTTGATGTTAGAGGACCCATTGTATCTATCAGTATCAGAAGCAGAGTTGAACTAGATATGGTCCTTATGTGTAGGAAACCCCATTCTTTTTGTCTCAGCACACTCACGTTTCCTGCTGTATTAGAGACTCTAGAAAGCAAGAGCGTGCTTCTTGCTCTAAAGCAGAGTGTGTTTCATGGGTGAGAAATATGCTTGGTGTTTCCCTTCAGAAATGGAGTTCAATCCCACGCTCTGTGTCTTCCTACAAGCAAGTCTTCGTTTCAGGCAAACGTAGTCAATTTTAAGCTCAAAGGAAGTTGCATCGTTAATGAAGCTCACACGTTTCTCGGTCTTAGCTGAAAATCATTGGATGATAGAGGACCCGTTGTTTGTATCTGTTTCAGAAGCAGAGTTGAACTAGATATGGTCCATATGTGTAGGAAACCCTGTTCTTTTCGTCTAAGTACAATCACATTTCTGCTGTATTAGAGACTCTAGAAAGCAAGAGCGTGCTTCTTGCTCTAAAGCAGAGTGTGTTTCATGGATGAGAACTGTGCTGTGTGTTTCCCTTCAGAAATGGAGTTAAATCCCAGGCTCTGTGTCTTTGTACAAGCAAGATTTCCTTTCAGGTAAAAACAGGCACTTTTCAGCTCAAATGCAGCCACATAGTTCACGAAGCTAACACGTTTCTTGCTCTTAACTGAAAAGCACTGGATGTTAGAGGACCTGTGGTTTGCATCAGTTTCAGAGGCAGAGTTGAACTAGAAATGATCCATATGTGTAGGAAACACCGTTCTTTTGTTCTAAGCACACTCACGTTTCCTTCTGTATTAGAGACTCTAGGAAGGAAGAGCGTGCTTCTTGCTCTAAAGCAGAGTGTGTTTCATTGACAAGAACTGTGCTGTGTGTTTGCTTTCAGAAATGGAGTTAAATCCCAGCCTCTGTGTTTTCCTACAAGCAAGCTTTCATTTCAGGTAAACACAGTCACTTTTCAGCTCAAAGGATCCTACATCGTTCACGAAGCTCACATGATTCTTGGTCTAAAGTGAAAATCATTGAATGTTAGAGGACCTGTGGTTTGTATCAGTTTCAGAAGCAGAATTGCACTAGATATGGTGCGTATGTGTAGGAAACCCCGTTCTTTTGGTCTGAGAACACTCAAGTTTCCTGCTGTATTAGAGATTTAAGAAAGCAAGAGCTTGCTTCTTGCTCTAAAGCAGAGTGTGTTTCATGGATGAGAACTGTGCTGTGTGTTTCCCTTCAGAAATGGAGTTAAATCTCAGTGTCTGTGTCTTCGTACAAGCAAGATTTCCTTTCAGGTAAAAACAGTCACTTTTCAGCTCAAATGCAGCCACATCGTTCACGAAGCTCACACGTTTCTTGCTTTTAACTGAAAAGCATTGGATATTAGAGGACCTGTGGTTTGCATCAGTTTCAGAGTCAGAGTTGAACTAGAAATGGTCCATATGTGTAGGAAACAGCGTTCTTTTGTTCTGAGCACACTCACGTTTCCTTCTGTGTTAGAGACTCTAGGAAGGAAGAGCATGCTTCTTGCACTAAAGCAGAGTGTGTGTCATGGATGATAACTGTGCTGTGTGTTTCCCTTCAGAAATGGAGTTAAATCCCAGGCTCTGTGTCTTCCTACAAGCAAGAATTCCTTTCACGTAAAAACAGTCACTTTTCAACTCAAAGGGAGCGACATTGTTAACAAAGCTCACACGTTTCTCGGTCTTAAGTAAAAACATTTGATGTTAGAGGACCCTTGGTTTGTATCATTTTCAGAAGCAGAGTTGAACTAGAAATGGTCCTTATTTGTAGGAAACACCTTTCATTTGTTCTAAGCACACTACCGTTGCCTGCTGTATTGGAGAATCTAGGAAGTAAGAACGTGCTTCTTGCTCTGAAGCAGAGTGTGTTTCATGGATGAGAACTATGCTGTGTGTTTCCGTTCAGAAATGGAGGTAAATCCCATGCTCTGTGTCTTCCTACAAGCAAGACTTCGTTTCAGGTAAACGCAGTCACTTTTAAGCTCAAAGAAAGATGAATCGTTAAAGATCCTCACACGTTTCTCGGTCTTAACTGAAAACCATTTGATGTTAGAGGACAGTTGGTTTCTATCAGTTTTAGAAGCAGAGTTGAACTAGAAATGGAACATATGTGTAGGAAACCTCGTTCTTTTGTTCCGAGTACACTCACGTTACCTGCTCTATTAGAGACTCTAGAAGGAAGAGCATGCTTCTTGCTCTAAAGCAGAGTATGTTTCATGGATGAGAACTGTGATGTGTGTTTTGCTTCAGAAATGGAGTTAAATCCCATGCTCTGTGTCTTCTTACAAGCAAGACTTTGTTTCAGGTAAAGGCAGACACTTTTCACCTCCAATGAAGCTACATTGTTCACCTAGCTCTCACGTTTCTCGCTCTTAACAGGAAAGCATTGGATGTTAGAGGACCGTTGGTTTCTATCAGGTTCAGAAGCAGAGTTGAACTATATATGGTCCTTATGTGTAGGAAACACCTTTCATATGTTCTAAGCACACTCATGTTTCCTGCTGTATTGGAGAAACTAGAAAGCAAGAGCGTGCTTCTTGCTCTGAAGCAGAGTGTGTTTCATGGATGAGAACTGTGGTGTCTGTTTCCCTTCAGAAATGGAAGCAAATCCCAAGCTCTGTGTCTTCGAACTATCAACAATCCTTTTCAGGTAAATACAGTCACTTTTTAGTTCGAAGAAGCTACATCGTTCAGAAAGCTCAAAGGTTTGTGGCTATTAACTAAAAGCATTGGATTTTAGTGTTCCTGTGGTTTGTATCAGTTTCAGAAGCAGAGTTGAACTAGATATGGTCCATATGTGTAGGAAACACCGCTCTTTTGTTCTGAGCACAGTCACGTTTCTTGCTGTATTAGAGACTCTAGAAAGGAAGAGCGTGCTTCTTGCTCTAAAGCAGAGTGTGTTTCATGGAAGGGAACTGTGCTGTGTGTTTCCCTTCAGAAATGGAGGTAAATCCCAGGCTTGGTGTCTTCCCCAAAGCAACACTTCCTTTCAGGTAAATACATTCAATTTTCAGCTCAAATGAAGCTACATCGTTCACGAAGCTCAAACGTTTCTCTGTCTTAACTGAAAAGCATTGGATGTTAGAGGACCTGTGGTTTGTATCAGTTTCAGAGGCAGAGTTGAACTAGATATGGTCCTTATGTGTAGGAAACACCGTTCTTTTGTTCTGAGCACACTCACGTTTCCTGCACTATTAGAGACCCTAGAAAGGAAGAGCGTGCTTCTTGCTCTAAAGCAGAGTATGTTTCATGGATGAGAACTGTGATGTGTGTTTCGCTTCAGAAATGGTGTTCAATCTCAGGCTCTGTGTCTTCTTACAAGCAAGACTTCGTTTCAGGTAAACGCAGACACATTTAAGCTAAGAAGCTACATTGTTCACCTATCTCACACGTTTCTCGCTCTTAACTGAAAAGCATTGGTTGTTAGAGGACCTGTGGTTTGTATCAGTTTCAGAAGCAGAGTTGATCTAGACATGGTCCATATGTGTAGGAAACACCGTTCTTTTGTTCTGAGCACACTCATGTTTCCTGCTGTATTTGAGACTCTAGAAAGCAATAGCGTGCTTCTTGCTCTGAAGCAGAGTGTGTTTCATGGATGAGAACTATGCTGTGTGTTTCCCTTCAGAAATGGAGGTAAATCCCAGGCTCTGTGTCTTCCTACAAGCAAGACTTTGTTTCAGGTAAATGCATTCAAGTTTCAGCTCAAAGGTGGCAACATCGTTTTCGAAGCTCACACGTTTCTCGCTCTTAAATGAAAAGCAATGGATATTAGAGGACCTGTGGTTTGAATCAGTATCAGAAGCAGAGTTGAACTAGATATGGTACATATGTGAAGGAAACCCCTTTCTTTTGGTGTAAGTACACTCATGTTTCCTGCTGAATTAGAGACTCTAGAAAGCAAGAGCATGCTTCTTCCTCTAAAGCAGAGTGTGTTTCATGGATGAGAACTGTGCTGTGTGTTTCGCTTCAGAAATGGAGTTAAATCCCATGCTCTGTGTTTTCTTCCAAGCAAGACTTCGTTTCAGGTAATGGCAGACACTTTTCAGCTCAAATGAAGCTACATTGTTCACGAAGCTCACATGTTTCTCGCTCTTAAATGAAAAGCATTGGATGTTAGCAGACCCGTGGTTTGTATGAGATTCAGAAGCAGAGTTGAACTAGATATGGTCCATATGTGTAGGAATCCCCGTTCTTTTTGTCTAAGTACACTCATATTTCCTGCTGCATAAGAGACTCTAGAAAGCAAGAGCATTCTTCTTGCTCTGAAGCAGAGTGTGTTTCATGGAAGAGAACTGTGCTGTGTGTTTCCCTTCAGAAATGGAGGTAAATCCAGCCTCTGTGTCTTTTTACAAGCAAGGCTTCATTTCAGGTAAACACATTCACATTTCAGCTCAAAGAAAGCTGCATTTTTAACAAAGCTCACACGTTTCTCGGTCTTAAGTAAAAACATTTGATGTTAGAGGACCCTTGGTTTCTATCAGTTTCAGAAGCAGAGTTGAACTAGAAATGGTCCTTATGTGTAGGAAACACCTTTCATTTGTTCTAAGCACACTACTGTTTCCTGCTGTATTGGAGAATCTCGGAAGCAAGAGCATGCTTCTTGCTCTGAAGCAGAGTGTGTTTCATGGATGAGAACTATGCTGTGTGTTTCCCTTCAGAAATGGAGGTAAATCCCAGGCTCTGTGTCTTCCTACAAGCAAGACTTCGTTTCAGGTAAACGCAGTCACTATTAAGCTCAAAGAAAGCTGAATCGTTAACGATCCTCACACGTTTCTCGGTCTTAACTGAAAACCATTGGATGTTAGAGGACGGTTGATTTCTATCAGTTTTAGAAGCAGAGTTGAACTAGAAATGGAACATATGTGTAGGAAACCTCGTTCTTTTGTTTTGAGTACACTCACGTTACCTGCCCTATTAGAGACTCTAGAAAGGAAGAGCATGCTTCTTGCTCTAAAGCAGAGTATGTTTCATGGATGAGAACTGTGATGTGTGTTTTGCTTCAATAATGGAGTTAAATCCCATGCTCTGTGTCTTCTTACAAGCAAGACTTTGTTTCAGGTAAAGGCAGACACTTTTCACCTCAAATGAAGCTACATTGTTCACTTAGCTCTCACGTTTCTCACTCTTAACAGGAAAGCATTGGATGTTAGAGGACCGTTGGTTTTCATCAGGTTCAGAAGCAGAGTTGAACTATATATGGTCCTTATGTGTAGGAAACACCTTTCATATGTTCTAAGCACACTCATGTTTCCTGTTGTATTGGAGAAACTAGAAAGCAAGAGCGTGTTTCTTGCTCTGAAGCAGAGTGTATTTCATGGATGAGAACTGTGGTGTCTGTTTCCCTTCAGAAATGGAAGCAAATCCCAAGCTCTGTGTCTTCGAACTATCAACAATTCTTTTCAGGTAAATACAGTCACTTTTTAGTTCAAAGAAGCTACATCGTTCAGAAAGCTCAAAGGTTTGTGGCTATTAACTAAAAGCATTGGATTTTAGTGTTCCTGTGGTTTGTATCAGTTTCAGAAGCAGAGTTGAACTAGATATGGTCCATATGTGTAGGAAACACCGCTCTTTTGTTCTGAGCACAGTCACGTTTCTTGCTGTATTAGAGACTCTAGAAAGGAAGAGCGCCCTTCTTGCTCTAAAGCAGAGTGTGTTTCATGGAAGGGAACTGTGCTGTGTGTTTCCCTTCAGAAATGGAGGTATATCCCAGGCTCGGTGTCTTCCCAAAAGCAACACTTCCTTTCAGGTAAATACATTCAATTTTCAGCTCAAATGAAGCTACATCGTTCACGAAGCTCACACGTTTCTCTGTCTTAACTGAAAAGCATTGGATGTTAGAGGACCTGTGGTTTGTATCAGTTTCAGAGGCAGAGTTGAACTAGATATGGTCCATATGTGAAGGAAACCCCTTTCTTTTGGTGTAAGTACACTCATGTTTCCTGCTGAATTAGAGACTCTAGAAAGCAAGAGCATGCTTCTTGCTCTAAAGCAGAGTGTGTTTCATGGATGAGAACTGTGCTGTGTGTTTCGCTTCAGAAATGGAGTTAAATCCCATGCTCTGTGTTTTCTTCCAAGCAAGACTTCGTTTCAGGTAATGGCAGACACTTTTCAGCTCAAAAGAAGCTACATTGTTCACGAAGCTCACATGTTTCTCGCTCTTAACTGAAAAGCATTGGATGTTAGCAGACCCGTGGTTTGTATGAGATTCAGAAGCAGAGTTGAACTAGATATGGTCCATATGTGTAGGAATCCCCGTTCTTTTTGTCGAAGTACACTCATATTTCCTGCTGTATAAGAGACTCTAGAAAGCAAGAGCATTCTTTTTGCTCTAAAGCAGAGTGTGTTTCATGGAAGAGAACTGTGCTGTGTGTTTCCCTTCAGAAATGTAGGTAAATCCCAGGCTCTGTGACTTCCTATAAGCAAGACTTCCTTTCAGGTAAACACAGTAACTTTTCAGCCCAAATGCAGCTACATCTTACACGAAGCTCACACGTTTCTTGCTCTTTACTGAAAAGCATTGGTTGTTAGAGAACCTGTGGATTGTATCTGTTTCAGAAGCAGAGTTGAACTAGATATGGTCCTTATGTGTAGGAAACACCTTTCATTTGTACTATGCACACTCATGTTTCCTGCTGTATTGGAGAATCTAGAAAGCAAAAGCGTGCTTCATGCTCTGAAGCAGAGTGTGTTTCCTGGATGAGAAATGTGCTGTGTGTTTCCCTTCAGAAATGGATGCAAATCCCAGGCTCTGTGTCTCGAACTAGCAAGAATTATTTTCAGGTAAACAGAGTCACTTTTTAGTTCGAAGAAGCTACATCATACAGAAAGCTCAAAGGTTTGTCGCTCTTAAGTGAAAGGATTGGGATTTAGTGGACCTGTGATTTGCATCCGTTTCAGAAGCAGAGTTGAACTAGATGTGGTCCATATGTGTAGGAAACACCGTTCTTTTATTCTAGCACAGTGACGTTTCTTGCTGTATTAGAGACCCTAGAAAGCAAGAGCTTGCTTCTTGCTCTAAAGCACAGTGTGTTTCATGGATGATAACTGTGCTTTGTATTTCAGTTCAGAAATGGAGTTAAATCCCAGGCTCTGTGTCTTCTTACAAGCAAGACTTCCTTTCAGGTAAAAACAGACACTTTTTAGCTCAAGTGAAGCTACATTGTTCACATAGCTCACATGTTTCTAGCTCTTAACTGAAAACCATTTGATGTTAGAGGACCCATTGTATCTATCAGTATCAGAAGCAGAGTTGAACTAGATATGGTCCTTATGTGTAGGAAACCCCATTCTTTTTGTCTCAGCACACTCACGTTTCCTGCTGTATTAGAGACTCTAGAAAGCAAGAGCGTGCTTCTTGCTCTAAAGCAGAGTGTGTTTCATGGGTGAGAAATATGCTTGGTGTTTCCCTTCAGAAATGGAGTTCAATCCCACGCTCTGTGTCTTCCTACAAGCAAGTCTTCGTTTCAGGCAAACGTAGTCAATTTTAAGCTCAAAGGAAGTTGCATCGTTAATGAAGCTCACACGTTTCTCGGTCTTAGCTGAAAATCATTGGATGATAGAGGACCCGTTGTTTGTATCTGTTTCAGAAGCAGAGTTGAACTAGATATGGTCCATATGTGTAGGAAACCCTGTTCTTTTCGTCTAAGTACAATCACATTTCTGCTGTATTAGAGACTCTAGAAAGCAAGAGCGTGCTTCTTGCTCTAAAGCAGAGTGTGTTTCATGGATGAGAACTGTGCTGTGTGTTTCCCTTCAGAAATGGAGTTAAATCCCAGGCTCTGTGTCTTTGTACAAGCAAGATTTCCTTTCAGGTAAAAACAGGCACTTTTCAGCTCAAATGCAGCCACATAGTTCACGAAGCTAACACGTTTCTTGCTCTTAACTGAAAAGCACTGGATGTTAGAGGACCTGTGGTTTGCATCAGTTTCAGAGGCAGAGTTGAACTAGAAATGATCCATATGTGTAGGAAACACCGTTCTTTTGTTCTAAGCACACTCACGTTTCCTTCTGTATTAGAGACTCTAGGAAGGAAGAGCGTGCTTCTTGCTCTAAAGCAGAGTGTGTTTCATTGACAAGAACTGTGCTGTGTGTTTGCTTTCAGAAATGGAGTTAAATCCCAGCCTCTGTGTTTTCCTACAAGCAAGCTTTCATTTCAGGTAAACACAGTCACTTTTCAGCTCAAAGGATCCTACATCGTTCACGAAGCTCACATGATTCTTGGTCTAAAGTGAAAATCATTGAATGTTAGAGGACCTGTGGTTTGTATCAGTTTCAGAAGCAGAATTGCACTAGATATGGTGCGTATGTGTAGGAAACCCCGTTCTTTTGGTCTGAGAACACTCAAGTTTCCTGCTGTATTAGAGATTTAAGAAAGCAAGAGCTTGCTTCTTGCTCTAAAGCAGAGTGTGTTTCATGGATGAGAACTGTGCTGTGTGTTTCCCTTCAGAAATGGAGTTAAATCTCAGTGTCTGTGTCTTCGTACAAGCAAGATTTCCTTTCAGGTAAAAACAGTCACTTTTCAGCTCAAATGCAGCCACATCGTTCACGAAGCTCACACGTTTCTTGCTTTTAACTGAAAAGCATTGGATATTAGAGGACCTGTGGTTTGCATCAGTTTCAGAGTCAGAGTTGAACTAGAAATGGTCCATATGTGTAGGAAACAGCGTTCTTTTGTTCTGAGCACACTCACGTTTCCTTCTGTGTTAGAGACTCTAGGAAGGAAGAGCATGCTTCTTGCACTAAAGCAGAGTGTGTGTCATGGATGATAACTGTGCTGTGTGTTTCCCTTCAGAAATGGAGTTAAATCCCAGGCTCTGTGTCTTCCTACAAGCAAGAATTCCTTTCACGTAAAAACAGTCACTTTTCAACTCAAAGGGAGCGACATTGTTAACAAAGCTCACACGTTTCTCGGTCTTAAGTAAAAACATTTGATGTTAGAGGACCCTTGGTTTGTATCATTTTCAGAAGCAGAGTTGAACTAGAAATGGTCCTTATTTGTAGGAAACACCTTTCATTTGTTCTAAGCACACTACCGTTGCCTGCTGTATTGGAGAATCTAGGAAGTAAGAACGTGCTTCTTGCTCTGAAGCAGAGTGTGTTTCATGGATGAGAACTATGCTGTGTGTTTCCGTTCAGAAATGGAGGTAAATCCCATGCTCTGTGTCTTCCTACAAGCAAGACTTCGTTTCAGGTAAACGCAGTCACTTTTAAGCTCAAAGAAAGATGAATCGTTAAAGATCCTCACACGTTTCTCGGTCTTAACTGAAAACCATTTGATGTTAGAGGACAGTTGGTTTCTATCAGTTTTAGAAGCAGAGTTGAACTAGAAATGGAACATATGTGTAGGAAACCTCGTTCTTTTGTTCCGAGTACACTCACGTTACCTGCTCTATTAGAGACTCTAGAAGGAAGAGCATGCTTCTTGCTCTAAAGCAGAGTATGTTTCATGGATGAGAACTGTGATGTGTGTTTTGCTTCAGAAATGGAGTTAAATCCCATGCTCTGTGTCTTCTTACAAGCAAGACTTTGTTTCAGGTAAAGGCAGACACTTTTCACCTCCAATGAAGCTACATTGTTCACCTAGCTCTCACGTTTCTCGCTCTTAACAGGAAAGCATTGGATGTTAGAGGACCGTTGGTTTCTATCAGGTTCAGAAGCAGAGTTGAACTATATATGGTCCTTATGTGTAGGAAACACCTTTCATATGTTCTAAGCACACTCATGTTTCCTGCTGTATTGGAGAAACTAGAAAGCAAGAGCGTGCTTCTTGCTCTGAAGCAGAGTGTGTTTCATGGATGAGAACTGTGGTGTCTGTTTCCCTTCAGAAATGGAAGCAAATCCCAAGCTCTGTGTCTTCGAACTATCAACAATCCTTTTCAGGTAAATACAGTCACTTTTTAGTTCGAAGAAGCTACATCGTTCAGAAAGCTCAAAGGTTTGTGGCTATTAACTAAAAGCATTGGATTTTAGTGTTCCTGGGGTTTGTATCAGTTTCAGAAGCAGAGTTGAACTAGATATGGTCCATATGTGTAGGAAACACCGCTCTTTTGTTCTGAGCACAGTCACGTTTCTTGCTGTATTAGAGACTCTAGAAAGGAAGAGCGTGCTTCTTGCTCTAAAGCAGAGTGTGTTTCATGGAAGGGAACTGTGCTGTGTGTTTCCCTTCAGAAATGGAGGTAAATCCCAGGCTTGGTGTCTTCCCCAAAGCAACACTTCCTTTCAGGTAAATACATTCAATTTTCAGCTCAAATGAAGCTACATCGTTCACGAAGCTCAAACGTTTCTCTGTCTTAACTGAAAAGCATTGGATGTTAGAGGACCTGTGGTTTGTATCAGTTTCAGAGGCAGAGTTGAACTAGATATGGTCCTTATGTGTAGGAAACACCGTTCTTTTGTTCTGAGCACACTCACGTTTCCTGCACTATTAGAGACCCTAGAAAGGAAGAGCGTGCTTCTTGCTCTAAAGCAGAGTATGTTTCATGGATGAGAACTGTGATGTGTGTTTCGCTTCAGAAATGGTGTTCAATCTCAGGCTCTGTGTCTTCTTACAAGCAAGACTTCGTTTCAGGTAAACGCAGACACATTTAAGCTAAGAAGCTACATTGTTCACCTATCTCACACGTTTCTCGCTCTTAACTGAAAAGCATTGGTTGTTAGAGGACCTGTGGTTTGTATCAGTTTCAGAAGCAGAGTTGATCTAGACATGGTCCATATGTGTAGGAAACACCGTTCTTTTGTTCTGAGCACACTCATGTTTCCTGCTGTATTTGAGACTCTAGAAAGCAATAGCGTGCTTCTTGCTCTGAAGCAGAGTGTGTTTCATGGATGAGAACTATGCTGTGTGTTTCCCTTCAGAAATGGAGGTAAATCCCAGGCTCTGTGTCTTCCTACAAGCAAGACTTTGTTTCAGGTAAATGCATTCAAGTTTCAGCTCAAAGGTGGCAACATCGTTTTCGAAGCTCACACGTTTCTCGCTCTTAAATGAAAAGCAATGGATATTAGAGGACCTGTGGTTTGAATCAGTATCAGAAGCAGAGTTGAACTAGATATGGTACATATGTGAAGGAAACCCCTTTCTTTTGGTGTAAGTACACTCATGTTTCCTGCTGAATTAGAGACTCTAGAAAGCAAGAGCATGCTTCTTCCTCTAAAGCAGAGTGTGTTTCATGGATGAGAACTGTGCTGTGTGTTTCGCTTCAGAAATGGAGTTAAATCCCATGCTCTGTGTTTTCTTCCAAGCAAGACTTCGTTTCAGGTAATGGCAGACACTTTTCAGCTCAAATGAAGCTACATTGTTCACGAAGCTCACATGTTTCTCGCTCTTAAATGAAAAGCATTGGATGTTAGCAGACCCGTGGTTTGTATGAGATTCAGAAGCAGAGTTGAACTAGATATGGTCCATATGTGTAGGAATCCCCGTTCTTTTTGTCTAAGTACACTCATATTTCCTGCTGCATAAGAGACTCTAGAAAGCAAGAGCATTCTTCTTGCTCTGAAGCAGAGTGTGTTTCATGGAAGAGAACTGTGCTGTGTGTTTCCCTTCAGAAATGGAGGTAAATCCAGCCTCTGTGTCTTTTTACAAGCAAGGCTTCATTTCAGGTAAACACATTCACATTTCAGCTCAAAGAAAGCTGCATTTTTAACAAAGCTCACACGTTTCTCGGTCTTAAGTAAAAACATTTGATGTTAGAGGACCCTTGGTTTCTATCAGTTTCAGAAGCAGAGTTGAACTAGAAATGGTCCTTATGTGTAGGAAACACCTTTCATTTGTTCTAAGCACACTACTGTTTCCTGCTGTATTGGAGAATCTCGGAAGCAAGAGCATGCTTCTTGCTCTGAAGCAGAGTGTGTTTCATGGATGAGAACTATGCTGTGTGTTTCCCTTCAGAAATGGAGGTAAATCCCAGGCTCTGTGTCTTCCTACAAGCAAGACTTCGTTTCAGGTAAACGCAGTCACTATTAAGCTCAAAGAAAGCTGAATCGTTAACGATCCTCACACGTTTCTCGGTCTTAACTGAAAACCATTGGATGTTAGAGGACGGTTGATTTCTATCAGTTTTAGAAGCAGAGTTGAACTAGAAATGGAACATATGTGTAGGAAACCTCGTTCTTTTGTTTTGAGTACACTCACGTTACCTGCCCTATTAGAGACTCTAGAAAGGAAGAGCATGCTTCTTGCTCTAAAGCAGAGTATGTTTCATGGATGAGAACTGTGATGTGTGTTTTGCTTCAATAATGGAGTTAAATCCCATGCTCTGTGTCTTCTTACAAGCAAGACTTTGTTTCAGGTAAAGGCAGACACTTTTCACCTCAAATGAAGCTACATTGTTCACTTAGCTCTCACGTTTCTCACTCTTAACAGGAAAGCATTGGATGTTAGAGGACCGTTGGTTTTCATCAGGTTCAGAAGCAGAGTTGAACTATATATGGTCCTTATGTGTAGGAAACACCTTTCATATGTTCTAAGCACACTCATGTTTCCTGTTGTATTGGAGAAACTAGAAAGCAAGAGCGTGTTTCTTGCTCTGAAGCAGAGTGTATTTCATGGATGAGAACTGTGGTGTCTGTTTCCCTTCAGAAATGGAAGCAAATCCCAAGCTCTGTGTCTTCGAACTATCAACAATTCTTTTCAGGTAAATACAGTCACTTTTTAGTTCAAAGAAGCTACATCGTTCAGAAAGCTCAAAGGTTTGTGGCTATTAACTAAAAGCATTGGATTTTAGTGTTCCTGTGGTTTGTATCAGTTTCAGAAGCAGAGTTGAACTAGATATGGTCCATATGTGTAGGAAACACCGCTCTTTTGTTCTGAGCACAGTCACGTTTCTTGCTGTATTAGAGACTCTAGAAAGGAAGAGCGCCCTTCTTGCTCTAAAGCAGAGTGTGTTTCATGGAAGGGAACTGTGCTGTGTGTTTCCCTTCAGAAATGGAGGTATATCCCAGGCTCGGTGTCTTCCCAAAAGCAACACTTCCTTTCAGGTAAATACATTCAATTTTCAGCTCAAATGAAGCTACATCGTTCACGAAGCTCACACGTTTCTCTGTCTTAACTGAAAAGCATTGGATGTTAGAGGACCTGTGGTTTGTATCAGTTTCAGAGGCAGAGTTGAACTAGATATGGTCCATATGTGAAGGAAACCCCTTTCTTTTGGTGTAAGTACACTCATGTTTCCTGCTGAATTAGAGACTCTAGAAAGCAAGAGCATGCTTCTTGCTCTAAAGCAGAGTGTGTTTCATGGATGAGAACTGTGCTGTGTGTTTCGCTTCAGAAATGGAGTTAAATCCCATGCTCTGTGTTTTCTTCCAAGCAAGACTTCGTTTCAGGTAATGGCAGACACTTTTCAGCTCAAAAGAAGCTACATTGTTCACGAAGCTCACATGTTTCTCGCTCTTAACTGAAAAGCATTGGATGTTAGCAGACCCGTGGTTTGTATGAGATTCAGAAGCAGAGTTGAACTAGATATGGTCCATATGTGTAGGAATCCCCGTTCTTTTTGTCGAAGTACACTCATATTTCCTGCTGTATAAGAGACTCTAGAAAGCAAGAGCATTCTTTTTGCTCTAAAGCAGAGTGTGTTTCATGGAAGAGAACTGTGCTGTGTGTTTCCCTTCAGAAATGTAGGTAAATCCCAGGCTCTGTGACTTCCTATAAGCAAGACTTCCTTTCAGGTAAACACAGTAACTTTTCAGCCCAAATGCAGCTACATCTTACACGAAGCTCACACGTTTCTTGCTCTTTACTGAAAAGCATTGGTTGTTAGAGAACCTGTGGATTGTATCTGTTTCAGAAGCAGAGTTGAACTAGATATGGTCCTTATGTGTAGGAAACACCTTTCATTTGTACTATGCACACTCATGTTTCCTGCTGTATTGGAGAATCTAGAAAGCAAAAGCGTGCTTCATGCTCTGAAGCAGAGTGTGTTTCCTGGATGAGAAATGTGCTGTGTGTTTCCCTTCAGAAATGGATGCAAATCCCAGGCTCTGTGTCTCGAACTAGCAAGAATTATTTTCAGGTAAACAGAGTCACTTTTTAGTTCGAAGAAGCTACATCATACAGAAAGCTCAAAGGTTTGTCGCTCTTAAGTGAAAGGATTGGGATTTAGTGGACCTGTGATTTGCATCCGTTTCAGAAGCAGAGTTGAACTAGATGTGGTCCATATGTGTAGGAAACACCGTTCTTTTATTCTAGCACAGTGACGTTTCTTGCTGTATTAGAGACCCTAGAAAGCAAGAGCTTGCTTCTTGCTCTAAAGCACAGTGTGTTTCATGGATGATAACTGTGCTTTGTATTTCAGTTCAGAAATGGAGTTAAATCCCAGGCTCTGTGTCTTCTTACAAGCAAGACTTCCTTTCAGGTAAAAACAGACACTTTTTAGCTCAAGTGAAGCTACATTGTTCACATAGCTCACATGTTTCTAGCTCTTAACTGAAAACCATTTGATGTTAGAGGACCCATTGTATCTATCAGTATCAGAAGCAGAGTTGAACTAGATATGGTCCTTATGTGTAGGAAACCCCATTCTTTTTGTCTCAGCACACTCACGTTTCCTGCTGTATTAGAGACTCTAGAAAGCAAGAGCGTGCTTCTTGCTCTAAAGCAGAGTGTGTTTCATGGGTGAGAAATATGCTTGGTGTTTCCCTTCAGAAATGGAGTTCAATCCCACGCTCTGTGTCTTCCTACAAGCAAGTCTTCGTTTCAGGCAAACGTAGTCAATTTTAAGCTCAAAGGAAGTTGCATCGTTAATGAAGCTCACACGTTTCTCGGTCTTAGCTGAAAATCATTGGATGATAGAGGACCCGTTGTTTGTATCTGTTTCAGAAGCAGAGTTGAACTAGATATGGTCCATATGTGTAGGAAACCCTGTTCTTTTCGTCTAAGTACAATCACATTTCTGCTGTATTAGAGACTCTAGAAAGCAAGAGCGTGCTTCTTGCTCTAAAGCAGAGTGTGTTTCATGGATGAGAACTGTGCTGTGTGTTTCCCTTCAGAAATGGAGTTAAATCCCAGGCTCTGTGTCTTCGTACAAGCAAGATTTCCTTTCAGGTAAAAACAGGCACTTTTCAGCTCAAATGCAGCCACATAGTTCACGAAGCTAACACGTTTCTTGCTCTTAACTGAAAAGCACTGGATGTTAGAGGACCTGTGGTTTGCATCAGTTTCAGAGTCAGAGTTGAACTAGAAATGATCCATATGTGTAGGAAACACCGTTCTTTTGTTCTAAGCACACTCACGTTTCCTTCTGTATTAGAGACTCTAGGAAGGAAGAGCGTGCTTCTTGCTCTAAAGCAGAGTGTGTTTCATTGACAAGAAATGTGCTGTGTGTTTGCTTTCAGAAATGGAGTTAAATCCCAGCCTCTGTGTTTTCCTACAAGCAAGCTTTCATTTCAGGTAAACACAGTCACTTTTCAGCTCAAAGGATCCTACATCGTTCACGAAGCTCACACGATTCTTGGTCTAAAGTGAAAATCATTGAATGTTAGAGGACCTGTGGTTTGTATCAGTTTCAGAAGCAGAATTGCACTAGATATGGTGCGTATTTGTAGGAAACACCTTTCATTTGTTCTAAGCACACTACCGTTGCCTGCTGTATTGGAGAATCTAGGAAGTAAGAACGTGCTTCTTGCTCTGAAGCAGAGTGTGTTTCATGGATGAGAACTATGCTGTGTGTTTCCGTTCAGAAATGGAGGTAAATCCCATGCTCTGTGTCTTCCTACAAGCAAGACTTCGTTTCAGGTAAACGCAGTCACTTTTAAGCTCAAAGAAAGATGAATCGTTAAAGATCCTCACACGTTTCTCGGTCTTAACTGAAAACCATTTGATGTTAGAGGACAGTTGGTTTCTATCAGTTTTAGAAGCAGAGTTGAACTAGAAATGGAACATATGTGTAGGAAACCTCGTTCTTTTGTTCCGAGTACACTCACGTTACCTGCTCTATTAGAGACTCTAGAAGGAAGAGCATGCTTCTTGCTCTAAAGCAGAGTATGTTTCATGGATGAGAACTGTGATGTGTGTTTTGCTTCAGAAATGGAGTTAAATCCCATGCTCTGTGTCTTCTTACAAGCAAGACTTTGTTTCAGGTAAAGGCAGACACTTTTCACCTCCAATGAAGCTACATTGTTCACCTAGCTCTCACGTTTCTCGCTCTTAACAGGAAAGCATTGGATGTTAGAGGACCGTTGGTTTCTATCAGGTTCAGAAGCAGAGTTGAACTATATATGGTCCTTATGTGTAGGAAACACTTTTTATTTGTTCTAAGCACACTCACGTTTCCTGCTCTATTGGAGAATCTAAAAAGCAAGAGCGTGCTTCTTGCTCTGAAGCAGAGTGGTTTTCATGGATGAGAACTGTGCTGTGTGTTTCCCTTCAGAAATGGAAGCTAATCCCAGGCTCTGTGTCTTCGAACTAGCAAGAATTCTTTTCAGGTAAACACAGTCACTTATTAATTTGAAGAAGCTACATCTTTCAGAAACCTCACAGGTTTGTCGCTCTTAACTGAAAGGATTGGATGTTAGTGGAACTATGGTTTGTATCATTTTCAGAAGCAGAGTTGAACTAGATATGGACCATATGTGTAGGAAACCCCGTTCTTTTGGTGTAAGTACACTCACGTTTCCTGCTGAATTAGAGACTCTAGAAATCAAGAGCATGCTTCTTGCTCTAAAGCAGAGTTTGTTACATGGATGAGAACTGTGATGTGTGTTTCAGTTCAGAAATCGAATTAAATCCCAGGCTCTGTGTCTTCCTACAAGCAAGAATTCGTTTCAGGTAAACACAGTCACTTTTCAGTTCAAATGAAGCTACATTGTTCACCTAGCTCTCACGTTTCTCGCTCTTCACAGGAAAGCATTGGATGTTAGAGGACCGTTGGTTTCTATCAGGTTCAGAAGCAGAGTTGAACTATATATGGTCCTTATGTGTAGGAAACACCTTTCATATGTTCTAAGCACACTCATGTTTCCTGCTGTATTGGAGAAACTAGAAAGCAAGAGCGTGCTTCTTGCTCTGAAGCAGAGTGTGTTCCATGGATGAGAACTGTGGTGTCTGTTTCCCTTCAGAAATGGAAGCAAATCCCAAGCTCTGTGTCTTCGAACTATCAACAATCCTTTTCAGGTAAATACAGTCACTTTTTAGTTCGAAGAAGCTACATCGTTCAGAAAGCTCAAAGGTTTGTGGCTATTAACTAAAAGCATTGGATTTTAGTGTTCCTGTGGTTTGTATCAGTTTCAGAAGCAGAGTTGAACTAGATATGGTCCATATGTGTAGGAAACACCGCTCTTTTGTTCTGAGCACAGTCACGTTTCTTGCTGTATTAGAGACTCTAGAAAGGAAGAGCGTGCTTCTTGCTCTAAAGCAGAGTGTGTTTCATGGAAGGGAACTGTGCTGTGTGTTTCCCTTCAGAAATGGAGGTAAATCCCAGGCTTGGTGTCTTCCCCAAAGCAACACTTCCTTTCAGGTAAATACATTCAATTTTCAGCTCAAATGAAGCTACATCGTTCACGAAGCTCAAACGTTTCTCTGTCTTAACTGAAAAGCATTGGATGTTAGAGGACCTGTGGTTTGTATCAGTTTCAGAGGCAGAGTTGAACTAGATATGGTCCTTATGTGTAGGAAACACCGTTCTTTTGTTCTGAGCACACTCACGTTTCCTGCACTATTAGAGACCCTAGAAAGGAAGAGCGTGCTTCTTGCTCTAAAGCAGAGTATGTTTCATGGATGAGAACTGTGATGTGTGTTTCGCTTCAGAAATGGTGTTCAATCTCAGGCTCTGTGTCTTCTTACAAGCAAGACTTCGTTTCAGGTAAACGCAGACACATTTAAGCTAAGAAGCTACATTGTTCACCTATCTCACACGTTTCTCGCTCTTAACTGAAAAGCATTGGTTGTTAGAGGACCTGTGGTTTGTATCAGTTTCAGAAGCAGAGTTGATCTAGACATGGTCCATATGTGTAGGAAACACCGTTCTTTTGTTCTGAGCACACTCATGTTTCCTGCTGTATTTGAGACTCTAGAAAGCAATAGCGTGCTTCTTGCTCTGAAGCAGAGTGTGTTTCATGGATGAGAACTATGCTGTGTGTTTCCCTTCAGAAATGGAGGTAAATCCCAGGCTCTGTGTCTTCCTACAAGCAAGACTTTGTTTCAGGTAAATGCATTCAAGTTTCAGCTCAAAGGTGGCAACATCGTTTTCGAAGCTCACACGTTTCTCGCTCTTAAATGAAAAGCAATGGATATTAGAGGACCTGTGGTTTGAATCAGTATCAGAAGCAGAGTTGAACTAGATATGGTACATATGTGAAGGAAACCCCTTTCTTTTGGTGTAAGTACACTCATGTTTCCTGCTGAATTAGAGACTCTAGAAAGCAAGAGCATGCTTCTTCCTCTAAAGCAGAGTGTGTTTCATGGATGAGAACTGTGCTGTGTGTTTCGCTTCAGAAATGGAGTTAAATCCCATGCTCTGTGTTTTCTTCCAAGCAAGACTTCGTTTCAGGTAATGGCAGACACTTTTCAGCTCAAATGAAGCTACATTGTTCACGAAGCTCACATGTTTCTCGCTCTTAAATGAAAAGCATTGGATGTTAGCAGACCCGTGGTTTGTATGAGATTCAGAAGCAGAGTTGAACTAGATATGGTCCATATGTGTAGGAATCCCCGTTCTTTTTGTCTAAGTACACTCATATTTCCTGCTGCATAAGAGACTCTAGAAAGCAAGAGCATTCTTCTTGCTCTGAAGCAGAGTGTGTTTCATGGAAGAGAACTGTGCTGTGTGTTTCCCTTCAGAAATGGAGGTAAATCCAGCCTCTGTGTCTTTTTACAAGCAAGGCTTCATTTCAGGTAAACACATTCACATTTCAGCTCAAAGAAAGCTGCATTTTTAACAAAGCTCACACGTTTCTCGGTCTTAAGTAAAAACATTTGATGTTAGAGGACCCTTGGTTTCTATCAGTTTCAGAAGCAGAGTTGAACTAGAAATGGTCCTTATGTGTAGGAAACACCTTTCATTTGTTCTAAGCACACTACTGTTTCCTGCTGTATTGGAGAATCTCGGAAGCAAGAGCATGCTTCTTGCTCTGAAGCAGAGTGTGTTTCATGGATGAGAACTATGCTGTGTGTTTCCCTTCAGAAATGGAGGTAAATCCCAGGCTCTGTGTCTTCCTACAAGCAAGACTTCGTTTCAGGTAAACGCAGTCACTATTAAGCTCAAAGAAAGCTGAATCGTTAACGATCCTCACACGTTTCTCGGTCTTAACTGAAAACCATTGGATGTTAGAGGACGGTTGATTTCTATCAGTTTTAGAAGCAGAGTTGAACTAGAAATGGAACATATGTGTAGGAAACCTCGTTCTTTTGTTTTGAGTACACTCACGTTACCTGCCCTATTAGAGACTCTAGAAAGGAAGAGCATGCTTCTTGCTCTAAAGCAGAGTATGTTTCATGGATGAGAACTGTGATGTGTGTTTTGCTTCAATAATGGAGTTAAATCCCATGCTCTGTGTCTTCTTACAAGCAAGACTTTGTTTCAGGTAAAGGCAGACACTTTTCACCTCAAATGAAGCTACATTGTTCACTTAGCTCTCACGTTTCTCACTCTTAACAGGAAAGCATTGGATGTTAGAGGACCGTTGGTTTTCATCAGGTTCAGAAGCAGAGTTGAACTATATATGGTCCTTATGTGTAGGAAACACCTTTCATATGTTCTAAGCACACTCATGTTTCCTGTTGTATTGGAGAAACTAGAAAGCAAGAGCGTGTTTCTTGCTCTGAAGCAGAGTGTATTTCATGGATGAGAACTGTGGTGTCTGTTTCCCTTCAGAAATGGAAGCAAATCCCAAGCTCTGTGTCTTCGAACTATCAACAATTCTTTTCAGGTAAATACAGTCACTTTTTAGTTCAAAGAAGCTACATCGTTCAGAAAGCTCAAAGGTTTGTGGCTATTAACTAAAAGCATTGGATTTTAGTGTTCCTGTGGTTTGTATCAGTTTCAGAAGCAGAGTTGAACTAGATATGGTCCATATGTGTAGGAAACACCGCTCTTTTGTTCTGAGCACAGTCACGTTTCTTGCTGTATTAGAGACTCTAGAAAGGAAGAGCGCCCTTCTTGCTCTAAAGCAGAGTGTGTTTCATGGAAGGGAACTGTGCTGTGTGTTTCCCTTCAGAAATGGAGGTATATCCCAGGCTCGGTGTCTTCCCAAAAGCAACACTTCCTTTCAGGTAAATACATTCAATTTTCAGCTCAAATGAAGCTACATCGTTCACGAAGCTCACACGTTTCTCTGTCTTAACTGAAAAGCATTGGATGTTAGAGGACCTGTGGTTTGTATCAGTTTCAGAGGCAGAGTTGAACTAGATATGGTCCATATGTGAAGGAAACCCCTTTCTTTTGGTGTAAGTACACTCATGTTTCCTGCTGAATTAGAGACTCTAGAAAGCAAGAGCATGCTTCTTGCTCTAAAGCAGAGTGTGTTTCATGGATGAGAACTGTGCTGTGTGTTTCGCTTCAGAAATGGAGTTAAATCCCATGCTCTGTGTTTTCTTCCAAGCAAGACTTCGTTTCAGGTAATGGCAGACACTTTTCAGCTCAAAAGAAGCTACATTGTTCACGAAGCTCACATGTTTCTCGCTCTTAACTGAAAAGCATTGGATGTTAGCAGACCCGTGGTTTGTATGAGATTCAGAAGCAGAGTTGAACTAGATATGGTCCATATGTGTAGGAATCCCCGTTCTTTTTGTCGAAGTACACTCATATTTCCTGCTGTATAAGAGACTCTAGAAAGCAAGAGCATTCTTTTTGCTCTAAAGCAGAGTGTGTTTCATGGAAGAGAACTGTGCTGTGTGTTTCCCTTCAGAAATGTAGGTAAATCCCAGGCTCTGTGACTTCCTATAAGCAAGACTTCCTTTCAGGTAAACACAGTAACTTTTCAGCCCAAATGCAGCTACATCTTACACGAAGCTCACACGTTTCTTGCTCTTTACTGAAAAGCATTGGTTGTTAGAGAACCTGTGGATTGTATCTGTTTCAGAAGCAGAGTTGAACTAGATATGGTCCTTATGTGTAGGAAACACCTTTCATTTGTACTATGCACACTCATGTTTCCTGCTGTATTGGAGAATCTAGAAAGCAAAAGCGTGCTTCATGCTCTGAAGCAGAGTGTGTTTCCTGGATGAGAAATGTGCTGTGTGTTTCCCTTCAGAAATGGATGCAAATCCCAGGCTCTGTGTCTCGAACTAGCAAGAATTATTTTCAGGTAAACAGAGTCACTTTTTAGTTCGAAGAAGCTACATCATACAGAAAGCTCAAAGGTTTGTCGCTCTTAAGTGAAAGGATTGGGATTTAGTGGACCTGTGATTTGCATCCGTTTCAGAAGCAGAGTTGAACTAGATGTGGTCCATATGTGTAGGAAACACCGTTCTTTTATTCTAGCACAGTGACGTTTCTTGCTGTATTAGAGACCCTAGAAAGCAAGAGCTTGCTTCTTGCTCTAAAGCACAGTGTGTTTCATGGATGATAACTGTGCTTTGTATTTCAGTTCAGAAATGGAGTTAAATCCCAGGCTCTGTGTCTTCTTACAAGCAAGACTTCCTTTCAGGTAAAAACAGACACTTTTTAGCTCAAGTGAAGCTACATTGTTCACATAGCTCACATGTTTCTAGCTCTTAACTGAAAACCATTTGATGTTAGAGGACCCATTGTATCTATCAGTATCAGAAGCAGAGTTGAACTAGATATGGTCCTTATGTGTAGGAAACCCCATTCTTTTTGTCTCAGCACACTCACGTTTCCTGCTGTATTAGAGACTCTAGAAAGCAAGAGCGTGCTTCTTGCTCTAAAGCAGAGTGTGTTTCATGGGTGAGAAATATGCTTGGTGTTTCCCTTCAGAAATGGAGTTCAATCCCACGCTCTGTGTCTTCCTACAAGCAAGTCTTCGTTTCAGGCAAACGTAGTCAATTTTAAGCTCAAAGGAAGTTGCATCGTTAATGAAGCTCACACGTTTCTCGGTCTTAGCTGAAAATCATTGGATGATAGAGGACCCGTTGTTTGTATCTGTTTCAGAAGCAGAGTTGAACTAGATATGGTCCATATGTGTAGGAAACCCTGTTCTTTTCGTCTAAGTACAATCACATTTCTGCTGTATTAGAGACTCTAGAAAGCAAGAGCGTGCTTCTTGCTCTAAAGCAGAGTATGTTTCATGGATGAGAACTGTGATGTGTGTTTCGCTTCAGAAATGGTGTTCAATCTCAGGCTCTGTGTCTTCTTACAAGCAAGACTTCGTTTCAGGTAAACGCAGACACATTTAAGCTAAGAAGCTACATTGTTCACCTATCTCACACGTTTCTCGCTCTTAACTGAAAAGCATTGGTTGTTAGAGGACCTGTGGTTTGTATCAGTTTCAGAAGCAGAGTTGATCTAGACATGGTCCATATGTGTAGGAAACACCGTTCTTTTGTTCTGAGCACACTCATGTTTCCTGCTGTATTTGAGACTCTAGAAAGCAATAGCGTGCTTCTTGCTCTGAAGCAGAGTGTGTTTCATGGATGAGAACTATGCTGTGTGTTTCCCTTCAGAAATGGAGGTAAATCCCAGGCTCTGTGTCTTCCTACAAGCAAGACTTTGTTTCAGGTAAATGCATTCAAGTTTCAGCTCAAAGGTGGCAACATCGTTTTCGAAGCTCACACGTTTCTCGCTCTTAAATGAAAAGCAATGGATATTAGAGGACCTGTGGTTTGAATCAGTATCAGAAGCAGAGTTGAACTAGATATGGTACATATGTGAAGGAAACCCCTTTCTTTTGGTGTAAGTACACTCATGTTTCCTGCTGAATTAGAGACTCTAGAAAGCAAGAGCATGCTTCTTCCTCTAAAGCAGAGTGTGTTTCATGGATGAGAACTGTGCTGTGTGTTTCGCTTCAGAAATGGAGTTAAATCCCATGCTCTGTGTTTTCTTCCAAGCAAGACTTCGTTTCAGGTAATGGCAGACACTTTTCAGCTCAAATGAAGCTACATTGTTCACGAAGCTCACATGTTTCTCGCTCTTAAATGAAAAGCATTGGATGTTAGCAGACCCGTGGTTTGTATGAGATTCAGAAGCAGAGTTGAACTAGATATGGTCCATATGTGTAGGAATCCCCGTTCTTTTTGTCTAAGTACACTCATATTTCCTGCTGCATAAGAGACTCTAGAAAGCAAGAGCATTCTTCTTGCTCTGAAGCAGAGTGTGTTTCATGGAAGAGAACTGTGCTGTGTGTTTCCCTTCAGAAATGGAGGTAAATCCAGCCTCTGTGTCTTTTTACAAGCAAGGCTTCATTTCAGGTAAACACATTCACATTTCAGCTCAAAGAAAGCTGCATTTTTAACAAAGCTCACACGTTTCTCGGTCTTAAGTAAAAACATTTGATGTTAGAGGACCCTTGGTTTCTATCAGTTTCAGAAGCAGAGTTGAACTAGAAATGGTCCTTATGTGTAGGAAACACCTTTCATTTGTTCTAAGCACACTACTGTTTCCTGCTGTATTGGAGAATCTCGGAAGCAAGAGCATGCTTCTTGCTCTGAAGCAGAGTGTGTTTCATGGATGAGAACTATGCTGTGTGTTTCCCTTCAGAAATGGAGGTAAATCCCAGGCTCTGTGTCTTCCTACAAGCAAGACTTCGTTTCAGGTAAACGCAGTCACTATTAAGCTCAAAGAAAGCTGAATCGTTAACGATCCTCACACGTTTCTCGGTCTTAACTGAAAACCATTGGATGTTAGAGGACGGTTGATTTCTATCAGTTTTAGAAGCAGAGTTGAACTAGAAATGGAACATATGTGTAGGAAACCTCGTTCTTTTGTTTTGAGTACACTCACGTTACCTGCCCTATTAGAGACTCTAGAAGGAAGAGCATGCTTCTTGCTCTAAAGCAGAGTATGTTTCATGGATGAGAACTGTGATGTGTGTTTTGCTTCAATAATGGAGTTAAATCCCATGCTCTGTGTCTTCTTACAAGCAAGACTTTGTTTCAGGTAAAGGCAGACACTTTTCACCTCAAATGAAGCTACATTGTTCACTTAGCTCTCACGTTTCTCGCTCTTAACAGGAAAGCATTGGATGTTAGAGGACCGTTGGTTTCTATCAGGTTCAGAAGCAGAGTTGAACTATATATGGTCCTTATGTGTAGGAAACACCTTTCATATGTTCTAAGCACACTCATGTTTCCTGTTGTATTGGAGAAACTAGAAAGCAAGAGCGTGTTTCTTGCTCTGAAGCAGAGTGTGTTTCATGGATGAGAACTGTGGTGTCTGTTTCCCTTCAGAAATGGAAGCAAATCCCAAGCTCTGTGTCTTCGAACTATCAACAATCCTTTTCAGGTAAATACAGTCACTTTTTAGTTCGAAGAAGCTACATCGTTCAGAAAGCTCAAAGGTTTGTGGCTATTAACTAAAAGCATTGGATTTTAGTGTTCCTGTGGTTTGTATCAGTTTCAGAAGCAGAGTTGAACTAGATATGGTCCATATGTGTAGGAAACACCGCTCTTTTGTTCTGAGCACAGTCACGTTTCTTGCTGTATTAGAGACTCTAGAAAGGAAGAGCGTGCTTCTTGCTCTAAAGCAGAGTGTGTTTCATGGAAGGGAACTGTGCTGTGTGTTTCCCTTCAGAAATGGAGGTAAATCCCAGGCTTGGTGTCTTCCCCAAAGCAACACTTCCTTTCAGGTAAATACATTCAATTTTCAGCTCAAATGAAGCTACATCGTTCACGAAGCTCAAACGTTTCTCTGTCTTAACTGAAAAGCATTGGATGTTAGAGGACCTGTGGTTTGTATCAGTTTCAGAGGCAGAGTTGAACTAGATATGGTCCTTATGTGTAGGAAACACCGTTCTTTTGTTCTGAGCACACTCACGTTTCCTGCACTATTAGAGACCCTAGAAAGGAAGAGCGTGCTTCTTGCTCTAAAGCAGAGTATGTTTCATGGATGAGAACTGTGATGTGTGTTTCGCTTCAGAAATGGTGTTCAATCTCAGGCTCTGTGTCTTCTTACAAGCAAGACTTCGTTTCAGGTAAACGCAGACACATTTAAGCTAAGAAGCTACATTGTTCACCTATCTCACACGTTTCTCGCTCTTAACTGAAAAGCATTGGTTGTTAGAGGACCTGTGGTTTGTATCAGTTTCAGAAGCAGAGTTGATCTAGACATGGTCCATATGTGTAGGAAACACCGTTCTTTTGTTCTGAGCACACTCATGTTTCCTGCTGTATTTGAGACTCTAGAAAGCAATAGCGTGCTTCTTGCTCTGAAGCAGAGTGTGTTTCATGGATGAGAACTATGCTGTGTGTTTCCCTTCAGAAATGGAGGTAAATCCCAGGCTCTGTGTCTTCCTACAAGCAAGACTTTGTTTCAGGTAAACGCATTCAAGTTTCAGCTCAAAGGTGGCAACATCGTTTTCGAAGCTCACACGTTTCTCGCTCTTAAATGAAAAGCAATGGATATTAGAGGACCTGTGGTTTGAATCAGTATCAGAAGTAGAGTTGAACTAGATATGGTACATATGTGAAGGAAACCCCTTTCTTTTGGTGTAAGTACACTCATGTTTCCTGCTGAATTAGAGACTCTAGAAAGCAAGAGCATGCTTCTTCCTCTAAAGCAGAGTGTGTTTCATGGATGAGAACTGTGCTGTGTGTTTCGCTTCAGAAATGGAGTTAAATCCCATGCTCTGTGTTTTCTTCTAAGCAAGACTTCGTTTCAGGTAATGGCAGACACTTTTCAGCTCAAATGAAGCTACATTGTTCACGAAGCTCACATGTTTCTCGCTCTTAAATGAAAAGCATTGGATGTTAGCAGACCCGTGGTTTGTATGAGATTCAGAAGCAGAGTTGAACTAGATATGGTCCATATGTGTAGGAATCCCCGTTCTTTTTGTCTAAGTACACTCATATTTCCTGCTGCATAAGAGACTCTAGAAAGCAAGAGCATTCTTCTTGCTCTGAAGCAGAGTGTGTTTCATGGAAGAGAACTGTGCTGTGTGTTTCCCTTCAGAAATGGAGGTAAATCCAGCCTCTGTGTCTTTTTACAAGCAAGGCTTCATTTCAGGTAAACACATTCACATTTCAGCTCAAAGAAAGCTGCATTTTTAACAAAGCTCACACGTTTCTCGGTCTTAAGTAAAAACATTTGATGTTAGAGGACCCTTGGTTTCTATCAGTTTCAGAAGCAGAGTTGAACTAGAAATGGTCCTTATGTGTAGGAAACACCTTTCATTTGTTCTAAGCACACTACTGTTTCCTGCTGTATTGGAGAATCTCGGAAGCAAGAGCATGCTTCTTGCTCTGAAGCAGAGTGTGTTTCATGGATGAGAACTATGCTGTGTGTTTCCCTTCAGAAATGGAGGTAAATCCCAGGCTCTGTGTCTTCCTACAAGCAAGACTTCGTTTCAGGTAAACGCAGTCACTATTAAGCTCAAAGAAAGCTGAATCGTTAACGATCCTCACACGTTTCTCGGTCTTAACTGAAAACCATTGGATGTTAGAGGACGGTTGATTTCTATCAGTTTTAGAAGCAGAGTTGAACTAGAAATGGAACATATGTGTAGGAAACCTCGTTCTTTTGTTTTGAGTACACTCACGTTACCTGCCCTATTAGAGACTCTAGAAAGGAAGAGCATGCTTCTTGCTCTAAAGCAGAGTATGTTTCATGGATGAGAACTGTGATGTGTGTTTTGCTTCAATAATGGAGTTAAATCCCATGCTCTGTGTCTTCTTACAAGCAAGACTTTGTTTCAGGTAAAGGCAGACACTTTTCACCTCAAATGAAGCTACATTGTTCACTTAGCTCTCACGTTTCTCACTCTTAACAGGAAAGCATTGGATGTTAGAGGACCGTTGGTTTTCATCAGGTTCAGAAGCAGAGTTGAACTATATATGGTCCTTATGTGTAGGAAACACCTTTCATATGTTCTAAGCACACTCATGTTTCCTGTTGTATTGGAGAAACTAGAAAGCAAGAGCGTGTTTCTTGCTCTGAAGCAGAGTGTATTTCATGGATGAGAACTGTGGTGTCTGTTTCCCTTCAGAAATGGAAGCAAATCCCAAGCTCTGTGTCTTCGAACTATCAACAATTCTTTTCAGGTAAATACAGTCACTTTTTAGTTCAAAGAAGCTACATCGTTCAGAAAGCTCAAAGGTTTGTGGCTATTAACTAAAAGCATTGGATTTTAGTGTTCCTGTGGTTTGTATCAGTTTCAGAAGCAGAGTTGAACTAGATATGGTCCATATGTGTAGGAAACACCGCTCTTTTGTTCTGAGCACAGTCACGTTTCTTGCTGTATTAGAGACTCTAGAAAGGAAGAGCGCCCTTCTTGCTCTAAAGCAGAGTGTGTTTCATGGAAGGGAACTGTGCTGTGTGTTTCCCTTCAGAAATGGAGGTATATCCCAGGCTCGGTGTCTTCCCAAAAGCAACACTTCCTTTCAGGTAAATACATTCAATTTTCAGTTCAAATGAAGCTACATCGTTCACGAAGCTCACACGTTTCTCTGTCTTAACTGAAAAGCATTGGATGTTAGAGGACCTGTGGTTTGTATCAGTTTCAGAGGCAGAGTTGAACTAGATATGGTCCATATGTGAAGGAAACCCCTTTCTTTTGGTGTAAGTACACTCATGTTTCCTGCTGAATTAGAGACTCTAGAAAGCAAGAGCATGCTTCTTGCTCTAAAGCAGAGTGTGTTTCATGGATGAGAACTGTGCTGTGTGTTTCGCTTCAGAAATGGAGTTAAATCCCATGCTCTGTGTTTTCTTCCAAGCAAGACTTCGTTTCAGGTAATGGCAGACACTTTTCAGCTCAAAAGAAGCTACATTGTTCACGAAGCTCACATGTTTCTCGCTCTTAACTGAAAAGCATTGGATGTTAGCAGACCCGTGGTTTGTATGAGATTCAGAAGCAGAGTTGAACTAGATATGGTCCATATGTGTAGGAATCCCCGTTCTTTTTGTCGAAGTACACTCATATTTCCTGCTGTATAAGAGACTCTAGAAAGCAAGAGCATTCTTTTTGCTCTAAAGCAGAGTGTGTTTCATGGAAGAGAACTGTGCTGTGTGTTTCCCTTCAGAAATGTAGGTAAATCCCAGGCTCTGTGACTTCCTATAAGCAAGACTTCCTTTCAGGTAAACACAGTAACTTTTCAGCCCAAATGCAGCTACATCTTACACGAAGCTCACACGTTTCTTGCTCTTTACTGAAAAGCATTGGTTGTTAGAGAACCTGTGGATTGTATCTGTTTCAGAAGCAGAGTTGAACTAGATATGGTCCTTATGTGTAGGAAACACCTTTCATTTGTACTATGCACACTCATGTTTCCTGCTGTATTGGAGAATCTAGAAAGCAAAAGCGTGCTTCATGCTCTGAAGCAGAGTGTGTTTCCTGGATGAGAAATGTGCTGTGTGTTTCCCTTCAGAAATGGATGCAAATCCCAGGCTCTGTGTCTCGAACTAGCAAGAATTATTTTCAGGTAAACAGAGTCACTTTTTAGTTCGAAGAAGCTACATCATACAGAAAGCTCAAAGGTTTGTCGCTCTTAAGTGAAAGGATTGGGATTTAGTGGACCTGTGATTTGCATCCGTTTCAGAAGCAGAGTTGAACTAGATGTGGTCCATATGTGTAGGAAACACCGTTCTTTTATTCTAGCACAGTGACGTTTCTTGCTGTATTAGAGACCCTAGAAAGCAAGAGCTTGCTTCTTGCTCTAAAGCACAGTGTGTTTCATGGATGATAACTGTGCTTTGTATTTCAGTTCAGAAATGGAGTTAAATCCCAGGCTCTGTGTCTTCTTACAAGCAAGACTTCCTTTCAGGTAAAAACAGACACTTTTTAGCTCAAGTGAAGCTACATTGTTCACATAGCTCACATGTTTCTAGCTCTTAACTGAAAACCATTTGATGTTAGAGGACCCATTGTATCTATCAGTATCAGAAGCAGAGTTGAACTAGATATGGTCCTTATGTGTAGGAAACCCCATTCTTTTTGTCTCAGCACACTCACGTTTCCTGCTGTATTAGAGACTCTAGAAAGCAAGAGCGTGCTTCTTGCTCTAAAGCAGAGTGTGTTTCATGGGTGAGAAATATGCTTGGTGTTTCCCTTCAGAAATGGAGTTCAATCCCACGCTCTGTGTCTTCCTACAAGCAAGTCTTCGTTTCAGGCAAACGTAGTCAATTTTAAGCTCAAAGGAAGTTGCATCGTTAATGAAGCTCACACGTTTCTCGGTCTTAGCTGAAAATCATTGGATGATAGAGGACCCGTTGTTTGTATCTGTTTCAGAAGCAGAGTTGAACTAGATATGGTCCATATGTGTAGGAAACCCTGTTCTTTTCGTCTAAGTACAATCACATTTCTGCTGTATTAGAGACTCTAGAAAGCAAGAGCGTGCTTCTTGCTCTAAAGCAGAGTGTGTTTCATGGATGAGAACTGTGCTGTGTGTTTCCCTTCAGAAATGGAGTTAAATCCCAGGCTCTGTGTCTTTGTACAAGCAAGATTTCCTTTCAGGTAAAAACAGGCACTTTTCAGCTCAAATGCAGCCACATAGTTCACGAAGCTAACACGTTTCTTGCTCTTAACTGAAAAGCACTGGATGTTAGAGGACCTGTGGTTTGCATCAGTTTCAGAGGCAGAGTTGAACTAGAAATGATCCATATGTGTAGGAAACACCGTTCTTTTGTTCTAAGCACACTCACGTTTCCTTCTGTATTAGAGACTCTAGGAAGGAAGAGCGTGCTTCTTGCTCTAAAGCAGAGTGTGTTTCATTGACAAGAACTGTGCTGTGTGTTTGCTTTCAGAAATGGAGTTAAATCCCAGCCTCTGTGTTTTCCTACAAGCAAGCTTTCATTTCAGGTAAACACAGTCACTTTTCAGCTCAAAGGATCCTACATCGTTCACGAAGCTCACATGATTCTTGGTCTAAAGTGAAAATCATTGAATGTTAGAGGACCTGTGGTTTGTATCAGTTTCAGAAGCAGAATTGCACTAGATATGGTGCGTATGTGTAGGAAACCCCGTTCTTTTGGTCTGAGAACACTCAAGTTTCCTGCTGTATTAGAGATTTAAGAAAGCAAGAGCTTGCTTCTTGCTCTAAAGCAGAGTGTGTTTCATGGATGAGAACTGTGCTGTGTGTTTCCCTTCAGAAATGGAGTTAAATCTCAGTGTCTGTGTCTTCGTACAAGCAAGATTTCCTTTCAGGTAAAAACAGTCACTTTTCAGCTCAAATGCAGCCACATCGTTCACGAAGCTCACACGTTTCTTGCTCTTAACTGAAAAGCATTGGATATTAGAGGACCTGTGGTTTGCATCAGTTTCAGAGTCAGAGTTGAACTAGAAATGGTCCATATGTGTAGGAAACAGCGTTCTTTTGTTCTGAGCACACTCACGTTTCCTTCTGTGTTAGAGACTCTAGGAAGGAAGAGCATGCTTCTTGCACTAAAGCAGAGTGTGTGTCATGGATGATAACTGTGCTGTGTGTTTCCCTTCAGAAATGGAGTTAAATCCCAGGCTCTGTGTCTTCCTACAAGCAAGAATTCCTTTCACGTAAAAACAGTCACTTTTCAACTCAAAGGGAGCGACATTGTTAACAAAGCTCACACGTTTCTCGGTCTTAAGTAAAAACATTTGATGTTAGAGGACCCTTGGTTTGTATCATTTTCAGAAGCAGAGTTGAACTAGAAATGGTCCTTATTTGTAGGAAACACCTTTCATTTGTTCTAAGCACACTACCGTTGCCTGCTGTATTGGAGAATCTAGGAAGTAAGAACGTGCTTCTTGCTCTGAAGCAGAGTGTGTTTCATGGATGAGAACTATGCTGTGTGTTTCCGTTCAGAAATGGAGGTAAATCCCATGCTCTGTGTCTTCCTACAAGCAAGACTTCGTTTCAGGTAAACGCAGTCACTTTTAAGCTCAAAGAAAGATGAATCGTTAAAGATCCTCACACGTTTCTCGGTCTTAACTGAAAACCATTTGATGTTAGAGGACAGTTGGTTTCTATCAGTTTTAGAAGCAGAGTTGAACTAGAAATGGAACATATGTGTAGGAAACCTCGTTCTTTTGTTCCGAGTACACTCACGTTACCTGCTCTATTAGAGACTCTAGAAGGAAGAGCATGCTTCTTGCTCTAAAGCAGAGTATGTTTCATGGATGAGAACTGTGATGTGTGTTTTGCTTCAGAAATGGAGTTAAATCCCATGCTCTGTGTCTTCTTACAAGCAAGACTTTGTTTCAGGTAAAGGCAGACACTTTTCACCTCCAATGAAGCTACATTGTTCACCTAGCTCTCACGTTTCTCGCTCTTAACAGGAAAGCATTGGATGTTAGAGGACCGTTGGTTTCTATCAGGTTCAGAAGCAGAGTTGAACTATATATGGTCCTTATGTGTAGGAAACACTTTTTATTTGTTCTAAGCACACTCACGTTTCCTGCTCTATTGGAGAATCTAAAAAGCAAGAGCGTGCTTCTTGCTCTGAAGCAGAGTGGTTTTCATGGATGAGAACTGTGCTGTGTGTTTCCCTTCAGAAATGGAAGCTAATCCCAGGCTCTGTGTCTTCGAACTAGCAAGAATTCTTTTCAGGTAAACACAGTCACTTATTAATTTGAAGAAGCTACATCTTTCAGAAACCTCACAGGTTTGTCGCTCTTAACTGAAAGGATTGGATGTTAGTGGAACTATGGTTTGTATCATTTTCAGAAGCAGAGTTGAACTAGATATGGACCATATGTGTAGGAAACCCCGTTCTTTTGGTGTAAGTACACTCACGTTTCCTGCTGAATTAGAGACTCTAGAAATCAAGAGCATGCTTCTTGCTCTAAAGCAGAGTTTGTTACATGGATGAGAACTGTGATGTGTGTTTCAGTTCAGAAATCGAATTAAATCCCAGGCTCTGTGTCTTCCTACAAGCAAGAATTCGTTTCAGGTAAACACAGTCACTTTTCAGTTCAAATGAAGCTACATTGTTCACCTAGCTCTCACGTTTCTCGCTCTTCACAGGAAAGCATTGGATGTTAGAGGACCGTTGGTTTCTATCAGGTTCAGAAGCAGAGTTGAACTATATATGGTCCTTATGTGTAGGAAACACCTTTCATATGTTCTAAGCACACTCATGTTTCCTGCTGTATTGGAGAAACTAGAAAGCAAGAGCGTGCTTCTTGCTCTGAAGCAGAGTGTGTTCCATGGATGAGAACTGTGGTGTCTGTTTCCCTTCAGAAATGGAAGCAAATCCCAAGCTCTGTGTCTTCGAACTATCAACAATCCTTTTCAGGTAAATACAGTCACTTTTTAGTTCGAAGAAGCTACATCGTTCAGAAAGCTCAAAGGTTTGTGGCTATTAACTAAAAGCATTGGATTTTAGTGTTCCTGTGGTTTGTATCAGTTTCAGAAGCAGAGTTGAACTAGATATGGTCCATATGTGTAGGAAACACCGCTCTTTTGTTCTGAGCACAGTCACGTTTCTTGCTGTATTAGAGACTCTAGAAAGGAAGAGCGTGCTTCTTGCTCTAAAGCAGAGTGTGTTTCATGGAAGGGAACTGTGCTGTGTGTTTCCCTTCAGAAATGGAGGTAAATCCCAGGCTTGGTGTCTTCCCCAAAGCAACACTTCCTTTCAGGTAAATACATTCAATTTTCAGCTCAAATGAAGCTACATCGTTCACGAAGCTCAAACGTTTCTCTGTCTTAACTGAAAAGCATTGGATGTTAGAGGACCTGTGGTTTGTATCAGTTTCAGAGGCAGAGTTGAACTAGATATGGTCCTTATGTGTAGGAAACACCGTTCTTTTGTTCTGAGCACACTCACGTTTCCTGCACTATTAGAGACCCTAGAAAGGAAGAGCGTGCTTCTTGCTCTAAAGCAGAGTATGTTTCATGGATGAGAACTGTGATGTGTGTTTCGCTTCAGAAATGGTGTTCAATCTCAGGCTCTGTGTCTTCTTACAAGCAAGACTTCGTTTCAGGTAAACGCAGACACATTTAAGCTAAGAAGCTACATTGTTCACCTATCTCACACGTTTCTCGCTCTTAACTGAAAAGCATTGGTTGTTAGAGGACCTGTGGTTTGTATCAGTTTCAGAAGCAGAGTTGATCTAGACATGGTCCATATGTGTAGGAAACACCGTTCTTTTGTTCTGAGCACACTCATGTTTCCTGCTGTATTTGAGACTCTAGAAAGCAATAGCGTGCTTCTTGCTCTGAAGCAGAGTGTGTTTCATGGATGAGAACTATGCTGTGTGTTTCCCTTCAGAAATGGAGGTAAATCCCAGGCTCTGTGTCTTCCTACAAGCAAGACTTTGTTTCAGGTAAATGCATTCAAGTTTCAGCTCAAAGGTGGCAACATCGTTTTCGAAGCTCACACGTTTCTCGCTCTTAAATGAAAAGCAATGGATATTAGAGGACCTGTGGTTTGAATCAGTATCAGAAGCAGAGTTGAACTAGATATGGTACATATGTGAAGGAAACCCCTTTCTTTTGGTGTAAGTACACTCATGTTTCCTGCTGAATTAGAGACTCTAGAAAGCAAGAGCATGCTTCTTCCTCTAAAGCAGAGTGTGTTTCATGGATGAGAACTGTGCTGTGTGTTTCGCTTCAGAAATGGAGTTAAATCCCATGCTCTGTGTTTTCTTCCAAGCAAGACTTCGTTTCAGGTAATGGCAGACACTTTTCAGCTCAAATGAAGCTACATTGTTCACGAAGCTCACATGTTTCTCGCTCTTAAATGAAAAGCATTGGATGTTAGCAGACCCGTGGTTTGTATGAGATTCAGAAGCAGAGTTGAACTAGATATGGTCCATATGTGTAGGAATCCCCGTTCTTTTTGTCTAAGTACACTCATATTTCCTGCTGCATAAGAGACTCTAGAAAGCAAGAGCATTCTTCTTGCTCTGAAGCAGAGTGTGTTTCATGGAAGAGAACTGTGCTGTGTGTTTCCCTTCAGAAATGGAGGTAAATCCAGCCTCTGTGTCTTTTTACAAGCAAGGCTTCATTTCAGGTAAACACATTCACATTTCAGCTCAAAGAAAGCTGCATTTTTAACAAAGCTCACACGTTTCTCGGTCTTAAGTAAAAACATTTGATGTTAGAGGACCCTTGGTTTCTATCAGTTTCAGAAGCAGAGTTGAACTAGAAATGGTCCTTATGTGTAGGAAACACCTTTCATTTGTTCTAAGCACACTACTGTTTCCTGCTGTATTGGAGAATCTCGGAAGCAAGAGCATGCTTCTTGCTCTGAAGCAGAGTGTGTTTCATGGATGAGAACTATGCTGTGTGTTTCCCTTCAGAAATGGAGGTAAATCCCAGGCTCTGTGTCTTCCTACAAGCAAGACTTCGTTTCAGGTAAACGCAGTCACTATTAAGCTCAAAGAAAGCTGAATCGTTAACGATCCTCACACGTTTCTCGGTCTTAACTGAAAACCATTGGATGTTAGAGGACGGTTGATTTCTATCAGTTTTAGAAGCAGAGTTGAACTAGAAATGGAACATATGTGTAGGAAACCTCGTTCTTTTGTTTTGAGTACACTCACGTTACCTGCCCTATTAGAGACTCTAGAAAGGAAGAGCATGCTTCTTGCTCTAAAGCAGAGTATGTTTCATGGATGAGAACTGTGATGTGTGTTTTGCTTCAATAATGGAGTTAAATCCCATGCTCTGTGTCTTCTTACAAGCAAGACTTTGTTTCAGGTAAAGGCAGACACTTTTCACCTCAAATGAAGCTACATTGTTCACTTAGCTCTCACGTTTCTCACTCTTAACAGGAAAGCATTGGATGTTAGAGGACCGTTGGTTTTCATCAGGTTCAGAAGCAGAGTTGAACTATATATGGTCCTTATGTGTAGGAAACACCTTTCATATGTTCTAAGCACACTCATGTTTCCTGTTGTATTGGAGAAACTAGAAAGCAAGAGCGTGTTTCTTGCTCTGAAGCAGAGTGTATTTCATGGATGAGAACTGTGGTGTCTGTTTCCCTTCAGAAATGGAAGCAAATCCCAAGCTCTGTGTCTTCGAACTATCAACAATTCTTTTCAGGTAAATACAGTCACTTTTTAGTTCAAAGAAGCTACATCGTTCAGAAAGCTCAAAGGTTTGTGGCTATTAACTAAAAGCATTGGATTTTAGTGTTCCTGTGGTTTGTATCAGTTTCAGAAGCAGAGTTGAACTAGATATGGTCCATATGTGTAGGAAACACCGCTCTTTTGTTCTGAGCACAGTCACGTTTCTTGCTGTATTAGAGACTCTAGAAAGGAAGAGCGCCCTTCTTGCTCTAAAGCAGAGTGTGTTTCATGGAAGGGAACTGTGCTGTGTGTTTCCCTTCAGAAATGGAGGTATATCCCAGGCTCGGTGTCTTCCCAAAAGCAACACTTCCTTTCAGGTAAATACATTCAATTTTCAGCTCAAATGAAGCTACATCGTTCACGAAGCTCACACGTTTCTCTGTCTTAACTGAAAAGCATTGGATGTTAGAGGACCTGTGGTTTGTATCAGTTTCAGAGGCAGAGTTGAACTAGATATGGTCCATATGTGAAGGAAACCCCTTTCTTTTGGTGTAAGTACACTCATGTTTCCTGCTGAATTAGAGACTCTAGAAAGCAAGAGCATGCTTCTTGCTCTAAAGCAGAGTGTGTTTCATGGATGAGAACTGTGCTGTGTGTTTCGCTTCAGAAATGGAGTTAAATCCCATGCTCTGTGTTTTCTTCCAAGCAAGACTTCGTTTCAGGTAATGGCAGACACTTTTCAGCTCAAAAGAAGCTACATTGTTCACGAAGCTCACATGTTTCTCGCTCTTAACTGAAAAGCATTGGATGTTAGCAGACCCGTGGTTTGTATGAGATTCAGAAGCAGAGTTGAACTAGATATGGTCCATATGTGTAGGAATCCCCGTTCTTTTTGTCGAAGTACACTCATATTTCCTGCTGTATAAGAGACTCTAGAAAGCAAGAGCATTCTTTTTGCTCTAAAGCAGAGTGTGTTTCATGGAAGAGAACTGTGCTGTGTGTTTCCCTTCAGAAATGTAGGTAAATCCCAGGCTCTGTGACTTCCTATAAGCAAGACTTCCTTTCAGGTAAACACAGTAACTTTTCAGCCCAAATGCAGCTACATCTTACACGAAGCTCACACGTTTCTTGCTCTTTACTGAAAAGCATTGGTTGTTAGAGAACCTGTGGATTGTATCTGTTTCAGAAGCAGAGTTGAACTAGATATGGTCCTTATGTGTAGGAAACACCTTTCATTTGTACTATGCACACTCATGTTTCCTGCTGTATTGGAGAATCTAGAAAGCAAAAGCGTGCTTCATGCTCTGAAGCAGAGTGTGTTTCAGGGTGAGAAATGTGCTGTGTGTTTCCCTTCAGAAATGGATGCAAATCCCAGGCTCTGTGTCTCGAACTAGCAAGAATTATTTTCAGGTAAACAGAGTCACTTTTTAGTTCGAAGAAGCTACATCATACAGAAAGCTCAAAGGTTTGTCGCTCTTAAGTGAAAGGATTGGGATTTAGTGGACCTGTGATTTGCATCCGTTTCAGAAGCAGAGTTGAACTAGATGTGGTCCATATGTGTAGGAAACACCGTTCTTTTATTCTAGCACAGTGACGTTTCTTGCTGTATTAGAGACCCTAGAAAGCAAGAGCTTGCTTCTTGCTCTAAAGCACAGTGTGTTTCATGGATGATAACTGTGCTTTGTATTTCAGTTCAGAAATGGAGTTAAATCCCAGGCTCTGTGTCTTCTTACAAGCAAGACTTCCTTTCAGGTAAAAACAGACACTTTTTAGCTCAAGTGAAGCTACATTGTTCACATAGCTCACATGTTTCTAGCTCTTAACTGAAAACCATTTGATGTTAGAGGACCCATTGTATCTATCAGTATCAGAAGCAGAGTTGAACTAGATATGGTCCTTATGTGTAGGAAACCCCATTCTTTTTGTCTCAGCACACTCACGTTTCCTGCTGTATTAGAGACTCTAGAAAGCAAGAGCGTGCTTCTTGCTCTAAAGCAGAGTGTGTTTCATGGGTGAGAAATATGCTTGGTGTTTCCCTTCAGAAATGGAGTTCAATCCCACGCTCTGTGTCTTCCTACAAGCAAGTCTTCGTTTCAGGCAAACGTAGTCAATTTTAAGCTCAAAGGAAGTTGCATCGTTAATGAAGCTCACACGTTTCTCGGTCTTAGCTGAAAATCATTGGATGATAGAGGACCCGTTGTTTGTATCTGTTTCAGAAGCAGAGTTGAACTAGATATGGTCCATATGTGTAGGAAACCCTGTTCTTTTCGTCTAAGTACAATCACATTTCTGCTGTATTAGAGACTCTAGAAAGCAAGAGCGTGCTTCTTGCTCTAAAGCAGAGTATGTTTCATGGATGAGAACTGTGATGTGTGTTTCGCTTCAGAAATGGTGTTCAATCTCAGGCTCTGTGTCTTCTTACAAGCAAGACTTCGTTTCAGGTAAACGCAGACACATTTAAGCTAAGAAGCTACATTGTTCACCTATCTCACACGTTTCTCGCTCTTAACTGAAAAGCATTGGTTGTTAGAGGACCTGTGGTTTGTATCAGTTTCAGAAGCAGAGTTGATCTAGACATGGTCCATATGTGTAGGAAACACCGTTCTTTTGTTCTGAGCACACTCATGTTTCCTGCTGTATTTGAGACTCTAGAAAGCAATAGCGTGCTTCTTGCTCTGAAGCAGAGTGTGTTTCATGGATGAGAACTATGCTGTGTGTTTCCCTTCAGAAATGGAGGTAAATCCCAGGCTCTGTGTCTTCCTACAAGCAAGACTTTGTTTCAGGTAAATGCATTCAAGTTTCAGCTCAAAGGTGGCAACATCGTTTTCGAAGCTCACACGTTTCTCGCTCTTAAATGAAAAGCAATGGATATTAGAGGACCTGTGGTTTGAATCAGTATCAGAAGCAGAGTTGAACTAGATATGGTACATATGTGAAGGAAACCCCTTTCTTTTGGTGTAAGTACACTCATGTTTCCTGCTGAATTAGAGACTCTAGAAAGCAAGAGCATGCTTCTTCCTCTAAAGCAGAGTGTGTTTCATGGATGAGAACTGTGCTGTGTGTTTCGCTTCAGAAATGGAGTTAAATCCCATGCTCTGTGTTTTCTTCCAAGCAAGACTTCGTTTCAGGTAATGGCAGACACTTTTCAGCTCAAATGAAGCTACATTGTTCACGAAGCTCACATGTTTCTCGCTCTTAAATGAAAAGCATTGGATGTTAGCAGACCCGTGGTTTGTATGAGATTCAGAAGCAGAGTTGAACTAGATATGGTCCATATGTGTAGGAATCCCCGTTCTTTTTGTCTAAGTACACTCATATTTCCTGCTGCATAAGAGACTCTAGAAAGCAAGAGCATTCTTCTTGCTCTGAAGCAGAGTGTGTTTCATGGAAGAGAACTGTGCTGTGTGTTTCCCTTCAGAAATGGAGGTAAATCCAGCCTCTGTGTCTTTTTACAAGCAAGGCTTCATTTCAGGTAAACACATTCACATTTCAGCTCAAAGAAAGCTGCATTTTTAACAAAGCTCACACGTTTCTCGGTCTTAAGTAAAAACATTTGATGTTAGAGGACCCTTGGTTTCTATCAGTTTCAGAAGCAGAGTTGAACTAGAAATGGTCCTTATGTGTAGGAAACACCTTTCATTTGTTCTAAGCACACTACTGTTTCCTGCTGTATTGGAGAATCTCGGAAGCAAGAGCATGCTTCTTGCTCTGAAGCAGAGTGTGTTTCATGGATGAGAACTATGCTGTGTGTTTCCCTTCAGAAATGGAGGTAAATCCCAGGCTCTGTGTCTTCCTACAAGCAAGACTTCGTTTCAGGTAAACGCAGTCACTATTAAGCTCAAAGAAAGCTGAATCGTTAACGATCCTCACACGTTTCTCGGTCTTAACTGAAAACCATTGGATGTTAGAGGACGGTTGATTTCTATCAGTTTTAGAAGCAGAGTTGAACTAGAAATGGAACATATGTGTAGGAAACCTCGTTCTTTTGTTTTGAGTACACTCACGTTACCTGCCCTATTAGAGACTCTAGAAGGAAGAGCATGCTTCTTGCTCTAAAGCAGAGTATGTTTCATGGATGAGAACTGTGATGTGTGTTTTGCTTCAATAATGGAGTTAAATCCCATGCTCTGTGTCTTCTTACAAGCAAGACTTTGTTTCAGGTAAAGGCAGACACTTTTCACCTCAAATGAAGCTACATTGTTCACTTAGCTCTCACGTTTCTCGCTCTTAACAGGAAAGCATTGGATGTTAGAGGACCGTTGGTTTCTATCAGGTTCAGAAGCAGAGTTGAACTATATATGGTCCTTATGTGTAGGAAACACCTTTCATATGTTCTAAGCACACTCATGTTTCCTGTTGTATTGGAGAAACTAGAAAGCAAGAGCGTGTTTCTTGCTCTGAAGCAGAGTGTGTTTCATGGATGAGAACTGTGGTGTCTGTTTCCCTTCAGAAATGGAAGCAAATCCCAAGCTCTGTGTCTTCGAACTATCAACAATCCTTTTCAGGTAAATACAGTCACTTTTTAGTTCGAAGAAGCTACATCGTTCAGAAAGCTCAAAGGTTTGTGGCTATTAACTAAAAGCATTGGATTTTAGTGTTCCTGTGGTTTGTATCAGTTTCAGAAGCAGAGTTGAACTAGATATGGTCCATATGTGTAGGAAACACCGCTCTTTTGTTCTGAGCACAGTCACGTTTCTTGCTGTATTAGAGACTCTAGAAAGGAAGAGCGTGCTTCTTGCTCTAAAGCAGAGTGTGTTTCATGGAAGGGAACTGTGCTGTGTGTTTCCCTTCAGAAATGGAGGTAAATCCCAGGCTTGGTGTCTTCCCCAAAGCAACACTTCCTTTCAGGTAAATACATTCAATTTTCAGCTCAAATGAAGCTACATCGTTCACGAAGCTCAAACGTTTCTCTGTCTTAACTGAAAAGCATTGGATGTTAGAGGACCTGTGGTTTGTATCAGTTTCAGAGGCAGAGTTGAACTAGATATGGTCCTTATGTGTAGGAAACACCGTTCTTTTGTTCTGAGCACACTCACGTTTCCTGCACTATTAGAGACCCTAGAAAGGAAGAGCGTGCTTCTTGCTCTAAAGCAGAGTATGTTTCATGGATGAGAACTGTGATGTGTGTTTCGCTTCAGAAATGGTGTTCAATCTCAGGCTCTGTGTCTTCTTACAAGCAAGACTTCGTTTCAGGTAAACGCAGACACATTTAAGCTAAGAAGCTACATTGTTCACCTATCTCACACGTTTCTCGCTCTTAACTGAAAAGCATTGGTTGTTAGAGGACCTGTGGTTTGTATCAGTTTCAGAAGCAGAGTTGATCTAGACATGGTCCATATGTGTAGGAAACACCGTTCTTTTGTTCTGAGCACACTCATGTTTCCTGCTGTATTTGAGACTCTAGAAAGCAATAGCGTGCTTCTTGCTCTGAAGCAGAGTGTGTTTCATGGATGAGAACTATGCTGTGTGTTTCCCTTCAGAAATGGAGGTAAATCCCAGGCTCTGTGTCTTCCTACAAGCAAGACTTTGTTTCAGGTAAACGCATTCAAGTTTCAGCTCAAAGGTGGCAACATCGTTTTCGAAGCTCACACGTTTCTCGCTCTTAAATGAAAAGCAATGGATATTAGAGGACCTGTGGTTTGAATCAGTATCAGAAGCAGAGTTGAACTAGATATGGTACATATGTGAAGGAAACCCCTTTCTTTTGGTGTAAGTACACTCATGTTTCCTGCTGAATTAGAGACTCTAGAAAGCAAGAGCATGCTTCTTCCTCTAAAGCAGAGTGTGTTTCATGGATGAGAACTGTGCTGTGTGTTTCGCTTCAGAAATGGAGTTAAATCCCATGCTCTGTGTTTTCTTCCAAGCAAGACTTCGTTTCAGGTAATGGCAGACACTTTTCAGCTCAAATGAAGCTACATTGTTCACGAAGCTCACATGTTTCTCGCTCTTAAATGAAAAGCATTGGATGTTAGCAGACCCGTGGTTTGTATGAGATTCAGAAGCAGAGTTGAACTAGATATGGTCCATATGTGTAGGAATCCCCGTTCTTTTTGTCTAAGTACACTCATATTTCCTGCTGCATAAGAGACTCTAGAAAGCAAGAGCATTCTTCTTGCTCTGAAGCAGAGTGTGTTTCATGGAAGAGAACTGTGCTGTGTGTTTCCCTTCAGAAATGGAGGTAAATCCAGCCTCTGTGTCTTTTTACAAGCAAGGCTTCATTTCAGGTAAACACATTCACATTTCAGCTCAAAGAAAGCTGCATTTTTAACAAAGCTCACACGTTTCTCGGTCTTAAGTAAAAACATTTGATGTTAGAGGACCCTTGGTTTCTATCAGTTTCAGAAGCAGAGTTGAACTAGAAATGGTCCTTATGTGTAGGAAACACCTTTCATTTGTTCTAAGCACACTACTGTTTCCTGCTGTATTGGAGAATCTCGGAAGCAAGAGCATGCTTCTTGCTCTGAAGCAGAGTGTGTTTCATGGATGAGAACTATGCTGTGTGTTTCCCTTCAGAAATGGAGGTAAATCCCAGGCTCTGTGTCTTCCTACAAGCAAGACTTCGTTTCAGGTAAACGCAGTCACTATTAAGCTCAAAGAAAGCTGAATCGTTAACGATCCTCACACGTTTCTCGGTCTTAACTGAAAACCATTGGATGTTAGAGGACGGTTGATTTCTATCAGTTTTAGAAGCAGAGTTGAACTAGAAATGGAACATATGTGTAGGAAACCTCGTTCTTTTGTTTTGAGTACACTCACGTTACCTGCCCTATTAGAGACTCTAGAAGGAAGAGCATGCTTCTTGCTCTAAAGCAGAGTATGTTTCATGGATGAGAACTGTGATGTGTGTTTTGCTTCAATAATGGAGTTAAATCCCATGCTCTGTGTCTTCTTACAAGCAAGACTTTGTTTCAGGTAAAGGCAGACACTTTTCACCTCAAATGAAGCTACATTGTTCACTTAGCTCTCACGTTTCTCGCTCTTAACAGGAAAGCATTGGATGTTAGAGGACCGTTGGTTTCTATCAGGTTCAGAAGCAGAGTTGAACTATATATGGTCCTTATGTGTAGGAAACACCTTTCATATGTTCTAAGCACACTCATGTTTCCTGTTGTATTGGAGAAACTAGAAAGCAAGAGCGTGTTTCTTGCTCTGAAGCAGAGTGTGTTTCATGGATGAGAACTGTGGTGTCTGTTTCCCTTCAGAAATGGAAGCAAATCCCAAGCTCTGTGTCTTCGAACTATCAACAATCCTTTTCAGGTAAATACAGTCACTTTTTAGTTCGAAGAAGCTACATCGTTCAGAAAGCTCAAAGGTTTGTGGCTATTAACTAAAAGCATTGGATTTTAGTGTTCCTGTGGTTTGTATCAGTTTCAGAAGCAGAGTTGAACTAGATATGGTCCATATGTGTAGGAAACACCGCTCTTTTGTTCTGAGCACAGTCACGTTTCTTGCTGTATTAGAGACTCTAGAAAGGAAGAGCGTGCTTCTTGCTCTAAAGCAGAGTGTGTTTCATGGAAGGGAACTGTGCTGTGTGTTTCCCTTCAGAAATGGAGGTAAATCCCAGGCTTGGTGTCTTCCCCAAAGCAACACTTCCTTTCAGGTAAATACATTCAATTTTCAGCTCAAATGAAGCTACATCGTTCACGAAGCTCAAACGTTTCTCTGTCTTAACTGAAAAGCATTGGATGTTAGAGGACCTGTGGTTTGTATCAGTTTCAGAGGCAGAGTTGAACTAGATATGGTCCTTATGTGTAGGAAACACCGTTCTTTTGTTCTGAGCACACTCACGTTTCCTGCACTATTAGAGACCCTAGAAAGGAAGAGCGTGCTTCTTGCTCTAAAGCAGAGTATGTTTCATGGATGAGAACTGTGATGTGTGTTTCGCTTCAGAAATGGTGTTCAATCTCAGGCTCTGTGTCTTCTTACAAGCAAGACTTCGTTTCAGGTAAACGCAGACAAATTTAAGCTAAGAAGCTACATTGTTCACCTATCTCACACGTTTCTCGCTCTTAACTGAAAAGCATTGGTTGTTAGAGGACCTGTGGTTTGTATCAGTTTCAGAAGCAGAGTTGATCTAGACATGGTCCATATGTGTAGGAAACACCGTTCTTTTGTTCTGAGCACACTCATGTTTCCTGCTGTATTTGAGACTCTAGAAAGCAATAGCGTGCTTCTTGCTCTGAAGCAGAGTGTGTTTCATGGATGAGAACTATGCTGTGTGTTTCCCTTCAGAAATGGAGGTAAATCCCAGGCTCTGTGTCTTCCTACAAGCAAGACTTTGTTTCAGGTAAACGCATTCAAGTTTCAGCTCAAAGGTGGCAACATCGTTTTCGAAGCTCACACGTTTCTCGCTCTTAAATGAAAAGCAATGGATATTAGAGGACCTGTGGTTTGAATCAGTATCAGAAGCAGAGTTGAACTAGATATGGTACATATGTGAAGGAAACCCCTTTCTTTTGGTGTAAGTACACTCATGTTTCCTGCTGAATTAGAGACTCTAGAAAGCAAGAGCATGCTTCTTCCTCTAAAGCAGAGTGTGTTTCATGGATGAGAACTGTGCTGTGTGTTTCGCTTCAGAAATGGAGTTAAATCCCATGCTCTGTGTTTTCTTCCAAGCAAGACTTCGTTTCAGGTAATGGCAGACACTTTTCAGCTCAAATGAAGCTACATTGTTCACGAAGCTCACATGTTTCTCGCTCTTAAATGAAAAGCATTGGATGTTAGCAGACCCGTGGTTTGTATGAGATTCAGAAGCAGAGTTGAACTAGATATGGTCCATATGTGTAGGAATCCCCGTTCTTTTTGTCTAAGTACACTCATATTTCCTGCTGCATAAGAGACTCTAGAAAGCAAGAGCATTCTTCTTGCTCTGAAGCAGAGTGTGTTTCATGGAAGAGAACTGTGCTGTGTGTTTCCCTTCAGAAATGGAGGTAAATCCAGCCTCTGTGTCTTTTTACAAGCAAGGCTTCATTTCAGGTAAACACATTCACATTTCAGCTCAAAGAAAGCTGCATTTTTAACAAAGCTCACACGTTTCTCGGTCTTAAGTAAAAACATTTGATGTTAGAGGACCCTTGGTTTCTATCAGTTTCAGAAGCAGAGTTGAACTAGAAATGGTCCTTATGTGTAGGAAACACCTTTCATTTGTTCTAAGCACACTACTGTTTCCTGCTGTATTGGAGAATCTCGGAAGCAAGAGCATGCTTCTTGCTCTGAAGCAGAGTGTGTTTCATGGATGAGAACTATGCTGTGTGTTTCCCTTCAGAAATGGAGGTAAATCCCAGGCTCTGTGTCTTCCTACAAGCAAGACTTCGTTTCAGGTAAACGCAGTCACTATTAAGCTCAAAGAAAGCTGAATCGTTAACGATCCTCACACGTTTCTCGGTCTTAACTGAAAACCATTGGATGTTAGAGGACGGTTGATTTCTATCAGTTTTAGAAGCAGAGTTGAACTAGAAATGGAACATATGTGTAGGAAACCTCGTTCTTTTGTTTTGAGTACACTCACGTTACCTGCCCTATTAGAGACTCTAGAAAGGAAGAGCATGCTTCTTGCTCTAAAGCAGAGTATGTTTCATGGATGAGAACTGTGATGTGTGTTTTGCTTCAATAATGGAGTTAAATCCCATGCTCTGTGTCTTCTTACAAGCAAGACTTTGTTTCAGGTAAAGGCAGACACTTTTCACCTCAAATGAAGCTACATTGTTCACTTAGCTCTCACGTTTCTCACTCTTAACAGGAAAGCATTGGATGTTAGAGGACCGTTGGTTTTCATCAGGTTCAGAAGCAGAGTTGAACTATATATGGTCCTTATGTGTAGGAAACACCTTTCATATGTTCTAAGCACACTCATGTTTCCTGTTGTATTGGAGAAACTAGAAAGCAAGAGCGTGTTTCTTGCTCTGAAGCAGAGTGTATTTCATGGATGAGAACTGTGGTGTCTGTTTCCCTTCAGAAATGGAAGCAAATCCCAAGCTCTGTGTCTTCGAACTATCAACAATTCTTTTCAGGTAAATACAGTCACTTTTTAGTTCAAAGAAGCTACATCGTTCAGAAAGCTCAAAGGTTTGTGGCTATTAACTAAAAGCATTGGATTTTAGTGTTCCTGTGGTTTGTATCAGTTTCAGAAGCAGAGTTGAACTAGATATGGTCCATATGTGTAGGAAACACCGCTCTTTTGTTCTGAGCACAGTCACGTTTCTTGCTGTATTAGAGACTCTAGAAAGGAAGAGCGCCCTTCTTGCTCTAAAGCAGAGTGTGTTTCATGGAAGGGAACTGTGCTGTGTGTTTCCCTTCAGAAATGGAGGTATATCCCAGGCTCGGTGTCTTCCCAAAAGCAACACTTCCTTTCAGGTAAATACATTCAATTTTCAGCTCAAATGAAGCTACATCGTTCACGAAGCTCACACGTTTCTCTGTCTTAACTGAAAAGCATTGGATGTTAGAGGACCTGTGGTTTGTATCAGTTTCAGAGGCAGAGTTGAACTAGATATGGTCCATATGTGAAGGAAACCCCTTTCTTTTGGTGTAAGTACACTCATGTTTCCTGCTGAATTAGAGACTCTAGAAAGCAAGAGCATGCTTCTTGCTCTAAAGCAGAGTGTGTTTCATGGATGAGAACTGTGCTGTGTGTTTCGCTTCAGAAATGGAGTTAAATCCCATGCTCTGTGTTTTCTTCCAAGCAAGACTTCGTTTCAGGTAATGGCAGACACTTTTCAGCTCAAAAGAAGCTACATTGTTCACGAAGCTCACATGTTTCTCGCTCTTAACTGAAAAGCATTGGATGTTAGCAGACCCGTGGTTTGTATGAGATTCAGAAGCAGAGTTGAACTAGATATGGTCCATATGTGTAGGAATCCCCGTTCTTTTTGTCGAAGTACACTCATATTTCCTGCTGTATAAGAGACTCTAGAAAGCAAGAGCATTCTTTTTGCTCTAAAGCAGAGTGTGTTTCATGGAAGAGAACTGTGCTGTGTGTTTCCCTTCAGAAATGTAGGTAAATCCCAGGCTCTGTGACTTCCTATAAGCAAGACTTCCTTTCAGGTAAACACAGTAACTTTTCAGCCCAAATGCAGCTACATCTTACACGAAGCTCACACGTTTCTTGCTCTTTACTGAAAAGCATTGGTTGTTAGAGAACCTGTGGATTGTATCTGTTTCAGAAGCAGAGTTGAACTAGATATGGTCCTTATGTGTAGGAAACACCTTTCATTTGTACTATGCACACTCATGTTTCCTGCTGTATTGGAGAATCTAGAAAGCAAAAGCGTGCTTCATGCTCTGAAGCAGAGTGTGTTTCCTGGATGAGAAATGTGCTGTGTGTTTCCCTTCAGAAATGGATGCAAATCCCAGGCTCTGTGTCTTCGAACTAGCAAGAATTATTTTCAGGTAAACAGAGTCACTTTTTAGTTCGAAGAAGCTACATCATACAGAAAGCTCAAAGGTTTGTCGCTCTTAAGTGAAAGGATTGGGATTTAGTGGACCTGTGATTTGCATCCGTTTCAGAAGCAGAGTTGAACTAGATGTGGTCCATATGTGTAGGAAACACCGTTCTTTTATTCTAGCACAGTGACGTTTCTTGCTGTATTAGAGACCCTAGAAAGCAAGAGCTTGCTTCTTGCTCTAAAGCACAGTGTGTTTCATGGATGATAACTGTGCTTTGTATTTCAGTTCAGAAATGGAGTTAAATCCCAGGCTCTGTGTCTTCTTACAAGCAAGACTTCCTTTCAGGTAAAAACAGACACTTTTTAGCTCAAGTGAAGCTACATTGTTCACATAGCTCACATGTTTCTAGCTCTTAACTGAAAACCATTTGATGTTAGAGGACCCATTGTATCTATCAGTATCAGAAGCAGAGTTGAACTAGATATGGTCCTTATGTGTAGGAAACCCCATTCTTTTTGTCTCAGCACACTCACGTTTCCTGCTGTATTAGAGACTCTAGAAAGCAAGAGCGTGCTTCTTGCTCTAAAGCAGAGTGTGTTTCATGGGTGAGAAATATGCTTGGTGTTTCCCTTCAGAAATGGAGTTCAATCCCACGCTCTGTGTCTTCCTACAAGCAAGTCTTCGTTTCAGGCAAACGTAGTCAATTTTAAGCTCAAAGGAAGTTGCATCGTTAATGAAGCTCACACGTTTCTCGGTCTTAGCTGAAAATCATTGGATGATAGAGGACCCGTTGTTTGTATCTGTTTCAGAAGCAGAGTTGAACTAGATATGGTCCATATGTGTAGGAAACCCTGTTCTTTTCGTCTAAGTACAATCACATTTCTGCTGTATTAGAGACTCTAGAAAGCAAGAGCGTGCTTCTTGCTCTAAAGCAGAGTGTGTTTCATGGATGAGAACTGTGCTGTGTGTTTCCCTTCAGAAATGGAGTTAAATCCCAGGCTCTGTGTCTTTGTACAAGCAAGATTTCCTTTCAGGTAAAAACAGGCACTTTTCAGCTCAAATGCAGCCACATAGTTCACGAAGCTAACACGTTTCTTGCTCTTAACTGAAAAGCACTGGATGTTAGAGGACCTGTGGTTTGCATCAGTTTCAGAGGCAGAGTTGAACTAGAAATGATCCATATGTGTAGGAAACACCGTTCTTTTGTTCTAAGCACACTCACGTTTCCTTCTGTATTAGAGACTCTAGGAAGGAAGAGCGTGCTTCTTGCTCTAAAGCAGAGTGTGTTTCATTGACAAGAACTGTGCTGTGTGTTTGCTTTCAGAAATGGAGTTAAATCCCAGCCTCTGTGTTTTCCTACAAGCAAGCTTTCATTTCAGGTAAACACAGTCACTTTTCAGCTCAAAGGATCCTACATCGTTCACGAAGCTCACATGATTCTTGGTCTAAAGTGAAAATCATTGAATGTTAGAGGACCTGTGGTTTGTATCAGTTTCAGAAGCAGAATTGCACTAGATATGGTGCGTATGTGTAGGAAACCCCGTTCTTTTGGTCTGAGAACACTCAAGTTTCCTGCTGTATTAGAGATTTAAGAAAGCAAGAGCTTGCTTCTTGCTCTAAAGCAGAGTGTGTTTCATGGATGAGAACTGTGCTGTGTGTTTCCCTTCAGAAATGGAGTTAAATCTCAGTGTCTGTGTCTTCGTACAAGCAAGATTTCCTTTCAGGTAAAAACAGTCACTTTTCAGCTCAAATGCAGCCACATCGTTCACGAAGCTCACACGTTTCTTGCTCTTAACTGAAAAGCATTGGATATTAGAGGACCTGTGGTTTGCATCAGTTTCAGAGTCAGAGTTGAACTAGAAATGGTCCATATGTGTAGGAAACAGCGTTCTTTTGTTCTGAGCACACTCACGTTTCCTTCTGTGTTAGAGACTCTAGGAAGGAAGAGCATGCTTCTTGCACTAAAGCAGAGTGTGTGTCATGGATGATAACTGTGCTGTGTGTTTCCCTTCAGAAATGGAGTTAAATCCCAGGCTCTGTGTCTTCCTACAAGCAAGAATTCCTTTCACGTAAAAACAGTCACTTTTCAACTCAAAGGGAGCGACATTGTTAACAAAGCTCACACGTTTCTCGGTCTTAAGTAAAAACATTTGATGTTAGAGGACCCTTGGTTTGTATCATTTTCAGAAGCAGAGTTGAACTAGAAATGGTCCTTATTTGTAGGAAACACCTTTCATTTGTTCTAAGCACACTACCGTTGCCTGCTGTATTGGAGAATCTAGGAAGTAAGAACGTGCTTCTTGCTCTGAAGCAGAGTGTGTTTCATGGATGAGAACTATGCTGTGTGTTTCCGTTCAGAAATGGAGGTAAATCCCATGCTCTGTGTCTTCCTACAAGCAAGACTTCGTTTCAGGTAAACGCAGTCACTTTTAAGCTCAAAGAAAGATGAATCGTTAAAGATCCTCACACGTTTCTCGGTCTTAACTGAAAACCATTTGATGTTAGAGGACAGTTGGTTTCTATCAGTTTTAGAAGCAGAGTTGAACTAGAAATGGAACATATGTGTAGGAAACCTCGTTCTTTTGTTCCGAGTACACTCACGTTACCTGCTCTATTAGAGACTCTAGAAGGAAGAGCATGCTTCTTGCTCTAAAGCAGAGTATGTTTCATGGATGAGAACTGTGATGTGTGTTTTGCTTCAGAAATGGAGTTAAATCCCATGCTCTGTGTCTTCTTACAAGCAAGACTTTGTTTCAGGTAAAGGCAGACACTTTTCACCTCCAATGAAGCTACATTGTTCACCTAGCTCTCACGTTTCTCGCTCTTAACAGGAAAGCATTGGATGTTAGAGGACCGTTGGTTTCTATCAGGTTCAGAAGCAGAGTTGAACTATATATGGTCCTTATGTGTAGGAAACACTTTTTATTTGTTCTAAGCACACTCACGTTTCCTGCTCTATTGGAGAATCTAAAAAGCAAGAGCGTGCTTCTTGCTCTGAAGCAGAGTGGTTTTCATGGATGAGAACTGTGCTGTGTGTTTCCCTTCAGAAATGGAAGCTAATCCCAGGCTCTGTGTCTTCGAACTAGCAAGAATTCTTTTCAGGTAAACACAGTCACTTATTAATTTGAAGAAGCTACATCTTTCAGAAACCTCACAGGTTTGTCGCTCTTAACTGAAAGGATTGGATGTTAGTGGAACTATGGTTTGTATCATTTTCAGAAGCAGAGTTGAACTAGATATGGACCATATGTGTAGGAAACCCCGTTCTTTTGGTGTAAGTACACTCACATTTCCTGCTGAATTAGAGACTCTAGAAATCAAGAGCATGCTTCTTGCTCTAAAGCAGAGTTTGTTTCATGGATGAGAACTGTGATGTGTGTTTCAGTTCAGAAATCGAATTAAATCCCAGGCTCTGTGTCTTCCTACAAGCAAGAATTCGTTTCAGGTAAACACAGTCACTTTTCAGTTCAAATGAAGCTACATTGTTCACCTAGCTCTCACGTTTCTCGCTCTTCACAGGAAAGCATTGGATGTTAGAGGACCGTTGGTTTCTATCAGGTTCAGAAGCAGAGTTGAACTATATATGGTCCTTATGTGTAGGAAACACCTTTCATATGTTCTAAGCACACTCATGTTTCCTGCTGTATTGGAGAAACTAGAAAGCAAGAGCGTGCTTCTTGCTCTGAAGCAGAGTGTGTTCCATGGATGAGAACTGTGGTGTCTGTTTCCCTTCAGAAATGGAAGCAAATCCCAAGCTCTGTGTCTTCGAACTATCAACAATCCTTTTCAGGTAAATACAGTCACTTTTTAGTTCGAAGAAGCTACATCGTTCAGAAAGCTCAAAGGTTTGTGGCTATTAACTAAAAGCATTGGATTTTAGTGTTCCTGTGGTTTGTATCAGTTTCAGAAGCAGAGTTGAACTAGATATGGTCCATATGTGTAGGAAACACCGCTCTTTTGTTCTGAGCACAGTCACGTTTCTTGCTGTATTAGAGACTCTAGAAAGGAAGAGCGTGCTTCTTGCTCTAAAGCAGAGTGTGTTTCATGGAAGGGAACTGTGCTGTGTGTTTCCCTTCAGAAATGGAGGTAAATCCCAGGCTTGGTGTCTTCCCCAAAGCAACACTTCCTTTCAGGTAAATACATTCAATTTTCAGCTCAAATGAAGCTACATCGTTCACGAAGCTCAAACGTTTCTCTGTCTTAACTGAAAAGCATTGGATGTTAGAGGACCTGTGGTTTGTATCAGTTTCAGAGGCAGAGTTGAACTAGATATGGTCCTTATGTGTAGGAAACACCGTTCTTTTGTTCTGAGCACACTCACGTTTCCTGCACTATTAGAGACCCTAGAAAGGAAGAGCGTGCTTCTTGCTCTAAAGCAGAGTATGTTTCATGGATGAGAACTGTGATGTGTGTTTCGCTTCAGAAATGGTGTTCAATCTCAGGCTCTGTGTCTTCTTACAAGCAAGACTTCGTTTCAGGTAAACGCAGACACATTTAAGCTAAGAAGCTACATTGTTCACCTATCTCACACGTTTCTCGCTCTTAACTGAAAAGCATTGGTTGTTAGAGGACCTGTGGTTTGTATCAGTTTCAGAAGCAGAGTTGATCTAGACATGGTCCATATGTGTAGGAAACACCGTTCTTTTGTTCTGAGCACACTCATGTTTCCTGCTGTATTTGAGACTCTAGAAAGCAATAGCGTGCTTCTTGCTCTGAAGCAGAGTGTGTTTCATGGATGAGAACTATGCTGTGTGTTTCCCTTCAGAAATGGAGGTAAATCCCAGGCTCTGTGTCTTCCTACAAGCAAGACTTTGTTTCAGGTAAATGCATTCAAGTTTCAGCTCAAAGGTGGCAACATCGTTTTCGAAGCTCACACGTTTCTCGCTCTTAAATGAAAAGCAATGGATATTAGAGGACCTGTGGTTTGAATCAGTATCAGAAGCAGAGTTGAACTAGATATGGTACATATGTGAAGGAAACCCCTTTCTTTTGGTGTAAGTACACTCATGTTTCCTGCTGAATTAGAGACTCTAGAAAGCAAGAGCATGCTTCTTCCTCTAAAGCAGAGTGTGTTTCATGGATGAGAACTGTGCTGTGTGTTTCGCTTCAGAAATGGAGTTAAATCCCATGCTCTGTGTTTTCTTCCAAGCAAGACTTCGTTTCAGGTAATGGCAGACACTTTTCAGCTCAAATGAAGCTACATTGTTCACGAAGCTCACATGTTTCTCGCTCTTAAATGAAAAGCATTGGATGTTAGCAGACCCGTGGTTTGTATGAGATTCAGAAGCAGAGTTGAACTAGATATGGTCCATATGTGTAGGAATCCCCGTTCTTTTTGTCTAAGTACACTCATATTTCCTGCTGCATAAGAGACTCTAGAAAGCAAGAGCATTCTTCTTGCTCTGAAGCAGAGTGTGTTTCATGGAAGAGAACTGTGCTGTGTGTTTCCCTTCAGAAATGGAGTTAAATCCCAGGCTCTGTGTCTTCCTACAAGCAAGAATTCCTTTCACGTAAAAACAGTCACTTTTCAACTCAAAGGGAGCGACATTGTTAACAAAGCTCACACGTTTCTCGGTCTTAAGTAAAAACATTTGATGTTAGAGGACCCTTGGTTTGTATCATTTTCAGAAGCAGAGTTGAACTAGAAATGGTCCTTATTTGTAGGAAACACCTTTCATTTGTTCTAAGCACACTACCGTTGCCTGCTGTATTGGAGAATCTAGGAAGTAAGAACGTGCTTCTTGCTCTGAAGCAGAGTGTGTTTCATGGATGAGAACTATGCTGTGTGTTTCCGTTCAGAAATGGAGGTAAATCCCATGCTCTGTGTCTTCCTACAAGCAAGACTTCGTTTCAGGTAAACGCAGTCACTTTTAAGCTCAAAGAAAGATGAATCGTTAAAGATCCTCACACGTTTCTCGGTCTTAACTGAAAACCATTTGATGTTAGAGGACAGTTGGTTTCTATCAGTTTTAGAAGCAGAGTTGAACTAGAAATGGAACATATGTGTAGGAAACCTCGTTCTTTTGTTCCGAGTACACTCACGTTACCTGCTCTATTAGAGACTCTAGAAGGAAGAGCATGCTTCTTGCTCTAAAGCAGAGTATGTTTCATGGATGAGAACTGTGATGTGTGTTTTGCTTCAGAAATGGAGTTAAATCCCATGCTCTGTGTCTTCTTACAAGCAAGACTTTGTTTCAGGTAAAGGCAGACACTTTTCACCTCCAATGAAGCTACATTGTTCACCTAGCTCTCACGTTTCTCGCTCTTAACAGGAAAGCATTGGATGTTAGAGGACCGTTGGTTTCTATCAGGTTCAGAAGCAGAGTTGAACTATATATGGTCCTTATGTGTAGGAAACACTTTTTATTTGTTCTAAGCACACTCACGTTTCCTGCTCTATTGGAGAATCTAAAAAGCAAGAGCGTGCTTCTTGCTCTGAAGCAGAGTGGTTTTCATGGATGAGAACTGTGCTGTGTGTTTCCCTTCAGAAATGGAAGCTAATCCCAGGCTCTGTGTCTTCGAACTAGCAAGAATTCTTTTCAGGTAAACACAGTCACTTATTAATTTGAAGAAGCTACATCTTTCAGAAACCTCACAGGTTTGTCGCTCTTAACTGAAAGGATTGGATGTTAGTGGAACTATGGTTTGTATCATTTTCAGAAGCAGAGTTGAACTAGATATGGACCATATGTGTAGGAAACCCCGTTCTTTTGGTGTAAGTACACTCACATTTCCTGCTGAATTAGAGACTCTAGAAATCAAGAGCATGCTTCTTGCTCTAAAGCAGAGTTTGTTTCATGGATGAGAACTGTGATGTGTGTTTCAGTTCAGAAATCGAATTAAATCCCAGGCTCTGTGTCTTCCTACAAGCAAGAATTCGTTTCAGGTAAACACAGTCACTTTTCAGTTCAAATGAAGCTACATTGTTCACCTAGCTCTCACGTTTCTCGCTCTTCACAGGAAAGCATTGGATGTTAGAGGACCGTTGGTTTCTATCAGGTTCAGAAGCAGAGTTGAACTATATATGGTCCTTATGTGTAGGAAACACCTTTCATATGTTCTAAGCACACTCATGTTTCCTGCTGTATTGGAGAAACTAGAAAGCAAGAGCGTGCTTCTTGCTCTGAAGCAGAGTGTGTTCCATGGATGAGAACTGTGGTGTCTGTTTCCCTTCAGAAATGGAAGCAAATCCCAAGCTCTGTGTCTTCGAACTATCAACAATCCTTTTCAGGTAAATACAGTCACTTTTTAGTTCGAAGAAGCTACATCGTTCAGAAAGCTCAAAGGTTTGTGGCTATTAACTAAAAGCATTGGATTTTAGTGTTCCTGTGGTTTGTATCAGTTTCAGAAGCAGAGTTGAACTAGATATGGTCCATATGTGTAGGAAACACCGCTCTTTTGTTCTGAGCACAGTCACGTTTCTTGCTGTATTAGAGACTCTAGAAAGGAAGAGCGTGCTTCTTGCTCTAAAGCAGAGTGTGTTTCATGGAAGGGAACTGTGCTGTGTGTTTCCCTTCAGAAATGGAGGTAAATCCCAGGCTTGGTGTCTTCCCCAAAGCAACACTTCCTTTCAGGTAAATACATTCAATTTTCAGCTCAAATGAAGCTACATCGTTCACGAAGCTCAAACGTTTCTCTGTCTTAACTGAAAAGCATTGGATGTTAGAGGACCTGTGGTTTGTATCAGTTTCAGAGGCAGAGTTGAACTAGATATGGTCCTTATGTGTAGGAAACACCGTTCTTTTGTTCTGAGCACACTCACGTTTCCTGCACTATTAGAGACCCTAGAAAGGAAGAGCGTGCTTCTTGCTCTAAAGCAGAGTATGTTTCATGGATGAGAACTGTGATGTGTGTTTCGCTTCAGAAATGGTGTTCAATCTCAGGCTCTGTGTCTTCTTACAAGCAAGACTTCGTTTCAGGTAAACGCAGACACATTTAAGCTAAGAAGCTACATTGTTCACCTATCTCACACGTTTCTCGCTCTTAACTGAAAAGCATTGGTTGTTAGAGGACCTGTGGTTTGTATCAGTTTCAGAAGCAGAGTTGATCTAGACATGGTCCATATGTGTAGGAAACACCGTTCTTTTGTTCTGAGCACACTCATGTTTCCTGCTGTATTTGAGACTCTAGAAAGCAATAGCGTGCTTCTTGCTCTGAAGCAGAGTGTGTTTCATGGATGAGAACTATGCTGTGTGTTTCCCTTCAGAAATGGAGGTAAATCCCAGGCTCTGTGTCTTCCTACAAGCAAGACTTTGTTTCAGGTAAATGCATTCAAGTTTCAGCTCAAAGGTGGCAACATCGTTTTCGAAGCTCACACGTTTCTCGCTCTTAAATGAAAAGCAATGGATATTAGAGGACCTGTGGTTTGAATCAGTATCAGAAGCAGAGTTGAACTAGATATGGTACATATGTGAAGGAAACCCCTTTCTTTTGGTGTAAGTACACTCATGTTTCCTGCTGAATTAGAGACTCTAGAAAGCAAGAGCATGCTTCTTCCTCTAAAGCAGAGTGTGTTTCATGGATGAGAACTGTGCTGTGTGTTTCGCTTCAGAAATGGAGTTAAATCCCATGCTCTGTGTTTTCTTCCAAGCAAGACTTCGTTTCAGGTAATGGCAGACACTTTTCAGCTCAAATGAAGCTACATTGTTCACGAAGCTCACATGTTTCTCGCTCTTAAATGAAAAGCATTGGATGTTAGCAGACCCGTGGTTTGTATGAGATTCAGAAGCAGAGTTGAACTAGATATGGTCCATATGTGTAGGAATCCCCGTTCTTTTTGTCTAAGTACACTCATATTTCCTGCTGCATAAGAGACTCTAGAAAGCAAGAGCATTCTTCTTGCTCTGAAGCAGAGTGTGTTTCATGGAAGAGAACTGTGCTGTGTGTTTCCCTTCAGAAATGGAGGTAAATCCAGCCTCTGTGTCTTTTTACAAGCAAGGCTTCATTTCAGGTAAACACATTCACATTTCAGCTCAAAGAAAGCTGCATTTTTAACAAAGCTCACACGTTTCTCGGTCTTAAGTAAAAACATTTGATGTTAGAGGACCCTTGGTTTCTATCAGTTTCAGAAGCAGAGTTGAACTAGAAATGGTCCTTATGTGTAGGAAACACCTTTCATTTGTTCTAAGCACACTACTGTTTCCTGCTGTATTGGAGAATCTCGGAAGCAAGAGCATGCTTCTTGCTCTGAAGCAGAGTGTGTTTCATGGATGAGAACTATGCTGTGTGTTTCCCTTCAGAAATGGAGGTAAATCCCAGGCTCTGTGTCTTCCTACAAGCAAGACTTCGTTTCAGGTAAACGCAGTCACTATTAAGCTCAAAGAAAGCTGAATCGTTAACGATCCTCACACGTTTCTCGGTCTTAACTGAAAACCATTGGATGTTAGAGGACGGTTGATTTCTATCAGTTTTAGAAGCAGAGTTGAACTAGAAATGGAACATATGTGTAGGAAACCTCGTTCTTTTGTTTTGAGTACACTCACGTTACCTGCCCTATTAGAGACTCTAGAAAGGAAGAGCATGCTTCTTGCTCTAAAGCAGAGTATGTTTCATGGATGAGAACTGTGATGTGTGTTTTGCTTCAATAATGGAGTTAAATCCCATGCTCTGTGTCTTCTTACAAGCAAGACTTTGTTTCAGGTAAAGGCAGACACTTTTCACCTCAAATGAAGCTACATTGTTCACTTAGCTCTCACGTTTCTCACTCTTAACAGGAAAGCATTGGATGTTAGAGGACCGTTGGTTTTCATCAGGTTCAGAAGCAGAGTTGAACTATATATGGTCCTTATGTGTAGGAAACACCTTTCATATGTTCTAAGCACACTCATGTTTCCTGTTGTATTGGAGAAACTAGAAAGCAAGAGCGTGTTTCTTGCTCTGAAGCAGAGTGTATTTCATGGATGAGAACTGTGGTGTCTGTTTCCCTTCAGAAATGGAAGCAAATCCCAAGCTCTGTGTCTTCGAACTATCAACAATTCTTTTCAGGTAAATACAGTCACTTTTTAGTTCAAAGAAGCTACATCGTTCAGAAAGCTCAAAGGTTTGTGGCTATTAACTAAAAGCATTGGATTTTAGTGTTCCTGTGGTTTGTATCAGTTTCAGAAGCAGAGTTGAACTAGATATGGTCCATATGTGTAGGAAACACCGCTCTTTTGTTCTGAGCACAGTCACGTTTCTTGCTGTATTAGAGACTCTAGAAAGGAAGAGCGCCCTTCTTGCTCTAAAGCAGAGTGTGTTTCATGGAAGGGAACTGTGCTGTGTGTTTCCCTTCAGAAATGGAGGTATATCCCAGGCTCGGTGTCTTCCCAAAAGCAACACTTCCTTTCAGGTAAATACATTCAATTTTCAGCTCAAATGAAGCTACATCGTTCACGAAGCTCACACGTTTCTCTGTCTTAACTGAAAAGCATTGGATGTTAGAGGACCTGTGGTTTGTATCAGTTTCAGAGGCAGAGTTGAACTAGATATGGTCCATATGTGAAGGAAACCCCTTTCTTTTGGTGTAAGTACACTCATGTTTCCTGCTGAATTAGAGACTCTAGAAAGCAAGAGCATGCTTCTTGCTCTAAAGCAGAGTGTGTTTCATGGATGAGAACTGTGCTGTGTGTTTCGCTTCAGAAATGGAGTTAAATCCCATGCTCTGTGTTTTCTTCCAAGCAAGACTTCGTTTCAGGTAATGGCAGACACTTTTCAGCTCAAAAGAAGCTACATTGTTCACGAAGCTCACATGTTTCTCGCTCTTAACTGAAAAGCATTGGATGTTAGCAGACCCGTGGTTTGTATGAGATTCAGAAGCAGAGTTGAACTAGATATGGTCCATATGTGTAGGAATCCCCGTTCTTTTTGTCGAAGTACACTCATATTTCCTGCTGTATAAGAGACTCTAGAAAGCAAGAGCATTCTTTTTGCTCTAAAGCAGAGTGTGTTTCATGGAAGAGAACTGTGCTGTGTGTTTCCCTTCAGAAATGTAGGTAAATCCCAGGCTCTGTGACTTCCTATAAGCAAGACTTCCTTTCAGGTAAACACAGTAACTTTTCAGCCCAAATGCAGCTACATCTTACACGAAGCTCACACGTTTCTTGCTCTTTACTGAAAAGCATTGGTTGTTAGAGAACCTGTGGATTGTATCTGTTTCAGAAGCAGAGTTGAACTAGATATGGTCCTTATGTGTAGGAAACACCTTTCATTTGTACTATGCACACTCATGTTTCCTGCTGTATTGGAGAATCTAGAAAGCAAAAGCGTGCTTCATGCTCTGAAGCAGAGTGTGTTTCCTGGATGAGAAATGTGCTGTGTGTTTCCCTTCAGAAATGGATGCAAATCCCAGGCTCTGTGTCTCGAACTAGCAAGAATTATTTTCAGGTAAACAGAGTCACTTTTTAGTTCGAAGAAGCTACATCATACAGAAAGCTCAAAGGTTTGTCGCTCTTAAGTGAAAGGATTGGGATTTAGTGGACCTGTGATTTGCATCCGTTTCAGAAGCAGAGTTGAACTAGATGTGGTCCATATGTGTAGGAAACACCGTTCTTTTATTCTAGCACAGTGACGTTTCTTGCTGTATTAGAGACCCTAGAAAGCAAGAGCTTGCTTCTTGCTCTAAAGCACAGTGTGTTTCATGGATGATAACTGTGCTTTGTATTTCAGTTCAGAAATGGAGTTAAATCCCAGGCTCTGTGTCTTCTTACAAGCAAGACTTCCTTTCAGGTAAAAACAGACACTTTTTAGCTCAAGTGAAGCTACATTGTTCACATAGCTCACATGTTTCTAGCTCTTAACTGAAAACCATTTGATGTTAGAGGACCCATTGTATCTATCAGTATCAGAAGCAGAGTTGAACTAGATATGGTCCTTATGTGTAGGAAACCCCATTCTTTTTGTCTCAGCACACTCACGTTTCCTGCTGTATTAGAGACTCTAGAAAGCAAGAGCGTGCTTCTTGCTCTAAAGCAGAGTGTGTTTCATGGGTGAGAAATATGCTTGGTGTTTCCCTTCAGAAATGGAGTTCAATCCCACGCTCTGTGTCTTCCTACAAGCAAGTCTTCGTTTCAGGCAAACGTAGTCAATTTTAAGCTCAAAGGAAGTTGCATCGTTAATGAAGCTCACACGTTTCTCGGTCTTAGCTGAAAATCATTGGATGATAGAGGACCCGTTGTTTGTATCTGTTTCAGAAGCAGAGTTGAACTAGATATGGTCCATATGTGTAGGAAACCCTGTTCTTTTCGTCTAAGTACAATCACATTTCTGCTGTATTAGAGACTCTAGAAAGCAAGAGCGTGCTTCTTGCTCTAAAGCAGAGTGTGTTTCATGGATGAGAACTGTGCTGTGTGTTTCCCTTCAGAAATGGAGTTAAATCCCAGGCTCTGTGTCTTTGTACAAGCAAGATTTCCTTTCAGGTAAAAACAGGCACTTTTCAGCTCAAATGCAGCCACATAGTTCACGAAGCTAACACGTTTCTTGCTCTTAACTGAAAAGCACTGGATGTTAGAGGACCTGTGGTTTGCATCAGTTTCAGAGGCAGAGTTGAACTAGAAATGATCCATATGTGTAGGAAACACCGTTCTTTTGTTCTAAGCACACTCACGTTTCCTTCTGTATTAGAGACTCTAGGAAGGAAGAGCGTGCTTCTTGCTCTAAAGCAGAGTGTGTTTCATTGACAAGAACTGTGCTGTGTGTTTGCTTTCAGAAATGGAGTTAAATCCCAGCCTCTGTGTTTTCCTACAAGCAAGCTTTCATTTCAGGTAAACACAGTCACTTTTCAGCTCAAAGGATCCTACATCGTTCACGAAGCTCACATGATTCTTGGTCTAAAGTGAAAATCATTGAATGTTAGAGGACCTGTGGTTTGTATCAGTTTCAGAAGCAGAATTGCACTAGATATGGTGCGTATGTGTAGGAAACCCCGTTCTTTTGGTCTGAGAACACTCAAGTTTCCTGCTGTATTAGAGATTTAAGAAAGCAAGAGCTTGCTTCTTGCTCTAAAGCAGAGTGTGTTTCATGGATGAGAACTGTGCTGTGTGTTTCCCTTCAGAAATGGAGTTAAATCTCAGTGTCTGTGTCTTCGTACAAGCAAGATTTCCTTTCAGGTAAAAACAGTCACTTTTCAGCTCAAATGCAGCCACATCGTTCACGAAGCTCACACGTTTCTTGCTCTTAACTGAAAAGCATTGGATATTAGAGGACCTGTGGTTTGCATCAGTTTCAGAGTCAGAGTTGAACTAGAAATGGTCCATATGTGTAGGAAACAGCGTTCTTTTGTTCTGAGCACACTCACGTTTCCTTCTGTGTTAGAGACTCTAGGAAGGAAGAGCATGCTTCTTGCACTAAAGCAGAGTGTGTGTCATGGATGATAACTGTGCTGTGTGTTTCCCTTCAGAAATGGAGTTAAATCCCAGGCTCTGTGTCTTCCTACAAGCAAGAATTCCTTTCACGTAAAAACAGTCACTTTTCAACTCAAAGGGAGCGACATTGTTAACAAAGCTCACACGTTTCTCGGTCTTAAGTAAAAACATTTGATGTTAGAGGACCCTTGGTTTGTATCATTTTCAGAAGCAGAGTTGAACTAGAAATGGTCCTTATTTGTAGGAAACACCTTTCATTTGTTCTAAGCACACTACCGTTGCCTGCTGTATTGGAGAATCTAGGAAGTAAGAACGTGCTTCTTGCTCTGAAGCAGAGTGTGTTTCATGGATGAGAACTATGCTGTGTGTTTCCGTTCAGAAATGGAGGTAAATCCCATGCTCTGTGTCTTCCTACAAGCAAGACTTCGTTTCAGGTAAACGCAGTCACTTTTAAGCTCAAAGAAAGATGAATCGTTAAAGATCCTCACACGTTTCTCGGTCTTAACTGAAAACCATTTGATGTTAGAGGACAGTTGGTTTCTATCAGTTTTAGAAGCAGAGTTGAACTAGAAATGGAACATATGTGTAGGAAACCTCGTTCTTTTGTTCCGAGTACACTCACGTTACCTGCTCTATTAGAGACTCTAGAAGGAAGAGCATGCTTCTTGCTCTAAAGCAGAGTATGTTTCATGGATGAGAACTGTGATGTGTGTTTTGCTTCAGAAATGGAGTTAAATCCCATGCTCTGTGTCTTCTTACAAGCAAGACTTTGTTTCAGGTAAAGGCAGACACTTTTCACCTCCAATGAAGCTACATTGTTCACCTAGCTCTCACGTTTCTCGCTCTTAACAGGAAAGCATTGGATGTTAGAGGACCGTTGGTTTCTATCAGGTTCAGAAGCAGAGTTGAACTATATATGGTCCTTATGTGTAGGAAACACTTTTTATTTGTTCTAAGCACACTCACGTTTCCTGCTCTATTGGAGAATCTAAAAAGCAAGAGCGTGCTTCTTGCTCTGAAGCAGAGTGGTTTTCATGGATGAGAACTGTGCTGTGTGTTTCCCTTCAGAAATGGAAGCTAATCCCAGGCTCTGTGTCTTCGAACTAGCAAGAATTCTTTTCAGGTAAACACAGTCACTTATTAATTTGAAGAAGCTACATCTTTCAGAAACCTCACAGGTTTGTCGCTCTTAACTGAAAGGATTGGATGTTAGTGGAACTATGGTTTGTATCATTTTCAGAAGCAGAGTTGAACTAGATATGGACCATATGTGTAGGAAACCCCGTTCTTTTGGTGTAAGTACACTCACGTTTCCTGCTGAATTAGAGACTCTAGAAATCAAGAGCATGCTTCTTGCTCTAAAGCAGAGTTTGTTTCATGGATGAGAACTGTGATGTGTGTTTCAGTTCAGAAATCGAATTAAATCCCAGGCTCTGTGTCTTCCTACAAGCAAGAATTCGTTTCAGGTAAACACAGTCACTTTTCAGTTCAAATGAAGCTACATTGTTCACCTAGCTCTCACGTTTCTCGCTCTTCACAGGAAAGCATTGGATGTTAGAGGACCGTTGGTTTCTATCAGGTTCAGAAGCAGAGTTGAACTATATATGGTCCTTATGTGTAGGAAACACCTTTCATATGTTCTAAGCACACTCATGTTTCCTGCTGTATTGGAGAAACTAGAAAGCAAGAGCGTGCTTCTTGCTCTGAAGCAGAGTGTGTTCCATGGATGAGAACTGTGGTGTCTGTTTCCCTTCAGAAATGGAAGCAAATCCCAAGCTCTGTGTCTTCGAACTATCAACAATCCTTTTCAGGTAAATACAGTCACTTTTTAGTTCGAAGAAGCTACATCGTTCAGAAAGCTCAAAGGTTTGTGGCTATTAACTAAAAGCATTGGATTTTAGTGTTCCTGTGGTTTGTATCAGTTTCAGAAGCAGAGTTGAACTAGATATGGTCCATATGTGTAGGAAACACCGCTCTTTTGTTCTGAGCACAGTCACGTTTCTTGCTGTATTAGAGACTCTAGAAAGGAAGAGCGTGCTTCTTGCTCTAAAGCAGAGTGTGTTTCATGGAAGGGAACTGTGCTGTGTGTTTCCCTTCAGAAATGGAGGTAAATCCCAGGCTTGGTGTCTTCCCCAAAGCAACACTTCCTTTCAGGTAAATACATTCAATTTTCAGCTCAAATGAAGCTACATCGTTCACGAAGCTCAAACGTTTCTCTGTCTTAACTGAAAAGCATTGGATGTTAGAGGACCTGTGGTTTGTATCAGTTTCAGAGGCAGAGTTGAACTAGATATGGTCCTTATGTGTAGGAAACACCGTTCTTTTGTTCTGAGCACACTCACGTTTCCTGCACTATTAGAGACCCTAGAAAGGAAGAGCGTGCTTCTTGCTCTAAAGCAGAGTATGTTTCATGGATGAGAACTGTGATGTGTGTTTCGCTTCAGAAATGGTGTTCAATCTCAGGCTCTGTGTCTTCTTACAAGCAAGACTTCGTTTCAGGTAAACGCAGACACATTTAAGCTAAGAAGCTACATTGTTCACCTATCTCACACGTTTCTCGCTCTTAACTGAAAAGCATTGGTTGTTAGAGGACCTGTGGTTTGTATCAGTTTCAGAAGCAGAGTTGATCTAGACATGGTCCATATGTGTAGGAAACACCGTTCTTTTGTTCTGAGCACACTCATGTTTCCTGCTGTATTTGAGACTCTAGAAAGCAATAGCGTGCTTCTTGCTCTGAAGCAGAGTGTGTTTCATGGATGAGAACTATGCTGTGTGTTTCCCTTCAGAAATGGAGGTAAATCCCAGGCTCTGTGTCTTCCTACAAGCAAGACTTTGTTTCAGGTAAATGCATTCAAGTTTCAGCTCAAAGGTGGCAACATCGTTTTCGAAGCTCACACGTTTCTCGCTCTTAAATGAAAAGCAATGGATATTAGAGGACCTGTGGTTTGAATCAGTATCAGAAGCAGAGTTGAACTAGATATGGTACATATGTGAAGGAAACCCCTTTCTTTTGGTGTAAGTACACTCATGTTTCCTGCTGAATTAGAGACTCTAGAAAGCAAGAGCATGCTTCTTCCTCTAAAGCAGAGTGTGTTTCATGGATGAGAACTGTGCTGTGTGTTTCGCTTCAGAAATGGAGTTAAATCCCATGCTCTGTGTTTTCTTCCAAGCAAGACTTCGTTTCAGGTAATGGCAGACACTTTTCAGCTCAAAAGAAGCTACATTGTTCACGAAGCTCACATGTTTCTCGCTCTTAACTGAAAAGCATTGGATGTTAGCAGACCCGTGGTTTGTATGAGATTCAGAAGCAGAGTTGAACTAGATATGGTCCATATGTGTAGGAATCCCCGTTCTTTTTGTCTAAGTACACTCATATTTCCTGCTGCATAAGAGACTCTAGAAAGCAAGAGCATTCTTCTTGCTCTGAAGCAGAGTGTGTTTCATGGAAGAGAACTGTGCTGTGTGTTTCCCTTCAGAAATGGAGGTAAATCCAGCCTCTGTGTCTTTTTACAAGCAAGGCTTCATTTCAGGTAAACACATTCACATTTCAGCTCAAAGAAAGCTGCATTTTTAACAAAGCTCACACGTTTCTCGGTCTTAAGTAAAAACATTTGATGTTAGAGGACCCTTGGTTTCTATCAGTTTCAGAAGCAGAGTTGAACTAGAAATGGTCCTTATGTGTAGGAAACACCTTTCATTTGTTCTAAGCACACTACTGTTTCCTGCTGTATTGGAGAATCTCGGAAGCAAGAGCATGCTTCTTGCTCTGAAGCAGAGTGTGTTTCATGGATGAGAACTATGCTGTGTGTTTCCCTTCAGAAATGGAGGTAAATCCCAGGCTCTGTGTCTTCCTACAAGCAAGACTTCGTTTCAGGTAAACGCAGTCACTATTAAGCTCAAAGAAAGCTGAATCGTTAACGATCCTCACACGTTTCTCGGTCTTAACTGAAAACCATTGGATGTTAGAGGACGGTTGATTTCTATCAGTTTTAGAAGCAGAGTTGAACTAGAAATGGAACATATGTGTAGGAAACCTCGTTCTTTTGTTTTGAGTACACTCACGTTACCTGCCCTATTAGAGACTCTAGAAAGGAAGAGCATGCTTCTTGCTCTAAAGCAGAGTATGTTTCATGGATGAGAACTGTGATGTGTGTTTTGCTTCAATAATGGAGTTAAATCCCATGCTCTGTGTCTTCTTACAAGCAAGACTTTGTTTCAGGTAAAGGCAGACACTTTTCACCTCAAATGAAGCTACATTGTTCACTTAGCTCTCACGTTTCTCACTCTTAACAGGAAAGCATTGGATGTTAGAGGACCGTTGGTTTTCATCAGGTTCAGAAGCAGAGTTGAACTATATATGGTCCTTATGTGTAGGAAACACCTTTCATATGTTCTAAGCACACTCATGTTTCCTGTTGTATTGGAGAAACTAGAAAGCAAGAGCGTGTTTCTTGCTCTGAAGCAGAGTGTATTTCATGGATGAGAACTGTGGTGTCTGTTTCCCTTCAGAAATGGAAGCAAATCCCAAGCTCTGTGTCTTCGAACTATCAACAATTCTTTTCAGGTAAATACAGTCACTTTTTAGTTCAAAGAAGCTACATCGTTCAGAAAGCTCAAAGGTTTGTGGCTATTAACTAAAAGCATTGGATTTTAGTGTTCCTGTGGTTTGTATCAGTTTCAGAAGCAGAGTTGAACTAGATATGGTCCATATGTGTAGGAAACACCGCTCTTTTGTTCTGAGCACAGTCACGTTTCTTGCTGTATTAGAGACTCTAGAAAGGAAGAGCGCCCTTCTTGCTCTAAAGCAGAGTGTGTTTCATGGAAGGGAACTGTGCTGTGTGTTTCCCTTCAGAAATGGAGGTATATCCCAGGCTCGGTGTCTTCCCAAAAGCAACACTTCCTTTCAGGTAAATACATTCAATTTTCAGCTCAAATGAAGCTACATCGTTCACGAAGCTCACACGTTTCTCTGTCTTAACTGAAAAGCATTGGATGTTAGAGGACCTGTGGTTTGTATCAGTTTCAGAGGCAGAGTTGAACTAGATATGGTCCATATGTGAAGGAAACCCCTTTCTTTTGGTGTAAGTACACTCATGTTTCCTGCTGAATTAGAGACTCTAGAAAGCAAGAGCATGCTTCTTGCTCTAAAGCAGAGTGTGTTTCATGGATGAGAACTGTGCTGTGTGTTTCGCTTCAGAAATGGAGTTAAATCCCATGCTCTGTGTTTTCTTCCAAGCAAGACTTCGTTTCAGGTAATGGCAGACACTTTTCAGCTCAAAAGAAGCTACATTGTTCACGAAGCTCACATGTTTCTCGCTCTTAACTGAAAAGCATTGGATGTTAGCAGACCCGTGGTTTGTATGAGATTCAGAAGCAGAGTTGAACTAGATATGGTCCATATGTGTAGGAATCCCCGTTCTTTTTGTCGAAGTACACTCATATTTCCTGCTGTATAAGAGACTCTAGAAAGCAAGAGCATTCTTTTTGCTCTAAAGCAGAGTGTGTTTCATGGAAGAGAACTGTGCTGTGTGTTTCCCTTCAGAAATGTAGGTAAATCCCAGGCTCTGTGACTTCCTATAAGCAAGACTTCCTTTCAGGTAAACACAGTAACTTTTCAGCCCAAATGCAGCTACATCTTACACGAAGCTCACACGTTTCTTGCTCTTTACTGAAAAGCATTGGTTGTTAGAGAACCTGTGGATTGTATCTGTTTCAGAAGCAGAGTTGAACTAGATATGGTCCTTATGTGTAGGAAACACCTTTCATTTGTACTATGCACACTCATGTTTCCTGCTGTATTGGAGAATCTAGAAAGCAAAAGCGTGCTTCATGCTCTGAAGCAGAGTGTGTTTCCTGGATGAGAAATGTGCTGTGTGTTTCCCTTCAGAAATGGATGCAAATCCCAGGCTCTGTGTCTTCGAACTAGCAAGAATTATTTTCAGGTAAACAGAGTCACTTTTTAGTTCGAAGAAGCTACATCATACAGAAAGCTCAAAGGTTTGTCGCTCTTAAGTGAAAGGATTGGGATTTAGTGGACCTGTGATTTGCATCCGTTTCAGAAGCAGAGTTGAACTAGATGTGGTCCATATGTGTAGGAAACACCGTTCTTTTATTCTAGCACAGTGACGTTTCTTGCTGTATTAGAGACCCTAGAAAGCAAGAGCTTGCTTCTTGCTCTAAAGCACAGTGTGTTTCATGGATGATAACTGTGCTTTGTATTTCAGTTCAGAAATGGAGTTAAATCCCAGGCTCTGTGTCTTCTTACAAGCAAGACTTCCTTTCAGGTAAAAACAGACACTTTTTAGCTCAAGTGAAGCTACATTGTTCACATAGCTCACATGTTTCTAGCTCTTAACTGAAAACCATTTGATGTTAGAGGACCCATTGTATCTATCAGTATCAGAAGCAGAGTTGAACTAGATATGGTCCTTATGTGTAGGAAACCCCATTCTTTTTGTCTCAGCACACTCACGTTTCCTGCTGTATTAGAGACTCTAGAAAGCAAGAGCGTGCTTCTTGCTCTAAAGCAGAGTGTGTTTCATGGGTGAGAAATATGCTTGGTGTTTCCCTTCAGAAATGGAGTTCAATCCCACGCTCTGTGTCTTCCTACAAGCAAGTCTTCGTTTCAGGCAAACGTAGTCAATTTTAAGCTCAAAGGAAGTTGCATCGTTAATGAAGCTCACACGTTTCTCGGTCTTAGCTGAAAATCATTGGATGATAGAGGACCCGTTGTTTGTATCTGTTTCAGAAGCAGAGTTGAACTAGATATGGTCCATATGTGTAGGAAACCCTGTTCTTTTCGTCTAAGTACAATCACATTTCTGCTGTATTAGAGACTCTAGAAAGCAAGAGCGTGCTTCTTGCTCTAAAGCAGAGTGTGTTTCATGGATGAGAACTGTGCTGTGTGTTTCCCTTCAGAAATGGAGTTAAATCCCAGGCTCTGTGTCTTTGTACAAGCAAGATTTCCTTTCAGGTAAAAACAGGCACTTTTCAGCTCAAATGCAGCCACATAGTTCACGAAGCTAACACGTTTCTTGCTCTTAACTGAAAAGCACTGGATGTTAGAGGACCTGTGGTTTGCATCAGTTTCAGAGGCAGAGTTGAACTAGAAATGATCCATATGTGTAGGAAACACCGTTCTTTTGTTCTAAGCACACTCACGTTTCCTTCTGTATTAGAGACTCTAGGAAGGAAGAGCGTGCTTCTTGCTCTAAAGCAGAGTGTGTTTCATTGACAAGAACTGTGCTGTGTGTTTGCTTTCAGAAATGGAGTTAAATCCCAGCCTCTGTGTTTTCCTACAAGCAAGCTTTCATTTCAGGTAAACACAGTCACTTTTCAGCTCAAAGGATCCTACATCGTTCACGAAGCTCACATGATTCTTGGTCTAAAGTGAAAATCATTGAATGTTAGAGGACCTGTGGTTTGTATCAGTTTCAGAAGCAGAATTGCACTAGATATGGTGCGTATGTGTAGGAAACCCCGTTCTTTTGGTCTGAGAACACTCAAGTTTCCTGCTGTATTAGAGATTTAAGAAAGCAAGAGCTTGCTTCTTGCTCTAAAGCAGAGTGTGTTTCATGGATGAGAACTGTGCTGTGTGTTTCGCTTCAGAAATGGAGTTAAATCCCATGCTCTGTGTTTTCTTCCAAGCAAGACTTCGTTTCAGGTAATGGCAGACACTTTTCAGCTCAAATGAAGCTACATTGTTCACGAAGCTCACATGTTTCTTGCTCTTAAATGAAAAGCATTGGATGTTAGCAGACCCGTGGTTTGTATGAGATTCAGAAGCAGAGTTGAACTAGATATGGTCCATATGTGTAGGAATCCCCATTCTTTTTGTCTAAGTACACTCATATTTCCTGCTGCATAAGAGACTCTAGAAAGCAAGAGCATTCTTCTTGCTCTGAAGCAGAGTGTGTTTCATGGAAGAGAACTGTGCTGTGTGTTTCCCTTCAGAAATGGAGGTAAATCCAGCCTCTGTGTCTTTTTACAAGCAAGGCTTCATTTCAGGTAAACACATTCACATTTCAGCTCAAAGAAAGCTGCATTTTTAACAAAGCTCACACGTTTCTCGGTCTTAAGTAAAAACATTTGATGTTAGAGGACCCTTGGTTTCTATCAGTTTCAGAAGCAGAGTTGAACTAGAAATGGTCCTTATGTGTAGGAAACACCTTTCATTTGTTCTAAGCACACTACTGTTTCCTGCTGTATTGGAGAATCTCGGAAGCAAGAGCATGCTTCTTGCTCTGAAGCAGAGTGTGTTTCATGGATGAGAACTATGCTGTGTGTTTCCCTTCAGAAATGGAGGTAAATCCCAGGCTCTGTGTCTTCCTACAAGCAAGACTTCGTTTCAGGTAAACGCAGTCACTATTAAGCTCAAAGAAAGCTGAATCGTTAACGATCCTCACACGTTTCTCGGTCTTAACTGAAAACCATTGGATGTTAGAGGACGGTTGATTTCTATCAGTTTTAGAAGCAGAGTTGAACTAGAAATGGAACATATGTGTAGGAAACCTCGTTCTTTTGTTTTGAGTACACTCACGTTACCTGCCCTATTAGAGACTCTAGAAAGGAAGAGCATGCTTCTTGCTCTAAAGCAGAGTATGTTTCATGGATGAGAACTGTGATGTGTGTTTTGCTTCAATAATGGAGTTAAATCCCATGCTCTGTGTCTTCTTACAAGCAAGACTTTGTTTCAGGTAAAGGCAGACACTTTTCACCTCAAATGAAGCTACATTGTTCACTTAGCTCTCACGTTTCTCACTCTTAACAGGAAAGCATTGGATGTTAGAGGACCGTTGGTTTTCATCAGGTTCAGAAGCAGAGTTGAACTATATATGGTCCTTATGTGTAGGAAACACCTTTCATATGTTCTAAGCACACTCATGTTTCCTGTTGTATTGGAGAAACTAGAAAGCAAGAGCGTGTTTCTTGCTCTGAAGCAGAGTGTATTTCATGGATGAGAACTGTGGTGTCTGTTTCCCTTCAGAAATGGAAGCAAATCCCAAGCTCTGTGTCTTCGAACTATCAACAATTCTTTTCAGGTAAATACAGTCACTTTTTAGTTCAAAGAAGCTACATCGTTCAGAAAGCTCAAAGGTTTGTGGCTATTAACTAAAAGCATTGGATTTTAGTGTTCCTGTGGTTTGTATCAGTTTCAGAAGCAGAGTTGAACTAGATATGGTCCATATGTGTAGGAAACACCGCTCTTTTGTTCTGAGCACAGTCACGTTTCTTGCTGTATTAGAGACTCTAGAAAGGAAGAGCGCCCTTCTTGCTCTAAAGCAGAGTGTGTTTCATGGAAGGGAACTGTGCTGTGTGTTTCCCTTCAGAAATGGAGGTATATCCCAGGCTCGGTGTCTTCCCAAAAGCAACACTTCCTTTCAGGTAAATACATTCAATTTTCAGCTCAAATGAAGCTACATCGTTCACGAAGCTCACACGTTTCTCTGTCTTAACTGAAAAGCATTGGATGTTAGAGGACCTGTGGTTTGTATCAGTTTCAGAGGCAGAGTTGAACTAGATATGGTCCATATGTGAAGGAAACCCCTTTCTTTTGGTGTAAGTACACTCATGTTTCCTGCTGAATTAGAGACTCTAGAAAGCAAGAGCATGCTTCTTGCTCTAAAGCAGAGTGTGTTTCATGGATGAGAACTCTGCTGTGTGTTTCGCTTCAGAAATGGAGTTAAATCCCATGCTCTGTGTTTTCTTCCAAGCAAGACTTCGTTTCAGGTAATGGCAGACACTTTTCAGCTCAAAAGAAGCTACATTGTTCACGAAGCTCACATGTTTCTCGCTCTTAACTGAAAAGCATTGGATGTTAGCAGACCCGTGGTTTGTATGAGATTCAGAAGCAGAGTTGAACTAGATATGGTCCATATGTGTAGGAATCCCCGTTCTTTTTGTCGAAGTACACTCATATTTCCTGCTGTATAAGAGACTCTAGAAAGCAAGAGCATTCTTTTTGCTCTAAAGCAGAGTGTGTTTCATGGAAGAGAACTGTGCTGTGTGTTTCCCTTCAGAAATGTAGGTAAATCCCAGGCTCTGTGACTTCCTATAAGCAAGACTTCCTTTCAGGTAAACACAGTAACTTTTCAGCCCAAATGCAGCTACATCTTACACGAAGCTCACACGTTTCTTGCTCTTTACTGAAAAGCATTGGTTGTTAGAGAACCTGTGGATTGTATCTGTTTCAGAAGCAGAGTTGAACTAGATATGGTCCTTATGTGTAGGAAACACCTTTCATTTGTACTATGCACACTCATGTTTCCTGCTGTATTGGAGAATCTAGAAAGCAAAAGCGTGCTTCATGCTCTGAAGCAGAGTGTGTTTCCTGGATGAGAAATGTGCTGTGTGTTTCCCTTCAGAAATGGATGCAAATCCCAGGCTCTGTGTCTCGAACTAGCAAGAATTATTTTCAGGTAAACAGAGTCACTTTTTAGTTCGAAGAAGCTACATCATACAGAAAGCTCAAAGGTTTGTCGCTCTTAAGTGAAAGGATTGGGATTTAGTGGACCTGTGATTTGCATCCGTTTCAGAAGCAGAGTTGAACTAGATGTGGTCCATATGTGTAGGAAACACCGTTCTTTTATTCTAGCACAGTGACGTTTCTTGCTGTATTAGAGACCCTAGAAAGCAAGAGCTTGCTTCTTGCTCTAAAGCACAGTGTGTTTCATGGATGATAACTGTGCTTTGTATTTCAGTTCAGAAATGGAGTTAAATCCCAGGCTCTGTGTCTTCTTACAAGCAAGACTTCCTTTCAGGTAAAAACAGACACTTTTTAGCTCAAGTGAAGCTACATTGTTCACATAGCTCACATGTTTCTAGCTCTTAACTGAAAACCATTTGATGTTAGAGGACCCATTGTATCTATCAGTATCAGAAGCAGAGTTGAACTAGATATGGTCCTTATGTGTAGGAAACCCCATTCTTTTTGTCTCAGCACACTCACGTTTCCTGCTGTATTAGAGACTCTAGAAAGCAAGAGCGTGCTTCTTGCTCTAAAGCAGAGTGTGTTTCATGGGTGAGAAATATGCTTGGTGTTTCCCTTCAGAAATGGAGTTCAATCCCACGCTCTGTGTCTTCCTACAAGCAAGTCTTCGTTTCAGGCAAACGTAGTCAATTTTAAGCTCAAAGGAAGTTGCATCGTTAATGAAGCTCACACGTTTCTCGGTCTTAGCTGAAAATCATTGGATGATAGAGGACCCGTTGTTTGTATCTGTTTCAGAAGCAGAGTTGAACTAGATATGGTCCATATGTGTAGGAAACCCTGTTCTTTTCGTCTAAGTACAATCACATTTCTGCTGTATTAGAGACTCTAGAAAGCAAGAGCGTGCTTCTTGCTCTAAAGCAGAGTGTGTTTCATGGATGAGAACTGTGCTGTGTGTTTCCCTTCAGAAATGGAGTTAAATCCCAGGCTCTGTGTCTTTGTACAAGCAAGATTTCCTTTCAGGTAAAAACAGGCACTTTTCAGCTCAAATGCAGCCACATAGTTCACGAAGCTAACACGTTTCTTGCTCTTAACTGAAAAGCACTGGATGTTAGAGGACCTGTGGTTTGCATCAGTTTCAGAGGCAGAGTTGAACTAGAAATGATCCATATGTGTAGGAAACACCGTTCTTTTGTTCTAAGCACACTCACGTTTCCTTCTGTATTAGAGACTCTAGGAAGGAAGAGCGTGCTTCTTGCTCTAAAGCAGAGTGTGTTTCATTGACAAGAACTGTGCTGTGTGTTTGCTTTCAGAAATGGAGTTAAATCCCAGCCTCTGTGTTTTCCTACAAGCAAGCTTTCATTTCAGGTAAACACAGTCACTTTTCAGCTCAAAGGATCCTACATCGTTCACGAAGCTCACATGATTCTTGGTCTAAAGTGAAAATCATTGAATGTTAGAGGACCTGTGGTTTGTATCAGTTTCAGAAGCAGAATTGCACTAGATATGGTGCGTATGTGTAGGAAACCCCGTTCTTTTGGTCTGAGAACACTCAAGTTTCCTGCTGTATTAGAGATTTAAGAAAGCAAGAGCTTGCTTCTTGCTCTAAAGCAGAGTGTGTTTCATGGATGAGAACTGTGCTGTGTGTTTCCCTTCAGAAATGGAGTTAAATCTCAGTGTCTGTGTCTTCGTACAAGCAAGATTTCCTTTCAGGTAAAAACAGTCACTTTTCAGCTCAAATGCAGCCACATCGTTCACGAAGCTCACACGTTTCTTGCTCTTAACTGAAAAGCATTGGATATTAGAGGACCTGTGGTTTGCATCAGTTTCAGAGTCAGAGTTGAACTAGAAATGGTCCATATGTGTAGGAAACAGCGTTCTTTTGTTCTGAGCACACTCACGTTTCCTTCTGTGTTAGAGACTCTAGGAAGGAAGAGCATGCTTCTTGCACTAAAGCAGAGTGTGTGTCATGGATGATAACTGTGCTGTGTGTTTCCCTTCAGAAATGGAGTTAAATCCCAGGCTCTGTGTCTTCCTACAAGCAAGAATTCCTTTCACGTAAAAACAGTCACTTTTCAACTCAAAGGGAGCGACATTGTTAACAAAGCTCACACGTTTCTCGGTCTTAAGTAAAAACATTTGATGTTAGAGGACCCTTGGTTTGTATCATTTTCAGAAGCAGAGTTGAACTAGAAATGGTCCTTATTTGTAGGAAACACCTTTCATTTGTTCTAAGCACACTACCGTTGCCTGCTGTATTGGAGAATCTAGGAAGTAAGAACGTGCTTCTTGCTCTGAAGCAGAGTGTGTTTCATGGATGAGAACTATGCTGTGTGTTTCCGTTCAGAAATGGAGGTAAATCCCATGCTCTGTGTCTTCCTACAAGCAAGACTTCGTTTCAGGTAAACGCAGTCACTTTTAAGCTCAAAGAAAGATGAATCGTTAAAGATCCTCACACGTTTCTCGGTCTTAACTGAAAACCATTTGATGTTAGAGGACAGTTGGTTTCTATCAGTTTTAGAAGCAGAGTTGAACTAGAAATGGAACATATGTGTAGGAAACCTCGTTCTTTTGTTCCGAGTACACTCACGTTACCTGCTCTATTAGAGACTCTAGAAGGAAGAGCATGCTTCTTGCTCTAAAGCAGAGTATGTTTCATGGATGAGAACTGTGATGTGTGTTTTGCTTCAGAAATGGAGTTAAATCCCATGCTCTGTGTCTTCTTACAAGCAAGACTTTGTTTCAGGTAAAGGCAGACACTTTTCACCTCCAATGAAGCTACATTGTTCACCTAGCTCTCACGTTTCTCGCTCTTAACAGGAAAGCATTGGATGTTAGAGGACCGTTGGTTTCTATCAGGTTCAGAAGCAGAGTTGAACTATATATGGTCCTTATGTGTAGGAAACACCTTTCATATGTTCTAAGCACACTCATGTTTCCTGCTGTATTGGAGAAACTAGAAAGCAAGAGCGTGCTTCTTGCTCTGAAGCAGAGTGTGTTTCATGGATGAGAACTGTGGTGTCTGTTTCCCTTCAGAAATGGAAGCAAATCCCAAGCTCTGTGTCTTCGAACTATCAACAATCCTTTTCAGGTAAATACAGTCACTTTTTAGTTCAAAGAAGCTACATCGTTCAGAAAGCTCAAAGGTTTGTGGCTATTAACTAAAAGCATTGGATTTTAGTGTTCCTGTGGTTTGTATCAGTTTCAGAAGCAGAGTTGAACTAGATATGGTCCTTATGTGTAGGAAACACCGCTCTTTTGTTCTGAGCACAGTCACGTTTCTTGCTGTATTAGAGACTCTAGAAAGGAAGAGCGTGCTTCTTGCTCTAAAGCAGAGTGTGTTTCATGGAAGGGAACTGTGCTGTGTGTTTCCCTTCAGAAATGGAGGTAAATCCCAGGCTTGGTGTCTTCCCCAAAGCAACACTTCCTTTCAGGTAAATACATTCAATTTTCAGCTCAAATGAAGCTACATCGTTCACGAAGCTCAAACGTTTCTCTGTCTTAACTGAAAAGCATTGGATGTTAGAGGACCTGTGGTTTGTATCAGTTTCAGAGGCAGAGTTGAACTAGATATGGTCCTTATGTGTAGGAAACACCGTTCTTTTGTTCTGAGCACACTCACGTTTCCTGCACTATTAGAGACCCTAGAAAGGAAGAGCGTGCTTCTTGCTCTAAAGCAGAGTATGTTTCATGGATGAGAACTGTGATGTGTGTTTCGCTTCAGAAATGGTGTTCAATCTCAGGCTCTGTGTCTTCTTACAAGCAAGACTTCGTTTCAGGTAAACGCAGACACATTTAAGCTAAGAAGCTACATTGTTCACCTATCTCACACGTTTCTCGCTCTTAACTGAAAAGCATTGGTTGTTAGAGGACCTGTGGTTTGTATCAGTTTCAGAAGCAGAGTTGATCTAGACATGGTCCATATGTGTAGGAAACACCGTTCTTTTGTTCTGAGCACACTCATGTTTCCTGCTGTATTTGAGACTCTAGAAAGCAATAGCGTGCTTCTTGCTCTGAAGCAGAGTGTGTTTCATGGATGAGAACTATGCTGTGTGTTTCCCTTCAGAAATGGAGGTAAATCCCAGGCTCTGTGTCTTCCTACAAGCAAGACTTTGTTTCAGGTAAACGCATTCAAGTTTCAGCTCAAAGGTGGCAACATCGTTTTCGAAGCTCACACGTTTCTCGCTCTTAAATGAAAAGCAATGGATATTAGAGGACCTGTGGTTTGAATCAGTATCAGAAGCAGAGTTGACCTAGATATGGTACATATGTGAAGGAAACCCCTTTCTTTTGGTGTAAGTACACTCATGTTTCCTGCTGAATTAGAGACTCTAGAAAGCAAGAGCATGCTTCTTCCTCTAAAGCAGAGTGTGTTTCATGGATGAGAACTGTGCTGTGTGTTTCGCTTCAGAAATGGAGTTAAATCCCATGCTCTGTGTTTTCTTCCAAGCAAGACTTCGTTTCAGGTAATGGCAGACACTTTTCAGCTCAAATGAAGCTACATTGTTCACGAAGCTCACATGTTTCTTGCTCTTAAATGAAAAGCATTGGATGTTAGCAGACCCGTGGTTTGTATGAGATTCAGAAGCAGAGTTGAACTAGATATGGTCCATATGTGTAGGAATCCCCGTTCTTTTTGTCTAAGTACACTCATATTTCCTGCTGCATAAGAGACTCTAGAAAGCAAGAGCATTCTTCTTGCTCTGAAGCAGAGTGTGTTTCATGGAAGAGAACTGTGCTGTGTGTTTCCCTTCAGAAATGGAGGTAAATCCAGCCTCTGTGTCTTTTTACAAGCAAGGCTTCATTTCAGGTAAACACATTCACATTTCAGCTCAAAGAAAGCTGCATTTTTAACAAAGCTCACACGTTTCTCGGTCTTAAGTAAAAACATTTGATGTTAGAGGACCCTTGGTTTCTATCAGTTTCAGAAGCAGAGTTGAACTAGAAATGGTCCTTATGTGTAGGAAACACCTTTCATTTGTTCTAAGCACACTACTGTTTCCTGCTGTATTGGAGAATCTCGGAAGCAAGAGCATGCTTCTTGCTCTGAAGCAGAGTGTGTTTCATGGATGAGAACTATGCTGTGTGTTTCCCTTCAGAAATGGAGGTAAATCCCAGGCTCTGTGTCTTCCTACAAGCAAGACTTCGTTTCAGGTAAACGCAGTCACTATTAAGCTCAAAGAAAGCTGAATCGTTAACGATCCTCACACGTTTCTCGGTCTTAACTGAAAACCATTGGATGTTAGAGGACGGTTGATTTCTATCAGTTTTAGAAGCAGAGTTGAACTAGAAATGGAACATATGTGTAGGAAACCTCGTTCTTTTGTTTTGAGTACACTCACGTTACCTGCCCTATTAGAGACTCTAGAAAGGAAGAGCATGCTTCTTGCTCTAAAGCAGAGTATGTTTCATGGATGAGAACTGTGATGTGTGTTTTGCTTCAATAATGGAGTTAAATCCCATGCTCTGTGTCTTCTTACAAGCAAGACTTTGTTTCAGGTAAAGGCAGACACTTTTCACCTCAAATGAAGCTACATTGTTCACTTAGCTCTCACGTTTCTCACTCTTAACAGGAAAGCATTGGATGTTAGAGGACCGTTGGTTTTCATCAGGTTCAGAAGCAGAGTTGAACTATATATGGTCCTTATGTGTAGGAAACACCTTTCATATGTTCTAAGCACACTCATGTTTCCTGTTGTATTGGAGAAACTAGAAAGCAAGAGCGTGTTTCTTGCTCTGAAGCAGAGTGTATTTCATGGATGAGAACTGTGGTGTCTGTTTCCCTTCAGAAATGGAAGCAAATCCCAAGCTCTGTGTCTTCGAACTATCAACAATTCTTTTCAGGTAAATACAGTCACTTTTTAGTTCAAAGAAGCTACATCGTTCAGAAAGCTCAAAGGTTTGTGGCTATTAACTAAAAGCATTGGATTTTAGTGTTCCTGTGGTTTGTATCAGTTTCAGAAGCAGAGTTGAACTAGATATGGTCCATATGTGTAGGAAACACCGCTCTTTTGTTCTGAGCACAGTCACGTTTCTTGCTGTATTAGAGACTCTAGAAAGGAAGAGCGCCCTTCTTGCTCTAAAGCAGAGTGTGTTTCATGGAAGGGAACTGTGCTGTGTGTTTCCCTTCAGAAATGGAGGTATATCCCAGGCTCGGTGTCTTCCCAAAAGCAACACTTCCTTTCAGGTAAATACATTCAATTTTCAGCTCAAATGAAGCTACATCGTTCACGAAGCTCACACGTTTCTCTGTCTTAACTGAAAAGCATTGGATGTTAGAGGACCTGTGGTTTGTATCAGTTTCAGAGGCAGAGTTGAACTAGATATGGTCCATATGTGAAGGAAACCCCTTTCTTTTGGTGTAAGTACACTCATGTTTCCTGCTGAATTAGAGACTCTAGAAAGCAAGAGCATGCTTCTTGCTCTAAAGCAGAGTGTGTTTCATGGATGAGAACTGTGCTGTGTGTTTCGCTTCAGAAATGGAGTTAAATCCCATGCTCTGTGTTTTCTTCCAAGCAAGACTTCGTTTCAGGTAATGGCAGACACTTTTCAGCTCAAAAGAAGCTACATTGTTCACGAAGCTCACATGTTTCTCGCTCTTAACTGAAAAGCATTGGATGTTAGCAGACCCGTGGTTTATATGAGATTCAGAAGCAGAGTTGAACTAGATATGGTCCATATGTGTAGGAATCCCCGTTCTTTTTGTCGAAGTACACTCATATTTCCTGCTGTATAAGAGACTCTAGAAAGCAAGAGCATTCTTTTTGCTCTAAAGCAGAGTGTGTTTCATGGAAGAGAACTGTGCTGTGTGTTTCCCTTCAGAAATGTAGGTAAATCCCAGGCTCTGTGACTTCCTATAAGCAAGACTTCCTTACAGGTAAACACAGTAACTTTTCAGCCCAAATGCAGCTACATCTTACACGAAGCTCACACGTTTCTTGCTCTTTACTGAAAAGCATTGGTTGTTAGAGAACCTGTGGATTGTATCTGTTTCAGAAGCAGAGTTGAACTAGATATGGTCCTTATGTGTAGGAAACACCTTTCATTTGTACTATGCACACTCATGTTTCCTGCTGTATTGGAGAATCTAGAAAGCAAAAGCGTGCTTCATGCTCTGAAGCAGAGTGTGTTTCCTGGATGAGAAATGTGCTGTGTGTTTCCCTTCAGAAATGGATGCAAATCCCAGGCTCTGTGTCTTCGAACTAGCAAGAATTATTTTCAGGTAAACAGAGTCACTTTTTAGTTCGAAGAAGCTACATCATACAGAAAGCTCAAAGGTTTGTCGCTCTTAAGTGAAAGGATTGGGATTTAGTGGACCTGTGATTTGCATCCGTTTCAGAAGCAGAGTTGAACTAGATGTGGTCCATATGTGTAGGAAACACCGTTCTTTTATTCTAGCACAGTGACGTTTCTTGCTGTATTAGAGACCCTAGAAAGCAAGAGCTTGCTTCTTGCTCTAAAGCACAGTGTGTTTCATGGATGATAACTGTGCTTTGTATTTCAGTTCAGAAATGGAGTTAAATCCCAGGCTCTGTGTCTTCTTACAAGCAAGACTTCCTTTCAGGTAAAAACAGACACTTTTTAGCTCAAGTGAAGCTACATTGTTCACATAGCTCACATGTTTCTAGCTCTTAACTGAAAACCATTTGATGTTAGAGGACCCATTGTATCTATCAGTATCAGAAGCAGAGTTGAACTAGATATGGTCCTTATGTGTAGGAAACCCCATTCTTTTTGTCTCAGCACACTCACGTTTCCTGCTGTATTAGAGACTCTAGAAAGCAAGAGCGTGCTTCTTGCTCTAAAGCAGAGTGTGTTTCATGGGTGAGAAATATGCTTGGTGTTTCCCTTCAGAAATGGAGTTCAATCCCACGCTCTGTGTCTTCCTACAAGCAAGTCTTCGTTTCAGGCAAACGTAGTCAATTTTAAGCTCAAAGGAAGTTGCATCGTTAATGAAGCTCACACGTTTCTCGGTCTTAGCTGAAAATCATTGGATGATAGAGGACCCGTTGTTTGTATCTGTTTCAGAAGCAGAGTTGAACTAGATATGGTCCATATGTGTAGGAAACCCTGTTCTTTTCGTCTAAGTACAATCACATTTCTGCTGTATTAGAGACTCTAGAAAGCAAGAGCGTGCTTCTTGCTCTAAAGCAGAGTGTGTTTCATGGATGAGAACTGTGCTGTGTGTTTCCCTTCAGAAATGGAGTTAAATCCCAGGCTCTGTGTCTTTGTACAAGCAAGATTTCCTTTCAGGTAAAAACAGGCACTTTTCAGCTCAAATGCAGCCACATAGTTCACGAAGCTAACACGTTTCTTGCTCTTAACTGAAAAGCACTGGATGTTAGAGGACCTGTGGTTTGCATCAGTTTCAGAGGCAGAGTTGAACTAGAAATGATCCATATGTGTAGGAAACACCGTTCTTTTGTTCTAAGCACACTCACGTTTCCTTCTGTATTAGAGACTCTAGGAAGGAAGAGCATGCTTCTTGCTCTAAAGCAGAGTGTGTTTCATTGACAAGAACTGTGCTGTGTGTTTGCTTTCAGAAATGGAGTTAAATCCCAGCCTCTGTGTTTTCCTACAAGCAAGCTTTCATTTCAGGTAAACACAGTCACTTTTCAGCTCAAAGGATCCTACATCGTTCACGAAGCTCACATGATTCTTGGTCTAAAGTGAAAATCATTGAATGTTAGAGGACCTGTGGTTTGTATCAGTTTCAGAAGCAGAATTGCACTAGATATGGTGCGTATGTGTAGGAAACCCCGTTCTTTTGGTCTGAGCACACTCAAGTTTCCTGCTGTATTAGAGATTTAAGAAAGCAAGAGCTTGCTTCTTGCTCTAAAGCAGAGTGTGTTTCATGGATGAGAACTGTGCTGTGTGTTTCCCTTCAGAAATGGAGTTAAATCTCAGTGTCTGTGTCTTCGTACAAGCAAGATTTCCTTTCAGGTAAAAAGAGTCACTTTTCAGCTCAAATGCAGCCACATCGTTCACGAAGCTCACACGTTTCTTGCTCTTAACTGAAAAGCATTGGATATTAGAGGACCTGTGGTTTGCATCAGTTTCAGAGTCAGAGTTGAACTAGAAATGGTCCATATGTGTAGGAAACAGCGTTCTTTTGTTCTGAGCACACTCACGTTTCCTTCTGTGTTAGAGACTCTAGGAAGGAAGAGCATGCTTCTTGCACTAAAGCAGAGTGTGTGTCATGGATGATAACTGTGCTGTGTGTTTCCCTTCAGAAATGGAGTTAAATCCCAGGCTCTGTGTCTTCCTACAAGCAAGAATTCCTTTCACGTAAAAACAGTCACTTTTCAACTCAAAGGAAGCTACATCATTCTCGAAGCTCAAACGTTCCTCGCACTTAACTAAAAGAATTGATTGTTAGAGGACCTGTGGTTTCTATAAGTTTAGGAGCAGAGTTGAACTAGAAATGGTCCATATTTGTAGGAAACACCGTTCTTTTGTTCTGAGCACACTCACGTTTCCTGCTGTATTAGAGACTCTAGAAAGGAAGAGCGTGGTTTTTGATCTAAAGCAGAGTATATATCATTGATGAGAACTGTGCTGTGTGTTTCGCTTCCAAAATGGAGTTAAATCCCATGCTCTGTGTCTTCTTACAAGCAAGACTTCGTTTCATGTAAACGCAGACCCTTTTCAGCTCAAATGAAGCTTCTTTGTTCACAAAGCTCACACATTTCTTGCTCTTAGGAGGAAAGCATTGGATGTTAGAGGACCTGTGGTTTCTATGAGGTTAGGAGCAGAGTAGAACTAGGAAAGGTCCATATGTTTATGAAACCCCGTTTGTTTGGTCTCAGGACACTCATGTTTCCTGCTGTATTAGAGACTCTAGAAAGCAAGAGCATGCATCTTGCTCTAAAGCAGAGTGTGTTTCATGGATGAGAATTGTGCTGTGTGTTTGCTTTCAGAAATGGAGTTAAATCCCAGCCTCTGTGTTTTCCTACAAGCAAGCTTTCATTTCAGGTAGATACAGTCCCTTTTCAGCTCAAAGGATCCTACATCGTTCACGAAGCTCACATGTTTCTTGGTCTAAAGTGAAAATCATTGAATGTTAGAGGACCTGTGGTTTGTATCACTTTCAGAAGCACAGTTGTACTAGATATCTTCCATATGTGTACGAAACCCCATTCTTTTTGTCTAAGTACAGTCACATTCCTGCTGTATTAGAGACTCTAGAAAGCAAGAGCGTGCTTCTTGCTCTAAAGCAGAGTGTGTGTCATGGATGAGAACTGTGCTGTGTGTTTCCCTTCAGAAATGGAGTTAAATCCCATGCTCTGTGTCTTCCTACAAGCAAGAATTCCTTTCAGGTAAAAACAGTCACTTTTCAACTCAAAGGAAGCTGCATCATTCTCGAAGCTCAAACGTTCCTTGCACTTAACTTAAAAGCATTGGTTGTTAGAGGACCTGTGGTTTCTATAAGTTTAGGAGCAGAGTTGAACTAGAAATGGTCCATATGTGTAGGAAACACCGTTCTTTTGTTCTGAGCACACTCACGTTTCCTTCTGTATTAGAGACTCTAGGAAGGAAGAGCGTGCTTCTTGCTCTAAAGCAGAGTGTGTTTTATGGATGAGAAATGTGCTGTGTGTTTGCTTTCAGGAATGGAGTTAAATCCCAGCCTCTGTGTTTTCCTACAAGCAAGCTTTCATTTCAGGTAAACAGAGTCAATTTTCAGCTCAAAGGATCCTACATCGTTCACGAAGCTCACATGTTTCTTGGTCTAAAGTGAAAATCTTTGAATGTTAGAGTACCTGTGGTTTGTATCACTTTCAGAAGCACAGTTGTACTAGATATCTTCCATATGTGTAGGAAACCCCGTTCTTTTTGTCTAAGTACAGTCACATTCCTACTGCATTAGAGACTCTAGAAAGCAAGAGCGTGCATCTTGCTGTAAAGCAGAGTGTGTTTCATGGATGAGGACTGTGCTGTGTGTTTCCCTTCAGAAATGGAGTTAAATCCCAGGCTCTGTGTCTTCCTACAAGCAAGAATTCCTTTCAGGTAAAAACAGTCACTTTTCAACTCAAAGGAAGCTACATCATTCTCGAAGCTCAAACGTTCCTCGCACTTAACTGAGAAGCATTGGTTGTTAGAGGGCCTGTGGTTTCTATAAGTTTAGGAGCAGAGTTGAACTAGAAATGGTCCATATTTGTAGGTAACACCGTTCTTTTGTTCTGAGCACACTCACGTTTCCTGCTGTATTAGAGACTCTAGAAAGGAAGAGCGTGCTTCTTGCTCTAAAGCAGAGTATATATCATGGATGAGAACTATACTGTGTGTGTTCCTTCAGAAATGTACTTAAATCCCATGCTCTGTGTCTGCGTACAAGCAAGAATTCCTTTAAGGAAAAAGCAGTCACTTTTAGTTCAAAGGAAGCTACATCATTCACGAAACTCACACGTTTCTCGCTCTTAACTGAAAAGCACTGGTTGTTAGAGGACCCGTTGTTTAAATCAGTTTCAGAAGCAGAGTTCTACTAGATATGGTCCCTAAGTGTAGGAAACCCCGTTCATTTGGACTCAGTACACTACCCTTTCCTGCTCAGAGACTCTAGAAAGCAAGAGCATGCTTCTTGCTCTAAAGCAGAGTGTGTTTCATGGATGAGAACTGTGCTGTGTGTTTCCCTTCAGAAATGGAGTTAAATCCCAGGCTCTGTGTCTTCTTACAAGCAAGATTTCCTTTCAGGTAAAAACAGGCACTTTTCAGCTCAAATGCAGCCACATTGTTCTCAAAGCTCACACGTTCCTTGCTCTTAAATGAAAAGCATTGGATGTTAGAGGACCTGTGGTTTGCATCAGTTTCAGAGGCAGAGTTGAACTAGAAATGGTCCATTTTTGTAGGAAACACGGTTCTTTTGTTCTGAGCACACTCACGTTTCCTTCTGTATTAGAGACTCTAGGAATGAAGAGCGTGCTTCTTGCTCTAAAGCAGTGTGTGTTTCATGGATGAGAACTGTGCTGTGTGTTTGCTTTCAGAAATGGAGTTATATCCCAGCCGCTGTGTTTTCCTACAAGCAAGCTTTCATTTCAGGTAAACACAGTCACTTTTCAGCTCAAAGGATCCTATATCGTTCATGAAGCTCACATGTTTCTTGGTCTTAAGTGAAAATTGTTGGATGTTAGAGGACCTGTGGTTTGTTTCAGTTTCAGAAGCACAGTTGTTCTAGATATCTTCCATATGTGTAGGAAACCCCGTTCTTTTCGTGTAAGTACAGTCACATTCCTGCTGTATTAGAGGCTCTAGAAAGCAAGAGCGTGCTTCTTGCTCTAAAGCAGAGTGTGTGTCCAGGATGATAACTGTGCTGTGTATTTCCTTTGAGAAATGGAGTTAAATCCCAGGCTCTGTGTCTTCCTACAAGCAAGAATTCCTTTAAGTCAAAACAGTCACTTTTCAGCACAAAGGAAGCTACATCATTCTCGAAGCTCAAACGTTCCTCGCACTTAACTCAAAAGCATTGGTTGTTAGACGACCTGTGGTTTCTAAAAGTTTAGGAGCAGAGTTGAACTAGAAATGGTCCATATTTGTAGGAAACACCGATCTTTTGTTCTGAGCACACTCACGTTTCCTGCTGTATAAGAGACTCTAGAAAGGAAGAGCGTGCTTCTTCCTCTAAAGCAGAGTATATATCATGGATGAGAACTGTGCTGTGTGTTTCGCTTCCAAAATGGAGTTAAATCCCATGCTCTCTGTCTTTTTACAAGCAAGACTTCGTTTCAGGTAAACGGAGACCCTTTTCAGCTCAAATGAAGCTTCTTTGTTCACAAAGCTCACACGTTTCCTGCTCTTAACAGGAAAGCTTTGGATGTTAGAGGACCTGTGGTTTCTATGAGGTTAGGAGCAGAGTAGAGCAAGAAAAGGTCCATATGTGTATGAAACCCCGTTCGTTTGGTCTCAGTGCACTCATGTTTCCTGCTGTATTAGAGACTCTAGAAAGCAAGAGCGTGCATCTTGCTGTAAAGCAGAGTGTGTTTCATGGATGAGGACTGTGCTGTGTGTTTCCCTTCAGAAATGGAGTGAAATCCCAGGCTCTGTGTCTTCTATCAAGGAAGCCTTCGTTTCAGGTAAACGGATTCAATTTTCAGCTCAAAGGAAGCTATATCGTTCACGAAGCTCACACGTTTCTTGCACTTAACTGAAAAGCATTGGATGTTATAGGACCTTTGGTTTGTATGAGTTTCAGAAGCAGAATTGAACTAGATAACGTGCGTATGTGTAGGAAACACCGTTCTTTTGTTCTGAGCACACTCAAGTTTCCTGCTGTATTAGAGTTTCAAGAAAGCAAGAGCATGCTTCTTGCTATAAAGCAGAGTGTGTTTCATGGAAGATGACTGTGCTGTGTGTTTCCCTTTAGAAATGGAGGTAAATCCCAGGCTCTTTGTCTTCCTACAAGCAAGAATTCGTTTCAGGTAAACACAGTTACTTGTCAGCACAAATGAAGCTACACCGTTCACGAAGCTCACACGTTTCTCGCTATTAACAGGAAAGCATTGGATGTTAGATGACCTGTGGTTTGTATCAGTTTCAGAAGCAGAATTGAACTAGATGTGGTGCATATGTGTAGGAAACCCCGTTCTTTTGGTCTAAGCACACTCAAGTTTTCTGCTGTATTAGAGATTCAAGAAAGCAAGAGTGTGCTTCTTGCTATAAACCAGAGTGTGTTTCATGAATGAGAACTGTACTGTGTGTTTTCCTTCAGTAATGGAGTGAAATCCCATGCTCTGTGTCTTCGTAGAAGCAAGAATTCGTTTCAGGTAAACGCAGTCACTTTTTAGTTCAAACAAATCTACATCGTTCACGAAGCTCATATGTTTCTCGCTCTTAAATGAAAAGCATTGGTTGTTAGAGGACCTGTGGTTTGTATCAGTTTCAGAATCAGAGTTGAACTTGATATGGTCCATATGTGTAGGAAACCCCGTTCTCTTTGTCTAAGTACACACACGTTCCTGCTGTATTAGAGACTCTAGAATTCAAGAGCGTCTTCTTGCACTAAAGCAGAGAGTGTTTCATGGATGATAACTGTGCTGTGTGTTTCCCATCAGAAATATATTTAAATCCCACCCTCTGTGTCTTCGTACAAGCAAGACTTCGTTTCAGGTAAACATAGTCACTTTTCAGCTCGAATGAAGTTTCACTGTTCACGAATCTCACACGTTTTTCACTCTTAACAGGAAAGCATTGTATGTTAGAGGACCTGTGGTTTCTATGAGGTTAGGAGCAGAGTTGAACTAGAAATGGTCCACATGTGTATGAAACTCGGTTTGTTTGGTCTCAGTACGCTCATGTTTCCTGCTGTATTAGAGACTCTAGAAAGCAAGAGCGTGAATCTTGCTCTAAAGCAGAGTGTGTTTCATGGATGAGGACTGTGCTGTGTGTTTCCCTTTAGAAATGGAGTTAAATCCCAGGCTCTCTGTCTTCCTACAAGCAAGAATTCCTTTCAGGTAAACAAAGTCACTTTTCAGCTTAAAGGAAGCTACACCGTTCACAAAGCTCACACGTTTCTTGCTCTTAACTGAAAAGCATCTGATGTTAGAGGACCTGTGGTTTGTATCAGTTTCAGAAGCAGAATTGAACTAGATATGGTGCATATGTGTAGGAAACCCCGTTCTTTTTTTCTGAACACACACAAGTTTCCTGCTGTATTAGAGATTCAAGTAAGAAAGAGCGTGCTTCTTGCTATAAACCAGAGTGTGTTTCATGAATGGGAACTGTACTGTGTTTTTTTCTTCAGTAATGGAGTGAAATCCCATGCTCTGTGTCTTCGTAGAAGCAAGAATTCGTTTCAGGTAAACACAGTCACCTTTTAGTTCAAACAAAGCTACATCGTTCACGAAGGTCATACATTTCTCGCTCTTAACTGAAAAGCATTGGATCTTATAGGACCTGTGGTTTGTATCAGTTTCAGAAGCAGAGTTGAACTAGATACTGTCCCTATGTGTAGGAAACCCCGTTCATTTGTTCTCAGTACACTCCCGTTTCCTGCTATATTAGAGACTCTAGAAAGCAAGAGCGTGCTTCTTGCTCTAAAGCAGAGTGTGTGTCATGGATGATAACTGTGCTGTGTGTTTGCCTTCAGAAATGCAGTTAAATCGCAGGCTCTGTGTCTTCCTACCAGCAAGACTTCCTTTCAGGTAAACACATTCACTTTTCAGCTAAGAGGAAGCTACATCGTTCACGAAGCTCACACGTTTCTTGGTTTTAAGTGAAAAGCATTCGATGTTAGAGGACCTGTGGTTTGTATCAGTTTCAGAATCAGAGTTGAACTAGATATGGTCCATATGTTTAGGAAACGCTGTTATTTTCGTCTAAGTACACACACGTTCATGCTGTATTGGAGACCCTAGAAAGGAAGAGCATGCTTCTTGCACTAAAGCAGAGTGTGTGTCATGGATGATAACTGTGCTGTGTGTTTGCCTTCAGAAATGGAGTTAAATCGCAGGCTCTGTGTCTTCCTACCAGCAAGACTTCCTTTCAGGTAAACACAGTCACTTCTCACCTCAGAGGAAGCTACATCTTTCACGAAGCTCACACATTTTTCGCTCTTAACCGGAAAGCGTTGTATGTTAGAGGACCTGTGGTTTGTATCAGTTTCAGAAGCAGAGTTGAACTAGAAATGGTCCATATGTGTATGAAACCCAGTTCCTTTGGTCTCAGTACACTCATGTTTCCTGCTCTATTAGAGATTCAAGAAAGCAAGAGCGTGCTTCTTGCTATAAACCAGAGTGTGTTTCATGGATGAGAACTGTACTTTGTGTTTTTCTTCAGTAATGGATTGAAATCCCAGGCTCTGATCTTCTTTCAAGGAAGCCTTCGTTTCAGGTAAACGGATTCACTTTTCAGCTCAAATGAAGCTACACCATTCACGAAGCTCACATGTTTCTCTCTCTTAACAGAAAAGCATTGGATGTTAGAGGATCTGTGGTTTCTATGAGGTTAGGAGCAGAGTTGAACTAGAAATGGTCCATATTCGTAGGAAACACCGTTCTTTTGTTCTGAGCACACTCATGTTTCTGGCTGTATTAGAGACTCTAGAAAGGAAGAGCATGCTTCTTGCTCTAAAGCAGAGTATATTTCATGGATGAGAACTGAGCTCTGTGTTTCGCGTAGGAAATGGAGTTAAATCCCAGGCTATGTGTCTTCTTACAAGCAAGACTTCGTTTCAGGTAAACGCAGACCCTTTTCAGCTCCAATGAAGCTACATTGTTCACCTAGCTCACACGTTTCTCGCACTTAACTGAAAAGCATTGGATGTTAGAAGACCTGTGGTTTGTATCAGTTTCAGAAGCAGAGTTGAACTAGATATGGTCCATATGTGTAGGAAACCCCATTCTTTTCGTCTAAGTACACACATGTTCCTGCTGTATTAGAGACTCTAGAAAGCAAGAGCATGCTTATTGCACTAAAGCAGAGTGTGTTTCATGGATGAGGACTGTGCTGTGTGTTTCCCTTCAGAAATGGATTTAAATCCCAGGCTCTGTGTCTTCCTACAATCAAGACTTCATTTCAGGAAAACACAGTCACATTTCAGCTCGAATGAAGCTTCATTTTTCACGAAGTTCACACGTTTTTCGCTCTTAACCGGAAAGCATTTGATGTTAGAGGATCTCTGGTTTCTATGAGGTTAGGAGCAGAGTTGAACTAGAAATGGTCCTCATGTGTATGAAACTCTGTTCGTTTGGTCTCAGTACGCTCATGTTTCCTGCTGTATTAGGGACTCTAGAAAGCAAGAGCATGCATCTTGCTCTAAAGCAGAGTGTGTTTCATGGATGAGGACTGTGCTGTGTGTTTCCCTTCAGAAATGGAGTTAAATCCCAGGCTCTCTGTCTTCCTACAAGCAAGAATTCCTTTTAGGTAAACAAAGTCACTTTTCAGCTGAAAGGAAGCTACACCGTTCACGAAGCTCACACGTTTCTCGGTCTTAACTGACGCATTTGTTGTTAGAGGACCTGTGGTTTGTATCAGTTTCAGAAGCAGAATTGAACTAGATATGGTGCGTATGTGTAGAAAACCCCGTTCTTTTGGTCTGAGCACACTTAAATTTCCTGCTGTATTAGAGATTCAAGAAAGCAAGAGCGTGATTCTTGCTATAAACCAGAGTGTGTTTCATGGATGATAACTGTTCTGTGTGTTTGCCTTCAGAAATGGAGTTAAATCGCAGGCTCTGTGTCTTCCTACCAGCAAGACTTCCTTTCAGGTAAACACAGTCACTTCTCATCTCAGAGGAAGCTACATCGTTCACGAAGCTCACATGTTTTTCGCTCTTAAACGGAAAGCGTTGTATGTTTGAGGACCTGTGGTTTGTATCAGTTTCAGAAGCAGAGTTGAACTAGAAATGGTCCATATGTGTACGAAACCCAGTTCCTTTGGTCTCAGTACACTCATGTTTCCTGCTGTATTAGAGAATCTAGAAAGTAAGATCGTGCATCTTGCTCTAAAGCAGAGTGTGTTTCATGAATGAGGACTGTGCTGTGTGTTTCCCGTCAGAAATGGAGTTAAATCCCAGGCTCTGTGTCTTCCTATAAGCAAGAATTCCTTTCAGGTAAACACAGTCACTTTTCAGCTTAAAGGAAGCTACATCGTTCATGAAGCTCACACGTTTCTCGGTCTTAACTGAAAAGCATTTGATGTTAGAGGACCTGTGGTTTGTTTCAGTTTCAGAAGCAGAATTGCACTAGATATGGTGCGTATGTGTAGGAAACCCCGTTCTTTTGGTCTGAGCACACTCATGTTTCCTGCTCTATTAGAGATTCAAGAAAGCAAGAGCGTGCTTCTTGCTATAAACCAGAGTGTGTTTCATGGATGAGAACTGTACTTTGTGTTTTCCTTCAGTAATGGATTGATATCCCAGGCTCTGATCTTCTTTCAAGGAAGCCTTCGTTTCAGGTAAACGGATTCACTTTTCAGCTCAAATGAAGCTACACCATTCACGAAGCTCACACGTTTCTCTCTCTTAACAGAAAAGCATTCGATGTTAGAGGATCTGTGGTTTCTATGAGGTTAGGAGCAGAGTTGAACTAGAAATGGTCCATATTTGTAGGAAACACCGTTCTTTTGTTCTGAGCACACTCATGTTTCTGGCTGTATTAGAGACTCTAGAAAGGAAGAGCATGCATATTGCTCTAAAGCAGAGTGTGTTTCATGGATGAGGACTGTGCTGTGTGTTTCCCTTCAGAAATGGAGTTAAATCCCAGTCTCTCTGTCTTCCTACAAGCAAGAATTCCTTTCAGGTAAACAAAGTCACTTTTTAGCTTAAAGGAAGCTACACCGTTCACGAAGCTCACACATTTCTCGGTCTTAACTGACGCATTTGATGCTAGAGGACCTGTGGTTTGTATCAGTTTCAAAAGCAGAATTGAACTAGATATGGTGCGTATGTGTAGGAAACCCCGTTCTTTTGGTCTGAGCACACTTAAATTTCCTGCTGTATTAGAGATTCAAGAAAGCAAGAGCGTGCTTTTTGCTATAAACCAGAGTGTGTTTCATGAATGAGAACTGTACTGTGTGTTTTCCTTCAGTAATGGAATGATATCCCATGCTCTGTGTCTTCGTAGAAGCAAGAATTCGTTTCAGGTATATGCAGTCACTTTTTAGTTCATACAAAGCTACATCGTTCACGAAGCTCACACGTTTCTCGCTATTAACAGGAAAGCATTGGATGTTAGATGACCTGTTGTTTGTATCAGTTTCAGAAGCAGAATTGAACTAGATGTGGTGCATATGTGTAGGAAACCCCGTTCTTTTGGTCTAAGCACACTCAAGTTTCCTGCTGTATTAGAGATTCAAGAAAGCAAGAGTGTGCTTCTTGCTATAAACCAGAGTGTGTTTCATGAATGAGAACTGTACTATGTGTTTTCCTTCAGTAATGGAGTGAAATCCCATGCTCTGTGTCTTTGTAGAAGCAAGAATTCGTTTCAGGTAAACGCAGTCAATTTTTAGTTCAAACAAATCTACATCGTTCACGAAGCTCATATGTTTCTCGCTCTTAAATGAAAAGCATTGGTTGTTAGAGGACCTGTGGTTTGTATCAGTTTCAGAATCAGAGTTGAACTTGATATGGTCCATATGTGTAGGAAACCCCATTCTCTTTGTCTAAGTACACACACGTTCCTGCTGTATTAGAGACTCTAGAATTCAAGAGCGTCTTCTTGCACTAAAGCAGAGAGTGTTTCATGGATGATAACTGTGCTGTGTGTTTCCCATCAGAAATATATTTAAATCCCACCCTCTGTGTCTTCGTACAAGCAAGACTTCGTTTCAGGTAAACACAGTCACTTTTCAGCTCGAATGAAGTTTCACTGTTCACGAATCTCACACGTTTTTCGCTCTTAACAGGAAAGCATTGTATGTTAGAGGACCTGTGGTTTCTATGAGGTTAGGAGCAGAGTTGAACTAGAAATGGTCCACATGTGTATGAAACTCTGTTTGTTTGGTCTCAGTACGCTCATGTTTCCTGCTGTATTAGAGACTCTAGAAAGCAAGAGCGTGAATCTTGCTCTAAAGCAGAGTGTGTTTCATGGATGAGGACTGTGCTGTGTGTTTCCCTTTAGAAATGGAGTTAAATCCCAGGCTCTCTGTCTTCCTACAAGCAAGAATTCCTTTCAGGTAAACAAAGTCACTTTTCAGCTTAAAGGAAGCTACACCGTTCACAAAGCTCACACGTTTCCTGGTCTTAACTGAAAAGCATCTGATGTTAGAGGACCTGTGGTTTGTATCAGTTTCAGAAGCAGAATTGAACTAGATATGGTGCATATGTGTAGGAAACCCCGTTCTTTTGTTCTGAACACACACAAGTTTCCTGCTGTATTAGAGATTCAAGTAAGAAAGAGCGTGCTTCTTGCTATAAACCAGAGTGTGTTTCATGAATGGGAACTGTACTGTGTTTTTTTCTTCAGTAATGGAGTGAAATCCCATGCTCTGTGTCTTCGTAGAAGCAAGAATTCGTTTCAGGTAAACGCAGTCACCTTTTAGTTCAAACAAAGCTACATCGTTCACGAAGGTCATACGTTTCTCGCTCTTAACTGAAAAGCATTGGATCTTATAGGACCTGTGGTTTGTATCAGTTTCAGAAGCAGAGTTGAACTAGATACTGTCCCTATGTGTAGGAAACCCCGTTCATTTGTTCTCAGTACACTCCCGTTTCCTGCTATATTAGAGACTCTAGAAAGCAAGAGCGTGCTTCTTGCTCTAAAGCAGAGTGTGTGTCATGGATGATAACTGTGCTGTGTGTTTGCCTTCAGAAATGCAGTTAAATCGCAGGCTCTGTGTCTTCCTACCAGCAAGACTTCCTTTCAGGTAAACACAGTCACTTCTCACCTCAGAGGAAGCTACATCTTTCACGAAGCTCACACATTTTTCGTTCTTAACCGGAAAGCGTTGTATGTTAGAGGACCTGTGGTTTGTATCAGTTTCAGAAGCAGAGTTGAACTAGAAATGGTCCATATGTGTATGAAACCCAGTTCCTTTGGTCTCAGTACACTCATGTTTCCTGCTCTATTAGAGATTCAAGAAAGCAAGAGCATGCTTCTTGCTATAAACCAGAGTGTGTTTCATGGATGAGAACTGTACTTTGTGTTTTCCTTCAGTAATGGATTGAAATCCCAGGCTCTGATCTTCTTTCAAGGAAGCCTTCGTTTCAGGTAAACGGATTCACTTTTCAGCTCAAATGAAGCTACACCATTCACGAAGCTCACATGTTTCTCTCTCTTAGCAGAAAAGCATTGGATGTTAGAGGATCTGTGGTTTCTATGATGTTAGGAGCAGAGTTGAACTAGAAATGGTCCATATTCGTAGGAAACACCGTTCTTTTGTTCTGAGCACACTCATGTTTCTGGCTGTATTAGAGACTCTAGAAAGGAAGAGCATGCTTCTTGCTCTAAAGCAGAGTATATTTCATGGATGAGAACTGAGCTCTGTGTTTCGCGTAGGAAATGGAGTTAAATCCCAGGCTATGTGTCTTCTTACAAGCAAGACTTCGTTTCAGGTAAACGCAGACCCTTTTCAGCTCCAATGAAGCTACATTGTTCACCTAGCTCACACGTTTCTCGCACTTAACTGAAAAGCATTGGATGTTAGAAGACCTGTGGTTTGTATCAGTTTCAGAAGCAGAGTTGAACTAGATATGGTCCATATGTGTAGGAAACCCCATTCTTTTCGTCTAAGTACACACATGTTCCTGCTGTATTAGAGACTCTAGAAAGCAAGAGCATGCTTATTGCACTAAAGCAGAGTGTGTTTCATGGATGAGGACTGTGCTGTGTGTTTCCCTTCAGAAATGGAGTTAAATCCCAGGCTCTCTGTCTTCCTACAAGCAAGAATTCCTTTTAGGTAAACAAAGTCACTTTTCAGCTTAAAGGAAGCTACACCGTTCACGAAGCTCACACGTTTCTCGGTCTTAACTGACGCATTTGTTGTTAGAGGACCTGTGGTTTGTATCAGTTTCAGAAGCAGAATTGAACTAGATATGGTGCGTATGTGTAGAAAACCCCGTTCTTTTGGTCTGAGCACACTTAAATTTCCTGCTGTATTAGAGATTCAAGAAAGCAAGAGCGTGATTCTTGCTATAAACCAGAGTGTGTTTCATGGATGATAACTGTGCTGTGTGTTTGCCTTCAGAAAAGGAGTTAAATCCCAGGCTCTGTGTCTTCCTACCAGCAAGACTTCCCTTCAGGTAAACACAGTCACTTCTCATCTCAGAGGAAGCTACATCGTTCACGAAGCTCACATGTTTTTCGCTCTTAAACGGAAAGCGTTGTATGTTTGAGGACCTGTGGTTTGTATCAGTTTCAGAAGCAGAGTTGAACTAGAAATGGTCCATATGTGTACGAAACCCAGTTCCTTTGGTCTCAGTACACTCATGTTTCCTGCTGTATTAGAGACTCTAGAAAGTAAGATCGTGCATCTTGCTCTAAAGCAGAGTGTGTTTCATGGATGAGGACTGTGCTGTGTGTTTCCCTTCAGAAATGGAGTTAAATCCCAGGCTCTGTGTCTTCCTATAAGCAAGAATTCATTTCAGGTAAACACAGTCACTTTTCAGCTTAAAGGAAGCTACATCGTTCACGAAGCTCACACGTTTCTCGGTCTTAACTGAAAAGCATTTGATGTTAGAGGACCTGTGGTTTGTTTCAGTTTCAGAAGCAGAATTGCACTAGATATGGTGCGTATGTGTAGGAAACCCCGTTCTTTTGGTCTGAGCACACTCATGTTTCCTGCTCTATTAGAGATTCAAGAAAGCAAGAGCGTGCTTCTTGCTATAAACCAGAGTGTGTTTCATGGATGAGAACTGTACTTTGTGTTTTCCTTCAGTAATGGATTGATATCCCAGGCTCTGATCTTCTTTCAAGGAAGCCTTCGTTTCAGGTAAACGGATTCACTTTTCAGCTCAAATGAAGCTACACCATTCACGAAGCTCACACGTTTCTCTCTCTTAACAGAAAAGCATTCGATGTTAGAGGATCTGTGGTTTCTATGAGGTTAGGAGCAGAGTTGAACTAGAAATGGTCCATATTTGTAGGAAACACCGTTCTTTTGTTCTGAGCACACTCATGTTTCTGGCTGTATTAGAGACTCTAGAAAGGAAGAGCATGCATATTGCTCTAAAGCAGAGTGTGTTTCATGGATGAGGACTGTGCTGTGTGTTTCCCTTCAGAAATGGAGTTAAATCCCAGTCTCTCTGTCTTCCTACAAGCAAGAATTCCTTTCAGGTAAACAAAGTCACTTTTTAGCTTAAAGGAAGCTACACCGTTCACGAAGCTCACACATTTCTCGGTCTTAACTGACGCATTTGATGCTAGAGGACCTGTGGTTTGTATCAGTTTCAAAAGCAGAATTGAACTAGATATGGTGCGTATGTGTAGGAAACCCCGTTCTTTTGGTCTGAGCACACTTAAATTTCCTGCTGTATTAGAGATTCAAGAAAGCAAGAGCGTGCTTTTTGCTATAAACCAGAGTGTGTTTCATGAATGAGAACTGTACTGTGTGTTTTCCTTCAGTAATGGAATGATATCCCATGCTCTGTGTCTTCGTAGAAGCAAGAATTCGTTTCAGGTATATGCAGTCACTTTTTAGTTCATACAAAGCTACATCGTTCACGAAGCTCACACGTTTCTCGCTATTAACAGGAAAGCATTGGATGTTAGATGACCTGTTGTTTGTATCAGTTTCAGAAGCAGAATTGAACTAGATGTGGTGCATATGTGTAGGAAACCCCGTTCTTTTGGTCTAAGCACACTCAAGTTTCCTGCTGTATTAGAGATTCAAGAAAGCAAGAGTGTGCTTCTTGCTATAAACCAGAGTGTGTTTCATGAATGAGAACTGTACTATGTGTTTTCCTTCAGTAATGGAGTGAAATCCCATGCTCTGTGTCTTTGTAGAAGCAAGAATTCGTTTCAGGTAAACGCAGTCAATTTTTAGTTCAAACAAATCTACATCGTTCACGAAGCTCATATGTTTCTCGCTCTTAAATGAAAAGCATTGGTTGTTAGAGGACCTGTGGTTTGTATCAGTTTCAGAATCAGAGTTGAACTTGATATGGTCCATATGTGTAGGAAACCCCGTTCTCTTTGTCTAAGTACACACACGTTCCTGCTGTATTAGAGACTCTAGAATTCAAGAGCGTCTTCTTGCACTAAAGCAGAGAGTGTTTCATGGATGATAACTGTGCTGTGTGTTTCCCATCAGAAATATATTTAAATCCCACCCTCTGTGTCTTCGTACAAGCAAGACTTCGTTTCAGGTAAACACAGTCACTTTTCAGCTCGAATGAAGTTTCACTGTTCACGAATCTCACACGTTTTTCGCTCTTAACAGGAAAGCATTGTATGTTAGAGGACCTGTGGTTTCTATGAGGTTAGGAGCAGAGTTGAACTAGAAATGGTCCACATGTGTATGAAACTCTGTTTGTTTGGTCTCAGTACGCTCATGTTTCCTGCTGTATTAGAGACTCTAGAAAGCAAGAGCGTGAATCTTGCTCTAAAGCAGAGTGTGTTTCATGGATGAGGACTGTGCTGTGTGTTTCCCTTTAGAAATGGAGTTAAATCCCAGGCTCTCTGTCTTCCTACAAGCAAGAATTCCTTTCAGGTAAACAAAGTCACTTTTCAGCTTAAAGGAAGCTACACCGTTCACAAAGCTCACACGTTTCCTGGTCTTAACTGAAAAGCATCTGATGTTAGAGGACCTGTGGTTTGTATCAGTTTCAGAAGCAGAATTGAACTAGATATGGTGCATATGTGTAGGAAACCCCGTTCTTTTGTTCTGAACACACACAAGTTTCCTGCTGTATTAGAGATTCAAGTAAGAAAGAGCGTGCTTCTTGCTATAAACCAGAGTGTGTTTCATGAATGGGAACTGTACTGTGTTTTTTTCTTCAGTAATGGAGTGAAATCCCATGCTCTGTGTCTTCGTAGAAGCAAGAATTCGTTTCAGGTAAACGCAGTCACCTTTTAGTTCAAACAAAGCTACATCGTTCACGAAGGTCATACGTTTCTCGCTCTTAACTGAAAAGCATTGGATCTTATAGGACCTGTGGTTTGTATCAGTTTCAGAAGCAGAGTTGAACTAGATACTATCCCTATGTGTAGGAAACCCCGTTCATTTGTTCTCAGTACACTCCCGTTTCCTGCTATATTAGAGACTCTAGAAAGCAAGAGCGTGCTTCTTGCTCTAAAGCAGAGTGTGTGTCATGGATGATAACTGTGCTGTGTGTTTGCCTTCAGAAATGCAGTTAAATCGCAGGCTCTGTGTCTTCCTACCAGCAAGACTTCCTTTCAGGTAAACACAGTCACTTCTCACCTCAGAGGAAGCTACATCTTTCACGAAGCTCACACATTTTTCGTTCTTAACCGGAAAGCGTTGTATGTTAGAGGACCTGTGGTTTGTATCAGTTTCAGAAGCAGAGTTGAACTAGAAATGGTCCATATGTGTATGAAACCCAGTTCCTTTGGTCTCAGTACACTCATGTTTCCTGCTCTATTAGAGATTCAAGAAAGCAAGAGCATGCTTCTTGCTATAAACCAGAGTGTGTTTCATGGATGAGAACTGTACTTTGTGTTTTCCTTCAGTAATGGATTGAAATCCCAGGCTCTGATCTTCTTTCAAGGAAGCCTTCGTTTCAGGTAAACGGATTCACTTTTCAGCTCAAATGAAGCTACACCATTCACGAAGCTCACATGTTTCTCTCTCTTAGCAGAAAAGCATTGGATGTTAGAGGATCTGTGGTTTCTATGATGTTAGGAGCAGAGTTGAACTAGAAATGGTCCATATTCGTAGGAAACACCGTTCTTTTGTTCTGAGCACACTCATGTTTCTGGCTGTATTAGAGACTCTAGAAAGGAAGAGCATGCTTCTTGCTCTAAAGCAGAGTATATTTCATGGATGAGAACTGAGCTCTGTGTTTCGCGTAGGAAATGGAGTTAAATCCCAGGCTATGTGTCTTCTTACAAGCAAGACTTCGTTTCAGGTAAACGCAGACCCTTTTCAGCTCCAATGAAGCTACATTGTTCACCTAGCTCACACGTTTCTCGCACTTAACTGAAAAGCATTGGATGTTAGAAGACCTGTGGTTTGTATCAGTTTCAGAAGCAGAGTTGAACTAGATATGGTCCATATGTGTAGGAAACCCCATTCTTTTCGTCTAAGTACACACATGTTCCTGCTGTATTAGAGACTCTAGAAAGCAAGAGCATGCTTATTGCACTAAAGCAGAGTGTGTTTCATGGATGAGGACTGTGCTGTGTGTTTCCCTTCAGAAATGGAGTTAAATCCCAGGCTCTCTGTCTTCCTACAAGCAAGAATTCCTTTTAGGTAAACAAAGTCACTTTTCAGCTTAAAGGAAGCTACACCGTTCACGAAGCTCACACGTTTCTCGGTCTTAACTGACGCATTTGTTGTTAGAGGACCTGTGGTTTGTATCAGTTTCAGAAGCAGAATTGAACTAGATATGGTGCGTATGTGTAGAAAACCCCGTTCTTTTGGTCTGAGCACACTTAAATTTCCTGCTGTATTAGAGATTCAAGAAAGCAAGAGCGTGATTCTTGCTATAAACCAGAGTGTGTTTCATGGATGATAACTGTGCTGTGTGTTTGCCTTCAGAAATGGAGTTAAATCCCAGGCTCTGTGTCTTCCTACCAGCAAGACTTCCCTTCAGGTAAACACAGTCACTTCTCATCTCAGAGGAAGCTACATCGTTCACGAAGCTCACATGTTTTTCGCTCTTAAACGGAAAGCGTTGTATGTTTGAGGACCTGTGGTTTGTATCAGTTTCAGAAGCAGAGTTGAACTAGAAATGGTCCATATGTGTACGAAACCCAGTTCCTTTGGTCTCAGTACACTCATGTTTCCTGCTGTATTAGAGACTCTAGAAAGTAAGATCGTGCATCTTGCTCTAAAGCAGAGTGTGTTTCATGGATGAGGACTGTGCTGTGTGTTTCCCTTCAGAAATGGAGTTAAATCCCAGGCTCTGTGTCTTCCTATAAGCAAGAATTCATTTCAGGTAAACACAGTCACTTTTCAGCTTAAAGGAAGCTACATCGTTCACGAAGCTCACACGTTTCTCGGTCTTAACTGAAAAGCATTTGATGTTAGAGGACCTGTGGTTTGTTTCAGTTTCAGAAGCAGAATTGCACTAGATATGGTGCGTATGTGTAGGAAACCCCGTTCTTTTGGTCTGAGCACACTCATGTTTCCTGCTCTATTAGAGATTCAAGAAAGCAAGAGCGTGCTTCTTGCTATAAACCAGAGTGTGTTTCATGGATGAGAACTGTACTTTGTGTTTTCCTTCAGTAATGGATTGATATCCCAGGCTCTGATCTTCTTTCAAGGAAGCCTTCGTTTCAGGTAAACGGATTCACTTTTCAGCTCAAATGAAGCTACACCATTCACGAAGCTCACACGTTTCTCTCTCTTAACAGAAAAGCATTCGATGTTAGAGGATCTGTGGTTTCTATGAGGTTAGGAGCAGAGTTGAACTAGAAATGGTCCATATTTGTAGGAAACACCGTTCTTTTGTTCTGAGCACACTCATGTTTCTGGCTGTATTAGAGACTCTAGAAAGGAAGAGCATGCATATTGCTCTAAAGCAGAGTGTGTTTCATGGATGAGGACAGTGCTGTGTGTTTCCCTTCAGAAATGGAGTTAAATCCCAGTCTCTCTGTCTTCCTACAAGCAAGAATTCCTTTCAGGTAAACAAAGTCACTTTTTAGCTTAAAGGAAGCTACACCGTTCACGAAGCTCACACATTTCTCGGTCTTAACTGACGCATTTGATGCTAGAGGACCTGTGGTTTGTATCAGTTTCAAAAGCAGAATTGAACTAGATATGGTGCGTATGTGTAGGAAACCCCGTTCTTTTGGTCTGAGCACACTTAAATTTCCTGCTGTATTAGAGATTCAAGAAAGCAAGAGCGTGCTTTTTGCTATAAACCAGAGTGTGTTTCATGAATGAGAACTGTACTGTGTGTTTTCCTTCAGTAATGGAATGATATCCCATGCTCTGTGTCTTCGTAGAAGCAAGAATTCGTTTCAGGTATATGCAGTCACTTTTTAGTTCATACAAAGCTACATCGTTCACGAAGCTCACACGTTTCTCGCTATTAACAGGAAAGCATTGGATGTTAGATGACCTGTTGTTTGTATCAGTTTCAGAAGCAGAATTGAACTAGATGTGGTGCATATGTGTAGGAAACCCCGTTCTTTTGGTCTAAGCACACTCAAGTTTCCTGCTGTATTAGAGATTCAAGAAAGCAAGAGTGTGCTTCTTGCTATAAACCAGAGTGTGTTTCATGAATGAGAACTGTACTATGTGTTTTCCTTCAGTAATGGAGTGAAATCCCATGCTCTGTGTCTTTGTAGAAGCAAGAATTCGTTTCAGGTAAACGCAGTCAATTTTTAGTTCAAACAAATCTACATCGTTCACGAAGCTCATATGTTTCTCGCTCTTAAATGAAAAGCATTGGTTGTTAGAGGACCTGTGGTTTGTATCAGTTTCAGAATCAGAGTTGAACTTGATATGGTCCATATGTGTAGGAAACCCCGTTCTCTTTGTCTAAGTACACACACGTTCCTGCTGTATTAGAGACTCTAGAATTCAAGAGCGTCTTCTTGCACTAAAGCAGAGAGTGTTTCATGGATGATAACTGTGCTGTGTGTTTCCCATCAGAAATATATTTAAATCCCACCCTCTGTGTCTTCGTACAAGCAAGACTTCGTTTCAGGTAAACACAGTCACTTTTCAGCTCGAATGAAGTTTCACTGTTCACGAATCTCACACGTTTTTCGCTCTTAACAGGAAAGCATTGTATGTTAGAGGACCTGTGGTTTCTATGAGGTTAGGAGCAGAGTTGAACTAGAAATGGTCCACATGTGTATGAAACTCTGTTTGTTTGGTCTCAGTACGCTCATGTTTCCTGCTGTATTAGAGACTCTAGAAAGCAAGAGCGTGAATCTTGCTCTAAAGCAGAGTGTGTTTCATGGATGAGGACTGTGCTGTGTGTTTCCCTTTAGAAATGGAGTTAAATCCCAGGCTCTCTGTCTTCCTACAAGCAAGAATTCCTTTCAGGTAAACAAAGTCACTTTTCAGCTTAAAGGAAGCTACACCGTTCACAAAGCTCACACGTTTCCTGGTCTTAACTGAAAAGCATCTGATGTTAGAGGACCTGTGGTTTGTATCAGTTTCAGAAGCAGAATTGAACTAGATATGGTGCATATGTGTAGGAAACCCCGTTCTTTTGTTCTGAACACACACAAGTTTCCTGCTGTATTAGAGATTCAAGTAAGAAAGAGCGTGCTTCTTGCTATAAACCAGAGTGTGTTTCATGAATGGGAACTGTACTGTGTTTTTTTCTTCAGTAATGGAGTGAAATCCCATGCTCTGTGTCTTCGTAGAAGCAAGAATTCGTTTCAGGTAAACGCAGTCACCTTTTAGTTCAAACAAAGCTACATCGTTCACGAAGGTCATACGTTTCTCGCTCTTAACTGAAAAGCATTGGATCTTATAGGACCTGTGGTTTGTATCAGTTTCAGAAGCAGAGTTGAACTAGATACTGTCCCTATGTGTAGGAAACCCCGTTCATTTGTTCTCAGTACACTCCCGTTTCCTGCTATATTAGAGACTCTAGAAAGCAAGAGCGTGCTTCTTGCTCTAAAGCAGAGTGTGTGTCATGGATGATAACTGTGCTGTGTGTTTGCCTTCAGAAATGCAGTTAAATCGCAGGCTCTGTGTCTTCCTACCAGCAAGACTTCCTTTCAGGTAAACACAGTCACTTCTCACCTCAGAGGAAGCTACATCTTTCACGAAGCTCACACATTTTTCGTTCTTAACCGGAAAGCGTTGTATGTTAGAGGACCTGTGGTTTGTATCAGTTTCAGAAGCAGAGTTGAACTAGAAATGGTCCATATGTGTATGAAACCCAGTTCCTTTGGTCTCAGTACACTCATGTTTCCTGCTCTATTAGAGATTCAAGAAAGCAAGAGCATGCTTCTTGCTATAAACCAGAGTGTGTTTCATGGATGAGAACTGTACTTTGTGTTTTCCTTCAGTAATGGATTGAAATCCCAGGCTCTGATCTTCTTTCAAGGAAGCCTTCGTTTCAGGTAAACGGATTCACTTTTCAGCTCAAATGAAGCTACACCATTCACGAAGCTCACATGTTTCTCTCTCTTAGCAGAAAAGCATTGGATGTTAGAGGATCTGTGGTTTCTATGATGTTAGGAGCAGAGTTGAACTAGAAATGGTCCATATTCGTAGGAAACACCGTTCTTTTGTTCTGAGCACACTCATGTTTCTGGCTGTATTAGAGACTCTAGAAAGGAAGAGCATGCTTCTTGCTCTAAAGCAGAGTATATTTCATGGATGAGAACTGAGCTCTGTGTTTCGCGTAGGAAATGGAGTTAAATCCCAGGCTATGTGTCTTCTTACAAGCAAGACTTCGTTTCAGGTAAACGCAGACCCTTTTCAGCTCCAATGAAGCTACATTGTTCACCTAGCTCACACGTTTCTCGCACTTAACTGAAAAGCATTGGATGTTAGAAGACCTGTGGTTTGTATCAGTTTCAGAAGCAGAGTTGAACTAGATATGGTCCATATGTGTAGGAAACCCCATTCTTTTCGTCTAAGTACACACATGTTCCTGCTGTATTAGAGACTCTAGAAAGCAAGAGCATGCTTATTGCACTAAAGCAGAGTGTGTTTCATGGATGAGGACTGTGCTGTGTGTTTCCCTTCAGAAATGGAGTTAAATCCCAGGCTCTCTGTCTTCCTACAAGCAAGAATTCCTTTTAGGTAAACAAAGTCACTTTTCAGCTTAAAGGAAGCTACACCGTTCACGAAGCTCACACGTTTCTCGGTCTTAACTGACGCATTTGTTGTTAGAGGACCTGTGGTTTGTATCAGTTTCAGAAGCAGAATTGAACTAGATATGGTGCGTATGTGTAGAAAACCCCGTTCTTTTGGTCTGAGCACACTTAAATTTCCTGCTGTATTAGAGATTCAAGAAAGCAAGAGCGTGATTCTTGCTATAAACCAGAGTGTGTTTCATGGATGATAACTGTGCTGTGTGTTTGCCTTCAGAAATGGAGTTAAATCCCAGGCTCTGTGTCTTCCTACCAGCAAGACTTCCCTTCAGGTAAACACAGTCACTTCTCATCTCAGAGGAAGCTACATCGTTCACGAAGCTCACATGTTTTTCGCTCTTAAACGGAAAGCGTTGTATGTTTGAGGACCTGTGGTTTGTATCAGTTTCAGAAGCAGAGTTGAACTAGAAATGGTCCATATGTGTACGAAACCCAGTTCCTTTGGTCTCAGTACACTCATGTTTCCTGCTGTATTAGAGACTCTAGAAAGTAAGATCGTGCATCTTGCTCTAAAGCAGAGTGTGTTTCATGGATGAGGACTGTGCTGTGTGTTTCCCTTCAGAAATGGAGTTAAATCCCAGGCTCTGTGTCTTCCTATAAGCAAGAATTCATTTCAGGTAAACACAGTCACTTTTCAGCTTAAAGGAAGCTACATCGTTCACGAAGCTCACACGTTTCTCGGTCTTAACTGAAAAGCATTTGATGTTAGAGGACCTGTGGTTTGTTTCAGTTTCAGAAGCAGAATTGCACTAGATATGGTGCGTATGTGTAGGAAACCCCGTTCTTTTGGTCTGAGCACACTCATGTTTCCTGCTCTATTAGAGATTCAAGAAAGCAAGAGCGTGCTTCTTGCTATAAACCAGAGTGTGTTTCATGGATGAGAACTGTACTTTGTGTTTTCCTTCAGTAATGGATTGATATCCCAGGCTCTGATCTTCTTTCAAGGAAGCCTTCGTTTCAGGTAAACGGATTCACTTTTCAGCTCAAATGAAGCTACACCATTCACGAAGCTCACACGTTTCTCTCTCTTAACAGAAAAGCATTCGATGTTAGAGGATCTGTGGTTTCTATGAGGTTAGGAGCAGAGTTGAACTAGAAATGGTCCATATTTGTAGGAAACACCGTTCTTTTGTTCTGAGCACACTCATGTTTCTGGCTGTATTAGAGACTCTAGAAAGGAAGAGCATGCATATTGCTCTAAAGCAGAGTGTGTTTCATGGATGAGGACTGTGCTGTGTGTTTCCCTTCAGAAATGGAGTTAAATCCCAGTCTCTCTGTCTTCCTACAAGCAAGAATTCCTTTCAGGTAAACAAAGTCACTTTTTAGCTTAAAGGAAGCTACACCGTTCACGAAGCTCACACATTTCTCGGTCTTAACTGACGCATTTGATGCTAGAGGACCTGTGGTTTGTATCAGTTTCAAAAGCAGAATTGAACTAGATATGGTGCGTATGTGTAGGAAACCCCGTTCTTTTGGTCTGAGCACACTTAAATTTCCTGCTGTATTAGAGATTCAAGAAAGCAAGAGCGTGCTTTTTGCTATAAACCAGAGTGTGTTTCATGAATGAGAACTGTACTGTGTGTTTTCCTTCAGTAATGGAATGATATCCCATGCTCTGTGTCTTCGTAGAAGCAAGAATTCGTTTCAGGTATATGCAGTCACTTTTTAGTTCATACAAAGCTACATCGTTCACGAAGCTCACACGTTTCTCGCTATTAACAGGAAAGCATTGGATGTTAGATGACCTGTTGTTTGTATCAGTTTCAGAAGCAGAATTGAACTAGATGTGGTGCATATGTGTAGGAAACCCCGTTCTTTTGGTCTAAGCACACTCAAGTTTCCTGCTGTATTAGAGATTCAAGAAAGCAAGAGTGTGCTTCTTGCTATAAACCAGAGTGTGTTTCATGAATGAGAACTGTACTATGTGTTTTCCTTCAGTAATGGAGTGAAATCCCATGCTCTGTGTCTTTGTAGAAGCAAGAATTCGTTTCAGGTAAACGCAGTCAATTTTTAGTTCAAACAAATCTACATCGTTCACGAAGCTCATATGTTTCTCGCTCTTAAATGAAAAGCATTGGTTGTTAGAGGACCTGTGGTTTGTATCAGTTTCAGAATCAGAGTTGAACTTGATATGGTCCATATGTGTAGGAAACCCCGTTCTCTTTGTCTAAGTACACACACGTTCCTGCTGTATTAGAGACTCTAGAATTCAAGAGCGTCTTCTTGCACTAAAGCAGAGAGTGTTTCATGGATGATAACTGTGCTGTGTGTTTCCCATCAGAAATATATTTAAATCCCACCCTCTGTGTCTTCGTACAAGCAAGACTTCGTTTCAGGTAAACACAGTCACTTTTCAGCTCGAATGAAGTTTCACTGTTCACGAATCTCACACGTTTTTCGCTCTTAACAGGAAAGCATTGTATGTTAGAGGACCTGTGGTTTCTATGAGGTTAGGAGCAGAGTTGAACTAGAAATGGTCCACATGTGTATGAAACTCTGTTTGTTTGGTCTCAGTACGCTCATGTTTCCTGCTGTATTAGAGACTCTAGAAAGCAAGAGCGTGAATCTTGCTCTAAAGCAGAGTGTGTTTCATGGATGAGGACTGTGCTGTGTGTTTCCCTTTAGAAATGGAGTTAAATCCCAGGCTCTCTGTCTTCCTACAAGCAAGAATTCCTTTCAGGTAAACAAAGTCACTTTTCAGCTTAAAGGAAGCTACACCGTTCACAAAGCTCACACGTTTCCTGGTCTTAACTGAAAAGCATCTGATGTTAGAGGACCTGTGGTTTGTATCAGTTTCAGAAGCAGAATTGAACTAGATATGGTGCATATGTGTAGGAAACCCCGTTCTTTTGTTCTGAACACACACAAGTTTCCTGCTGTATTAGAGATTCAAGTAAGAAAGAGCGTGCTTCTTGCTATAAACCAGAGTGTGTTTCATGAATGGGAACTGTACTGTGTTTTTTTCTTCAGTAATGGAGTGAAATCCCATGCTCTGTGTCTTCGTAGAAGCAAGAATTCGTTTCAGGTAAACGCAGTCACCTTTTAGTTCAAACAAAGCTACATCGTTCACGAAGGTCATACGTTTCTCGCTCTTAACTGAAAAGCATTGGATCTTATAGGACCTGTGGTTTGTATCAGTTTCAGAAGCAGAGTTGAACTAGATACTATCCCTATGTGTAGGAAACCCCGTTCATTTGTTCTCAGTACACTCCCGTTTCCTGCTATATTAGAGACTCTAGAAAGCAAGAGCGTGCTTCTTGCTCTAAAGCAGAGTGTGTGTCATGGATGATAACTGTGCTGTGTGTTTGCCTTCAGAAATGCAGTTAAATCGCAGGCTCTGTGTCTTCCTACCAGCAAGACTTCCTTTCAGGTAAACACAGTCACTTCTCACCTCAGAGGAAGCTACATCTTTCACGAAGCTCACACATTTTTCGTTCTTAACCGGAAAGCGTTGTATGTTAGAGGACCTGTGGTTTGTATCAGTTTCAGAAGCAGAGTTGAACTAGAAATGGTCCATATGTGTATGAAACCCAGTTCCTTTGGTCTCAGTACACTCATGTTTCCTGCTCTATTAGAGATTCAAGAAAGCAAGAGCATGCTTCTTGCTATAAACCAGAGTGTGTTTCATGGATGAGAACTGTACTTTGTGTTTTCCTTCAGTAATGGATTGAAATCCCAGGCTCTGATCTTCTTTCAAGGAAGCCTTCGTTTCAGGTAAACGGATTCACTTTTCAGCTCAAATGAAGCTACACCATTCACGAAGCTCACATGTTTCTCTCTCTTAGCAGAAAAGCATTGGATGTTAGAGGATCTGTGGTTTCTATGATGTTAGGAGCAGAGTTGAACTAGAAATGGTCCATATTCGTAGGAAACACCGTTCTTTTGTTCTGAGCACACTCATGTTTCTGGCTGTATTAGAGACTCTAGAAAGGAAGAGCATGCTTCTTGCTCTAAAGCAGAGTATATTTCATGGATGAGAACTGAGCTCTGTGTTTCGCGTAGGAAATGGAGTTAAATCCCAGGCTATGTGTCTTCTTACAAGCAAGACTTCGTTTCAGGTAAACGCAGACCCTTTTCAGCTCCAATGAAGCTACATTGTTCACCTAGCTCACACGTTTCTCGCACTTAACTGAAAAGCATTGGATGTTAGAAGACCTGTGGTTTGTATCAGTTTCAGAAGCAGAGTTGAACTAGATATGGTCCATATGTGTAGGAAACCCCATTCTTTTCGTCTAAGTACACACATGTTCCTGCTGTATTAGAGACTCTAGAAAGCAAGAGCATGCTTATTGCACTAAAGCAGAGTGTGTTTCATGGATGAGGACTGTGCTGTGTGTTTCCCTTCAGAAATGGAGTTAAATCCCAGGCTCTCTGTCTTCCTACAAGCAAGAATTCCTTTTAGGTAAACAAAGTCACTTTTCAGCTTAAAGGAAGCTACACCGTTCACGAAGCTCACACGTTTCTCGGTCTTAACTGACGCATTTGTTGTTAGAGGACCTGTGGTTTGTATCAGTTTCAGAAGCAGAATTGAACTAGATATGGTGCGTATGTGTAGAAAACCCCGTTCTTTTGGTCTGAGCACACTTAAATTTCCTGCTGTATTAGAGATTCAAGAAAGCAAGAGCGTGATTCTTGCTATAAACCAGAGTGTGTTTCATGGATGATAACTGTGCTGTGTGTTTGCCTTCAGAAATGGAGTTAAATCCCAGGCTCTGTGTCTTCCTACCAGCAAGACTTCCCTTCAGGTAAACACAGTCACTTCTCATCTCAGAGGAAGCTACATCGTTCACGAAGCTCACATGTTTTTCGCTCTTAAACGGAAAGCGTTGTATGTTTGAGGACCTGTGGTTTGTATCAGTTTCAGAAGCAGAGTTGAACTAGAAATGGTCCATATGTGTACGAAACCCAGTTCCTTTGGTCTCAGTACACTCATGTTTCCTGCTGTATTAGAGACTCTAGAAAGTAAGATCGTGCATCTTGCTCTAAAGCAGAGTGTGTTTCATGGATGAGGACTGTGCTGTGTGTTTCCCTTCAGAAATGGAGTTAAATCCCAGGCTCTGTGTCTTCCTATAAGCAAGAATTCATTTCAGGTAAACACAGTCACTTTTCAGCTTAAAGGAAGCTACATCGTTCACGAAGCTCACACGTTTCTCGGTCTTAACTGAAAAGCATTTGATGTTAGAGGACCTGTGGTTTGTTTCAGTTTCAGAAGCAGAATTGCACTAGATATGGTGCGTATGTGTAGGAAACCCCGTTCTTTTGGTCTGAGCACACTCATGTTTCCTGCTCTATTAGAGATTCAAGAAAGCAAGAGCGTGCTTCTTGCTATAAACCAGAGTGTGTTTCATGGATGAGAACTGTACTTTGTGTTTTCCTTCAGTAATGGATTGATATCCCAGGCTCTGATCTTCTTTCAAGGAAGCCTTCGTTTCAGGTAAACGGATTCACTTTTCAGCTCAAATGAAGCTACACCATTCACGAAGCTCACACGTTTCTCTCTCTTAACAGAAAAGCATTCGATGTTAGAGGATCTGTGGTTTCTATGAGGTTAGGAGCAGAGTTGAACTAGAAATGGTCCATATTTGTAGGAAACACCGTTCTTTTGTTCTGAGCACACTCATGTTTCTGGCTGTATTAGAGACTCTAGAAAGGAAGAGCATGCATATTGCTCTAAAGCAGAGTGTGTTTCATGGATGAGGACAGTGCTGTGTGTTTCCCTTCAGAAATGGAGTTAAATCCCAGTCTCTCTGTCTTCCTACAAGCAAGAATTCCTTTCAGGTAAACAAAGTCACTTTTTAGCTTAAAGGAAGCTACACCGTTCACGAAGCTCACACATTTCTCGGTCTTAACTGACGCATTTGATGCTAGAGGACCTGTGGTTTGTATCAGTTTCAAAAGCAGAATTGAACTAGATATGGTGCGTATGTGTAGGAAACCCCGTTCTTTTGGTCTGAGCACACTTAAATTTCCTGCTGTATTAGAGATTCAAGAAAGCAAGAGCGTGCTTTTTGCTATAAACCAGAGTGTGTTTCATGAATGAGAACTGTACTGTGTGTTTTCCTTCAGTAATGGAATGATATCCCATGCTCTGTGTCTTCGTAGAAGCAAGAATTCGTTTCAGGTATATGCAGTCACTTTTTAGTTCATACAAAGCTACATCGTTCACGAAGCTCACACGTTTCTCGCTATTAACAGGAAAGCATTGGATGTTAGATGACCTGTTGTTTGTATCAGTTTCAGAAGCAGAATTGAACTAGATGTGGTGCATATGTGTAGGAAACCCCGTTCTTTTGGTCTAAGCACACTCAAGTTTCCTGCTGTATTAGAGATTCAAGAAAGCAAGAGTGTGCTTCTTGCTATAAACCAGAGTGTGTTTCATGAATGAGAACTGTACTATGTGTTTTCCTTCAGTAATGGAGTGAAATCCCATGCTCTGTGTCTTTGTAGAAGCAAGAATTCGTTTCAGGTAAACGCAGTCAATTTTTAGTTCAAACAAATCTACATCGTTCACGAAGCTCATATGTTTCTCGCTCTTAAATGAAAAGCATTGGTTGTTAGAGGACCTGTGGTTTGTATCAGTTTCAGAATCAGAGTTGAACTTGATATGGTCCATATGTGTAGGAAACCCCGTTCTCTTTGTCTAAGTACACACACGTTCCTGCTGTATTAGAGACTCTAGAATTCAAGAGCGTCTTCTTGCACTAAAGCAGAGAGTGTTTCATGGATGATAACTGTGCTGTGTGTTTCCCATCAGAAATATATTTAAATCCCACCCTCTGTGTCTTCGTACAAGCAAGACTTCGTTTCAGGTAAACACAGTCACTTTTCAGCTCGAATGAAGTTTCACTGTTCACGAATCTCACACGTTTTTCGCTCTTAACAGGAAAGCATTGTATGTTAGAGGACCTGTGGTTTCTATGAGGTTAGGAGCAGAGTTGAACTAGAAATGGTCCACATGTGTATGAAACTCTGTTTGTTTGGTCTCAGTACGCTCATGTTTCCTGCTGTATTAGAGACTCTAGAAAGCAAGAGCGTGAATCTTGCTCTAAAGCAGAGTGTGTTTCATGGATGAGGACTGTGCTGTGTGTTTCCCTTTAGAAATGGAGTTAAATCCCAGGCTCTCTGTCTTCCTACAAGCAAGAATTCCTTTCAGGTAAACAAAGTCACTTTTCAGCTTAAAGGAAGCTACACCGTTCACAAAGCTCACACGTTTCCTGGTCTTAACTGAAAAGCATCTGATGTTAGAGGACCTGTGGTTTGTATCAGTTTCAGAAGCAGAATTGAACTAGATATGGTGCATATGTGTAGGAAACCCCGTTCTTTTGTTCTGAACACACACAAGTTTCCTGCTGTATTAGAGATTCAAGTAAGAAAGAGCGTGCTTCTTGCTATAAACCAGAGTGTGTTTCATGAATGGGAACTGTACTGTGTTTTTTTCTTCAGTAATGGAGTGAAATCCCATGCTCTGTGTCTTCGTAGAAGCAAGAATTCGTTTCAGGTAAACGCAGTCACCTTTTAGTTCAAACAAAGCTACATCGTTCACGAAGGTCATACGTTTCTCGCTCTTAACTGAAAAGCATTGGATCTTATAGGACCTGTGGTTTGTATCAGTTTCAGAAGCAGAGTTGAACTAGATACTGTCCCTATGTGTAGGAAACCCCGTTCATTTGTTCTCAGTACACTCCCGTTTCCTGCTATATTAGAGACTCTAGAAAGCAAGAGCGTGCTTCTTGCTCTAAAGCAGAGTGTGTGTCATGGATGATAACTGTGCTGTGTGTTTGCCTTCAGAAATGCAGTTAAATCGCAGGCTCTGTGTCTTCCTACCAGCAAGACTTCCTTTCAGGTAAACACAGTCACTTCTCACCTCAGAGGAAGCTACATCTTTCACGAAGCTCACACATTTTTCGTTATTAACCGGAAAGCGTTGTATGTTAGAGGACCTGTGGTTTGTATCAGTTTCAGAAGCAGAGTTGAACTAGAAATGGTCCATATGTGTATGAAACCCAGTTCCTTTGGTCTCAGTACACTCATGTTTCCTGCTCTATTAGAGATTCAAGAAAGCAAGAGCATGCTTCTTGCTATAAACCAGAGTGTGTTTCATGGATGAGAACTGTACTTTGTGTTTTCCTTCAGTAATGGATTGAAATCCCAGGCTCTGATCTTCTTTCAAGGAAGCCTTCGTTTCAGGTAAACGGATTCACTTTTCAGCTCAAATGAAGCTACACCATTCACGAAGCTCACATGTTTCTCTCTCTTAACAGAAAAGCATTGGATGTTAGAGGATCTGTGGTTTCTATGATGTTAGGAGCAGAGTTGAACTAGAAATGGTCCATATTCGTAGGAAACACCGTTCTTTTGTTCTGAGCACACTCATGTTTCTGGCTGTATTAGAGACTCTAGAAAGGAAGAGCATGCTTCTTGCTCTAAAGCAGAGTATATTTCATGGATGAGAACTGAGCTCTGTGTTTCGCGTAGGAAATGGAGTTAAATCCCAGGCTATGTGTCTTCTTACAAGCAAGACTTCGTTTCAGGTAAACGCAGACCCTTTTCAGCTCCAATGAAGCTACATTGTTCACCTAGCTCACACGTTTCTCGCACTTAACTGAAAAGCATTGGATGTTAGAAGACCTGTGGTTTGTATCAGTTTCAGAAGCAGAGTTGAACTAGATATGGTCCATATGTGTAGGAAACCCCATTCTTTTCGTCTAAGTACACACATGTTCCTGCTGTATTAGAGACTCTAGAAAGCAAGAGCATGCTTATTGCACTAAAGCAGAGTGTGTTTCATGGATGAGGACTGTGCTGTGTGTTTCCCTTCAGAAATGGAGTTAAATCCCAGGCTCTCTGTCTTCCTACAAGCAAGAATTCCTTTTAGGTAAACAAAGTCACTTTTCAGCTTAAAGGAAGCTACACCGTTCACGAAGCTCACACGTTTCTCGGTCTTAACTGACGCATTTGTTGTTAGAGGACCTGTGGTTTGTATCAGTTTCAGAAGCAGAATTGAACTAGATATGGTGCGTATGTGTAGAAAACCCCGTTCTTTTGGTCTGAGCACACTTAAATTTCCTGCTGTATTAGAGATTCAAGAAAGCAAGAGCGTGATTCTTGCTATAAACCAGAGTGTGTTTCATGGATGATAACTGTGCTGTGTGTTTGCCTTCAGAAATGGAGTTAAATCCCAGGCTCTGTGTCTTCCTACCAGCAAGACTTCCCTTCAGGTAAACACAGTCACTTCTCATCTCAGAGGAAGCTACATCGTTCACGAAGCTCACATGTTTTTCGCTCTTAAACGGAAAGCGTTGTATGTTTGAGGACCTGTGGTTTGTATCAGTTTCAGAAGCAGAGTTGAACTAGAAATGGTCCATATGTGTACGAAACCCAGTTCCTTTGGTCTCAGTACACTCATGTTTCCTGCTGTATTAGAGACTCTAGAAAGTAAGATCGTGCATCTTGCTCTAAAGCAGAGTGTGTTTCATGGATGAGGACTGTGCTGTGTGTTTCCCTTCAGAAATGGAGTTAAATCCCAGGCTCTGTGTCTTCCTATAAGCAAGAATTCATTTCAGGTAAACACAGTCACTTTTCAGCTTAAAGGAAGCTACATCGTTCACGAAGCTCACACGTTTCTCGGTCTTAACTGAAAAGCATTTGATGTTAGAGGACCTGTGGTTTGTTTCAGTTTCAGAAGCAGAATTGCACTAGATATGGTGCGTATGTGTAGGAAACCCCGTTCTTTTGGTCTGAGCACACTCATGTTTCCTGCTCTATTAGAGATTCAAGAAAGCAAGAGCGTGCTTCTTGCTATAAACCAGAGTGTGTTTCATGGATGAGAACTGTACTTTGTGTTTTCCTTCAGTAATGGATTGATATCCCAGGCTCTGATCTTCTTTCAAGGAAGCCTTCGTTTCAGGTAAACGGATTCACTTTTCAGCTCAAATGAAGCTACACCATTCACGAAGCTCACACGTTTCTCTCTCTTAACAGAAAAGCATTCGATGTTAGAGGATCTGTGGTTTCTATGAGGTTAGGAGCAGAGTTGAACTAGAAATGGTCCATATTTGTAGGAAACACCGTTCTTTTGTTCTGAGCACACTCATGTTTCTGGCTGTATTAGAGACTCTAGAAAGGAAGAGCGTGCATATTGCTCTAAAGCAGAGTGTGTTTCATGGATGAGGACTGTGCTGTGTGTTTCCCTTCAGAAATGGAGTTAAATCCCAGTCTCTCTGTCTTCCTACAAGCAAGAATTCCTTTCAGGTAAACAAAGTCACTTTTTAGCTTAAAGGAAGCTACACCGTTCACGAAGCTCACACATTTCTCGGTCTTAACTGACGCATTTGATGCTAGAGGACCTGTGGTTTGTATCAGTTTCAGAAGCAGAATTGAACTAGATATGGTGCGTATGTGTAGGAAACCCCGTTCTTTTGATCTGAGCACACTTAAATTTCCTGCTGTATTAGAGATTCAAGAAAGCAAGAGCGTGCTTTTTGCTATAAACCAGAGTGTGTTTCATGAATGAGAACTGTACTGTGTGTTTTCCTTCAGTAATGGAATGATATCCCATGCTCTGTGTCTTCGTAGAAGCAAGAATTCGTTTCAGGTATATGCAGTCACTTTTTAGTTCAAACAAAGCTACATCGTTCATGAAGCTCATACGTTTCTCGCTCTTAACTGAAAAGCATTGGTTGTTAGAGGACCTGTGGTTTGTATCAGTTTCAGAAGCAGAGTTGAACTTGATATGGTCCATATGTGTAGGAAACCCCATTCTCTTTGTCTAAGTACACACACGTTCCTGCTGTATTAGAGACTCTAGAATTCAAGAGCGTCTTCTTGCACTAAAGCAGAGAGTGTTTCATGGATGATAACTGTGCTGTGTGTTTCCCATCAGAAATATATTTAAATCCCACCCTCTGTGTCTTCGTACAAGCAAGACTTCGTTTCAGGTAAACACAGTCACTTTTCAGCTCGAATGAAGTTTCACTGTTCACGAATCTCACACGTTTTTCGCTCTTAACAGGAAAGCATTGTATGTTAGAGGACCTGTGGTTTCTATGAGGTTAGGAGCAGAGTTGAACTAGAAATGGTCCACATGTGTATGAAACTCTGTTTGTTTGGTCTCAGTACGCTCATGTTTCCTGCTGTATTAGAGACTCTAGAAAGCAAGAGCGTGAATCTTGCTCTAAAGCAGAGTGTGTTTCATGGATGAGGACTGTGCTGTGTGTTTCCCTTTAGAAATGGAGTTAAATCCCAGGCTCTCTGTCTTCCTACAAGCAAGAATTCCTTTCAGGTAAACAAAGTCACTTTTCAGCTTAAAGGAAGCTACACCGTTCACAAAGCTCACACGTTTCCTGGTCTTAACTGAAAAGCATCTGATGTTAGAGGACCTGTGGTTTGTATCAGTTTCAGAAGCAGAATTGAACTAGATATGGTGCATATGTGTAGGAAACCCCGTTCTTTTGTTCTGAACACACACAAGTTTCCTGCTGTATTAGAGATTCAAGTAAGAAAGAGCGTGCTTCTTGCTATAAACCAGAGTGTGTTTCATGAATGGGAACTGTACTGTGTTTTTTTCTTCAGTAATGGAGTGAAATCCCATGCTCTGTGTCTTCGTAGAAGCAAGAATTCGTTTCAGGTAAACGCAGTCACCTTTTAGTTCAAACAAAGCTACATCGTTCACGAAGGTCATACGTTTCTCGCTCTTAACTGAAAAGCATTGGATCTTATAGGACCTGTGGTTTGTATCAGTTTCAGAAGCAGAGTTGAACTAGATACTGTCCCTATGTGTAGGAAACCCCGTTCATTTGTTCTCAGTACACTCCCGTTTCCTGCTATATTAGAGACTCTAGAAAGCAAGAGTGTGCTTCTTGCTCTAAAGCAGAGTGTGTGTCATGGATGATAACTGTGCTGTGTGTTTGCCTTCAGAAATGCAGTTAAATCGCAGGCTCTGTGTCTTCCTACCAGCAAGACTTCCTTTCAGGTAAACACAGTCACTTCTCACCTCAGAGGAAGCTACATCTTTCACGAAGCTCACACATTTTTCGTTCTTAACCGGAAAGCGTTGTATGTTAGAGGACCTGTGGTTTGTATCAGTTTCAGAAGCAGAGTTGAACTAGAAATGGTCCATATGTGTATGAAACCCAGTTCCTTTGGTCTCAGTACACTCATGTTTCCTGCTCTATTAGAGATTCAAGAAAGCAAGAGCATGCTTCTTGCTATAAACCAGAGTGTGTTTCATGGATGAGAACTGTACTTTGTGTTTTCCTTCAGTAATGGATTGAAATCCCAGGCTCTGATCTTCTTTCAAGGAAGCCTTCGTTTCAGGTAAACGGATTCACTTTTCAGCTCAAATGAAGCTACACCATTCACGAAGCTCACATGTTTCTCTCTCTTAACAGAAAAGCATTGGATGTTAGAGGATCTGTGGTTTCTATGAGGTTAGGAGCAGAGTTGAACTAGAAATGGTCCATATTCGTAGGAAACACCGTTCTTTTGTTCTGAGCACACTCATGTTTCTGGCTGTATTAGAGACTCTAGAAAGGAAGAGCATGCTTCTTGCTCTAAAGCAGAGTATATTTCATGGATGAGAACTGAGCTCTGTGTTTCGCGTAGAAAATGGAGTTAAATCCCAGGCTATGTGTCTTCTTACAAGCAAGACTTCGTTTCAGGTAAACGCAGACACTTTTCAGCTCCAATGAAGCTACATTGTTCACCTAGCTCACACGTTTCTCGCACTTAACTGAAAAGCATTGGATGTTAGAAGACCTGTGGTTTGTATCAGTTTCAGAAGCAGAGTTGAACTAGATATGGTCCATATGTGTAGGAAACCCCATTCTTTTCGTCTAAGTACACACATGTTCCTGCTGTATTAGAGACTCTAGAAAGCAAGAGCATGCTTATTGCACTAAAGCAGAGTGTGTTTCATGGATGAGGACTGTGCTGTGTGTTTCCCTTCAGAAATGGAGTTAAATCCCAGGCTCTCTGTCTTCCTACAAGCAAGAATTCCTTTTAGGTAAACAAAGTCACTTTTCAGCTTAAAGGAAGCTACACCGTTCACGAAGCTCACACGTTTCTCGGTCTTAACTGACGCATTTGTTGTTAGAGGACCTGTGGTTTGTATCAGTTTCAGAAGCAGAATTGAACTAGATATGGTGCGTATGTGTAGAAAACCCCGTTCTTTTGGTCTGAGCACACTTAAATTTCCTGCTGTATTAGAGATTCAAGAAAGCAAGAGCGTGATTCTTGCTATAAACCAGAGTGTGTTTCATGGATGATAACTGTGCTGTGTGTTTGCCTTCAGAAATGGAGTTAAATCCCAGGCTCTGTGTCTTCCTACCAGCAAGACTTCCCTTCAGGTAAACACAGTCACTTCTCATCTCAGAGGAAGCTACATCGTTCACGAAGCTCACATGTTTTTCGCTCTTAAACGGAAAGCGTTGTATGTTTGAGGACCTGTGGTTTGTATCAGTTTCAGAAGCAGAGTTGAACTAGAAATGGTCCATATGTGTACGAAACCCAGTTCCTTTGGTCTCAGTACACTCATGTTTCCTGCTGTATTAGAGACTCTAGAAAGTAAGATCGTGCATCTTGCTCTAAAGCAGAGTGTGTTTCATGGATGAGGACTGTGCTGTGTGTTTCCCTTCAGAAATGGAGTTAAATCCCAGGCTCTGTGTCTTCCTATAAGCAAGAATTCATTTCAGGTAAACACAGTCACTTTTCAGCTTAAAGGAAGCTACATCGTTCACGAAGCTCACACGTTTCTCGGTCTTAACTGAAAAGCATTTGATGTTAGAGGACCTGTGGTTTGTTTCAGTTTCAGAAGCAGAATTGCACTAGATATGGTGCGTATGTGTAGGAAACCCCGTTCTTTTGGTCTGAGCACACTCATGTTTCCTGCTCTATTAGAGATTCAAGAAAGCAAGAGCGTGCTTCTTGCTATAAACCAGAGTGTGTTTCATGGATGAGAACTGTACTTTGTGTTTTCCTTCAGTAATGGATTGAAATCCCAGACTCTGATCTTCTTTCAAGGAAGCCTTCGTTTCAGGTAAACGGATTCACTTTTCAGCTCAAATGAAGCTACACCATTCACGAAGCTCACACGTTTCTCTCTCTTAACAGAAAAGCATTCGATGTTAGAGGATCTGTGGTTTCTATGAGGTTAGGAGCAGAGTTGAACTAGAAATGGTCCATATTTGTAGGAAACACCGTTCTTTTGTTCTGAGCACACTCATGTTTCTGGCTGTATTAGAGACTCTAGAAAGGAAGAGCGTGCATATTGCTCTAAAGCAGAGTGTGTTTCATGGATGAGGACTGTGCTGTGTGTTTCCCTTCAGAAATGGAGTTAAATCCCAGTCTCTCTGTCTTCCTACAAGCAAGAATTCCTTTCAGGTAAACAAAGTCACTTTTTAGCTTAAAGGAAGCTACACCGTTCACGAAGCTCACACATTTCTCGGTCTTAACTGACGCATTTGATGCTAGAGGACCTGTGGTTTGTATCAGTTTCAGAAGCAGAATTGAACTAGATATGGTGCGTATGTGTAGGAAACCCCGTTCTTTTGATCTGAGCACACTTAAATTTCCTGCTGTATTAGAGATTCAAGAAAGCAAGAGCGTGCTTTTTGCTAGAAACCAGAGTGTGTTTCATGAATGAGAACTGTACTGTGGGTTTTCCTTCAGTAATGGAATGATATCCCATGCTCTGTGTCTTCGTAGAAGCAAGAATTCGTTTCAGGTATATGCAGTCACTTTTTAGTTCAAACAAAGCTACATCGTTCATGAAGTTCATACGTTTCTCGCTCTTAACTGAAAAGCATTGGTTGTTAGAGGACCTGTCGTTTGTATCAGTTTCAGAAGCAGAGTTGAACTAGATACTGTCCCTATGTGTAGGAAACCTCGTTCATTTGTTCTCAGTACACTCCCGTTTCCTGCTATATTAGAGACTCTAGAAAGAAAGATTGTGCTTCTTGCTCTAAAGCAGAGTGTGTGTCATGGATGACAACTGTGCTGTGTGTTTGCCTTCAGAAATGGAGTTAAATCGCAGGCTCTGTGTCTTCCTACCAGCAAGACTTCCTTTCAGGTAAACACAGACAATTCTCAGCTCAGAGGAAGCTACATCATTCACGAATCTCACACGTTTCTTGGTCTTAAGTGAAAAGCATTGGATTTTAGAGGACCTGTGGTTTCTATGAGGTTAGGAGCAGAGTTGAACTAGAAATGGTCCATATGTGTATGAAACCCCATTCCTTTGGTCTCAGTACACTCATGTGTCCTGCTGTATTAGAGACTCTAGAAAGCAAAAGCGTGCTTCTTGACATAAAGCAGAGTGTGTTTCATCGATTTTAACTGTGCTGTGTGTTTCCCTTCATATATGGAGTTAAATCCCAGGCTCTTTGTGTTCCTACAAGCAAGACTTTGTTTCAGGTAAACACAGTCACTTTTCCGCTCAAATGAAGCTACATCGTTCACGAACTATCAGGTTTCTCGCTCTTAACTGAAAAGCATTGGATGTTACAGGACCTGTGGTTTGTATCAGTGTCAGAAGCTGACTTGAACTAGAAATGGTCCGTATGTGTGGGAAACACCATTCTTCTTTTCTGAACACACTCACGTTTCCTGTTGTTTAGAGACTCCAGAAAGCAAGAGCGTGCTTCTTGATCTACAGCACAGTGTGTTTCATGGATGAGAACTGTGCTGTGTGTTTCGCTTCAGAACTGGACTTAAATCCCAGGCTCTGTGTCTTCCTAAAAGCAAGACTTCATTGCAGATAAACGCAGCCACTTTTCAGCTCAAAGGAAGCTACATCGTTCAGGAAGTTCACACGTTTCTCGCTCTTATTGAAAAGCATTGGATATTAGAGGACCCGTGGTTTGTATCAGTTTCAGAAGCAGAGTTGAAGTAGATATGGTCCGTATGTGTAGGAAACCCTGTTCCTTTGGTCTCAGTACACTCCCGTTTCCTGCTGAATTAGAGACCCTGAAAGCAAGAGTGTGCTTCTTGCTCTAAAGCAGACTGTGTTTCATGGATGACAACTGTGCTGTCTGTTTCGCTTCAGAAAAGGAGTTAAATCCCAGGCTCTGTGCCTTCTTACAAGCAAGACTTCATTTCTGGTAAACGCTTTCAATTTTCAGCTCAAAGGAAGCTACATCGTTCACGAAGCTCACATGTTCCTTGCTCTTAAATGAAAAGCATTGGATGTTATAGGACCTGTGGTTTGTGTGAGTTTGAAAACCAGAATTGAACTAGATATGGTGCGTATGTGTAGGAAACACCGTTCTTTTGTTCTGAGCACACTCAGGTTTAATGCTGTAGTAGAGACTCAAGAAAGCAAGAGTGTGCTTCGTGCTATAAAGCAGATTGTGTTTCATGGATAAGAACTGTACTGTGTGTTCTCCTTCAGTAATGGAGTTAAATCCCAGGCTCTGTGTCTTCGTACAAGCAAGGATTCGTTTCAGGTAAACGCAGTCACTTTTTAGTTCAAACGAAGCTACATTGCTCACAAAGCTAACACGTTTCTCGCTCTTAACTGAAGAAAACTGGATGTTAGAGGACCGGTGTTTTCTATTAGTTTCAGAAGCATGGTTGAACTAGATATTGACTGTATGTGTAGGATAATTCCCCTCTCTTGTTCTGAACACACTCACGTTCCTGCTGTATTAGACACTCCAGAAAGCAAGAGCGTGCTTCTTGCTCTAAAGCAGAGTGTGTTTCATGGATGAGAACGGTGCTGTGTGTTTCCCTTCAGAAATGGAGTTAAATCCCAGGTTCTGTGTCTTCCTACAAGCTAGACTTCCTTTCAGGAAAACGCATTCACTTTTCAGCTCAAAGGTAGCTATATCATTCACGAAGCTCACATGTTTCTCGCTCTTAACTGAAAAGCATTGGATGTTAGAGGACCATGGTTTGTATCAGTTTCAGAAGCAAAGTTGAACTAGATATGGTCTGTATGTGTAGGAAACCCCATTCAATTGGTCTCAGTACACACACTTTTCCTGCTGTATTAGAGACTCTAGAAAGGTAGAGCGTGCTTCTTGCTCTAAAACAGAGTATATTTCTTGGATGAGAACTGTGCTGTGTGTTTGCCTTCAGAAATGGAGTTAAATCCCAGGCTCTGTGTCTTCCTACAAGCAAGACTTCCTTTCATGTAAACACAGTCACTCCTCAGCACAAAGGAAGCTACATTGTTCACGAAGCTCAAACGTTTCTCGGTCTTAACTGAAAAGCATTGGTTGTTAGAGGACCTGTGGTTTGTATCAGTTTCAGAAGCAGAGTTGAACTAGATATGCTCCATATGTGTAGGAAACACCGTTCTTTTGTTCTGAGAACACTCAAGTTTCCTGCTGTATTCGAGACTCTAGAAAGGAAGAGCATGTTTCTTGCTCTAAAGCAGAGTATATTTCATGGAAGAGAACTGTGCTGTGTGTTCCGAAACAGAAATGGAGTTAAATCCCAGGCTCTGTGTCTTCTTACAAACAAGACTTCGTTTCAGGTAAACACAGACAATTTTCAGCTCAAATGAAGCTACATTGTTCACCTAGCTCACACGTTTCTCGCTCTTAATTGAAAAGCATTGGATGTTAGAGGACCCGTGGTTTGTATCAGGTTCAGAAGCAGAGTTGAACTAGATATGGTCCTTATGTATAGGAAACCCCATCAATTTGGTCTAAGTACACTCACGTTTCCTGCTGTTTTTGAGAATCTAGAAAGCAAGAGCATGCCTCTTCCGCTAAAGCGGAGTGTGTTTCATGGATGAGAACTGTGCTGTCTGTTTTGCTTCAGAAATGGAGTTAAATCTCAGCATCTGTGTCTTCTTACAAGCAAGACTTCGTTTCAGGTAAACGCAGACAATTTTTAGCTCAAATGAAGCTACATTGTTCACCTAGCTCACAAGTTTGTTGCTCTTAATAGAAAAGCATTGGATGTTAGAGGACCCGTGGTTTGTATCAGTTTCAGAAGCAGAGTTGAAGTAGATATGGTACGTATGTTTAGGAAACCCTGTTCGTTTGGTCTCAGTACATTTCCATTTCCTGCTGTATTAGAGAGAGTGGAAAGTAAGAGCATGCTTGTTGCTCTAAAGCAGAGTGTGTTTCATGGATGAGAACTGTGCTGTGTGTTTGCCTTCAGAAATGGAGTTAAATCCCAGGCTCTGGGTCTTCCTACAAGAAAGACTTCCTTTCAGGTAAACACAGTCATTTTTCAGCTCAAATGAAGCTACATCGTTCACGAAGCTCACACGTTTCTCGGTATTAACTGAAAAGAATTTGATGTAAGAGGAACCGTGGTGGTTTGTATCAGTGTCAGAAGCAGAGTTGAAATAGATATGGTCCCTATGTGTGAGAAAGACCGTTCTTTTGTTCTGAACACACTCACGTTTCCTGCTGTATTAGAGACTCCAGAAAGCAAGAGCGTGCTTCTTGCTCTAAAGCACAGTGTGTTTCATGGATGAGAACTGTGCTTTGTGTTTGCCTTCAGAAATGAAGTTAAATCCCAGGTTCTGTTTCTTCCTACAAGCAAGACTTCGTTTCAGGTAAACACAGTAACTTTTCAGCTCAAAGGAAGTTACATCATTCACGAAGCTCACACGTTTCTCGGTCTCATATGAAAAGCATTGGATGTTAGAGGACCTGTGGTTTCTATCAGGTTCAGAAGCAGAGTTGAACTAGATATGGTCCATATGTGTAGGAAACCCCATTCTTTTGGTCTAAGTACACTCACGTTTCCTGCTGTATTTGACAATTTGGAAAGCAAGTGCGTGCTTCTTCCTCTAAAGCAGAGTGTGTTTCATGGATGAGAAATGTACTGTGTGTTTTCCTTCAGAAAAGGAGTTATATCCCAGGCTCACTGTCTTCCTACAAGCAAGACGTCGTTTCAGGTAAACACATTCACTTTTCCGCTCAAAGGAAACAACATCCTTCAGTAAGCTCACACGTTTCTCACTCGTAACCGAAAAGCATTGGATGTTATAGGGCCTGTGGTTTTTATCAGTTTCAGAAGCAGAGTTGAACTAGATATGATCCATATGTGTAGGAAACACTGTTTTTTTGTTCTGAAGACACTCAAGTTCCTGCTGTATTAGAGACTCTAGAAAGCAAGAGCGTGCTTCTTGCTCTAAAGCAGAGTGTGTTTCATGGATGAGAACTGTGCTGTGTGTTTGCCTTCAGAAATGGAGTTAAATCCCGGGCTCTGTGTCTTCCTACATGCAAGACTTCCTTTTAGGTAAACAGAGTCACTTTTCAGCTCAAAGGAAGCTACGTCGTTCAAGAAGCTAACACATTTCTCGGTCTTAAATGAAACGCATTGGATGTTAGAGGACCGGTGGTTTCTCTCACTTTTAGGAGCAGACTTGAAACAGATATGGTCCATATATGTAGGAAACACCGTTCTTTTGTTCTGAGCACACTCACATTTCCTGCTGTATGAGAGACTCTGGAAAGGAAGAGCGTGCTTCTTCCTCTAAAGCAGTTAGATTTCATGGATGAGAACTGTGCTGTGTGTTTTGCTTCAGAAATGGAGTTAAATCCCAGGCTCTGTGTCTTCTTACAAGCAAGACTTCGCTTTAGGTAAACTCAGACAATATTCAGCTCATACAAAACTACATTGTTCACCTAGCTCACACGTTTCTCACACTTAATTGAAAAGCATTGGATGTTAGAGAATCCATGGTTTGTATCAGTTTCAGAAGCAGAGTTGAACTAGATATGGTCTGTATGTTTAGGAAACCCCGTTCGTTTTGTGTCAGTACACTCCCGTTTCCTGCTGTATTAGAGAATCTAGAAGGCAAGAGCGTGCATCTTGCTCTAAGGCAGAGTGTGTTTCATGGATGAGAACTGTGCTGTGTGTTTGCCTTTAGAAATGGAGTTAAATCCCCTGCTCTGTGTCTTCCTACATGCAAGATATCCTTTCATGTAAACACTGTCACTTTTCAGCTCAAAGGAAGCCACATCGTTCAAGAAACTCACACATTTCTCGCCCTTAACTGAAAAGCATTGGTTGTTAGAGGACCTGTGGTTTGTATCAGTTTCAGAAGTGGAGTTGAACTAGAAATGGTGCATATTTGAATGAAACACCGTTCTTTTCATCTGAGCACTCTCACATAGAATGCCTTACTAGAGACTCTAGAGAGCAAGAGCGTGCTTCTAGCTCTAAAGCAGATTGTGTTTCATGGATGACAAATGTGCTGTGTATTTCGCTTCAGAAATGGAGTATAATCCTAGGCTCTGTGTCTTCCTACAAGCAAGAATTCGTTTCAGGTAAACGCAGTCACTTTTTAGTTCAAACGAAGCTACATCGTTCAAGAAACTCACACATTTCTCGCTCTTAACTGCAGAGCATTGGATGTTAGAGGATGGTGTTTTCTATTAGTTTCAGAAGCATGTTGAACTAGATATTGTCTGTATGTGTAGGAAACTCCGTTGTTTTGTTCTGAACACACTCATGTTTCCTTCTGTATTAGAGAGTCCAGAAAGCAAGAGCGTGCTTCTTGCTCTAAAACAGACTGTGTTTCATGGATGAGAACTGTGCTGTGTGTTTCCCTTCAGAATTGGAGTTAAATCCCAGGCTCTGTGTCTTCCTACAAGCAAGACTTCCTTTCAGGTAAACGCATTCAGTTTTCAGCTCAAAGGATGCTACATCGTTCACAAAACTCAAACGTTTCTTGCTTTTAACTAAAAAGCATTGGATGTTAGAGGACCCGTGGATTGTATCAGTTTCAGAAGCAGAGTTGAACTAGAAATGGTCGGTATGTGTAGGAAACACCGTTCTTGTGTTCTGAGCACACTCATGTTTCCTGCTGTATTAGAGAGTCTGGAAAGGAAGAGCGTGCTTCTTCCTCTAAAGGAGTTAGATTTCATTGATGAGAACTGTGCTGTGAGTTTGCCTTCAGAAATGTAGTTAAATTCCAAGGTCTGAGTCTTCCTACAAGCAAGACTTCGTTTCAGGTAAACACAGTCACTTTTCAGCTCAAAGGAAGCTACATCCTTCACGAAGCTCACACGTTTCTCGATCTTAACTGAAAAGCATTGGATGTTAGAACACTGGTGGTTTCTATCAGTTTCAGAAGCAGAGTTGACCTAGATACAGTCCTTATGCGTAGGAAACACCATTCTTTTGTTCTGAACTCACTCACGTTTCCTGCTATATTAGGGACTCTAGAAAGGAAGAGCGTGCCTCTTGCCCTAAAGCAGGGTGTGTTTCATGGATGAGAACTGTGCTGTGTGTTTCCCTTTAGAAATGGAGGTAAATACCAGGCTCTTTGTCTTCCTACAAGCAAGACCTCATTTCATATAATCACAGCCATGTTTCAGCTCAATTGAAGATACATCGTTCACGAAGCTCACACGTTTCTCACTCTTAAATGAAAAGCATTGGATGTTAGAGGACCCGTGGTTTGTATCAGTTTCAGAAGCAGAGTTGAACTAGATATGGTCCATATGTGTAGGAAACCCCGTTCTTTTGGTCTCAGTACACTCCCATTTCCTGTGTATTAGAGACTCTAGAAAGCAAGAGCGTGCTTCTTGCTCTAAAGCAGAGTATAATCATGGATGAGAACTGTGCTGTGTGTTTGCCTTCAGAAATGGAGTTAAATCCCAGGCTCTGTGTCTCGCTACAAGCAAGACTTACTTTCAAGTAAACAGAGTCACTTTTAGCTCAAAGGAAGCTACATCATTCACGAAGCACACATGTTTCTCGCTCTTAACTGAAAAGAATTGGATGTTAGAGGACCCGTGGTATGTATCAGTTTCAGAAGCAGAGTTGAACTAGAAATGGTGGATATGTGTAGGAAACACTGTTCTTTTGTTCTGAGCACTCTCATGTAGAATGCCTTACTAGAGACTCTAGAAAGCAAGAGCGTGCTTCTTGCTCTAAAGCAGAGTGTGTGTCATGGAGGACAAATGTGCTGTCTATTTCGCTTCAGAAATGGAGTAATATCCCAGGCTCTGTGTCTTCTTACAAGCAAGACTTTATTTCAGGTAAACGCATTCACTTTTCAGCTCAGAGGAAGCTACACTGTTCACGAAGCTCACACGTTTCTTGCTCTTAACTGAAAAGCATTGGATGCTATAGGACCTGTGGTTTGTATCAGTTTCAGAAGAAGAATTGAACTAGATATGATGCATATGTGTAGGACACCCCCTTTTTTTTGGTCTAAGTACACTGATATTTCCTGCTGTATTTGAGACTCTAGAAAGCAAGAGCGTGCCTCTTCCTCTAAAGCAGTTAGATTTCATGGATGAGAACTGTGCTGTGTGTTTTGCTTCAGAAATGGAGTTAAATCCCGGGCTCTGTGTCTTCCTAAAAGCAAGACTTCGTTTTAGGCAAAAGCAGACAATATTCAGCTCATACAAAACTGCATTGTTCACCCAGCTCACACGTTTCTCACTCTTAATTGAAAAGCATTAGATGTTAGAAGACCCGTGGTTTGAATCAGTTTCAGAAGCAGACTTGAACTAGATATGGTCCATATGTGTAGGAAACCCCGTTCGTTTTGTCTCAGTACACTCCTGTTTCCTGCTGTATTAGATACTCTAGAAAGCAAGAGCGTGCTTCTTGCTCTAAAGCAGAGTGTGTTTCATGGATGAGAACTGTGCTGTGTGTTTGCCTTCAGAAATGGAGTTAAATCCCAGGACCTTTGTCTTCCTACATGCAAGAATTCCTTTCAGGTAAACACAGTAACTTTTCAGCTCAAAGGAGCTATATCGTTCACGAAGCTTACCCGTTTCTCATTCTTACCTGAAAAGCATTGGATGTTATAGGACCTGTGGTTTTTACCAGTTTGAGAAGCAGATTTGAACTAGATATGGTGCGTATATGTCGTAAACACCGTTCCTTTGTTCTGAGCACTCTCAAGTTTCCTGCTGTATTAGAGACTCTAGAAAGCAAGAGCGTGCTTCTTGCTCTAAAGCAGAGTTTGTTTCATGGACGAGGACTGTGATGTGTGTTTGCCTTCAGAAATGAAGTTATTTCCCAGGTTCTATTTCTTCCTACAAGCAAGACTTCGTTTCAGGTAAACACAGTAACTTTTCAGCTCAAAGGAAGCTACATCATTCACGAAGCTCACACGTTTCTCGGTCTCATATGAAAAGCATTGGATGTTAGAGGACCTGTGGTTTCTATCAGGTTCAGAAGCAGAGTTGAACTAGATATGGTCCATATGTGTAGGAAACCCCATTCTTTTGGTCTAAGTACACTCACGTTTCCTGCTGTATTTGACAATTTGGAAAGCAAGTGCGTGCTTCTTCCTCTAAAGCAGAGTGTGTTTCATGGATGAGAAATGTACTGTGTGTTTTCCTTCAGAAAAGGAGTTATATCCCAGGCTCACTGTCTTCCTACAAGCAAGACTTCGTTTCAGGGAAACACATTCACTTTTCAGCTCAAACGAAACAACATCCTTCAGTAAGCTCACACGTTTCTCACTCGTAACCGAAAAGCATTGGATGTTATAGGACCTGTGGTTTGTATCAGTTTCAGAAGTAGAGTTGAACTATATATGGTCCGTATGTGTAGGAAACACTGTTTTTTTTTGTTCTGAAGACACTCAAGTTCCTGCTGTATTAGAGACTCTAGAAAGCAAGAGCATGCTTCTTGCTCTAAAGCAGAGTGTGTTTCATGGATGAGAACTGTGCTGTGTGTTTGCCTTCAGAAATGGAGTTAAATCCCCGGCTCTGTGTCTTCCTACATGCAAGATTTCCTTTCATGTAAACACTGTCACTTTTCAGCTCAAAGGAAGCTACATCGTTCACGAAGCTCAAACGTTTCTTGCCCTTAACTGAAAAGCATTGGTTGTTAGAGGACCTGTGCTTTGTATCAGGTTCAGAAGCAGAGTTGAACTAGAAATGTTCGATATGTGTAGGAAACACCGTTCTTTTGGTCTGAGCACTCTCACGTAGAATGCCTTATTAGAGACTCTAGAAAGCAAGAGCGTGCTTCTTGCTCTAAACCAGAGTGTGTTTCATGGATAACAAATGTGCTGTGTGTTTCGCTTCACAAATGGAGTTAAATCCCAGGCTCTGTTTTTTCTTAGAAGCAAGACTTCGTTTCAGGTAAACGCATTCACTTTTCAGCTCAAAGGAAGCTACATCCTTCACGAAGCTCACACGTTTCTTGCTCTTAGGTGAAAAGCATTGGATGCTATAGGACCTGTGGTTTGTATCAGTTTCAGAACCAGAATTGAACTAGATATGGTGCGTATGTGTAGGAAACACCATTCTTTTGTTCTGAGCACATTCACGTTTCCTGATGTATTAGAGACTCAAGAAAGCAAGTGTGTTCTTCTTGCTATAAAGCAGAGTGTGTTTCATGCATGAGAAATGTACTGTGTGTTCTCCTTCAGAAATGGAGTTAAATCCCAGGCTCTGTGTCTTCCTACAAGAAAGAATACGTTTCAGGTAAACGCAGTCACTTTTTAGTTCAAACAAAGCTACATCGTTCACGAAGATCACACATTTCTCGCTCTTAACTGCAGAGCATTGGATGTTAGAGTACCGGTGTTTTCTATTAGATTCAGAAGCATGGTTGAACTAGATATTGTCTTTATGTGTAGGAAAACTCCGTTCTTTTGTTCTGAACACACTCACGTATCCTTATGTATTAGAGAGTCCAGAAAGCAAGAGCGTGCTTCTTGCTCTAAAGCAGAGTGTGTTTCATTGATGAGACCTGTGCTGAGAGTTTCCCTTCAGGAATGGAGTTAAATCCCAGGCTCTGTGTCTTCCTACATGCAAGACTTCCTTTCAGGTAAACTCATTCACTTTTCAGCTCAAAGGATGTGACATCGTTCACAAAGCTCACACGTTTCTCACTCTTAACTTAAAAGCATTGGATGTTAGAGGAACCGTGATTTGTATCAGTTTCAGAAGCAGAGTTGAACTAGCTATGGTCCATATATGTAGGAAACCCCGTTCTTTTGGTCTAAGTATACTCAGTTTTCCTGCTGTATTAGAGACTCTAGAAAGCAAGAGCGTGCCTCTTTCTCTAAAGCAGTTAGATTTCATGGATGAGGACTGTGCTGTATGTTTCCCTTCAGAAATGGATTTAAATCCCAGGCTCTGTGTCTTCTTACAAGCAAGACTTCGTTTCAGGTAAACACAGATAATTTTCAGCCCCAAGACAACAACATTGTTCACCTAGCTCACACCTTTCTTGGTCTTAATTTAAAAGCATTGGATGTTAGAGGACCCGTGGTTTCTATCAGTTTCAGAAGCACAGTTGAACTAGATATGGTCCATATGTGTAGGAAACCCCTTTCATTTTGTCTCAGTACACTCCAGTTTCCTGCTGTATTAGAGACTCTAGAAAGCAAGAGCATGCTTCTTGCTTTAAAGCAGCGTGTGTTTCATAGTTGTTAACTGTGCTGTGTGTTTCCCTTCAGAAATGGAGGTAAATCCGTGCCTCTTTGTCGTCCTACAAGTAAGACTTCATTTCAGGTAAACACAGACACTTTTCAGCTCTAATGCAGCTACATCATTCACGAACCTGACACGTTTCTCGCTCTTAATTGAAAAGCATTGGATGTTAGAGGACCGGTGTTTTCTATCAGTTTCAGAAGCATTGTTGACCTAGATATAGTCCCTATGCATAGGAAACACTGTACTTTCCTTCCGAACTTCCTCACGTTTCCTGCTGTATTAGAGACTCCAGAAAGCAAGAGCGTGCTTCTTGATCTAAAGTAGAGTGTGTTTTATGGATGAGAACTGTGCGGTGTGTTTCCCTTCAGAAATGGAGGTAAATCCCAGGCTCTGTGTCTTCCTACATGCAAGATTTCCTTTCATGTAAACACTGTCACTTTTCAGCTCAAAGGAAGCTACATCGTTCACGAAGCTCAAACGTTTCTTGCCCTTAACTGAAAAGCATTGGTTGTTAGAGGACCTGTGCTTTGTATCAGGTTCAGAAGCAGAGTTGAACTAGAAATGTTCGATATGTGTAGGAAACACCGTTCTTTTGGTCTGAGCACTCTCACGTAGATTGCCTTATTAGAGACTCTAGAAAGCAAGAGCATGCTTCTTGCTCTAAACCAGAGTGTGTTTCATGGATAACAAATGTGCTGTGTGTTTCGCTTCACAAATGGAGTTAAATCCCAGGCTCTGTTTCTTCTTAGAAGCAAGACTTCGTTTCAGGTAAACGCATTCACTTTTCAGCTCAAAGGAAGCTACATCCTTCACGAAGCTCACACGTTTCTTGCTCTTAGGTGAAAAGCATTGGATGCTATAGGACCTGTGGTTTGTATCAGTTTCAGAACCAGAATTGAACTAGATATGGTGCGTATGTGTAGGAAACACCATTCTTTTGTTCTGAGCACATTCACGTTTCCTGATGTATTAGAGACTCAAGAAAGCAAGTGTGTTCTTCTTGCTATAAAGCAGAGTGTGTTTCATGCATGAGAAATGTACTGTGTGTTCTCCTTCGGAAATGGAGTTAAATCCCAGGCTCTGTGTCTTCCTACAAGAAAGAATACGTTTCAGGTAAACGCAGTCACTTTTTAGTTCAAACAAAGCTACATCGTTCACGAAGATCACACATTTCTCGCTCTTAACTGCAGAGCATTGGATGTTAGAGTACCGGTGTTTTCTATTAGATTCAGAAGCATGGTTGAACTAGATATTGTCTTTATGTGTAGGAAAACTCCGTTCTTTTGTTCTGAACACACTCACGTATCCTTATGTATTAGAGAGTCCAGAAAGCAAGAGCATGCTTGTTGCTCTAAAGCAGAGTGTGTTTCATGGATGAGACCTGTGCTGAGAGTTTCCCTTCAGGAATGGAGTTAAATCCCAGGCTCTGTGTCTTCCTACATGCAAGACTTCCTTTCAGGTAAACTCATTCACTTTTCAGCTCAAAGGATGTGACATCGTTCACAAAGCTCACACGTTTCTCACTCTTAACTTAAAAGCATTGGATGTTAGAGGAACCGTGATTTGTATCAGTTTCAGAAGCAGAGTTGAACTAGCTATGGTCCATATATGTAGGAAACCCCGTTCTTTTGGTCTAAGTATACTCAGTTTTCCTGCTGTATTAGAGACTCTAGAAAACAAGAGCGTGCCTCTTTCTCTAAAGCAGTTAGATTTCATGGATGAGGACTGTGCTGTATGTTTCCCTTCAGAAATGGATTTAAATCCCAGGCTCTGTGTCTTCTTACAAGCAAGACTTCGTTTCAGGTAAACACAGATAATTTTCAGCCCCAAGACAACAACATTGTTCACCTAGCTCACACCTTTCTTGGTCTTAATTTAAAAGCATTGGATGTTAGAGGACCCGTGGTTTCTATCAGTTTCAGAAGCACAGTTGAACTAGATATGGTCCATATGTGTAGGAAACCCCTTTCATTTTGTCTCAGTACACTCCAGTTTCCTGCTGTATTAGAGACTCTAGAAAGCAAGAGCATGCTTCTTGCTTTAAAGCAGCGTGTGTTTCATAGTTGTTAACTGTGCTGTGTGTTTCCCTTCAGAAATGGAGGTAAATCCGTGCCTCTTTGTCGTCCTACAAGTAAGACTTCATTTCAGGTAAACACAGACACTTTTCAGCTCTAATGCAGCTACATCATTCACGAACCTGACACGTTTCTCGCTCTTAATTGAAAAGCATTGGATGTTAGAGGACCGGTGTTTTCTATCAGTTTCAGAAGCAGAGTTGACCTAGATATAGTCCCTATGCATAGGAAACACTGTACTTTCGTTCCGAACTTCCTCACGTTTCCTGCTGTATTAGAGACTCCAGAAAGCAAGAGCGTGCTTCTTGATCTAAAGTAGAGTGTGTTTTATGGATGAGAACTGTGCGGTGTGTTTCCCTTCAGAAATGGAGGTAAATCCCAGGCTCTGTGTCCTCCTACAAGCAAGACTTCCTTTCAGGTAAACGCATTCACTTTTCAGCTCAAAGGAAGCTACATCATTCACAAAGCTCACACTTTCCTCGCTCTTAAGTAAAAAGCATTGGATGTTAGAGGACCCGTGGTTTGTATCAGTTTCAGAAGCAGAGTTGAAGTAGATATGGTCCATATGTGTAGGAAACCCCGTTCTTTTGGTCTCAGTACACTCCCGTTTCCTGCTGTATTAGAGACTCTAGAAAGCAAGAGCATGCTTCTTGCTCTAAAGCAGAGTATAATCATGGATGAGAACTGTGCTGTGTGTTTGCCTTCAGAAATGGAGTTAAATCCCAGGCTCTGTGTCTTGCTACAGGCAAGACTTACTTTCAAGTAAACAGAGTCACTTTTAGCTCAAAGGAAGCTACATCATTCACGAAGCACACATGTTTCTCGCTCTTAACTGAAAAGAATTGGATGTTAGAGGACCCATGGTATGTATCAGTTTCAGAAGCAGAGTTGAACTAGAAATGGTGGATATGTGTAGGAAACACTGTTCTTTTGTTCTGAGCACTCTCACGTAGAATGCCTTACTAGAGACTCTAGAAAGCAAGAGCGTGCTTCTTGCTCTAAAGCAGAGTGTGTGTCATGGAGGACAAATGTGCTGTCTATTTTGCTTCAGAAATGGAGTAATATCCCAGGCTCTGTGTCTTCTTACAAGCAAGACTTTATTTCAGGTAAACGCATTCACTTTTCAGCTCAAAGGAAGCTACATCGTTCACGAAGCTCAAACGTTTCTTGCTCTTAACTGAAAATCATTGGATGCTATAGGACCTGTGGTTTATATCAGTTTCAGAAGAAGAATTGAACTAGATATGATGCATATGTGTAGGAAACCCCCTTTTTTTGGTCTAAGTACACTGATATTTCCTGCTGTATTAGAGACTCTAGAAAGCAAGAGCGTGCCTCTTCCTCTAAAGCAGTTAGATTTCATGGATGAGAACTGTGCTGTGTGTTTTGCTTCAGAAATGGAGTTAAATCCCGGGCTCTGTGTCTTCCTAAAAGCAAGACTTCGTTTTAGGTAAAAGCAGACAATATTCAGCTCATACAAAACTGCATTGTTCACCTAGCTCACACGTTTCTCACTCTTAATTGAAAAGCATTAGATGTTAGAAGACCCGTGGTTTGAATCAGTTTCAGAAGCAGACTTGAACTAGATATGGTCTATATATGATAGGAAACACCGTTCTTTTGTTCTGAGCACACTCACGTTTCCTGCTGTATGAGAGACTCTGGAAAGGAAGAGCGTGCTTCTTCCTCTAAAGTGGTTAGATTTCATGGATGAGAACTGTGCTGTGTGTTTTGCTTCAGAAATGGAGTTAAATCCCAGGCTCTGTGTCTTCTTACAAGCAAGACTTCGCTTTAGGTAAACTCAGACAATATTCACCTCATACAAAACTACATTGTTCACCTAGCTCACACGTTTCTCACACTTAATTGAAAAGCATTGGATGTTAGAGAATCCGTGGTTTGTATCAGTTTCAGAAGCAGAGTTGAACTAGATATGGTCTGTATGTTTAGGAAACCCCGTTCGTTTTGTGTCAGTACACTCTCGTTTCCTGCTGTATTAGAGACTCTAGAAAGCAAGAGCGTGCTTCTTGCTCTAAAGCAGAGTGTGTTTCATGGATGAGAACTGTGCTGTGTGTTTGCCTTCAGAAATGGAGTTAAATCCCCGGCTCTGTGTCTTCCTACATGCAAGATTTCCTTTCTTGTAAACACTGTCACTTTTCAGCTCAAAGGAAGCTACATCGTTCACGAAGCTCAAACGTTTCTTGCCCTTAACTGAAAAGCATTGGTTGTTAGAGGACCTTTGCTTTGTATCAGGTTCAGAAGCAGAGTTGAACTGGAAATGTTCGATATGTGTAGGAAACACCGTTCTTTTGGTCTGAGCACTCTCACGTAGAATGCCTTATTAGAGACTCTAGAAAGCAAGAGCGTGCTTCTTGCTCTAAAGCAGAGTGTGTTTCATGGATAACAAATGTGCTGTGTGTTTCGCTTCACAAATGGAGTTAAATCCCAGGCTCTGTTTCTTCTTAGAAGCAAGACTTCGTTTCAGGTAAACGCATTCACTTTTCAGCTCAAAGGAAGCTACATCCTTCACGAAGCTCACACGTTTCTTGCTCTTAGGTGAAAAGCATTGGATGCTATAGGACCTGTGGTTTGTATCAGTTTCAGAACCAGAATTGAACTAGATATGGTGCGTATGTGTAGGAAACACCATTCTTTTGTTCTGAGCACATTCACGTTTCCTGATGTATTAGAGACTCAAGAAAGCAAGTGTGTGCTTCTTGCTATAAAGCAGAGTGTGTTTCATGCATGAGAAATGTACTGTGTGTTCTCCTTCAGAAATGGAGTTAAATCCCAGGCTCTGTGTCTTCCTACTAGAAAGAATACGTTTCAGGTAAACGCAGTCACTTTTTAGTTCAAACAAAGCTACATCGTTCACGAAGATCACACATTTCTCGCTCTTAACTGCAGAGCATTGGATGTTAGAGTACCGGTGTTTTCTATTAGATTCAGAAGCATGGTTGAACTAGATATTGTCTTTATGTGTAGGAAAACTCCGTTCTTTTGTTCTGAACACACTCACGTATCCTTATGTATTAGAGAGTCCAGAAAGCAAGAGCATGCTTGTTGCTCTAAAGCAGAGTGTGTTTCATGGATGAGACCTGTGCTGAGAGTTTCCCTTCAGGAATGGAGTTAAATCCCAGGCTCTGTGTCTTCCTACATGCAAGACTTCCTTTCAGGTAAACTCATTCACTTTTCAGCTCAAAGGATGTGACATCGTTCACAAAGCTCACACGTTTCTCACTCTTAACTTAAAAGCATTGGATGTTAGAGGAACCGTGATTTGTATCAGTTTCAGAAGCAGAGTTGAACTAGCTATGGTCCATATATGTAGGAAACCCCGTTCTTTTGGTCTAAGTATACTCAGTTTTCCTGCTGTATTAGAGACTCTAGAAAGCAAGAGCGTGCCTCTTTCTCTAAAGCAGTTAGATTTCATGGATGAGGACTGTGCTGTATGTTTCCCTTCAGAAATGGATTTAAATCCCAGGCTCTGTGTCTTCTTACAAGCAAGACTTCGTTTCAGGTAAACACAGATAATTTTCAGCCCCAAGACAACAACATTGTTCACCTAGCTCACACCTTTCTTGGTCTTAATTGAAAAGCATTGGATGTTAGAGGACCCGTGGTTTCTATCAGTTTCAGAAGCACAGTTGAACTAGATATGGTCCATATGTGTAGGAAACCCCTTTCATTTTGTCTCAGTACACTCCAGTTTCCTGCTGTATTAGAGACTCTAGAAAGCAAGAGCATGCTTCTTGCTTTAAAGCAGCGTGTGTTTCATAGTTGTTAACTGTGCTGTGTGTTTCCCTTCAGAAATGGAGGTAAATCCGTGCCTCTTTGTCGTCCTACAAGTAAGACTTCATTTCAGGTAAACACAGACACTTTTCAGCTCTAATGCAGCTACATCATTCACGAACCTGACACGTTTCTCGCTCTTAATTGAAAAGCATTGGATGTTAGAGGACCGGTGTTTTCTATCAGTTTCAGAAGCAGAGTTGACCTAGATATAGTCCCTATGCATAGGAAACACTGTACTTTCGTTCCGAACTTCCTCACGTTTCCTGCTGTATTAGAGACTCCAGAAAGCAAGAGCGTGCTTCTTGATCTAAAGTAGCGTGTGTTTTATGGATGAGAACTGTGCGGTGTGTTTCCCTTCAGAAATGGAGGTAAATCCCAGGCTCTGTGTCTTCCTACATGCAAGACTTCATTTCAGGTAAACACAGTCACTTTTCTGCTCAAACGAAGCTACATCGTACACGAAGTTCACACATTTCTCACTCTTAACTGAAAAGCATTGGATGTTAGATTACCTGTGGTTTGTATCAGTATCAGAAGCTGAGTTGAACTAGAAATGGTCGATATGTGTAGGAAACACCGTTCTTGTGTTCTGAGCACACTCATGTTTCCTGCTGTATTAGAGAGTCTGGAAAGGAAGAGCGTGCTTCTTCCTCTAAAGGAGTTAGATTTCATTGATGAAAACTGTGCTGTGAGTTTGCCTTCAGAAATGGAGTTATATCCAAAGATCTTTGTCTTCCTACAAGCAAGACTTCGTTTCAGGTAAACACAGTCACTTTTCAGCTCAAAGGAAGCTACATCCTTCACGAACCTCACACGTTTCTCGATCTTAACTGAAAAGCATTGGATGTTAGAACACTGGTGGTTTCTATCAGTTTCAGAAGCAGAGTTGACCTAGATACAGTCCTTATGCGTAGGAAACACCATTCTTTTGTTCTGAACTCACTCACATTTCCTGCTATATTAGGGACTCTAGAAAGGAAGAGCGTGCCTCTTGCCCTAAAGCAGGGTGTGTTTCATGGATGAGAACTGTGCTGTGTGTTTCCCTTTAGAAATGGAGGTAAATATCAGGCTCTTTGTCTTCCTACAAGCAAGACCTCATTTCATATAATCTCAGCCATGTTTCAGCTCAATTGAAGATACATCGTTCACGAAGCTCACACGTTTCTCACTCTTAAATGAAAAGCATTGGATGTTAGAGTACCTGTGGTTTGTATCAGTTTCAGAAGCAGAGTTGAACTAGAAATGGTCAATATGTGTAGGAAACACCGTTCTTTTGTTCTGAGCACACTCACCTAGAATGCCTTACTAGAGACTCTAGAAAGCAAGAGCGTGTTTCTTGCTCTAAAGCAGGGTGTGTTTCATGGATGAAAAATGTGTTGTCTATTTCGCTTCAGAAATGGAGTAAAATCCCAGGCTCTGTGTCTTCTTACAAACAAGACTTCGTTTCAGATAAACGCATTCAATTTTCAGATCAAAGGAAGCTACATCGTTCATGAAGCTCACACGTTTCTCGCTCTTAACTGCAGAGCATTGGATGTTAGAGGACCGGTGGTTTCTATTAGTTTCAGAAGCATGGTTGAACTAGATATTGTCTGTATGTGTAGGAAAACTCCATTCTTTTGTTCTGAACACACTCACGTTTCCTGCTGTATTAGAGACTCTAGAAAGCAAGAGCGTGCTTCTTGCTCTAAAGCAGAGTGTGTTTCATGGATGAGAACTGTGCTGTGTATTTCCCTTCAGATTGGAGTTAAATCCCAGGCTCTGTGTCCTCCTACAAGCAAGACTTCCTTTCAGGTAAACGCATTCACTTTTCAGCTCAAAGGAAGCTACATCATTCACAAAGCTCACACTTTCCTTGCTCTTAAGTAAAAAGCATTGGATGTTAGAGGACCCGTGGTTTGTATCAGTTTCAGAAGCAGAGTTGAACTAGATATGGTCCATATGTGTAGGAAACCCCGTTCTTTTGGTCTCAGTACACTCCCGTTTCCTGCTGTATTAGAGACTCTAGAAAGCAAGAGCGTGCTTCTTGCTCTAAAGCAGAGTATAATCATGGATGAGAACTGTGCTGTGTGTTTGCCTTCAGAAATGGAGTTAAATCCCAGGCTCTGTGTCTTGCTACAAGCAAGACTTACTTTCAAGTAAACAGAGTCACTTTTAGCTCAAAGGAAGCTACATCATTCACGAAGCACACATGTTTCTCGCTCTTAACTGAAAAGAATTGGATGTTAGAGGACCCGTGGTATGTATCAGTTTCAGAAGCAGAGTTGAACTAGAAATGGTGGATATGTGTAGGAAACACTGTTCTTTTGTTCTGAGCACTCTCATGTAGAATGCCTTACTAGAGACTCTAGAAAGCAAGAGCGTGCTTCTTGCTCTAAAGCAGAGTGTGTGTCATGGAGGACAAATGTGCTGTCTATTTTGCTTCAGAAATGGAGTAATATCCCAGGCTCTGTGTCTTCTTACAAGCAAGACTTTTTTTCAGGTAAACGCATTCACTTTTCAGCTCAAAGGAAGCTACATCGTTCACGAAGCTCAAACGTTTCTTGCTCTTAACTGAAAATCATTGGATGCTATAGGACCTGTGGTTTATATCAGTTTCAGAAGAAGAATTGAACTAGATATGATGCATATGTGTAGGAAACCCCCTTTTTTTGGTCTAAGTACACTGATATTTCCTGCTGTATTAGAGACTCTAGAAAGCAAGAGCGTGCCTCTTCCTCTAAAGCAGTTAGATTTCATGGATGAGAACTGTGCTGTGTGTTTTGCTTCAGAAATGGAGTTAAATCCCGGGCTCTGTGTCTTCCTAAAAGCAAGACTTCGTTTTAGGTAAAAGCAGACAATATTCAGCTCATACAAAACTGCATTGTTCACCTAGCTCACACGTTTCTCACTCTTAATTGAAAAGCATTAGATGTTAGAAGACCCGTGGTTTGAATCAGTTTCAGAAGCAGACTTGAACTAGATATGGTCTATATATGATAGGAAACACCGTTCTTTTGTTCTGAGCACACTCACGTTTCCTGCTGTATGAGAGACTCTGGAAAGGAAGAGCGTGCTTCTTCCTCTAAAGCGGTTAGATTTCATGGATGAGAACTGTGCTGTGTGTTTTGCTTCAGAAATGGAGTTAAATCCCAGGCTCTGTGTCTTCTTACAAGCAAGACTTCGCTTTAGGTAAACTCAGACAATATTCAGCTCATACAAAACTACATTGTTCACCTAGCTCACACGTTTCTCACACTTAATTGAAAAGCATTGGATGTTAGAGAATCCGTGGTTTGTATCAGTTTCAGAAGCAGAGTTGAACTAGATATGGTCTGTATGTTTAGGAAACCCCGTTCATTTTGTGTCAGTACACTCTCGTTTCCTGCTGTATTAGAGACTCTAGAAAGCAAGAGCGTGCTTCTTGCTCTAAAGCAGAGTGTGTTTCATGGATGAGAACTGTGCTGTGTGTTTGCCTTCAGAAATGGAGTTAAATCCCCGGCTCTGTGTCTTCCTACATGCAAGATTTCCTTTCATGTAAACACTGTCACTTTTCAGCTCAAAGGAAGCTACATCGTTCACGAAGCTCAAACGTTTCTCGCCCTTAACTGAAAAGCATTGGTTGTTAGAGGACCTGTGCTTTATATCAGGTTCAGAAGCAGAGTTGAACTAGAAATGTTCGATATGTGTAGGAAACACCGTTCTTTTGGTCTGAGCACTCTCACGTAGAATGCCTTATTAGAGACTCTAGAAAGCAAGAGCGTGCTTCTTGCTCTAAAGCAGAGTGTGTTTCATGGATAACAAATGTGCTGTGTGTTTTGCTTCACAAATGCAGTTAAATCCCAGGCTCTGTTTCTTCTTAGAAGCAAGACTTCGTTTCAGGTAAACACATTCACTTTTCAGCTCAAAGGAAGCTACATCCTTCATGAAGCTCACACGTTTCTTGCTCTTAGGTGAAAAGCATTGGATGTTATAGGACTTGTGGTTTGTATCAGTTTCAGAACCAGAATTGAACTAGATATGGTGCGTATGTGTAGGAAACACCGTTCTTTTGTTCTGAGCACATTCACGTTTCCTGATGTATTAGAGACTCAAGAAAGCAAGTGTGTGCTTCTTGCTATAAAGCAGAGTGTGTTTCATGCATGAGAAATGTACTGTGTGTTCTCCTTCAGAAATGGAGTTAAATCCCAGGCTCTGTGTCTTCCTACAAGAAAGAATACGTTTCAGGTAAACGCAGTCTCTTTTTAGTTCAAACAAAGCTACATCGTTCACGAAGATCACACATTTCTCGCTCTTAACTGCAGAGCATTGGATGTTAGAGTACCGGTGTTTTCTATTAGATTCAGAAGCATGGTTGAACTAGATATTGTCTTTATGTGTAGGAAAACTCCGTTCTTTTGTTCTGAACACACTCACGTATCCTTATGTATTAGAGAGTCCAGAAAGCAAGAGCGTGCTTCTTGCTCTAAAGCAGAGTGTGTTTCATTGATGAGACCTGTGCTGAGAGTTTCCCTTCAGGAATGGAGTTAAATCCCAGGCTCTGTGTCTTCCTACATGCAAGACTTCCTTTCAGGTAAACTCATTCACTTTTCAGCTCAAAGGATGTGACATCGTTCACAAAGCTCACACGTTTCTCACTCTTAACTTAAAAGCATTGGATGTTAGAGGAACCGTGATTTGTATCAGTTTCAGAAGCAGAGTTGAACTAGCTATGGTCCATATATGTAGGAAACCCCGTTCTTTTGGTCTAAGTATACTCAGTTTTCCTGCTGTATTAGAGACTCTAGAAAGCAAGAGCGTGCCTCTTTCTCTAAAGCAGTTAGATTTCATGGATGAGGACTGTGCTGTATGTTTCCCTTCAGAAATGGATTTAAATCCCAGGCTCTGTGTCTTCTTACAAGCAAGACTTCGTTTCAGGTAAACACAGATAATTTTCAGCCCCAAGACAACAACATTGTTCACCTAGCTCACACGTTTCTTGGTCTTAATTTAAAAGCATTGGATGTTAGAGGACCCGTGGTTTCTATCAGTTTCAGAAGCACAGTTGAACTAGATATGGTCCATATGTGTAGGAAACCCCTTTCATTTTGTCTCAGTACACTCCAGTTTCCTGCAGTATTAGAGACTCTAGAAAGCAAGAGCATGCTTCTTGCTTTAAAGCAGCGTGTGTTTCATAGTTGTTAACTGTGCTGTGTGTTTCCCTTCAGAAATGGAGGTAAATCCGTGCCTCTTTGTCGTCCTACAAGTAAGACTTCATTTCAGGTAAACACAGACACTTTTCAGCTCTAATGCAGCTACATCATTCACGAACCTGACACGTTTCTCGCTCTTAATTGAAAAGCATTGGATGTTAGAGGACCGGTGTTTTCTATCAGTTTCAGAAGCAGAGTTGACCTAGATATAGTCCCTATGCATAGGAAACACTGTACTTTCGTTCCGAACTTCCTCACGTTTCCTGCTGTATTAGAGACTCCAGAAAGCAAGAGCGTGCTTCTTGATCTAAAGTAGAGTGTGTTTTATGGCTGAGAACTGTGCGGTGTGTTTCCCTTCAGAAATGGAGGTAAATCCCAGGCTCTGTGTCTTCCTACATGCAAGACTTCATTTCAGGTAAACACAGTCACTTTTCAGCTCAAAGGAAAATACATCGTTCACAAGTCTCATACGTTTCTCGACCTTAACTGAAAAGCATTGGATGGTGGATTACCTGTGGTTTGTATCTGTATCAGAAGCTGAGTTGAACTAGAAATGTTCCATATGTATAGGAAACACCGTTCTTTTGGTCTGACCACTCACATGTAGAATGCCTTATTAGAGACTCTAGAAAGCAAGAGCGTGCTTCCTGCTCTAAAGCAGAGTGTGTTTCATGGATGAGATCTGTGATGTGAGTTTTACTTCAGAAATGGAGTTAAATCCCAGGCTCTGTGTCTTCCTACAGGCAAGACTTCATTTCAGGTAAACGCAGTCACTTTTCAGCTCAAAGGAAGCTACATTGTACACGAAGTTTACACATTTTCACTCTTAACTGAAAAGCATTGGATGTTAGATTACCTGTGGTTTTTATCAATATCAGAAGCTGGGTTGAAATAGAAATGGTCCATATGTGTAGGAAACACCGTTCTTTTGTTATGAGCACACTCAAGTTTCATGCTGTATTAGAGACTCTAGAAAGCAAGAGCTAGCTTTTTGCTCTAAAGCAGAGTGTGTTTCATGGATGAGAACTATGATGTGTGTTTCCCTTTAGAAATGGAGGTAAATCCCAGGCTCTTTGTCTTCCTACAAGCAAGACTTCATTTCAGGTAATCACAGTCACTTTTCAGCTCAATTGAAGCTACATCGCTCACTAAGCTCACACGTTTCTTGCTCTTAAATGAAAAGCATTGGATGTTAGAGCACCTGTGGTTTGTATCAGTTTCAGAAGCAGAGTAGAACTAGAAATGGTCAATATGTGTAGGAATCACCGTTCTTTTGTTCTGAGCACACTCAAGTTTCCTGCTGTATTACAGACTGAAGAAACTAAGAGTGTGCTTTTTGCTGTAAAGCAGAGTGTGTTTCATGGCTGAGAACTGTACTGTGTGTTCTCCTTCAGAAATGGAGTTAAATTCCAGGCTCTGTGTCTTCCTACAAGCAAGACTTCCTTTCAGGTAAACGCATAAATTTTCAGTTCAAAGGAAGCTACATCATTCACAAACCTCACAAGTTTCTCGCTCTTAACTAAAAAGCAATGGATGTTAGATGACCCGTGGTTTGTATCATTTTCAGAAGCAGAGTTGAACTAGCTATGGTCCACATGTGTAGGAAACCCGTTCTTTTGGTCTAAGTACACTCACGTTTCCTGCTGTATTAGAGAATCTAGAAAGCAAGAGCGTGCCTCTTCCTCTAAGGCAGTTAGATTTCATGGATGAGAACTGTGCTGTGTGTTTCGCTTCAGAAATGGAGTTAAATCCCAGGCTCCGTGTCTTCTTACAAGCAAGACTTCCTTTCAGGTAAACGCAGACAATTTTCAGCTCAAAGAATACTACATTGTTCACCTAGCTCACACTTTTCTCGCTCTTAATTGAAAAGCATCGGATGTTAGAGTACCCGTGGTTTGTATCATTTTCAGAAGCAGAGTTGAACTAGCTGTGGTGCGTATGTGAAGGAAACACCGTTCTTTTGGTCAGAGTACACTCCCGTTTCCTGATGTATTATAGACGCTAGAAAGCAAGAGCGTGCTTCTTCCTCTAAAGCAGAATGTGTTTCATTGATGAGAACTGTGCGGTGTGTTTCCCTTCAGAAATGGAGTTAAATCCCAAGCTCTGTGTCTTCCTACAGGCAAGACTTCATTTCAGGTAAACACAGTCACTTTTCAGCTCAAATGAAGCTACATCGTACCCGAAGTTCACACCTTTCTCACTCTTAACTGAAAAGCATTGGATGGTAGATTACCTGTGGTTTGTATCAGTATCAGAAGCTGAGTTGAACTAGAAATGGTCCATATGTACAGGAAACACCGTTCTTTTGGTCTGAGCACTCACACGTAGAATGCCTTATTAGAGACTCTAGAAAGCAAGTCTGTGCTTCTTACTCTAAAGCAGAGTGTGTTTCATGGATGACAAATGTGCTGTCAGTTTCGCTTCAGAAATGGAGTTAAATCCCAGGCTCTCTGTGTTCTTACAAGCAAGACTTCGTTTCAGGTAAACGCATTCACTTTTCAGCTCAAAGGAAGCTACATCCTTCACGAAGCTCACATGTTTCTTGCTCTTAACTGAAAAGCATTGGATGTTATAGGACCTGTGGTTTGTATAACTTTCAGAACCAGAATTGAACTAGATATGGTGCGTATGTGTAGGAAACACCGTTCTTTTGTTCCGAACTCACTCAGTTTCCTGCTGTATTAGAGATGCTAGAAAGGAACAGCGTGCTTCTTGCTCTAAAGCAGAGTATATTTCATGGATGGGAACTGTACTGTGTGTTTCGCTGCAGAAATGGAGTTAAAACCCAGGCTCTTTGTCTTCTTACAGGCAAGACTTCCTATCAGGTAATGCAGACACTTTTCACATCAAATGAAGCTACATTGTTCACCCAGCTCACATGTTTCTCGCTCTTAACTGAAAAGCATTGGATGTTAGAGGACCCATGTTTTGTATCAGTTTCAGAAGCAGAGTTGAACTAGATATGGTCCATACGTGTAGGAAACCCTGTTCGTTTGGTCTCAGTACACACCCGTTTCCTGCTGTATTAGAGAATCTAGAAAGCAAGAGCGTGCTTCTTGCTCTAAAGCAGAGTGTGTTTCATGGATGAGAACTGTGCTGTGTGTTTGCCTTCAGAAATGGAGGTAAATCCCAGGCTCTTTGTCTTCCTACAAGCAAGACCCCATTTCAGGTAATCACAGTCACTTTTCAGCTCAATTGAAGCTACATAATTCACTAAGCTCACACGTTTCTCGCTCTTAAATGAAAAGCATTGGATGTTAGAGTACCTGTGGTTTGTATCAGTATCAGAAGCTGAGTTGAACTAGAAATGGTCCATATGTATAGGAAACACCGTTTTTTTTGGTCTGAGCACTCTCACGTAGAATGCCTTATTAGAGACTCTAGAAAGCAAGTCCGTGCTTCTTGCTCTAAAGCAGAGTGTGTTTCATGGATGACAAATGTGCTGTCTGTTTCACTTCAGAAATGGAGTTAAATCCCAGGCTCTGTGTCTTCCTACAGGCAAGACTTCATTTCAGGTAAACGCAGTCACTTTTCAGCTCAAAGGAAGCTACATTGTACACGAAGTTTACACATTTTCACTCTTAACTGAAAAGCATTGGATGTTAGATTACCTGTGGTTTTTATCAATATCAGAAGCTGGGTTGAAATAGAAATGGTCCATATGTGTAGGAAACACCGTTCTTTTGTTATGAGCACACTCAAGTTTCATGCTGTATTAGAGACTCTAGAAAGCAAGAGCTAGCTTTTTGCTCTAAAGCAGAGTGTGTTTCATGGATGAGAACTATGATGTGTGTTTCCCTTTAGAAATGGAGGTAAATCCCAGGCTCTTTGTCTTCCTACAAGCAAGACTTCATTTCAGGTAATCACAGTCACTTTTCAGCTCAATTGAAGCTACATCGCTCACTAAGCTCACACGTTTCTTGCTCTTAAATGAAAAGCATTGGATGTTAGAGCACCTGTGGTTTGTATCAGTTTCAGAAGCAGAGTAGAACTAGAAATGGTCAATATGTGTAGGAATCACCGTTCTTTTGTTCTGAGCACACTCAAGTTTCCTGCTGTATTACAGACTGAAGAAACTAAGAGTGTGCTTTTTGCTGTAAAGCAGAGTGTGTTTCATGGCTGAGAACTGTACTGTGTGTTCTCCTTCAGAAATGGAGTTAAATTCCAGGCTCTGTGTCTTCCTACAAGCAAGACTTCCTTTCAGGTAAACGCATAAATTTTCAGTTCAAAGGAAGCTACATCATTCACAAACCTCACAAGTTTCTCGCTCTTAACTAAAAAGCAATGGATGTTAGATGACCCGTGGTTTGTATCATTTTCAGAAGCAGAGTTGAACTAGCTATGGTCCACATGTGTAGGAAACCCGTTCTTTTGGTCTAAGTACACTCACGTTTCCTGCTGTATTAGAGAATCTAGAAAGCAAGAGCGTGCCTCTTCCTCTAAGGCAGTTAGATTTCATGGATGAGAACTGTGCTGTGTGTTTCGCTTCAGAAATGGAGTTAAATCCCAGGCTCCGTGTCTTCTTACAAGCAAGACTTCCTTTCAGGTAAACGCAGACAATTTTCAGCTCAAAGAATACTACATTGTTCACCTAGCTCACACTTTTCTCGCTCTTAATTGAAAAGCATCGGATGTTAGAGTACCCGTGGTTTGTATCATTTTCAGAAGCAGAGTTGAACTAGCTGTGGTGCGTATGTGAAGGAAACACCGTTCTTTTGGTCAGAGTACACTCCCGTTTCCTGATGTATTATAGACGCTAGAAAGCAAGAGCGTGCTTCTTCCTCTAAAGCAGAATGTGTTTCATTGATGAGAACTGTGCGGTGTGTTTCCCTTCAGAAATGGAGTTAAATCCCAAGCTCTGTGTCTTCCTACAGGCAAGACTTCATTTCAGGTAAACACAGTCACTTTTCAGCTCAAATGAAGCTACATCGTACCCGAAGTTCACACCTTTCTCACTCTTAACTGAAAAGCATTGGATGGTAGATTACCTGTGGTTTGTATCAGTATCAGAAGCTGAGTTGAACTAGAAATGGTCCATATGTACAGGAAACACCGTTCTTTTGGTCTGAGCACTCACACGTAGAATGCCTTATTAGAGACTCTAGAAAGCAAGTCTGTGCTTCTTACTCTAAAGCAGAGTGTGTTTCATGGATGACAAATGTGCTGTCAGTTTCGCTTCAGAAATGGAGTTAAATCCCAGGCTCTCTGTGTTCTTACAAGCAAGACTTCGTTTCAGGTAAACGCATTCACTTTTCAGCTCAAAGGAAGCTACATCCTTCACGAAGCTCACATGTTTCTTGCTCTTAACTGAAAAGCATTGGATGTTATAGGACCTGTGGTTTGTATAACTTTCAGAACCAGAATTGAACTAGATATGGTGCGTATGTGTAGGAAACACCGTTCTTTTGTTCCGAACTCACTCAGTTTCCTGCTGTATTAGAGATGCTAGAAAGGAACAGCGTGCTTCTTGCTCTAAAGCAGAGTATATTTCATGGATGGGAACTGTACTGTGTGTTTCGCTGCAGAAATGGAGTTAAAACCCAGGCTCTTTGTCTTCTTACAGGCAAGACTTCCTATCAGGTAATGCAGACACTTTTCACATCAAATGAAGCTACATTGTTCACCCAGCTCACATGTTTCTCGCTCTTAACTGAAAAGCATTGGATGTTAGAGGACCCATGTTTTGTATCAGTTTCAGAAGCAGAGTTGAACTAGATATGGTCCATACGTGTAGGAAACCCTGTTCGTTTGGTCTCAGTACACACCCGTTTCCTGCTGTATTAGAGAATCTAGAAAGCAAGAGCGTGCTTCTTGCTCTAAAGCAGAGTGTGTTTCATGGATGAGAACTGTGCTGTGTGTTTGCCTTCAGAAATGGAGGTAAATCCCAGGCTCTTTGTCTTCCTACAAGCAAGACCCCATTTCAGGTAATCACAGTCACTTTTCAGCTCAATTGAAGCTACATAATTCACTAAGCTCACACGTTTCTCGCTCTTAAATGAAAAGCATTGGATGTTAGAGTACCTGTGGTTTGTATCAGTATCAGAAGCTGAGTTGAACTAGAAATGGTCCATATGTATAGGAAACACCGTTTTTTTTGGTCTGAGCACTCTCACGTAGAATGCCTTATTAGAGACTCTAGAAAGCAAGTCCGTGCTTCTTGCTCTAAAGCAGAGTGTGTTTCATGGATGACAAATGTGCTGTCTGTTTCACTTCAGAAATGGAGTTAAATCCCAGGCTCTGTGTCTTCCTACAGGCAAGACTTCATTTCAGGTAAACGCAGTCACTTTTCAGCTCAAAGGAAGCTACATTGTACACGAAGTTTACACATTTTCACTCTTAACTGAAAAGCATTGGATGTTAGATTACCTGTGGTTTTTATCAATATCAGAAGCTGGGTTGAAATAGAAATGGTCCATATGTGTAGGAAACACCGTTCTTTTGTTATGAGCACACTCAAGTTTCATGCTGTATTAGAGACTCTAGAAAGCAAGAGCTAGCTTTTTGCTCTAAAGCAGAGTGTGTTTCATGGATGAGAACTATGATGTGTGTTTCCCTTTAGAAATGGAGGTAAATCCCAGGCTCTTTGTCTTCCTACAAGCAAGACTTCATTTCAGGTAATCACAGTCACTTTTCAGCTCAATTGAAGCTACATCGCTCACTAAGCTCACACGTTTCTTGCTCTTAAATGAAAAGCATTGGATGTTAGAGCACCTGTGGTTTGTATCAGTTTCAGAAGCAGAGTAGAACTAGAAATGGTCAATATGTGTAGGAATCACCGTTCTTTTGTTCTGAGCACACTCAAGTTTCCTGCTGTATTACAGACTGAAGAAACTAAGAGTGTGCTTTTTGCTGTAAAGCAGAGTGTGTTTCATGGCTGAGAACTGTACTGTGTGTTCTCCTTCAGAAATGGAGTTAAATTCCAGGCTCTGTGTCTTCCTACAAGCAAGACTTCCTTTCAGGTAAACGCATAAATTTTCAGTTCAAAGGAAGCTACATCATTCACAAACCTCACAAGTTTCTCGCTCTTAACTAAAAAGCAATGGATGTTAGATGACCCGTGGTTTGTATCATTTTCAGAAGCAGAGTTGAACTAGCTATGGTCCACATGTGTAGGAAACCCGTTCTTTTGGTCTAAGTACACTCACGTTTCCTGCTGTATTAGAGAATCTAGAAAGCAAGAGCGTGCCTCTTCCTCTAAGGCAGTTAGATTTCATGGATGAGAACTGTGCTGTGTGTTTCGCTTCAGAAATGGAGTTAAATCCCAGGCTCCGTGTCTTCTTACAAGCAAGACTTCCTTTCAGGTAAACGCAGACAATTTTCAGCTCAAAGAATACTACATTGTTCACCTAGCTCACACTTTTCTCGCTCTTAATTGAAAAGCATCGGATGTTAGAGTACCCGTGGTTTGTATCATTTTCAGAAGCAGAGTTGAACTAGCTGTGGTGCGTATGTGAAGGAAACACCGTTCTTTTGGTCAGAGTACACTCCCGTTTCCTGATGTATTATAGACGCTAGAAAGCAAGAGCGTGCTTCTTCCTCTAAAGCAGAATGTGTTTCATTGATGAGAACTGTGCGGTGTGTTTCCCTTCAGAAATGGAGTTAAATCCCAAGCTCTGTGTCTTCCTACAGGCAAGACTTCATTTCAGGTAAACACAGTCACTTTTCAGCTCAAATGAAGCTACATCGTACCCGAAGTTCACACCTTTCTCACTCTTAACTGAAAAGCATTGGATGGTAGATTACCTGTGGTTTGTATCAGTATCAGAAGCTGAGTTGAACTAGAAATGGTCCATATGTACAGGAAACACCGTTCTTTTGGTCTGAGCACTCACACGTAGAATGCCTTATTAGAGACTCTAGAAAGCAAGTCTGTGCTTCTTACTCTAAAGCAGAGTGTGTTTCATGGATGACAAATGTGCTGTCAGTTTCGCTTCAGAAATGGAGTTAAATCCCAGGCTCTCTGTGTTCTTACAAGCAAGACTTCGTTTCAGGTAAACGCATTCACTTTTCAGCTCAAAGGAAGCTACATCCTTCACGAAGCTCACATGTTTCTTGCTCTTAACTGAAAAGCATTGGATGTTATAGGACCTGTGGTTTGTATAACTTTCAGAACCAGAATTGAACTAGATATGGTGCGTATGTGTAGGAAACACCGTTCTTTTGTTCCGAACTCACTCAGTTTCCTGCTGTATTAGAGATGCTAGAAAGGAACAGCGTGCTTCTTGCTCTAAAGCAGAGTATATTTCATGGATGGGAACTGTACTGTGTGTTTCGCTGCAGAAATGGAGTTAAAACCCAGGCTCTTTGTCTTCTTACAGGCAAGACTTCCTATCAGGTAATGCAGACACTTTTCACATCAAATGAAGCTACATTGTTCACCCAGCTCACATGTTTCTCGCTCTTAACTGAAAAGCATTGGATGTTAGAGGACCCATGTTTTGTATCAGTTTCAGAAGCAGAGTTGAACTAGATATGGTCCATACGTGTAGGAAACCCTGTTCGTTTGGTCTCAGTACACACCCGTTTCCTGCTGTATTAGAGAATCTAGAAAGCAAGAGCGTGCTTCTTGCTCTAAAGCAGAGTGTGTTTCATGGATGAGAACTGTGCTGTGTGTTTGCCTTCAGAAATGGAGGTAAATCCCAGGCTCTTTGTCTTCCTACAAGCAAGACCCCATTTCAGGTAATCACAGTCACTTTTCAGCTCAATTGAAGCTACATAATTCACTAAGCTCACACGTTTCTCGCTCTTAAATGAAAAGCATTGGATGTTAGAGTACCTGTGGTTTGTATCAGTATCAGAAGCTGAGTTGAACTAGAAATGGTCCATATGTATAGGAAACACCGTTTTTTTTGGTCTGAGCACTCTCACGTAGAATGCCTTATTAGAGACTCTAGAAAGCAAGTCCGTGCTTCTTGCTCTAAAGCAGAGTGTGTTTCATGGATGACAAATGTGCTGTCTGTTTCACTTCAGAAATGGAGTTAAATCCCAGGCTCTGTGTCTTCTTACAAGCAAGACTTCTTTTCAGGTAAACGCAGACAATTTTCAGCTCAAAGAAAACTACATTGTTCACCTAGCTCACACGTTTCTCGCTCTTAATTGAAAAGCATTGGATGTTTGAGGACCCGTGGTTTGTATCAGTTTCAGAAGCAGATTTGAACTAGATATGTTCCATATGTGTAGGAAACCCCGTGTGTTTTGTCTCTGCTCAATTAGTGACTCTAGAAAGCAAGAGCGTGCATCTTGCTCTAAAGCAGAGTGTATTTCATGGATGAGAACTGTGCTGTGTGTTTGCCCTCAGAAATGTAGTTAAATCCCAGGCCCTGTGTCTCCTACAAGCAGGACTTCCTTTCAGGTAAACACAGTCACTTTTCAGCTCAAAGGAAGCTACATCGTTCACGAAGCTCACACAATTCTCGATCTTAACTGAAAAGCATTGGATGTTAGTGGACCCGTGGTATGTATCAGTTTCAGAAGCAGAGTTGAACTAGATATGGTCCATATGTATAGGAAAACTCCATTCTTTTGTTCTGAACACACTCATGTTTCCTGCTGTATTAGAGACTTCAGAAAGCAAGATCGTGCTTCTTGCTCTAAAGCATAGTGTGTTTCATGGATAAGAGCTGTGCTGTGTGTTTCCGTTCAGAAATGGAGATAGATCGCAGGCTCTGTGTCTTCCTACAGGCAAGATTTCGTTTCAGGAAATCGCTGTCACTTTTCAGCTCAAATGCAGCTACATCGTACATCGTTCACGAAGCTCACAGGTTTCTAGGTCTTAACTGAAAAGCATTGGATGTTAGAGGACCTGTGGTTTGTATCAGTTTCAGAAGCAGACTTGAACTAGATATGGTCCGTATGTGTAGGAAATCCCGTTCACTTTGTCTCAGTACACGCCCGATTCCTGCTGTATTAGAGACTCTAGAAACCAAGTGCGTGCTTCTTGCATTAAAGCAGAGTGTGTTTCATGGATGAGAACTGTGCTGTGTTTTTCCCTTCAGAAATGGAGTTAAATCCCAGGCTCTGTGTCTTCCTACAAGCAAGATTTCCTTTCATGTAAAAACAGTCACTTTTCAGCTCAAATGCAGCTAAATCGTTCACGAAGCTCACACGTTTCTCGCTCTTAATTGAAAGGCATTGGATGTTATAGGACCCGTGGTTTGTATCAGTTTCAGAAGCAGAGTTGAACTACATATGGTCCGTATGTGTAGGAAATCCCGTTCACTTTGTCTCAGTACACTCCCGATCCCTGCTGTATTAGAGACTCTAGAAAGCAAGAGCATGCTTCTTGCTCCAAAGCAGACTGTGTTTCATAGATGAGAACTATGCTGTGTGTTTTCCTTCATAAATGGAGGTAAATACCAGGATCTGTGTCTTCCTACAAGCAAGACTTCCTTTCAGGTTAACCCAGACTCTTTTCAGCTCAAATGAGGCTATATTGTTCACCCAGCTCACACGTTGCTCGTTCTTAACTGAAAAGCATTGGATGTTAGAGGACCTGTGGTTTGTATAAGTTTCAGAAGCAGAGTTGAACTAGATATGGTCCGTATGTGTAGGAAAACTCTGTTCGTTTGTTCTGAACACACTCACGTTTCCTGCTGTATTAGAGAATCCAGAAAGCAAGAGCGTGCTTCTTGCTCTAAAGCAGAGTGTGTTTCATGGATGAGAACTGTACTGTGTGTTTCCCTTCAGAAATGGAGTTAAATCCCAGGCTCTCTGTCTTCGTACAAGCAAGAATTCGTTTCAGTTAAATGTAGTCAATTTTTAGTTCAAACGAAGCAATGTCATTCAGTAAGCACACACGTTTCTCGCTCTTAAGCGAAAAGCATTGGATGTTAGAGGACCGGTTGTTTGGATCAGTTTCAGAAGCAGAGTTGAACTAGAAATGGTCCATATGTGTACGAAACACCGTTCTTTTGTTCTGAGCACACTAATGTTTCCTGCTGTATTAGAGACTCTAGAAAGCAAGAGTGTGCGTCTTGCTCTAAAGCAGAGTGTGTTTCTTTGATGATAACTATGCTGGGTGTTTCCCTTCAGAAATGGAGGTAAATCCCAGGATCTTTCTTTTCCTACAAGCAAGACTTCGATTCAGGTAAACACCATCACTGTTCAGCGCAAATGAAGCTACATTGTTCACGAAGCTCACACGTTTCTCGGTCTTAACTGAAAATCATGGGATGATACAGGACCTGTGGTTTGTATCAGTTTCAGAAGCAGAGTTGTACTAGATATGCTACGTTTGTGTAGGAAACCCTATTATTTTGGTCTCAGTACACTCTTGTTTCCTGCTCTATGAGAGACTCTAGAAAGCAAGAGCATGCTTTTTGCTCTAAAGCAGAGTGTGTTTCATGGATGAGAACTGTGCTGTGTGTTTGCCTTCAGAAATGGAGTTAAATCCCAGGCACTGTGTCTTCCTACAAGCAAGACTTCGTTTTAGATAAACACAGTCACTTTTCGGCTCAAAGTGACCTACATGGATCACGAAGCTCACACGTTTCTTGCTCTTAACAGAAAAGCATTGGATGTTATAGGACCTGTGGTTTGTATCAGTTTCAGAATCAAAATTGAACTAGATATGGTGCGTATGTGTAGAAAACACTGTTCTTTTGTTCTGAGCACACTCAAGTTTCCTGCTGTATTAGAGACTCAAGAAAGAAAGATCGTGCTTTTGCTATAAGGCAGAGTGTGTTTCTTGGATGAAAACTGTACTTTGTGTTTTTCTTCAGAAATGGAGTTAAATCCCAGGCTCTGTGTCTTCGTTCAAGCAAGAATTCGTTTCAGGTAAACGCAGTCACTTTTTAGTTGAAACGAAGCTACATAGTTCACGAAGCTCACACGTTTCTCATTCTTAACGGAAAATCATTGAATTTTAGGGGACTGGTGGTTTGTATCAGTTTCAGAAGTAGAGTTGAACTAGCTATGGTCCATATGTATAGGAAAACTCCGTTCTTTTGTTCTGAACACACTCACGTTTCCTGTTGTATTAGAGACTCCAGAAAGCAAGATCGTGCTTCTTGCTCTAAAGCATAGTGTGTTTCATGGATGAGAGCTGTGCTGTGTGTTTCCCTTTAGAAATGGAGTTAGATCGCAGGCTCTGTGTCTTCCTACAGGCAAGATTTCGTTTCAGGAAAACGCTGTCACTTTTCAGCTCAAATGCAGCTACATCATTCACAAAGCTCACACGTTTCTTGCTCTTAATTGAAAGGCATTGGATGTTAGAGGTCCCGTGGTTTGTATCAGTTTTAGAAGCCGAGTTGAACTACATATGGTCCGTATGTGTAGGAAATCATGTTCACTTTGTCTCAGTACACTCCTGATTCCTGCTGAATTAGAGACTCTAGAACGGAAGTGCATGCTTCTTGCATTAAAGCAGAGTGTGTTTCATGGATGACAACTGTGCTGTGTGTTTCCCTTCAGAAATGGAGTTAAATCCCAGGCTCTGTGTCTTCCTACAAGAAAGATTTCCTTTCAGGTGAAAACAGTCACTTTTCAGCTCTAATGCAGCTACATCATTCACAAAGATGACACGTTTCTCACACTTAATTGAAAATCATTGGATGTTAGAAGACCAGTGGTTTGTATCAGTTTCAGAAGCAGAATTGAACTAGATATGGTGCGTATGTGTAGGAAGCACCGTTCTTGTGTTCTGAGCACACTCAAGTTTCCTGCTATATTAGAGACTCAAGAAAGCAAGAGTGTACTGTTTGCTATAAAGCAGAGTGTATTTCATTGCTGAGAACTGTACTGTGTGTTCTCCTTCAGAAATGGAGTTAAATCCCAGGCTCTGTGTCTTCCTACAAGCAAGACTTCATTTCAGGTAAACGCAGTCACTTTTTAGTTCAAAAGAAGCTACAACGTTCAAGAAGCTCACCCGTTTCTCGCTCTTAACTGCAGAGCATTGGATGTTAGAGGGCCAGTGTTTTCTATTAGTTTCAGAAGCATGGTTGAACTAGATATTGTCTCTATGTGTAGGAAAACTCCGTTCTTTTGTTCTGAACACACTCACGTTTCCTGCTGTATTAGAGACTCTAGAAAGCAAGAGCGTGCATCTTGGTCTAAAGAAGAGTGTGTTTCATGAATGAGAACTGTGCTGTGTGTTTGCCTTCAGAAATGGAGTTAAATCCCAGGCCCTGTGTCTTCCTACAAACAAGACTTCCTTTCATGAAAGCACAGTCACTTTTTGGCTCAAAGGAAGCTACATTGTTCAAGAATTCACACGTTTCTCGGTGTTAATTGAAAAGCATTTGATATTAGAGGACTGGAGGTCTGTATCAGTTTCAGAAGCAGAGTTGAACTAGATATGGTGCGTATGAGAAGGAAACCCCGTTATTTTGGTCTAAGTACACTCACGTTTCCTGCTGTACTAGAGAATCTAGAAAGCAAGAGCGTGCCTCTTCCTCTAAAGCAGTTAGATTTCATGGATGAGAACTGTGCTGTGTGTTTCGCTTCAGAAAATGAGTTAAATCCCAGGCTCTGTGTCTTCTTACAAGCAAGATTTTGTTTCAGGTAAATGCAGACAATTTTCAGCTCAAAGAAAACTTCATTGTTCACCTAGCTCACACATTTCTCACTCTTAATTGAAAAGCATTGGATGTTAGAGGACCCGTGGTCTGTATCAGTTTCAGAAGCAGAGTTGTACTAGATATGGCCTGTATGTGTAGGAAACCCCGTTCGTTTTGTTTCAGTACACTCCCGTTTCCTGCTGTATTAGAGAACCTAGAAAGCAAGAGCATGCTTCTTGCTCTAAAGCGGAGTGTGTTTCATGGATGAGAACTGTGCTGTGTGTTTGCCTTCCGAAATGGAGTTAAATCCCAGGCTCTGTGTCTTCCTACAAGCAAGAATTCCTTTCACGTAAACACAGTCATTTTTAAGCTCAAATGCAGCAACATTGTTCACGAAGCTCACACGTTTCTCGCTCTTAACTGAAAAACATTGGATGTTACAGGACCCGTGGTATGTATCAGTTTCAGAAGCAGAGTTGAACTAGCTATGGTGGATATGTGTAGGAAACACTGTTCTTTTGGTCTGAGCACTCTCACGTAGAATGCCTTATTAGAGACTCTAGAAAGCAAGTCCGTGCTTCTTGCTCTAAGCAGAGTGTGTTTCATGGATGACAAATGTGCCGTCTGTTTCGCTTCAGAAATGGAGTTAAATCCCAGGCTCTGTGTCTTCTTACAAGCAAGACTTCGTTTCAGGAAAATGCATTCACTTTGCAGCTGAAAGGAAGCTACATCCTTCACGAAGCACACACGTTTCTTGCTCTTAACTGAAAAGCATTGGATGTTATAGGACCTGTGGTTTGTATCAGCTTCAGAACCAGAATTGAACTAGATTTGGTGTGGATGTGTAGGAAACACTGTTCTTTTGTTCTGAACACACTCAAGTTTCCGGCTCTATTAGAGACTCAAGAAAGCAAGAGTGTGCTTTTTACTATAAAGCAGAGTGTGTTTCATGGCTGAGAACTGTACTGTGTGTTCTCCTTCAGTAATGGAGTTAAATCCAAGGCTCTGTGTCTTCCTCCAAGCAAGACTTCCTTTCAGGTAAACGCATAAATTTTCAGTTCAAAGCAAGCTACATCGTACACAAAGCTCACACGTTTCTCGCTCTTAACTAAAAAGCATTGGATGTTAGAGTACCCGTGGTTTGTATCAGTTTCAGAAGCAGAGTTGAACTAGCTATGGTCCACATGTGTAGGAAACCCCGATCTTTTGGTCTAAGTACACTCACGTTTCCTGCTTTATTAGAGACTCTAGAAAGCAATTGCGTGCCTCTTCCTCTAAAGCAGTTAAATTTCATGGATGAGAACTGTGCTGTGTGTTTCGCTTCAGAAATGGACTTAAATCCCAGGCTCTCTGTCTTCGTACAAGCAAGACTTCGTTTCAGATAAACACAGTCACTTTTTGGCTCAAAGTGAACTACATGGTTCACGAAGCTCACACGTTTCTCACTCTTAACTGAAAAGCATTGGATTTTAGGGGACTGGTGGTTTGTATCAGTTTCAGAAGCAGAGTTGAACTAGCTATGGTCCATATGTATAGGAAAACTCCGTTCTTTTGTTCTGAACACACTCACGTTTCCTGCTGTATTAGAGACTCCAGAAAGCAAGACCGTGCTTCTTGCTCTAAAGCATAGTGTGTTTCATGGATGAGAGCTGTGCTGTGTGTGTCCCTTCAGAAATGGAGTAAGATCGCAGGCTCTGTGTCTTCCTACAGGCAAGATTTCGTTTCAGGAAATCGCTGTCACTTTTCAGCTCAAATGCAGCTACATCGTTCACGAAGGTCACAGGTTACTCGGTCTTAAATGAAAAGCACTGGATGTTAGAGGACCTGTGGTTTGTATCAGTTTCAGAAGCAGAGTTGAACTAGATATGGTCCGTATGTGTAGGAAATCCCGTTCACTTTGTCTCAGTACAAGCCCGATTCCTGCTGTATTAGAGACTCTAGAAAGCAAGTGCGTGCTTCTTGCATTAAAGCAGAGTGTGTTTCATGGATGAGAACTGTGCTGTGTGTTTCCCTTCAGAAATGGAGTTAAATCCCAGGCTCTGTGTCTTCCTACAAGCAAGATTTCCTTTCATGTAAAAACAGTCACTTTTCAGCTCAAATGCATCTAAATCGTTCACGAAGCTCACACGTTTCTCGCTCTTAATTGAAAGGCGTTGGATGTTAGAGGACCCGTGGTTTGTATCAGTTTCAGAAGCAGAGTTGAACTACATATGGTCCGTATGTGTAGGAAATCCCGTTCACTTTGTCTCAGTACACTCCCGATCCCTGCTGTATTAGAGACTCTAGAAAGCAAGAGTGTGCTTCTTGCTCTAAAGCAGAGTGTTTTTCATGGATGAGAACTGTGCTGTGTGTTTCCCTTCAGAAATGGAGTTAAATCCCAGGTTCTGTGTCTGCCTACAAGCAAGATTTCATTTTAGGTAAACGCAGTCACTTTTTAGGTCAAACGATGCAACATCGTTCACGAAGCTCACACGTTTGTCTCTCTTCACTGCAGAGCATTGGATGTTAGGGGACCGGTGGTTTGGATCAGTTTCAGAAGCAGAGTTGAACTAGACATGGTCCATATGTGTAGGAAACACCTTTCATTTGTTGTAAGCACACTCACATTTCCTGCTGTATTGAGTATTTAGAAAGCAAGAGCGTCCTTCTTGCTCTAAAGCAGAGTGTGTTTCATTGATGATAACTATGCTGGGTGTTTCCCTTCAGAAATGGAGGTAAATCCCAGGATCTTTGTCTTCCTACAAGCAAGACTTCTATTCAGGTAAACACCATCACTTTTCAGCGCAAATGAAGCTACATTGTTCATGAAGCTCACACGTTTCTCGGTCTTAACTGAAAAGCATGGGATGATAGAGGACCTGTGGTTTGTATCAGTTTCAGAAGCAGAGTTGTACTAGATATGCTACGTTTGTGTAGGAAACCCCATTATTTTGGTCTCAGTACACTCTTGTTTCCTGCTCTATGAGAGAATCTAGAAAGCAAGAGCATGCTTTTTGCTCTAAAGCAGAGTGTGTTTCATGGATGAGAACTGTGCTGTGTGTTTGCCTTTGGAAATGGAGTTAATTCCCAGGCACTGTGTCTTCCTACAAGCAAGAATTCGTTTCAGGTAAATTCAGTCTCTTTTTAGTACAAAGGAAGCTACATTGTTCCCGGAGCTCACGCGTTTCTCGCTCTTAACTGAAAAGCATTGGTTGTTAGAGGAACTGAAGTTTGTATCAGATTCAGAAGCAGAGTTGAACTATAAATGATCCATATGTGTAGGAAACACCATTCTTTTCTTCTGAGCACACTCACCTAGAATGCTGTTTTAGAGACTCTAGAAAGCAAGAGCATGCTACATGCTCTAAAGCAGAGTGTGTTTCATGGATAAGAACTGTGCTGTGTGGTTCGGTTCAGAAATGGAGTTAAATCCCAGGCTCTGTGTCATCCCACAAGCAAGACTTCTTTTCACGTAAACACAGTCACTTTTCAGCTCAAAGGAAGCTACTTCGTTCATGAAGCTCACACGTTTATTGTTCTTAACTGCAAAGCATTGGATGATATAGGACCTGTGGTTTTTATCAGTTTCAGAAGCAGAATTGAACTAGATATGGTGTGTATGTGTAGGAAACAGCGTTCTTTTGTTCTGAGCACACTCAAGTTTCCTGCTGTATTAGAGAATCTGGAAAGCAAGAGCGTGCTTCTTGCTATAAAACAGAGTGTGTTTCATGGATGAGAACTGTACTGTGTGTTTTCCTTCAGAAATGGAGTTAAATCCCAGGCTATGGGTCTTCATACAAGCAAGAATTCGTTTCAGGTAAACGCAGTCACTTTTTAGGTCAAACGAAATTACATTGTTCCCTGAGCTCACACGTTTCTTGCTCTTAACGGAAAAGTATTGGATGTTATAGGACCAGAGGTTTCTATCAGTTTCAGAAGCTGAGTTAAGCTAAATATGGTCCTTATGTGTAGGAAACAGCTTTCATTTGTTCTAAGCACACTCACGTTTCCTGCTGTATTGGAAAAATCTAGAAAGCAAGAGCGTGCTTCTTGGTCTAAAGCAGAGTGTGTTTCATGGAGGATAACTGTGCTATGTGTTTCCCTTCAGAAATGGAGGAAAATCCCAGGCTCTGTTTCTTCCTACAAGCAAGATTTCCTTTCAGGCAAAAACATTCACTTTTCAGCTCAAATGCAGGTACATCGTTCACGAAGCTCACTACTTTCTCGATCTTAACTGAAAATCATTGGATGTTATAGGACCTGTCATTTGTATCAGTTTCAGAAGCAGAGTTGAACTAGATATGGTCCATACGTGTAGGAAACCCCTTCTTTTGGTCTAAGTACACTGACATTTCCTGCTGTATTAGAGACTCTAGAAAGCAAGAGCATGCCTCTTCCTTTAAAGCAGTTAGATTTCATGGATGAGAACTGTGCTGTGTGTTTCCCTTCAGAAATGGAGTTAAATCCCAGTCTCTGTGTCTTCCTACAAGCAAGACTTCTTTTCAGGTAAAAATTGTCACTTTTCAGCTCACATGCAGCAACATTGTTCACGAAACTCAAAAGTTTCTCAATCTTAACTAAAAAGCATTGGATGTTAGAGGACCGGTGGTTTGTATCAGTTTCAGAAGCAGAGTTGAACTATATATGGTCCGCATGTGTAGGAAAACTCTGTTCTTTTGTTCTGAACACACTCACGTTTCCTGCTATATTCGTAACTCCAGAAAGCAAGAGCATGCTTCTTGCTCTAAAGCATAGTGTGTTTCATGGATGAGGACTGTGCTGTGTTTTTCCCTTCAGAAATGGAGTTAAATAGCATTCTCTGTGTCTTCCTACAGGCAAGATTTGGTTTCAGGAAAATGCTTTCTCTTTTCAGCTCAAATGCAGTTACAACGTTCAGGAGGCTCACAGCTTTCTTGCTCTTAATGATAAACATTGCATGTTAGAGGACCTGTGGTTCGTATCAGTTTCAGAAGCAGAGTTGAACTAGAAATGGTGGATATGTGTAGGAAACACCGTTCTTTTGTTCTGAGCACTCTCAAGTAAAATGCTGTATTAGTGACTCTAGAAAGCAAGAGAGTGCTTCTTGCATTAAAACTGAGTGTGTTGCATGGATGATAACTGTGCTGTCTGTTTCCCTTCAGAAATGGAGTTAAATCCCAGGCTCTGTGTCTTCCTACAAGCAAGATTTCCTTTCCGGCCAAAACCTTCACTTTTCAGCTCAAATGCAGATACACCGTTCACGAAGCTCACATGTTTCTCGCTCTTAAATGATAAACATTGCATGTTAGAGGACCTGTGGTTTGTATCACTTTCAGAAGTAGAGTTGAACTAGATATGGTCCTTATGTGTAGGAAGTCCGTTCTTTTGTTCTGAACACACTCACGTTTCCCGCTGTATTAGAGATTCTAGAAAGCAAGAGCGTGCTTCCTGCTCTAAAGCAGAGTGTGTTTCATGGATGAGAACTGTGCTGTGTGTTTCCTTTCAGAAATGGAGTTAAATCCCAGGCTCTGTGTCTTCCTACAAGCAAGATTTCCTTTCACGTAAAAACAGTCACTTTTCAGCTCAAATGCAGGTACGTCATTCACGAAGCTCACATGTTTCTCGCTCATAACTGAAAAGCATTGGATGTTAGAGGACCAGTGGTATGTATCAGTTTCAGAAGCAGAGTTGAACTAGAAATAGTGGATATGTTTAGGAAACACCGTTCTTTTGTTCTGAGCACTCTCAAGTAGAATGCTGTATTAGTGACTCTAGAAAGCAAGAGCATGCTTCTTGCTCTAAAGGAGAGTGTGTTTCATGGATGAGAACTGTGCTGTGTATTTCTCTTCAGAAATGGAGTTAAATCCCCGGTTCTGTGTCTTCCTACAAGCAAGATTTCCTTTAAGGTAAAAACAATCACTTTTCAGCTCAAATGCAACTACATCATTCACGAAGCTCACACGTTTCTGACTTCTAACTGAAAAGCATTGGATGTTAGAGCACCTGTGGTATGTATCAGTATCAGAAGCAGAGTTGAACTAGAAATGGTGGATATGTGTAGGAAACACTGTTCTTTTGTTCTGAGCACTCTCAGGTAGAATGCTGTATTAGTGACTCTAGAAAGCAATAGCGTGCTTCTTGCTCTAAAGCAGAGTGTGTTTCATGCATGAGAAGTGTGCTGTGTGTGTCGCTTCAGAAATATAGTTAAATCCCAGGCTCTGTGTCTTCTTACAAGCAAGATTTCGTTTAAGGTAAATGCATTCACTTTTCAGCTCAAAGGATGCAACATCCTTCACGAAGCTCACGTGTTTCTTACTCTTAAATGAAAAGCATTGCATGTTAGAGGACCTGTGGTTTGTATCAGTTTCAGAAGCAGAATAGAACTAGATATGGTGTGTAGGTGTAGGAAACACCGATCTTTTGTTCTGAGCACACTCAAGTTTCCTGCTGTATTAGAGACTCTAGAAAGCAAGAGCATGCTTCTTGCTATAAAGCGAGTGGGTTTCATGGATGAGAACTGTACTGTGTGTTTTCCTTCAGAAATGGAGTTAAATCGCAGGCTCTGTGTCTTTGTTCAATCAAGAATTCATTTCAAGTAAACGAAGTCACTTTTTAGTTCAAACGAAGCTCCATTGTTCCCGAAGCTCACAAGTCTCTCGCTCTTAACTGAAAATCATTGGATGTTAAAGAACCGTTGGTTTCTATCAGTTTAAGAAGCAGAGTTGAACTAGATATGGTCCTTATGTGTAGGAAACATCATTCAGTTGTTCTAAGCACACTCATGTTTCCTGCTGTATTGGAGAATCTAGAAAGCAAGAGCGTCCTTCTTGCCCTAAAGCAGAGTGTGTTTCATGGATGAGAACTGTGCTGTGTGTTTCCCTTCAGAAATGGAGTTAAATTCCAGGCTCTGTGTCTTCCTACAGGCAAGATTTCGTTTCAGGTAAACGCATTCACTTTTCAGCTCAAAGGAAGCTACATCTTTCACGAAGCTCATACGTTTCTAGCAATTAACTGAAAAGCATTGGATGTTAGAGTACCCGTGGTTTGTATCAGTTTCAGAAGCAGAGCTGAACTAGATATTGTCCATATGTGTAGGAATCTCCATTTTTTGGTGTAAGTACACTCACCTTTCCTGCTCTATTAGAGACTCTCGAAAGCAAGAGCGTGCTTCTGGCTCTAAAGCAGAGTTTGTTTCATGGATGAGAGCTGTCCTGTGTATTTCCCTTCAGAAATGGAGGTAAATCCCAGGCTCTGTGTCTTCTTACAAGAAGCCTTTATTTCAGGTAAACACATTCACTTTTCAGCTCAAAGGAAGCTACATGGTTCACGAAGGTCACACGTTTCTCGGTCTTAACTGAAAAGCATTGGATGTTAGAGGACCTGTTGTTTGTATCAGTTTCAGAAGCAGAGTTGAACTAGATATGGTCTGTATGTGTAGGAAAACCCAGTTCTTTTGGTCTAAGTAACTCATGTTTCTTGCTGTATAAGAGTATCTAGAAAGCAAGAGCGTGCTTCTCGCTCTAAAGCAGAGTGTGTTTCATGGATGAGAACTGTGTAGTGTGTTTCGCTTCAGAAATGGAGGTAAATCCCTGGCTCCTTGTCTTCCTACAAGCAAGACTTCCTTTCAGGTAAACACAGTCACTTTCCAGCTCAAAGGAAGCTATATTTTTCACGAAGCTCACTCGTTTCTCGCTCCTAACTGAAATGCATTGGATGTTAGAGGACCGGTGGTTTGTATCAGTTTCAGAAGCAGAGTTGAACTATATATGGTCTGCATGTGTAGGAAAACTCCGTTCTTTTGTTCTGAACACACTCACGTTTCCTGCTATATTAGAGACTCCAGAAAGCAATAGCATGCTTCTTGCTCTAAGCATAGTGTGTTTCATGGATGAGGACAGTGCTGTGTGTTTCCCTTCAGAAATGGAGTTAAATAGCATGCTCTGTGTTTTCCAACAGGCAAGATTTAGTTTCAGTAAAATGCTGTCACTTTTCAGCTCAAATGCAGATACATCGTTCACGAAGCTCACATGTTTCTCGCTCTTAACTGAAAAGCATTGGTTGTTAGAGGACCTGTGGTTTGTATCACTTTCAGAAGTAGAGTTGAACTAGATATGGTCCTTATGTGTAGGAACTCCATTCTTTTGTTCTGAACACACTCACGTTTCCTGCTGTATTAGAGATTCTAGAAAGCAAGAGCGTGCTTCCTGCTCTAAAGCAGAGTGTGTTTCATGGATGAGAACTGTGCTGTGTGTTTCCTTTCAGAAATGGAGTTAAATCCCAGGCTCTGTGTCTTCCTACAAGCAAGATTTCCTTTCACGTAAAAACAGTCAATTTCAGCTCAAATGCAGGTTCATCATTCATGAAGCTCACACGTTTCTCGCTCATAACTGAAAAGCATTGGATGTTAGAGGACCTGGGGTCTGTATCAGTTTCAGAAGCAAAGTTGAACTAGAAATAGTGGATATGTGTAGGAAACACCGTTCTTTTGTTCTGAGCACTCTCAAGTAGAATGCTGTATTAGTGACTCTAGAAAGCAAGAGCATGCTTCTTGCTCTAAAGGAAAGTGTGTTTCATGGATGAGAACTTGATGTGTGTTTCGCTTCAGAAATATAGTTAAATCCTAGGCTCTGTGTCTTCTTAACAGCAAGATTTAGTTTCAGGTAAACGCATTCACTTTTCAGCTCAAATGCGGCTACAATGTTCACGAAACTCACAGGTTTCTCGCTCTTAAGTGAAAAGCATTGGATGTTAGAGGACCGGTGGTTTGTATCTGTTTCAGAAGCAGAGATGAACTAGATATGCTACGTATGTGTAGGAAACACCGATCTTTTGTTCTGAGCACACTCAAGTTTCCTGCTGTATTAGATAATCTAGAAAGCAAGAGCGTGATTCTTGCTATAAAGCAGAGTGTGTTTCATGGATGAGGACTGTGCTGTGTTTTTCCCTTCAGAAATGGAGTTAAATAGCATTCTCTGTGTCTTCCTACAGGCAAGATTTGGTTTCAGGAAAATGCTTTCTCTTTTCAGCTCAAATGCAGTTACAACATTCAGGAGGCTCACAGGTTTCTCGCTCTTAATGATAAACATTGCATGTTAGAGGACCTGTGGTTCGTATCAGTTTCAGAAGCAGAGTTGAACTAGAAATGGTGGATATGTGTAGGAAACACCGTTCTTTTGTTCTGAGCACTCTCAAGTAAAATGCTGTATTAGTGACTCTAGAAAGCAAGAGCGTGCTTCTTGCATTAAAACTGAGTGTGTTGCATGGATGATAACTGTGCTGTGTGTTTCCCTTCAGAAATGGAGTTAAATCCCAGGCTCTGTGTCTTCCTACAAGCAAGATTTCCTTTCCGGCCAAAACCTTCACTTTTCAGCTCAAATGCAGATATGTCGTTCACGAAGCTCACATGTTTCTCGCTCTTAAATGATAAACATTGCATGTTAGAGGACCTGTGGTTTGTATCACTTTCAGAAGTAGAGTTGAACTAGATATGGTCCTTATGTGTAGGAAGTCCGTTCTTTTGTTCTGAACACACTCACGTTTCCCGCTGTATTAGAGATTCTAGAAAGCAAGAGCGTGCTTCCTGCTCTAAAGCAGAGTGTGTTTCATGGATGAGAACTGTGCTGTGTGTTTCCTTTCAGAAATGGAGTTAAATCCCAGGCTCTGTGTCTTCCTACAAGCAAGATTTCCTTTCACGTAAAAACAGTCACTTTTCAGCTCAAATGCAGGTACGTCATTCACGAAGCTCACATGTTTCTCGCTCATAACTGAAAAGCATTGGATGTTAGAGGACCAGTGGTATGTATCAGTTTCAGAAGCAGAGTTGAACTAGAAATAGTGGATATGTTTAGGAAACACCGTTCTTTTGTTCTGAGCACTCTCAAGTAGAATGCTGTATTAGTGACTCTAGAAAGCAAGAGCATGCTTCTTGCTCTAAAGGAGAGTGTGTTTCATGGATGAGAACTGTGCTGTGTATTTCTCTTCAGAAATGGAGTTAAATCCCCGGTTCTGTGTCTTCCTACAAGCAAGATTTCCTTTAAGGTAAAAACAATCACTTTTCAGCTCAAATGCAACTACATCATTCACGAAGCTCACACGTTTCTGACTTCTAACTGAAAAGCATTGGATGTTAGAGCACCTGTGGTATGTATCAGTATCAGAAGCAGAGTTGAACTAGAAATGGTGGATATGTGTAGGAAACACTGTTCTTTTGTTCTGAGCACTCTCAGGTAGAATGCTGTATTAGTGACTCTAGAAAGCAATAGCGTGCTTCTTGCTCTAAAGCAGAGTGTGTTTCATGCATGAGAAGTGTGCTGTGTGTGTCGCTTCAGAAATATAGTTAAATCCCAGGCTCTGTGTCTTCTTACAAGCAAGATTTCGTTTAAGGTAAATGCATTCACTTTTCAGCTCAAAGGATGCAACATCCTTCACGAAGCTCACGTGTTTCTTACTCTTAAATGAAAAGCATTGCATGTTAGAGGACCTGTGGTTTGTATCAGTTTCAGAAGCAGAATAGAACTAGATATGGTGTGTAGGTGTAGGAAACACCGATCTTTTGTTCTGAGCACACTCAAGTTTCCTGCTGTATTAGAGACTCTAGAAAGCAAGAGCATGCTTCTTGCTATAAAGCGAGTGGGTTTCATGGATGAGAACTGTACTGTGTGTTTTCCTTCAGAAATGGAGTTAAATCGCAGGCTCTGTGTCTTTGTTCAATCAAGAATTCATTTCAAGTAAACGAAGTCACTTTTTAGTTCAAACGAAGCTCCATTGTTCCCGAAGCTCACAAGTCTCTCGCTCTTAACTGAAAATCATTGGATGTTAAAGAACCGTTGGTTTCTATCAGTTTAAGAAGCAGAGTTGAACTAGATATGGTCCTTATGTGTAGGAAACATCATTCAGTTGTTCTAAGCACACTCATGTTTCCTGCTGTATTGGAGAATCTAGAAAGCAAGAGCGTCCTTCTTGCCCTAAAGCAGAGTGTGTTTCATGGATGAGAACTGTGCTGTGTGTTTCCCTTCAGAAATGGAGTTAAATTCCAGGCTCTGTGTCTTCCTACAGGCAAGATTTCGTTTCAGGTAAACGCATTCACTTTTCAGCTCAAAGGAAGCTACATCTTTCACGAAGCTCATACGTTTCTAGCAATTAACTGAAAAGCATTGGATGTTAGAGTACCCGTGGTTTGTATCAGTTTCAGAAGCAGAGCTGAACTAGATATTGTCCATATGTGTAGGAATCTCCATTTTTTGGTGTAAGTACACTCACCTTTCCTGCTCTATTAGAGACTCTCGAAAGCAAGAGCGTGCTTCTGGCTCTAAAGCAGAGTTTGTTTCATGGATGAGAGCTGTCCTGTGTATTTCCCTTCAGAAATGGAGGTAAATCCCAGGCTCTGTGTCTTCTTACAAGAAGCCTTTATTTCAGGTAAACACATTCACTTTTCAGCTCAAAGGAAGCTACATGGTTCACGAAGGTCACACGTTTCTCGGTCTTAACTGAAAAGCATTGGATGTTAGAGGACCTGTTGTTTGTATCAGTTTCAGAAGCAGAGTTGAACTAGATATGGTCTGTATGTGTAGGAAAACCCAGTTCTTTTGGTCTAAGTAACTCATGTTTCTTGCTGTATAAGAGTATCTAGAAAGCAAGAGCGTGCTTCTCGCTCTAAAGCAGAGTGTGTTTCATGGATGAGAACTGTGTAGTGTGTTTCGCTTCAGAAATGGAGGTAAATCCCTGGCTCCTTGTCTTCCTACAAGCAAGACTTCCTTTCAGGTAAACACAGTCACTTTCCAGCTCAAAGGAAGCTATATTTTTCACGAAGCTCACTCGTTTCTCGCTCCTAACTGAAATGCATTGGATGTTAGAGGACCGGTGGTTTGTATCAGTTTCAGAAGCAGAGTTGAACTATATATGGTCTGCATGTGTAGGAAAACTCCGTTCTTTTGTTCTGAACACACTCACGTTTCCTGCTATATTAGAGACTCCAGAAAGCAATAGCATGCTTCTTGCTCTAAGCATAGTGTGTTTCATGGATGAGGACAGTGCTGTGTGTTTCCCTTCAGAAATGGAGTTAAATAGCATGCTCTGTGTTTTCCAACAGGCAAGATTTAGTTTCAGTAAAATGCTGTCACTTTTCAGCTCAAATGCAGATACATCGTTCACGAAGCTCACATGTTTCTCGCTCTTAACTGAAAAGCATTGGTTGTTAGAGGACCTGTGGTTTGTATCACTTTCAGAAGTAGAGTTGAACTAGATATGGTCCTTATGTGTAGGAACTCCATTCTTTTGTTCTGAACACACTCACGTTTCCTGCTGTATTAGAGATTCTAGAAAGCAAGAGCGTGCTTCCTGCTCTAAAGCAGAGTGTGTTTCATGGATGAGAACTGTGCTGTGTGTTTCCTTTCAGAAATGGAGTTAAATCCCAGGCTCTGTGTCTTCCTACAAGCAAGATTTCCTTTCACGTAAAAACAGTCAATTTCAGCTCAAATGCAGGTTCATCATTCATGAAGCTCACACGTTTCTCGCTCATAACTGAAAAGCATTGGATGTTAGAGGACCTGGGGTCTGTATCAGTTTCAGAAGCAAAGTTGAACTAGAAATAGTGGATATGTGTAGGAAACACCGTTCTTTTGTTCTGAGCACTCTCAAGTAGAATGCTGTATTAGTGACTCTAGAAAGCAAGAGCATGCTTCTTGCTCTAAAGGAAAGTGTGTTTCATGGATGAGAACTTGATGTGTGTTTCGCTTCAGAAATATAGTTAAATCCTAGGCTCTGTGTCTTCTTAACAGCAAGATTTAGTTTCAGGTAAACGCATTCACTTTTCAGCTCAAATGCGGCTACAATGTTCACGAAACTCACAGGTTTCTCGCTCTTAAGTGAAAAGCATTGGATGTTAGAGGACCGGTGGTTTGTATCTGTTTCAGAAGCAGAGATGAACTAGATATGCTACGTATGTGTAGGAAACACCGATCTTTTGTTCTGAGCACACTCAAGTTTCCTGCTGTATTAGATAATCTAGAAAGCAAGAGCGTGATTCTTGCTATAAAGCAGAGTGTGTTTCATGGATGAGGACTGTGCTGTGTTTTTCCCTTCAGAAATGGAGTTAAATAGCATTCTCTGTGTCTTCCTACAGGCAAGATTTGGTTTCAGGAAAATGCTTTCTCTTTTCAGCTCAAATGCAGTTACAACATTCAGGAGGCTCACAGGTTTCTCGCTCTTAATGATAAACATTGCATGTTAGAGGACCTGTGGTTCGTATCAGTTTCAGAAGCAGAGTTGAACTAGAAATGGTGGATATGTGTAGGAAACACCGTTCTTTTGTTCTGAGCACTCTCAAGTAAAATGCTGTATTAGTGACTCTAGAAAGCAAGAGCGTGCTTCTTGCATTAAAACTGAGTGTGTTGCATGGATGATAACTGTGCTGTGTGTTTCCCTTCAGAAATGGAGTTAAATCCCAGGCTCTGTGTCTTCCTACAAGCAAGATTTCCTTTCCGGCCAAAACCTTCACTTTTCAGCTCAAATGCAGATATGTCGTTCACGAAGCTCACATGTTTCTCGCTCTTAAATGATAAACATTGCATGTTAGAGGACCTGTGGTTTGTATCACTTTCAGAAGTAGAGTTGAACTAGATATGGTCCTTATGTGTAGGAACTCCATTCTTTTGTTCTGAACACACTCACGTTTCCTGCTGTATTAGAGATTCTAGAAAGCAAGAGCGTGCTTCCTGCTCTAAAGCAGAGTGTGTTTCATGGATGAGAACTGTGCTGTGTGTTTCCTTTCAGAAATGGAGTTAAATCCCAGGCTCTGTGTCTTCCTACAAGCAAGATTTCCTTTCACGTAAAAACAGTCAATTTCAGCTCAAATGCAGGTTCATCATTCATGAAGCTCACACGTTTCTCGCTCATAACTGAAAAGCATTGGATGTTAGAGGACCTGGGGTCTGTATCAGTTTCAGAAGCAAAGTTGAACTAGAAATAGTGGATATGTGTAGGAAACACCGTTCTTTTGTTCTGAGCACTCTCAAGTAGAATGCTGTATTAGTGACTCTAGAAAGCAAGAGCATGCTTCTTGCTCTAAAGGAAAGTGTGTTTCATGGATGAGAACTTGATGTGTGTTTCGCTTCAGAAATATAGTTAAATCCTAGGCTCTGTGTCTTCTTAACAGCAAGATTTAGTTTCAGGTAAACGCATTCACTTTTCAGCTCAAATGCGGCTACAATGTTCACGAAACTCACAGGTTTCTCGCTCTTAAGTGAAAAGCATTGGATGTTAGAGGACCGGTGGTTTGTATCTGTTTCAGAAGCAGAGATGAACTAGATATGCTACGTATGTGTAGGAAACACCGATCTTTTGTTCTGAGCACACTCAAGTTTCCTGCTGTATTAGATAATCTAGAAAGCAAGAGCGTGATTCTTGCTATAAAGCAGAGTGTGTTTCATGGATGAGGACTGTGCTGTGTTTTTCCCTTCAGAAATGGAGTTAAATAGCATTCTCTGTGTCTTCCTACAGGCAAGATTTGGTTTCAGGAAAATGCTTTCTCTTTTCAGCTCAAATGCAGTTACAACATTCAGGAGGCTCACAGGTTTCTCGCTCTTAATGATAAACATTGCATGTTAGAGGACCTGTGGTTCGTATCAGTTTCAGAAGCAGAGTTGAACTAGAAATGGTGGATATGTGTAGGAAACACCGTTCTTTTGTTCTGAGCACTCTCAAGTAAAATGCTGTATTAGTGACTCTAGAAAGCAAGAGCGTGCTTCTTGCATTAAAACTGAGTGTGTTGCATGGATGATAACTGTGCTGTGTGTTTCCCTTCAGAAATGGAGTTAAATCCCAGGCTCTGTGTCTTCCTACAAGCAAGATTTCCTTTCCGGCCAAAACCTTCACTTTTCAGCTCAAATGCAGATATGTCGTTCACGAAGCTCACATGTTTCTCGCTCTTAAATGATAAACATTGCATGTTAGAGGACCTGTGGTTTGTATCACTTTCAGAAGTAGAGTTGAACTAGATATGGTCCTTATGTGTAGGAAGTCCGTTCTTTTGTTCTGAACACACTCACGTTTCCCGCTGTATTAGAGATTCTAGAAAGCAAGAGCGTGCTTCCTGCTCTAAAGCAGAGTGTGTTTCATGGATGAGAACTGTGCTGTGTGTTTCCTTTCAGAAATGGAGTTAAATCCCAGGCTCTGTGTCTTCCTACAAGCAAGATTTCCTTTCACGTAAAAACAGTCACTTTTCAGCTCAAATGCAGGTACGTCATTCACGAAGCTCACATGTTTCTCGCTCATAACTGAAAAGCATTGGATGTTAGAGGACCAGTGGTATGTATCAGTTTCAGAAGCAGAGTTGAACTAGAAATAGTGGATATGTTTAGGAAACACCGTTCTTTTGTTCTGAGCACTCTCAAGTAGAATGCTGTATTAGTGACTCTAGAAAGCAAGAGCATGCTTCTTGCTCTAAAGGAGAGTGTGTTTCATGGATGAGAACTGTGCTGTGTATTTCTCTTCAGAAATGGAGTTAAATCCCCGGTTCTGTGTCTTCCTACAAGCAAGATTTCCTTTAAGGTAAAAACAATCACTTTTCAGCTCAAATGCAACTACATCATTCACGAAGCTCACACGTTTCTGACTTCTAACTGAAAAGCATTGGATGTTAGAGCACCTGTGGTATGTATCAGTATCAGAAGCAGAGTTGAACTAGAAATGGTGGATATGTGTAGGAAACACTGTTCTTTTGTTCTGAGCACTCTCAGGTAGAATGCTGTATTAGTGACTCTAGAAAGCAATAGCGTGCTTCTTGCTCTAAAGCAGAGTGTGTTTCATGCATGAGAAGTGTGCTGTGTGTGTCGCTTCAGAAATATAGTTAAATCCCAGGCTCTGTGTCTTCTTACAAGCAAGATTTCATTTAAGGTAAATGCATTCACTTTTCAGCTCAAAGGATGCAACATCCTTCACGAAGCTCACGTGTTTCTTACTCTTAAATGAAAAGCATTGCATGTTAGAGGACCTGTGGTTTGTATCAGTTTCAGAAGCAGAATAGAACTAGATATGGTGTGTAGGTGTAGGAAACACCGATCTTTTGTTCTGAGCACACTCAAGTTTCCTGCTGTATTAGAGACTCTAGAAAGCAAGAGCATGCTTCTTGCTATAAAGCGAGTGGGTTTCATGGATGAGAACTGTACTGTGTGTTTTCCTTCAGAAATGGAGTTAAATCGCAGGCTCTGTGTCTTTGTTCAATCAAGAATTCATTTCAAGTAAACGAAGTCACTTTTTAGTTCAAACGAAGCTCCATTGTTCCCGAAGCTCACAAGTCTCTCGCTCTTAACTGAAAATCATTGGATGTTAAAGAACCGTTGGTTTCTATCAGTTTAAGAAGCAGAGTTGAACTAGATATGGTCCTTATGTGTAGGAAACATCATTCAGTTGTTCTAAGCACACTCATGTTTCCTGCTGTATTGGAGAATCTAGAAAGCAAGAGCGTCCTTCTTGCCCTAAAGCAGAGTGTGTTTCATGGATGAGAACTGTGCTGTGTGTTTCCCTTCAGAAATGGAGTTAAATTCCAGGCTCTGTGTCTTCCTACAGGCAAGATTTCGTTTCAGGTAAACGCATTCACTTTTCAGCTCAAAGGAAGCTACATCTTTCACGAAGCTCATACGTTTCTAGCAATTAACTGAAAAGCATTGGATGTTAGAGTACCCGTGGTTTGTATCAGTTTCAGAAGCAGAGCTGAACTAGATATTGTCCATATGTGTAGGAATCTCCATTTTTTGGTGTAAGTACACTCACCTTTCCTGCTCTATTAGAGACTCTCGAAAGCAAGAGCGTGCTTCTGGCTCTAAAGCAGAGTTTGTTTCATGGATGAGAGCTGTCCTGTGTATTTCCCTTCAGAAATGGAGGTAAATCCCAGGCTCTGTGTCTTCTTACAAGAAGCCTTTATTTCAGGTAAACACATTCACTTTTCAGCTCAAAGGAAGCTACATGGTTCACGAAGGTCACACGTTTCTCGGTCTTAACTGAAAAGCATTGGATGTTAGAGGACCTGTTGTTTGTATCAGTTTCAGAAGCAGAGTTGAACTAGATATGGTCTGTATGTGTAGGAAAACCCAGTTCTTTTGGTCTAAGTAACTCATGTTTCTTGCTGTATAAGAGTATCTAGAAAGCAAGAGCGTGCTTCTCGCTCTAAAGCAGAGTGTGTTTCATGGATGAGAACTGTGTAGTGTGTTTCGCTTCAGAAATGGAGGTAAATCCCTGGCTCCTTGTCTTCCTACAAGCAAGACTTCCTTTCAGGTAAACACAGTCACTTTCCAGCTCAAAGGAAGCTATATTTTTCACGAAGCTCACTCGTTTCTCGCTCCTAACTGAAATGCATTGGATGTTAGAGGACCGGTGGTTTGTATCAGTTTCAGAAGCAGAGTTGAACTATATATGGTCTGCATGTGTAGGAAAACTCCGTTCTTTTGTTCTGAACACACTCACGTTTCCTGCTATATTAGAGACTCCAGAAAGCAATAGCATGCTTCTTGCTCTAAGCATAGTGTGTTTCATGGATGAGGACAGTGCTGTGTGTTTCCCTTCAGAAATGGAGTTAAATAGCATGCTCTGTGTTTTCCAACAGGCAAGATTTAGTTTCAGTAAAATGCTGTCACTTTTCAGCTCAAATGCAGATACATCGTTCACGAAGCTCACATGTTTCTCGCTCTTAACTGAAAAGCATTGGTTGTTAGAGGACCTGTGGTTTGTATCACTTTCAGAAGTAGAGTTGAACTAGATATGGTCCTTATGTGTAGGAACTCCATTCTTTTGTTCTGAACACACTCACGTTTCCTGCTGTATTAGAGATTCTAGAAAGCAAGAGCGTGCTTCCTGCTCTAAAGCAGAGTGTGTTTCATGGATGAGAACTGTGCTGTGTGTTTCCTTTCAGAAATGGAGTTAAATCCCAGGCTCTGTGTCTTCCTACAAGCAAGATTTCCTTTCACGTAAAAACAGTCAATTTCAGCTCAAATGCAGGTTCATCATTCATGAAGCTCACACGTTTCTCGCTCATAACTGAAAAGCATTGGATGTTAGAGGACCTGGGGTCTGTATCAGTTTCAGAAGCAAAGTTGAACTAGAAATAGTGGATATGTGTAGGAAACACCGTTCTTTTGTTCTGAGCACTCTCAAGTAGAATGCTGTATTAGTGACTCTAGAAAGCAAGAGCATGCTTCTTGCTCTAAAGGAAAGTGTGTTTCATGGATGAGAACTTGATGTGTGTTTCGCTTCAGAAATATAGTTAAATCCTAGGCTCTGTGTCTTCTTAACAGCAAGATTTAGTTTCAGGTAAACGCATTCACTTTTCAGCTCAAATGCGGCTACAATGTTCACGAAACTCACAGGTTTCTCGCTCTTAAGTGAAAAGCATTGGATGTTAGAGGACCGGTGGTTTGTATCTGTTTCAGAAGCAGAGATGAACTAGATATGCTACGTATGTGTAGGAAACACCGATCTTTTGTTCTGAGCACACTCAAGTTTCCTGCTGTATTAGATAATCTAGAAAGCAAGAGCGTGATTCTTGCTATAAAGCAGAGTGTGTTTCATGGATGAGGACTGTGCTGTGTTTTTCCCTTCAGAAATGGAGTTAAATAGCATTCTCTGTGTCTTCCTACAGGCAAGATTTGGTTTCAGGAAAATGCTTTCTCTTTTCAGCTCAAATGCAGTTACAACATTCAGGAGGCTCACAGGTTTCTCGCTCTTAATGATAAACATTGCATGTTAGAGGACCTGTGGTTCGTATCAGTTTCAGAAGCAGAGTTGAACTAGAAATGGTGGATATGTGTAGGAAACACCGTTCTTTTGTTCTGAGCACTCTCAAGTAAAATGCTGTATTAGTGACTCTAGAAAGCAAGAGCGTGCTTCTTGCATTAAAACTGAGTGTGTTGCATGGATGATAACTGTGCTGTGTGTTTCCCTTCAGAAATGGAGTTAAATCCCAGGCTCTGTGTCTTCCTACAAGCAAGATTTCCTTTCCGGCCAAAACCTTCACTTTTCAGCTCAAATGCAGATATGTCGTTCACGAAGCTCACATGTTTCTCGCTCTTAAATGATAAACATTGCATGTTAGAGGACCTGTGGTTTGTATCACTTTCAGAAGTAGAGTTGAACTAGATATGGTCCTTATGTGTAGGAACTCCATTCTTTTGTTCTGAACACACTCACGTTTCCTGCTGTATTAGAGATTCTAGAAAGCAAGAGCGTGCTTCCTGCTCTAAAGCAGAGTGTGTTTCATGGATGAGAACTGTGCTGTGTGTTTCCTTTCAGAAATGGAGTTAAATCCCAGGCTCTGTGTCTTCCTACAAGCAAGATTTCCTTTCACGTAAAAACAGTCAATTTCAGCTCAAATGCAGGTTCATCATTCATGAAGCTCACACGTTTCTCGCTCATAACTGAAAAGCATTGGATGTTAGAGGACCTGGGGTCTGTATCAGTTTCAGAAGCAAAGTTGAACTAGAAATAGTGGATATGTGTAGGAAACACCGTTCTTTTGTTCTGAGCACTCTCAAGTAGAATGCTGTATTAGTGACTCTAGAAAGCAAGAGCATGCTTCTTGCTCTAAAGGAAAGTGTGTTTCATGGATGAGAACTTGATGTGTGTTTCGCTTCAGAAATATAGTTAAATCCTAGGCTCTGTGTCTTCTTAACAGCAAGATTTAGTTTCAGGTAAACGCATTCACTTTTCAGCTCAAATGCGGCTACAATGTTCACGAAACTCACAGGTTTCTCGCTCTTAAGTGAAAAGCATTGGATGTTAGAGGACCGGTGGTTTGTATCTGTTTCAGAAGCAGAGATGAACTAGATATGCTACGTATGTGTAGGAAACACCGATCTTTTGTTCTGAGCACACTCAAGTTTCCTGCTGTATTAGATAATCTAGAAAGCAAGAGCGTGATTCTTGCTATAAAGCAGAGTGTGTTTCATGGATGAGGACTGTGCTGTGTTTTTCCCTTCAGAAATGGAGTTAAATAGCATTCTCTGTGTCTTCCTACAGGCAAGATTTGGTTTCAGGAAAATGCTTTCTCTTTTCAGCTCAAATGCAGTTACAACATTCAGGAGGCTCACAGGTTTCTCGCTCTTAATGATAAACATTGCATGTTAGAGGACCTGTGGTTCGTATCAGTTTCAGAAGCAGAGTTGAACTAGAAATGGTGGATATGTGTAGGAAACACCGTTCTTTTGTTCTGAGCACTCTCAAGTAAAATGCTGTATTAGTGACTCTAGAAAGCAAGAGCATGCTTCTTGCATTAAAACTGAGTGTGTTGCATGGATGATAACTGTGCTGTGTGTTTCCCTTCAGAAATGGAGTTAAATCCCAGGCTCTGTGTCTTCCTACAAGCAAGATTTCCTTTCCGGCCAAAACCTTCACTTTTCAGCTCAAATGCAGATATGTCGTTCACAAAGCTCACATGTTTCTCGCTCTTAAATGATAAACATTGCATGTTAGAGGACCTGTGGTTTGTATCACTTTCAGAAGTAGAGTTGAACTAGATATGGTCCTTATGTGTAGGAAGTCCGTTCTTTTGTTCTGAACACACTCACGTTTCCCGCTGTATTAGAGATTCTAGAAAGCAAGAGCGTGCTTCCTGCTCTAAAGCAGAGTGTGTTTCATGGATGAGAACTGTGCTGTGTGTTTCCTTTCAGAAATGGAGTTAAATCCCAGGCTCTGTGTCTTCCTACAAGCAAGATTTCCTTTCACGTAAAAACAGTCACTTTTCAGCTCAAATGCAGGTACGTCATTCACGAAGCTCACATGTTTCTCGCTCATAACTGAAAAGCATTGGATGTTAGAGGACCAGTGGTATGTATCAGTTTCAGAAGCAGAGTTGAACTAGAAATAGTGGATATGTTTAGGAAACACCGTTCTTTTGTTCTGAGCACTCTCAAGTAGAATGCTGTATTAGTGACTCTAGAAAGCAAGAGCATGCTTCTTGCTCTAAAGGAGAGTGTGTTTCATGGATGAGAACTGTGCTGTGTATTTCTCTTCAGAAATGGAGTTAAATCCCCGGTTCTGTGTCTTCCTACAAGCAAGATTTCCTTTAAGGTAAAAACAATCACTTTTCAGCTCAAATGCAACTACATCATTCACGAAGCTCACACGTTTCTGACTTCTAACTGAAAAGCATTGGATGTTAGAGCACCTGTGGTATGTATCAGTATCAGAAGCAGAGTTGAACTAGAAATGGTGGATGTGTGTAAGAAACACTGTTCTTTTGTTCTGAGCACTCTCATGTAGAATGCTGTATTAGTGACTCTAGAAAGCAATAGCGTGCTTCTTGCTCTAAAGCAGAGTGTGTTTCATGCATGAGAAGTGTGCTGTGTGTGTCGCTTCAGAAATATAGTTAAATCCCAGGCTCTGTGTCTTCTTACAAGCAAGATTTCGTTTAAGGTAAATACATTCTCTTTTCAGCTCAAAGGATGCAACATCCTTCACGAAGCTCACGTGTTTCTTACTCTTAAATGAAAAGCATTGCATGTTAGAGGACCTGTGGTTTGTATCAGTTTCAGAAGCAGAATAGAACTAGATATGGTGTGTAGGTGTAGGAAACACCGATCTTTTGTTCTGAGCACACTCAAGTTTCCTGCTGTATTAGAGACTCTAGAAAGCAAGAGCATGCTTCTTGCTATAAAGCGAGTGGGTTTCATGGATGAGAACTGTACTGTGTGTTTTCCTTCAGAAATGGAGTTAAATCGCAGGCTCTGTGTCTTTGTTCAATCAAGAATTCATTTCAAGTAAACGAAGTCACTTTTTAGTTCAAACGAAGCTCCATTGTTCCCGAAGCTCACAAGTTTCTCGCTCTTAACTGAAAATCATTGGATGTTAAAGAACCGTTGGTTTCTATCAGTTTAAGAAGCAGAGTTGAACTAGATATGGTCCTTATGTGTAGGAAACATCATTCAGTTGTTCTAAGCACACTCATGTTTCCTGCTGTATTGGAGAATCTAGAAAGCAAGAGCGTCCTTCTTGCCCTAAAGCAGAGTGTGTTTCATGGATGAGAACTGTGCTGTGTGTTTCCCTTCAGAAATGGAGTTAAATTCCAGGCTCTGTGTCTTCCTACAGGCAAGATTTCGTTTCAGGTAAACGCATTCACTTTTCAGCTCAAAGGAAGCTACATCTTTCACGAAGCTCATACGTTTCTAGCAATTAACTGAAAAGCATTGGATGTTAGAGTACCCGTGGTTTGTATCAGTTTCAGAAGCAGAGCTGAACTAGATATTGTCCATATGTGTAGGAATCTCCATTTTTTGGTGTAAGTACACTCACGTTTCCTGCTGTATAAGAGTATCTAGAAAGCAAGAACGAGCTTCTCGCTCTAATGCAGAGTGTGTTTCATGGATGAGAACTGTGCTGTGTGTTTGGCTTCAGAAATGGAGGTAAATCCCTGGCTCCTTGTCTTCCTACAAGCAAGACTTCCTTTCAGGTAAACACAGTCACTTTACAGCTCTAATGGTGCTACATCATTCACGAAGCTGACACGTTTATCGCTCTTAATTGAAAAGCATTGGATGTTAGAGGACTGGAGGTTTGTATCAGTTTCAGAAGCAGAGTTGAACTAGATATGGAGCGTATGTGAAGGAAACCCCGTTCTTTTGGTCTAAGTACACTCCCGTTTCCTGCGGTATTAGAGACTCTAGAAAGCAGGAGCGTGCTTCTTGCTCTAAAGCAGATTGTCTTTCATGGATGAGACCTGTGCTGTGTGTTTGCCTTCAGAAATGGAGTTAAATCCCAGAGTCTGTGTCTTCCTACAAGCAAGAATACGTTTCAGGTAAACGCAGTCACTTTTTAGTTCAAATGAAGCTACATCGTTCACGAGGCTCACACGTTTCTCATTCTGAACTGCAGAGCGTTGGTTGTTAGAGGACCCTTGTTTTCTATTAGTTTAAGAAGCATGGTTGAACTAGATATTGTCTGTATATGTAGGGAAACTGCGTTCTTTTTTTCTGAACATACTCACGTTTCCTGCTGTATTAGAGAGTCCAGAAAGCAAGAGCGTGCTTCTTGCTCTAAAGCAGAGTGTGTTTCATTGATGAGAACTGTGCTGTGTGTTTCACTTTCGAAATGGATTTAAATCCCAGGCTCTGTGTCTTCCTACAAGCAAGACTTCCTTTCTGGTAAACGCATTCACTTTTCAGCACAAAGGAAGCTACATCGTTCACGAAGCTCACACGTTTCTCGCTCTTAACTGAAAAGCATTGGATTTTAGAGGACCCGTGGTTTGTATCAATTTCAGAAGCAGAGTTGAACTAGCTATGGTCCATATGTGTAGGAAACCCCATTCTTTCAGTCTAAGTACACTCACGTTTCCTGCTGTATTAGAGAATCTAGAAAGCAAGAGCGGGCTTCTTGCTCTAAAGCAGAGTGTGTTTTATGGACGAGAACTGTGCTGTGTGTTTGCCTTCAGAAATGGAGTTAAATCCCAGGCTCTGTGTCTTCCTACATGCAAGACTTCATTTCAGGTAATCACAGTCACTTTTCAGCTCAATTGAAGCCACATCGTTTACTAAGCTCACACGTTTCTCGCTCTTAACTGAAAACTATTGGATGTCAGAGGACCCGTGGTTTGTATCAGTTTCAGAAGCAGAGTTGAACTAGATATGGTGCATATGTGAAGGAAACACCGTTTGTTTGTTCTGAGCACACTCAAGTTTCCTGCTGTATTTGAGACTCAAGAAAGCAAGAGTGTGCTTTTTTGCTATAATGCAGAGTGTGTTTCATGGATGAGAACTGTACTGTGTGTTCTCCTTCATAAATGGAGTTAAATCCCAGGTTCTGTGTCTTCCTACAAGGAAGATTTCATTTCAGGTAAACGAGTCACTTTTTAGGTCAAACGAAGCCACATCGTTCACGCAGCTCAAAGGTTTCTCTCTCATAACTGCAGAGCATTGGATGTTAGTGGACCGGTGGTTTCTATTAGTTTCAGAAGCATGGTTGAACTAGATATTGTCTGTATGTGTAGGAAAAGTCCGTTCTTTTGTTCTGAACACACTCACTTTTCCTGCTATAGTAGAGACTCTAGAAAGCAAGAGCGTGCTGCTTGCTCTAAAGCAGAATGTGTTTCATGGATGAGAACTTTGCTGTGTGTTTCCCTTCAGAAATGTAGTTAAATCCAAGGCCCTGTGTCTTCCTACAAGCAAGACTTCCTTTCAGGTAAACACAGTCAATTTTCAGCTCAAATGCAGGTACATCGTTCACGAAGCTCAAAACTTTCTCGCTCTTAACTGAAAAGCATTGGTTGTTAGAGGACCTGTGGTTTGTATCACTTTCAGAAGCAGAGTTTAACTAGATATGGTCCTTATGTGTAGGAACTCTGTTCTTTTGTTCTGAACACACTCACGATTCCTGCTGTATTAGAGACTCTAGAAAGCAAGAGCGTGCTTCCTGCTCTAAAGCAGAGTGTGTTTCTTGGTTGGGAACTGTGCTGTGTGTTTCCTTTCAGAAATGGAGTTAAATCCCAGGCACTGTGTCTTCCTACAAGCAAGATTTCCTTTCAGGTAAATACAGTAAATTTTCAGCCTAAATGCAGGGACATCGTTCACGAAGCTCACACGTTTCTTGCTCTTAACTGAAAAGCATTGGATGTTATAGGACCTGTCATTTGTATCAGTTTCAGAAGCAGAGTTGAACTAGATATGGTCCATATGTGTAGGAAACCCCTTCTTTTGGTCTAAGTACACTCACATTTCCTGCTGTATTAGAGACTCTAGAAAGCAAGAGCCTGCCTCTTCCTCTAAAGCAGTTAGATTTCATGGATGAGAACTGTGCTGTGTGTTTGCCTTCAGAAATGGATTTAAATCCCAGGCTCTGTGTCTTCCTATGAGCAAGACTTCCTTTCAGGTAAAAGAATTCGCTTTTCAGCTGAAATGAAGCTACATTGTTCACCTAGCTCACACGTTTCTCGCTCTTAAGTGAAAAGCATTGGGTCTTAGAGGACCGGTGGTTCATATCAGTTATAGAAGCAGAGTTGTACTAGATATGCTACGTTTGTGTAGGAAACCCCATTATTTTGGTCTCAGTACACTCTTGTTTCCTGCTTATGAGAGACTCTAGAAAGAAAGAGCATGCTTTTTGCTCTAAAGCAGAGTGTGTTTCATGGATGACAACTGGGCTGTGTGTTTGCCTTCAGAAATGGAGTTAAATCCCAGGCTCTGTGTCTTCTTACAAGCAAGACTTCGTTTCAGGTAAACGCAGACAATTTTCAGCTCAAAGGAATATACATTGTTCACGAAGCTCACAAGTTTCTCGATCTTAACTGAAAAGCATTGGATTTTAGAGGACCGGTGGTTTCTATCAGTTTCAGAAGCAGAGTTGACATAGATATAGTCCCTATGCATAGGAAACACCGTTCTTTTGTTCTGAACTCACTCAAGTTTCCTGCTGTATTAGAGACTCCAGAAAGGAAGAGCGTGCTTCTTGCTCTAAAGCAGAATGTGTTTCATGGATGACAACTGGGCTGTGTGTGTCCCTTCAGAAATGGAGTTAAATCCCAGGCTATGTGTCTTCCTACATGCAAGACTTCATTTCAGGTAAACGCAGTCAATTTTCAGCTCAAAGGAAGCAACATCTTACACGAAGTTCACACATTTCTCACTCTTAACTGAAAAGCATAGGATGGTAGATTACCTGTGGTTTGTATCAGTCTCAGAAGCTTAGCTGATCTAGAAATGGTCCATATGTATAGGAAACACCGTTCTTTTGGTCTGAGCACTCTCACGTAGAATGACATATTAGAGATTCAAGAAAGCAAGAAAGTGCTTCTTGCTCTAAAGCAGAGTGTGTTTCATGAATGAGAACTGTGCTGTGTGTTTGCCTTCAGAAATGGAGTTAAATCCCAGGCTCTGTGTCTTCCTACAAGGAAGAATTCGTTTCAGGTGAACACAGTCACTTTACAGCTCTAATGCAGCTACATCATTCACGAAGCTGACACGTTTATCGCTCTTAATTGAAAAGCATTGGATGTTAGAGGACTGGAGGTTTGTATCAGTTTCAGAAGCAGAGTTGAACTAGATATGGAGCGTATGTGAAGGAAACCCCGTTCTTTTGGTCTAAGTACACTCCCGATTCCTGCGATATTAGAGACTCTAGAAAGCAAGAGCGTGCTTCTTGCTCTAAAGCAGAGTGTCTTTCATGGATGAGACCTGTGCTGTGTGTTTGCCTTCAGAAATGGAGTTAAATCCCAGAGTCTGTGTCTTCCTACAAGCAAGAATACGTTTCAGGTAAACGCAGTCACTTTTTAGTTCAAATGAAGCTACATCGTTCACGAGGCTCACACATTTCTCGTTCTGAACTGCAGAGCGTTGGTTGTTAGAGGACCCTTGTTTTCTATTAGTTTAAGAAGCATGGTTGAACTAGATATTGTCTGTATATGTAGGGAATCTGCGTTCTTTTTTTCTGAACACACTCACGTTTCCTGCTGTATTAGAGAGTCCAGAAAGCAAGAGCGTGCTTCTTGCTCTAAAGCAGAGTGTGTTTCATTGATGAGAACTGTGCTGTGTGTTTCACTTTCAAAATGGATTTAAATCCCAGGCTCTGTGTCTTCCTACAAGCAAGACTTCCTTTCTGGTAAACGCATTCACTTTTCCTAACAAGGGAAGCTACATCGTTCACGAAGCTCACACGTTTCTTGCTCTTAAATGAAAAGCATTGGATTTTAGAGGACCCGTGGTTTGTATCAATTTCAGGAGCAGAGTTGAACTAACTATGGTCCATATGTGTAGGAAACCCCATTCTTTCAGTCTAAGTACACTCACGTTTCCTGCTGTATTAGAGAATCTAGAAAGCAAGAGCGTGCTTCTTGCTCTAAAGCAGAGTGTGTTTTATGGATGAGAACTGTGCTGTTTGTTTGCCTTCAGAAATGGAGTTAAATCCCAGGCTCTGTGTCTTCCTACATGCAAGACTTCATTTCAGGTAATCACAGTCACTTTTCAGCTCAATTGAAGCCACATCGTTTACTAAGCTCACACGTTTCTTGCTCTTGACTGAAAACCATTGGATGTCAGAGGACCAGTGGTTTGTATCAGTTTCAGAAGCAGAGTTGAACTAGATATGGTGCATATGTGAAGGAAACACCGTTCGTTTGTTCTGAGCACACTCAAGTTTCCTGCTGTATTAGAGACTCAAGAAAGCAAGAGTGTGCTTTTTGCTATAATGCAGAGTGTGTTTCATGGATGAGAACTGTACTGTGTGTTCTCCTTCTTAAATGGAGTTAAATCCCAGGTTCTGTGTCTTCCTACAAGCAAGATTTCATTTCAGGTAAACGAGTCACTTTTTAGGTCAAAAGAAGCAACATCGTTCACACAGCTCAAAGGTTTCTCTCTCATAACTGCAGAGCATTGGATGTTAGAGGACCGGTGGTTTCTATTAGTTTCAGAAGCCTGGTTGAACTAGATATTGTCTGTATGTGTAGGTAAGTCCGTTCTTTTGTTCTGAACACACACACTTTTCCTGCTATAGTAGAGACTCTAGAAAGCAAGAGCGTGCTGCTTGCTCTAAAGCAGAATGTGTTTCATGGATGAGAACTTTGCTGTGTGTTTCCCTTCAGAAATGGAGTTAAATCCCAGGCTATGTGTCTTCCTACAAGCAAGACTTCCTTTCAGGTAAACGCATTCACTTTTCAGCTCAAAGGATGCTACTTCGTTCACAAAGCTCACACTTTCCTCGCTCTTAACTAAAAAGCATTGGATGTTAGAGGACCCCTGATTTCTATCAGTTTCAGAAGCAGAGTTGAACTAACTATGGTCCATATGTGTAGGAAACCCCGTTCTTTTGGTCTAAGTACACTCACGTTTCCTGCTGTATTAGAGACTCTAGAAAGCAAGAGCGTGCCTCTTTCTCTAAAGCAGTTAGATTTCATGGATGAGAACTGTGCTGTGTGTTTGCCTGCAGAAATGTAGTTAAATCCCAGGCCCTGTGTCTTCCTACAAGCAAGACTTCCTTTCAGGTAAACACAGTCACTTTTCAGCTCAAATGCAGGTACATCGTTCACTAAGCTCACAACTTTCTCGCTCTTAACTGAAAAGCATTGGTTGTTAGAGGACCTGTGGTTTGTATCACTTTCAGAAGCAGAGTTTAACTAGATATGGTCCTTATGTGTAGGAACTCTGTTCGTTTGTTCTGAACACACTCACGTTTCCTGCTGTATTAGAGATTCTAGAAAGCAAGAGCGTGCTTCCTGCTCTAATGCAGAGTGTGTTTCTTGGTTGAGAACTGTGCTGTGTGTTTCCTTTCAGAAATGGAGTTAAATCCCAGGCACTGTGTCTTCCTACAAGCAAGATTTCCTTTCAGGTAAATACAGTAACTTTTCAGCCTAAATGCAGGGACATTGTTCACGAAGCTCACACGTTTCTTGCTCTTAACTGAAAAGCATTGGATGTTATAGGACCTGTTATTTGTATCAGTTTCAGAAGCAGAGTTGAACTAGATATGGTCCATATGTGTAGGAAACCCCTTCTTTCGGTCTAAGTACACTCACATTTCCTGCTGTATTAGAGACTCAAGAAAGAAAGAGCCAGCCTCTTCCTCTAAAGCAGTTAGATTTCATGGATGAGAACTGTGCTGTGTGTTTGCCTTCAGAAATGGATTTAAATCCCAGGCTCTGTGTCTTCCTATGAGCAAGACTTCCTTTCTGGTAAAAGAATTCGCTTTTCAGCTGAAATGCAGCTACATCATTCACGAAGCTCACACGTTTCTTGCTCTTAATTGAAAGGCATTGGATGTTAGAAGACCCGTGGTTTGTATCAGTTTCAGAAGCAGAGTTGAACTACATATGGTCCGTATGTGTAGGAAATCCCATTTACTTTGTCTCAGTACACTCCCGATCCCTGCTGTATTAGAGATTCTAGAAAGCAAGAGCGTGCTTCTTGCTCTAAAGCAGACTGTGTTTCATAGATGAGAACTATGCTGTGTGTTTTCCTTCATAAATGGAGTTAAATACCAGGCTCTGTGTCTTCTTACAAGCAAGACTTCCTTTCAGGTTAACGCAGACTCTTTTCAACTCAAATGAGGCTACATTGTTCACCCAGCTCACACGTTGCTCGTTCTTAACTGAAAAGCATTGGATGTTAGAGGACCCGTGGTTTGTATAAGTTTCAGAAGCAGAGTTGAATTAGATATGGTCCGTATGTGTAGGAAAACTCTGTTCTTTTGTTCTGAACACACTCATGTTTCCTGCTGTATTGGAGAATCCAGAAAGCCAGAGCGTGCTACTTGCTCTAAAGCAGAGTGTGTTTCATGGATGACAACTGTACTGTGTGTTTCCCTGCAGAAATGGAGTTAAATCCCAGGCTCTCTGTCTTCGTACAAGCAAGAATTCGTTTCTGTTAAACGTAGTCAATTTTTAGTTCAAACGAAGCAATATCATTCAGTAGGCTCACACGTTTCTCGCTCTTAAGTGAAAAGCATTGGATGTTAGAGGACCGGTGGTTTGGATCAGTTTCAGAACCAGAGTTGAACTAGACATGGTCCGTATGTGTAGGAAGCACCTTTCATTTGTTGTAAGCACACTCACATTTCCTGCTGTATTGAGTATTTAGAAAGCAAGAGCGTCCTTCTTGCTCTAAAGCAGAGTGTGTTTCATTGATGATAACTATGCTGTGTGTTTCCCTTCAGAAATGGAGTTAAATCCCAGGATCTTTGTCTTCCCACAAGCAAGACTTCGATTCAGGTAAACACCATCACATTTCAGCACAAATGAAGCTACATCGTTCACGAAGCACACACATTTCTCGGTCTTAACTGAAAAGCATGGGATGATAGAGGACCTGTGGTTTGTATCAGTTTCAGAAGCAGAGATGAACTAGAAATGGTCCATATGTGTACGAAACACCGTTCTTTTGTTCTGAGCACACTCATGTTTCCTGCTGTGTTAGAGACTCTAGAGAGCAAGAGCGTGCTTCTTGCTATAAAGTAGAGTGTGTTTCATGGATGACAACTGTACTGTGTGTTTTCCTTCAGAAATGGAGTTAAATCCCAGGCTCTGTGTCTTCTTACAAGCAAGAATTCGTTTCAGGTAAATTCAGTCACTTTTTAGTTCAAACGAAGCTACATTATTCCCAGAGCTCACGCGTTTCTCGCTCTTAACTAAAAAGCATTGGTTGTTAGTGGAACTGTAGTTTGTATCAGTTTCAGAAGCAGAGTTGAACTATAAATGATCCATATGTGTAGGAAACACCATTCTTTTCTTCTGAGCACACTCACGTAGAATGCTGTTTTAGAGACTCTAGAAAGCAAGAGCATGCTTCGTGCTCTAAAGCAGAGTGTGTTTCATGGATGAGAACTGTGCTGTGTGGTTCGGTTCAGAAATGGAGTTAAATCCCAGGCTCTGTGTCTTCCTACAAGCAAGACTTCTTTTCACATAAACACAGTCACTTTTCAGCTCAAAGGAAAATACTCGTTCATGAAGCTCGCACGTTTCTTGTTCTTAACTGCAAAGCATTGGATGTTATAGGACCTGTGGTTTTTATCAGTTTCAGAAGCAGAATTGAACTAGATATGGTGTGTATGTGTAGGAAACAGTGTTCTTTTGTTCTGAGCACAATCAAGTTTCCTGCTTTATTAGAGAATCTAGAAAGCAAGAGCGTGCATCTTGCTATAAAACAGCGTGTGTTTCATGGATGAGAACTGTACTGTGTGTTTTCCTTCAGAAATGGAGTTAAATCCCAGTTTCTGTGTCTTCCTACAAGCAAGACTTCTTTTCAGGTAAAAAGTCCCAATTTTTTAGCTCAAATGCAGCAACATTGTTCACGAAGCTTACAAGTTTCTTGCTCTTAACTGAAAAGCATTGGATGTTAGAGGACCGATGGTTTGTATCAGTTTCAGAAGCAGAGTTGAACTACATATGGTCCCCATATGTAGGAAAACTCCGATCTTTTGTTCTGAACACACTCACGTTTTCTGCTATATTAGAGACTCCAGAAAGCAAGAGCATGCTTCTTGCTCTAATGCATAGTGTGTTTCATGGATGAGGACTGTGCTGTGTTTTTCCTTTCAGAAATGGAGTTAAATACATGCTCTGTGTCTTCCTACAGGCAAGATTTGGTTTCAGGAAAATGCTTTCTCTTTTCAGCTCAAATGCAGCTACAACGTTCAGGAAGCTCACAGGTTTCTCGCTCTTAAATGATAAACATTGCATGTTAGAGGACCTGTGGTTCGTATCAGTTTCAGAAGCAGAGTTGAACTAGAAATGGTGGATATGTGTAGGAAACACCGTTCTTTTGTTCTGAGCACTCTCAAGTAGAATGCTCTATTAGTGACTCTAGAAAGCAAGAGCGTGCTTCTTGCATTAAAGCTTAGTGTGTTTCATGGATGATAACTGTGCTGTGTGTTTCCCTTCAGAAATGGAGGAAAATCCCAGGCTCTGTGTCTTCCTACAAGCAAGATTTCCTTTCCGGCCAAAACCTTCACTTTTCAGCTCAAATGAGGCTACAATGTTCACGAAGCTCACAGGTTTCTCGCTCTTAAATGAAAAGCATTGGATGTTAGAGGACCCGTGGTTTGTATCAGTTTCAGAAGCGGAGATGAGCCAGATATGCTACGTATGTGTACGAAACCCCATTCTTTTGGTCTCAGTACAATCTTCTTTCCTGCTCTATGAGAATCTCTAGAAAGCAAGAGAATTGTTTTTGCTCTAAAGCAGAGTGTGTTTCATGGATGAGAACTGTGCTGTGTGTTTGCCTTCAGAAATGGAGATAAATCCCAGGCACTGTGTCTTCCTCCAAGCAAGACTTTGTTTCAGGTAAACACAGTCAATTTTCAGTTCAAAGGAAGATACTTCGTTCATGAAGCTCTCACGTTTCTTGTCCTTAACTGCAAAGCATTGGATGTTATAGGACCTGTGGTTTGTATCAGTTTCTGAAGCAGAGTTGAACTAGATATGGTCCATATGTGTAGGAAACCCCTTCTTTTGGTCTAAGTACACTCACGTTTCCTGCTGTATTAGAGACTCTAGAAAGCAAGAGCGTGCTTGTTGCTCTAAAGCAGAGTTTGTTGCATGGATGAGAACTGTGCTGTGTGTTTCCCTCAGAAAATGAGTTAAATCCCAGGCTCTGTGTGTTCCTACAAGCAAGACTTCATTTCATGTAAACGCAGACACTTTTCTGCTCAAATGAAGCCACATCATTCAAGAAGCTCACACGTATCTAGCTCTTAACTGAAAAGCATTGGATGTTAGAGGACCGGTGGTTTCTATCAGTTTCAGAAGAAGAGTTGAACTAGATATGGTCCGTATGTGTAGGAAAACTACGTTCTTTTGTTCTAAAAACACTTACGTTTCCTGCTGTATTAGAGACTCAAGAAAGCAAGAGCGTGCTTCTTACTCTAAAGGATAGTCTGTTTCATGGTTGAGAACTTGCTGTGTGTTTCGCTTCAGAAATATAGTTAAATCACAGGTTATGTGTCTTCTTACAAGCAAGATTTGGTTTCAGGTAAACACATTCACTTTTCAGCTCAAATGCGGCTACAAAGTTCACAAGGCTCACAGGATTCTTGCTCTTAAATGGAAAGCATTGGATGTTTGAGGACCGGTGGTTTGTATCAGTTTCAGAAGCAGAGTTGAACTAGATATGCTACGTATGTGTAGGAAACCCCATTCTTTTGGTCTCAGTACAATCTTCTTTCCTGCTCTATGAGAGACTCTAGAAGGCAAGAGCATGCTTTTTTGCTCTAAAGCAGAGTTTGTTTCATGGATGATAACTGTGCTGTGTGGTTCGGTTCAGAATTGGAGTTAAATCCCAGGCTCTGTGTCTTCCTACAAGCAAGACTTCGTTTCACGTAAACACAGTCACTTTTCAGCTCAAAGGAAGATACTTCGTTCATGAAGCTCACACGTTTCTTGTCCTTAACTGCAAAGCATTGGATGTTATAGGACCTGTGGTTTGTATCAGTTTCAGAAGAAGAATTGAACTAGATATGGTGTGTATGTGTAGGAAACAGCATTCTTTTGTTCTGAGCACACTCAAGTTTCCTGCTGTATTAGAGAATCTAGAAAGCAAGAGCGTGCTTCCTGCTATAAAACAGAGTGTGTTTCATGGATGAGAACTGTACTGTGTGTTTCCCTTCAGAAATGGAGGTAAATCCCTGGCTCCTTGTCTTCCTACAACAAAGACTTCCTTTCAGGTAAACACAGTCACTTTTCAGCTCAAAGGAAGGTACATCGTTCATGAAGCTCACACATTTCTCGCTCTTAACTGAAAAGCATTGTATGTTAGAGGACCGATGGTTTGTATCAGTTTCAGAAGCAGAGTTGAACTAGATATGGTCCGCATGTGTAGGAAAATTCCGTTCTTTTGTTCTGAACACACGTTTCCTGCTATATTAGAGACTCCAGAAAGCAAGAGCATGCTTCTTGCTCTAAAGCATAGTGTGTTTCATGAATGAGAACTGTGCTGTGTGTTTCCCTTGGGAAATGGAGTTAAATAGAAGGCTCTGTGTCTTCCTACAGGCCAGATTTCATTTCAGGAATACGCTGTCACTTTTCAGCTCAAATGCAGCTACAACGTTCAGGAAGCTCACAGGTGTCTCGCTCTTAAATGATAAACTTTGCATGTTAGAGGACCGGTGGTTCGTATCAGTTTCAGAAGCAGAGTTGAACTAGAAATGTTGGATATGTGTAGGAAGCACCGTTCTTTGTTCTGAGCACTCTCAAGTAGAATGCTGTATTAGTGACTCTAGAAAACAAGAGCGTGCTTATTGCATTAAAGCAGAGTGTGTTTCATGGATGATAACTGTGCTGTGTGTTTCCCTTCAGAAATGGAGTTAAATCCCAGGCTCTGTGCCTGCCTAGATGCAAGATTTCATTTCAGGTAAACGCATTCACTCTTCAGCTCAAAGGAAGCTACATCTTTCACAAAGCTCACACGTTTCTCCCTCTTACCTGAAAAGCATTGGATGTTAGAGTGCCCGTGGTTTGTATCACTTTTAGAAGCAGAGTTGAACTAGATATGGTCCATATGTGTAGGAATCTCTGTTTTTTGGTAGAAGTACACTCACCTTTCCTGCTGTATTAGAGACTCTAGAAAGCAAGTGTGTGCTTCTGGCTCTAAAGCAGTGTTTGTTTCATGGATGAGAGCAGTCCTGTGTATTTCGATTCAGACATGGAGGGAAATCCCAGGTTCAGTGACTTCCTACAAGAAGCCTTCATTTCAGGTAAACACATTAACTTTTCAGCTCAAATGAAACTACATCGTTCATCTAGCTCACACGTTTCTCACTCTTAAGTGAAAAGTATTGGATGTTAGAGGACCGGTGATTTGTATCAGTTTCAGAAGTATTGTTGAACTAGATATGGTCCATATGTGTAGGAATCCCCGCTCTTTTGTTTTCAGTACAATCCCGTTTTCTGCTGAATGAGAGACTCTAGAAAGCAAGAGCGTGCTTCTTGCTCTAAAGCAGAGTGTGTTTCATGGATGAGAACTGTGCTGTATGTTTGCCTTCAGAAATGGAGTTAAATCCCAGGGTCTGTGTCTTCCTACAAGCAAGACTTCATTTCAGGTAAACACAGTCACTTTTAAGCTCAAATGAAGCTACATCTTTCATGAAGGTCACACTTTTCTTGCTCTTAACTGAAAAGCATTGCATCTTATAGGACCTGTGGCTGTTATCAGTTTCAGAAGCAGAATTGAACTAGATATGGTGTGTATGTGTAGGAAACACCGTTCTTTTGTTCTGAGCACACTCAAGTTTCCTGCAGAATTGGAGAATCTAGAAAGCAACTGCGTCCCTTTTTCTCTAAAGCAGAGTGTGTTTCATGAATGAGAACTGTGCTGTGAGTTTCCCTTCAGAAATGGAGTTAAATCCCAGGCTCTGTGTCTTCCTACAAGCAAGACTTCCTTTCAGTTAAACACATTCAATTTTCAGTTCTAAAAATGCTACATGGTTCACAAAGCTCACACGTTTCTCGCTGTAAACTGAAAAGCATTGGATGTTGGAGTACCTGTGGTTTATATCAGTTTCATAAGCAGAGTTGAACTAGCTATGGTCCATATGTGTAGGAATCCCCATTCTTTCAGTCTAAGTACACTCACGTTTCCTGCTGTATTAGAGAATCTAGAAAGCAAGAGCGTGCTTCTTGCTCTAAAGCAGAGTGTGTTTTATGGATGAGAACTGTGTTGTGTGTTTGCCTTCAGTAATGGAGTTAAATCCCAGGCTCTGTGTCTTCCTACATGCAAGACTTCATTTCAGGTAATCACAGTCACTTTTCAGCTCAATTGAAGCCTCATTGTTTACTAAGCTCACACGTTTCTCGCTCTTAACTGAAAACCATTGGATGTCAGAGGACCCGTGGTTTGTATCAGTTTCAGAAGCAGAGTTGAACTAGATATGGTGCATATGTGAAGGAAACACCGTTCGTTTGTTCTGAGCACACTCAAGTTTCCTGCTGTATTAGAGACTCAAGAAAGCAAGAGTGTGCTTTTTGCTGTAATGCAGAGTGTGTTTCATGGATGAGAACTGTACTGTGTGTTCTCCTTCATAAATGGAGTTAAATCCCAGGTTCTGTGTCTTCCTACAAGCAAGATTTCATTTCAGGTAAACGAGTAACTTTTTAGGTCAAACGAAGCAACATCGTTCACGCAGCTCAAAGGTTTCTCTCTCATAACTGCAGAGCATTGGATGTTAGAGGACCGGTGGTTTCTATTAGTTTCAGAAGCATGGTTGAACTAGATATTGTCTGTATGTGTAGGAAAAGTCCGTTCTTTTGTTCTGAACACACTCACTTGTCCTGCTATAGTAGAGACTCTAGAAAGCAAGAGCGTGCTGCTTGCTCTAAAGCAGAATGTGTTTCATGGATGAGAACTTTGCTGTGTGTTTCCCTTCAGAAATGGAGTTAAATCCCAGGCTATGTGTCTTCCTACAAGCAAGACTTCCTTTCAAGTAAACATAGTCACTTTTCAGCTCAAATGCAGGTACATTGTTCACGAAGCTCACAACTTTCTCGCTCTTAACTGAAAAGCATTGGTTGTTAGAGGACCTGTGGTTTGTTTCACTTTCAGAAGCAGAGTTTAACTAGATATGGTCCATATGTGTAGGAAAGCCCTTCTTTTGGTCTAAGTACACTCACGTTTCCTGCTGTATTAGAGACTCTAGAAAGCAAGGGCGTGTTTACTAGTCTGAAGCAGAGTGTGTTTCATGTATGAGAACTGTGCTGTGTGTTTCCCTTCAGAAATGGAGTTAAATCCCAGGCTCTGTGTCTTCCTACAAGCAAGATTTTCTTTCAGGTTAAAACAGTCACTTTTCAGCTCAAATGCAGCTACATCATTCACGATGCTCACACGTTTCTGACTCCTAACTGAAAAGCATTGCATGTTAGAGAACCTGTGGTATGTATCAGTTTCAGAAGCAGAGTTGAACTACAAATGGTGGATATGTGTAAGAAACACCGTTCTTTTGTTCTGAGAACTCTCATGTAGAATGCTGTATTAGTGACTCTTGAAAGCAAGAGCGTGCTTATTGCATTAAAGCAGACTGTGTTTCATGGATGATAACTGTGCTGTGTGTTACCCTTCAGAAATGGGGGAAAATCCCAGGCTCTGTGTCTTCCTACAAGCAAGATTTCCTTTCAGACAAAAACATTCACTTTTCAGCTCAAATGCAGATACATCGTTCACGAAGCTCACACGTTTCTCGCTCTTAATTGAAAAGCATTGGTTGTTAGAGGACTTGTGGTTTGTATCACTTTCAGAAGCAGAGTTGAACTAGGTATGGTCCTTATGTGTAGGAACTCCGTTCTTTTGTTCTGAACACACTCACGTTTCCTGCTGTATTGGAGACTCTAGAGAGCAAGTGTGTGCTTCCTGCTCTAAAGCAGAGTGTGTTTTATGGATGAGAACTGTGCTGTGTGTTTCAGTTCAGAAATGGCGTTAAATCCCAGGCTCTGTGTGTTCCTACAAGCACGATTTCCTTTCAGGTAAAAACAGTCACTTTTCAGCTCAAATGCACGTACATCGTTCACGAAGCCCACACGTTTCTAGCTCATAAATAAACAGCATTGGATGTTAGAGGACCTGGGGTTTGTATCAGTTTCAGAAGCAGAGTTGAACTAGAAATAGTGGATATGTGTAGGAAACACCGTTCTTTTGTTCTGAGCACTCTCATGTAGAATGCTGTATTAGTGACTCTAGAAAGCAAGAGCGTGCTTCTTGCTCTTAAGGAGAGTGTGTTTCATGGATGAGAAGTTGCTGTGTGTTTCGCTTCAGAATTATAGTTAAATCGCAGGATCTGTGTCTTCTTACAAGCAAGATTCCTTTTCAGGTAAACGCACTCACATTTCAGCTCAAATGCGGCTACAACGTTCACGAAGCTCACAGGTTTCACGCTCTTAAATGAAAAGCATTTGATTTTAGAGGACCGGTGGTTTGTATCAGTTTCAGAACCAGAGATGAACTAGATATGCTATGTATGTGTAGGAAACCCCATTCTTTTGGTCTCAGAACAATCTTCTTTCCTGCTCTATGAGAGACTCTATAAAGCAAGAGCATGCTTTTTGCTATAAAGCAGAGTGTGTTTCATGGATGTGAACTTTGCTGTGTGTTTGCCTACAGAAATGGAGTTAAATCCCAGGCACTGTGTCTTCCTACAAGCAAAACTTCCTTTCAGTTAAACACAGTCACTTTTCAGCTCAAAGGAAGCTACATAGTTCACGAAGCTCACACGTTTCTTGCTCTTAACTGAAAAGCATTGGATGTTATAGGACCTGTCGTTTGTATCAGTTTCAGAAGCAGAGTTGAACTAGATATGGTCCATATATGTAGGAAACCCCTTCTTTTGGTCTAAGTACACTCACGTTTCCTGCTGTATTAGAGACTCTAGAAAGCAAGAGTGTGTTTCCTAGTCTGAAGCAGAGTGTGTTTCATGGATGAGAACTGTGCTGTGTGTTTCCCTTCAGAAATGGAGTTAAATCCCAGGCTCTGTGTCTTCTTACAAGCAAGATTTCCTTTCAGGTAAAAAGAGTCACTTTTCAGCTCAAATGCAGCTACATCATTCAGGAAGCTCACACGTTTCTGACTCCTAACTGAAAAGCATTGCATGTAGGAGGACCTGTGGTATGTATCAGGTTCAGAACCAGAGTCGACTAGAAATGGTGGATATGTGTAGGAAACACCGTTCTTTTGTTCTGAGAACTGTCAAGTAGAATGCTGTTTTAGTGAATCTAGAAAGCAAGAGCGTGCTTCTTGCATTAAAGCAGACTGTGTTTCATGGATGATAACTGTGCTGTGTGTTTCCCTTCAGTAATGGGGGAAAATCCCAGGCTCTGTGTCTTCCTACAAGCAAGATTTCCTTTCAGACAAAAACATTCACTTTTCAGCTCAAATGCAGATACATCGTTCACGAAGCTCACACGTTTCTCGCTCTTAATTGAAAAGCATTGGTTGTTAGAGGACTTGTGGTTTGTATCACTTTCAGAAGCAGAGTTGAACTAGGTATGGTCCTTATGTGTAGGAACTCCGTTCTTTTGTTCTGAACACACTCACGTTTCCTGCTGTATTGGAGACTCTAGAGAGCAAGTGTGTGCTTCCTGCTCTAAAGCAGAGTGTGTTTTATGGATGAGAACTGTGCTGTGTGTTTCAGTTCAGAAATGGCGTTAAATCCCAGGCTCTGTGTGTTCCTACAAGCACGATTTCCTTTCAGGTAAAAACAGTCACTTTTCAGCTCAAATGCACGTACATCGTTCACGAAGCCCACACGTTTCTAGCTCATAAATAAACAGCATTGGATGTTAGAGGACCTGGGGTTTGTATCAGTTTCAGAAGCAGAGTTGAACTAGAAATAGTGGATATGTGTAGGAAACACCGTTCTTTTGTTCTGAGCACTCTCATGTAGAATGCTGTATTAGTGACTCTAGAAAGCAAGAGCGTGCTTCTTGCTCTAAAGGTGAGTGTGTTTCATGGATGAGAAGTTGCTGTGTGTTTCGCTTCAGAATTATAGTTAAATCGCAGGATCTGTGTCTTCTTACAAGCAAGATTCCTTTTCAGGTAAACGCACTCACATTTCAGCTCAAATGCGGCTACAACGTTCACGAAGCTCACAGGTTTCACGCTCTTAAATGAAAAGCATTTGATTTTAGAGGACCGGTGGTTTGTATCAGTTTCAGAACCAGAGATGAACTAGATATGCTATGTATGTGTAGGAAACCCCATTCTTTTGGTCTCAGAACAATCTTCTTTCCTGCTCTATGAGAGACTCTATAAAGCAAGAGCATGCTTTTTGCTATAAAGCAGAGTGTGTTTCATGGATGTGAACTTTGCTGTGTGTTTGCCTACAGAAATGGAGTTAAATCCCAGGCACTGTGTCTTCCTACAAGCAAAACTTCCTTTCAGTTAAACACAGTCACTTTTCAGCTCAAAGGAAGCTACATAGTTCACGAAGCTCACACGTTTCTTGCTCTTAACTGAAAAGCATTGGATGTTAGAGGACCTGTCGTTTGTATCAGTTTCAGAAGCAGAGTTGAACTAGATATGGTCCATATATGTAGGAAACCCCTTCTTTTGGTCTAAGTACACTCACGTTTCCTGCTGTATTAGAGACTCTAGAAAGCAAGAGTGTGTTTCCTAGTCTGAAGCAGAGTGTGTTTCATGGATGAGAACTGTGCTGTGTGTTTCCCTTCAGAAATGGAGTTAAATCCCAGGCTCTGTGTCTTCTTACAAGCAAGATTTCCTTTCAGGTAAAAAGAGTCACTTTTCAGCTCAAATGCAGCTACATCATTCAGGAAGCTCACACGTTTCTGACTCCTAACTGAAAAGCATTGCATGTAGGAGGACCTGTGGTATGTATCAGGTTCAGAACCAGAGTCGACTAGAAATGGTGGATATGTGTAGGAAACACCGTTCTTTTGTTCTGAGAACTGTCAAGTAGAATGCTGTTTTAGTGAATCTAGAAAGCAAGAGCGTGCTTCTTGCATTAAAGCAGACTGTGTTTCATGGATGATAACTGTGCTGTGTGTTTCCCTTCAGTAATGGGGGAAAATCCCAGGCTCTGTGTCTTCCTTCAAGCAAGATTTCCTTTCAGACAAAAACATTCACTTTTCAGCTCAAATGTAGATACATCGTCAACGAAGCTCACATGTTTCTCGCTCTTAATTGAAAAGCATTGGTTTTTAGAGGACTTGTGGTTTGTATCACTTTCAGAAACAGAGTTGAACTAGGTATGGTCCTTATGTGTAGGAACTCCGTTCTTTTGTACTGAACACACTCACGTTTCCTGCTGTATTGGAGACTCTAGAAATCAAGTGCGTGCTTCCTGCTGTAAAGCAGAGTGTGTTTCATGGATGTGAACTGTGCTGTCTGTTTCCCTTCAGAAATGGAGTTAAATCCCAGGCTCTGGTTCTTCTTACAATCAAGATTTCCTTTCAGGTAAAAACAGTCACTTTTCAGCTCCAATGCAGGTACATCATTCATGAAGCTCACACGTTTCTGACTCCTAACTGAAAAGCATTGATTGTTAGAGGATTTGTGGTTTGTATCACTTTCAGAAGCAGTTTTGAACTAGGTATGGTCCTTATGTGTAGGAACTCGGTTCTTTTGTTCTGAACACACTCACGTTTCCTGCTGTATTGGAGACTCTAGAGAGCAAGTGTGTGCTTCCTGCTCTAAAGCAGAGTGTGTTTTATGGATGAGAACTGTGCTGTGTGTTTCAATTCAGAAATGGAGTTAAATCCCAGGCTCTGTGTCTTCCTACAAGCACGATTTCCTTTCAGGTAAAAACAGTCACTTTTCAGCTCAAATGCGCGTACATTGTTCACGAAGCTCACACGTTTCTAGCTCATAAATAAACAGCATTGGATGTTAGATGACCTGGGGTTTGTATCAGTTTCAGAAGCAGAGTTGAACTAGAAATAGTGGATATGTGTAGGAAACACCTTTCTTTTGTTCTGAGCACTCTCATGTAGAATGCTGTATTAGTGACTCTAGAAAGCAAGAGCGTGCATCTTGCTCTAAAGTTGAGTGTGTTTCATGGATGAGAAGTTGCTGTGTGTTTCCCTTCAGAATTATAGTTAAATCGCAGGCTCTGTGTCTTCTTACAAGCAAGATTCCTTTTCAGGTAAACGCACTCACATTTCAGCTCAAATGCGGCTACAACGTTCACGAAGCTCACAGGTTTCACGCTCTTAAATGAAAAGCATTGGATGTTAGAGGACCGGTGGTTTGTATCAGTTTCAGAACCAGAGATGAACTAGATATGCTATGTATGTGTAGGAAACCCCATTCTTTTGGTCTCAGAACAATCTTCTTTCCTGCTCTATGAGAGACTCTAGAAAGCAAGAGCATGCTTTTTGCTCTAAAGCACAGTGTGTTTCATGGATGAGAACTGTGCTGTGTGTTTGCCTTCAGAAATGGAGTTAAATCCCAGGCACTGTGTCTTCCTACAAGCAAAACTTCCTTTCAGTTAAACACAGTCACTTTTCAGCTCAAAGGAAGCTACATAGTTCACAAAGCTCACACGTTTCTTGCTCTTAACTGAAAAGCATTGGATGTTATAGGACCTGTCGTTTGTATCAGTTTCAGAAGCAGAGTTGAACTAGATATGGTCCATATATGTAGGAAACCCCTTCTTTTGGTCTAAGTACACTCACGTTTCCTGCTGTATTAGAGACTCTAGAAAGCAAGTGCGTGCTTCCTGCTGTAAAGCAGAGTGTGTTTCATGGATGAGAACTGTGCTGTCTGTTTCCCTTCAGAAATGGAGTTAAATCCCAGGCTCTGGGTCTTCTTACAATCAAGATTTCCTTTCAGGTAAAAACAGTCACTTTTCAGCTCCAGTGCAGGTACATAATTCATGAAGCTCACACGTTTCTGACTCCTAACTGAAAAGCATTTCATGTTAGAGGACCTGTGGTATGTATCAGTTTCAGAAGCAGAGTTGAACTAGAAATGGTGGATATGTGTAGGAAACACCGTTCTTTTTTTCTGAGCACTCTCAAGTAGAATGCTGTATTAGTGAATCTAGAAAGCAAGAGCGTGCTTCTTGCTCTAAAGGAGAGTGTGTTTCATGGATGAGAACTTGCTGTGTGTTTCGCTTCAGAAATATAGTTAAATCCCAAGCTCTGTGTCTTCTTACAAGCAAGATTTCATTTCAGGTAAACGCATTCACTTTTCAGCTAAATGCAGCTACAACGTTCAGGAAGTTCACAGGTTTCTCGCTCTTAAATGATAAACATTGCATGTTAGAGGACCGGTGGTTCATATCAGTTTCGGAAGAAAAGTTGAACTGGAAATGGAGGATATGTGTAGGAAACACCGTTCTTTTGTTCTGAGCACTCTCAAGTAGAATGCTGTATTATTGATTCTAGAAAGCAAGAGGCAGCTTCTTGCATTAAAGCAGAGTGTGTTTCATGGATGATAACTGTGCTGTGTGTTTCCCTTCAGAAATGGAGGAAAATCCCAGGCTCTGTGCCTTTCTACAAGCAAGATTTCCTTTCAGACAAAAACATTCACTTTTCTGCTCAAATGCAGGTACATCATTCACGAAGCTCACAAATTTCTCGCTCTTAACTGAAAAGCCTTGCATGTTAGAGGACCTGTGGTATGTATTAGTTTCAGAAGCAGAGTTGAACTAGAAATGGTGGATATGTGTAGGAAACACCGTTCTTTTGTTCTGAGCACTCTCAAGTAGAATGCTGTATTAATGACTCTACAAAGCAAGAGCGTGCTTCTTGCTCTAAAGCAGAGTGTGTTTCATGGATGAGAACTTGCTGTGTGTTTCGCTTCAGAAATATAGTTAAATCCCACGCTCTGGGTCTTCTTACAAGCAAGATTTCATTTCAGGTAAACGCAATCACATTTCAGCTCAAATGCAGCTACAAGGTTCAGTAAGCTCACAGGTTTCTCGCTCTTAAATGATAAATATTGCATGATAGAGGACCGGTGGTTCATATCAGTTTCAGAAGCAGAGTTGAACTGGATATGGTGGATATGTGTTAGGAAAAACCGTTCTTTTGTTCTGAGCACTCTCAACTAGAATGCTGTATTAGTGACTCTAGAAAGCAAGAGTGTGCATTCTGCTCTAAAGCAGAGTGTGTTTCATGGATGAGAACTGTGCTGTGTGTTTCCTTTCAGAAATGGAGTTAAATCCCAGGCTCTGTGTCTTCCTACAAGCAAGATTTCCTTTCAGGTAAAAACAGTCACTTTTCAGCTCAAATGCAGGTAAATCGTTCACGAAGCTCACACGTTTCTCCATCATAGCTGAAAAGCATTGGATGTTAGAGGACCGGTGGTTTGTATCAGTTTCAGAACCAGAGATGAACTAGATATGCTATGTATGTGTAGGAAACCCCATTCTTTTGGTCTCAGAACAATCTTCTTTCCTGCTCTATGAGAGACTCTAGAAAGCAAGAGCATGCTTTTTGCTCTAAAGCAGAGTGTGTTTCATGGATGAGAACTGTGCTGTGTGTTTGGCTTCAGAAATGGAGTTTAATCCCAGGCACTGTGTCTTCCTACAAGCAAAACTTCCTTTCAGTTAAACACAGTCACTTTTCAGCTCAAAGGAAGCTACATAGTTCACGAAGCTCACACGTTTCTTGCTCTTAACTGAAAAGCATTGGATGTTATAGGACCTGTCGTTTGTATCAGTTTCAGAAGCAGAGTTGAACTAGATATGGTCCATATGTGTAGGAAACCCCTTCTTTTGGTCTAAGTACACTCACGTTTCCTGCTGTATTAGAGACTCTAGAAAGCAATAGTATGTTTCCTAGTCTGAAGCAGAGTGTGTTTCATGGATGAGAACTGTGCTGTGTGTTTCCCTTCAGAAATGGAGTTAAATCCCAGGCTCTGTGTGTTCTTACAAGCAAGATTTCCTTTCAGGTAAAAAGAGTCACTTTTCAGCTCAAATGCAGGTACATCATTCATGAAGCTCACACGTTTCTGACTCCCAACTGAAAAGCATTGCATGTTAGAGGACCTGTGGTGTGTATCAGTTTCAGAAGCAGAGTTGAACTAGAAATGGTGGATATGTGTAGGAAACACCGTTCTTTTGTTCTGAGCACTCTCAAGTAGAATGCTGTATTAGTGAATCTAGAAAGCAAGAGCGTGCTTCTTGCATTAAAGCAGAGTGTGTTTCATGGATGATAACTGTGCTGTGTGTTTCCCTTCAGTAATGGGGGAAAATCCCAGGCTCTGTGTCTTCCTACAAGCAAGATTTCCTTACAGACAAAAACATTCACTTTTCAGCTCAAATGCAGATACATCGTTCACGAAGCTCACACATTTCTCGCTCTTTATTGAAAAGCATTGGTTGGTAGATGACCTGTGGTTTGTAACACTTTCAGAAGCAGAGTTGAACTAGGTATGGTCCTTATGTGTAGGAAACCCCTTCTTTTGTTCTGAACACACTCATGTTTCCTGCTGTATTGGAGACTCAAGAAAGCAAGAGCGTGCTTCCTGCTCTAAAGCAGAGTGTGTTTTATGGATGAGAACTGTGCTGTGTGTTTCAATTCAGAAATGGAGTTAAATCCCAGGCTCTGTGTCTTCCTACAAGCACGATTTCCTTGCAGGTAAAAACAGTCACTTTTCAGCTCAAATGCACGTACATCGTTCACGAACCTCACACGTTTCTCGCTCATAACTGAAAAGCATTGGATGTTAGAGGACCTGGCGTTTGTATCAGTTTCAGAAGCAGAGTTGAACTAGAAGTAGTGGATATGTGTAGGAAACACCGTTCTTTTGTTCTGAGCACTCTCATGTAGAATGCTGTATTAGTGACTCTAGAAAGCAAGAGTGTGCTTCTTGCTCTAAAGGTGAGTGTGTTTCATGGATGAGAAGTTGCTGTGTGTTTCGCTTCAGAATTATAGTTAAATCGCAGGCTCTGTGTCTTCTTACAAGCAAGATTCCTTTTCAGGTAAACGCACTCACATTACAGTTCAAATGCGGCTACAACATTCACAAAGCACACAGGTTTCACGCTCTTAAATGAAAAGCATTGGATGTTAGAGGACCGGTAGTTTGTATCAGGTTCAGAACCAGAGATGAACTAGATATGCTATGTATGTGTAGGAAACCCCATTCTTTTGCTCTCAGAACAATCTTCTTTCCTGCTCTATGAGAGACTCTAGAAAGCAAGAGCATGCTTTTTGCTCTAAAGCAGAGTGTGTTTCCTGGATGAGAACTGTGCTGTGTGTTTGCCTTCAGAAATGGAGTTAAATCCCAGGCACTGTGTCTTCCTACAAGCAAAACTTCCTTTCAGGTAAACACAGTCACTTTTCAGCTCAAAGGAAGCTACATAGTTCACGAAGCTCACACGTTTCTTGCTCTTAACTGAAAAGCATTGGATGTTATAGGACCTGTCGTTTGTATCAGTTTCAGAAGCAGAGTTGAACTAGATATGGTCCATATGTGTAGGAAACCCCTTCTTTTGGTCTAAGTACACTCACGTTTCCTGCTGTATTAGAGTCTCTAGAAAGCAATAGTGTGTTTCCTAGTCTGAAGCAGAGTGTGTTTCATGGATGAGAACTGTGCTGTGTGTTTCCCTTCAGAAATGGAGTTAAATCCCAGGCTCTGTGTCTTCTTACAAGCAAGATTTCCTTTCAGGTAAAAAGAGTCACTTTTCAGCTCAAATGCAGCTACATCATTCATGAAGCTCACACGTTTCTGACTCCCAACTGAAAAGCATTGCATGTTAGAGGACCTGTGGTGTGTATCAGTTTCAGAAGCAGAGTTGAACTAGAAATGGTGGATATGTGTAGGAAACACCGTTCTTTTGTTCTGGGCACTCACAAGTAGAATGCTGTATTAGTGAATCTAGAAAGCAAGAGCGTGCTTCTTGCATTAAAGCAGACTGTGTTTCATGGATGATAACTGTGCTGTGTGTTTCCCTTCAGTAATGGGGGAAAATCCCAGGCTCTGTGTCTTCCTACAAGCAAGATTTCCTCCAGACAAAAACATTCACTTTTCAGCTCAACTGTAGATACATCGTCAATGAAGCTCAGACGTTTCTCGCTCTTAATTGAAAAGCATTGGTTTTTAGATGACTTATGGTTTTTATTGCTTTCAGAAGCAGAGTTGAACTAGGTATGGTCCGTATGTGTAGGAACTCCGTTCTTTTCTACTGAACACACTCACGTTTCCTGCTGTATTGGAGACTCTAGAAAGCAAGTGCGTGCTTCCTGCTCTAAAGCAGAGTGTGTTTCATGGATGAGAACTGTGCTGTGTGTTTCCCTTCAGAAATGGGGGAAAATCCCAGGCTCTGTGTCTTCCTACAAGCAAGATTTCCTTACAGACAAAAACATTCACTTTTCAGCTCAAATGCAGATACATCGTTCACGAAGCTCACACATTTCTCGCTCTTAACTGAAAAGCATTGGTTGTTAGATGACCTGTGGTTTGTAACACTTTCAGAAGCAGAGTTGAACTAGGTATGGTCCTTATGTGTAGGAAACCCCTTCTTTTGTTCTGAACACACTCACGTTTCCTGCTGTATTGGAGACTCAAGAAAGCAAGAGCGTGCTTCCTGCTCTAAAGCAGAGTGTGTTTTATGGATGAGAACTGTGCTGTGTGTTTCAATTCAGAAATAGAGTTAAATCCCAGGCTCTGTGTCTTCCTACAAGCACGATTTCCTTGCAGGTAAAAAGAGTCACCTTTCAGCTCAAATGCACATACATCGTTCACAAAGCTCACACGTTTCTCGCTCATAACTGAAAAGCATTGGATTTTAGAGGACCTGGGGTTTGTATCAGTTTCAGAAGCAGAGTTGAACTAGAAATGGTGGATATGTGTAGGAAACACCGTTCTTTTGTTCTGGGCACTCTCAAGTAGAATGCTGTATTAGTGACTCTAGAAAGCAAGAGCGTGCTTCTTGCCCTAAAGCATAGTGTGCTTCATGGATGAGAACTTGCTGTGTGTTTCGCTTAAGAAATATAGTTAAATCCCAGGCTCTATGTCTTCTTACAAGCAAGATTTCGTTTCAGGTAAACGCATGCACTTTTCAGCTCAAATGCAGCTACAATGTTCAGGAAGCTCACACGTTTCTCACACATAAATGAAAAGCATTGGATGTTAGAGGACCTGGGGTTTGTATCAGTTTCAGAATCAGAGTTGAACTAGAAATAGTGGATATGTGTAGGAAACACCGTTCTTTTGTTCTGAGCACTCTCATGTAGAATGCTGTATTAGTGACTCTAGAAAGCAAGAGCGTGCTTCTTGCTCTAAAGGTGAGTGTGTTTCATGGATGAGAAGTTGCTGTGTGTTTCGCTTCAGAATTATAGTTAAATCACAGGCTCTGTGTCTTCTTACAAGCAAGATTCCTTTTCAGGTAAACGCACTCACATTTCAGTTCAAATGCGGCTACAATGTTCACAAAGCACACAGGTTTCACGCTCTTAAATGAAAAGCATTGGATGTTAGAGGACTGGTGGTTTGTATCAGTTTCAGAACCAGAGATGAACTAGATATGCTATGTATGTGTAGGAAACCCCATTCTTTTGGTCTCAGAACAATCTTCTTTCCTGCTCTATGAGAGACTCTAGAAAGCAAGAGCATGCTTTTTGCTCTAAAGCAGAGTGTGTTTCATGGATGAGAACTGTGCTGTGTGTTTGCCTTCAGAAATGGAGTTAAATCCCAGGCACTGTGTCTTCCTACAAGCAAAACTTCCTTTCAGTTAAACACAGTCACTTTTCAGCTCAAAGGAAGCTACATAGTTCACGAAGCTCACACGTTTCTTGCTCTTAACTGAAAAGCTTTGGATGTTATAGGACCTGTCGTTTGTATCAGTTTCAGAAGCAGAGTTGAACTAGATATGGTCCATATGTGTAGGAAACCCCTTCTTTTGGTCTAAGTACACTCACGTTTCCTGCTGTATTAGAGACTCTAGAAAGCAATAGTGTGTTTCCTAGTCTGAAGCAGAGTGTGTTTCATGGATGAGAACTGTGCTGTGTGTTTCCCTTCAGAAATGGAGTTAAATCCCAGGCTCTGTGTCTTCTTACAAGCAAGATTTCCTTTCAGGTAAAAAGAGTCACTTTTCAGCTCAAATGCAGATACATCGTTCACGAAGCTCACACATTTCTCGCTCTTAACTGAAAAGCATTGGTTGTTAGATGACCTGTGGTTTGTAACACTTTCAGAAGCAGAGTTGAACTAGGTATGGTCCTTATGTGTAGGAAACCCCTTCTTTTGTTCTGAACACACTCATGTTTCCTGCTGTATTGGAGACTCAAGAAAGCAAGAGCGTGCTTCCTGCTCTAAAGCAGAGTGTGTTTTATGGATGAGAACTGTGCTGTGTGTTTCAATTCAGAAATGGAGTTAAATCCCAGGCTCTGTGTCTTCCTACAAGCACGATTTCCTTGCAGGTAAAAACAGTCACTTTTCAGCTCAAATGCACGTACATCGTTCACGAACCTCACACGTTTCTCGCTCATAACTGAAAAGCATTGGATGTTAGAGGACCTGGCGTTTGTATCAGTTTCAGAAGCAGAGTTGAACTAGAAATAGTGGATATGTGTAGGAAACACCGTTCTTTTGTTCTGGGCACTCTCAAGTAGAATGCTGTATTAGTGACTCTAGAAAGCAAGAGCGTGCTTCTTGCTCTAAAGGTGAGTCTGTTTCATGGATGAGAAGTTGCTGTGTGTTTCGCTTCAGAATTATAGTTAAATCGCAGGCTCTGTGTCTTCTTACAAGCAAGATTCCTTTTCAGGTAAACGCACTCACATTTCAGTTCAAATGCGGCTACAACGTTCAAAAAGCACACAGGTTTCACGCTCTTAAATGAAAAGCATTGGATGTTAGAGGACCGGTGGTTTGTATCAGTTTCAGAATCAGAGATGAACTAGATATGCTATGTATGTGTAGGAAACCCCATTTTTTAGTCTCAGAACAATCTTCTTTCCTGCTCTATGAGAGACTCTAGAAAGCAAGAGCATGCTTTTTGCTATAAAGCAGAGTGTGTTTCATGGATGAGAACTGTGCTGTGTGTTTGCCTTCAGAAATGGAGTTAAATCCCAGGCACTGTGTCTTCCTACAAGCTAAACTTCCTTTCAGTTAAACACAGTCACTTTTCAGCTCAAAGGAAGCTACATAGTTCACGAAGCTCACACGTTTCTTGCTCTTAACTGAAAAGCATTGGATGTTATAGGACCTGTCGTTTGTATCAGTTTCAGAAGCAGAGTTGAACTAGATATGGTCCATATGTGTAGGAAACCCCTTCTTTTGGTCTAAGTACACTCACGTTTCCTGCTGTATTAGAGACTCTAGAAAGCAATAGTGCGTTTCCTAGTCTGAAGCAGAGTGTGTTTCATGGATGAGAACTGTGCTGTGTGTTTCCCTTCAGAAATGGAGTTAAATCCCAGGCTCTGTGTCTTCTTACAAGCAAGATTTCCTTTCAGGTAAAAAGAGTCACTTTTCAGCTCAAATGGAGCTACATCATTCATGAAGCTCACACGTTTCTGACTCCCAACTGAAAAGCATTGCATGTTAGAGGACCTGTGGTTCGTATCAGTTTCAGAAGCAGAGTTGAACTAGAAATGGTGGATATGTGTAGGAAACACCGTTCTTTTGTTCTGGGCACTCACAAGTAGAATGCTGTATTAGTGAATCTAGAAAGCAAGAGCGTGCTTCTTGCATTAAAGCAGAGTGTGTTTCATGGATGATAACTGTGCTGTGTGTTTCCCTTCAGTAATGGGGGAAAATCCCAGGCTCTGTGTCTTCCTACAAGCAAGATTTTCTTACAGACAAAAACATTCACTTTTCAGCTCAAATGCAGATACATCGTTCACGAAGCTCACACATTTCTCGCTCTTAACTGAAAAGCATTGGTTGTTAGACGACCTGTGGTTTATTTCAGTTTCAGAAGCAGAGATGAACTAGATATGGTCCATATGTGTAGGAAACCCCTTCTTTTGGTCTAAGTACACTCACGTTTCCTGCTGTATTAGAGACTCTAGAAAGCAATAGTGTGTGTCCTAGTCTGAAGCAGAGTGTGTTTCATGGAAGAGAACTGTGCTGTGTGTTTCCCTTCAGAAATGGAGTTAAATCCCAGGCTCTATGTCTTCCTACAAGCAAGATTTCCTTTCAGGTAAAAAGAGTCACTTTTCAGCTCAAATGCAGCTACATCATTCAGGAAGCTCACACGTTTCTGACTCCTAACTGAAAAGCATTGCATGTAAGAGGACTTGTGGTATGTATCAGTTTCAGAACCAGAGTTGACTAGAAATGGTGGATATGTGTAGGAAACACCGTTCTTTTGTTCTGAGAACTCTCAAGTAGAATGCTGTATTAGTGACTCTAGAAAGCAAGAGCGTGCTTCTTGCTCTAAAGGTGAGTCTGGTTCATGGATGAGAATTTGCTGCGTGTTTCGCTTCAGAATTATAGTTAAATCGCAGGCTCTGTGTCTTCTTACAAGCAAGATTCCTTTTCAGGTAAATGCACTCACATTTCAGTTCAAATGCGGCTACAACGTTCACAAAGCACACAGGTTTCACGCTCTTAAATGAAAATCATTGGATGTTAGAGGACCGGTGGTTTGTATCAGTTTCAGAACCAGAGATGAACTAGATATGCTATGTATGTGTAGGAAACCCCATTCTTTTGGTCTCAGAACAATCTTCTTTCCTGCTCTTTGAGAGACTCTAGAAAGCAAGAGCATGCTTTTTGCTCTAAAGCAGAGTGTGTTTCATGGATGAGAACTGTGCTGTGTGTTTGCCTTCAGAAATGGAGTTAAATCCCAGGCACTGTGTCTTCCTACAAGCAAAACTTCCTTTCAGTTAAACACAGTCACTTTTCAGCTCAAAGGAAGCTACATAGTTCACGAAGCTCACACGTTTCTTGCTCTTAACTGAAAAGCATTGGATGTTATAGGACCTGTCGTTTGTATCAGTTTCAGAAGCAGAGTTGAACTAGATATGGTCCATATGTGTAGGAAACCCCTTCTTTTGGTCTAAGTACACTCACGTTTCCTGCTGTATTAGAGACTCTAGAAAGCAATAGTGTGTTTCCTAGTCTGAAGCAGAGTGTGTTTCATGGATGAGAACTGTGCTGTGTGTTTCCCTTCAGAAATGGAGTTAAATCCCAGGCTCTGTGTCTTCTTACAAGCAAGATTTCCTTTCAGGTAAAAAGAGTCACTTTTCAGCTCAAATGCAGCTACATCATTCACGAAGTTCACACGTTTCTGACTCCTAACTGAAAAGCATTGCATGTTAGAGGACCTGTGGTGTGTATCAGTTTCAGAAGCAGAGTTGAACTATAAATGGTGGATATGTGTAGGAAACACCGTTCTTTTGTTCTGGGCACTCACAAGTAGAATGCTGTATTAGTGAATCTAGAAAGCAAGAGCGTGCTTCTTGCATTAAAGCAGACTGTGTTTCATGGATGATAACTGTGCTGTGTGTTTCCCTTCAGTAATGGGGGAAAATCCCAGGCTCTGTGTCTTCCTACAAGCAAGATTTCCTTTCAGACAAAAACATTCACTTTTCAGCTCAACTGTAGATACATCGTTCACGAAGCTCACACGTTTCTCGCTCTTAATTGAAAAGCATTGGTTTTTAGAGGACTTATGGTTTTTATTGCTTTCAGAAGCAGAGTTGAACTAGGTATGGTCCTTATGTGTAGGAACTCCGTTCTTTTGTACTGAACACACTCACGTTTCCTGCTGTATTGGAGACTCTAGAAAGCAAGTGCGTGCTTCCTGCTCTAAAGCAGAGTGTGTTTCATGGATGAGAACTGTGCTGTGTGTTTCCCTTCAGAAATGGGGGAAAATCCCAGGCTCTGTGTCTTCCTACAAGCAAGATTTCCTTACAGACAAAAACATTCACTTTTCAGCTCAAATGCAGATACATTGTTCACGAAGCTCACACGTTTCTCGCTCTTAACTGAAAAGCATTGGTTGTTAGATGACCTGTGGTTTGTAACACTTTCAGAAGCAGAGTTGAACTAGGTATGGTCCTTATGTGTAGGAAACCCCTTCTTTTGTTCTGAACACACTCACGTTTCCTGCTGTATTGGAGACTCAAGAAAGCAAGAGCGTGCTTCCTGCTCTAAAGCAGAGTGTGTTTTATGGATGAGAACTGTGCTGTGTGTTTCAATTCAGAAATAGAGGTAAATCCCAGGCTCTGTGTCTTCCTACAAGCACGATTTCCTTGCAGGTAAAAACAGTCACTTTTCAGCTCAAATGTACGTACATCGTTCACGAAGCTCACACGTTTCTTGCTCTTAACTGAAAAGCATTGGATGTTATAGGACCTGTCGTTTTTATCAGTTTCAGAAGCAGAGTTGAAATAGATATGGTCCATATGTGTAGGAAATCCCTTCTTTTGGTCTAAGTACCCTCACGTTTCCTGCTGTATTAGAGACTCTAGAAAGCAATAGTGTGTTTCCTAGTCTGAAGCAGAGTGTGTTTCATGGATGAGAACTGTGCTGTGTGTTTCCCTTCAGAAATGGAGTTAAATCCCAGGCTCTGTGTCTTCTTACAAGCAAGATTTCCTTTCAGGTAAAAAGAGTCACTTTTCAGCTCAAATGCAGCTACATCATTCATGAAGTTCACACGTTTCTGACTCCTAACTGAAAAGCATTGCATGTTAGAGGACCTGTGGTGTGTATCAGTTTCAGAAGCAGAGTTGAACTATAAATGGTGGATATGTGTAGGAAACACCGTTCTTTTGTTCTGGGCACTCACAAGTAGAATGCTGTATTAGTGAATCTAGAAAGCAAGAGCGTGCTTCTTGCATTAAACCAGACTGTGTTTCATGGATGATAACTGTGCTGTGTGTTTCCCTTCAGTAATGGGGGAAAATCCCAGGCTCTGTGTCTTCCTACAAGCAAGATTTCCTTTCAGACAAAAACATTCACTTTTCAGCTCAACTGTAGATACATCGTCAACGAAGCTCACACGTTTCTCGCTCTTAATTGAAAAGCATTGGTTTTTAGAGGACTTATGGTTTTTATTGCTTTCAGAAGCAGAGTTGAACTAGGTATGGTCCTTATGTGTAGGAACTCCGTTCTTTTGTACTGAACACACTCACGTTTCCTGCTGTATTGGAGACTCTAGAAAGCAAGTGCGTGCTTCCTGCTCTAAAGCAGAGTGTGTTTCATGGATGAGAACTGTGCTGTGTGTTTCCCTTCAGAAATGGGGGAAAATCCCAGGCTCTGTGTCTTCCTACAAGCAAGATTTCCTTACAGACAAAAACATTCACTTTTCAGCTCAAATGCAGATACATCGTTCACGAAGCTCACACGTTTCTCGCTCTTAACTGAAAAGCATTGGTTGTTAGATGACCTGTGGTTTGTAACACTTTCAGAAGCAGAGTTGAACTAGGTATGGTCCTTATGTGTAGGAAACCCCTTCTTTTGTTCTGAACACACTCACGTTTCCTGCTGTATTGGAGACTCAAGAAAGCAAGAGCGTGCTTCCTGCTCTAAAGCAGAGTGTGTTTTATGGATGAGAACTGTGCTGTGTGTTTCAATTCAGAAATAGAGGTAAATCCCAGGCTCTGTGTCTTCCTACAAGCACGATTTCCTTGCAGGTAAAAACAGTCACTTTTCAGCTCAAATGTACGTACATCGTTCACGAAGCTCACACGTTTCTCGCTCATAACTGAAAAGCATTGGATGTTAGAGGACCTGGGGTTTGTATCAGTTTCAGAAGCAGAGTTGAACTAGAAATGGTGGATATGTGTAGGAAACACCGTTCTTTTGTTCTGGGCACTCTCAAGTAGAATGCTGTATTAGTGACTCTAGAAAGCAAGAGCGTGCTTCTTGCCCTAAAGCATAGTGTGCTTCATGGATGAGAACTTGCTGTGTGTTTCGCTTAAGAAATATAGTTAAATCCCAGGCTCTATGTCTTCTTACAAGCAAGATTTCTTTTCAGGTAAACGCATGCACTTTTCAGCTCAAATGCAGCTACAACGTTCAGGAAGCTCACACGTTTCTCGCACATAAATGAAAAGCATTGGATGTTAGAGGACCTGGGGTTTGTATCAGTTTCAGAATCAGAGTTGAACTAGAAATAGTGGATATGTGTAGGAAACACCGTTCTTTTGTTCTGAGCACTCTCATGTATAATGCTGTATTAGTGACTCTAGAAAGCAAGAGCGTGCTTCTTGCTCTAAAGGTGAGTGTGTTTCGTGGATGAGAAGTTGCTGTGTGTTTCGCTTCAGAATTATAGTTAAATCACAGGCTCTGTGTCTTCTTACAAGCAAGATTCCTTTTCAGGTAAACGCACTCACATTTCAGTTCAAATGCGGCTACAATGTTCACAAAGCACACAGGTTTCACGCTCTTAAATGAAAAGCATTGGATGTTAGAGGACTGGTGGTTTGTATCAGTTTCAGAACCAGAGATGAACTAGATATGCTATGTATGTGTAGGAAACCCCATTCTTTTGGTCTCAGAACAATCTTCTTTCCTGCTCTATGAGAGACTCTGGAAAGCAGGAGCATGCTTTTTGCTCTAAAGCAGAGTGTGTTTCATGGATGAGAACTGTGCTGTGTGTTTGCCTTCAGAAATAGAGTTAAATCCCAGGCACTGTGTCTTCCTACAAGCAAAACTTCCTTTCAGTTAAACACAGTCACTTTTCAGCTCCAAGGAAGCTACATAGTTCACGTAGCTCACACGTATTGGTGAAATTATTAAGGCAGCTCCACGTAGTTAAAAGGGAGGTTTATTTTGTGGGGTAACTTACAAATGAAGGGGTAGGTCGCAGAGTCTGGCAGAGTCTGGCGGCGTTCTCTGGAGAACTCTGGTCGGTCCACCTCTCGCGTATCGCGTCCCGGAACCAAGAGCCCCACCTTCTCCTGCTCCTCTCTCTTCCGCTCCCTCCTCTGCCCCGCCTTGTGGGCGTGATCATTACTGAAGCCTCAATGGGTGTTGGAACTTCCAGGCCAATGCTGGGATGGCTACCCACCTCATCTCCCCCTTTTGTCTAAATAAGAAAGTTCTAACCTAATACAAGACTATACACAAAGAAATGTTTATCAAATATTGTCCAGGAGTAATGAGGGATAATGACTTAGATAAGTTGGAATTACAATAAGTGCAAACAATATCAAGCAAAAAACACATAGTAAAATCCAGGGAAGTCTAGAGCGTGGGTAGGTGGCATGTTACAAAGATCATTCCAAAAGGTATCCTATCCTAAAGAACCTGAGTCTGATACATAATATATTCTATCTAAGATATTATATATGTATATATATATACTAAGTTGTAACTATAACTGCTAATCTCCAACCTCATCAAAGACCTGAGAAGGAATATAATAATACCTGAGAAATGGGAGAAGGGCGCAAGCAACTTTCGGGAGTCTTGCAAGAGTAGACAGAGACAGCTAGCAGCCTGGACAGTCACCTAACGTTTCTCAGTATCGTTGGTGCATTCAAATTGGCTACAGGCCTAGAGTATCTGACAGACCATTTCAGAAGCAGGAATTCTGAAAGACCATCTTACCCTGTCTTGGCAAAGTACAGTGGTCGCTTTCCTTGTGTCCCACTTGTCCAGAAAGGGCAGCATTTGTACTGTCAGCAGTTGAAGCAAGGGCAGTTCTTTGCCCACTAGGCCATTTTGTGCCAAGAAGACAAACTTCCAAATGGAAATGTCTTAGAAGCCCAACATTCTCTCGGGATCAAATTGGTGCTGCCAGGAGCAATTGTGTCTCACGTCAACAGAATTCTAAATTATTTAAATGCCATATTCTCTTGGTCCATGAAGTGGTTGAAGATTACCTGTCCATCTGACCTATGTATTTATAAATCTGGATAACCTAACTAACATAATTATAGAGGTGACAAGCATAGGTGACAATAACTCTGTAAGTCTCATCTACCTAAACAACCTAATGACTAAAGCTTCCTATAAATAAGGCAAACAGTCTGTAAGTAATTGTACAGTAAAAGGACAATGACTTCAAATTGTGACAATACACAAAATATCTTTAACAGAGGTAGGAATGTATAGTGCAATATGCAATATGATAATAATCCTAAATATATATCAATATACAGAATATCTTAAACAGAAGTAGAACATGCATACAGTATGACAGGCATAAATTCACATTTGTATCAATATACAAATTTTTCAAATAAGAGTAAAAATATGTGTACAATATAACAAACATAGTTCTGTATTTGTATCAATATACAAATTATCTTAAATAGGAATATAAAAGGTTTATATTTGTATCAACAGTGCAAAGGCTGCTATATTGATAAATTTGTTTACTAATGTATGTGATAGTCTACCATAATATCTTATACATATCCATTCCATTTCTTCTTTTCCCTTTTTTTTTTGAGATATATTTTCTTTCCTTAAGGAGAGTACTGAGTTTGACCATTTCTTCTACCCCCAACCCTAGAACCATTATCCATAACCCTGAGAAATATGAAACCTAAGGGATAAGGGGCGTCGTTTTTTTAGAATTGCTTCCTGCTGTTTAGGGGGCGATGGTATCTCTGTTGGGTATTGTGAGAAAGCTCAGATAGTTAAATCTCAGTTAGACTAACTGTAGATTCTGCAGCAACCCTTAGAGTAATGGGTAAGATTGTCTGAAATTCTGGCAAGAAGTGTAGTATGATGATGATTACCATGGTATCATTCTGCATTGTGTAGAGTTGTTGTTGTTGTTGGGGCCCCATCTTCCTTCTGGAGACTTCAGAGATTGCCTGTGTAGATTGGTACCAATAGATTCTTTCTTCCTGCTGTAAACATCCGGATATCCAAGGCCTTATGATTTCTGAAAGATGGGTATTTCCATTATCCTGGAAAGACAAAAACAGAAGCCTACCCCAACCTTCGATTGTTAAATTTTTCTTACAACCTGAGGAGATGTCACAGTGGTGGATGATCTTTTATTTCTCCTCATCAAGGGGTTTCTCCTGTTCAAATCGAATTTTTATTAATTTTGTTGGTATCCATAGCTTTTCTTCACCTGTGGAAACAAAAGCAAAACCCCTTCCCCAAAGTAGGACATATCCAGGTTTCCATTCTGAGGTCAACACATCTTTGAAATAAACCGGTTGGTTTAGCTCAGGAGTTTTGTTTGTCGTCCAATGTCTCTCCGCAGCTGTTGTTCCTTTCTCATCAGCATTGAGAAAATTCAAGGTTAATAAAGCACTATGCACTCTATTTCTAGGAGTCATTGTTACCTGTTGCTGTTTATTTAGCATATCCTTTAAAGTTCGATTGGATCTTTCTATGACTGCTTGGCCTGTGGGATTGTGTGGTATACCTGTAACATGCTTTATATTGTAATAAGCAAAGAACTGTCTCATTTTATTGGAGACATATGCTGGGGCATTATCTGTCTTGATTTGTACAGGTATTCCCATGATGGCCATAACTTCTAATAGGTGTGTAATCACAGAATCAGCCTTTTCAGAACTCATAGGAGTTGCCCACTGAAATCCTGAATAAGTGTCAATGGTATGGTGTACATACTTTAATCTTCCAAATTCTGCAAAATGAAACACATCCATCTGCCAAATTTTATTTCTTTGTATACCTTTTGGATTGCTCCCTGCAGGTAATGGAGTTTGGTTATAGAATGAACAAGTAGGACATTTTTTCACAATATCCTTAGCTTGTTGCCAAGTAATGGAGAAATCCTTCTTCAAACCTTTGCTATTTACATGGTGTTTCTTATGAAATTCTGAGGCTTCTAGCACATTACCTATTAGTAACTGATCAATCTCATCATTACCTTGTGCTAGAGGTCCTGGCAGACCTGTATGGGATCTGATATGTGTTATATATATAGGATGTTCCCTTTTTCTGATGATTTCCTGCAGTTGTATGAATAATGAAGTTAATTCTGTATTATCAGGAATAAATTCAGCAGTTTCAATGTGTAAAACAACTCTCTCTGCATATTGGGAGTCAGTGACTATATTGAGGGGTTCTGTGAAGTCCATCAGTACCATAAGAATGGCATACAGTTCTGCTTTTTGTACAGAGCTGTATGGACTTTGTACCACCTTACTTAAGTTTCCTGATTTGTATCCTGCTTTCCCTGATTTATTTGCATCAGTATAGAATGTGAGGACTCCAGAAATTGGCTTATGTTGTACAATGTGAGGAAGGACCCATTCAGTCTTCTTTATGAATTCTATCCTCTTGCTTTTGGGATAATGGTTGTTAATCTCTCCCAAAAAGTTACTGCAGGCTCTCTGCCAGTATTCATTATCTTTCCATAGTGATGAAATTTCCTCATTAGTTAAAGGTACTACGATTTCTGCTGGGTCCATTCCTGTCAACTGACGAAGTCTTAATTTACCTTTTTGAATCAAATCAGAGATCTTTTCTATATAAGTCTTTAATTTCTTATTTGGTTTACGTGGTAGGAATATCCATTCCAATATAATATCTTCCCTCTGCATCAAAATACCTGTGGGGGAATGTCTGGAGGGGAATATGACAAGAATGCATTTAAGTTCTGGATCCACACGATCCACATGTGCTTCTCGAATTGTCTTTTCTACTAGAGCCAATTCCTTCTCAGCTTCGGCTGATAATTCTCTTGGACTATTTAATTCTTTGTCCCCTTCTAGAGTATTAGCCAAATTTTGTAGTCCATCTTTGGGTATTCCCATGATACCCAATAAGTTGGAAATGCTTCCTAACAACTTTTGAAAATCATTAAGAGTCTTTAATCGATCTCTCCTCAGTTGTACCTTTTGGGGTCTAATTTTTTGTAACTCTATCTTATATCCTAAGTAATTAATAGAATCTCCTCTTTGTATTTTTTCAGGAGCAATTTGCAGTCCCCAGCGAGGCAAAACTTTTTTTACTTCTTCAAACATGCTTTCTAATGTGTCTAACTTTGGATCAGCTAATAGGATATCATCCATATAGTGATAAATTATGGATTGCGGAAACTTTACACGAATTATCTCCAATGGTTTTTGCACAAAGTATTGGCATAAGGTAGGGCTGTTTAACATTCCCTGTGGGAGGACCTTCCATTGATATCTCTTGACTGGCTGAGAATTGTTATAATTAGGAACTGTGAAGACAAATTTTTCTCTATCATTTTCTTGTAATGGTATGGTAAAGAAACAGTCTTTTAAGTCAATAACTATTATAGGCCATTCTTTGGGTAGCAGAGAGGGCAAGGGCATCCCAGTCTGTAGGGAGCCCATTGGCTGAATTACTTTATTAATAGCTCTCAGATCTGTCAGCATTCTCCAATTACCAGACTTTTTTTAAATAACAAATACAGGAGAATTCCAAGGGCTGGTAGATTCTTCAATGTGTTGAGCATTTAACTGCTCTTGATCCAGCTGTTCCAAAGCTTGTAGCTTCTCTTTTGTCAAAGGCCACTGTCCAACCCAGACAGGTTTATTAGTTAGCCATTTTAAAGGTAAGGCAGTTGGTACTTCTGAGAGTTCAACAGCAGTTGTGCTCTGTTTGTGTACAGCCTGAGTGGTTGGTGACTGGTTTTTATAGCATGTTATGATATTATTCCTAGAAACATGCATTGGCCTGTATTCCTTTTCTGAGAATGTAGGAATTTTAATCTGGGTATTCCACTGTTGTAACAGATCTCGGCCCCATAGATTTACTGCTACATTCGCTACATATGGCTTCAGCCTTCCTCTCTGTCCTTCTGGCCCTATGCATTCAACCCATCTTGAACTCTGTTTTATCTGAGATAGGGTGCCAATTCCTAAAAGTTGGACATCTACCTCTTGAAGAGGCCAATTTGGATGCCATGATTTTGGTGTAATTACAGTCACATCTGCACCTGTGTCTACCAGGCCCTCCAGAACCAAGCCATTAATTCGAACTCTAAGCTTTGGTCTTTGTTCATTTATGGAAGTCTGCCAAAATATTTGTTTTATTGGGTTCTTTGTAAACTGTGATTCATCTATCAGAGCTGTTTTATCATCCATTGCAGTATTGGTTTTTACAATAGGCATTGGTTTATTCAGTTGTCCTGGAGAGGAATGTCTTCCACAGTGGCCGGGAATGTTCTTACCACATTTGATTTGGGGGCCTGCAAGAGGCCCCCTGAGGCGTTTCCCGCCAGTAAAGGGTTGCCTTGTATATCTATTTTTGATCTGCACTCACTTGTCCAATGTCGGCCTTTGCCACATCTTCTACATAATCCAGGAGGTGGTTGGGGTCTCCTGTTTAGGCTATTCCTAGAAGGAGTATTACTTCTAGGATTACCCCATGTACAGTTTTTATTTATATGACCTGGTGTACCACATCTAAAACATTTGGTACCATGGGGCCTTCTTTCACCTCTGGGATTTGTCTCTCCTATCCAAGCCTCATTACTGTAGTTAAAAGATTCAACACCATTAGTATACTGAATCCATTCTTCCAAAGGAGCTGATCTGATCTTTAATGGTGTAAGTATTCTTTTGCATTCTGCATTAGCATTGTCAAATGCCAAGGACTCAGTTAATACTTTTCTTAATTCTTTATCTGATACAGCTTTTGTTACAGCTGTGTTCAGCCTTTGTAAAAAATCAGTGAAGGGTTCATGTGGTCCCTGAAATATCTTTGTGTATACCTCAGTTGCTTTTCCAGGTTCTGGAATTTTTTCCCAAGCATTTAGAGCTGCTGTACGGCATAGGGATATTGTATGCTCATCATAAATGGCTTGTACATTCCTGTCAGCAAAACATCCCTCACGAAGTATTTTATCTTGGGAGACCTCAAAACCTCTGAGTTTACCTTGTTGTTCTAAATTTCTTGCCTCTTCTCTCAACCAGCTTTTCCACTGTAACTGCTGGCTATATTCTAGAACAGCTGAAATTAACTGATGCCAGTCATCTGGAATGATTCTATGTGAGGTAGACCACAAATTTAACATCTGTTTTACATATGTGGAGTGTATCCCATATGTAACTACTGCTTCCTTTATATTTTTAAAGTCCCTTGTTGAAATTGGCTGTAATGTATATGTCGTATATGGCTCGGGGTGTGTGTCATCTGCTGGCTTCTCATGGATGATAACAGGATAAGCCATTGTATGAGAGCCATTTGGAGATGTTACAACCTGTATGGTCTTGCCCTTCTGCTTATTAGGCCCCTTGTCATGTTTATTGAGAGTTTCCTCCAGGGCTTGTAAACGAGCTCCTAGGGTCTGTTCCAGGGAGTAAACCTCCTCTCTTGTAAGGGATTCCAGATTTTTCATGGAATCATGGAAGTTTTTATGTTCTTCTGAAACACATGATTCCATGGACCTTATCTTATCAAGTAATGATATTTTTTCTTCCTTATATAGTGTCTGAGTAGCTACAACTTCACTCTGGAGAGTTAGTGTTCTATCCATTAAATACTCATATTTATTATCAATAAAAGCAATTTTGGGTACAAGCTTGTTTTGTAAATTCTGGTTAGCAGATTCCAGAGAGAGAATCTTTTTATGTAAGTCCTCATTGCTATCTTTTAAAACCTGTAATTCCTGGTTAGCAGATTCCAGAAAGAGAATCTTTTTATGTAAGTCCTGGTCAGCAGATTCCATAGACAGAATCTTTTTCTGTAAGCCTTCATTGCTAATTTTTAAAGCCTGTATCAGTCCCAATAATGACTCATCTTTGTTCTTACTATTAAACCAGTGTTTGAACACTGTGTGAATTATTACAATGAATGTCAAAATGGTACAGGCCAGATATGTCTTAGGGAGGTCGTATATTTCCAGGAAAATGTCATTCATCATACAGGCAAAAAGGTTTTTAAATTCTTGTGAGGTAATGTTGTCAGCCATATTACAAGAATTACTCAAGATTTGTTAGTCAGTTTTAAGGTGTAAAATTATCAAGTACTTTTACTTGAAAGAAGCTTACCTTTCCGTGGTTTTGGGGGGTGCAGTAGCACTTTTCAGCCAGCAGGAGGCGTTGGTATAGCTCCAAAGCAAGGCCTGCTAGCGACCTTGGCTGGCGGCAGCTGAAGGCAGGAGCCAAGGAGGCAGGGAGCCGGCACTCAGGGAGGAGTGGGAATGCCTCACTCACAGCGGTTTTCACTGGTCTGGGGGCTAAGCCAGGAAACTGACACCCGACTTGCTGGTCCCTTTTTCGGGAATGGGACCGTGTAGGCGTCCCCTGGTTAAATGGAACTTTGCAGGCGTTTTTAGGTGCCCGCCAGCCGGGAGGAGGCTGAGGAAGCAAGCCGCCTGGGCCTTTGGAATTTGCCCCACGTTGGGCGCCATATATTGGTGAAATTATTAAGGCCACACCACGTAGTTAAAAGGGAGGTTTATTTTGTGGAGTAACTTACAAATGAAGGGGTAGGTCGCAGAGTCTGGCAGAGTCCGGCGGCGTTCTCTGGAGAACTTTGCTTGGTCCACCTCTCGCGTCCCGCGTCCCGGAACCAAGAGCCCCACCTTCTCCTGCTCCTCGCTCTTCCGCTCCCTCCTCTGCCCTGCCTTGTGGGCGTAATCATTACTGAAGCCTCAATGGGTGTTGGAACTTCCAGGCCAATGCTGGGATGGCTACCCACTACACACACGTTTCTTGCTCTTAACTGAAAAGCATTGGATGTTATAGGACCTGTCGTTTGTATCAGTTTCAGAAGCAGAGTTGAACTAGATATGGTCCATATGTGTAGGAAACCCCTTCTTTTGGTCTAAGTACACTCACGTTTCCTGCTGTATTAGAGACTCTAGAAAGCAATAGTGTGTTTCCTAGTCTGAAGCAGAGTGTGTTTCATGGAAGAGAACTGTGCTGTGTGTTTCCCTTCAGAAATGGAGTTAAATCCCAGGCTCTGTGTCTTCCTACAAGCAAGATTTCCTTTCAGGTAAAAAGAGTCACTTTTCAGCTCAAATGGAGCTACATCATTCAGGAAGCTCACACGTTTCTGACTCCTAACTGAAAAGCATTGCATGTAAGAGGACCTGTGGTATGTATCAGTTTCAGAACCAGAGTTGACTAGAAATGGTGGATATGTGTAGGAAACACCGTTCTTTTGTTCTGAGAACTCTCAAGTAGAATGCTGTATTAGTGACTCTAGAAAGCAAGAGCGTGCTTCTTGCTCTTAAGGAGAGTGTGTTTCATGGATGAGAAGTAGCTGTGTGTTTCCCTTCAGAATTACAGTTAAATCTCAGGCTCTGTGTCTTCTTACAAGCAAGATTCCTTTTCAGGTAAACGCACTCACATTTCAGCTCAAATGCGGCTACAACGTTCACGAAGCTCACAGGTTTCTCACTCTTAAATGAAAAGCATTGTATGTTAGAGGACCGGTGGTTTGTATCAGTTTCAGAACCAGAGATGAACTAGATATGCTACGTATGAGTAGGAAACCCCATTCTTTTGGTCTCAGAACAATCTTCTTTCCTGCTCTATGAGAGACTCTAGAAAGCAAGAGCATGCTTTTTGTTCTAAAGCAGAGTGTGTTTCATGGATAAGAACTGTGCTGTGTGTTTGCCTTCAGAAATGGAGTTAAATCCCAGGCTCTGTGTCTTCTTACAAGCAAGATTTACTTTCAGGTAAAAACAGTCACTTTTCAGCTCAAATGCAGCTACATCATTCAGGAAGCTCACACGTTTCTGACTCCTAACTGAAAAGCATTGCATGTTAGACGACCTGTGGTATGTATCAGTTTCAGAACCAGAGTTGACTAGAAATGGTGCATATGTGTAGGAAACACCGTTCTTTCGTTCTGAACACTCTCAAGTAGAATGCTATATTAGTGAATCTAGAAAGCAAGAGGCAGCTTCTTGCATTAAAGCACACTGTGTTTCATGGATGATAACTGTGCTGTGTGTTTCCCTTCAGTAATGGGGGAAAATCCCAGGCTCTGTGTCTTCCTACAAGCAACATTTCCTTTCAGTCAAAAACATTCACTTTTCAGCTCAAATGTAGATACATCGTCAACGAAGCTCACACGTTTCTCGCTCTTAATTGAAAAGCATTGGTTGTTAGAGGATTTGTGGTTTGTATCACTTTCAGAAGCAGAGTTGAACTAGGTATGGTCCTTATGTGTAGGAACTCCGTTCTTTTGTTCTGAACACACTCAAGTTTCCTGCTGTATTGGAGACTCTAGAAAGCAATAGCGTACTTCCTGCTCTAAAGCAGAGTGTGTTTTATGGATGAGAACTGTGCTGTTTGTTTCAATTCAGAAATGGAGTTAAATCCCAGGCTCTGTGTCTTCCTATAAGCACGATTTCCTTTCAGGTAAAAACAGTCACTTTTCAGCTCAAATGCAGGTACATCGTTCACGAAGCTCACACGTTTCTCGTTCATAACTGAACAGCATTGGATGTTAGAGGACCTGTGGTATGTATCAGTTTAGGAAGCAGAGTTGAACTAGAAATGGTGGATATGTGTAGGAAACACTGTTCTTTTGTTCTGAGCACTCTCAAGTAGAATGCTGTATTAGTGACTCTAGAAAGCAAGAGCGTGCTTCTTGCATTAAAGCAGAGTGTGTTTCATGGATGATAACTGTGCTGTGTGTTTCCCTACAATAATGGGGGAAAATCCCAGGCTCTGTGTCTTCCTACAAGCAAGATTTCCTTTCAGACAAAAACATTCACTTTTCAGCTCAAATCCAGATACATCATCAACAAAGCTCACACGTTTCTCGCTCTTAATTGAAAAGCATTGGTTGTTAGAGGACTTGTGGTTTGTATCACTTTCAGAAGCAGAGTTGAACTAGGTATGGTCCTTATGTGTAGGAACTCCGTTCTTTTGTTCTGAACACACTCACCTTTCCTGCTCTATTGGAGACCCTAGAAAGCAAGAGAGTGATTCCTGCTCTAAAGCAGAGTGTGTTTTATGGATGAGAACTGTGCTGTGTGTTTCAATTCAGAAATGGAGTTAAATCCCAGGCTCTGTGTCTTCCTACAAGCAAGATTTCCTTTCAGGTAAAAACAGTCAATTTTCTGCTCAAATGCAGGTACATCGTTCACGAAGCTCACAGGTTTCTCCCTCATAACTGAACAGCATTGGATGTTAGAGGACCTGGGGTTTGTATCAGTTTCAGAATCAGAGTTGAACTAGAAAAAGTGGATATATGTAGGAAACACCGTTCTTTTGTTCTGAGCACTCTCATGTAGAATGCTGTATTAGTGACTCTAGAAAGCAAGAGCGTGCTTCTTGCTCTTAAGGAGAGTGTGTTTCATGGATGAGAAGTTGCTGTGTGTTTCGCTTCAGAATTATAGTAAAATCTCAGGCTCTGTGTCTTCTTACAAGCAAGATTCCTTTTCAGGTAAACGCACTCACATTTCAGCTCAAATGCGGCTACAACATTCACGAAGCTCACAGGTTTCATGCTCTTAAATGAAAAGCATTGGATGTTAGAGGACCGGTGGTTTGTATCAGTTTCAGAACCAGAGATGAACTAGATATGCTATGTATGTGTAGGAAACCCCATTCTTTTGGTCTCAGAACAATCTTCTTTCCTGCTCTATGAGAGACTCTAGAAAGCAAGAGCATGCTTTTTGCTCTAAAGCAGAGTGTGTTTAATGGATGAGAACTGTGCTGTGTGTTTGCCTTCAGAAATGGAGTTAAATCCCAGGCACTGTGTCTTCCTACAAGCAAAACTTCCTTTCAGTTAAACACAGTCACTTTTCAGCTCAATGGAAGCTACATAGTTCACGAAGCTCACACGTTTCTTGCTCTAAACTGAAAAGCATTGGATGTTTTAGGAACTGTCCTTTGTATCAGTTTCAGAAGCAGAGTTGAACTAGATATGGTCCATATGTGTAGGAAACCCCTTCTTTTGGTCTAAGTACACTCACGTTTCCTGCTGTATTAGAGACTCTAGAAAGCAAGAGTGTGTTTCCTAGTCTGAAGCAGAGTGTGTTTCATGGATGAGAACTGTGCTGTGTGTTTCCCTTCAGAAATGGAGTTAAATCCCAGGCTCTGTGTCTTCTTACAAGCAAGATTTCCTTTCAGGTAAAAAGAGTCACTTTTCAGCTCAAATGCAGCTACATCATTCAGGAAGCTCACACGTTTCTGACTCCTAACTGAAAAGCATTGCATGTTAGACGACCTGTGGTATGTATCAGTTTCAGAACCAGAGTTGACTAGAAATGGTGCATATGTGTAGGAAACACCGTTCTTTTGTTCTGAGCACTCTCAAGTAGAATGCTGTATTAGTGAATCTAGAAAGCAAGAGGCAGCTTCTTGCATTAAAGCAGACTGTGTTTCATGGATGATAACTGTGCTGTGTGTTTCCCTTCAGTAATGGGGGAAAATCCCAGGCTCTGTGTCTTCCTACAAGCAAGATTTCCTTTCAGACAAAAACATTCACTTTTCAGCTCAAATGTAGATACATCGTCAACGAAGCTCACACGTTTCTCGCTCTTAATTGAAAAGCATTGGTTGTTAGAGGACTTGTGGTTTGTATCACTTTCAGAAGCAGAGTTGAACTAGGTATGGTCCTTATGTGTAGGAACTCCGTTCTTTTGTTCTGAACACACTCACGTTTCCTGCTGTATTGGAGACTCTAGAAAGCAAGTGTGTGCTTCCTGCTCTAAAGCAGAGTGTGTTTTATGGATGAGAACTGTGCTGTGTGTTTCAATTCAGAAATGTAGTTAAATCCCAGGCTCTGTGTCTTCCTACAAGCACGATTTCCTTTCAGGAAAAAACAGTCACTTTTCAGCTCAAATGCAGGTACATTGTTCACGACGCTCACACGTTTCTCGCTCATAACAGAACAGCATTGGATGTTAGAGGACCTGGGGTTTGTATCAGTTTCAGAAGCAGAGTTGAAGTAGAAAAAGAGGATATGTGTAGGAAACACCATTCTTTTGTTCTGAGCACTCTCATGTAGAATGCTGTATTAGTGACTCTAGAAAGCAAGAGCGTGCTTCTTGCTCTTACGGAGAGTGTGTTTCATGGATGAGAAGTAGCTGTGTGTTTTGCTTCAGAATTATAGTAAAATCTCAGGCTCTGTGTCTTCTTACAAGCAAGATTCCTTTTCAGGTAAACGCATTCACATTTCAGCTCAAATGCAGCTACAACGGTCAGGAAGCTAACAGGTTTCTCGCTCTTAAATGAAAAGCATTGGATGTTAGAGGACCGGTGGTTTGTATCAGTTTCTGAACCAGAGATGAACTAGATATGCTACGTATGTGTAGGAAACCCCATTCTTTTGGTCTCAGAACAATCTTCTTTCCTGCTCTATGAGAGACTCTAGAAACCAAGAGCATGCTTTTTGCTCTAAAGCAGAGTGTGTTTAATGGATGAGAACTGTGCTGTGTGTTTGCCTTCAGAAATGGAGTTAAATCCCAGGCACTGTGTCTTCCTACCAGCAAAACTTCCTTTCATGTAAACACAGTCACTTTTCAGCTCAAAGGAAGCTACATAGTTCACGAAGCTCACACGTTTCTTGCTCTTAACTGAAAAGCATTGGATGTTAAAGGACCTGTCGTTTGTATCAGTTTAAGAAGGAGAGTTGAACTAGATATGGTCCATATGTGTAGGAAACTCCTTCTTTTGGTCTAAGTACACTCACGTTTCCTGCTGTATTAGAGACTCTAGAAAGCAATAGCGTGCTTCCTGCTCTAAAGCAGAGTGTGTTTTATGGATGAGAACTGTGCTGTTTGTTTCAATTCAGAAATGGAGTTAAATCCCAGGCTCTGTGTCTTCCTATAAGCACGATTTCCTTTCAGGTAAAAACAGTCACTTTTCAGCTCAAATGCAGGTACATCGTTCACGAAGCTCACACGTTTCTCGTTCATAACTGAACAGCATTGGATGTTAGAGGACCTGTGGTATGTATAAGTTTAGTAAGCAGAGTTGAACTAGAAATGGTGGATATGTGTAATAAACACTGTTCTTTTGTTCTGAGCACTCTCAAGTAGAATGCTGTATTAGTGATTCTAGAAAGAAAGAGCGTGCTTCTTGCATTAAAGCAGAGTGTGTTTCATGGATGATAACTGTGCTGTGTGTTTCCCTTCAATAATGGGGGAAAATCCCAGGCTCTGTGTCTTCCTACAAGCAAGATTTCCTTTCAGACAAAAACATTCACTTTTCAGGTCAAATCCAGATACAGCATCAACAAAGCTCACACGTTTCTCGCTCTTAATTGAAAAGCATTGGTTGTTAGAGGACATGTGGTTTGTATCACTTTCAGAAGCAGAGTTGAACTAGGTATGGTCCTTATGTGTAGGAACTCCGTTCTTTTGTTCTGAACACTCTCACGTTTCCTGCTGTATTAGAGACTCTAGAAAGCAAGAGCGTGCTTCCTGCTCTAAAGCAGAGTGTGTTTCATGGATGAGAACTGTGCTGTGTGTTTCCCTTCAGAAATGGAGGAAAATCCCAGGCTCTGTGCCTTTCTACAAGCAAGATTTCCTTTCAGACAAAAACATTCACTTTTCTGCTCAAATGCACGTACATCATTCACGAAGCTCACAAATTTCTCGCTCTTAACTGAAACGCCTTGCATGTTAGAGGACCTGTGGTATGTATTAGTTTCAGAAGCAGAGTTGAACTAGAAATGGTGGATATGTGTAGGAAACACCGTTCTTTTGTTCTGAGCACTCTCAAGTAGAATGCTGTATTAATGACTCTACAAAGCAAGAGCGTGCTTCTTGCTCTAAAGCAGAGTGTGTTTCATGGATGAGAACTTGCTGTGTGTTTCGCTTCAGAAATATAGTTAAATCCCACGCTCTGGGTCTTCTTACAAGCAAGATTTCATTTCAGGTAAACGCAATCACATTTCAGCTCAAATGCAGCTACAAGGTTCAGTAAGCTCACAGGTTTCTCGCTCTTAAATGATAAATATTGCATGATAGAGGACCGGTGGTTCATATCAGTTTCAGAAGCAGAGTTGAACTGGAAATGGTGGATATGTGTAGGAAAAACCGTTCTTTTGTTCTGAGCACTCTCAACTAGAATGCTGTATTAGTGACTCTAGAAAGCAAGAGTGTGCATTCTGCTCTAAAGCAGAGTGTGTTTCATGGATGAGAACTGTGCTGTGTGTTTCCTTTCAGAAATGGAGTTAAATCCCAGGCTCTGTGTCTTCCTACAAGCAAGATTTCCTTTCAGGTAAAAACAGTCACTTTTCAGCTCAAATGCAGGTAAATCGTTCACGAAGCTCACACGTTTCTCCATCATAGCTGAAAAGCATTGGATGTTAGAGGACCTGGGGTTTGTATCAGTTTCAGAAGCAGAGATGAACTAGATATGCTACGTATGTGTAGGAAACCCCATTCTTTGGTCTCAATACAATCTTCCTTCCTGCTCTATGAGAGACTCTAGAAAGCAAGAGCGTGCTTCTGGCTCTAAAGCAGAGTTTGTTTCATGGATGAGAGCTGTCCTGTGTATTTCCCTTCAGACATGGTGGGAAATCCCAGGCTCTGTGTCTTCCTACAAGAAGCCTTCATTTCAGGTAAACACATTCACTTTTCAGCTCAAATGAAGCTACATCGTTCATCTAGCTCACACGTTTCTCACTCTTAAGTGAAAAGTATTGGTTGTTAGAGGACCTGTGGTTTGTATCACTTTCAGAAGCAGAGTTGAACTAGGTATGGTCCTTATGTGTAAGAACTCCATTCTTTTGTTCTGAACACACTCACGTTTCCTGCTGTATTAGAGACTCTAGAAAGCAAGAGCGTGCTTCCTGCTCTAAAGCAGAGTGTGTTTCATGGATGAGAACTGTGCTGTGTGTTTCAATTCAGAAATGGAGTTAAATCCCAGGCTCTGTGTCTTCCTACAAGCAAGATTTCCTTTCAGGTAAAAACAGTCACTTTTCAGCTCAAATGCAGCTACATCATTCACGAAGCTCTCACGTTTCTGACTCCTAACTGAAAAGCATTGCATGTTAGAGGACCTGTGGTATGTATCAGTTTCAGTAGCAGAGTTGAACTAGAAATGGTGGATATGTGTAGGAAACACCGTTCTTTTGTTCTGAGCACTCTCATGTAGAATGCTGTATTAGTGACTCTAGAAAGCAAAAGCGTGCTTCTTGCTCTAAAGGAGAGTGTGTTTCATGGATGAGAACTTGCTGTGTGTTTCGCTTCAGAAATATAGTTAAATCCCAAGCTCTGTGTCTTCTTACAAGCAAGATTTCATTTCAGGTAAACGCATTCACTTTTCAGCTAAATGCAGCTACAACGTTCAGGAAGCTCACAGGTTTCTCGCTCTTAAATGATAAACATTGCATGTTAGAGGACCGGTGGTTCATATCAGTTTCAGAAGAAGAGTTGAACTGGAAATGGTGGATATGTGTAGGAAACACCGTTCTTTTGTTCTGAGCACTCTCAAGTAGAATGCTGTATTAGTGACTCTAGAAAGCAAGAGCGTGCTTTCTGCTCTAAAGCAGAGTGTGTTTCATGGATGAGAACTGTGCTGTGTGTTTCCCTTCAGAAATGGAGGAAAATCCCAGGCTCTGTGCCTTTCTACAAGCAAGATTTCCTTTCAGACAAAAACATTTACTTTTCTGCTCAAATGCAGATACATCGTTCACTAAGCTCACACGTTTCTCGCTCTTAACTGAAAAGCATTGCATGTTAGAGGACCGGTGGTTCATATCAGTTTTAGAAGAAGTGTTGAACTGGAAATGGTGGATATGTGTAGGAAACACCGTTCTTTTGTTCTGAGCACTCTCAAGTAGAATGCTGTATTAATGACTCTACAAAGCAAGAGCGTGCATCGTGCTCTAAAGCAGAGTGTGTTTCATGGATGAGAACTTGCTGTGTGTTTCGCTTCAGAAATATAGTTAAATCCCACGCTCTGGGTTTTCTTACAAGCAAGATTTCATTTCAGGTAAACGCATTCACATTTCAGCTCAAATGCAGCTACAAGGTTCAGTAAGCTCACAGGTTTCTCGCTCTTAAATGATAAATATTGCAGAATAGAGGACCGGTGGTTCATATCAGTTTCAGAAGCAGAGTTGAACTGGAAATGGTGGATATGTGTAGGAAAAACCGTTCTTTTGTTCTGAGCACTCTCAACTAGAATGCTGTATTAGTGACTCTAGAAAGCAAGAGTGTGCATTCTGCTCTAAAGCAGAGTGTGTTTCATGGATGAGAACTGTGCTGTGTGTTTCCTTTCAGAAATGGAGTTAAATCCCAGGCTCTGTGTCTTCCTACAAGCAAGATTTCCTTTCAGGTAAAAACAGTCACTTTTCAGCTCAAATGCAGGTAAATCGTTCACGAAGCTCACACGTTTCTCCATCATAGCTGAAAAGCATTGGATGTTAGAGGACCTGGGGTTTGTATCAGTTTCAGAAGCAGAGATGAACTAGATATGCTACGTATGTGTAGGAAACCCCATTCTTTGGTCTCAATACAATCTTCCTTCCTGCTCTATGAGAGACTCTAGAAAGCAAGAGCGTGCTTCTGGCTCTAAAGCAGAGTTTGTTTCATGGATGAGAGCTGTCCTGTGTATTTCCCTTCAGACATGGTGGGAAATCCCAGGCTCTGTGTCTTCCTACAAGAAGCCTACATTTCAGGTAAACACATTCACTTTTCAGCTCAAATGAAGCTACATCGTTCATCTAGCTCACACGTTTCTCACTCTTAAGTGAAAAGTATTGGTTGTTAGAGGACCTGTGGTTTGTATCACTTTCAGAAGCAGAGTTGAACTAGGTATGGTCCTTATGTGTAAGAACTCCATTCTTTTGTTCTGAACACACTCACGTTTCCTGCTGTATTAGAGACTCTAGAAAGCAAGAGCGTGCTTCCTGCTCTAAAGCAGAGTGTGTTTCATGGATGAGAACTGTGCTGTGTGTTTCAATTCAGAAATGGAGTTAAATCCCAGGCTCTGTGTCTTCCTACAAGCAAGATTTCCTTTCAGGTAAAAACAGTCACTTTTCAGCTCAAATGCAGCTACATCATTCACGAAGCTCTCACGTTTCTGACTCCTAACTGAAAAGCATTGCATGTTAGAGGACCTGTGGTATGTATCAGTTTCAGTAGCAGAGTTGAACTAGAAATGGTGGATATGTGTAGGAAACACCGTTCTTTTGTTCTGAGCACTCTCATGTAGAATGCTGTATTAGTGACTCTAGAAAGCAAAAGCGTGCTTCTTGCTCTAAAGGAGAGTGTGTTTCATGGATGAGAACTTGCTGTGTGTTTCGCTTCAGAAATATAGTTAAATCCCAAGCTCTGTGTCTTCTTACAAGCAAGATTTCATTTCAGGTAAACGCATTCACTTTTCAGCTAAATGCAGCTACAACGTTCAGGAAGCTCACAGGTTTCTCGCTCTTAAATGATAAACATTGCATGTTAGAGGACCGGTGGTTCATATCAGTTTCAGAAGAAGAGTTGAACTGGAAATGGTGGATATGTGTAGGAAACACCGTTCTTTTGTTCTGAGCACTCTCAAGTAGAATGCTGTATTAGTGACTCTAGAAAGCAAGAGCGTGCTTTCTGCTCTAAAGCAGAGTGTGTTTCATGGATGAGAACTGTGCTGTGTGTTTCCCTTCAGAAATGGAGGAAAATCCCAGGCTCTGTGCCTTTCTACAAGCAAGATTTCCTTTCAGACAAAAACATTTACTTTTCTGCTCAAATGCAGATACATCGTTCACTAAGCTCACACGTTTCTCGCTCTTAACTGAAAAGCATTGCATGTTAGAGGACCGGTGGTTCATATCAGTTTTAGAAGAAGTGTTGAACTGGAAATGGTGGATATGTGTAGGAAACACCGTTCTTTTGTTCTGAGCACTCTCAAGTAGAATGCTGTATTAATGACTCTACAAAGCAAGAGCGTGCTTCGTGCTCTAAAGCAGAGTGTGTTTCATGGATGAGAACTTGCTGTGTGTTTCGCTTCAGAAATATAGTTAAATCCCACGCTCTGGGTTTTCTTACAAGCAAGATTTCATTTCAGGTAAACGCATTCACATTTCAGCTCAAATGCAGCTACAAGGTTCAGTAAGCTCACAGGTTTCTCGCTCTTAAATGATAAATATTGCAGAATAGAGGACCGGTGGTTCATATCAGTTTCAGAAGCAGAGTTGAACTGGAAATGGTGGATATGTGTAGGAAAAACCGTTCTTTTGTTCTGAGCACTCTCAACTAGAATGCTGTATTAGTGACTCTAGAAAGCGAGAGTGTGCTTTCTGCTCTAAAGCAGACTGTGTTTCATGGATGAGAACTGTGCTGTGTGTTTCCTTACAGAAATTGAGTTAAATCCCAGGCTCTGTGTCTTCCTATAAGCACGATTTCCTTTCAGGTAAAAACAGTCACTTTTCTGCTCAAATGCAGATACATCGTTCAAGAAGCTCACATGTTTCTCGCTCTTAACTGAAAAGCATTGCATGTTAGAGGACCTGTGGTATGTATCAGTTTCAGTAGCAGAGTTGAACTAGAAATGGTGGATATGTGTAGGAAACACCGTTCTTTTGTTCTGAGCACTCTCATGTGGAATGCTGTATTAGTGACTCTAGAAAGCAAGAGCGTGCTTCTTGCTCTAAAGGAGAGTGTGTTTCATGGATGAGAACTTGCTGTGTGTTTCGCTTCAGAAATATAGTTAAATCCCAAGCTCTGTGTCTTCTTACAAGCAAGATTTCATTTCAGGTAAACGCATTCACTTTTCAGCTAAATGCAGCTACAACGTTCAGGAAGTTCACAGGTTTCTCGCTCTTAAATGATAAACATTGCATGTTAGAGGACCGGTGGTTCATATCAGTTTCAGAAGAAAAGTTGAACTGGAAATGGAGGATATGTGTAGGAAACACCGTTCTTTTGTTCTGAGCACTCTCAAGTAGAATGCTGTATTATTGATTCTAGAAAGCAAGAGGCAGCTTCTTGCATTAAAGCAGAGTGTGTTTCATGGATGATAACTGTGCTGTGTGTTTCCCTTCAGAAATGGAGGAAAATCCCAGGCTCTGTGCCTTTCTACAAGCAAGATTTCCTTTCAGACAAAAACATTCACTTTTCTGCTCAAATGCAGGTACATCATTCACGAAGCTCACAAATTTCTCGCTCTTAACTGAAAAGCCTTGCATGTTAGAGGACCTGTGGTATGTATTAGTTTCAGAAGCAGAGTTGAACTAGAAATGGTGGATATGTGTAGGAAACACCGTTCTTTTGTTCTGAGCACTCTCAAGTAGAATGCTGTATTAATGACTCTACAAAGCAAGAGCGTGCTTCTTGCTCTAAAGCAGAGTGTGTTTCATGGATGAGAACTTGCTGTGTGTTTCGCTTCAGAAATATAGTTAAATCCCACGCTCTGGGTCTTCTTACAAGCAAGATTTCATTTCAGGTAAACGCAATCACATTTCAGCTCAAATGCAGCTACAAGGTTCAGTAAGCTCACAGGTTTCTCGCTCTTAAATGATAAATATTGCATGATAGAGGACCGGTGGTTCATATCAGTTTCAGAAGCAGAGTTGAACTGGAAATGGTGGATATGTGTAGGAAAAACCGTTCTTTTGTTCTGAGCACTCTCAACTAGAATGCTGTATTAGTGACTCTAGAAAGCAAGAGTGTGCATTCTGCTCTAAAGCAGAGTGTGTTTCATGGATGAGAACTGTGCTGTGTGTTTCCTTTCAGAAATGGAGTTAAATCCCAGGCTCTGTGTCTTCCTACAAGCAAGATTTCCTTTCAGGTAAAAACAGTCACTTTTCAGCTCAAATGCAGGTAAATCGTTCACGAAGCTCACACGTTTCTCCATCATAGCTGAAAAGCATTGGATGTTAGAGGGCCGGTGGTTTGTATCAGTTTCAGAACCAGAGATGAACTAGATATGCTATGTATGTGTAGGAAACCCCATTCTTTTGGTCTCAGAACAATCTTCTTTCCTGCTCTATGAGAGACTCTAGAAAGCAAGAGCATGCTTTTTGCTCTAAAGCAGAGTGTGTTTCATGGATGAGAACTGTGCTGTGTGTTTGGCTTCAGAAATGGAGTTTAATCCCAGGCACTGTGTCTTCCTACAAGCAAAACTTCCTTTCAGTTAAACACAGTCACTTTTCAGCTCAAAGGAAGCTACATAGTTCACGAAGCTCACACGTTTCTTGCTCTTAACTGAAAAGCATTGGATGTTATAGGACCTGTCGTTTGTATCAGTTTCAGAAGCAGAGTTGAACTAGATATGGTCCATATGTGTAGGAAACCCCTTCTTTTGGTCTAAGTACACTCACGTTTCCTGCTGTATTAGAGACTCTAGAAAGCAATAGTATGTTTCCTAGTCTGAAGCAGAGTGTGTTTCATGGATGAGAACTGTGCTGTGTGTTTCCCTTCAGAAATGGAGTTAAATCCCAGGCTCTGTGTGTTCTTACAAGCAAGATTTCCTTTCAGGTAAAAAGAGTCACTTTTCAGCTCAAATGCAGGTACATCATTCATGAAGCTCACACGTTTCTGACTCCCAACTGAAAAGCATTGCATGTTAGAGGACCTGTGGTGTGTATCAGTTTCAGAAGCAGAGTTGAACTAGAAATGGTGGATATGTGTAGGAAACACCGTTCTTTTGTTCTGAGCACTCTCAAGTAGAATGCTGTATTAGTGAATCTAGAAAGCAAGAGCGTGCTTCTTGCATTAAAGCAGAGTGTGTTTCATGGATGATAACTGTGCTGTGTGTTTCCCTTCAGTAATGGGGGAAAATCCCAGGCTCTGTGTCTTCCTACAAGCAAGATTTCCTTACAGACAAAAACATTCACTTTTCAGCTCAAATGCAGATACATCGTTCACGAAGCTCACACATTTCTCGCTCTTTACTGAAAAGCATTGGTTGGTAGATGACCTGTGGTTTGTAACACTTTCAGAAGCAGAGTTGAACTAGGTATGGTCCTTATGTGTAGGAAACTCCTTCTTTTGTTCTGAACACACTCATGTTTCCTGCTGTATTGGAGACTCAAGAAAGCAAGAGCGTGCTTCCTGCTCTAAAGCAGAGTGTGTTTTATGGATGAGAACTGTGCTGTGTGTTTCAATTCAGAAATGGAGTTAAATCCCAGGCTCTGTGTCTTCCTACAAGCACGATTTCCTTGCAGGTAAAAACAGTCACTTTTCAGCTCAAATGCACGTACATCGTTCACGAACCTCACACGTTTCTCGCTCATAACTGAAAAGCATTGGATGTTAGAGGACCTGGCGTTTGTATCAGTTTCAGAAGCAGAGTTGAACTAGAAGTAGTGGATATGTGTAGGAAACACCGTTCTTTTGTTCTGAGCACTCTCATGTAGAATGCTGTATTAGTGACTCTAGAAAGAAAGAGCGAGCTTCTTGCTCTAAAGGTGAGTGTGTTTCATGGATGAGAAGTTGCTGTGTGTTTCGCTTCAGAATTATAGTTAAATCGCAGGCTCTGTGTCTTCTTACAAGCAAGATTCCTTTTCAGGTAAACGCACTCACATTACAGTTCAAATGCGGCTACAACATTCACAAAGCACACAGGTTTCACGCTCTTAAATGAAAAGCATTGGATGTTAGAGGCCCGGTAGTTTGTATCAGGTTCAGAACCAGAGATGAACTAGATATGCTATGTATGTGTAGGAAACCCCATTCTTTTGCTCTCAGAACAATCTTCTTTCCTGCTCTATGAGAGACTCTAGAAAGCAAGAGCATGCTTTTTGCTCTAAAGCAGAGTGTGTTTCATGGATGAGAACTGTGCTGTGTGTTTGCCTTCAGAAATGGAGTTAAATCCCAGGCACTGTGTCTTCCTACAAGCAAAACTTCCTTTCAGTTAAACACAGTCACTTTTCAGCTCAAAGGAAGCTACATAGTTCACGAAGCTCACACGTTTCTTGCTCTTAACTGAAAAGCATTGGATGTTATAGGACCTGTCGTTTGTATCAGTTTCAGAAGCAGAGTTGAACTAGATATGGTCCATATGTGTAGGAAACCCCTTCTTTTGGTCTAAGTACACTCACGTTTCCTGCTGTATTAGAGACTCTAGAAAGCAATAGTGTGTTTCCTAGTCTGAAGCAGAGTGTGTTTCATGGATGAGAACTGTGCTGTGTGTTTCCCTTCAGAAATGGAGTTAAATCCCAGGCTCTGTGTCTTCTTACAAGCAAGATTTCCTTTCAGGTAAAAAGAGTCACTTTTCAGCTCAAATGCAGCTACATCATTCATGAAGCTCACACGTTTCTGACTCCCAACTGAAAAGCATTGCATGTTAGAAGACCTGTGGTGTGTATCAGTTTCAGAAGCAGAGTTGAACTAGAAATGGTGGATATGTGTAGGAAACACCGTTCTTTTGTTCTGGGCACTCACAAGTAGAATGCTGTATTAGTGAATCTAGAAAGCAAGAGCGTGCTTCTTGCATTAAAGCAGACTGTGTTTCATGGATGATAACTGTGCTGCGTGTTTCCCTTCAGTAATGGGGGAAAATCCCAGGCTCTGTGTCTTCCTACAAGCAAGATTTCCTCCAGACAAAAACATTCACTTTTCAGCTCAAATGTAGATACATCGTCAATGAAGCTCACACGTTTCTCGCTCTTAATTGAAAAGCATTGGTTTTTAGATGACTTATGGTTTTTATTGCTTTCAGAAGCAGAGTTGAACTAGGTATGGTCCGTATGTGTAGGAACTCCGTTCTTTTGTACTGAACACACTCACGTTTCCTGCTGTATTGGAGACTCTAGAAAGCAAGTGCGTGCTTCCTGCTCTAAAGCAGAGTGTGTTTCATGGATGAGAACTGTGCTGTGTGTTTCCCTTCAGAAATGGGGGAAAATCCCAGGGTCTGTGTCTTCTTACAAGCAAGATTTCCTTACAGACAAAAACATTCACTTTTCAGCTCAAATGCAGATACATCGTTCACGAAGCTCACACATTTCTCGCTCTTAACTGAAAAGCATTGGTTGTTAGATGACCTGTGGTTTGTAACACTTTCAGAAGCAGAGTTGAACTAGGTATGGTCCTTATGTGTAGGAAACCCCTTCTTTTGTTCTGAACACACTCACGTTTCCTGCTGTATTGGAGACTCAAGAAAGCAAGAGCGTGCTTCCTGCTCTAAAGCAGAGTGTGTTTTATGGATGAGAACTGTGCTGTGTGTTTCAATTCAGAAATAGAGTTAAATCCCAGGATCTGTGTCTTCCTACAAGCACGATTTCCTTGCAGGTAAAAAGAGTCACCTTTCAGCTCAAATGCAGCTACAATGTTCAGAAAGCTCACACGTTTCTCGCACATAAATGAAAAGCATTGGATGTTAGAGGACCTGGGGTTTGTATCAGTTTCAGAATCAGAGTTGAACTAGAAATAGTGGATATGTGTAGGAAACACCGTTCTTTTGTTCTGAGCACTCTCATGTAGAATGCTGTATTAGTGACTCTAGAAAGCAAGAGCGTGCTTCTTGCTCTAAAGGTGAGTGTGTTTCATGGATGAGAAGTTGCTGTGTGTTTCGCTTCAGAATTATAGTTAAATCGCAGGCTCTGTGTCTTCTTACAAGCAAGATTCCTTTTCAGGTAAACGCACTCACATTTCAGTTCAAATGCGGCTACAATGTTCACAAAGCACACAGGTTTCACGCTCTTAAATGAAAAGCATTGGATGTTAGAGGACCGGTGGTTTGTATCAGTTTCAGAACCAGAGATGAACTAGATATGCTATGTATGTGTAGGAAACCCCATTTTTTGGTCTCAGAACAATCTTCTTTCCTGCTCTATGAGAGACTCTGGAAAGCAGGAGCATGCTTTTTGCTCTAAAGCAGAGTGTGTTTCATGGATGAGAACTGTGCTGTGTGTTTGCCTTCAGAAATAGAGTTAAATCCCAGGCACTGTGTCTTCCTACAAGCAAAACTTCCTTTCAGTTAATGATAGTCACTTTTCAGCTCCAAGGAAGCTACATAGTTCACGAAGCTCACACGTTTCTTGCTCTTAACTGAAAAGCATTGGATGTTATAGGACCTGTCGTTTGTATCAGTTTCAGAAGCAGAGATGAACTAGATATGGTCCATATGTGTAGGAAACCCCTTCTTTTGGTCTAAGTACACTCACGTTTCCTGCTGTATTAGAGACTCTAGAAAGCAATAGTGTGTGTCCTAGTCTGAAGCAGAGTGTGTTTCATGGAAGAGAACTGTGCTGTGTGTTTCCCTTCAGAAATGCAGTTAAATCCCAGGCTCTTTGTCTTCCTACAAGCAAGATTTCCTTTCAGGTAAAAAGAGTCACTTTTCAGCTCAAATGGATCTACATCTTTCAGGAAGCTCACACGTTTCTGACTCCTAACTGAAAAGCATTGCATGTAAGAGGACCTGTGGTATGTATCAGTTTTAGAACCAGAGTTGACTAGAAATGGTGGATATGTGTAGGAAACACCGTTCTTTTGTTCTGAGAACTCTCAAGTAGAATGCTGTATTAGTGACTCTAGAAAGCAAGAGCGTGCTTCTTGCTCTTAAGGAGAGTGTGTTTCATGGATGAGAAGTAGCTGTGTGTTTCCCTTCAGAATTACAGTTAAATCTCAGGCTCTGTGTCTTCTTACAAGCAAGATTCCTTTTCAGGTAAACGCACTCACATTTCAGCTCAAATGCGGCTACAACGTTCACGAAGCTCACAGGTTTCTCACTCTTAAATGAAAAGCATTGGATGTTAGAGGACCGGTGGTTTGTATCAGTTTCAGAACCAGAGATGAACTAGATATGGTACGTATGAGTAGGAAACCCCATTCTTTTGGTCTCAGAACAATCTTCTTTCCTGCTCTATGAGAGACTCTAGAAAGCAAGAGCATGCTTTTTGTTCTAAAGCAGAGTGTGTTTTATGGATAAGAACTGTGCTGTGTGTTTGCCTTCAGAAATGGAGTTAAATCCCATGCACTGTGTCTTCCTACAAGCAAAACTTCCTTTCAGTTAAACACAGTCACTTTTCAGCTCTAAGGAAGCTACATAGTTCACGAAGTTCACACGTTTCTTGGTCTTAACTGAAAAGCATTGGATGTTATAGGACCTGTCGTTTGTATCAGTTACAGAAGCAGAGTTGAACTACATATGGTCCATATGTGTAGGAAACCCCTTCTTTTGGTCTAAGTACACTCACGTTTCCTGCTGTATTAGAGACTCTAGAAAGCAAGAGTGTGTTTCCTAGTCTGAAGCAGAGTGTGTTTCATGGATGAGAACTGTGCTGTGTGTTTCCCTTCAGAAATGGAGTTAAATCCCAGGCTCTGTGTCTTCTTACAAGCAAGATTTACTTTCAGGTAAAAATAGTCACTTTTCAGCTCAAATGCAGCTACATCATTCAGGAAGCTCACACGTTTCTGACTCCTAACTGAAAAGCATTGCATGTTAGACGACCTGTGGTATGTATCAGTTTCAGAACCATAGTTGACTAGAAATGGTGCATATGTGTAGGAAACACCGTTCTTTCGTTCTGAGCACTCTCAAGTAGAATGCTATATTAGTGAATCTAGAAAGCAAGAGGCAGCTTCTTGCATTAAAGCACACTGTGTTTCATGGATGATAACTGTGCTGTGTGTTTCCCTTCAGTAATGGGGGAAAATCCCAGGCTCTGTGTCTTCCTACAAGCAAGATTTCCTTTCAGACAAAAACATTCACTTTTCAGCTCAAATGTAGATACATCGTCAACGAAGCTCACACGTTTCTCGCTCTTAATTGAAAAGCATTGGTTGTTAGAGGATTTGTGGTTTTTAACACTTTCAGAAGCAGAGTTGAACTAGGTATGGTCCTTATGTGTAGGAAACCCCTTCTTTTGTTCTGAACACACTCATGTTTCCTGCTGTATTGGAGACTCAAGAAAGCAAGAGCGTGCTTCCTGCTCTAAAGCAGAGTGTGTTTTATGGATGAGAACTGTGCTGTGTGTTTCAATTCAGAAATGGAGTTAAATCCCAGGCTCTGTGACTTCCTACAAGCACGATTTCCTTGCAGGTAAAAACAGTCACTTTTCAGCTCAAATGCACGTACATCATTCACGATGCTCACAAGTTTCTCGCTCATAACTGAAAAGCATTGGATGTTAGAGGACCTGGGGTTTGTATCAGTTTCAGAAGCAGAGTTGAACTAGAAATGGTGGATAAGTGTAGGAAACATCGTTCTTTTGTTCTGGGCACTCTCAAGTAGAATGCTGTATTAGTGACTCTAGAAAGCAAGAGCGTGCTTCTTGCTCTAAAGGTGAGTCTGTTTCATGGATGAGAATTTGCTCTGTGTTTCGCTTCAGAATTATAGTTAAATCGCAGGCTCTGTGTCTTCTTACAAGCAAGATTCCTTTTCAGGTAAACGCACTCACATTTCAGTTCAAATGCCGCTACAACGTTCACAAAGCACACAGGTTTCACGCTCTTAAATGAAAATCATTGGATGTTAGAGGACCGGTGGTTTGTATCAGTTTCAGAACCAGAGATGAACTAGATATGCTATGTATGTGTAGGAAACCCCATTCTTTTGCTCTCAGAACAATCTTCTTTCCTGCTCTATGAGAGACTCTAGAAAGCAAGAGCATGCTTTTTGCTCTAAAGCAGAGTGTGGTTCATGGATGAGAACTGTGCTGTGTGTTTCCCTTCAGAAATGGAGTTAAATCCCAGACACTGTGTCTTCCTACAAGCAAAACTTCCTTTCAGTTAAACTCAGTCACTTTTCAGCTCTAAGGAAGCTACATAGTTCACGAAGCTCACACGTTTCTTGCTCTTAACTGAAAAGCATTGGATGTTATAGGACCTGTCGTTTGTATCAGTTACAGAAGCAGAGTTGAACTACATATGGTCCATATGTGTAGGAAACCCCTTCTTTTGGTCTAAGTACACTCACGTTTCCTGCTGTATTAGAGACTCTAGAAAGCAAGAGTGTGTTTCCTAGTCTGAAGCAGAGTGTGTTTCATGGATGAGAACTGTGCTGTGTGTTTCCCTTCAGAAATGGAGTTAAATCCCAGGCTCTGTGTCTTCTTACAAGCAAGATTTACTTTCAGGTAAAAATAGTCACTTTTCAGCTCAAATGCAGCTACATCATTCAGGAAGCTCACACGTTTCTGACTCCTAACTGAAAAGCATTGCATGTTAGACGACCTGTGGTATGTATCAGTTTCAGAACCATAGTTGACTAGAAATGGTGCATATGTGTAGGAAACACCGTTCTTTCGTTCTGAGCACTCTCAAGTAGAATGCTATATTAGTGAATCTAGAAAGCAAGAGGCAGCTTCTTGCATTAAAGCACACTGTGTTTCATGGATGATAACTGTGCTGTGTGTTTCCCTTCAGTAATGGGGGAAAATCCCAGGCTCTGTGTCTTCCTACAAGCAAGATTTCCTTTCAGACAAAAACATTCACTTTTCAGCTCAAATGTAGATACATCGTCAACGAAGCTCACACGTTTCTCGCTCTTAATTGAAAAGCATTGGTTGTTAGAGGATTTGTGGTTTTTAACACTTTCAGAAGCAGAGTTGAACTAGGTATGGTCCTTATGTGTAGGAAACCCCTTCTTTTGTTCTGAACACACTCATGTTTCCTGCTGTATTGGAGACTCAAGAAAGCAAGAGCGTGCTTCCTGCTCTAAAGCAGAGTGTGTTTTATGGATGAGAACTGTGCTGTGTGTTTCAATTCAGAAATGGAGTTAAATCCCAGGCTCTGTGTCTTCCTACAAGCACGATTTCCTTGCAGGTAAAAACAGTCACTTTTCAGCTCAAATGCACGTACATCATTCACGATGCTCACACGTTTCTCGCTCATAACTGAAAAGCATTGGATGTTAGAAGACCTGGGGTTTGTATCAGTTTCAGAAGCAGAGTTGAACTAGAAATGGTGGATAGGTGTAGGAAACATCGTTCTTTTGTTCTGGGCACTCTCAAGTAGAATGCTGTATTAGTGACTCTAGAAAGCAAGAGCGTGCTTCTTGCTCTAAAGGTGAGTCTGTTTCATGGATGAGAATTTGCTCTGTGTTTCGCTTCAGAATTATAGTTAAATCGCAGGCTCTGTGTCTTCTTACAAGCAAGATTCCTTTTCAGGTAAACGCACTCACATTTCAGTTCAAATGCCGCTACAACGTTCACAAAGCACACAGGTTTCACGCTCTTAAATGAAAATCATTGGATGTTAGAGGACTGGTGGTTTGTATCAGTTTCAGAACCAGAGATGAACTAGATATGCTATGTATGTGTAGGAAACCCCATTTTTTGGTCTCAGAACAATCTTCTTTCCTGCTCTATGAGAGACTCTAGAAAGCAAGAGCATGCTTTTTGCTCTAAAGCAGAGTGTGTTTCATGGATGAGAACTGTGCTGTGTGTTTGCCTTCAGAAATGGAGTTAAATCCCAGGCACTGTGTCTTCCTACAAGCAAAACTTCCTTTCAGTTAAACACAGTCACTTTTCAGCTCAAAGGAAGCTACATAGTTCACGAAGCTCACACGTTTCTTGCTCTTAACTGAAAAGCCTTGGATGTTATAGGACCTGTCGTTTGTATCAGTTTCAGAAGCAGAGTTGAACTAGATATGGTCCATATGTGTAGGAAACCCCTTCTTTTGGTCTAAGTACACTCACGTTTCCTGCTGTATTAGAGACTCTAGAAAGCAATAGTGTGTTTCCTAGTCTGAAGCAGAGTGTGTTTCATGGATGAGAACTGTGCTGTGTGTTTCCCTTCAGAAATGGAGTTAAATCCCAGGCTCTGTGTCTTCTTACAAGCAAGATTTCCTTTCAGGTAAAAAGAGTCACTTTTCAGCTCAAATGCAGCAACATCATTCATGAAGCTCACACGTTTCTGACTCCCAACTGAAAAGCATTGCATGTTAGAGGACCTGTGGTGTGTATCAGTTTCAGAAGCAGAGTTGAACTAGAAATGGTGGATATGTGTAGGAAACACCGTTCTTTTGTTCTGGGCACTCACAAGTAGAATGCTGTATTAGTGAATCTAGAAAGCAAGAGCGTGCTTCTTGCATTAAAGCAGAGTGTGTTTCATGGATGATAACTGTGCTGTGTGTTTCCCTTCAGTAATGGGGGAAAATCCCAGGCTCTGTGTCTTCCTACAAGCAAGATTTTCTTACAGACAAAAACATTCACTTTTCAGCTCAAATGCAGATACATCGTTCACAAAGCTCACACATTTCTCGCTCTTAACTGAAAAGCATTGGTTGTTAGACGACCTGTGGTTTATATCAGTTTCAGAAGCAGAGATGAACTAGATATGGTCCATATGTGTAGGAAACCCCTTCTTTTGGTCTAAGTACACTCACGTTTCCTGCTGTATTAGAGACTCTAGAAAGCAATAGTGTGTGTCCTAGTCTGAAGCAGAGTGTGTTTCATGGAAGAGAACTGTGCTGTGTGTTTCCCTTCAGAAATGGAGTTAAATCCCAGGCTCTATGTCTTCCTACAAGCAAGATTTCCTTTCAGGTAAAAAGAGTCACTTTTCAGCTCAAATGCAGCTACATCATTCATGAAGTTCACACGTTTCTGACTCCTAACTGAAAAGCATTGCATGTAAGAGGACCTGTGGTATGTATCAGTTTCAGAACCAGAGTTGACTAGAAATGGTGGATATGTGTAGGAAACACCGTTCTTTTGTTCTGAGAACTCTCAAGTAGAATGCTGTATTAGTGACTCTAGAAAGCAAGAGCGTGCTTCTTGCTCTAAAGGTGAGTCTGGTTCATGGATGAGAATTTGCTGTGTGTTTCGCTTCAGAATTATAGTTAAATCGCAGGCTCTGTGTCTTCTTACAAGCAAGATTCCTTTTCAGGTAAACGCACTCACATTTCAGTTCAAATGCGGCTACAACGTTCACAAAGCACACAGGTTTCACTCTCTTAAATGAAAATCATTGGATGTTAGAGGACCGGTGGTTTGTATCAGTTTCAGAACCAGAGATGAACTAGATATGCTATGTATGTGTAGGAAACCCCATTCTTTTGGTCTCAGAACAATCTTCTTTCCTGCTCTATGAGAGACTCTAGAAAGCAAGAGCATGCTTTTTGCTCTAAAGCAGAGTGTGTTTCATGGATGAGAACTGTGCTGTGTGTTTGCCTTCAGAAATGGAGTTAAATCCCAGGCACTGTGTCTTCCTACAAGCAAAACTTCCTTTCAGTTAAACACAGTCACTTTTCAGCTCAAAGGAAGCTACATAGTTCACGAAGCTCACACGTTTCTTGCTCTTAACTGAAAAGCATTGGATGTTATAGGACCTGTCGTTTGTATCAGTTTCAGAAGCAGAGTTGAACTAGATATGGTCCATATGTGTAGGAAACCCCTTCTTTTGGTCTAAGTACACTCACGTTTCCTGCTGTATTAGAGACTCTAGAAAGCAATAGTGTGTTTCCTAGTCTGAAGCAGAGTGTGTTTCATGGATGATAACTGTGCTGTGTGTTTCCCTTCAGAAATGGAGTTAAATCCCAGGCTCTGTGTCTTCTTACAAGCAAGATTTCCTTTCAGGTAAAAAGAGTCACTTTTCAGCTCAAATGCAGCTACATCATTCACGAAGTTCACACGTTTCTGACTCCTAACTGAAAAGCATTGCATGTTAGAGGACCTGTGGTGTGTATCAGTTTCAGAAGCAGAGTTGAACTATAAATGGTGGATATGTGTAGGAAACACCGTTCTTTTGTTCTGGGCACTCACAAGTAGAATGCTGTATTAGTGAATCTAGAAAGCAAGAGCGTGCTTCTTGCATTAAAGCAGACTGTGTTTCATGGATGATAACTGTGCTGTGTGTTTCCCTTCAGTAATGGGGGAAAATCCCAGGCTCTGTGTCTTCCTACAAGCAAGATTTCCTTTCAGACAAAAACATTCACTTTTCAGCTCAACTGTAGATACATCGTTCACGAAGCTCACATGTTTCTCGCTCTTAATTGAAAAGCATTGGTTTTTAGAGGACTTATGGTTTTTATTGCTTTCAGAAGCAGAGTTGAACTAGGTATGGTCCTTATGTGTAGGAACTCCGTTCTTTTGTACTGAACACACTCACGTTTCCTGCTGTATTGGAGACTCTAGAAAGCAAGTGCGTGCTTCCTGCTCTAAAGCAGAGTGTGTTTCATGGATGAGAACTGTGCTGTGTGTTTCCCTTCAGAAATGGGGGAAAATCCCAGGCTCTGTGTCTTCCTACAAGCAAGATTTCCTTACAGACAAAAACATTCACTTTTCAGCTCAAATGCAGATACATTGTTCACGAAGCTCACAGGTTTCTCGCTCTTAACTGAAAAGCATTGGTTGTTAGATGACCTGTGGTTTGTAACACTTTCAGAAGCAGAGTTGAACTAGGTATGGTCCTTATGTGTAGGAAACCCCTTCTTTTGTTCTGAACACACTCACGTTTCCTGCTGTATTGGAGACTCAAGAAAGCAAGAGCGTGCTTCCTGCTCTAAAGCAGAGTGTGTTTTATGGATGAGAACTGTGCTGTGTGTTTCAATTCAGAAATAGAGGTAAATCCCAGGCTCTGTGTCTTCCTACAAGCACGATTTCCTTGCAGGTAAAAACAGTCACTTTTCAGCTCAAATGTACGTACATCGTTCACGAAGCTCACACGTTTCTTGCTCTTAACTGAAAAGCATTGGATGTTATAGGACCTGTCGTTTGTATCAGTTTCAGAAGCAGAGTTGAACTAGATATGGTCCATATGTGTAGGAAATCCCTTCTTTTGGTCTAAGTACACTCACGTTTCCTGCTGTATTAGAGACTCTAGAAAGCAATAGTGTGTTTCCTAGTCTGAAGCAGAGTGTGTTTCATGGATGAGAACTGTGCTGTGTGTTTCCCTTCAGAAATGGAGTTAAATCCCAGGCTCTGTGTCTTCTTACAAGCAAGATTTCCTTTCAGGTAAAAAGAGTCACTTTTCAGCTCAAATGCAGCTACATCATTCATGAAGTTCACACGTTTCTGACTCCTAACTGAAAAGCATTGCATGTTAGAGGACCTGTGGTGTGTATCAGTTTCAGAAGCAGAGTTGAACTATAAATGGTGGATATGTGTAGGAAACACCGTTCTTTTGTTCTGGGCACTCACAAGTAGAATGCTGTATTAGTGAATCTAGAAAGCAAGAGCGTGCTTCTTGCATTAAAGCAGACTGTGTTTCATGGATGATAACTGTGCTGTGTGTTTCCCTTCAGTAATGGGGGAAAATCCCAGGCTCTGTGTCTTCCTACAAGCAAGATTTCCTTTCAGACAAAAACATTCACTTTTCAGCTCAACTGTAGATACATCGTTCACGAAGCTCACACGTTTCTCGCTCTTAATTGAAAAGCATTGGTTTTTAGAGGACTTATGGTTTTTATTGCTTTCAGAAGCAGAGTTGAACTAGGTATGGTCCTTATGTGTAGGAACTCCGTTCTTTTGTACTGAACACACTCACGTTTCCTGCTGTATTGGAGACTCTAGAAAGCAAGTGCGTGCTTCCTGCTCTAAAGCAGAGTGTGTTTCATGGATGAGAACTGTGCTGTGTGTTTCCCTTCAGAAATGGGGGAAAATCCCAGGCTCTGTGTCTTCCTACAAGCAAGATTTCCTTACAGACAAAAACATTCACTTTTCAGCTCAAATGCAGATACATTGTTCACGAAGCTCACAGGTTTCTCGCTCTTAACTGAAAAGCATTGGTTGTTAGATGACCTGTGGTTTGTAACACTTTCAGAAGCAGAGTTGAACTAGGTATGGTCCTTATGTGTAGGAAACCCCTTCTTTTGTTCTGAACACACTCACGTTTCCTGCTGTATTGGAGACTCAAGAAAGCAAGAGCGTGCTTCCTGCTCTAAAGCAGAGTGTGTTTTATGGATGAGAACTGTGCTGTGTGTTTCAATTCAGAAATAGAGGTAAATCCCAGGCTCTGTGTCTTCCTACAAGCACGATTTCCTTGCAGGTAAAAACAGTCACTTTTCAGCTCAAATGTACGTACATCGTTCACGAAGCTCACACGTTTCTCGCTCATAACTGAAAAGCATTGGATGTTAGAGGACCTGGGGTTTGTATCAGTTTCAGAAGCAGAGTTGAACTAGAAATGGTGGATATGTGTAGGAAACACCGTTCTTTTGTTCTGGGCACTCTCAAGTAGAATGCTGTATTAGTGACTCTAGAAAGCAAGAGCGTGCTTCTTGCCCTAAAGCATAGTGTGCTTCATGGATGAGAACTTGCTGTGTGTTTCGCTTAAGAAATATAGCTAAATCCCAGGCTCTATGTCTTCTTACAAGCAAGATTTCTTTTCAGGTAAACGCATGCACTTTTCAGCTCAAATGCAGCTACAACGTTCAGGAAGCTCACACGTTTCTCGCACATAAATGAAAAGCATTGGATGTTAGAGGACCTGGGGTTTGTATCAGTTTCAGAATCAGAGTTGAACTAGAAATAGTGGATATGTGTAGGAAACACCGTTCTTTTGTTCTGAGCACTCTCATGTAGAATGCTGTATTAGTGACTCTAGAAAGCAAGAGCGTGCTTCTTGCTCTAAAGGTGAGTGTGTTTCGTGGATGAGAAGTTGCTGTGTGTTTCGCTTCAGAATTATAGTTAAATCACAGGCTCTGTGTCTTCTTACAAGCAAGATTCCTTTTCAGGTAAACGCACTCACATTTCAGTTCAAATGCGGCTACAATGTTCACAAAGCACACAGGTTTCACGCTCTTAAATGAAAAGCATTGGATGTTAGAGGACCGGTGGTTTGTATCAGTTTCAGAACCAGAGATGAACTAGATATGCTATGTATGTGTAGGAAACCCCATTCTTTTGGTCTCAGAACAATCTTCTTTCCTGCTCTATGAGAGACTCTGGAAAGCAGGAGCATGCTTTTTGCTCTAAAGCAGAGTGTGTTTCATGGATGAGAACTGTGCTGTGTGTTTGCCTTCAGAAATAGAGTTAAATCCCAGGCACTGTGTCTTCCTACAAGCAAAACTTCCTTTCAGTTAAACACAGTCACTTTTCAGCTCCAAGGAAGCTACATAGTTCACGTAGCTCACACGTATTGGTGAAATTATTAAGGCAGCTCCACGTAGTTAAAAGGGAGGTTTATTTTGTGGGGTAACTTACAAATGAAGGGGTAGGTCGCAGAGTCTGGCAGAGTCATGCGGCGTTCTCTGGAGAACTCTGCTCGGTCCACCTCTCGCGTATCGCGTCCTGGAACCAAGAGCCCCACCTTCTCCTGCTCCTCGCTCTTCCGCTCCCTCCTCTGCCCCGCCTTGTGGGCGTGATCATTACTGAAGCCTCAATGGGTGTTGGAACTTCCAGGCCAATGCTGGGATGGCTACCCACCTCATCTCCCCCTTTTATCTAAATAAGAAAGTTCTAACCTAATACAAGACTATACACAAAGAAATGGTTATCAAATATTGTCCAGGAGTAATGAGGGATAATGACTTAGATAAGTTGGAATTACAATAAGTGCAAACAATATCAAGCAAAAAACACATAGTAAAATCCAGGGAAGTCTAGAGCGTGGGTAGGTGGCATGTTACAAAGATCATTCCAAAAGGTATCCTATCCTAAAGAACCTGAGTCTGATACATAATATATTCTATCTAAGATATTATATATGTATATATATATACTAAGTTGTAACTATAACTGCTAATCTCCAACCTCATCAAAGACCTGAGAAGGAATATAATAATACCTGAGAAATGGGAGAAGGGCGCAAGCAACTTTCGGGAGTCTTGCAAGAGTAGACAGAGACAGCTAGCAGCCTGGACAGTCACCTAACGTTTCTCAGTATCGTTGGTGCATTCAAATTGGCTACAGGCCTAGAGTATCTGACAGACCATTTCAGAAGCAGGAATTCTGAAAGACCATCTTACCCTGTCTTGGCAAAGTACAGTGGTCGCTTTCCTTGTGTCCCACTTGTCCAGAAAGGGCAGCATTTGTACTGTCAGCAGTTGAAGCAAGGGCAGTTCTTTGCCCACTAGGCCATTTTGTGCCAAGAAGACAAACTTCCAAATGGAAATGTCTTAGAAGCCCAACATTCTCTCGGGATCAAATTGGTGCTGCCAGGAGCAATTGTGTCTCACGTCAACAGAATTCTAAATTATTTAAATGCCATATTCTCTTGGTCCATGAAGTGGTTGAAGATTACCTGTCCATCTGACCTATGTATTTATAAATCTGGATAACCTAACTAACATAATTATAGAGGTGACAAGCATAGGTGACAATAACTCTGTAAGTCTCATCTACCTAAACAACCTAATGACTAAAGCTTCCTATAAATAAGGCAAACAGTCTGTAAGTAATTGTACAGTAAAAGGACAATGACTTCAAATTGTGACAATACACAAAATATCTTTAACAGAGGTAGGAATGTATAGTGCAATATGCAATATGATAATAATCCTAAATATATATCAGTATACAGAATATCTTAAACAGAAGTAGAACATGCATACAGTATGACAGGCATAAATTCACATTTGTATCAATATACAAATTTTTCAAATAAGAGTAAAAATATGTGTACAATATAACAAACATAGTTCTGTATTTGTATCAATATACAAATTATCTTAAATAGGAATATAAAAGGTTTATATTTGTATCAACAGTGCAAAGGCTGCTATATTGATAAATTTGTTTACTAATGTATGTGATAGTCTACCATAATATCTTATACATATCCATTCCATTTCTTCTTTTCCCTTTTTTTTTTTTGAGATATATTTTCTTTCCTTAAGGAGAGTACTGAGTTTGACCATTTCTTCTACCCCCAACCCTAGAACCATTATCCATAACCCTGAGAAATATGAAACCTAAGGGATAAGGGGCGTCGTTTTTTTAGAATTGCTTCCTGCTGTTTAGGGGGCGATGGTATCTCTGTTGGGTATTGTGAGAAAGCTCAGATAGTTAAATCTCAGTTAGACTAACTGTAGATTCTGCAGCAACCCTTAGAGTAATGGGTAAGATTGTCTGAAATTCTGGCAAGAAGTGTAGTATGATGATGATTACCATGGTATCATTCTGCATTGTGTAGAGTTGTTGTTGTTGTTGGGGCCCCATCTTCCTTCTGGAGACTTCAGAGATTGCCTGTGTAGATTGGTACCAATAGATTCTTTCTTCCTGCTGTAAACATCCGGATATCCAAGGCCTTATGATTTCTGAAAGATGGGTATTTCCATTATCCTGGAAAGACAAAAACAGAAGCCTACCCCAACCTTCGATTGTTAAATTTTTCTTACAACCTGAGGAGATGTCACAGTGGTGGATGATCTTTTATTTCTCCTCATCAAGGGGTTTCTCCTGTTCAAATCGAATTTTTATTAATTTTGTTGGTATCCATAGCTTTTCTTCACCTGTGGAAACAAAAGCAAAACCCCTTCCCCAAAGTAGGACATATCCAGGTTTCCATTCTGAGGTCAACACATCTTTGAAATAAACCGGTTGGTTTAGCTCAGGAGTTTTGTTTGTCGTCCAATGTCTCTCCGCAGCTGTTGTTCCTTTCTCATCAGCATTGAGAAAATTCAAGGTTAATAAAGCACTATGCACTCTATTTCTAGGAGTCATTGTTACCTGTTGCTGTTTATTTAGCATATCCTTTAAAGTTCGATTGGATCTTTCTATGACTGCTTGGCCTGTGGGATTGTGTGGTATACCTGTAACATGCTTTATATTGTAATAAGCAAAGAACTGTCTCATTTTATTGGAGACATATGCTGGGGCATTATCTGTCTTGATTTGTACAGGTATTCCCATGATGGCCATAACTTCTAATAGGTGTGTAATCACAGAATCAGCCTTTTCAGAACTCATAGGAGTTGCCCACTGAAATCCTGAATAAGTGTCAATGGTATGGTGTACATACTTTAATCTTCCAAATTCTGCAAAATGAAACACATCCATCTGCCAAATTTTATTTCTTTGTATACCTTTTGGATTGCTCCCTGCAGGTAATGGAGTTTGGTTATAGAATGAACAAGTAGGACATTTTTTCACAATATCCTTAGCTTGTTGCCAAGTAATGGAGAAATCCTTCTTCAAACCTTTGCTATTTACATGGTGTTTCTTATGAAATTCTGAGGCTTCTAGCACATTACCTATTAGTAACTGATCAATCTCATCATTACCTTGTGCTAGAGGTCCTGGCAGACCTGTATGGGATCTGATATGTGTTATATATATAGGATGTTCCCTTTTTCTGATGATTTCCTGCAGTTGTATGAATAATGAAGTTAATTCTGTATTATCAGGAATAAATTCAGCAGTTTCAATGTGTAAAACAACTCTCTCTGCATATTGGGAGTCAGTGACTATATTGAGGGGTTCTGTGAAGTCCATCAGTACCATAAGAATGGCATACAGTTCTGCTTTTTGTACAGAGCTGTATGGACTTTGTACCACCTTACTTAAGTTTCCTGATTTGTATCCTGCTTTCCCTGATTTATTTGCATCAGTATAGAATGTGAGGACTCCAGAAATTGGCTTATGTTGTACAATGTGAGGAAGGACCCATTCAGTCTTCTTTATGAATTCTATCCTCTTGCTTTTGGGATAATGGTTGTTAATCTCTCCCAAAAAGTTACTGCAGGCTCTCTGCCAGTATTCATTATCTTTCCATAGTGATGAAATTTCCTCATTAGTTAAAGGTACTACGATTTCTGCTGGGTCCATTCCTGTCAACTGACGAAGTCTTAATTTACCTTTTTGAATCAAATCAGAGATCTTTTCTATATAAGTCTTTAATTTCTTATTTGGTTTACGTGGTAGGAATATCCATTCCAATATAATATCTTCCCTCTGCATCAAAATACCTGTGGGGGAATGTCTGGAGGGGAATATGACAAGAATGCATTTAAGTTCTGGATCCACACGATCCACATGTGCTTCTCGAATTGTCTTTTCTACTAGAGCCAATTCCTTCTCAGCTTCGGCTGATAATTCTCTTGGACTATTTAATTCTTTGTCCCCTTCTAGAGTATTAGCCAAATTTTGTAGTCCATCTTTGGGTATTCCCATGATACCCAATAAGTTGGAAATGCTTCCTAACAACTTTTGAAAATCATTAAGAGTCTTTAATCGATCTCTCCTCAGTTGTACCTTTTGGGGTCTAATTTTTTGTAACTCTATCTTATATCCTAAGTAATTAATAGAATCTCCTCTTTGTATTTTTTCAGGAGCAATTTGCAGTCCCCAGCGAGGCAAAACTTTTTTTACTTCTTCAAACATGCTTTCTAATGTGTCTAACTTTGGATCAGCTAATAGGATATCATCCATATAGTGATAAATTATGGATTGCGGAAACTTTACACGAATTATCTCCAATGGTTTTTGCACAAAGTATTGGCATAAGGTAGGGCTGTTTAACATTCCCTGTGGGAGGACCTTCCATTGATATCTCTTGACTGGCTGAGAATTGTTATAATTAGGAACTGTGAAGGCAAATTTTTCTCTATCATTTTCTTGTAATGGTATGGTAAAGAAACAGTCTTTTAAGTCAATAACTATTATAGGCCATTCTTTGGGTAGCAGAGAGGGCAAGGGCATCCCAGTCTGTAGGGAGCCCATTGGCTGAATTACTTTATTAATAGCTCTCAGATCTGTCAGCATTCTCCAATTACCAGACTTTTTTTAAATAACAAATACAGGAGAATTCCAAGGGCTGGTAGATTCTTCAATGTGTTGAGCATTTAACTGCTCTTGATCCAGCTGTTCCAAAGCTTGTAGCTTCTCTTTTGTCAAAGGCCACTGTCCAACCCAGACAGGTTTATTAGTTAGCCATTTTAAAGGTAAGGCAGTTGGTACTTCTGAGAGTTCAACAGCAGTTGTGCTCTGTTTGTGTACAGCCTGAGTGGTTGGTGACTGGTTTTTATAGCATGTTATGATATTATTCCTAGAAACATGCATTGGCCTGTATTCCTTTTCTGAGAATGTAGGAATTTTAATCTGGGTATTCCACTGTTGTAACAGATCTCGGCCCCATAGATTTACTGCTACATTCGCTACATATGGCTTCAGCCTTCCTCTCTGTCCTTCTGGCCCTATGCATTCAACCCATCTCGAACTCTGTTTTATCTGAGATAGGGTGCCAATTCCTAAAAGTTGGACATCTACCTCTTGAAGAGGCCAATTTGGATGCCATGATTTTGGTGTAATTACAGTCACATCTGCACCTGTGTCTACCAGGCCCTCCAGAACCAAGCCATTAATTCGAACTCTAAGCTTTGGTCTTTGTTCATTTATGGAAGTCTGCCAAAATATTTGTTTTATTGGGTTCTTTGTAAACTGTGATTCATCTATCAGAGCTGTTTTATCATCCATTGCAGTATTGGTTTTTACAATAGGCATTGGTTTATTCAGTTGTCCTGGAGAGGAATGTCTTCCACAGTGGCCGGGAATGTTCTTACCACATTTGATTTGGGGGCCTGCAAGAGGCCCCCTGAGGCGTTTCCCGCCAGTAAAGGGTTGCCTTGTATATCTATTTTTGATCTGCACTCACTTGTCCAATGTCGGCCTTTGCCACATCTTCTACATAATCCAGGAGGTGGTTGGGGTCTCCTGTTTAGGCTATTCCTAGAAGGAGTATTACTTCTAGGATTACCCCATGTACAGTTTTTATTTATATGACCTGGTGTACCACATCTAAAACATTTGGTACCATGGGGCCTTCTTTCACCTCTGGGATTTGTCTCTCCTATCCAAGCCTCATTACTGTAGTTAAAAGATTCAACACCATTAGTATACTGAATCCATTCTTCCAAAGGAGCTGATCTGATCTTTAATGGTGTAAGTATTCTTTTGCATTCTGCATTAGCATTGTCAAATGCCAAGGACTCAGTTAATACTTTTCTTAATTCTTTATCTGATACAGCTTTTGTTACAGCTGTGTTCAGCCTTTGTAAAAAATCAGTGAAGGGTTCATGTGGTCCCTGAAATATCTTTGTGTATACCTCAGTTGCTTTTCCAGGTTCTGGAATTTTTTCCCAAGCATTTAGAGCTGCTGTACGGCATAGGGATATTGTATGCTCATCATAAATGGCTTGTACATTCCTGTCAGCAAAACATCCCTCACGAAGTATTTTATCTTGGGAGACCTCAAAACCTCTGAGTTTACCTTGTTGTTCTAAATTTCTTGCCTCTTCTCTCAACCAGCTTTTCCACTGTAACTGCTGGCTATATTCTAGAACAGCTGAAATTAACTGATGCCAGTCATCTGGAATGATTCTATGTGAGGTAGACCACGAATTTAACATCTGTTTTACATATGTGGAGTGTATCCCATATGTAACTACTGCTTCCTTTATATTTTTAAAGTCCCTTGTTGAAATTGGCTGTAATGTATATGTCGTATATGGCTCGGGGTGTGTGTCATCTGCTGGCTTCTCATGGATGATAACAGGATAAGCCATTGTATGAGAGCCATTTGGAGATGTTACAACCTGTATGGTCTTGCCCTTCTGCTTATTAGGCCCCTTGTCATGTTTATTGAGAGTTTCCTCCAGGGCTTGTAAACGAGCTCCTAGGGTCTGTTCCAGGGAGTAAACCTCCTCTCTTGTAAGGGATTCCAGATTTTTCATGGAATCATGGAAGTTTTTATGTTCTTCTGAAACACATGATTCCATGGACCTTATCTTATCAAGTAATGATAATTTTTCTTCCTTATATAGTGTCTGAGTAGCTACAACTTCACTCTGGAGAGTTAGTGTTCTATCCATTAAATACTCATATTTATTATCAATAAAAGCAATTTTGGGTACAAGCTTGTTTTGTAAATTCTGGTTAGCAGATTCCAGAGAGAGAATCTTTTTACGTAAGTCCTCATTGCTATCTTTTAAAACCTGTAATTCCTGGTTAGCAGATTCCAGAAAGAGAATCTTTTTATGTAAGTCCTGGTCAGCAGATTCCATAGACAGAATCTTTTTCTGTAAGCCTTCATTGCTAATTTTTAAAGCCTGTATCAGTCCCAATAATGACTCATCTTTGTTCTTACTATTAAACCAGTGTTTGAACACTGTGTGAATTATTACAATGAATGTCAAAATGGTACAGGCCAGATATGTCTTAGGGAGGTCGTATATTTCCAGGAAAATGTCATTCATCATACAGGCAAAAAGGTTTTTAAATTCTTGTGAGGTAATGTTGTCAGCCATATTACAAGAATTACTCAAGATTTGTTAGTCAGTTTTAAGGTGTAAAATTATCAAGTACTTTTACTTGAAAGAAGCTTACCTTTCCGTGGTTTTGGGGGGTGCAGTAGCACTTTTCAGCCAGCAGGAGGCGTTGGTATAGCTCCAAAGCAAGGCCTGCTAGCGACCTTGGCTGGCGGCAGCTGAAGGCAGGAGCCAAGGAGGCAGGGAGCCGGCACTCAGGGAGGAGTGGGAATGCCTCACTCACAGCGGTTTTCGCTGGTCTGGGGGCTAAGCCAGGAAACTGACACCCGACTTGCTGGTCCCTTTTTCGGGAATGGGACCGTGTAGGCGTCCCCTGGTTAAATGGAACTTTGCAGGCGTTTTTAGGTGCCCGCCAGCCGGGAGGAGGCTGAGGAAGCAAGCCGCCTGGGCCTTTGGAATTTGCCCCACGTTGGGCGCCATATATTGGTGAAATTATTAAGGCCACACCACGTAGTTAAAAGGGAGGTTTATTTTGTGGGGTAACTTACAAATGAAGGGGTAGGTCGCAGAGTCTGGCAGAGTCCGGCGGCGTTCTCTGGAGAACTTTGCTTGGTCCACCTCTCGCGTCCCGCGTCCCGGAACCAAGAGCCCCACCTTCTCCTGCTCCTCGCTCTTCCGCTCCCTCCTCTGCCCTGCCTTGTGGGCGTAATCATTACTGAAGCCTCAATGGGTGTTGGAACTTCCAGGCCAATGCTGGGATGGCTACCCACTACACACACGTTTCTTGCTCTTAACTGAAAAGCATTGGATGTTATAGGACCTGTCGTTTGTATCAGTTTCAGAAGCAGAGTTGAACTAGATATGGTCCATATGTGTAGGAAACCCCTTCTTTTGGTCTAAGTACACTCACGTTTCCTGCTGTATTAGAGACTCTAGAAAGCAATAGTGTGTTTCCTAGTCTGAAGCAGAGTGTGTTTCATGGAAGAGAACTGTGCTGTGTGTTTCCCTTCAGAAATGGAGTTAAATCCCAGGCTCTGTGTCTTCCTACAAGCAAGATTTCCTTTCAGGTAAAAAGAGTCACTTTTCAGCTCAAATGGAGCTACATCATTCAGGAAGCTCACACGTTTCTGACTCCTAACTGAAAAGCATTGCATGTAAGAGGACCTGTGGTATGTATCAGTTTCAGAACCAGAGTTGACTAGAAATGGTGGATATGTGTAGGAAACACCGTTCTTTTGTTCTGAGAACTCTCAAGTAGAATGCTGTATTAGTGACTCTAGAAAGCAAGAGCGTGCTTCTTGCTCTTAAGGAGAGTGTGTTTCATGGATGAGAAGTAGCTGTGTGTTTCCCTTCAGAATTACAGTTAAATCTCAGGCTCTGTGTCTTCTTACAAGCAAGATTCCTTTTCAGGTAAACGCACTCACATTTCAGCTCAAATGCGGCTACAACGTTCACGAAGCTCACAGGTTTCTCACTCTTAAATGAAAAGCATTGTATGTTAGAGGACCGGTGGTTTGTATCAGTTTCAGAACCAGAGATGAACTAGATATGCTACGTATGAGTAGGAAACCCCATTCTTTTGGTCTCAGAACAATCTTCTTTCCTGCTCTATGAGAGACTCTAGAAAGCAAGAGCATGCTTTTTGTTCTAAAGCAGAGTGTGTTTCATGGATAAGAACTGTGCTGTGTGTTTGCCTTCAGAAATGGAGTTAAATCCCAGGCACTGTGTCTTCCTACAAGCAAAACTTCCTTTCAGTTAAACACAGTCACTTTTCAGCTCAAAGGAAGCTACATAGTTCACGAAGTTCACACTTTTCTTGCTCTTAACTGAAAAGCATTGGATGTTATAGGACCTGTCGTTTGTATCAGTTTCAGAAGCAGAGTTGAACTAGATATGGTCCATATGTGTAGGAAACCCCTTCTTTTGGTCTAAGTACACTCAAGTTTCCTGCTGTATTAGAGACTCTAGAAAGCAATAGTGTGTTTCCTAGTGTGAAGCAGAGTGTGTTTCATGGATGAGAACTGTGCTGTGTGTTTCCCTTAAGAAATGGAGTTAAATCCCAGGCTCTGTGTCTTCTTACAAGCAAGATTTACTTTCAGGTAAAAACAGTCACTTTTCAGCTCAAATGCAGCTACATCATTCAGGAAGCTCACACGTTTCTGACTCCTAACTGAAAAGCATTGCATGTTAGACGACCTGTGGTATGTATCAGTTTCAGAACCAGAGTTGACTAGAAATGGTGCATATGTGTAGGAAACACCGTTCTTTCGTTCTGAGCACTCTCAAGTAGAATGCTATATTAGTGAATCTAGAAAGCAAGAGGCAGCTTCTTGCATTAAAGCAGACTGTGTTTCATGGATGATAACTGTGCTGTGTGTTTCCCTTCAGTAATGGGGGAAAATCCCAGGCTCTGTGTCTTCCTACAAGCAACATTTCCTTTCAGTCAAAAACATTCACTTTTCAGCTCAAATGTAGATACATCGTCAACGAAGCTCACACGTTTCTCGCTCTTAATTGAAAAGCATTGGTTGTTAGAGGACTTGTGGTTTGTATCACTTTCAGAAGCAGAGTTGAACTAGGTATGGTCCTTATGTGTAGGAACTCCGTTCTTTTGTTCTGAACACACTCACCTTTCCTGCTCTATTGGAGACCCTAGAAAGCAAGAGAGTGATTCCTGCTCTAAAGCAGAGTGTGTTTTATGGATGAGAACTGTGCTGTGTGTTTCAATTCAGAAATGGAGTTAAATCCCAGGCTCTGTGTCTTCCTACAAGCAAGATTTCCTTTCAGGTAAAAACAGTCACTTTTCTGCTCAAATGCAGGTACATCGTTCACGAAGCTCACAGGTTTCTCCCTCATAACTGAACAGCATTGGATGTTAGTGGACCTGGGGTTTGTATCAGTTTCAGAATCAGAGTTGAACTAGAAAAAGTGGATATATGTAGGAAACACCGTTCTTTTGTTCTGAGCACTCTCATGTAGAATGCTGTATTAGTGACTCTAGAAAGCAAGAGCGTGCTTCTTGCTCTTAAGGAGAGTGTGTTTCATGGATGAGAAGTTGCTGTGTGTTTCGCTTCAGAATTATAGTAAAATCTCAGGCTCTGTGTCTTCTTACAAGCAAGATTCCTTTTCAGGTAAACGCACTCACATTTCAGCTCAAATGCGGCTACAACATTCACGAAGCTCACAGGTTTCATGCTCTTAAATGAAAAGCATTGGATGTTAGAGGACCGGTGGTTTGTATCAGTTTCAGAACCAGAGATGAACTAGATATGCTATGTATGTGTAGGAAACCCCATTCTTTTGGTCTCAGAACAATCTTCTTTCCTGCTCTATGAGAGACTCTAGAAAGCAAGAGCATGCTTTTTGCTCTAAAGCAGAGTGTGTTTCATGGATGAGAACTGTGCTGTGTGTTTGCCTTCAGAAATGGAGTTAAATCCCAGGCACTGTGTCTTCCTACAAGCAAAACTTCCTTTCAGTTAAACACAGTCACTTTTCAGCTCAATGGAAGCTACATAGTTCACGAAGCTCACACGTTTCTTGCTCTAAACTGAAAAGCATTGGATGTTTTAGGACCTGTCCTTTGTATCAGTTTCAGAAGCAGAGTTGAACTAGATATGGTCCATATGTGTAGGAAACCCCTTCTTTTGGTCTAAGTACACTCACGTTTCCTGCTGTATTAGAGACTCTAGAAAGCAAGAGTGTGTTTCCTAGTCTGAAGCAGAGTGTGTTTCATGGATGAGAACTGTGCTGTGTGTTTCCCTTCAGAAATGGAGTTAAATCCCAGGCTCTGTGTCTTCTTACAAGCAAGATTTACTTTCAGGTAAAAACAGTCACTTTTCAGCTCAAATGCAGCTACATCATTCAGGAAGCTCACACGTTTCTGACTCCTAACTGAAAAGCATTGCATGTTAGACGACCTGTGGTATGTATCAGTTTCAGAACCAGAGTTGACTAGAAATGGTGCATATGTGTAGGAAACACCGTTCTTTTGTTCTGAGCATTCTCAAGTAGAATGCTGTATTAGTGAATCTAGAAAGCAAGAGGCAGCTTCTAGCATTAAAGCAGACTGTGTTTCATGGATGATAACTGTGCTGTGTGTTTCCCTTCAGTAATGGGGGAAAATCCCAGGCTCTGTGTCTTCCTACAAGCAAGATTTCCTTTCAGACAAAAACATTCACTTTTCAGCTCAAATGTAGATACATCGTCAACGAAGCTCACACGTTTCTCGCTCTTAATTGAAAAGCATTGGTTGTTAGAGGACTTGTGGTTTGTATCACTTTCAGAAGCAGAGTTGAACTAGGTATGGTCCTTATGTGTAGGAACTCCGTTCTTTTGTTCTGAACACACTCACGTTTCCTGCTGTATTGGAGACTCTAGAAAGCAAGTGTGTGCTTCCTGCTCTAAAGCAGAGTGTGTTTTATGGATGAGAACTGTGCTGTGTGTTTCAATTCAGAAATGTAGTTAAATCCCAGGCTCTGTGTCTTCCTACAAGCACGATTTCCTTTCAGGTAAAAACAGTCACTTTTCAGCTCAAATGCAGTTACATTGTTCACGACGCTCACACGTTTCTCGCTCATAACAGAACAGCATTGGATGTTAGAGGACCTGGGGTTTGTATCAGTTTCAGAAGCAGAGTTGAAGTAGAAAAAGAGGATATGTGTAGGAAACACCATTCTTTTGTTCTGAGCACTCTCATGTAGAATGCTGTATTAGTGACTCTAGAAAGCAAGAGCGTGCTTCTTGCTCTTACGGAGAGTGTGTTTCATGGATGAGAAGTAGCTGTGTGTTTTGCTTCAGAATTATAGTAAAATCTCAGGCTCTGTGTCTTCTTACAAGCAAGATTCCTTTTCAGGTAAAGGCATTCACATTTCAGCTCAAATGCGGCTACAACGGTCAGGAAGCTAACAGGTTTCTCGCTCTTAAATGAAAAGCATTGGATGTTAGAGGACCGGTGGTTTGTATCAGTTTCTGAACCAGAGATGAACTAGATATGCTACGTATGTGTAGGAAACCCCATTCTTTTGGTCTCAGAACAATCTTCTTTCCTGCTCTATGAGAGACTCTAGAAACCAAGAGCATGCTTTTTGCTCTAAAGCAGAGTGTGTTTAATGGATGAGAACTGTGCTGTGTGTTTGCCTTCAGAAATGGAGTTAAATCCCAGGCACTGTGTCTTCCTACCAGCAAAACTTCCTTTCATGTAAACAGTCACTTTTCAGCTCAAAGGAAGCTACATAGTTCACGAAGCTCACACGTTTCTTGCTCTTAACTGAAAAGCATTGGATGTTAAAGGACCTGTCGTTTGTATCAGTTTAAGAAGGAGAGTTGAACTAGATATGGTCCATATGTGTAGGAAACTCCTTCTTTTGGTCTAAGTACACTCACGTTTCCTGCTGTATTAGAGACTCTAGAAAGCAATAGCGTGCTTCCTGCTCTAAAGCAGAGTGTGTTTTATGGATGAGAACTGTGCTGTTTGTTTCAATTCAGAAATGGAGTTAAATCCCAGGCTCTGTGTCTTCCTATAAGCACGATTTCCTTTCAGGTAAAAACAGTCACTTTTCAGCTCAAATGCAGATACATCGTTCACGAAGCTCACACGTTTCTCGTTCATAACTGAACAGCATTGGATGTTAGAGGACCTGTGGTATGTATAAGTTTAGTAAGCAGAGTTGAACTAGAAATGGTGGATATGTGTAATAAACACTGTTCTTTTGTTCTGAGCACTCTCAAGTAGAATGCTGTATTAGTGATTCTAGAAAGAAAGAGCGTGCTTCTTGCATTAAAGCAGAGTGTGTTTCATGGATGATAACTGTGCTGTGTGTTTCCCTTCAATAATGGGGGAAAATCCCAGGCTCTGTGTCTTCCTACAAGCAAGATTTCCTTTCAGACAAAAACATTCACTTTTCAGGTCAAATCCAGATACAGCATCAACAAAGCTCACACGTTTCTCGCTCTTAATTGAAAAGCATTGGTTGTTAGAGGACATGTGGTTTGTATCACTTTCAGAAGCAGAGTTGAACTAGGTATGGTCCTTATGTGTAGGAACTCCGTTCTTTTGTTCTGAACACTCTCACGTTTCCTGCTGTATTAGAGACTCTAGAAAGCAAGAGCGTGCTTCCTGCTCTAAAGCAGAGTGTGTTTCATGGATGAGAACTGTGCTGTGTGTTTCCCTTCAGAAATGGAGTTAAATCCCAGGCTCTGTGTCTTCCTACAAGCAAGATTTCCTTTCAGGTAAAAACAGTCACTTTTCAGCTCAAATGCAGCTACATCATTCACGAAGCTCTCACGTTTCTGACTCCTAACTGAAAAGCATTGCATGTTAGAGGACCGGTGGTATGTATCAGTTTCAGTAGCAGAGTTGAACTAGAAATGGTGGATATGTGTAGGAAACACCGTTCTTTTGTTCTGAGCACTCTCAAGTAGAATGCTGTATTATTGATTCTAGAAAGCAAGAGGCAGCTTCTTGCATTAAAGCAGAGTGTGTTTCATGGATGATAACTGTGCTGTGTGTTTCCCTTCAGAAATGGAGGAAAATCCCAGGCTCTGTGCCTTTCTACAAGCAAGATTTCCTTTCAGACAAAAACATTCACTTTTCTGCTCAAATGCAGGTACATCATTCACGAAGCTCACAAATTTCTCGCTCTTAACTGAAAAGCCTTGCATGTTAGAGGACCTGTGGTATGTATTAGTTTCAGAAGCAGAGTTGAACTAGAAATGGTGGATATGTGTAGGAAACACCGTTCTTTTGTTCTGAGCACTCTCAAGTAGAATGCTGTATTAATGACTCTACAAAGCAAGAGCGTGCTTCTTGCTCTAAAGCAGAGTGTGTTTCATGGATGAGAACTTGCTGTGTGTTTCGCTTCAGAAATATAGTTAAATCCCACGCTCTGGGTCTTCTTACAAGCAAGATTTCATTTCAGGTAAACGCAATCACATTTCAGCTCAAATGCAGCTACAAGGTTCAGTAAGCTCACAGGTTTCTCGCTCTTAAATGATAAATATTGCATGATAGAGGACCGGTGGTTCATATCAGTTTCAGAAGCAGAGTTGAACTGGAAATGGTGGATATGTGTAGGAAAAACCGTTCTTTTGTTCTGAGCACTCTCAACTAGAATGCTGTATTAGTGACTCTAGAAAGCAAGAGTGTGCATTCTGCTCTAAAGCAGAGTGTGTTTCATGGATGAGAACTGTGCTGTGTGTTTCCTTTCAGAAATGGAGTTAAATCCCAGGCTCTGTGTCTTCCTACAAGCAAGATTTCCTTTCAGGTAAAAACAGTCACTTTTCAGCTCAAATGCAGGTAAATCGTTCACGAAGCTCACACGTTTCTCCATCATAGCTGAAAAGCATTGGATGTTAGAGGACCTGGGGTTTGTATCAGTTTCAGAAGCAGAGATGAACTAGATATGCTATGTATGTGTAGGAAACCCCATTCTTTGGTCTCAATACAATCTTCCTTCCTGCTCTATGAGAGACTCTAGAAAGCAAGAGCGTGCTTCTGGCTCTAAAGCAGAGTTTGTTTCATGGATGAGAGCTGTCCTGTGTATTTCCCTTCAGACATGGAGGGAAATCCCAGGCTCTGTGTCTTCCTACAAGAAGCCTTCATTTCAGGTAAACACATTCACTTTTCAGCTCAAATGAAGCTACATCGTTCATCTAGCTCACACGTTTCTCACTCTTAAGTGAAAAGTATTGGTTGTTAGAGGACCTGTGGTTTGTATCACTTTCAGAAGCAGAGTTGAACTAGGTATGGTCCTTATGTGTAAGAACTCCATTCTTTTGTTCTGAACACACTCACGTTTCCTGCTGTATTAGAGACTCTAGAAAGCAAGAGCGTGCTTCCTGCTCTAAAGCAGAGTGTGTTTCATGGATGAGAACTGTGCTGTGTGTTTCAATTCAGAAATAGAGTTAAATCCCAGGCTCTGTGTCTTCCTACAAGCAAGATTTCCTTTCAGGTAAAAACAGTCACTTTTCAGCTCAAATGCAGCTACATCATTCACGAAGCTCTCACGTTTCTGACTCCTAACTGAAAAGCATTGCATGTTAGAGGACCTGTGGTATGTATCAGTTTCAGTAGCAGAGTTGAACTAGAAATGGTGGATATGTGTAGGAAACACCGTTCTTTTGTTCTGAGCACTCTCATGTAGAATGCTGTATTAGTGACTCTAGAAAGCAAAAGCGTGCTTCTTGCTCTAAAGGAGAGTGTGTTTCATGGATGAGAACTTGCTGTGTGTTTCGCTTCAGAAATATAGTTAAATCCCAAGCTCTGTGTCTTCTTACAAGCAAGATTTCATTTCAGGTAAACGCATTCACTTTTCAGCTAAATGCAGCTACAACGTTCAGGAGGCTCACAGGTTTCTCGCTCTTAAATGATAAACATTGCATGTTAGAGGACCGGTGGTTCATATCAGTTTCAGAAGAAGAGTTGAACTGGAAATGGTGGATATGTGTAGGAAACACCGTTCTTTTGTTCTGAGCACTCTCAAGTAGAATGCTGTATTAGTGACTCTAGAAAGCAAGAGCGTGCTTTCTGCTCTAAAGCAGAGTGTGTTTCATGGATGAGAACTGTGCTGTGTGTTTCCCTTCAGAAATGGAGGAAAATCCCAGGCTCTGTGCCTTTCTACAAGCAAGATTTCCTTTCAGACAAAAACATTCACTTTTCTGCTCAAATGCAGATACATCGTTCACTAAGCTCACACGTTTCTCGCTCTTAACTGAAAAGCATTGCATGTTAGAGGACCGGTGGTTCATATCAGTTTTAGAAGAAGTGTTGAACTGGAAATGGTGGATATGTGTAGGAAACACCCGTTCTTTTGTTCTGAGCACTCTCAAGTAGAATGCTGTATTAATGACTCTACAAAGCAAGAGCGTGCTTCGTGCTCTAAAGCAGAGTGTGTTTCATGGATGAGAACTTGCTGTGTGTTTCGCTTCAGAAATATAGTTAAATCCCACGCTCTGGGTTTTCTTACAAGCAAGATTTCATTTCAGGTAAACGCATTCACATTTCAGCTCAAATGCAGCTACAAGGTTCAGTAAGCTCACAGGTTTCTCGCTCTTAAATGATAAATATTGCAGAATAGAGGACTGGTGGTTCATATCAGTTTCAGAAGCAGAGTTGAACTGGAAATGGTGGATATGTGTAGGAAAAACCGTTCTTTTGTTCTGAGCACTCTCAACTAGAATGCTGTATTAGTGACTCTAGAAAGCGAGAGTGTGCTTTCTGCTCTAAAGCAGACTGTGTTTCATGGATGAGAACTGTGCTGTGTGTTTCCTTACAGAAATGGAGTTAAATCCCAGGCTCTGTGTCTTCCTATAAGCACGATTTCCTTTCAGGTAAAAACAGTCACTTTTCAGCTCAAATGCAGGTACATCGTTCACGAAGCTCACACGTTTCTCGTTCATAACTGAACAGCATTGGATGTTAGAGGACCTGTGGTATGTATCAGTTTAGGAAGCAGAGTTGAACTAGAAATGGTGGATATTTTAAGAAACACTGTTCTTTTGTTCTGAGCACTCTCAAGTAGAATGCTGTATTAGTGATTCTAGAAAGAAAGAGCGTGCTTCTTGCATTAAAGCAGAGTGTGTTTCATGGATGATAACTGTGCTGTGTGTTTCCCTTCAATAATGGGGGAAAATCCCAGGCTCTGTGTCTTCCTACAAGCAAGATTTCCTTTCAGACAAAAACATTCACTTTTCAGGTCAAATCCAGATACAGCATCAACAAAGCTCACACGTTTCTCGCTCTTAATTGAAAAGCATTGGTTGTTAGAGGACATGTGGTTTGTATCACTTTCAGAAGCAGAGTTGAACTAGGTATGGTCCTTATGTGTAGGAACTCCGTTCTTTTGTTCTGAACACTCTCACGTTTCCTGCTGTATTAGAGACTCTAGAAAGCAAGAGCGTGCTTCCTGCTCTAAAGCAGAGTGTGTTTCATGGATGAGAACTGTGCTGTGTGTTTCCCTTCAGAAATGGAGTTAAATCCCAGGCTCTGTGTCTTCCTACAAGCAAGATTTCCTTTCAGGTAAAAACAGTCACTTTTCAGCTCAAATGCAGCTACATCATTCACGAAGCTCTCACGTTTCTGACTCCTAACTGAAAAGCATTGCATGTTAGAGGACCTGTGGTATGTATCAGTTTCAGTAGCAGAGTTGAACTAGAAATGGTGGATATGTGTAGGAAACACCGTTCTTTTGTTCTGAGCACTCTCATGTAGAATGCTGTATTAGTGAATCTAGAAAGAAAGAGCGTGCTTCTTGCTCTAAAGGAGAGTGTGTTTCATGGATGAGAACTTGCTGTGTGTTTCGCTTCAGAAATATAGTTAAATCTCAGGCTCTGTGTCTTCTTACAAGCAAGATTTCATTTCAGGTAAACGCATTCACTTTTCAGCTAAATGCAGCTACAACATTCAGGAAGCTCACAGGTTTCTCGCTCTTAAATGATAAACATTGCATGTTAGAGGACCGGTGGTTCATATCAGTTTCAGAAGAAAAGTTGAACTGGAAATGGAGGATATGTGTAGGAAACACCGTTCTTTTGTTCTGAGCACTCTCAAGTAGAATGCTGTATTATTGATTCTAGAAAGCAAGAGGCAGCTTCTTGCATTAAAGCAGAGTGTGTTTCATGGATGATAACTGTGCTGTGTGTTTCCCTTCAGAAATGGAGGAAAACCCCAGGCTCTGTGCCTTTCTACAAGCAAGATTTCCTTTCAGACAAAAACATTCACTTTTCTGCTCAAATGCAGGTACATCATTCACGAAGCTCACAAATTTCTCGCTCTTAACTGAAAAGCCTTGCATGTTAGAGGACCTGTGGTATGTATTAGTTTCAGAAGCAGAGTTGAACTAGAAATGGTGGATATGTGTAGGAAACACCGTTCTTTTGTTCTGAGCACTCTCAAGTAGAATGCTGTATTAATGACTCTACAAAGCAAGAGCGTGCTTCTTGCTCTAAAGCAGAGTGTGTTTCATGGATGAGAACTTGCTGTGTGTTTCGCTTCAGAAATATAGTTAAATCCCACGCTCTGGGTCTTCTTACAAGCAAGATTTCATTTCAGGTAAACGCAATCACATTTCAGCTCAAATGCAGCTACAAGGTTCAGTAAGCTCACAGGTTTCTCGCTCTTAAAAGATAAATAGTGCATGATAGAGGACCTGTGGTTCATATCAGTTTCAGAAGCAGAGTTGAACTGGAAATGGTGGATATGTGTAGGAAAAACCGTTCTTTTGTTCTGAGCACTCTCAACTAGAATGCTGTATTAGTGACTCTAGAAAGCAAGAGTGTGCATTCTGCTCTAAAGCAGAGTGTGTTTCATGGATGAGAACTGTGCTGTGTGTTTCCTTTCAGAAATGGAGTTAAATCCCAGGCTCTGTGTCTTCCTACAAGCAAGATTTCCTTTCAGGTAAAAACAGTCACTTTTCAGCTCAAATGCAGGTAAATCGTTCACGAAGCTCACACGTTTCTCCATCATAGCTGAAAAGCATTGGATGTTAGAGGACCTGGGGTTTGTATCAGTTTCAGAAGCAGAGATGAACTAGATATGCTACGTATGTGTAGGAAACTGCATTCTTTGGCCTCAATACAATCCTCCTTCCTGCACTATGAGAGACTCTAGAAAGCAAGAGCGTGCTTCTGGCTCTAAAGCAGAGTTTGTTTCATGGATGAGAGCTGTCCTGTGTATTTCCCTTCAGACATGGAGGGAAATCCCAGGCTCTGTGTCTTCCTACAAGAAGCCTTCATTTCAGGAAAACATATTCACTTTTCAGCTCAAATGAAGCTACATCGTTCATCTAGCTCACACGTTTCTCACTCTTAAGTGAAAAGTATTGGTTGTTAGAGGACCTGTGGTTTGTATCACTTTCAGAAGCAGAGTTGAACTAGGTATGGTCCTTATGTGTAAGAACTCCATTCTTTTGTTCTGAACACACTCACGTTTCCTGCTGTATTAGAGACTCTAGAAAGCAAGAGCGTGCTTCCTGCTCTAAAGCAGAGTGTGTTTCATGGATGAGAACTCTGCTGTGTGTTTCAATTCAGAAATGGAGTTAAATCCCAGGCTCTGTGTCTTCCTACAAGCAAGATTTCCTTTCAGGTAAAAACAGTCACTTTTCAGCTCAAATGCAGCTACATCATTCACGAAGCTCTCACGTTTCTGACTCCTAACTGAAAAGCATTGCATGTTAGAGGACCTGTGGTATGTATCAGTTTCAGTAGCAGAGTTGAACTAGAAATGGTGGATATGTGTAGGAAACACCGTTCTTTTGTTCTGAGCACTCTCATGTAGAATGCTGTATTAGTGACTCTAGAAAGCAAAAGCGTGCTTCTTGCTCTGAAGGAGAGTGTGTTTCATGGATGAGAACTTGCTGTGTGTTTCGCTTTAGAAATATAGTTAAATCCCAAGCTCTGTGTCTTCTTACAAGCAAGATTTCATTTCAGGTAAACGCATTCACTTTTCAACTAAATGCAGCTACAACGTTCAGGAAGCTCACAGGTTTCTCGCTCTTAAATGATAAACATTGCATGTTATAGGACCGGTGGTTCATATCAGTTTCAGAAGAAGAGTTGAACTGGAAATGGTGGATATGTGTAGGAAACACCGTTCTTTTGTTCTGAGCACTCTCAAGTAGAATGCTGTATTAATGACTCTACAAAGCAAAAGCGTGCTTCTTGCTCTAAAGGAGAGTGTGTTTCATGGATGAGAACTTGCTGTGTGTTTCGCTTCAGAAATATAGTTAAATCCCAAGCTCTGTGTCTTCTTACAAGCAAGATTTCATTTCAGGTAAACGCATTCACTTTTCAGCTAAATGCAACTACAACGTTCAGGAAGCTCACAGGTTTCTCGCTCTTAAATGATAAACATTGCATGTTAGAGGACCGGTGGTTCATATCAGTTTCAGAAGAAGAGTTGAACTGGAAATGGTGGATATGTTTAGGAAACACCGTTCTTTTGTTCTGAGCACTCTCAAGTAGAATGCTGTATTAGTGACTCTAGAAAGCAAGAGCGTGCTTTCTGCTCTAAAGCAGAGTGTGTTTCATGGATGAGAACTGTGCTGTGTGTTTCCCTTCAGAAATGGAGGAAAATCCCAGGCTCTGTGCCTTTCTACAAGCAAGATTTCCTTTCAGACAAAAACATTCACTTTTCTGCTCAAATGCAGATACATCTTTCACGAAGCTCACACGTTTCTCGCTCCTAACTGAAAAGCATTGCATGTTAGAGGACCGGTGGTTCATATCAGTTTTAGAAGAAGTGTTGAACTGGAAATGGTGGATATGTGTAGGAAACACCGTTCTTTTGTTCTGAGCACTCTCAAGTAGAATGCTGTATTAATGACTCTACAAAGCAAGAGGGTGCTTCGTGCTCTAAAGCAGAGTGTGTTTCATGGATGAGAACTTGCTGTGTGTTTCGCTTCAGAAATATAGTTAAATCCCACGCTCTGGGTTTTCTTACAAGCAAGATTTCATTTCAGGTAAACGCATTCACATTTCAGCTCAAATGCAGCTACAAGGTTCAGTAAGCTCACAGGTTTCTCGCTCTTAAATGATAAATATTGCAGAATAGAGGACCGGTGGTTCATATCAGTTTCAGAAGCAGAGTTGAACTGGAAATGGTGGATATGTGTAGGAAAAACCGTTCTTTTGTTCTGAGCACTCTCAACTAGAATGCTGTATTAGTGACTCTAGAAAGCAAGAGTGTGCTTTCTGCTCTAAAGCAGACTGTGTTTCATGGATGAGAACTGTGCTGTGTGTTTCCTTACAGAAATGGAGTTAAATCCCAGGCTCTGTGTCTTCCTATAAGCACGATTTCCTTTCAGGTAAAAACAGTCACTTTTCTGCTCAAATGCAGATACATCGTTCAAGAAGCTCACACGTTTCTCGCTCTTAACTGAAAAGCATTGCATGTTAGAGGACTGGTGGTATGTATCAGTTTCAGTAGCAGAGTTGAACTAGAAATGGTGGATATGTGTAGGAAACACCGTTCTTTTGTTCTGAGCACTCTCATGTGGAATGCTGTATTAGTGACTCTAGAAAGCAAGAGCGTGCTTCTTGCTCTAAAGGAGAGTGTGTTTCATGGATGAGAACTTGCTGTGTGTTTCGCTTCAGAAATATAGTTAAATCTCAGGCTCTGTGTCTTCTTACAAGCAAGATTTCATTTCAGGTAAACGCATTCACTTTTCAGCTAAATGCAGCTACAACATTCAGGAAGCTCACAGGTTTCTCGCTCTTAATGATAAACATTGCATGTTAGAGGACCGGTGGTTCATATCAGTTTCAGAAGAAAAGTTGAACTGGAATTGGAGGATATGTGTAGGAAACACCGTTCTTTTGTTCTGAGCACTCTCAAGTAGAATGCTGTATTATTGATTCTAGAAAGCAAGAGGCAGCTTCTTGCATTAAAGCAGAGTGTGTTTCATGGATGATAACTGTGCTGTGTGTTTCCCTTCAGAAATGGAGGAAAATCCCAGGCTCTGTGCCTTTCTACAAGCAAGATTTCCTTTCAGACAAAAACATTCACTTTTCTGCTCAAATGCAGGTACATCATTCACGAAGCTCACAAATTTCTCGCTCTTAACTGAAAAGCCTTGCATGTTAGAGGACCTGTGGTATGTATTAGTTTCAGAAGCAGAGTTGAACTAGAAATGGTGGATATGTGTAGGAAACACCGTTCTTTTGTTCTGAGCACTCTCAAGTAGAATGCTGTATTAATGACTCTACAAAGCAAGAGCGTGCTTCTTGCTCTAAAGCAGAGTGTGTTTCATGGATGAGAACTTGCTGTGTGTTTCGCTTCAGAAATATAGTTAAATCCCACGCTCTGGGTCTTCTTACAAGCAAGATTTCATTTCAGGTAAACGCATTCACATTTCAGCTCAAATGCAGCTACAAGGTTCAGTAAGCTCACAGGTTTCTCGCTCTTAAATGATAAATATTGCATGATAGAGGACCGGTGGTTCATATCAGTTTCAGAAGCAGAGTTGAACTGGAAATGGTGGATATGTGTAGGAAAAACCGTTCTTTTGTTCTGAGCACTCTCAACTAGAATGCTGTATTAGTGACTCTAGAAAGCAAGAGTGTGCATTCTGCTCTAAAGCAGAGTGTGTTTCATGGATGAGAACTGTGCTGTGTGTTTCCTTTCAGAAATGGAGTTAAATCCCAGGCTCTGTGTCTTCCTACAAGCAAGATTTCCTTTCAGGTAAAAACAGTCACTTTTCAGCTCAAATGCAGGTAAATCGTTCACGAAGCTCACACGTTTCTCCATCATAGCTGAAAAGCATTGGATGTTAGAGGACCTGGGGTTTGTATCAGTTTCAGAAGCAGAGATGAACTAGATATGCTACGTATGTGTAGGAAACTGCATTCTTTGGTCTCAATACAATCTTCCTTCCTGCTCTATGAGAGACTCTAGAAAGCAAGAGCGTGCTTCTGGCTCTAAAGCAGAGTTTGTTTCATGGATGAGAGCTGTCCTGTGTATTTCCCTTCAGACATGGAGGGAAATCCCAGGCTCTGTGTCTTCCTACAAGAAGCCTTCATTTCAGGTATACACATTCACTTTTCAGCTCAAATGAAGCTACATCGTTCATCTAGCTCACACGTTTCTCACTCTTAAGTGAAAAGTATTGGTTGTTAGAGGACCTGTGGTTTGTATCACTTTCAGAAGCAGAGTTGAACTAGGTATGGTCCTTATGTGTAAGAACTCCATTCTTTTGTTCTGAACACACTCACGTTTCCTGCTGTATTAGAGACTCTAGAAAGCAAGAGCGTGCTTCCTGCTCTAAAGCAGAGTGTGTTTCATGGATGAGAACTGTGCTGTGTGTTTCAATTCAGAAATGGAGTTAAATCCCAGGCTCTGTGTCTTCCTACAAGCAAGATTTCCTTTCAGGTAAAAACAGTCACTTTTCAGCTCAAATGCAGCTACATCATTCACGAAGCTCTCACGTTTCTGACTCCTAACTGAAAAGCATTGCATGTTAGAGGACCTGTGGTATGTATCAGTTTCAGTAGCGGAGTTGAACTAGAAATGGTGGATATGTGTAGGAAACACCGTTCTTTTGTTCTGAGCACTCTCATGTAGAATGCTGTATTAGTGACTCTAGAAAGCAAAAGCGTGCTTCTTGCTCTAAAGGAGAGTGTGTTTCATGGATGAGAACTTGCTGTGTGTTTCGCTTCAGAAATATAGTTAAATCCCAAGCTCTGTGTCTTCTTACAAGCAAGATTTCATTTCAGGTAAACGCATTCACTTTTCAGCTAAATGCAACTACAACGTTCAGGAAGCTCACAGGTTTCTCGCTCTTAAATGATAAACATTGCATGTTAGAGGACCGGTGGTTCATATCAGTTTCAGAAGAAGAGTTGAACTGGAAATGGTGGATATGTTTAGGAAACACCGTTCTTTTGTTCTGAGCACTCTCAAGTAGAATGCTGTATTAGTGACTCTAGAAAGCAAGAGCGTGCTTTCTGCTCTAAAGCAGAGTGTGTTTCATGGATGAGAACTGTGCTGTGTGTTTCCCTTCAGAAATGGAGGAAAATCCCAGGCTCTGTGCCTTACTACAAGCAAGATTTCCTTTCAGACAAAAACATTCACTTTTCTGCTCAAATGCAGATACATCTTTCACGAAGCTCACACGTTTCTCGCTCCTAACTGAAAAGCATTGCATGTTAGAGGACCGGTGGTTCATATCAGTTTTAGAAGAAGTGTTGAACTGGAAATGGTGGATATGTGTAGGAAACACCGTTCTTTTGTTCTGAGCACTCTCAAGTAGAATGCTGTATTAATGACTCTACAAAGCAAGAGGGTGCTTCGTGCTCTAAAGCAGAGTGTGTTTCATGGATGAGAACTTGCTGTGTGTTTCGCTTCAGAAATATAGTTAAATCCCACGCTCTGGGTTTTCTTACAAGCAAGATTTCATTTCAGGTAAACGCATTCACATTTCAGCTCAAATGCAGCTACAAGGTTCAGTAAGCTCACAGGTTTCTCGCTCTTAAATGATAAATATTGCAGAATAGAGGACCGGTGGTTCATATCAGTTTCAGAAGCAGAGTTGAACTGGAAATGGTGGATATGTGTAGGAAAAACCATTCTTTTGTTCTGAGCACTCTCAACTAGAATGCTGTATTAGTGACTCTAGAAAGCAAGAGTGTGCTTTCTGCTCTAAAGCAGACTGTGTTTCATGGATGAGAACTGTGCTGTGTGTTTCCTTACAGAAATGGAGTTAAATCCCAGGCTCTGTGTCTTCCTATAAGCACGATTTCCTTTCAGGTAAAAACAGTCACTTTTCTGCTCAAATGCAGATACATCGTTCAAGAAGCTCACACGTTTCTCGCTCTTAACTGAAAAGCATTGCATGTTAGAGGACTGGTGGTATGTATCAGTTTCAGTAGCAGAGTTGAACTAGAAATGGTGGATATGTGTAGGAAACACCGTTCTTTTGTTCTGAGCACTCTCATGTGGAATGCTGTATTAGTGACTCTAGAAAGCAAGAGCGTGCTTCTTGCTCTAAAGGAGAGTGTGTTTCATGGATGAGAACTTGCTGTGTGTTTCGCTTCAGAAATATAGTTAAATCTCAGGCTCTGTGTCTTCTTACAAGCAAGATTTCATTTCAGGTAAACGCATTCACTTTTCAGCTAAATGCAGCTACAACATTCAGGAAGCTCACAGGTTTCTCGCTCTTAATGATAAACATTTCATGTTAGAGGACCGGTGGTTCATATCAGTTTCAGAAGAAAAGTTGAACTGGAATTGGAGGATATGTGTAGGAAACACCGTTCTTTTGTTCTGAGCACTCTCAAGTAGAATGCTGTATTATTGATTCTAGAAAGCAAGAGGCAGCTTCTTGCATTAAAGCAGAGTGTGTTTCATGGATGATAACTGTGCTGTGTGTTTCCCTTCAGAAATGGAGGAAAATCCCAGGCTCTGTGCCTTTCTACAAGCAAGATTTCCTTTCAGACAAAAACATTCACTTTTCTGCTCAAATGCAGGTACATCATTCACGAAGCTCACAAATTTCTCGCTCTTAACTGAAAAGCCTTGCATGTTAGAGGACCTGTGGTATGTATTAGTTTCAGAAGCAGAGTTGAACTAGAAATGGTGGATATGTGTAGGAAACACCGTTCTTTTGTTCTGAGCACTCTCAAGTAGAATGCTGTATTAATGACTCTACAAAGCAAGAGCGTGCTTCTTGCTCTAAAGCAGAGTGTGTTTCATGGATGAGAACTTGCTGTGTGTTTCGCTTCAGAAATATAGTTAAATCCCACGCTCTGGGTCTTCTTACAAGCAAGATTTCATTTCAGGTAAACGCATTCACATTTCAGCTCAAATGCAGCTACAAGGTTCAGTAAGCTCACAGGTTTCTCGCTCTTAAATGATAAATATTGCATGATAGAGGACCGGTGGTTCATATCAGTTTCAGAAGCAGAGTTGAACTGGAAATGGTGGATATGTGTAGGAAAAACCGTTCTTTTGTTCTGAGCACTCTCAACTAGAATGCTGTATTAGTGACTCTAGAAAGCAAGAGTGTGCATTCTGCTCTAAAGCAGAGTGTGTTTCATGGATGAGAACTGTGCTGTGTGTTTCCTTTCAGAAATGGAGTTAAATCCCAGGCTCTGTGTCTTCCTACAAGCAAGATTTCCTTTCAGGTAAAAACAGTCACTTTTCAGCTCAAATGCAGGTAAATCGTTCACGAAGCTCACACGTTTCTCCATCATAGCTGAAAAGCATTGGATGTTAGAGGACCTGGGGTTTGTATCAGTTTCAGAAGCAGAGATGAACTAGATATGCTACGTATGTGTAGGAAACTGCATTCTTTGGTCTCAATACAATCTTCCTTCCTGCTCTATGAGAGACTCTAGAAAGCAAGAGCGTGCTTCTGGCTCTAAAGCAGAGTTTGTTTCATGGATGAGAGCTGTCCTGTGTATTTCCCTTCAGACATGGAGGGAAATCCCAGGCTCTGTGTCTTCCTACAAGAAGCCTTCATTTCAGGTAAACACATTCACTTTTCAGCTCAAATGAAGCTACATCGTTCATCTAGCTCACACGTTTCTCACTCTTAAGTGAAAAGTATTGGTTGTTAGAGGACCTGTGGTTTGTATCACTTTCAGAAGCAGAGTTGAACTAGGTATGGTCCTTATGTGTAAGAACTCCATTCTTTTGTTCTGAACACACTCACGTTTCCTGCTGTATTAGAGACTCTAGAAAGCAAGAGCGTGCTTCCTGCTCTAAAGCAGAGTGTGTTTCATGGATGAGAACTGTGCTGTGTGTTTCAATTCAGAAATGGAGTTAAATCCCAGGCTCTGTGTCTTCCTACAAGCAAGATTTCCTTTCAGGTAAAAACAGTCACTTTTCAGCTCAAATGCAGCTACATCATTCACGAAGCTCTCACGTTTCTGACTCCTAACTGAAAAGCATTGCATGTTAGAGGACCTGTGGTATGTATCAGTTTCAGTAGCGGAGTTGAACTAGAAATGGTGGATATGTGTAGGAAACACCGTTCTTTTGTTCTGAGCACTCTCATGTAGAATGCTGTATTAGTGACTCTAGAAAGCAAAAGCGTGCTTCTTGCTCTAAAGGAGAGTGTGTTTCATGGATGAGAACTTGCTGTGTGTTTCGCTTCAGAAATATAGTTAAATCCCAAGCTCTGTGTCTTCTTACAAGCAAGATTTCATTTCAGGTAAACGCATTCACTTTTCAGCTAAATGCAACTACAACGTTCAGGAAGCTCACAGGTTTCTCGCTCTTAAATGATAAACATTGCATGTTAGAGGACCGGTGGTTCATATCAGTTTCAGAAGAAGAGTTGAACTGGAAATGGTGGATATGTTTAGGAAACACCGTTCTTTTGTTCTGAGCACTCTCAAGTAGAATGCTGTATTAGTGACTCTAGAAAGCAAGAGCGTGCTTTCTGCTCTAAAGCAGAGTGTGTTTCATGGATGAGAACTGTGCTGTGTGTTTCCCTTCAGAAATGGAGGAAAATCCCAGGCTCTGTGCCTTTCTACAAGCAAGATTTCCTTTCAGACAAAAACATTCACTTTTCTGCTCAAATGCAGATACATCTTTCACGAAGCTCACACGTTTCTCGCTCCTAACTGAAAAGCATTGCATGTTAGAGGACCGGTGGTTCATATCAGTTTTAGAAGAAGTGTTGAACTGGAAATGGTGGATATGTGTAGGAAACACCGTTCTTTTGTTCTGAGCACTCTCAAGTAGAATGCTGTATTAATGACTCTACAAAGCAAGAGGGTGCTTCGTGCTCTAAAGCAGAGTGTGTTTCATGGATGAGAACTTGCTGTGTGTTTCGCTTCAGAAATATAGTTAAATCCCACGCTCTGGGTTTTCTTACAAGCAAGATTTCATTTCAGGTAAACGCATTCACATTTCAGCTCAAATGCAGCTACAAGGTTCAGTAAGCTCACAGGTTTCTCGCTCTTAAATGATAAATATTGCAGAATAGAGGACCGGTGGTTCATATCAGTTTCAGAAGCAGAGTTGAACTGGAAATGGTGGATATGTGTAGGAAAAACCATTCTTTTGTTCTGAGCACTCTCAACTAGAATGCTGTATTAGTGACTCTAGAAAGCAAGAGTGTGCTTTCTGCTCTAAAGCAGACTGTGTTTCATGGATGAGAACTGTGCTGTGTGTTTCCTTACAGAAATGGAGTTAAATCCCAGGCTCTGTGTCTTCCTATAAGCACGATTTCCTTTCAGGTAAAAACAGTCACTTTTCTGCTCAAATGCAGATACATCGTTCAAGAAGCTCACACGTTTCTCGCTCTTAACTGAAAAGCATTGCATGTTAGAGGACTGGTGGTATGTATCAGTTTCAGTAGCAGAGTTGAACTAGAAATGGTGGATATGTGTAGGAAACACCGTTCTTTTGTTCTGAGCACTCTCATGTGGAATGCTGTATTAGTGACTCTAGAAAGCAAGAGCGTGCTTCTTGCTCTAAAGGAGAGTGTGTTTCATGGATGAGAACTTGCTGTGTGTTTCGCTTCAGAAATATAGTTAAATCTCAGGCTCTGTGTCTTCTTACAAGCAAGATTTCATTTCAGGTAAACGCATTCACTTTTCAGCTAAATGCAGCTACAACATTCAGGAAGCTCACAGGTTTCTCGCTCTTAATGATAAACATTTCATGTTAGAGGACCGGTGGTTCATATCAGTTTCAGAAGAAAAGTTGAACTGGAATTGGAGGATATGTGTAGGAAACACCGTTCTTTTGTTCTGAGCACTCTCAAGTAGAATGCTGTATTATTGATTCTAGAAAGCAAGAGGCAGCTTCTTGCATTAAAGCAGAGTGTGTTTCATGGATGATAACTGTGCTGTGTGTTTCCCTTCAGAAATGGAGGAAAATCCCAGGCTCTGTGCCTTTCTACAAGCAAGATTTCCTTTCAGACAAAAACATTCACTTTTCTGCTCAAATGCAGGTACATCATTCACGAAGCTCACAAATTTCTCGCTCTTAACTGAAAAGCCTTGCATGTTAGAGGACCTGTGGTATGTATTAGTTTCAGAAGCAGAGTTGAACTAGAAATGGTGGATATGTGTAGGAAACACCGTTCTTTTGTTCTGAGCACTCTCAAGTAGAATGCTGTATTAATGACTCTACAAAGCAAGAGCGTGCTTCTTGCTCTAAAGCAGAGTGTGTTTCATGGATGAGAACTTGCTGTGTGTTTCGCTTCAGAAATATAGTTAAATCCCACGCTCTGGGTCTTCTTACAAGCAAGATTTCATTTCAGGTAAACACAATCACATTTCAGCTCAAATGCAGCTACAAGGTTCAGTAAGCTCACAGGTTTCTCGCTCTTAAATGATAAATATTGCATGATAGAGGACCGGTGGTTCATATCAGTTTCAGAAGCAGAGTTGAACTGGAAATGGTGGATATGTGTAGGAAAAACCGTTCTTTTGTTCTGAGCACTCTCAACTAGAATGCTGTATTAGTGACTCTAGAAAGCAAGAGTGTGCATTCTGCTCTAAAGCAGAGTGTGTTTCATGGATGAGAACTGTGCTGTGTGTTTCCTTTCAGAAATGGAGTTAAATCCCAGGCTCTGTGTCTTCCTACAAGCAAGATTTCCTTTCAGGTAAAAACAGTCACTTTTCAGCTCAAATGCAGGTAAATCGTTCACGAAGCTCACACGTTTCTCCATCATAGCTGAAAAGCATTGGATGTTAGAGGACCTGGGGTTTGTATCAGTTTCAGAAGCAGAGATGAACTAGATATGCTACGTATGTGTAGGAAACTGCATTCTTTGGTCTCAATACAATCTTCCTTCCTGCTCTATGAGAGACTCTAGAAAGCAAGAGCGTGCTTCTGGCTCTAAAGCAGAGTTTGTTTCATGGATGAGAGCTGTCCTGTGTATTTCCCTTCAGACATGGAGGGAAATCACAGGCTCTGTGTCTTCCTACAAGAAGCCTTCATTTCAGGTAAACACATTCACTTTTCAGCTCAAATGAAGCTACATCGTTCATCTAGCTCACACGTTTCTCACTCTTAAGTGAAAAGTATTGGTTGTTAGAGGACCTGTGATTTGTATCACTTTCAGAAGCAGAGTTGAACTAGGTATGGTCCTTATGTGTAAGAACTCCATTCTTTTGTTCTGAACACACTCACGTTTCCTGCTGTATTAGAGACTCTAGAAAGCAAGAGCGTGCTTCCTGCTCTAAAGCAGAGTGTGTTTCATGGATGAGAACTCTGCTGTGTGTTTCAATTCAGAAATGGAGTTAAATCCCAGGCTCTGTGTCTTCCTACAAGCAAGATTTCCTTTCAGGTAAAAACAGTCACTTTTCAGCTCAAATGCAGCTACATCATTCACGAAGCTCTCACGTTTCTGACTCCTAACTGAAAAGCATTGCATGTTAGAGGACCTGTGGTATGTATCAGTTTCAGTAGCAGAGTTGAACTAGAAATGGTGGATATGTGTAGGAAACACCGTTCTTTTGTTCTGAGCACTCTCATGTAGAATGCTGTATTAGTGACTCTAGAAAGCAAAAGCGTGCTTCTTGCTCTGAAGGAGAGTGTGTTTCATGGATGAGAACTTGCTGTGTGTTTCGCTTTAGAAATATAGTTAAATCCCAAGCTCTGTGTCTTCTTACAAGCAAGATTTCATTTCAGGTAAACGCATTCACTTTTCAACTAAATGCAGCTACAACGTTCAGGAAGCTCACAGGTTTCTCGCTCTTAAATGATAAACATTGCATGTTAGAGGACCGGTGGTTCATATCAGTTTCAGAAGAAGTGTTGAACTGGAAATGGTGGATATGTGTAGGAAACACCGTTCTTTTGTTCTGAGCACTCTCAAGTAGAATGCTGTATTAATGACTCTACAAAGCAAGAGCGTGCTTCTTGCTCTAAAGCAGAGTGTGTTTCATGGATGAGAACTTGCTGTGTGTTTCGCTTCAGAAATATAGTTAAATCCCACGCTCTGGCTTTTCTTACAAGCAAGATTTCATTTCAGGTAAACGCATTCACATTTCAGCTCAAATGCAGCTACAAGGTTCAGTAAGCTCACAGGTTTCTCGCTCTTAAATGATAAATATTGCAGGATAGAGGACCGGTGGTTCATATCAGTTTCAGAAGCAGAGTTGAACTGGAAATGGTGGATATGTGTAGGAAAAACCGTTCTTTTGTTCTGAGCACTCTCAACTAGAATGCTGTATTAGTGACTCTAGAAAGCAAGAGTGTGCTTTCTGCTCTAAAGCAGACTGTGTTTCATGGATGAGAACTGTGCTGTGTGTTTCCTTACAGAAATGGAGTTAAATCCCAGGCTCTGTGTCTTCCTTTGAGCACGATTTCCTTTCAGGTAAAAACATTCACTTTTCTGCTCAAATGCAGATACATCGTTCAAGAAGCTCACACGTTTCTCGCTCTTAACTGAAAAGCATTGCATGTTAGAGGACTGGTGGTATGTATCAGTTTCAGAAGCAGAGTTGAACTGGAAATGGTGGATATGTGTAGGAAACACCGTTCTTTTGTTCTGAGCACTCTCAAGTAGAATGCTGTATTAGTGACTCTAGAAAGCAAGAGCGTGCTTCCTGCTCTAAAGCAGAGTGTGTTTCATGGATGAGAACTGTGCTGTGTGTTTCCTTTCAGAAATGGAGTTAAATCCCAGGCTCTGTGTCTTCCTACAAGCAAGATTTCATTTCAGGTAAAAACAGTCACTTTTAAGCTCAAATGCAGGTACATCGTTCACGAAGCTCACACGTTTCTCCATCATAGCTGAAAAGCATTGAATGTTAGAGGACCTGGGGTTTGTATAAGTTTCAGAAGCAGAGATGAACTAGATATGCTACATATGTGTAGGAAACCCCATTCTTTGGTCTCAATACAATCTTCCTTCCTGCTCTATGAGAGACTCTAGAAAGCAAGAGCGTGCTTCTGGCTCTAAAGCAGAGTTTGTTTCATGGATGAGAGCTGTCCTGTGTATTTCCCTTCAGACATGGAGGGAAATCCCAGGCTCTGTGTCTTCCTACAAGAAGCCTTCATTTCAGGTAAACACATTCACTTTTCAGCTCAAATGAAGCTACATCGTTCGTCTAGCTCACACGTTTCTCACTCTTAAGTGAAAAGTATTGGTTGTTAGAGGACCTGTGGTTTGTATCACTTTCAGAAGCAGAGTTGAACTAGGTATGGTCCTTATGTGTAGGAACTCCATTCTTTTGTTCTGAACACACTCACGTTTCCTGCTGTATTAGAGACTCTAGAAAGCAAGAGCATGCTTCCTGCTCTAAAGCAGAGTGTGTTTCATGGATGAGAACTGTGCTGTGTGTTTCAATTCAGAAATGGAGTTAAATCCCAGGCTCTGTGTCTTCCTACAAGCAAGATTTCCTTTCAGGTAAAAACAGTCGCTTTTCAGCTCAAATGCAGCTACATCATTCACGAAGCTCTCACGTTTCTGACTCCTAACTGAAAAGCATTGCATGTTAGAGGACCTGTGGTATGTATCAGTTTCAGTAGCAGAGTTGAACTAGAAATGGTGGATATGTGTAAGAAACACCGTTCTTTTGTTCTGAGAACTCTCATGTAGAATGCTGTATTAGTGAATCTAGAAAGCAAGAGCGTGCTTCTTGCTCTAAAGGAGAGTGTGTTTCATGGATGAGAACTTGCTGTGTGTTTTGCTTCAGAAATATAGTTAAATCCCAGGCTCTGTGTCTTCTTACAAGCAAGATTTCATTTCAGGTTAACGCATTCACTTTTCAGCTAAATGCAGCTACAACGTTCAGGAAGCTCATAGGTTTCTCGCTCTTAAATGATAAATATTGCAGAATAGAGGACCGGTGGTTCATATCAGTTTCAGAAGCAGAGTTGAACTGGAAATGGTGGATATGTGTAGGAAAAACCGTTCTTTTGTTCTGAGCACTCTCAACTAGAATGCTGTATTAGTGACTCTAGAAAGAAAGAGCGTGCTTTCTGCTCTAAAGCAGAGTGTGTTTCATGGATGAGAACTGTGCTGTGTGTTTCCTTTCAGAAATGGAGTTAAACCCCAGGCTCTGTGTCTTCCAACAAGCAAGATTTCCTTTCAGGTAAAAACAGTAACTTTTCAGCTCAAATGCAGGTAAATTGTTCACGAAGCTCACACGTTTCTCCATCATAGCTGAAAAGCATTGGATGTTAGAGGACCTGGGGTTTGTATCAGTTTCAGACGCAGAGTTGAACTGGAAATGGTGGATATGTGTAGGAAACAAGGTTCTTTTGTTCTGAGCACTCTCAAGTAGAATGCTGTATTAGTGACTCTAGAAAGCAAGAGTGTGCTTCTTGCATTAAAGCAGAGTGTGTTTCATGAATGATAACTGTGCTGTGTGTTTCCCTTCAGAAATGGAGGAAAATCCCAGGCTCTGTGCCTTTCTACAAGCAAGATTTCCTTTCAGACAAAAACATTCACTTTTCTGCTCAAATGCAGATACATCTTTCACGAAGCTCACACGTTTCTCGCTCTTAACTGAAAAGCATTGCATGTTAGAAGACCGGTGGTTCATATCAGTTTTAGAGGAAGTGTTGAACTGGAAATGGTGGATATGTGTAGGAAACACCGTTCTTTTGTTCTGAGCACTCTCAAGTAGAATGCTGTATTAATGACTCTACAAAGCAAGAGCGTGCTTCTTGCTCTAAAGCAGAGTGTGTTTCATGGATGAAAAGTTGCTGTGTGTTTCGCTTCAGAATTATAGTTAAATCCCACGCTCTGGGTCTTCTTACAAGCAAGATTTCATTTCAGGTAAACGCATTCACATTTCAGCTCAAATGCAGCTACAAGGTTCAGTAAGCTCACAGGATTCTCTCTCTTAAATGATAAATATTGCAGGATAGAGGACCGGTGGTTCATATCAGTTTCAGAAGCAGAGTTGAACTGGAAATGGTGAATATGTGTAGGAAAATCCGTTCTTTTGTTCTGAGCACTCTCAACTAGAATGCTGTATTAGTGACTCTAGAAAGCAAGAGTGTGCATTCTGCTCTAAAGCAGAGTGTGTTTCATGGATGAGAACTGTGCTGTGTGTTTCAATTCAGAAATGGAGTTAAATCCCAGGCTCTGCGTCTTCCTACAAGCAAGATTTCCTTTCAGGTAAAAACAGTCACTTTTCAGCTCAAATGCATCTACATCATTCACGAAGCTCTCACGTTTCTGACTCTTAACTGAAAAGCATTGCATGTTAGAGGACCGGAGGTTCATATCAGTTTTAGAAGTAGTGTTGAACTGGAAATGGTGGATATGTGTAGGAAACACCGTTCTTTTGTTCTGAGCACTCTCAAGTAGAATGCTGTATTAATGATTCTACAAAGCAAGAGCGTGCTTCTTGCTCTAAAGCAGAGTGTGTTTCATGGATGCGAACTTGCTGTGTGTTTCGCTTCAGAAATATAGTTAAATCCCATGCTCTGGGTCTTCTTACAAGCAAGATTTCATTTCAGGTAAACGCATTCACATTTCAGCTCAAATGCAGCTACAAGGTTCAGTAAGCTCACAGGTTTCTCGCTCTTAAATGATAAATATTTCAGGATAGAGGACCGGTGGTTCATATCAGTTTCAGAAGCAGAGTTGAACTGGAAATGGTGGATATGTGTAGGAAAAACCGTTCTTTTGTTCTGAGCACTCTCAACTAGAATGCTGTATTAGTGACTCTAGAAAGCAAGAGTGTGCTTTCTGCTCTAAAGCAGACTGTGTTTCATGGATGAGAACTGTGCTGTGTGTTTCCTTACAGAAATGGAGTTAAATCCCAGGCTCTGTGTCTTCCTATAAGCACGATTTCCTTTCAGGTAAAAACATTCACTTTTCTGCTCAAATGCAGATACATCGTTCAAGAAGCTCACACGTTTCTCGCTCTTAACTGAAAAGCATTGCATGTTAGAGGACTGGTGGTATGTATCAGTTTCAGAAGCAGAGTTGAACTGGAAAAGGTGGATATGTGTAGGAAACACCGTTCTTTTTTTCTGAGCACTCTCAAGTAGAATGCTGTATTAGTGACTCTAGAAAGCAAGAGCGTGCTTCCTGCTCTAAAGCATAGTGTGTTTCATGGATGAGAACTGTGCTGTGTGTTTCCTTTCAGAAATGGAGTTAAATCCCAGGCTCTGTGTCTTCCTACAAGCAAGATTTCCTTTCAGGTAAAAACAGTCACTTTTCAGCTCAAATGCAGGTACATCGTTCACGAAGCTCACACGTTTCTACATCATAACTGAAAAGCATTGAATGTTAGAGGACCTGGGGTTTGTATCAGTTTCAGAAGCAGAGATGAACTAGATATGCTACGTATGTGTAGGAAACCCCATTCTTTGGTCTTAATACAATCTTCCTTCCTGCTCTATGAGAGACTCTAGAAAGCAAGAGCGTGCTTCTGGCTCTAAAGCAGAATTTGTTTCATGGATGAGAGCTGTCCTGTGTATTTCCCTTCAGACATGGAGGGAAATCCCAGGCTCTGTGTCTTCCTACAAGAAGCCTTCATTTCAGGTAAACACATTCACTTTTCAGCTCAAATGAAGCTACATCGTTCATCTAGCTCACACGTTTCTCACTCTTAAGTGAAAAGTATTGGTTGTTAGAGGACCTGTGGTTTGTATCACTTTCAGAAGCAGAGTTGAACTAGGTATGGTCCTTATGTGTAGGAACTCCATTCTTTTGTTCTGAACACACTCACGTTTCCTGCTGTATTAGAGACTCTAGAAAGCAAGAGCGTGCTTCCTGCTCTAAAGCAGAGTGTGTTTCATGGATGAGAACTGTGCTGTGTGTTTCAATTCAGAAATGGAGTTAAATCCCAGGCTCTGTGTCTTCCTACAAGCAAGATTTCCTTTCAGGTAAAAACAGTCACTTTTCAGCTCAAATACAGCTACATCATTCACGAAGCTCTCACGTTTCTGACTCCTAACTGAAAAGCATTGCATGTTAGAGGACCTGTGGTATGTATCAGTTTCAGTAGCAGAGTTGAACTAGAAATGGTGGATAAGTGTAAGAAACACCGTTCTATTGTTCTGAGAACTCTCCTGTAGAATGCTGTATTAGTGACTCCAGAAAGCAAGAGCATGCTTCTTGCTCTAAAGGAGAGTGTGTTTCATGGATGAGAACTTGCTGTGTGTTTTGCTTCAGAAATATAGTTAAATCCCAGGCTCTGTGTCTTCTTACAAGCAAGATTTCATTTCAGGTTAACGCATTCACTTTTCAGCTAAATGCAGCTACAACGTTCAGGAAGGTCATAGGTTTCTCGCTCTTAAATGTTAAACATTGCATGTTAGAGGACCGGTGGTTCATATCAGTTTCAGAAGAAGAGTTGAACTGGAAATGGTGGATATGTGTAGGAAACACCGTTCTTTTGTTCTGAGCACTCTCAAGTAGAATGCTGTATTAGTGACTCTAGAAAGCAAGAGCGTGCTTTCTGCTCTAAAGCAGAGTGTGTTTCATGGATGAGAACTTGCTGTGTGTTTCGCTTCAGAAATATAGTTAAATCCCAGGCTCTTTGTCTTCTTACAAGCAAGATTTCATTTCAGGTAAACGCATGCACTTTTCAGCTCAAATGCAGCTACAAGTTTCAGGAAGCTCACAGGTTTCTCGCTCTGAAATGATAAATATTGCAGAATAGAGGACCGGTGGTTCATATCAGTTTCAGAAGCAGAGTTGAACTGGAAATGGTGGATATGTGTAGGAAAAACCGTTCTTTTGTTCTGAGCACTCTCAACTAGAATGCTGTATTAGTGACTCTAGAAAGAAAGAGCGTGCTTTCTGCTCTAAAGCAGAGTGTGTTTCATGGATGAGAACTGTGCTGTGTGTTTCCTTTCAGAAATGGAGTTAAATCCCAGGCTCTGAGTCTTCCAACAAGCAAGATTTCCTTTCAGGTAAAAACAGTAACTTTTCAGCTCAAATGTAGGTAAATCGTTCACGAAGCTCACACGTTTCTCCATCATAGCTGAAAAGCATTGGATGTTAGAGGACCTGGGGTTTGCATCAGTTTCAGAAGCAGAGTTGAACTGGAAATGGTGGATATGTGTAGGAAACACGGTTCTTTTGTTCTGAGCACTCTCAAGTAGAATGCTGTATTAGTGACTCTAGAAAGAAGGAGCGTGCTTCTTGCATTAAAGCAGAGTGTGTTTCATGAATGATAACTGTGCTGTGTGTTTCCCTTCAGAAATGGAGGAAAATCCCAGGCTCTGTGCCTTTCTACAAGCAAGATTTCCTTTCAGACAAAAACATTCACTTTTCTGCTCAAATGCAGATACATCGTTCACGAAGCTCACACGTTTCTCGCTCTTAACTGAAAAGCATTGCATGTTAGAGGACCAGTGGTTCATATCAGTTTTAGAAGAAGTGTTGAACTGGAAATGGTGGATATGTGTAGGAAACACCGTTCTTTTTTTCTGAGCACTCTCAAGTAGAATGCTGTGTTATTGATTCTAGAAAGCAAGGGGCAGCTTCTTGCATTAAAGCAGAGTGTGTTTCATGGATGATAACTCTGCTGTGTGTTTCCCTTCAGATATGGAGGAAAATCCCAGGCTCTGTGCCTTTCTACAAACAAGATTTCCTTTCAGACAAAATCATTCACTTTTCTGCTGAAATGCAGATACATAGTTCACGAAGATCACCTGTTTCTCGCTCTTAAGTGAAAAGCATTGCATGTTAGAGGACCGGTGGTATGTATCAGTTTCAGAAGCAGAGTTGAACTAGAAATGGTGGATATGTGTAGGAAACACCATTCTTTTACTCTGAGCACTCTCATGTAGAATGCTGTATTAGTGACTCTAGAAAGCAAGAGCGTGCTTCTTGCTCTAAAGGAGAGTGTGATTCATGGATGAGAACTTGCTGTGTGTTTCGCTTCAGAAATATAGTTAAATCCCAGGCTCTGTGTCTTCTTACAAGCAAGATTTCATTTCAGGTAAACGCATTCACTTTTCAGCTCAAATGCAGCTACAAGGTTCAGGAAGCTCACAGGTTTCTCGCTCTGAAATGATAAACATTGCATGTTAGAGGACCGGTGGTTCATATCAGTTTCAGAAGCAGAGTTGAACTGGAAATGGTGGATATGTGTAGGAAACACCGTTCTTTTGTTCTGAGCACTCTCAAGTAGAATGCAGTATTAGTGACTCTAGAAAGCAAGAGGGTGCTTCCTGCTCTAAAGCAGAGTGTGTTTCATGGATGAGAACTGTGCTGTATGTTTCCTTTCAGAAATGGAGTTCAATCCCAGGCTCTGTGTCTTCCTACAAGCAAGAATTCCTTTCAGGTAAAAACAGTCACTTTTCAGCTCAAATGCAGGTACATCGTTCACAAAGCTCACACGTTTCTCCATCATAACTGAAAAGCATTGAATGTTAGAGGACCTGGGGTTTGTATCAGTTTCAGAAGCAGAGATGAACTAGATATGCTACGTATGTGTAGGAAACCCCATTCTTTTGGTCTCAATACAATCTTCCTTCCTGCTCTATGAGAGACTCTAGAAATCAAGAGCATGCTTTTTGCTCTAAAGCACAGTGTGTTTCATGGATGAGAACTCTACTGTGTGTTTGCCCTCAGAAATGGAGTTAAATCCTAGGCACTGTGTCTTCCTACAAGCAAGACTTCATTTCAGGTAAATACAGTCACCTTTCAGCTCAAAGGAAGCTACATCGTTCACGAAGCTCACACGTTTCTTGCTCTTAACTGAAAAGCATTGGATGTTATAGGACCTGTCGTTTGTAACAGTTTCAGAAGCAGAGTTGAAATAGATATGGTCCATATGTGTAGGAATCTCCCTTTTTTGGTATAAGTACACTCACCTTTCCTGCTGTATTAGAGACTCTAGAAAGCAAGAGCGTGCTTCTTGCTCTAAAGGAGAGTGTGTTTCATGGATGAGAACTTGCTGTGTGTTTTGCTTCAGAAATATAGTTAAATCCCAGGCTCTGTGTCTTCCTACAAGCAAGATTTCCTTTCAGGTAAAAACAGTAACTTTTCAGCTCAAATGCAGGTAAATCGTTCACGAAGCTCACATGTTTCTCCATCATAGCTGAAAAGCATTGGATGTTAGAGATCCTGGGGTTTGTATAAGTTTCAGAAGCAGAGTTGAACTATAAGTAGTGGATATGTGTAGGAAACACGGTTCTTTTGTTCTGAGCACTCTCAAGTAGAATGCTGTATTAGTGACTCTAGAAAGCAAGAGCATGCTTCTTGCATTAAAGAAGAGTGTGTTTCATGAATGATAACTGTGCTGTGTGTTTCCCTTCAGAAATGGAGGAAAATCCCAGGCTTGTGCCTTTCTACAAGCAAGATTTCGTTTCAGACAAAAACATTCACTTTTCTGCTCAAATGCTGATACATCGTTCACAAAGCTCACATGTTTCTCGCTCTTAACTGAAAAGCATTGCATGTTAGAGGACCGGTGGTTCATATCAGTTTCAGAAGAAGAGTTGAACTGGAAATGGTGGATATGTGTAGGAAACACCGTTCTTTTGTTCTGAGCACTCTCAAGTAGAATGCTGTATTATTGACTCTAGAAAGCAAGAGGCAGCTTCTTGCATTAAAGCACAGTGTGTTTCATGGATGAGAACTGTGCTGTGTGTTTCCTTTCAGAAATGGAGTTAAATCCCAGGCTCTGTGTCTTCTTACAAGCAAGATTTCATTTCAGGTAAACGCATTCACTTTTCAGCTCAAATGCAGCTACAAGGTTCAGGAAGCTCACAGGTTTCTCGCTCTGAAATGATAAACATTGCATGTTAGAGGACCGGTGGTTCATATCAGTTTCAGAAGCAGAGTTGAACTGGAAATGGTGGATATGTGTAGGAAACACCGTTCTTTTGTTCTGAGCACTCTCAAGTAGAATGCAGTATTAGTGACTCTAGAAAGCAAGAGGGTGCTTCCTGCTCTAAAGCAGAGTGTGTTTCATGGATGAGAACTGTGCTGTGTGTTTCCTTTCAGAAATGGAGTTCAATCCCAGGCTCTGTGTCTTCCTACAAGCAAGATTTCCTTTCAGGTAAAAACAGTCACTTTTCACCTCAAATGCAGGTACATCGTTCACAAAGCTCACACGTTTCTCCATCATAACTGAAAAGCATTGAATGTTAGAGGACCTGGGGTTTGTATCAGTTTCAGAAGCAGAGATGAACTAGATATGCTACGTATGTGTAGGAAACCCCATTCTTTTGGTCTCAATACAATCTTCCTTCCTGCTCTATGAGAGACTCTAGAAAGCAAGAGCATGCTTTTTGCTCTAAAGCAGAGTGTGTTTCATGGATGAGAACTCTGCTGTGTGTTTGCCTTCAGAAATGGAGTTAAATCCCAGGCACTGTGTCTTCCTACAAGCAAGACTTCATTTCAGGTAAATACAGTCACTTTTCAGCTCAAAGGAAGCTACATCGTTCACGAAGGTCACACGTTTCTTGCTCTTAACTGAAAAGCATTGGATGTTATAGGACCTGTCGTTTGTAACAGTTTCAGAAGCAGAGCTGAAATAGATATGGTCCATATTATTAGGAATCTCCGTTTTTTGGTAAAAGTACACTCACCTTTCCTGCTGTATTAGAGACTCTAGAAAGCAAGAGCATGCTTCTGGCTCTAAAGCAGAGTTTGTTTCATGGTTTTGAGCTGTCCTGTGTATTTCCCTTCAGACATGGAGGGAAATCCCAGGCTCTGTGTCGCCCTACAAGAAGCCTTCATTTCAGGTGAACACATTCACTTTCCAGCTCAAATGAAGCTACATCGTTCATCTAACTCACACGTTTCTCACTCTTAAGTGAAAAGTATTGGATGTTAGAGGACCTGTGGTTTGTATCACTTTCAGAAGTAGAGTTGAACTAGATATGGCCCGTATGTGTATGAACTTCGTTCTTTTGTTCTGAACACACTCAGGTTTCCTGTTGTATTAGAGAGGCCAGTAAGCAAGAGAGTGCTTCTTGCTCTAAAGCAGAGTGTGTTTCATGGATGAGAACTGTGCTGTGTGTTTCCCTTCAGAAATGGAGTTAGATCCCAGGCTCTGTGTCTTCCTACAAGCAAGACTTCATTTCAGGTAAACACAGGCAGTTTTCAGCTCAAATGCAGATACATCGTTCACGAAGGTCACACGTTTCTCGGTCTTAACTGAAAAGCATTGGATGTTAGAGGACCTGTTGTTTGTATCAGTTACAGAAGCAGAGTTGAACTAGATATGGTCCGTATGTGTAGGAACTCCGTTCTTTTGTTCTGAGCACTCTCAAGTTGAATGCTGTATTAGTGACTCCAGAAAGCAAGAGCATGCTTCTTGCTCTAAAGGAGAGTGTGTTTCATGGATGAGAACTTGCTGTGTGTTTCGCTTCAGAAACATAGTTAAATCGCAGGCTCTGTGTCTTCTTATAAGCAAGATTTCGTTTCAGGTAAACGCATTCACTTTTCAGCTCAAATGCAGCTACAATGTTCAGGAAGCTCACAGGTTTCTCGATGTTAAATGATAAACATTGCATGTTAGAGGATGGGTGGTTTGTATCAGTTTCAGAAGCAGAGTTGAACTGGAAATGGTGGATATGTGTAGGAAACACCGTTCTTTTGTTCTGAGCACTCTCAAGTAGAATGCTGTATTAGTGACTCTAGAAAGCAAGAGCGTGCTTCTTGCATTAAAGCAGAGTGTGTTTCATGGATGAGAACTGTGCTGTGTGTTTCCTTTCAGAAATGGTGTTAAATCCCAGGCTCTATATCTTCCTACAAGCAAGATTTCTTTCACGTAAAAACAGTCACTTTTCAGCTCAAATGCAGGTACATCGTTCACAAAGCTCACACGTTTCTCGCTCATAACTGAAAAGCATTGGATATTAGAGGACCTGGGGTTTGTATCAGTTTTAGAAGCATAGTTGAACTAGAAATAGTGGATATGTGTAGGAAACACCGTTCTTTTGTTCTGAGCACTCTCAAGTAGAATGCTGTATTAGTGACTCTAGAAAGCAAGAGAATGCTTCTTGCTCTAAAGGAGAGTGTGTTTCATGGTTGAAAAGAGCTTTGTGTTTCGCTTCAGAAATATAGTTAAATCCTAGGTTCTGTGTCTTCTTACAAGCATGATTTCGTTTCAGGTAAACGAAGTCACTTTTTAGTTCAAAGGAAGCTCCATTGTTCCCGAAGCTCACACGTTTCTCGCTCTTAACTGAAAATCATTGGATGTTAGAGTACCATTGGCTTGTATCAGTTTAAGAAGCAGTGTTGAACTAGATATGGTCCTTATGAGTAGGAAACATCTTTCAGTTGTTATAAGCACACTCACGATTCCTGCTGTATTGGAGAATCTAGAATGCAAGAGCGTCCTTCTTGGCCTAAAGCAGAGTGTGTTTCATGGATGAGAACTTCGCTGTGTGTTTCCCTTCAGAAATGGAGTTAAATGCCAGGCTCTGTGTCTTCCTACAGGCAAGAGTTCGTTTCAGGTAAACGCATTCATATTTCAGCTCAAAGGAAGCTACATCTTTCACTAAGCTCACACCTTTCTTGCTCTTTAATGAATAGCATTGGATGTTAGAGTGCCCGTGGTTTGTATTAGTTTTAGAAGAAGAGTTGAACTAGATATGGTCCATATGTGTAGGAATCTCCGTTTTTTGGTATAAGTACACTCAAATTTCCTGCTGTATTACAGACTCTCGAAAGCAAGAGCGTGCTTCTGGCTCTAAATCAGAGTTTGTTTCATGGATGAGAGCTGTCCTGTGTATTTCTGTTCAGACATGGAGGGAAATCCCAGGCTCTGTGTCTTCCTATAAGAAGCATTCATTTCAGGTAAACACATTCACTTTTCAGCTCAAATGAAGCTACATCGTTCATCTAGCTCACACGTTTCTCACTCTTAAGTGAAAAGTATTGGATGTTAGAGGACCTGTGGTTTGTATCACTTTCAGAAGCAGAGTTGAACTAGATATGGTCCGTATGTGTATGAACTCTGTTCTTTTTTTCTGACCACACTCACGTTTCTTGTTGTATTAGAGCCTCTAGAAAGCAAGAGCGTGCTTGTTGCTCTAAAGCAAATTTTGTTTCATGGATGAGAACTGTACTGTGTGTTTCCCTTCAGAAATGGAGTTAAATCCCAGGATCTGTGTGTTCTTACATGCAAGACTTCGTTTCAGGTAAACGCAGACACTTTTCTGCTCAAATGAAGCTACATTGTTCACCTAACTCACACGTTTCTCGCTCTTAAGTACAAAGCGATGGATATTAGAGGACAGGTAGTTTGTATCAGTTTCAGAAGCAGAGTTGAAATAGATACGGTCTGAATGTGTAGGAAACCCCAATCTTTTGGTCTCAGTACACTCCCGTTTCCTGCTATATTAGAGTCTCTAGAAAGCAAGAGCGTGCTTCTTGTTCTAAAGCAGAGTGTGTTTCATGGATGAGAACTGTGCTGTGTGTTTCCCTTCAGAAATGGAGTTAAATCCCAGGCCTTGTGTCTTCCTACAAGCAATACTTCCTTACAGGAAAAGGCAGTCACATTTCACCTCAAACTAAGCTACATCATTCAAGAATCTCACACGTTTCCCCCTATTAACTGAAAAGCATTGGATATTGGAGGACCAATGGTTTCTATCAGTTTCAGAAGAAGAGTTGAACTAGATATGGTGTGTATGTGTAGGAAAACTACGTTCTTTTGTTCTAAAAACAATTACGTCTCTTTCTGTATTAGAGACTCAAGAAAGCAAGAGCGTACTTTTACTATAAGGCAGAGTGTGTTTCTTGGATGAGAACTGTACTGTGTGTTTTTCTTCAGAAATGGAGTTAAACCCCAGGCTCTATGTCTTCCTACAAGCAAGATTTCCTTTCAGGTAAAAACAGTCAATTTTCAGTTCAAATGCAGGTACATCATTCACGAAGCTCACACGTTTCTCGCTCCTAACTGAAAAGCATTGGATGTTTGAGGACCTGTGGTATGTATCAGTTTCAGAAGCAGAGTTGAACTAGAAATGGTGGATATGTGTAGGAAACCCCGTTCTTTTGGTCTAAGTACACTCACATTTCCTGCTGTATTAGAGACTCTGTAAAGCAAGAGCGTGCTTCTTGCATTAAAGCAGAGTGTGTTTCATGGATGATAACTGTGCTGTGTGTTTCCCTTCGGAAATGGAGGAAAATCCGAGGCTCTATGTCTTCCTACAAGCAAGATTTCCTTTCAGGCAAAAACATTTACTTTTCAGCTCAAATGCAGATACATTGTTCACAAAGCTCACAACTTTCTCACTCTTAACTGAAAAGCATTGGTTGTTAGAAGACCTGTGGGTTGTATCAGTTTCAGAATCAGAGTTGAACTAGATATGGTCCTTAATTGTAGGAACTCCGTTCTTTTGTTCTGAACACCCTCACGTTTCTTGCTGTATTAGAGAATCTAGAAAGCAAGAGCTTGCTTCCTGCTCTAAAGCAGAGTGTGTTTCATGGATGAGAACTGTGCTCTGTGTTTCCTTTCAGAAATGGAGTTAAATCCTAGGCTCTGTGTCTTCCTACAAACAAGATTTCCTTTCAGGTAAAAACAGTCACTGTTCAGCTCAAATGCAGGTACATCTTTCACGAAACTCACAAGGTTCTCGCTCCTAACTGAAAATCATTGGATGTTAGAGGACCAGGGGTATGTATCAGTTTCAGAAGCAGAGTTGAACTGGAAATGGTGGATATGTGTAGGAAAAACCGTTCTTTTGTTCTGAGCACTCTCATGTAGAATGCTGTATTAGTGACTCTAGAAAGCAAGAGTGTGCTTCTTGCTCTAAAGGAGAGTGTGTTTCATGGATGAGAACTTGCTGTGTGTTTCGCTTCAGAAATAAACTTAAATCTCAGGCTCTGTGTCTTCTTACAAGCAAGATTTCGTTTCAGGTAAACGCACTCACTTTTCATCTCAAATGCGGCTACAAAGTTCACGAAGCTCACAGGATTTTCGCTCTTAAATGAAAAGCATTGGATGTTAGAGGACCGGTGGTTTGTATCAGTTTCATAAGCAGAGATGAACTAGATATGCTACGTATGTGTAGGAAACCCCATTCTTGTGGTCTCAATACAATCTTCCTTCCTGCTCTATGAGAGACTCTAGAAAGCAAGAGCATGCTTTTTGCTCTAAAGCAGAGTGTGGTTCATTGATGAGAACTGTGCTGTGTGTTTGCCTTCAGAAATGGAGTTAAATCCCAGGCACTGTGTCTTCCTACAAGCAAGACTTCATTTCAGGTAAATACAGTCACTTTTCTGCTCAAAGGAAGCTACATCGTTCACGAAGCTCACACGTTTCCTGCTCTTAACTGAAATGCAGTGGATGTTATAGGACCTGTCATTTATATCAGTTTCAGAAGCAGAGTTGAAATAGATATGGTCCATATGTGTAGGAATCTCCGTTTTTTGGTAAAAGTACACTCAACTTTCCTGCTGTATTACAGACTCTCGAAAGCAAGAGCGTGCCTCTGGCTCTAAAGCAGAGTTTGTTTCATGGATGAGAGCTGTCCTGTGTATTTCCCTTCAGACATGGAGGTAAATCCCAGGCTCTGTGTCTTCCTACAAGAAGCCTTCATTTCAGGTAAACACATTCACTTTTCAGCTCAAATGAAGCTACATCGTACATCTAGCTCACACGTTTCTCACTCTTAAGTGAAAAGTATTGGATGTGAGAGGAACTGTGGTTTGTATCACTTTCAGAATCAGAGTTGAACTAGATATGGTCCATATATGTATGAACTCCGTTCTTTTTTTCTGAACACACTCACGTTTCCTGTTGTATTAGAGACTCCAGTAAGCAAGAGAGTGCTTCTTGCTCTAAAGCAGAGTGTGTTTCATGGATGAGAACTGTGCTGTGTCTTTCCCTTCAGAAATGGAGTTAGATCCCAGGCTCTGTGTCTTCCTACAAGCAAGACTTCATTTCAGGTAAACACATGCAGTTTTCAGCTCAAATGCAGATACATCGTTCACGAAGGTCACACGTTTCTCGGTCTTAACTGAAAAGCATTGGATGTTAGAGGACCTGTTGTTTGTATCAGTTACAGAAGCAGAGTTGAACTAGATATGGTCCGTATGTGTAGGAACTCCGTTCTTTTGTTCTGAGCACTCTCAAGTTGAATGCTGTATTAGTGACTCTAGAAAGCAAGAGCGTGCTTCTTGCTCTAAAGGAGAGTGTGTTTCATGGATGAGAACTTGCTGTGTGTTTCGCTTCAGAAACATAGTTAAATCGCAGGCTCTGTGACTTCTTATAAGCAAGATTTCGTTTCAGGTAAACGCATTCACTTTTCAGCTCAAATGCAGCTACAATGTTCAGGAAGCTCACAGTTTTCTCGATGTTAAATGATAAACATTGCATGTTAGAGGACGGGTGGTTCGTATCAGTTTCAGAAGCAGAGTTGAACTGGAAATGGTGGATATGTGTAGGTAACACTGTTCTTTTGTTTCGAGCACTCTCAAGTAGAATGCTGTATTAGTGACTCTAGAAAGCAAGAGTGTGCTTCTTGCATTAAACAGAGTGTGTTTCATGAATGACAACTGTGCTGTGTGTTTCCTTTCAGAAATGGTGTTAAATCCCAGACTATATATCTTCCTACAAGCAAGACATTCTTTCACGTAAAAACAGTCACTTTTCAGCTCAAAGGAAGCTACATCTTTCACGAAGCTCACACCTTTCTCGCTCTTAACTGAAAAGCATTGGATGTTAGAGTGCCCGTGGTTTGTATCAGTTTCAGAAGCAGAGTTGAACTAGATATGGTCCATATGTGTAGGAATCTCCGTTTTTTTTGTATAAGTACACTCAACTTTCCTGCTGTATCACAGACTCTTGAAAGCAAGAGCGTGCTTCTGGCTCTAAAGCAGAGTTTGTTTCATGCATGAGAGCTGTCCTGTGTATTACCCTTCAGACATGGAGGTAAATCCCAGGCTCTGTGTCTTCCTACAAGAAGCCTTCATTTCAGGTAAACATATTCACTTTTCAGCTCAAATGAAGCTACATCGTTCATCTAGCTCACACGTTTCTCACTCTTAAATGAAAAGTATTGGATGTTAGAGGACCTGTGGTTTGTATCACTTTCAGAAGCAGAGTTGAACTAGATATGGTCCCTATGTGTATGAAATCCGTTCTTTTTTTCTGAACACACTCACATTTCTTGTTGTTTTAAGGACTCTAGAAAGCAAGAGCATGCTTGTTGCTCCAAAGCAGATTTTGTTTCCTGGAAGAGAACTGTGCTCTGTGTTTCCCTTCAGAAATGGAGTTAAATCCCAGGATCTGTGTGTTCCTACAAGCAAGATTCGTTTCAGGTAAACGCAGACACTTTTCTGCTCAAATGAAGCTACATTTTCACCTAGCTCACACGTTTCTCGCTCTTAAGTGAAAAGCGATGGATATTAGAGGACAGGTAGTTTGTATCAGTTTCAGAAGCAGAGTTGAACTAGATACGGTCCGAATGTGTTGGAAACCCCAATCTTTTGGTCTCAGTACACTCCCGTTTCCTGCTATATTAGAGTCTCTAGAAAGCAAGAGCGTGCTTCTTGTTCTAAAGCAGAGTGTGTTTCATGGATGAAAACTGTGCTGTGTGTTTCCCTTCAGAAATGGAGTTAAATCCCAGGCTCTGTGTCCTCCTACAAGCAAGACTTCCTTACAGGAAAAGGCAGTCACATTTTACCTCAAACTAAGCTACATCGTTCACGAAGCTCACACGTTTCTCGCTCTTAAATGAAAAGCATTGGATGTTATAGGACCTGTTGTTTGTATCAGTTTCAGAAGCAGAGTTGAACTAGATATGTTCCATATGTGTAGGAAACCCATTCTTTTGGTCTAAGTACACTCACGTTTCCTGCTGTATTAGAGACTCTAGAAAGCCAGAGCGTGCTTCCTAGTCTAAAGCAGAGTGTGTTTCATGGATGAGAACTGTGCTGTGTGTTTCCCTTCAGAAATGGAGTTAAATCCCAGGCTCTGTGTCTTCCTACAAGCAAGATTTCCTTTCAGGTAAAAACAGTCACTTTTCAGCTCAAATGCACCTACATCATTCACGAAGCTCACACGATTCTCGCTCCTAACTGAAAAGCATTGGATGTTAGAGTACCTCTGGTATGTTTCAGTTTCAGAAGCAGAGTTCAACTAGAAATGGTGGATATGTGTAGGAAACACCCTTCTTTTGTTCTGAGCACTCTCTAGTAGAATGCTGTATTAGTGACTCTAGAAAGCAAGAGTGTGCTTCTTGCTGTAAAGCAGAGTGTGTTTCATGTATGATAACAGTGCTGTTTGTTTCGATTCAGAAATGTAGTTAAATCCCAGTTCTGTGTCTTCTTACAATCAAGATTTCGTTTCCAGTAAATGCATGCACTTTTCAGCTCAAAGGAAGCAACATCATTCACGAAGGTCACGCGTTTCTTGTTCTTAACTGAAAAGCATTGGATGTTATAGGACCTTTGGTTTGTATCAGTTTCAGAAGCAGAATTGAACTAGATATGGTGCGTATGTGTAGGAAACCCCGTTCTTTTGTTGTGAGCACACTCAAGTTTCCTGCTGTATTAGAGACTCTAGAAAGCAAGAGCATGCTTTTTTTATAAGGTAGAGTGTGTTTCATGGATGAGAACTGTACTGTGTGTTTCCCTTCAGAAATCTGGTTAAAGCCCAGGATCTGTGTCTTCAGGTAAACACAGTCACTTTTTATTTCAAAAGAATCTACATTGTTCACGAAGCTCATACTTTTCTCGCTCTTAACTGAAAAGCAATGGATTTTAGAGGACCGATAGTTTGTATCAGTTTTGCAACGGAGACTGCAGAAAGCAAGAGCGTGCTTCTTGCTCTAAAACGTAGTGTGTTTCATGGATTAGAACTGTGCTGTGTGTTTCCCTCCAGAAATCGAGTTAAATCCTAGGCTCTGTGTCTTCCTACAGGAAAGATTTCTTTTCAGGTAAATGCATTCACTTTTCAGCTCAAAGGAAGCTACATCTTTCATGAAGCTCACAGTTTTCTCGCTCTTAACTGAAAATCATTGGATGTAGAGTACCCGTGGTTTGTATCAGTTTCAGAGGCAGAGTTGAAATAGATATGGTCCATATGTGTAGGAATCTCCGTTTTTTTGGTATAAGTACACTCACCTTTCCTACTGTATTAGAGACTCTCGAAAGCAACAGCGTGCTTCTGGGGCTACAGCAAAGTTTGTTTCATGGATGAGAGCTGTCCTGTGTATTTCCCTTCAGACATGGAGGTAAATCACAGGCTCTGTGTCTTCCTACAAGAAGCCTTCATTTCAGGTAAACACATTCACTTTTCAGCTCAAATGAAGCTACATCGTTCATCTAGCTCACACATTTCTCACTCTTAAGTGAAAAGTATTGGATGTTAGAGGACCTGTGGTTTGTATCACTTTCAGAAGCAGAGTTGAACTAGATATGGTCCGTATGTTTATGAACTCCGTTCTTTTGTTCTGAACACACTCCCGTTTCCTGCTGTATTAGACTCCAGTAAGCAAGAGCAGGCTTCTTGCTCTAAAGCAGAGTGTGTTTCATGAATGAGAACTGTGCTGTCTGTTTCCCTTCAGAAATGGAGTCAAATCCCAAGCTCTGTGTCTTCCTACAAGCAAGACTACGTTTCAGGTAAATGCAGACAATTTTCTGCTCAGATGAAGCTACATTGTTCACCTAGCTCACAGGTTTCTCGCTCTTAAATGAAAAGCATTGGATGTTAGAGGACTGGTGGTTTGTATCAGGTTCAGAGGCAGAGTTGAATTAGATATGCTACGTATGTGTAGGAAACCCCATTCTTTTGGTCTCAGTACACTCTTCTTTCCGGCTCTATGAGAGACTCTAGAAAGCAAGAGCATGCTTTTTGCTCTAAAGCAGACTGTGTTTCATGCATGAGAACTGTGCTGTATGTTTGCCTTCAGAAATCGAGTTAAATCCCAGGCACAGTGTCGTCCTACAAGCAAGACTTCGTTTCAGGTAAACACAGTCACTTTTAAGCTCAAAAGAAGCTACATTGTTCACGAAGCTCACACGTTTCTCGCTCTTAACGGAAAAGCATTTGATGTTATAGGACATGAGGTTTTTATGAGTTTCAGAAGCAGAATTGAACTAGATATGGTGTGTATGTGTTAACAACCGTTCTTTTGTTCACACTCAAGTTTCCTGCTGTATTAGAGAGTCTAGAAAGCAAGAGCGTGCTTCTTGCTATAATGCAGAGTGTTTTTCATGGATGAGAACTGTGCTGTGTGTTTCCCTTCAGAAATGGAGTTAAATCCCAGACTCTGTGTCATCCTAGAAGCAAGACTTCGTTTCAGAAAAACGCATTCACTTCTCAGCTCAAAGGAAGCAACATCATTCACGAAGCTCACACGTTTCTCGCTCTTAACTGAAAAGCATTGGATGTGAGAGGACCTGTGGTTTGTATCTGTTTAAGAAGCAGAGTTGAACTAGAAATGGTGTATATGTGTAGGAAACACCGTTCTTTTGTTCTGAGCACTCTCAAGTAGAATGCTGTATTAGTGACTCCAGAAAGCAAGAGCGTGCTTCTTGCTCTAAAGCAGAGTGTGTTTCATGGATGAGAACTGTGCTGTGTGTTTCCCTTCAGAAATGGAGTTAAATCCCAGGCTCTGTGTCTTCCTACATGCAAGAGTGCCTTAGAGGAAAAGGCAGTCACTTTTCAGCTCAAACGAAACTACATCGTTCACGAAGCTCACATGTTTCTCGCTCTTAACTGAAAAGCATTGGATGTAAGAGGACCGGTGGTTTGTATCAGTTTCAGAAGTAGAGTTGAACTAGATCTGCTATGTATGTTAAGGAAACCCCATTCTTTTGGTCTCAGTACAATCTTCTTTCCTGCTCTATGAGAGACTGTAGAAAGCAAGAGCATGCTTTTTGCTCTAAAGCAGATTGTGTTTCATGGAGGAGAACTGTGCTGTGTGTTTGCCTTCAGAAATGGAGTTAAATCCCAGGCACTGTGTCTTCCTACAAGCAAGACTTCGTTTCAGGTAAACACAGTCACTTTTCAACTCAAATGAAGCTACATTGTTCACCTAGCTCATACGTTTCTCCCTCTTAAGTGAAAAGTATTGGATGTTAGAGGACCCGTATTTTGTATCAGTTTCAGAAGCAGAGTTGAACTAGATATGATCCGTATGTGCAGTAAACACCGTTCGTTTGGTCTCAGTACACTCCTGTTTCCTGCTTTATTAGAGACTCTAGAAAGCAAGAGCATGCTTCTTGCTCTAAAGCAGAGTGTGTTTAATGGATGAGAACTGTGCTGTGCGTATCCCTCAGAAATGGAGTTAAAACCCATGCTCTGTGTAATCCCACAAGCAAGACTTCGTTTCAGGTAAACACAGTCACTTTTCAGCTCAGAGGAAGCAACATCGTTCACGAAGCTCATACGTTTCTTGCTCTTAAGTGAAAAGCATTGGATGTTATAGGGCATGAGGTTTTTATGAGTTTCAGAAGCAGAATTGAACTAGATATGGTGTGTATGTGTAGTAAACACCGTTCTTTTGTTCTGCACAAACTCAATTTTCCTGCTGTATTAGAGACTCTAGAAAGCAAGAGCGTGCTTCTTGCTCTAAAGCAGAGTGTGTTTCTAGGATGATAACAGTGCTGTTTGTTTCGATTCAGAAATGTAGTTATATCCCAGTTCTGTGTCTTCTTACAATCAAGATTTCGTTTCTGGTAAATGCATTCACTTTTCAGCTCAAAAGAAGCAACATCGTTCACGAAGGTCACGCGTTTCTTGTTCTTAACTGAAAAGCATTGGATGTTATAGGACCTTTGGTTTGTATCAGTTTCAGAAGCAGAATTGAACTACATATGGTGCGTATGTGTAGGAAACTCCGTTCTTTTGTTGTGAGCACACTCAAGTTTCCTGCTGTATTAGAGACTCAAGAAAGCAAGAGCGTGCTTTTGCTATAAGGTAGAGTGTGTTTCATGGATGAGAACTGTACTGTGTGTTTCCCTTCAGAAATCTGGTTAAAGCCCAGGATCTGTGTCTTCAGGTAAACACAGTCACTTTTTATTTCAAAAGAATCTACATTGTTCACGAAGCTCACACTTTTCTCGCTCTTAACTGAAAAGCAATGGATTTTAGAGGACCGATGGTTTGTATCAGTTTCGAAACGGAGACTGCAGAAAGCAAGAGCGTGCGTCTTGCTCTAAATCATAGTGTGTTTCATGGATTAGAACTGTGCTGTGTGTTTCCCTTCAGAAATCGAGTTAAATCCCAGGCTCTGTGTCTTCCTACAGGAAAGAATTCGTTTCAGGTAAATGCATTCACTTTTCAGCTCAAAGGAAGCTACATCTTTCATGAAGCTCACAGTTTTCTCGCTCTTAACTGAAAATCATTGGATGTTAGAGTACCCGTGGTTTGTATCAGTTTCAGAAGCAGAGTTGAACTAGATATGGTCCATATGTGTAGGAATCTCCGTTTTTTTGGTATAAGTACACTCACCTTTCCTACTGTATTAGAGACTCTCGAAAGCAACAGCGTGCTTCTGGGGCTAAAGCAAAGTTTGTTTCATAGATGAGAGCTGTCCTTAGTATTTCCTTTCAGTATGGAGGTAAATCACAGGCTCTGTGTCTTCCTACAAGAAGCCTTCATTTCAGGTAAACACATTCACTTTTCAGCTCAAATGAAGCTACATCGTTCATCTAGCTCACACATTTCTCACTCTTAAGTGAAAAGTATTGGATGTTAGAGGACCTGTGGTTTGTATCACTTTCAGAAGCATAGTTGAACTAGATATGGTCCGTATGTTTATGAACTCCGTTCTTTTGTTCTGAACACACTCACGTTTCCTGTTGTATTAGAGACTCCAGTAAGCAAGAGCGTGATTCTGGCTCTAAAACATAGTGTGTTTCATGGATGAGAACTGTGCTGGGTGTTTCCCTTCAGAAATGGAGTTAGATCCCAGGCTCTGTGTCTTCCTACAGGCAAGACTTCATTTCAGGTAAACACAGGCACTTTTCAGCTCAAAGGAAGCTACATGGTTCACGAAGCTCACACGTTTCTCGGTCTTAACTGAAAAGCATTGGATGTAAGAGGACCTGTTGTTTTTATCAATTTCAGATGCAGTGTTGAACTAGATATGGTCGGTATGTGTAGGAAAACCCCGTACATTTGGTCTAAGTACACTCATACTTCCTGCTGTATAAGAGTATCTAGAAAGCAAGAGCGTGCTTCTTGCTCTAAAGCAGAGTGTGTTTCATGGATGAGAACTCTGCTGTGTATTTCCCTTCAGAAATGGAGGTAAATCCCTGGCTACTTGTCTTCCTACAAGCAAGACTTCCTTTCAGGTAAACACAGTCACTTTTCAGCTCAAATGCAGCGATATCGTTCACGCAGCTCACACGTTACTTGCTCTTAACTGAAAAGCATTGGATGTTAGAGGACTGGTGATTTGTATCAGTTTCAGAAGCATTGTTGAACTAGATATGGTCCATATGTGTAGGAATCCCTGCTCTTTTGGTCTCAATACAATACTGTTTTCTGCTGTATGAGAGACTGTAGAAAGCAAGAGCGTGCTTCTTGCTCTAAAGCAGAGTGTGTTTCATGGATGAGAGCTGTGCTGTGTTTGCCTTCAGAAATGGAGTTAAATCCCAGTCTCTGTGTCTTCCTACAAGCAAGACTTCATTTCAGGAAAACGCAGTCACTTTACAGCTCAAACAAAGGTACATTGTTCACGAAGCTCACACGTTTCTTGCTCTTAACTGAAAAGCAATGGATGTTAGAGGACCAGTGGTTTGTATCAGTTTCAGAAGCAGAGTTGTACTAGATATGGTCTGTATGTGTAGGAAAAGTACGTTCTTTTGTTCTGAAAACACTCATGTTTCCTGCACTATTAGAGACTCCAGAAAGCAAGAGCATGCTTCTTGCTCTAAAGCAGAGTGTGTTTCATGGATGAGAACTGTGGTGTGTGTTTCGCTTCAGGAATGGAGGTAAATCCCTGGCTCTGTGTTGCTACAAGCAAGATTTCCTTTCAGGTAAAAACAGTCACTTTTCAGCTAAAATGCAGCAACATCATTCACGAAGCTCACACATTTCTCGCTCTTAACTGAAAAGCATTGGTTGTTAGAGGAACTGTAGTTTGTATCAGTTTCAGAAGCCGAGGTGAACTATAAATGGTCCATATGTGTAGGAAACACCATTCTTTTGTTATGAGTTCACTCACGTAGAATGCTTTATTAGAGACTCTAGAAAGCAAGAGCGTGCTTCTTGCTCTAAAGCAGAGTGTGTTTCAAGGATGATAACTTTGCTGTGTGTTTCGGTTCAGAAATGGAGTTAAATCCCAGGCTCTGTGTCTTCCTACAAGCAAGACTTCGTTTCAGGTAAACGCATTCACTTTTCAGCTTAAAGGAAGCTACATCATTCACGAAGCTCACAGGTTTCTCGGTCTTAACTGAAAAGCATTGGATGTTAGAAGACCTGTGGTTTATAACAGTTTCAGAAGCAGAGTTGAACTAGATATGTTCCATATGTGTAGGAACTCCGTTCTTCTGTTCTGAACACACTCCCGTTTCCTGCTGTATTAGACTCCAGTAAACAAGAGCAGGCTTCTTGCTCTAAAGCAGAGTGTGTTTCATGAATGAGAACTGTGCTGTCTGTTTCCCTTCAGAAATGGAGTTAAATCCCAAGCTCTGTGTCTTCCTACAAGCAAGACTACGTTTCAGGTAAATGCAGACAATTTTCAGCTCAGATGAAGCTACATTGTTCACCTAGCTCACAGGTTTCTCGCTCTTAAATGAAAAGCATTGGATGTTAGAGGACCGGTGGTTTGTATCAGGTTCAGAAGCAGAGTTGAATTAGATATGCTACGTATGTGTAGGAAACCCCATTCTTTTGGTCTCAGTACACTCTTCTTTCCGGCTCTATGAGAGACTCTAGAAAGCAAGAGCATGCTTTTTGCTCTAAAGCAGACTGTGTTTCATGGATGAGAACTGTGCTGTATGTTTGCCTTCAGAAATCGAGTTAAATCCCAGGCACAGTGTCGTCCTACAAGCAAGACTTCGTTTCAGGTAAACACAGTCACTTTTAAGCTCAAAAGAAGCTACATTGTTCACGAAGCTCACACGTTTCTCGCTCTTAACGGAAAAGCATTTGATGTTATAGGACATGAGGTTTTTATGAGTTTCAGAAGCAGAATTGAACTAGATATGGTGTGTATGTGTTAACAACCGTTCTTTTGTTCACACTCAAGTTTCCTGCTGTATTAGAGAGTCTAGAAAGCAAGAGCGTGCTTCTTGCTATAATGCAGAGTGTTTTTCATGGATGAGAACTGTGCTGTGTGTTTCCCTTCAGAAATGGAGTTAAATCCCAGACTCTGTGTCATCCTAGAAGCAAGACTTCGTTTCAGAAAAACGCATTCACTTCTCAGCTCAAAGGAAGCAACATCATTCACGAAGCTCACACGTTTCTCGCTCTTAACTGAAAAGCATTGGATGTGAGAGGACCTGTGGTTTGTATCTGTTTAAGAAGCAGAGTTGAACTAGAAATGGTGTATATGTGTAGGAAACACCGTTCTTTTGTTCTGAGCACTCTCAAGTAGAATGCTGTATTAGTGACTCCAGAAAGCAAGAGCGTGCTTCTTGCTCTAAAGCAGAGTGTGTTTCATGGATGAGAACTGTGCTGTGTGTTTCCCTTCAGAAATGGAGTTAAATCCCAGGCTCTGTGTCTTCCTACATGCAAGAGTTCCTTAGAGGAAAAGGCAGTCACTTTTCAGCTCAAACGAAGCTACATCGTTCACGAAGCTCACATGTTTCTCGCTCTTAACTGAAAAGTATTGGATGTTAGAGGACCCGTGTTTTGTATCAGTTTCAGAAGCAGAGTTGAACTAGATATGGTCCGTATGTGCAGTAACCACCGTTCGTTTGGCCTCAGTACACTCCCGTTTCCTGCTTTATTAGAGACTCTAGAAAGCAAGAGCGTGCTTCTTGCTCTAAAGCAGATTGTGTTTAATGGATGAGAACTGTGCTGTGCGTATCCCTCAGAAATGGAGTTAAAACCCATGCTCTGTGTAATCCTACAAGCAGGACTTCCTTTCAGGTAAACATTGTCACTTTTCAGCTCAAAGGAAGCTACATCGTTCAGTAAACTCACATATGTCTTGGTCTTAACTGAAAAGCATTTGATGTTAGAGGACCTGTGGTTTGTATCAGTTTCAGAAGCAGAGTTGAACTAGATATGGTCCATGAGTGTAGGAAACATCGTTCTTTTGTCCTGAACACACTGATGTTTCCTGGTGTATTAGAGAATCCAGAAAGCAAGAGCATGCTTCTTGCTCTAAAGCAGAGTGTGTTTCATGGATAAGAACTGTGCTGTGTGTTTCCCTTTAGAAATGGAGTTAAATCCCAGGCTCTGTGTCTGCCTACAAGAAAGACTTCATTTCAGGTAAACACAGTCAGTTACAGCTCAAAAGAAGCTAAATTGTTCACGAATCTCACACATTTCTTGCTCTTACCTGAAAAACATTGGATGATAGAGGACCTGTGCTTTGTCTCAGTTTTAGAAGCTGTGTTGAACTAGATATGGTACATATATTTAGGAAACACCATTCTTTTGCTCTGAGCACACACACGTAGAATGCTGTATTAAAGTCTGTAGAAAGCAAGAACGTGCTTATTGCTCTAAAGCAGAGTGTTTTTCATGGATGATAACTGTGCTGTGTGTTTCAAGTTCAGAAATGGAGTTAAATCCCAGGCTCTGTGGCTTCTTACAAGCAAGACTTCGTTTCAGGTAAACGCAGACACTTTTCAGCTCAAATGAAGCTACATTGCTCACATAGCTTACACCTTTCTGGCTCTTAACTGAAAAGCATTGGATGTTAGAATACCCGTGGTTTGTATCACTTTCAGGAGCAGAGTTGAACTAGATATGGTTCATATGTGCAGGAAACAGCATTCTTTTGTTCTCAGTACACTCACGTTTCCTGCTGTATTAGAGACTCTAGAAAGCAAGAGCGGGCTTCTTGCTCTAAAGCAGAGTGTGTTTCATTTATGAAAACTGTACTGTGTGTTTTCCTTCCGAAATGGAGTCAAATCCCAGGCTCGGTGTCGTCATAGAAGAAAGAATTTGTTTCAGGTAAACGCAATCACTTTTTAGTTCAAATGAAGCTACATCGTTTCCGAAGCTCACACGTTTCTTGCTCTTAACCGAAAAGCATTGGATGTTAGATGACCCATGGTTTGTATCAGTTTCAGAAGCCGAGTTGAACTATAAATTGTCCATATGTGTAGGAAACACCTTCTTTTGTTCTGAGCACACTCACGTAGAATGCTTTATTAGGGACTCTAGAAAGCAAGAGCGTGCTTCTTGCTCTAAAGCAGAGTGTGTTTCTTGGATGATAACTGTGCTGTGTGTTTTGGTTCAGTATGGAGTTAAATCCCAGGCTCTGTGTCTTCTTGCAAGCAAGACTTTGTTTCAGGTAAACGCAGACACTTTTCAGAACAAATGAACCTACATTGTTCACTTAGCTCACACCTTTCTCACTCTTAACTGAAAAGTATTGGATGTTAGAGGACCCGTGGTTTGTATCAGTTTCAGAAGCAGAGTTTAATTAGATATGGTACGTATGTGTAGGAAAACTATGTTCTTTGGTTCTGAAAACACTCAGGTTTCCTGTTGTATTAGAGACTCCAGAAAGCAAGAGCATGCTTCTTGCTCTAAAGCAGAGTGTGTTTCATGGATGAGAACTGTCCTGTGTGTTTCCCTTCAGAAATGGAGTTAAATGGCAGGCTCTGTGTCTTCCTACAAGCAAGACTTCCTTTCAGAAAAAGCAGTCACTTTTCAGCTCAAAGGAAACTACATCGTTCACGAAGCTCACACGTTTCTCTCTCTAAATTGAAAAGCATTGGATGTTAGAGGAACGGTTGTTTCTATCAGTTTCAGAAGGAGAGTTGAACGAGATATGGTCCTTATGTCTAGGAAACACCTTTCATTTTTTCTAAGCACACTCACGTTTCCTATGCTATTGGAGAATCTAAAAAGCAAGAGCGTCCTTCTTGATCTAAAGCAGGTTTTGTGTCATGGATGAGAACTGTGCTGTGTGTTCTGGGTTCAGAAATGGTGTTAAAACCCAGGCTCTGTTGCTGCTTACAATCAAGTCATCGTATCAGGTAAACGCAGACACTTTTCAGCTCAAATGAAGCTACATTGCTCACATAGCTCACACCTTCCTAGGTCTTAACTGAAAAGCATTGGATGTTAGATGACCCATGGTTTGCATCAGTTTCAGATGCAGAGTTGAAATTGATATGGTCCTTATGTGGAGGAAACACCTTCCATTTGATCTAAGCACACTCAAGTAACCTGCTGTATTGCAGAATCTAGAAAGCAGGAGCGTCCTTCTTGCTCTAAAGCAGAGTGTGTTTCATGGATGAGAACTGTGCTCTGTGTTTCCCTTCAGAAAAGGAGGTAAATCCCAGGCTCTGTGTCTTCCTACAAACAAGACTTCCTTTCAGGTAAACACATTCACTTTTCAGCCAAAGGAAGCTACATTGTTCATGAAGCTCACACGTTTCACGCTGTTAAAAGAAAAGCATTGGATTTTAGAGGATTGGTGGTTAGTATCAGATTCACAAGCTAGTTGAACTGGATATGGTCCATATGTGTAGGTAACCCCACTTTTTTGGTCTAAGTACACTCACGTTTCCGGCTGTATTAGAGACTCTAGAAAGCAAGAGCATGTGTCTTCCTCTAAAGCAGAGTGTGTTTCATGGATGAGAACTGTGGTGCGTGTTTCCCTTCAGAAATGGTGTTAAATCCCAGGCTCTATGTCTTCCTACAAGCCACATTTCCTTTCTGGTATAAACAATCACTTTTCAACTCAAATGCAGCAACATCCTTCACGAATCTCACATGTTTCTCGCTCTTAACTGAAAAGCATTGGTTGTTAGAGGACCTGTGCTTCTTATCAGTTTCAGAAGCAGAGTTGAATTAGATATGGTCCGTATGTGTAGGAAAACTAAGTTCTTTTTTTCTGAAAACACTCATATTTTCTGCTGTATTAGAGAGTCCAGAAAGCAAGAGCGTGCTTCTTGCTCTAAAGCAGAGTATGTTTCATTGATGAGAACTGTGCTATGTGTTTGCCTTCAGAATTGGAGTTAAATCCCAGGTTCTGTGTCTTCCTACAATCAAGACTTCGTTTCCGGTAAATGCATTCACTTTTCAGCTTAAAGGAAGCTACATCGTTCAGGAAGCTCACACGTTTCTCGGTATTAACTGAAACGCATTGGATGTTATAGGACCTGTGGTTTGTATCATTTTCAGAAACAGATTGGAACTAAAAATGGTCCATATGTGTAGGATCACCATTATTTTGTTCTGAGAACACTCACATAGAATGATTTATTAGAGACTCTAGAAAGCAAGAGCGTGCTTCTTGCTCTAAAGCAGAGTGGGTTTCATGGATGATAACTGTGCTGTGTGTTTCGGTTCAGAAATGGAGTTATATCCCAGGCTCTGTGTCTTCTTACAAGCAAGACTTCGTTTCAGGTAAACGCAGACCTTTTTCAGCTCTAATGAAGCTACATTGTACACATAGCTCACACCTTTCTCGCTCTTAACTGAAAAGCATTGGATGTTAGAGCACCCGTGGTTTGTATCAGTTTCAGAAGCAGAGTTGAACTAGATAGGGTCCGTATGTCTAGGAACCCCATTGTTTTGGTCTCAGTACACTCACGTTTCCTACTGTATTAGAGATTGCAGAAAGCAAGAGCATGCTTCTAGATCTAAAGCAGAGTGTGTTTCATGGATGAGAACTGTGCTGTGTGTTTCCCTTCAGAAATGGAGTTAAATCCCATGCTCTGTGTCTTCCTACAAGCAAGACTTCGTTTCTGGTAAACGCATTCCTTTTCTGCTCAAAAGAACCTACATCGTTCACGAAGCTCACACGTTTCTTGCTCTTAACTGAAAAGCATTGGATGTAATAGGACCTGTGGTTTGTATCAGTTTCAGAAGTAGAATTGGACTAGATATGGTTGTATGTGTAGGAAACACTGTTCTTTTCTTCTGAGCACACTCAAGTTTCCTGCTGTATTAGAGACTCTAGAAAGCAAGAGCATGCCTCTTGCTATAAAGCAGAGTGTGTTTCATGGATGAGAACTGTACTGTGTGTATTCCTTCAGAAATAGAGTTATATCCAGACCTCTGTGTCTTCGTACAAGCAAGAATTCGTTTCAGGTAAAGGCAGTCACTTTTTAGTTCAAAAGAAGCAATATCATTCAGTACGCTCACACGTTTCTCGGTCTTAAATGAAAAGCATTGAATGTAAGGGGACCTGTAGTTTCCATAATTTTCAGAAGCAGAGTTGAACTAGATATGGTCGTATGTGTAGGAAACACCTTTCATTTGTTCTAAGAACACTCAAATTTCCTGCTGTAATAGAGCCTCTAGAAAGCAAGAGCATGCTTCTTGCTCTAAAGCAGAGTGTGTTTCATGGATGAGAACTGTGCTCTGTGTTTGCTTCAGAAATGGAGTTAAATCCCAGGTTCTGTGTCTTCCTACAAGCGAGACTTCGTTTCAGGAAAACGCAGTCACTTTTCAGCTCAAAGGAAGATACATCGTTCATGAAGCTGACACAATTCTCGCTCATAACTCAAAAGCATTGGATGTTAGAGGACCTGTGGTTTGTATCAGTTTAAGAAGAAGAGTTGAACTAGATATGGTCCATATTTGTAGGAAACCGCGTTTGTTTGGTCTCAGTACACTCACGTTTCTTGCTGTATTAGAGACTGTAGAAAGCAAGAGCGTGCTTCTTGCTCTAAAGCAGAGTGTGTTTCATAGATGATAACTGTGCTGTGTGTTTCCCTTCAGAAATGGAGGTAAATCCCAGGCTCTGTGTCTTCCTACAAGCAAGATTTCCTTTCAGGTAAAAACCTTCACTTTTCACCTCAAATGCAGCTACATCGATGACGATCTCACATGTTTCTTGCTCTTAACTGAAAAGCATTGGTTGTTAGAGGAACTGTGGTTTGTATCAGTTTCAGAAGCAGAGTGGCACTATAAATGGTCAATATGTGTAGGAAATAACATTCTTTTGTTCTGATCAAACTCCCGTAGAATGCTGTATTAGATACTCTAGAGAGCAAGAGCGTGCTTCTTGCTCTAAAGCAGAGTGTGTTTCATGTATGAGAACTGTACTGTGTGTTTTCCTTCAGAAATGGAGTTAAATCCCATGCTCTGTGTATTCCTACAACCAAGACTTCGTTTCAGGTAAATGCATACACTCTAGCTCAAGGAAAGCTACATCGTTCATGAAGCTCACACGTTTCTTGCTCTTAATTGAAAAGCATTGGATGTTATAGGACCTGTGGTTTGTATCAGTTTCAGAAGTAGAATTGAAATAGATATGGTGCATATGAGTTGGAAACACCGTTCTTTTGTTCTTAGCACACTCAAGTTTCCTGCTGTATTGGAGACTCTAGAAAGCAATAGCGTGCTTCTTGCTCTAAAGCAGAATTTGTTTCATGGATGAGAACTGTGCTGTGTGTTTCCCATCAGAAATGTAATTAAATCCCATGCTATATGTCTTCCTACAAGCAAGACTTCGTTTCTGGTAAACGCATTCCATTTTCTTCTCAAAGGAAGCTACATCGTTCACGAATCTCACACGTTTCTTGCTCTTAACTGAAATGCATTGGATGTTATAGCACCTGTGGTTTGTATCAGTTTCAGAAGCAGAATTAAACTAGATATAGTTGTATGTGTAGGAAACACCGTTCTTTTGTTCTGAGCACACTCAAGTTTCCTGCTGTATTAGAGACTCTAGAAAGCAAGAGCATGCTTCTTGCTATAAAGCAGAGTGTGTTTCATGGATGAGAATTGTACTGTGTGTTTTCCTTCAGAAATGGAGTTAAATCCCAGCCTCTGTGTCTTCGTACAAGCAAGAATTCGTTTCAGGTAAAGGCAGTCACTTTTTAGTTCAAACGAAGCAATATCATTCAGTAAGCTCACACGTTTCTTGGTCTTAACCGCAAATCATTGGATGTTATGGGACCTGTAGTTTCCATCAGTTTCAGAAGCAGAGTTGAACTAGATATGATCGTGTGTGTAGGAAACACCTTTCATTTGTTCTAAGAACACTCACGTTTCCTGCTGTAATAGAGCCTCTAGAAAGCAAGAGCGTGCTTCTTGCCCTAAAGCAGAGTGTGTTTCATGGATGAGAACTGTGCTCTGTGTTTGCTTCAGAAATGGAGTTAAATCCCAGGCTATATGTCTTCCTACAAGCAAGACTTCGTTTCAGGTAAATGCATACACTTTTAGCTCAAGAAAAGCTACATAGTTCACGAAGCTCACACGTTTCTTGCTCTTAACTGAAAAGCATTGGGTGTTATAGGACCTGTGGTTTGTTTCAGTTTTAGAAGCAGAATTTAACTAGATATGGTCGTATGTGTAGGAAACACCGTACTTTTGTACTGAGCACATTCAAGTTTCCTGCTGTATTAGAGAATCTAGAAAGCAAGAGTGTGCTTCTTGCTATAAAGCAGAGTGTGTTTCATGGATGAGAACTGTACTGTGTGTTTTCCTTCAGAAATGGAGTTAAATCCCAGGCTCTGTGTCTTCGTACAAGCAAGAATTCGTTTCAGGTAAACACAGTCACATTTTCTTGAAACGAAGCAATATCATTTAATAAGATCACACGTTTCTCAGTCTTAACTGAAAAGCATTGGATGTTAGAGGACCTGTGGTTTCTATCAGGTTCAGAAGCAAAGTTGCACTAGAAATGGTCCATATGTGTAGGAAACACCGTACTTTTGTTCTGAGCACACTGACGTTTCCTGCTGTATAATAGACTCTATAAAGGAAGAGCATGGTTCTTGCTCTAAAGCAGAGTATATTTCATGGAAGAGAACTGTGCTGTGTATTTCGCTTCAGAAATGAAGTTAAATCCCAGGCTCTGTGTCTACTTACAAGGAAGAATTCGTTTCTTCTAAACGCAGACACTTTTCAGCTCAAATGAAGCTACATTGTTCACCTAGCTCACATGTTTCTCGCTCTTAAGTGAAAAGCATTGGATCTTAGAGGACACGTGGTTTGTATCAGTTTAAGAAGAAGAGTTGAACTAGATATGGTCCATATGTGTAGGAAACACCGTTCGTTTGGTCTCAGTACCCTCACGTTTTCTGTTGTATTAGAGACTCTAGAAAGCAAGAGCGTGCTTCTTGCTCTAAAGCAGAGTGTGTTTCATAGATGATCACTGTGCTGTGTGTTTCCCTCCAGAAATGGAGGTAAATCCCAGGCTCTGTGTCTTCCTACAATCAAGACTTCCTTTCAGGAAAAAACCGTCACTTTTCAGCTCAAATGCAGCTACATCGTTCACGATACTCACACGTTTCTTGCTCTTAACTGAAAAGCATTGGTTGTTAGAGGAACTGTGGTTTGTATCAGATTCAGAAGCAGAGGTGCACTATAAATGGTCCATATGTGTAGGAAACACCATTCTTTTGTTCTGAGCACACTCCCGTAGAATGCTATATTAGAGAATCTCTAGAAAGCAAGAGCGTGCTTCTTGCTCTAAAGCAGAATTTGTTTCATGGATGAGAACTGTGCTGTGTGTTTCCCGTCAGAAATGTAATTAAATCCCATGCTATTTGTCTTCCTACAAGCAAGACTTCCTTTCTGGTAAATGCATTCCCATTTCCTCTCAAAGGAAGCTACATCGTTCTAAGAACACTCACGTTTCCTGCTGTAATAGAGCCTCTAGAAAGCACGAGCGTACTTCTTGCTCTAAATCAGAGTGTGTTTCATGGATGAGAACTGTGCTATGTGTTTGCTTCAGAAATGGAGTTAAATCCCAGGCTCTATGTCTTCCTACAAGCAAGACTTCGTTTCAGGAAAACGTAGTCACTTTACAGCTCCAAGGAAGCTACATTGTTCACATATCTCACACGTATCTCACTCTTAAGTGTAAAGCATTGGATCTTAGAGGACCCGTGGTTTGTATCAGTTTAAGAAGAAGAGTTGAACTAGATATGGTCCATATGTGTAGGAAACCCCGTTTGTTTGGTCTCAGTACACTCCCGTTTCCTGCTCTATTAGAGACTCTAGAAAGCAAGAGCATGATTCTTGTTCTAAAGCAGAGTGTGTTTCACAGATGATATCTGTGCTGTGTGTTTCCCTTCAAAAATGGAGGTAAATCCCAGGCTCTGTGTCTTCCTACAATCAAGACTTCCTTTCAGGTAAAAACCGTCACTTTTCAGCTCAAAGGAAGCTACATTGTTCACGAAGCTCACACATTTCTAGGTCTTAACTGAAAAGCATTGGATGTTAGAGGACCGTTTGTTTCTATCAGTTTCAGAAGCAGAGTTGAACTAGATATGGTCCTCATGTGTAGGAAACACCTTTCATTTGTTCTAAGCACATTCATGTTTCCTGCTATATTTGATAATGTAAAAAGCAAGAGCGTCCTTCTTGATCTAAAGCAGGTTTTGTTTCATGGATGAGAACTGTGCTGTGTGTTTCCCTTCAGAAATGGAGTTAAATGCCAGGCTCTGTGTCTTCCTACAAGCACGACTTCATTTCAGGAATATGCAGTCACTTTTCAGCTCAAAGGAAGCTACATCGTTCCCGAAGCTCACACATTTCTCGCTCTTAAAGGAAAAGCATTGGATGTTAGAGGACCGGTGGTTTGTATCAGTTTCAGAAGCAGAGTTGAAGTAGATATGCTCCGTATGTGTAGGAAGCCCGTTCTTTTGGTCTTAGTACACTCCTGTTTCCTGCTGTATTAAAGACTCTAGAAAGCAAGAGCTTGCTTTTTGCTTTAAATCAGAGTGTGTTTCATGGATGAGAACTGAGCTGTGTGTTTGCCTTCAGAATTGGAGTTCAATCCCAGATTCTGTGTCTTCCTAAAGCAAGACTTCGTTTCAGGTAAACACAGTCACTTTTCAGCCAAAGGAAGCTACATTGTTTATGAAGCTCACACGTTTCTCGCTGTTAAAGGAAAAGCATTGCATGTTAGAGGAACAGTTGTTTGTATCAGTTTCACAAACTAGTTGAACTGGGTATGGTCCATATGTGTAGGAAACCCCATTTTTTTGGTCTAAGTACATTCACGTTTCCTGCTGTATTAGAGACTCTAGAAAGCAAGAGCATGCTTCTTGCTCTAAAGCAGAGTGTGTTTCATGGATGAGAACTTTTGTGTGTGTTTCCCTTCAGAAATGGAGGTAAATCCCAGGCTCTGTGTCTTCCTACAAGCCAGAATTCCTTTCAGGTACAAACAATAACTTTTCAGCTCAAATGCATCAACAACGTTCACGAAGCTCACAAGTTTCTCCCTCTTAACTGAAAAGTATTGGTTGTTAGAGGAACTGTGGTTTGTATCAATTTCAGAAGCCGAGTTGAACTATAAATGGTCCCATCTCTCACTCTTAACTGAAAAGCATTGGTTGTTAGTGGACACGTGGTTTGTATCAGTTTCAGAAGCAGAGTTGAATTAGATATTGTCCCTAAGTGTAGGAAAACTAAGTTCTTTTTTTCTGAAAACCCTCATATTTCCTGCTGTTTTAGAGACTCCAGAAAGCAAGAGCGTGCTTCTTGCTCTAAAGCAGAGTTTGTTTCATGGATGAGAACTGTACTGTGTGTTTTCCTTCAGAAATGGAGTTAAATCCCATGCTCTGTGTCTTCCTACAAGCAAGACTTCGTTTCAGGTAAATGCATACACTTTCTAGCTCAAGGAAAGCTGCATCGTTCCACGAATCTCACACGTTTCTTGCTCTTAACTGAAAAGCATTGGATATTATAGCACCTGTGGTTTGTATCAGTTTCAGAAGCAGAATTGAACTAGATATAGTTGTATGTGTAGGAAACACCGTTCTTTTGTTCTGAGCACACTCAAGTTTCCTGCTGTATTAGAAACTCTAGAAAGCCAGAGCATGCTTCTTGCTATAAATTAGAGTGTGTTTCATGGATGAGAATTGTACTGTGTGTTTTCCTTCAGAAATGGAGTTAAATCCCAGCCTCTGTGTCTTCGTACAAGCAAGAATTCGTTTCAGGTAAAGGCAGTCACTTTTTAGTTCAAACGAAGCAATATCATTCAGTAAGCTCACACGTTTCTCAGTCTTAACCGCAAATCATTGGATGTTACGGGACCTGTAGTTTCCATCAGTTTCAGAAGCAGAGTTGAACTAGATATGGTCGTGTGTGTAGGAAACACCTTTCATTTGTTCTAAGAACACTCACGTTTCCTGCTGTAATAGAGCCTCTATAAAGCAAGAGCGTGCTTCTTGCTCTAAAGCAGAGTGTGTTTCATGGATGAGAACTGTGCTCTGTGTTTGCTTCAGAAATGGAGTTAAATCCCAGGCTATATGTCTTCCTACAAGCAAGACTTCGTTTCAGGTAAATGCATACACTCTTAGCTCAAGAAAAGCTACATTGTTCACGAAGCTCACACGTTTCTTGCTCTTAACTGAAAAGCATTGGATTTTATAGGACCTGTGGTTTGTTTCAGTTTCAGAAGCAGAATTGAACTAGATATAGTTGTATGTGTAGGATACACCGTACTTTTGTACTGAGCACACTCAAGTTTCCTGCTGTATTAGAGACTCTAGAAAGCAAGAGCATGCTTCTTGCTATAAATTAGAGTGTGTTTCGTGGATGAGAATTGTACTGTGTGTTTTCCTTCAGAAATGGAGTTAAATCCCAGCCTCTGTGTCTTCGTACAAGCAAGAATTCGTTTCGGGTAAAGGCAGTCACTTTTTAGTTCAAACGAAGCAATATCATTCAGTAAGCACACACGTTTCTTGGTCTTAACCGCAAATCATTGGATGTTATGGGACCTGTAGTTTCCATCAGTTTCAGAAGCAGAGTTGAACTAGATATGGTCGTGTGTGTAGGAAACACCTTTCATTTGTTCTAAGAACACTCACGTTTCCTGCTGTAATAGAGCCTCTAGAAAGCAAGAGCGTGCTTCTTGCTGTAGAGCAGACTGTTTTTCATGGATGAGAACTGTGCTCTGTGTTTGCTTCAGAAATGGAGTTAAATCCCAGGCTATATGTCTACCTACAAGCAAGACTTCGTTTCAGGTAAATGCATACACTTTTAGCTCAAGAAAAGCTACATCGTTCACGAAGCTCACACGTTTCTTGCTCTTAACTGAAAAGCATTGGATGTTATAGGACCTGTGGTTTATTTCAGTTTCAGAAGCAGAATTTAACTAGATATGGTCGTATGTGTAGGAAAAACCGTTCTTTTGTACTGAGCACATTCAAGTTTCCTGCTGTATTAGAGAATCTAGAAAGCAAGAGTGTGCTTCTTGCTATAAAGCAGAGTGTGTTTCATGGATGAGAACTGTACTGTGTGTTTTCCTTCAGAAATGGAGTTAAATCCCAGCCTCTGTGTCTTCGTACAAGCAAGAATTCGTTTCAGGTAAAGGCAGTCACTTTTTAGTTCAAACGAAGCAATATCATTCAGTAAGCTCACACGTTTCTCAGTCTTAACTGCAAATCATTGGATGTTACGGGACCTGTAGTTTTCATCAGTTTCAGAAGCAGAGTTGAACTAGGTATGGTCGTATGTGTAGGAAACACCTTTCATTTGTTCTAAGAACACTCACGTTTCCTGCTGTAATAGAGCCTCTAGAAAGCAAGAGTGTGCTTCTTGCTCTAAAGCAGAGTGTGTTTCATGGATGAGAACTGTGCTCTGTGTTTGCTTCAGAAATGGAGTTAAATCCCAGGCTCTATGTCTTCCTGCAAGCAAGACTTCGTTTCAGGAAAACTCAGTCACTTTTCAGCTCAAAGGAAGCTACATCGTTCACGAAGCTCACACGTTTCTCGCTCGTAACTGAAAAGCATTGGATGTTAGAGGACCTGTGGTTTCTATCAGGTTCAGAAGCAGAGTTGAACTAGAAATGATCCATATGTGTAGGAAACACCGTACTTTTGTTCTGAGCACACTCACGTTTCCTGCTGTATTATAGACTCTAGAAAGGAAGAGCATGCTTCTTGCTCTAAAGCTGAGTATATTTCATGGAAGAGAACTGTGCTGTGTGTTTCCCATCAGAAATGTAATTAAATCCCATGCTATATGTCTTCCTACAAGCAAGACTTCCTTTCTGGTAAATGCATTCCCTTTTCTTCTCAAAGGAAGCTACATCGTTCATGATGCTCACACGTTTCTTACTCTTAATTGAAAAGCATTTGATGTTATAGGACCTGTGCTACGCCCACAGCTGTGACACCTTTGTAGCTGTAGCAAATATGCCGCTGTGCTGAGGCCTAGCAGCTGAAGGGTTGAGGTTAGAGCTTCCTGGAGCATGGCCTCAAGCGGTTCCCCCATAATCAGCGATCGTCATGCAGCCTGAGGATTCCAGGAAGCCCTGGAGAACGAATTGGCCTTGACGACAGTCCTTGTTGGCACTAATCATGATCTTTCTCTGTATGTCTTATCTGTGTCTTCTTCATTTAACAGCTCAACCAGTACAGGTCGGCAACAACATGACTGACCCAGGTCACCTGTACCCGGAGCACCTCCATTTATCAGACCAGTGTATAAAGAAGCTCAAAAGACTTCCTCAAATACATCTCTGGGGTCGTTCCTGTTTAGAGTAGATTAGCGCGAGCTCTTGTCAGAAACAGCCAGAAAGCCCAAAAATGAAAGCAAAAAATAAAAATGTTACGAGGGAATAAACATAGCGTGCCAGACCCTTCTAGAGAGAAAGAGTTAGAGAAAATTCCTCAGCACAAACTTCCCGGGGGGTATACACAATACATTTTAGGAGGGAGCTGGTGGACAGCCCCTAGTTGGACCCCCGAAGGTGGAAGTTACATAGAGCTGCTCCCATATACAGGAAGTTATGATGAAGTTGGGAATAGATGGGTAAATTATGAGGGGAAAAACGGCTTGGAAAGCAAATGGGCATATGATAGTAAAATATAACCCAGACTGGCAAGAGTTTGGCTCCCCACAGATGTGGTCACTGGCGCGAGATAGATTTCACAAAATTCTGAGATCATGCCCTCAGACAATAGCCATGGTGAACTCCCGCTGCGGAAGTGATACACAAAAATAGATATGGATGTCTCTAGTTATTGTTTCTTGCTGACTCTGAGTAATTGTAAAAAATAATGGCCTGTTGTAACCCACTGCCAAGTTCCTTGATTGTAAAAGTATATAAGAATTGCCTATACAGAAGTAAAATTGCAGCAGCACATCAACACATGTGTCTGTCTGTCATTCTCCTCGCCGATTCCTGACTTCTCCTTGAGCCTTCTCCCTGGTTCTCCCGCAGTGGTGGTCTCCCACTGGGTGGTCTGCGGCAGACCTGTGGTTAGTATCAGTTTCAGAAGCAGAATTGAACTAGATATAGTTGTATGTGTAGAAAACACCGTTCATTTGTTCTGAGGACACTCAAGTTTCCTGCTGTATTAGAGACTCTAGAAAGCAAGAGCATGCTTCTTGCTATAAAGCAGAGTGTGTTTCATGGATGAGTATTGTACTGTGTGTTTTCCTTCAGAAATGGAGATAAATCCCAGCCTCTGTGTCTTCGTACAAGCAAGAATTCGTTTCAGGTAAAGGCAGTCACTTTTTAGTTCAAACAAAGCAATATCATTCAGTAAGCTCACATGTTTCTCGGTCTTAACCAAAAAGCATTGGATGTTAGGGGACCTGTAGTTTCCATCAGTTTCAGAAGCAGAGTTGAACTAGATATGGTCGTATGTGTAGGAAACACCTGTCATTTGTTCTAAGAACATTCATGTTTCCTGCTCTAATAGAGCCTCTATAAAGGAAGAGCGTTCATCTTGCTCTAAAGCAGAGTGTGTTTCATGGATGAGAACTGTGCTCTGTATTTGCTTCAGAAATGGAGTTAAATCCCAGGCTATATGTCTTCCTACAAGCAAGACTTCGTTTCAGGAAAACGTAGTCACTTAACAGCTCCAAGGAAGCTACATTGTTCATATATCTCACACGTATCTCGCTCTTAAGTGAAAAGCATTGGATCTTAGAGGACCCGTGGTTTGTATCAGTTTAAGAAGAAGAGTTGAACTAGATATGGTCCATATGTGTAGGAAACCCTGTTCGTTTGGTCTCAGTACACTACCGTTTCGTGCTGTATTAGAGACTCTAGAAAGCAAGAGCGTGCTTCTTGCTCTAAAGGAGAGTGTGTTTCATAGATGATAACTGTGCTGTGTGTTTCCCTTCAGAAATGGAGGTGAATCCCAGGCTCTGTGTCTTCCTACAAGCAAGATTTCCTTTCAGTTAAAAACCGTCACTTTTCAGCTCAAATGCAGCTACATCGTTCACGAAGCTCACACGTTTCTTGCTCTTAACTGAAAAGCATTGGTTGTTAGAGGAACTGTGGTTTGTATCAGTTTCAGAAGCAGAGTTGCACTATAAATGGTCAATATGTGTAGGAAACACCATTCTTTTGTTCTGAGCACACTCCCGTAGAAGGCAGTATTAGAGACTCTAGAGAGCAAGGGCGTGCTTCTTGCTCTAAAGCAGAGTGTGTTTCATGGATGAGAACTGTGCTGTGTGTTTGGCTTCAGAAATGGAGTTAAATCCCAGGTTCTATGTCTTCTTGCAAGCATGACTTCGTTTCAGGTAAACGCAGACACTTTTCAGCTCAAATGAAGCTACATTATTCACCTAGCTAACACGTTTCTCGCTCTCAACTGAAAAGTATTGTATGATAGAGGACCGGTGGTTTCTATCAGTTTCAGAAACAAAGTTGAACTAGATAGGGTCCTTATGTGTAGGAAACTCTGTTCTTTTGTTCTAAGCACACTCACGTTTCCTGCTGTATTGGAGAATCTAGAAAGCAAGAGAGTCTTCCTTGCTCTGAGCAGAGTGTGTTTCATGGATGAGAACTGTGCTGAGTATTTCGCTTCAGAAATGGAGTTAAATCCCAGGGTCTGTGTCTTTTTACAAGCAAGACTTCGTTTCAGGTAAACGCAGGCACTTTTCAGCTTACAGGAAGCTACATGGTTCACGAAGTTCACACATGTCTCGCTCTTAACTGAAAAGCACTGGATGTTATAGGACATGTGGTTTCTATCAGTTTCAGAAGCAGAGTTGAACTAGATATGGTCCTAATGTTTAGGAAACACCGTTCTTTTGTTCTAAGCACACCCATGTAACCTGATGTATTAGAGACTCTAGAGAGCAATAGCATGCTTCTTGCTCTAGAGCAGAGTGTGTTTCATGGATGAGAACTGTGCTGTTTGTTTCCCTTCAGAAATGGACTTAAGTCCCAGGCTCTGTGTCTTCCTACAAGCAAGACTTCGTTTCAGGTAAACACATTCACTTTTCAGCACAAAGGAAGCTACATCGTTCACGAAGCTCACATGTTTCTCGCTCTTAGCTGAAAAGCACTGGATGTTAGGACCTGTGGTTTGTATCAGTTTCAGTAGCAGAGTTGAACTAGATATGGTCTACATGTGTACGTAAAACCGTTCTTTAGTAGAAGTACACTCACGTGTCCAGCTGTAATTGAGAATCTAGAAAGCAAGAGAGTCTTCCTTGCTCTGAAGCAGAGAGTGTTTCATGGAGGAGAACTGTGCTGTGTGTTTCATCTCAGAAATGGAGTTAAATGCCACGCTCTGTGTCTTCTTACAAGCAAGATTTCGTTTCAGGTAATCGCAGACAATTTTCAGCTCAAAATAAGCAACATCGTTCACCTAGCTCACACGATTCTCGCTCTTTAGTGAAAAGCATTGGATGTTAGAGGAACAATGGTTTGTATCAGTTTCAGAAGCAGAGTAGAACTAGATATGGTCCGTATGTGTAGGACACAGCGTTCTTTTTTTCTGAGTACACTCACGTTTCCTGCTGTATTAGAGACTCTAGAAAGCAAGAGCGTGCTTCTTGCTCTTAACAGAGTGTGTTTCATGGATGAGAACTGTGCTGTGTGTTTCACTTCAGAAATGGAATTAAATCCCAGGCTGTGTGTCTTCTTAACAAGCAAGACTTCCTTTCAGTTAAACGCAGACATTTTTCAGGTCAAAGGAAGCTACATCATTCACGAAGCTCACACGTTTCTTGCTCTTAACCTAAAAGCACTTGTTGTTATAGTACCTGTGGTTTGTATCAGTTTTAGAAGCAGAGGTGAACTAGATATGGTCCTTATATGTAGGACACAACGTTCTTTTGTTCTGAGTACACTCATGTTTCCTGCTGTATTAGAGACTCAATAAAGCAAGAGCATGCTTCTTGCTCTAAAGCAGAGTTTGTTTCATGGATGAGAACTGTGCTGTGTGTTTCTCTTCAGAAATGGAGTTAAATTCCAGGCTCTGTGTCTTCAGACAAGCAAGAATTCGTTTCAGGTAATTGAAGTCAATTTTTAGTTCAAAGATCCTACATTTCTAAAAGCTCACATGTTTGTTCCTCTTAAGTGAAAAGAATTGGATGTTAGGGGCCCTGTGGTTTGTATCAGTTTCAGAAGCAGAGTTGAACTAGATATTGTCCTTATGTGTAGGAAACACCGTTCTTTTGTTCTAAGCACACCCACGTAACCTGCTGTATTAGAGACTCTAGGAAGCAAGAGCATGCTTCTTGCTCTAAAGCAGAGTGTGTTTCATGGATGAGAACTGTGCTGTGTGTTTCCTTTCAGAAATGGAGTTAAATCCCAGAATCGGTGTCTTGTTACAAGCAAGAATTCGTTTCAGGTAAACACATTCACTTTTCAGAACAACAGAAGTTACATCGTTCACAAAGCTCACAAGTTTCTTGCTCTTAACTAAAAAGAATTGGATGTTAGAGGCCCTGTGGTTTGTATCAGTTTCAGAAGCAGAGTTGAAGTAGATATTGTCAGTATGTGTAGGAAACACTGTTCCTTTGGTCTCAGCACACTCACGTTTCCTGCGGTATTAGAGACTCTACAAAGCAAGAGCTTGCTTCTTGCTCTAAAGCAGAGTGTGTTTCATGGATGAAAACTGAGCTGTGTGTTTCACATCAGAAATGGAGTTATATCCCAGGATCTGTGTCTTCTAACAAGGAAGACTTCATTTCAGGTAAAAACAGTCACTTTTCAGCTCTAATGCAGCTACATCATTCACAAAGGTGACACGTTTCTCACTCTTAATTGAAAATCATTGGATGTTAGAGGACCGGTGGTTTGTATCAGTTTCAGAAGCAGAGTTGAACTAGATATGGTCCACATGTGTATGTAAAACCGTTCTGTAGTCTAAGTACACTCACCTGTCCTGCTGTATTAGAGACTCTAGAAAGCAAGAGTGTGCTTCTTTCTCTAAAGCAGAGTGTGTTTTGTGGAAGAGAACTGTGCTGTGTGTTTCCCTTCAGAAATGGAGTTAAATCCCAGGCTCTGTGTCTTCCTACAAGCAAGAGTTCGTTTCAGGTAAACGCATTCACTTTTCTGCTCAAAGGATCCTACATCATTCACCTATCACACAGGTTTCTCGCTCTTAACTGAAAAGCACTGGATGTTATAGGACCTGTTGTTTGTATCAGTTTCAGAAGGAGAGTTGAACTAGATATGGTCCTTATGTGTAGGACACAGCGTTCTTTTGTTCTGAGTACACTCACCTTTCCTTCTGTATTAGAGACCCAATAAAGCAAGAACGTGCTTCTTGCTCTAAAGCAGAGTGTGTTTCATGGATGAGAACTGTGCTGTGTGTTTTGCATCAGAAATGGAGTTAAATCCCATGCTCTGTGTCTTCTGACAAGCAAGACTTTGTTTAAGGTAAACGCAGACACTTTTCAGCTCAAATGAAGCTACATTGTTCACCTAGCTCACACGTTTCTGGCTCTTAACTGAAAAGCATTGGATGTTAGAGGTCCGGTGGTTTCTATCAGTTTCAGAAGCAAAGTTGAACTAGATAGGGTTCTTATGTGTAGGAAACACTGATTCTTTTGATCTAATCACACTCACGTTTCCTGCTGTAATGGAGAATCTAGAAAGCAAGAGCGTGCTTCTTACTTTAAAGCATAGTGTGTTTCATGGATGAGAACTGTGATGTGTGTTTCTCTTAAGAAATGGAGTTAAATGCCACGCTCTGCGTCTTCTTACAAGGAACACTTCGTTACAGGTATACACAGTTACTTTTCAGCTCTAATGAAGCTACATCGTTCACGAAGCTCACACGTTTCTCGGTCTTAACTGAAAAGCAATGGATGTTAAAGGACCAGTGGTTTCTATCAGTTTCAGAAGCAGAGTTGATCTAGATATGGTCCTTATGTGTAGGAAACACCGTTCTTTTGTTCTAAGCACAATCACATTTCATGCTGCATTGGAGAAATAGAAAGGAAGAGCTTCCTTCATGATCTAAAACAGAGTGTGTTTCATGGATGAGAACTGTGCTGTGTGTTTCACTTCAGAAATGGAGTTAAATCCCAGGATCTGTGTCTTCCTACAAGCAAGACTGACTTTCAGGTAAACGCGTTAACTTTTCAGCTCAAAGGAAGCTACATCGTTCACGAAGCTCACACGTTTCTCGCTCTTAACTCAAAAGCACTGGATGTTATATGACCTGTGGTTTGTATCAGTTTCAGAAGCAGTGTTGAACTAGATATGGTCCTTATGTGTATTAAGCACCGTTCTTTTGTTCTGAACACACTCACGTTTCCTGCTGTAATAGAGAATCCAGAAAGCAAGAGCAAGCTTCTTACTCTAAAGCAGAGTGTTTTTCATGGTTGAGAAATGTGCTGTGTGTTTCCCTTCAGAAATGGAGTTAAATCCCAGGCTCTGTGTCTTCCTACAAGCAAGAATTCCTTTCAGGTAAACAGAGTACTTCAGCTCAAAGGAAGCTACCTCATCCACTAAGCTCAAACGTTTCTCGGTCTTAACTGAAAAGCATTTGATGTTAGACGACCTGTTGTTTGTATCAGTTTCAGAAGCAGATTTCAACTAGATATGGTCCATATGTGTAGGAAACCCCGTTCTTTTGGTCTAAGGACACTCACGTTTCCTGCTGTATTAGGACTGTAGAAAGCAAGATCGTGCTTTTGGTATAAGGCAGAGTGTGTTTCATGGATGAGAACTGTACTGTGTGTTTTCCTTCAGAAATGGAGTTAAATCCCAGGCTCTGTGTCTTCGTACAAGCAAGAATTCGTTTCAGGTAAATGCAGTCACTCTTTAGTTCAAATGCAGCTAAGTCATTCACGAAGCTCACACGTTTCTCACTCTTAATTGAAAAGCATTGGATATTAGAGGACCTGTGGTTTGTATCAGTTTAAGAAGCAGAAATGAACTAGAAATGGTCCATATGTGTAGGCAACAACGATCTTTTGTTCTGAGCACACTCACGTTTCCTGCTCTATTAGAGACTCCAGAAAGGAAGAGCGTGCTTCTTGCTCTAAAGCAGAGTATATTTCATGGATGAGAACTGTGCTGTGTCTTTCGCCACAGAAATGGAGTTAAATCCCATGCTCTGGGTCTTCTGACAAGCAAGACTTCATTTCAGGTAAACGCAGACAAATTTCAGCTCAAATGAAGCTACATTGTTCACCTAGCTCACACGTTTCTCGCTCTTAATTGAAAAGCATTGGATGTTAAGGTCCCATGGTTTGTATCAGTTTCAGAGCAGAGTTGAACTAGACATGGTACGTATGTGTAGGAATCCCCGTTCATTTGGTCTAAGTATACGCACGTTTCCTGCTGTATTAGAGACTCTAGAAAGCAAGAGCATGCTTCTTGCTATAAAGCAGAGTGTGTCTCATGGATGAGAACTGTACTGTGTGTTTTCCTTCAGAAATGGAGATAAATCCCAGACTATGTGTCTTCGTACAAGCCTGAATACGTTTCAGATAAACGCAGTCACTTCTTAGTTCAAACGAAGCTACATGGTTTAGTAGCTCAAACGTTTCTCACTCTTAACAGAAAAGCATTGGATGTTAGAGGACCGGTGGTTTCTATCAATTTCAGAAGCAGAGTTGAACTAGATATGGTCTGTGTGTGTGGGAAACACCTTTCATTTGTTCTGAACACACTCACGTTTCCTGTTGGATTAGAGACTCCAGAAAGGAAGAGCGTGCTTCTTGCTCTAAAGCACAGTGTGTTTCATGGATGAGAACTGTGCTGTGAGTTTGCCTTCAGAAATGGAGTTAAATCCCAGGCTCTGTGTATTCGGGCAAGCAAGACTTCTTTTCAGGTAAACACAGTCACTTTTCAGCTCAAAGGAAGCTACATCGTTCACGAAGCTCATATGTTTCTCGGTCTTAACTGAAAAGCATTGGATGTGAGAGGAACGGTGGTTTGTATCAGTCTCAGAAGCAGAGTTGAAATAGATATGGTCCTTATGTGTATTAAGCACCGTTCTTTTGTTCTGAACACACTCACGTTTCCTGCTGTAATAGAGAATCCAGAAAGCAAGAGCGTGCTTCTTACTCTAAAGCAGAGTGTTTTTCATGGTTGAGAAATGTGCTGTGTGTTTCCCTTCAGAAATGGAGTTAAATCCCAGGCTCTGTGGCTTCCTACAAGCAAGAATTCCTTTCAGGTAAACAGAGTACTTCAGCTCAAAGGAAGCTACCTCATCCACTAAGCTCAAACTTTTCTCGGTCATAACTGAAAAGCATTTGATGTTAGAGGACCTGTTGTTTGTATCAGTTTCAGAAGCAGATTTCAACTAGATATGGTCCATATGTGTAGGAAACCCCGTTCTTTTGGTCTAAGGACACTCACGTTTCCTGCTGTATTAGGACTGTAGAAAGCAAGATCGTGCTTTTGCTATAAGGCAGAGTGTGTTTCATGGATGAGAACTGTACTGTGTGTTTTCCTTCAGAAATGGAGTTAAATCCCAGGCTCTGTGTCTTCGTACAAGCAAGAATTCGTTTCAGGTAAATGCAGTCACTCTTTAGTTCAAATGCAGCTAAGTCATTCACAAAGCTCACACGTTTCTCGCTCTTAAATGAAAAGCACTGGATGTTAGAGAACCGGTGGTTTGTATCAGTTTCAGAACCAGAGTTGAGATAGATATGATACGTATGTGTAGGAAACCCCATTCCTTTGGTCTCAGTACACTCCTGTTTCCAGTTCTATGAGAGAGTCTAGAGAGAAAGAGCGTGCTTTTTGCTCAAAAGCAGAGTGTGTTTCATGGATGAGAACTGTGCCGTGTGTTTGCCTTCAGAAATGGAGTTAAATCTCAGGCTCTTTGTATTCCTACAAGCAAGACTTCCTTTCAGGTAAACACAGTACTTTTCAGCTCAAAGGAATCAACATCGTCCACGAAGCTCAAACGTTTCTAGGCCTTAACTGAAAAGCATTTGATATTAGAGGACCTGTGGTTTGTATCAGTTTCAGAAGCAGATTTGAACTAGATATGGTCCATATGTGTAGGAAACCAGGTTCTTTTGGTCTAAGTACACTCACAGTTCCTGCTGTATTAGAGAATCTAGAAAGCAAGAGCGTGCTCTTGCTCTAAAGCAGAGTGTGTTTCATTGATGATAACTGCGCTGTGTGTTTCCCTTCAGAAATGGAAGTAAATCCCAGGATCTTTGTCTTCCTACAAGCAAGACTTCGTTTCAGGGAAACGCATTCATTTTTCAGCTCAAAGGAAGCAACATCGTTCACCAAACTCACACGTTTCTCGCTCTTAAATGAAAAGCATTGCATGTTAGAGGACCTGTGGTTTGTATCAGTTTGAGAAGCAGAGTTGAACTAGATCTGCTGCCCTTGTGTAGGAAACCCCATACTTTTGGTCTCAGTACACTCCTGTTTCCAGCGATATGGGAGAATCTAGAGAGCAAGAGCGTGCTTTTTGCTCAAAAGCAGAGTGTGTTTCATAGATGACAACTGTGCTGTGTGTTTTGCTTCAGAAATATAGTTAAATCCCAATCTCTGTGTCGTTGTACAAGCAAGAATTCGTTTCAGGTAAACGCTGTCACTTTTTAGTTCAACCGAAGCTACATCGTTCACAAAGCTCACACGTTTCTCGCTCTTAATTGAAAAGCATTGGATGTTAGAGGACCGGTGGTTGGTATCAGTATCAGATGCAGAGTTGAACTAGATATTGTCCGTATGTGTAGGAAAACTCCATTCTTTTGTTCTGAACACACTCAGTTTTCCTGCTGTATTAGAGACTCCAGAAAGCAAGAGCGTGCTTCTTGCTCTAAAGCAGAGTATGTTTCATGGATGAGAACGGTGCTGTGTGTTATCCTTTAGAAATGGAGTTAAATCTCAGGCTCTTTGTATTCCTACAAGCAAGAATTCCTTTCAGGTAAACAGAGTACTTTTCAGCTCAAAGGAAGCTACCTCATCTACTAAGCTCAAACGTTTCTCGGTCTTAACTGAAAAGCATTGGATGTTAGAGGACCTGTTGTTTGTATCAGTTTGAGAAACAGAGTTGAACTAGATATGCTGCCTATGTGTAGGAAACCCCATACTTTTGGTCTCAGTACACTCCTGTTTCCAGCTCTATGAGAGAATCTAGAGAGCAAGAGCGTGCTTTTTGCTCATAAGCAGAGTGTGTTTCATGGATGAGAACTGTACTGTGTGTTTTCCTTCAGAAATGGAGTTAAATTCCAGGCTCTGTGTCTTCGTACATGCTAGAATTCATTTCAGGTAAATGCAGTCACTTTTTAGTTCAAATGATGCTACATTGTTTCCGAAGCTCACACCTTTCTTGCTTTTAACTGAAAAGCATTGGATGTTAGAGGACCGTTGGTTTCTATCAGTTTCAGACGCAGAGTTGAACTAGATATGATCATTATGTGTAGGAAACACCTTTCATTTGTTCTAAGCACACTCATGTTTCCTGCTGTATAGGAGAATCTAGAAAGCAAGAGCGTCCTTCTTGCTCTAAAACAGAGTGTGTTTCATGGATGAGAACTGTGCTGTGTGTTTCCCTTCAGAAACGGAGTTAAATCCTAGGCTCTGTGTTTTCCTACAAGCAAGACTTCCTTTCAGGTAAACGCATTCACTTTTCAGCTCAAAGGAAGCTACATCTTTCACGAGTCTCACACGTTTCTCGCTCTTAATTGAAAAGCATTGGATGTTAGAGGACCGGTGGTTTGTATCAGTTTCAGAAGCAGGGTTGAACTAGATATGGTCCCAATGTGTAGGAAAACTACGTTCTTTTTTCTGAACACACTCAGTCTTCCTACTGTATTAGAGACTCCAGAAAGCAAGAGCGTGCTTCTTGCTCTAAAGCAGAGTGTGTTTCATGGATGAGAACTGTGCAGTGTATTTCCCTTCAGAAATCAAGTTAAATCCCTGGCACTGCGTCTTCGTACAAGCAAGAAATCGTTTCAGGTAAACGCAGTCACTTTTTAGTTCAAATGAAGCAATATCATTCATTAAGCTCACACGTTTCTCGCTCTTAACCGAAAAGCATTTGATGTTAGAGGACCGCTGGTTTCTATCAGTTTCAGAAGCAGAGTTGAACTAGATATGGCCCGTATGTGTAGGAAACACCGTTCTTTTGTTCTGAACACATTCACGTTTCCTGCTCTGGTAGAGACTTCAGAAAGCAAGAGTGTGCTTCTTCCTATAAAGTATAGTGTTTCTCCTGGATGAGAACTGTGCTGTGTGTTTCCATTCAGAAATGGAGTTAAATCTCAGGCTATTTTTATTCGTACAAGCAAGACTTCCTTTCAGGTAAACAGAGTACTTTTCATCTCAAAGGAAGCAACATCGTTCACGCAGCTCACACGTATCTCACTCTTAACTGAAAAGCATTGGATGTTAGAGGAACTGTGGTTTGTATCAGTTTAAGAAGCAGAGTTGAACTAGAAATGGTGGATATGTTTAGGAAACACCGTTCTTTTATTCTGAGCACTCTCAAGTAGAATGCTGTATTAGTGAGTCTAGAAAGCAAGAGCGTGCTTCTTGCTCTAAAGCAGAGTGTGTTTCATGGATGAGAACTGTGCTGTGTGTTTCCCTTCAGAAATTGAGTTAAATCCCAGGCTCTGTGTCTTCCTACAAGCAAGAATTCCTTTCAGGTATATGCATTCACTTTTCAGCTCAAAGGAAGCTACATCTTTCACGAGTCTCACACGTTTCTCGCTCTAAATTGAAAAGCATTGGATGTTAAAGGACCGGTGGTTGGTATCAGTTTCAGAAGCAGATTTGAACTAGATATGGTCCATAAGTGTAGGAAACCCCGTTCTTTTGGTCTAAGTACACTCCCGTTTCCTGCTGTATTAGAGACTCTAGAAAGCAAGAGCGTGCTTCTTGCTCTAAAGCAGAATGTGTTTCATTGATGAGAACTGTACTGTGTGTTTTCCTTCAGAAATGGAGTTAAATCCCAGGCTCTGTGTCTTCGTACAAGCAAGAATTCATTTCAGGTAAACGTAGTCACTCTTTAGTTCAAATGCAGCTAAGTCGTTCACGAAGCTCACACGTTTCTCGCTCTTAAATGAAAAGCATTGGATGTTAGAGGACTGGTGGTTTGTATCAGTTTCAGAACCAGAGTTGAGATAGATATGCTACATATGTGTAGGAAACCCCATTCTTTTGGTCTCAGTACACTCCTGTTTCCAGTTCAATGAGAGCGTCTAGAGAGAAAGGGCGTGCTTTTTGCTCTAAAGCAGAGTGTGTTTCATGGATGAGAACTGTGCTGTGTGTTTCCCTTCAGAAATTGAGTTAAATCCCAGGTTCTGTGTCTTCCTACAAGCAAGAATTCCTTTCAGGTATATGCATTCACTTTTCAGCTCAAAGGAAGCTACATCTTTCACGAGTCTCACACGTTTCTCGCTCTAAATTGAAAAGCATTGGATGTTAGAGGACCGGAGGTTTGTATCAGTTTCAGAAGCAGGGTTGAACTAGATATGGCCCCTATGTGTAGGAAAACTAAGTTCTTTTGTCTGAACACACTCAGTCTTCCTGCTGTATTAGAGACTCCAGAAAGAAGGAGCATGATTCTTGCTCTAAAGCAGAGTGTGTTTCATGGATGAGAACTGTGCTGTGTGTTTCCCTTCACATATGGAGTTAAATCCCAGGCTCTGTGTCTTCCTACAAGCAAGACTTCATTTCAGGTAAACGCATTCACTTTTTAGTTCAAAGGAATCTACATCGTTCACGAAGCTCACACGTTTCTTACTCTTAACTGAAAAGCATTGGATGTTATAGGACCCATGGTTTGTATCAAGTTCAGAAGCAGAATTGAACTAGATATGGTGCTTAAGTGTAGGAAACATCGTTCTTTTGTTCTGAACACACTCATGTTTCCTGCTGTATTAGAGACTCTAGAAAGCAAGAGCATGCTTCTTGCTATAAAGCCGAGTGTGTTTCAGGGATAAGAACTGTACTGTGTGTTTTCCTTCAGAAATGGAGTTAAAACACAGGCACTGTGTCTTCGTACAAGCAAGAATTCGTTTCAGGTAAACGCAGTCACTTTTTAGTTCAAACGAAGCAATATCATTCAGTAAGCTCACACGTTTCTCGCTCTTAACTGAAAAGCATTGGATGTTAGAGGACTGGTGGTTTCTCTCAGTTTCAGAAGCAGAGTTGAACTAGATATTGTCCGTATGTGTAGGAAACACCATTCTTTTGTTCTGAACACACTCACGTTTCCTGCTCTATTAGAGACTCCAGAAAGCAAGAGCCTGCTTCTTGCTACAAAGCATATTGTTTTTCATGGATGAGAACTGTGCTGTGTGTTTCCCTTCAGAAATGGACTTAAATCGCAGGCTCTGTGTCTTCCTACAGGCAAGATTTCTTTTCAGGAAAACGCTGTACTTTTCAGCTCAAATGCAGCTACAACGTTCATGAAGCTCACATGCTTCTCGCTCTTAAATTAAAAGCATTGGATGTTAGAGGACTGGTGGTTTGTATCAGTTTCAGAACCAGAGTTGAACTGGATATGCTAAGTATGTGTAGGAAACCCCGTTCTTTTGGTCTAAGTACACTCCCGTTTCCTGCTGTATTAGAGACTCTAGAAAGCAAGAGAGTGCTTCTTGCTCTAAAGCAGAGTGTGTTTCATTGATGAGAACTGTACTGTGTGTTTTCCTTCAGAAATGGAGTTAAATCCCAGGCTCTGTGTCTTCGTACAAGCAAGAATTCATTTCACGTAAACGTAGTCACTCTTTAGTTCAAATGCAGCTAAGTCGTTCACGAAGCTCACACGTTTCTCGCTCTTAAATTAAAAGCATTGGATGTTAGAGGACTGGTGGTTTGTATCAGTTTCAGAACCAGAGTTGAGATAGATATGCTACATATGTGTAGGAAACCCCATTCTTTTGGTCTCAGTACACTCCTGTTTCCAGTTCAATGAGAGCATCTAGAGAGAAAGGGCGTGCTTTTTGCTCTAAAGCAGAGTGTGTTTCATGGATGAGAACTGTGCTGTGTGTTTCCCTTCAGAAATTGAGTTAAATCCCAGGCTCTGTGTCTTCCTACAAGCAAGAATTCCTTTCAGGTATATGCATTCACTTTTCAGCTCAAAGGAAGCTACATCTTTCACGAGTCTCACACGTTTCTCGCTCTAAATTGAAAAGCATTGGATGTTAGAGGACCGGTGGTTGGTATCAGTTTCAGAAGCAGAGTTGAAGTAGATATGGTCCGTATGTGTAGGAAAACTCCATTCTTTTGTTCTGAACACACTCACGTTTCCTGCTGTATTGGAGACTCCAGAAAGCAAGAGCGTGCTTCTTGCTCTAAAGCAGAGTGTGTTTCATGGATGAGAACGGTGCTGGGTGTTATCCTGTAGAAATGGAGTTAAATCTCAGGCTCTTTGTATTCCTACAAGCAAGAATTCCTTTAAGGTAAACAGAGTACTTTTCAGCTCAAACGAAGCTACCTCATCCACTAAGCTCAAACGTTTCTCGGTCTTAACTGAAAAGCATTTGATGTTAGAGTACCTGTTGTTAGTATCAGTTTCAGAAGCAGATTTGAACTAGATATGGTCCATATGTGTAGGAAACCCCGTTCTTTTGGTCTAAGTACACTCCCGTTTCCTGCTGTATTAGAGACTCTAGAAAGCAAGAGCGTGCTTCTTGCTCTAAAGCAGAGTGTGTTTCATTGATGAGAACTGTACTGTGTGTTTTCCTTCAGAAATGGAGTTAAATCCCAGGCTCTGTGTCTTCGTACAAGCAAGAATTCATTTCAGGTAAATGTAGTCACTCTTTAGTTCAAATGCAGCTAAGTCGTTCACGAAGCTCACACGTTTCTCGCTCTTAAATGAAAAGCATTGGATGTTAGAGGACTGGTGGTTTGTATCAGTTTCAGAACCAGAGTTGAGATAGATATGCTACATATGTGTAGGAAACCCCATTCTTTTGGTCTCAGTACACTCCTGTTTCCAGTTCAATGAGAGCATCTAGAGAGAAAGGGCGTGCTTTTTGCTCTAAAGCAGAGTGTGTTTCATGGATGAGAACTGTGCTGTGTGTTTCCCTTCAGAAATTGAGTTAAATCCCAGGCTCTGTGTCTTCCTACAAGCAAGAATTCCTTTCAGGTATATGCATTCACTTTTCAGCTCAAAGGAAGCTACATCTTTCACGAGTCTCACACGTTTCTCGCTCTAAATTGAAAAGCATTGGATGTTAAAGGACCGGTGGTTGGTATCAGTTTCAGAAGCAGATTTGAACTAGATATGGTCCATAAGTGTAGGAAACCCCGTTCTTTTGGTCTAAGTACACTCCCGTTTCCTGCTGTATTAGAGACTCTAGAAAGCAAGAGCGTGCTTCTTGCTCTAAAGCAGAATGTGTTTCATTGATGAGAACTGTACTGTGTGTTTTCCTTCAGAAATGGAGTTAAATCCCAGGCTCTGTGTCTTCGTACAAGCAAGAATTCATTTCAGGTAAACGTAGTCACTCTTTAGTTCAAATGCAGCTAAGTCGTTCACGAAGCTCACACGTTTCTCGCTCTTAAATGAAAAGCATTGGATGTTAGAGGACTGGTGGTTTGTATCAGTTTCAGAACCAGAGTTGAGATAGATATGCTACATATGTGTAGGAAACCCCATTCTTTTGGTCTCAGTACACTCCTGTTTCCAGTTCAATGAGAGCGTCTAGAGAGAAAGGGCGTGCTTTTTGCTCTAAAGCAGAGTGTGTTTCATGGATGAGAACTGTGCTGTGTGTTTCCCTTCAGAAATTGAGTTAAATCCCAGGTTCTGTGTCTTCCTACAAGCAAGAATTCCATTCAGGTATATGCATTCACTTTTCAGCTCAAAGGAAGCTACATCTTTCACGAGTCTCACACGTTTCTCGCTCTAAATTGAAAAGCATTGGATGTTAGAGGACCGGAGGTTTGTATCAGTTTCAGAAGCAGGGTTGAACTAGATATGGCCCCTATGTGTAGGAAAACTACGTTCTTTTGTCTGAACACACTCAGTCTTCCTGCTGTATTAGAGACTCCAGAAAGAAGGAGCGTGATTCTTGCTCTAAAGCAGAGTGTGTTTCATGGATGAGAACTGTGCTGTGTGTTTCCCTTCACATATGGAGTTAAATCCCAGGCTCTGTGTCTTCCTACAAGCAAGACTTCATTTCAGGTAAACGCATTCACTTTTTAGTTCAAAGGAATCTACATCGTTCACGAAGCTCACACGTTTCTTACTCTTAACTGAAAAGCATTGGATGTTATAGGACCCATGGTTTGTATCAAGTTCAGAAGCAGAATTGAACTAGATATGGTGCTTAAGTGTAGGAAACATCGTTCTTTTGTTCTGAACACACTCATGTTTCCTGCTGTATTAGAGACTCTAGAAAGCAAGAGCATGCTTCTTGCTATAAAGCCGAGTGTGTTTCAGGGATAAGAACTGTACTGTGTGTTTTCCTTCAGAAATGGAGTTAAAACACAGGCACTGTGTCTTCGTACAAGCAAGAATTCGTTTCAGGTAAACGCAGTCACTTTTTAGTTCAAACGAAGCAATATCATTCAGTAAGCTCACACGTTTCTCGCTCTTAACTGAAAAGCATTGGATGTTAGAGGACTGGTGGTTTCTCTCAGTTTCAGAAGCAGAGTTGAACTAGATATTGTCCGTATGTGTAGGAAACACCATTCTTTTGTTCTGAACACACTCACGTTTCCTGCTCTATTAGAGACTCCAGAAAGCAAGAGCCTGCTTCTTGCTACAAAGCATATTGTTTTTCATGGATGAGAACTGTGCTGTGTGTTTCCCTTCAGAAATGGACTTAAATCGCAGGCTCTGTGTCTTCCTACAGGCAAGATTTCTTTTCAGGAAAACGCTGTACTTTTCAGCTCAAATGCAGCTACAACGTTCATGAAGCTCACATGTTTCTCGCTCTTAAATTAAAAGCATTGGATGTTAGAGGACTGGTGGTTTGTATCAGTTTCAGAACCAGAGTTGAACTGGATATGCTAAGTATGTGTAGGAAACCCCGTTCTTTTGGTCTAAGTACACTCCCGTTTCCTGCTGTATTAGAGACTCTAGAAAGCAAGAGAGTGCTTCTTGCTCTAAAGCAGAGTGTGTTTCATTGATGAGAACTGTACTGTGTGTTTTCCTTCAGAAATGGAGTTAAATCCCAGGCTCTGTGTCTTCGTACAAGCAAGAATTCATTTCACGTAAACGTAGTCACTCTTTAGTTCAAATGCAGCTAAGTCGTTCACGAAGCTCACACGTTTCTCGCTCTTAAATTAAAAGCATTGGATGTTAGAGGACTGGTGGTTTGTATCAGTTTCAGAACCAGAGTTGAGATAGATATGCTACATATGTGTAGGAAACCCCATTCTTTTGGTCTCAGTACACTCCTGTTTCCAGTTCAATGAGAGCATCTAGAGAGAAAGGGCGTGCTTTTTGCTCTAAAGCAGAGTGTGTTTCATGGATGAGAACTGTGCTGTGTGTTTCCCTTCAGAAATTGAGTTAAATCCCAGGCTCTGTGTCTTCCTACAAGCAAGAATTCCTTTCAGGTATATGCATTCACTTTTCAGCTCAAAGGAAGCTACATCTTTCACGAGTCTCACACGTTTCTCGCTCTAAATTGAAAAGCATTGGATGTTAGAGGACCGGTGGTTGGTATCAGTTTCAGAAGCAGAGTTGAAGTAGATATGGTCCGTATGTGTAGGAAAACTCCATTCTTTTGTTCTGAACACACTCACGTTTCCTGCTGTATTGGAGACTCCAGAAAGCAAGAGCGTGCTTCTTGCTCTAAAGCAGAGTGTGTTTCATGGATGAGAACGGTGCTGGGTGTTATCCTGTAGAAATGGAGTTAAATCTCAGGCTCTTTGTATTCCTACAAGCAAGAATTCCTTTAAGGTAAACAGAGTACTTTTCAGCTCAAACGAAGCTACCTCATCCACTAAGCTCAAACGTTTCTCGGTCTTAACTGAAAAGCATTTGATGTTAGAGTACCTGTTGTTAGTATCAGTTTCAGAAGCAGATTTGAACTAGATATGGTCCATATGTGTAGGAAACCCCGTTCTTTTGGTCTAAGTACACTCCCGTTTCCTGCTGTATTAGAGACTCTAGAAAGCAAGAGCGTGCTTCTTGCTCTAAAGCAGAGTGTGTTTCATTGATGAGAACTGTACTGTGTGTTTTCCTTCAGAAATGGAGTTAAATCCCAGGCTCTGTGTCTTCGTACAAGCAAGAATTCATTTCAGGTAAATGTAGTCACTCTTTAGTTCAAATGCAGCTAAGTCGTTCACGAAGCTCACACGTTTCTCGCTCTTAAATGAAAAGCATTGGATGTTAGAGGACTGGTGGTTTGTATCAGTTTCAGAACCAGAGTTGAGATAGATATGCTACATATGTGTAGGAAACCCCATTCTTTTGGTCTCAGTACACTCCTGTTTCCAGTTCAATGAGAGCATCTAGAGAGAAAGGGCGTGCTTTTTGCTCTAAAGCAGAGTGTGTTTCATGGATGAGAACTGTGCTGTGTGTTTCCCTTCAGAAATTGAGTTAAATCCCAGGCTCTGTGTCTTCCTACAAGCAAGAATTCCTTTCAGGTATATGCATTCACTTTTCAGCTCAAAGGAAGCTACATCTTTCACAAGTCTCACACGTTTCTCGCTCTAAATTGAAAAGCATTGGATGTTAGAGGACCGGTGGTTTGTATCAGTTTCAGAAGCAGGGTTGAACTAGATATGGCCCCTATGTGTAGGAAAACTACGTTCTTTTGTCTGATCACACTGAGTCTTCCTGCTGTATTAGAGACTCCAGAAAGAAGGAGCGTGATTCTTGCTCTAAAGCAGAGTGTGTTTCATGGATGAGAACTGTGCTGTGTGTTTCCCTTCACATATGGAGTTAAATCCCAGGCTCTGTGTCTTCCTACAAGCAAGACTTCATTTCAGGTAAACGCATTCACTTTTTAATTCAAAGGAATCTACATCATTCACGAAGCTCACACGTTTCTTACTCTTAACTGAAAAGCATTGGATGTTATAGGACCCATGGTTTGTATCAAGTTCAGAAGCAGAATTGAACTAGATATGGTGCTTAAGTGTAGGAAACACCGTTCTTTTGTTCTGAACACACTCATGTTTCCTGCTGTATTAGAGACTCTAGAAAGCAAGAGCGTGCTTCTTGCTATAAAGCCGAGTGTGTTTCAGGGATAAGAACTGTACTGTGTGTTTTCCTTCAGAAAAGGAGTTAAAACACAGGCACTGTGTCTTCGTACAAGCAAGAATTCGTTTCAGGTAAACGCAGTCACTTTTTAGTTCAAACGAAGCAATATCATTCAGTAAGCTCACACGTTTCTCGCTCTTAACCGAAAAGCATTGGATGTTAGAGGACTGGTGGTTTCTCTCAGTTTCAGAAGCAGAGTTGAACTAGATATTGTCCGTATGTGTAGGAAACACCATTCTTTTGTTCTGAACACACTCACATTTCCTGCTCTATTAGAGACTCCAGAAAGCAAGAGCCTGCTTCTTGCTACAAAGCATATTGTTTTTCATGGATGAGAACTGTGCTGTGTGTTTCCCTTCAGAAATGGAGTTAAATCGCAGGCTCTGTGTCTTCCTACAGGCAAGATTTCTTTTCAGGAAAACGCTGTACTTTTCAGCTCAAATGCAGCTACAACGTTCATGAAGCTCACATGTTTCTCGCTCTTAAATTAAAAGCATTGGATGTTAGAGGACTGGTGGTTTGTATCAGTTTCAGAACCAGAGTTGAACTGGATATGCTAAGTATGTGTAGGAAACCCCATTCTTTTGGTCTCAGTACAGTCCTGTTTCCAGCTCTATGAGAGAGTCTAGAGAGCAAGAGCGTGCTTTTTGTTCAAAAGCAGAGTGTGTATCATGTATGAGAACTGTGCTCTGTGTTTCCCTTCAGAAATGGAGTTAAATCCCAGGCTCTGTGTCTTCCTACAAGCAAGACTTCGTTTCAGGTAAACGCATTCACTTTTTAGCTCAAAGGGAGCTACATCGTTCACGAAGCTCACACCTTTCTTACTCTTAACTGAAAAGCATTGATTGGTAGAGGGTCCATGGTTTGTATCAGGTTCAGAGGCAGAATTGAACTAGATATGGTGCATAAGCGTAGGAAACACCGTTCTTTTGTTCTGAACACACTCATTTTTTCTGCTTTATTAGAGACTCTAGAAATCAAGAGCGTGCTTCTTGCTATACAGCTGAGTGTGTTTCATGGATAAGAACTGTACTGTGTGTTTTCCTTCAGAAATGGAGTTAAAACACAGGAACTGTGTCTTCGTACAAGCAAGAATTCATTTCAGGTAAACGCAGTCACTTTTTAGTTCAAACAAAGCAATATCATTCAGTAAGCTCACACGTTTCTCGCTCTTAACCGAAAGCATTGGATGTTAGAGGACCGGTGGTTTCTATCAGTTTCACATGCACAGTTGAACTAGATATTGTCCGTATGTGTAGGAAACACCGTTCTTTTGTTCTGAACACACTCACGTTTCCTGCTCTAGTAGAGACTCCAGAAAGCAAGAGAGTGCTTCTTCCTATAAAGCATAGTGTTTCTCATGGATGAGAACTGTGCTGTGTGTTTCCCTTCAGAATTGGAGTTAAATCTCAGGCTCTTTTTATTCGTACAAGCAAGACTTCCTTTCAGGTAAACACAGTACTTTTCAGCTCAAAGGAAGCTACATCGTTCACGAAGCTCACACGTTTCTCGGTCTTAACTGAAAAGCATTTGATGTTAGAGTACCTGTGGTTTATATCAGTTTCAGAAGCAGAGTTGAACTAGATATGGTCCATATGTGTACGAAACCCCGTTCATTTGGTCTAAGGACACTCACGTTTCATGGTGTATTAGAGACTCAAGAAAGCAAGAGCATGCTTTTGCTATAAGGCAGAGTATGTTTCATTGATGAGAACTGTACTGTGTGTTTTCCTTCAGAAATGGAGTTAAATCCCAGGCTCTGTGTCTTTGTACAAGAAAGAATTCGTTTCAGGTAAACACAGTCACTCTTTAGTTCAAATGCAGCTAAGTCGTTCACGAAGCTCACACGTTTCTCGCTCTTAAATGAAAAGCATTGGATGTTAGCCGACCGAAGGTTTGTATCAGTTTCAGAACCAGAGTTGAGATAGATATGCTACGTATGTGTAGGAAACCCCATTCTTTTGGTCTCAGTACACTCATGTTTCCAGTTCTATGAGAGAGTCTAGAGACAAAGAGCGTGCTTTTTGCTCAAAAGCAGAGTGTGTTTCATGGATGAGCACTGTGTCCTGTGTTTGCCTTCAGAAATGGAGCTAAATCTCAGGCTCTTTGTATTCCTACAAGCAAGACTTCGTTTCAGGGAAACTCATTCACTTTTCAGCTCAAAGGAAGCACCATCGTTCACCAAACTCACTCGTTTCTCGCTCTTAACTGAAAAGCCTTGGATGTTAGAGGACTTGTGGTTTTTATCAGTTTGAGAAGCAGAGTTGAACTAGATAAGCTGCGAATGTGTAGGAAACCCCATTCTTTTGTCTCAGTACACTCCTGTTTCCAGCTCTATGAGAGAATCTAGAGAGCAAGAGCGTGCTTTTTGCTCAAAAGCAGAGTGTGTTTCATGGATGAGAACTGTACTGTGTGTTTTCCTTCAGAAATCGAGTTAAATTCCAGGCTCTGTGTCTTCCTACATGCAGGAACTCATTTCAGGTAAACGCAGTCACTTTTTTTTTCAAATGAAGCTACATTGTTTCCGAAGCTCACACCTTTCTCGCTTTTAACTGAAAAGCATCGGATGTTAAAGGACCGTTGGTTTCTATCAGTTTCAGATGCAGAGTTGAACTAGATATGATCATTATGTGTAGGAAACACCTTTCTTTTGTTCTAAGCACACTCACGTTTCCTGCTGTATTGGAGAATCTAGAAAGCAAGAGCGTCCTTCTTGCTCTAAAACAGAGTGTGTTTCATTGATGGTAACTGTGCTCTGTGTTTTCCTTCAGAAATGGAGTTAAATCCCACGCTCTGTGTAATCCTACAAGCAAGACCTCCTTTCAGGTAAACACAGTCACTTTTCAGCTCAAAGGAAGCTACATCGTTCACGAAGCTCACACGTTTCTCGGTCTTAACTGAAAAGCATTTGATGTTAGAGTACCTGTGGTTTATATCAGTTTCAGAAGCAGAGTAGAACTAGATATGGTCCATATGTGTACAAAACCCTGTTCTTTTGGTCTAAGTACACTCACGTTTCATGCTGTATTAGAAATTCTAGAAAGCAAGAGCGTGCTTCTTGCTATAAAGCCGAGTGTGTTTCAGGGATAAGAACTGTACTGTGTGTTTTCCTTCAGAAATGGAGTTAAAACACAGGCACTGTGTCTTCGTACAAGCAAGAATTCGTTTCAGGTAAACGCAGTCACTTTTCAGTTCAAATGAAGCAATCTCATTCAGTAAGCTCACAGGTTTCTCGCTCTTAACCGAAAAGCATTGGATATTAGAGGACCGGTGGTTTCTATCAGTTTCAGATGCAGAGTTGAACTAGATATTGTCCGTATGTGTAGGGAACACCGTTCTTTTGTTCTGAACACACTCACGTTTCCTGCTCTATTAGAGACTCCAGAAAGCAAGAGCCTGCTTCTTGCTACAAAGCATAGTGTTTTTCATGGATGAGAACTGTGCTGTGTGTTTCCCTTCAGAAATGGAGTTAAATCGCAGGCTCTGTGTCTTCCTACAGGCAAGATTTCTTTTCAGGAAAACGCTGTAGTTTTCAGCTCAAATGCAGCTACAACGTTCATGAAGCTCACATGTTTCTCTCTCTTAAATTAAAAGCATTGGATGTTAGAGGGCTGGTGGTTTGTATCAGTTTCAGAACCAGAGTTGAACTGGATATGCTAAGTATGTGTAGGAAACCCCATTCTTTTGGTCTCAGTACAGTCCTGTTTCCAGCACTATGAGAGAGTCTAGAGAGCAAGAGCATGCTTTTTGCTCAAAAGCAGAGTGTGTTTCATGCATGAAAACTGTGCTGTGTGTTTCCCTTCAGAAATGGAGTTAAATCCCATGCTCTGTGTAATCCTACAAGCAAGACCTCCTTTCAGGTAAACACAGTCACTTTTCAGCTCAAAGGAAGCTACATCGTTCACGAAGCTCACACGTTTCTCAGTCTTAACTGAAAAGCATTTGATTTTAGAGTACCTGTGGTTTATATCAGTTCAGAAGCAGAGTAGAACTAGATATGGTGCATAAGCGTAGGAAACACCGTTCTTTTGTTCTGAACACACTCATTTTTTCTGCTGTATTAGAGACTCTAGAAAGCAAGAGCGTGCTTCTTGCTATACAGCCGAGTGTGTTTCATGGATAAGAACTGTACTGTGTGTTTTCCTTCAGAAATGGAGTTAAAACACAGGAACTGTGTCTTAGTACAAGCAAGAATTCATTTTAGGTAAACGCAGTCACTTTTTAGTTCAAACAAAGCAATATCATTCAGTAAGCTCACACGTTTCTCGCTCTTAACCGAAAGCATAGGATGTTAGAGGACCGGTGGTTTCTATCAGTTTCATATGCAGAGTTGAACTAGATATTGTACGTATGTGTAGGAAACACCGTTCTTGTGTTCTGAACACACTCACGAATCCTGTTCTAGTAGAGACTCCAGAAAGCAAGAGAGTGCTTCTTCCTATAAAGCATAGTGTTTCTCATGGATGAGAACTGTGCTGTGTGTTTCACTTCAGAATTGGAGTTAAATCTCAGGCTCTTTTTATTCGTACAAGCAAGACTTCCTTTCAGGTAAACACAGTACTTTTCAGCTCAAAGGAAGCTACATCGTTCACGAAGCTCACACGTTTCTCGATCTTAACTGAAAAGCATTTGATGTTAGAGTACCTGTGGTGTATATCAGTTTCAGAAGCAGAGTTGAACTAGATATGGTCCATATGTGTAGGAAACCCCGTTCTTTTGGTCTAACTACACTCACGTTTCATGCTGTATTAGAGACTCAAGAAAGCAAGAGCATGCTTTTGCTATAAGGCAGAGTGTGTTTCATTGATGAGAACTGTACTGTGTGTTTTCCTTCAGAAATGGAGTTAAATCCCAGGCTCTGTGTCTTCGTACAAGCAAGAATTCGTTTCAGGTAAACACAGTCACTCTTTAGTTCAAATGCAGCTAAGTCGTTCACGAAGCTCACACGTTTCTCGCTCTTAAATGAAAAGCATTGGATGTTAGAGGACCGGTGGTTTGTAAAAGTTCCAGAACCAGAGTTGAGATAGATATGCTACGTATGTGTAGGAAACCCCATTCTTTTGGTCTCAGTACACTCACGTTTCATGCTGTATTAGAGAGTCAAGAAAGCAAGAGCATGCTTTTGCTATAAGGCAGAGTGTGTTTCATTGATGAGAACTGTACTGTGTTTTTTCCTTCAGAAATGGAGTTAAATCCCAGGCTCTGTGTCTTCGTACAAGCAAGAATTCATTTCAGGTAAACACAGTCACTCTTTAGTTCAAATGCAGCTAAGTCGTTCACGAAGCTCACACGTTTCTCGCTCTTAAATGAAAAGCATTGGATGTTAGAGGAGCGGTGGTTTGTATCAGTTTGAGAAGCAGAGTTGAACTAGATAAGCTGCGTATGTGTAGGAAACCCCATTCTCTTGGTCTCAGTACACTCCTGTTTCCAGCACTATGAGAGAATCTAGAGAGCAAGAGCGTGCTTTTTGCTCAAAAGCAGAGTGTGTTTCATGGATGAGAACTGTGCTGTGTGTTTCCCTTCAGAAATGGCGTTATATCCCAGGCTCTGTGTCTTCCTACAAGCAAGACATCCTTTCAGGTAAACGCATTCACTTTTTAGCTCTAAGGAAGCTACATCTTTGACGAGTCTCACACGTTTTTCGCTCTTAATTGAAAAGCATTGGATGTTAGAGGACCGGTGGTTTGTATCAGTTTCAGAAGCAGGGTTGAACTAGATATGGCCCTATGTGTAGGAAAACTACGTTCTTTTGTCTGAACACACTCAGTCTTCCTGCTTATCAGAGACTCCAGAAAGCAAGAGCGTGCTTCTTGCTCTAAAGCAGAGTGTGTTTCATGGATGAGAACTGTGCTGTGTGTTTCCCTTCACATATGGAGTTAAATCCAAGGCTCTGTGTCTTCCTACAAGGAAGACTTCATTTCAGGTAAACGCATTCACTTTTTAGCTCAAAGGAAGCTACATCGTTCACGAAGCTCACATGTTTCTTTCTCTTAACTGAAAAGCATTGGATGTTATAGGACCCATGGTTTGTATCAGGTTCGAAGCAGAATTGAACTAGATATGGTGCATAAGTGTAGGAAACACCGTTCTTTTGTTCTGAACACACTCATGTTTCCTGCTGTATTAGAGACTCTAGAAAGCAAGAGCGTGTTTCTTGCTATAGAGCCGAGTGTGTTTCAGGGATAAGAACTGTACTGTGTGTTTTCCTTCAGAAATGGAGTTAAAACACTGGCACTGTGTCTTTGTACAAGCAAGAATTCGTTTCAGGTAAACGCAGTCACTTTTTAGTTCAAACGAAGCAATATCATTCAGTAAGCTCACACGTTTCTCGCTCTTAACCGAAAAGCATTGGATGTTAGAGGACCGGTGGTTTGTATCAGTTCCAGAACCAGAGTTGAACTGGATTTGCTAAGTATGTGTAGGAAACCCCATTCTTTTGGTCTCAGTACAGTCCTGTTTCCAGCTCTATGAGAGAGTCTAGAGAGCAAGAGCGTGCTTTTTGTTCAAAAGCAGAGTGTGTTTCATGCATGAGAACTGTGCTGTGTGTTTCCCTTAAGAAATGGAGTTAAATCCCAGGCTCTGTGTCTTCCTACAAGCAAGACTTCGTTTCAGGTAAACGCATTCACTTTTTAGCTCAAAGGAAGCTACATCGTTCACGAAGCTCACACGTTTCTTACTCTTAACTGAAAAGCATTGGATGTTAGAGGACCGGTGGTTTCTGTTAGTTTCAGATGCAGAGTTGAACTAGATATTGTCCGTATGTGTAGGAAACACCGTTCTTTTGTTCTGAACACACGTTTCCTGCTCTATTAGAGACTCCAGAAAGCAAGAGCGTGCTTCTTCCTATAAAGCATTGTGTTTCTCATGGATGAGAACTGTGCTGTGTGTTTACCTTCATAAAAGGAGTTAAATCTCAGGCTCTTTTTATTCGTACAAGCAAGACTTCCTTTCAGGTGAACACAGTACTTTTCAGCTCACAGAAAGCAACATCGTTCACGAAGCTCACACGTATCTCGCTCTTAACTGAAAAGCATTGGATGTTAGAGGACCTGTGGTTTGTATCAGTTTCAAAAGCAGAGTTGAACTAGAAATGGTGGATATGTGTAGGAAACACCGTTCTTTTTTTCTGAGCACTCTCAAGTAGAATGCTGTATTAGTGACTCTAGAAAGCAAGAGCCTGCTTCTTGCTCTACAGCAGAGTGTGTTTCATGGATGACAACTGTGCTGTGTGTTTTGCTTCAAAAATATAGTTAAATCCCAAGCTCTGTGTCTTTGTACAAGCAAGAATTCGTTTCAGGTAAACGCAGTCACTTTTTAGTTCAACTGAAGCTACATTGTTCACAAACCTCACACGTTTCTCGCTCTTAATTGAAAAGCATTGGATGTTAGAGGACCGGTGGTTGGTATCAGTTTCCGAAGCAGAGTTGAACTAGATATTGTCCGTATGTGTAGGAAAACTCCATTCTTTTGTTCTGAACACACTCAGGTTTCCTGCTGTATTACAGACTCCAGAAAGCAAGAGCGTGCTTCTTGCTCTAAAGCAGAGTGTGTTTCATGGATGAGAACGGTGCTGTGTGTTATCCTTTAGAAATGGAGTTAAATCTCAGGCTCTTTGTATTCCTACAAGCAAGAATTCCTTTCAGGTAAACAGAGTACTTTTCAGCTCAAAGGAAGCTACCTCATCCACTAAGCTCAAAAGATTCTCGGTCTTAACTGAAAAGCATTGGATGTTAGAGGACCTGTTGTTTGTATCAGTTTCAGAAGCAGATTTGAACTAGATATGCTCCATATGTGTAGGAAACCCCGTTCTTTTCGTCTAAGTACACTCCCGTTTCCTGCTGTATTAGAGACTCTAGAAAGCAATAGCGTGCTTCTGGCTCTAAAGCAGAGTGTGTTTCATTGATGGTAACTGTGCTGTGTGTTTTCCTTCAGAAATGGAGTTAAATCCCAGGTTCTGTGTAATCCTACAAGCAAGACCTCCTTTCAGGTAAACACAGTCACTTTTCAGCTAAAAGGAAGCTACATCGTTCACAAAGCTCACACGTTTCTCGGTCTTAACTGAAAAGCATTTGATGTTAGAGTACCTGTGGTTTATAACAGTTTCAGAAGCAGAGTAGAACAAGATATGGTCCATATGTGTACGAAACCCTGTTCTTTTGGTCTAAGTACACTCACGTTTCATGCTGTATTAGAAATTCTAGAAAGCAAGAGCGTGCTTCTTGCTCTAAATCAGAGTGTGATTCATGGATGATAACTGTGCTGTGTGTTTACCTTCTGAAATGGAGTTAAATTCGAGGCTCTGTGTCTTCCTACATGCAAGACTTCCTTTCAGGTAAACGCATTCACTTTTCAGTTCAAACGAAGCAATATCATTCAGTAAGCTCACACGTTTCTCGCTCTTAACCGAAAAGCATTGGATGTTAGAGGACCGGTGGTTTCTATCAGTTTCAGATGCAGAGTTGAACTAGATATTGTCCGTATGTGTAGGAAACACCGTTCTTTTGTTCTGAACACACTCACGTTTCCTGCTCTATTAGAGACTCCAGAAAGCAAGAGCCTGCTTCTTGCTACAAAGCATAGTGTTTTTCATGGATGAGAACTGTGCTGTGTGTTTCCCTTCAGAAATGGAGTTAAATCGCAGGCTCTGTGTCTTCCTACAGGCAAGATTTCTTTTCAGGAAAACGCTGTAGTTTTCAGCTCAAATGCAGCTACAACGTTCATGAAGCTCACATGTTTCTCTCTCTTAAATTAAAAGCATTGGATGTTAGAGGACTGGTGGTTTGTATCAGTTTCAGAACCAGAGTTGAACTGGATTTGCTAAGTATGTGTAGGAAACCCCATTCTTTTGGTCTCAGTACAGTCCTGTTTCCAGCTCTATGAGAGAGTCTAGAGAGCAAGAGCGTGCTTTTTGCTCAAAAGCAGAGTGTGTTTCATGCATGAGAACTGTGCTGTGTGTTTTCCTTCAGAAATGGAGTTAAATCCCAGGCTCTGTGTCTTCGTACAAGCAAGAATTCGTTTCAGGTAAACACAGTCACTCTTTAGTTCAAATGCAGCTAAGTCGTTCACGAAGCTCACACGTTTCTCGCTCTTAAATGAAAAGCATTGGATGTTAGAGGACCGGTGGTTTGTAAAAGTTCCAGAACCAGAGTTGAGATAGATATGCTACGTATGTGTAGGAAACCCCATTCTTTTGGTCTCAGTACACTCACGTTTCATGCTGTATTAGAGAGTCAAGAAAGCAAGAGCATGCTTTTGCTATAAGGCAGAGTGTGTTTCATTGATGAGAACTGTACTGTGTTTTTTCCTTCAGAAATGGAGTTAAATCCCAGGCTCTGTGTCTTCGTACAAGCAAGAATTCATTTCAGGTAAACACAGTCACTCTTTAGTTCAAATGCAGCTAAGTCGTTCACGAAGCTCACACGTTTCTCGCTCTTAAATGAAAAGCATTGGATGTTAGAGGAGCGGTGGTTTGTATCAGTTTCAGAACCAGAGTTGAGATAGATATGCTACGTATGTGTAGGAAACCCCATTCTTTTGGTCTCAGTACACTCCTGTTTCCAGTTCTATGAGAGAGTCTAGACAGAAAGAGCGTGCTTTTTGCTCAAAAGCAGAGTGTGTTTCATGGATGAGCACTGTGCCGTCTGTTTGCCTTCAGAAATGGAGTTAAATCTCAGGCTCTTTGTATTCCTACAAGCAAGACTTCGTTTCAGGGAAACGCATTCACTTTTCAGCTCAAAGGAAGCAACATCGTTCACCAAACTCACACGTTTCTCGCTCTTAACTGAAAAGCATTGGATGTTAGAGGACCTGTGGTTTGTATCAGTTTGAGAAGCAGAGTTGAACTAGATAAGCTGCGTATGTGTAGGAAACCCCATTCTCTTGGTCTCAGTACACTCCTGTTTCCAGCACTATGAGAGAATCTAGAGAGCAAGAGCGTGCTTTTTGCTCAAAAGCAGAGTGTGTTTCATGCATGAGAACTGTGCTGTGTGTTTCCCTTCAGAAATGGCGTTATATCCCAGGCTCTGTGTCTTCCTACAAGCAAGACATCCTTTCAGGTAAACGCATTCACTTTTTAGCTCTAAGGAAGCTACATCTTTGACGAGTCTCACACGTTTCTCGCTCTTAATTGAAAAGCATTGGATGTTAGAGGACCGGTGGTTTGTATCAGTTTCAGAAGCAGGGTTGAACTAGATATGGCCCTATGTGTAGGAAAACTACGTTCTTTTGTCTGAACACACTCAGTCTTCCTGCTTATCAGAGACTCCAGAAAGCAAGAGCGTGCTTCTTGCTCTAAAGCAGAGTGTGTTTCATGGATGAGAACTGTGCTGTGTGTTTCCCTTCACATATGGACTTAAATCCAAGGCTCTGTGTCTTCCTACAAGGAAGACTTCATTTCAGGTAAACGCATTCACTTTTTAGCTCAAAGGAAGCTACATCGTTCACGAAGCTCACATGTTTCTTACTCTTAACTGAAAAGCATTGGATGTTATAGGACCCATGGTTTGTATCAGGTTCAAAGCAGAATTGAACTAGATATGGTGCATAAGTGTAGGAAACACCGTTCTTTTGTTCTGAACACACTCATGTTTCCTGCTGTATTAGAGACTCTAGAAAGCAAGAGCGTGTTTCTTGCTATAGAGCCGAGTGTGTTTCAGGGATAAGAACTGTACTGTGTGTTTTCCTTCAGAAATGGAGTTAAAACACTGGCACTGTGTCTTTGTACAAGCAAGAATTCGTTTCAGGTAAACGCAGTCACTTTTTAGTTCAAACGAAGCAATATCATTCAGTAAGCTCACACGTTTCTCACTCTTAACCGAAAAGCATTGGATGTTAGAGGACCGGTGGTTTGTATCAGTTCCAGAACAAGAGTTGAACTGCATATGCTAAGTATGTGTAGGAAACTCCATTCTTTTGGTCTCAGTACAGTCCTGTTTCCAGCTCTATGAGAGAGTCTAGAGAGCAAGAGCGTGCTTTTTGTTCAAAAGCAGAGTGTGTTTCATGCATGAGAACTGTGCTGTGTGTTTCCCTTAAGAAATGGAGTTAAATCCCAGGCTCTGTGTCTTCCTACAAGCAAGACTTCGTTTCAGGTAAACGCATTCACTTTTTAGCTCAAAGGAAGCTACATCGTTCACGAAGCTCACACGTTTCTTACTCTTAACTGAAAAGCATTGGATGTTAGAGGACCGGTGGTTTCTGTTAGTTTCAGATGCAGAGTTGAACTAGATATTGTCCGTATGTGTAGGAAACACCGTTCTTTTGTTCTGAACACACGTTTCCTGCTCTATTAGAGACTCCAGAAAGCAAGAGCGTGCTTCTTCCTATAAAGCATTGTGTTTCTCATGGATGAGAACTGTGCTGTGTGTTTACCTTCATAAAAGGAGTTAAATCTCAGGCTCTTTTTATTCGTACAAGCAAGACTTCCTTTCAGGTGAACACAGTACTTTTCAGCTCACAGAAAGCAACATCGTTCACGAAGCTCACACGTATCTCGCTCTTAACTGAAAAGCATTGGATGTTAGAGGACCTGTGGTTTGTATCAGTTTCAAAAGCAGAGTTGAACTAGAAATGGTGGATATGTGTAGGAAACACCGTTCTTTTTTTCTGAGCACTCTCAAGTAGAATGCTGTATTAGTGACTCTAGAAAGCAAGAGCCTGCTTCTTGCTCTACAGCAGAGTGTGTTTCATGGATGACAACTGTGCTGTGTGTTTTGCTTCAAAAATATAGTTAAATCCCAAGCTCTGTGTCTTTGTACAAGCAAGAATTCGTTTCAGGTAAACGCAGTCACTTTTTAGTTCAACTGAAGCTACATTGTTCACAAACCTCACACGTTTCTCGCTCTTAATTGAAAAGCATTGGATGTTAGAGGACCGGTGGTTGGTATCAGTTTCCGAAGCAGAGTTGAACTAGATATTGTCCGTATGTGTAGGAAAACTCCATTCTTTTGTTCTGAACACACTCAGGTTTCCTGCTGTATTACAGACTCCAGAAAGCAAGAGCGTGCTTCTTGCTCTAAAGCAGAGTGTGTTTCATGGATGAGAACGGTGCAGTGTGTTATCCTTTAGAAATGGAGTTAAATCTCAGGCTCTTTGTATTCCTACAAGCAAGAATTCCTTTCAGGTAAACAGAGTACTTTTCAGCTCAAAGGAATCTACCTCATCCACTAAGCTCAAAAGATTCTCGGTCTTAACTGAAAAGCATTGGATGTTAGAGGACCTGTTGTTTGTATCAGTTTCAGAAGCAGATTTGAACTAGATATGCTCCATATGTGTAGGAAACCCCGTTCTTTTCGTCTAAGTACACTCCCGTTTCCTGCTGTATTAGAGACTCTAGAAAGCAATAGCGTGCTTCTGGCTCTAAAGCAGAGTGTGTTTCATTGATGGTAACTGTGCTGTGTGTTTTCCTTCAGAAATGGAGTTAAATCCCAGGTTCTGTGTAATCCTACAAGCAAGACCTCCTTTCAGGTAAACACAGTCACTTTTCAGCTAAAAGGAAGCTACATCGTTCACAAAGCTCACACGTTTCTCGGTCTTAACTGAAAAGCATTTGATGTTAGAGTACCTGTGGTTTATATCAGTTTCAGAAGCAGAGTAGAACAAGATATGGTCCATATGTGTACGAAACCCTGTTCTTTTGGTCTAAGTACACTCACGTTTCATGCTGTATTAGAAATTCTAGAAAGCAAGAGCGTGCTTCTTGCTCTAAATCAGAGTGTGATTCATGGATGATAACTGTGCTGTGTGTTTACCTTCTGAAATGGAGTTAAATTCGAGGCTCTGTGTCTTCCTACATGCAAGACTTCCTTTCAGGTAAACGCATTCACTTTTCAGTTCAAACGAAGCAATATCATTCAGTAAGCTCACACGTTTCTCGCTCTTAACCGAAAAGCATTGGATGTTAGAGGACCGGTGGTTTCTATCAGTTTCAGATGCAGAGTTGAACTAGATATTGTCCGTATGTGTAGGAAACACCGTTCTTTTGTTCTGAACACACTCACGTTTCCTGCTCTATTAGAGACTCCAGAAAGCAAGAGCCTGCTTCTTGCTACAAAGCATAGTGTTTTTCATGGATGAGAACTGTGCTGTGTGTTTCCCTTCAGAAATGGAGTTAAATCGCAGGCTCTGTGTCTTCCTACAGGCAAGATTTCTTTTCAGGAAAACGCTGTAGTTTTCAGCTCAAATGCAGCTACAATGTTCATGAAGCTCACATGTTTCTCTCTCTTAAATTAAAAGCATTGGATGTTAGAGGACTGGTGGTTTGTATCAGTTTCAGAACCAGAGTTGAACTGGATTTGCTAAGTATGTGTAGGAAACCCCATTCTTTTGGTCTCAGTACAGTCCTGTTTCCAGCTCTATGAGAGAGTCTAGAGAGCAAGAGCGTGCTTTTTGTTCAAAAGCAGAGTGTGTTTCATGCATGAGAACTGTGCTGTGTGTTTCCCTTAAGAAATGGAGTTAAATCCCAGGCTCTGTGTCTTCCTACAAGCAAGACTTCGTTTCAGGTAAACGCATTCACTTTTTAGCTCAAAGGAAGCTACATCGTTCACGAAGCTCACACGTTTCTTACTCTTAACTGAAAAGCATTGGATGTTAGAGGACCGGTGGTTTCTGTTAGTTTCAGATGCAGAGTTGAACTAGATATTGTCCGTATGTGTAGGAAACACCGTTCTTTTGTTCTGAACACACGTTTCCTGCTCTATTAGAGACTCCAGAAAGCAAGAGCGTGCTTCTTCCTATAAAGCATTGTGTTTCTCATGGATGAGAACTGTGCTGTGTGTTTACCTTCATAAAAGGAGTTAAATCTCAGGCTCTTTTTATTCGTACAAGCAAGACTTCCTTTCAGGTGAACACAGTACTTTTCAGCTCACAGAAAGCAACATCGTTCACGAAGCTCACACGTATCTCGCTCTTAACTGAAAAGCATTGGATGTTAGAGGACCTGTGGTTTGTATCAGTTTCAAAAGCAGAGTTGAACTAGAAATGGTGGATATGTGTAGGAAACACCGTTCTTTTTTTCTGAGCACTCTCAAGTAGAATGCTGTATTAGTGACTCTAGAAAGCAAGAGCCTGCTTCTTGCTCTACAGCAGAGTGTGTTTCATGGATGACAACTGTGCTGTGTGTTTTGCTTCAAAAATATAGTTAAATCCCAAGCTCTGTGTCTTTGTACAAGCAAGAATTCGTTTCAGGTAAACGCAGTCACTTTTTAGTTCAACTGAAGCTACATTGTTCACAAACCTCACACGTTTCTCGCTCTTAATTGAAAAGCATTGGATGTTAGAGGACCGGTGGTTGGTATCAGTTTCCGAAGCAGAGTTGAACTAGATATTGTCCGTATGTGTAGGAAAACTCCATTCTTTTGTTCTGAACACACTCAGGTTTCCTGCTGTATTACAGACTCCAGAAAGCAAGAGCGTGCTTCTTGCTCTAAAGCAGAGTGTGTTTCATGGATGAGAACGGTGCTGTGTGTTATCCTTTAGAAATGGAGTTAAATCTCAGGCTCTTTGTATTCCTACAAGCAAGAATTCCTTTCAGGTAAACAGAGTACTTTTCAGCTCAAAGGAAGCTACCTCATCCACTAAGCTCAAAAGATTCTCGGTCTTAACTGAAAAGCATTGGATGTTAGAGGACCTGTTGTTTGTATCAGTTTCAGAAGCAGATTTGAACTAGATATGCTCCATATGTGTAGGAAACCCCGTTCTTTTCGTCTAAGTACACTCCCGTTTCCTGCTGTATTAGAGACTCTAGAAAGCAATAGCGTGCTTCTGGCTCTAAAGCAGAGTGTGTTTCATTGATGGTAACTGTGCTGTGTGTTTTCCTTCAGAAATGGAGTTAAATCCCAGGTTCTGTGTAATCCTACAAGCAAGACCTCCTTTCAGGTAAACACAGTCACTTTTCAGCTAAAAGGAAGCTACATCGTTCACAAAGCTCACACGTTTCTCGGTCTTAACTGAAAAGCATTTGATGTTAGAGTACCTGTGGTTTATATCAGTTTCAGAAGCAGAGTAGAACAAGATATGGTCCATATGTGTACGAAACCCTGTTCTTTTGGTCGAAGTACACTCACGTTTCATGCTGTATTAGAAATTCTAGAAAGCAAGAGCGTGCTTCTTGCTCTAAATCAGAGTGTGATTCATGGATGATAACTGTGCTGTGTGTTTACCTTCTGAAATGGAGTTAAATTCGAGGCTCTGTGTCTTCCTACATGCAAGACTTCCTTTCAGGTAAACGCATTCACTTTTCAGTTCAAACGAAGCAATATCATTCAGTAAGCTCACACGTTTCTCGCTCTTAACCGAAAAGCATTGGATGTTAGAGGACCGGTGGTTTCTATCAGTTTCAGATGCAGAGTTGAACTAGATATTGTCCGTATGTGTAGGAAACACCGTTCTTTTGTTCTGAACACACTCATGTTTCCTGCTCTATTAGAGACTCCAGAAAGCAAGAGCCTGCTTCTTGCTACAAAGCATAGTGTTTTTCATGGATGAGAACTGTGCTGTGTGTTTCCCTTCAGAAATGGGAGTTAAATCGCAGGCTCTGTGTCTTCCTACAGGCAAGATTTCTTTTCAGGAAAACGCTGTAGTTTTCAGCTCAAATGCATCTACAACGTTCATGAAGCTCACATGTTTCTCTCTCTTAAATTAAAAGCATTGGATGTTAGAGGACTGGTGGTTTGTATCAGTTTCAGAACCAGAGTTGAACTGGATTTGCTAAGTATGTGTAGGAAACCCCATTCTTTTGGTCTCAGTACAGTCCTTTTTCCAGCTCTATGAGAGAGTCTAGAGAGCAAGAGCGTGCTTTTTGCTCAAAAGCAGAGTGTGTTTCATGCATGAGAACTGTGCTGTGTGTTTCCCTTCAGAAATGGAGTTAAATCCCAGGCTCTGTGTCTTCCTACAAGCAAGACTTCGTTTCAGGTAAACGCATTCACTTTTTAGCTCAAAGGGAGCTACATCGTTCACGAAGCTCACACCTTTCTTACTCTTAACTGAAAAGCATTGGATGTTAGAGGGCCCATGGTTTGTATCAGGTTCAGAAGCAGAATTGAACTAGATATGGTGCATAAGCGTAGGAAACAACGTTCTTTTGTTCTGAACACACTCATGTTTTCTGCTGTATTAGAGACACTAGAAAGCAAGAGCATGCTTCCTGCTATACAGCCGAGTGTGTTTCATGGATAAGAACTGTAATGTGTGTTTTCCTTCAGAAATGGAGTTAAAACACAGGCACTGTGTCTTCGTACAAGCCAGAATTCATTTCAGATAAACGCCGTCACTTTTCAGTTCAAACGAAACAATATCATTCAGTAAGCTCACAGGTTTCTCGCTCTTAACCAAAAAGCATTGGATGTTAGAGGACCGGTGGTTTCTATCAGTTTCTGATGCAGAGTTGTACTAGATATTGTCCGTATGTATAGGAAACATCATTCTTTTGTTCTGAACACACTCACGTTTCCTGCTCTATTAGAGACTCCAGAAAGCAAGAGCCTGCTTCTTGCTACAAAGCATAGTGTTTTTCATGGATGAGAACTGTGCTGTGTGTTTCCCTTCAGAAATGGAGTTAAATCGCAGGCTCTGTGTCTTCCTACAGGCAAGATTTCTTTTCAGGAAAACGCTGTAGTTTTCAGCTCAAATGCAGCTACAACATTCATGAAGCTCACATGTTTCTCGCTCTTAAATTAAAAGCATTGGATGTTAGAGGACTGGTGGTTTGTATCAGTTTCAGAACCAGAGTTGAACTGGATATCGTCCATATGTGTAGGAAACCCCGTTCGTTTGGTTTCAGTCCACTCCTGTTTACTGATGTATCAGAGACTCTAGAAAACAAGAGCATGCTTCTTGCTCTAAAGCAGAGTGTGTCTCATGGATTATAACTGTGCTGTGTTTTACAGTTCAGAAATGGAGGCAAACACCAGGCTCTGTGTCTTCCTACAAGCAAGACATCGTTTCAGGTAAACGCATAAACTTTTCAGCTCTATGGAAGCTACATCGTTCACAAAGCTCACACGTTTCTTGTTCTTAACTCAAAAGCATTGGATGTTAAAGGACCTGTGGTTTTTATCAGTTTAAGAAGCAGAATTGAACTAGATATGGTGCGTATCTGTAGGAAACACCGTTCTTTTTTTCTGAGCACACTCAAGTTTCTTCCTGTATTAGAGACTCTAGAAACAAGACTGTATTTCTTGCTCTAAAGCAGAGTGTGTTTCATGGATGAGAACTGTACTGTATGTTTTACTTCAGAAATGGAGTTAAACCCCAGGCTAAGTGTCTTCATACAAGCCTGAATACGTTTCAGGTAAACGCAGTCACTTCTTAGTGCAAAGGAATCTACATCGTTCAGTAAGCTCAAACGTTTCTCTCTTTAACAGAAAAGCATTGGATGTTAGAGGACAGGTGGTTTCTATCAGTTTCAGAAGCAGAGTTGAACTAGATATCGTCCGTATGCATAGGAAACACCATTCTTTTGTTCTGAACACACTCACGTTTCCTGCTGTATTAGAGACTCCATAAAGCAAGATCGTGCTTCTTGCTCTAACGCAGAGTATGTTTTATGGATGAGAACTGTGCTGTGTGTTTGCCTTCAGAAGTGGAGTTAAATGTCAGGCTCTTTGTATTCTTACAAGCAAGACTTCCTTTCAGGTAAACACAGTACTTTTCAGCTAAAAGGAAGCTACATCGTCCACAAAGCCCAAAAGTTTCTAGGTCTTAACTGAAAAGCATTTGATGTTAGAGGACCTGTGGTTTGTATCAGTTTCAGAAGCAGAGTTGAACTAGAAATGGTGGATATGTGTAGGAAACACCGTTCTTTTGTTCTGAGCACTCTCAAGTAGAATGCTGTATTAGTGACTCTAGAAAGCAAGAGCGTGCTTCTTGCTCTAAAGCAGAGTGTGTTTTTTTGGATGACAACTGTGCTGTGTGTTTCGCTTCAGAAATATAGTTAAATCCCAGGCTCTGTGTCTTCGTACAAGCAAGAATTCGTTTCAGGTAAACGCAGTCACATTTTAGTTCAAACAAAGCTACATTGTTCACGAAGCTCACACGTTTCTTCCTCTTAACTGAAAAGCATTGGATGTTAGAGGACCGGTGATTTGTATCAGTATCAGAAGCACAGTTGAACTAGATATGGTCCGTATGTGGAGCAAAACTCCATTCTTTTGTTCTGAACACACTCACGTTTCCTGCTGTATTAGAGACTCCAGAAAGCAAGAGCATGCTTCTTGCTCTAAAGCATAGCGTGTTTCATGGATGAGAACTGTACTGTGTGTTTCCCTTCAGAAATGGAGTTAAATCCCAGGCTCTGTGTCTTCCTACAAGCAAGACTTCCTTTCAGGTAAATGCATTCACTTTTCAGCTTAAAGGAAGCTACATCTTTCACGAGTCACACACGTTTCGCGCTCTTAACTGAAAAGCATTGGATGTTAGAGGACCGGTGGTTTGTATCAGTTTCAGAACTAGGGTTGAACTAGATATGGTCCCTATGTGTAGGAAAACTACGTTCTTTTCTCTGAATACACTCAGTCTTCCTGGTGTATTAGAGACTCCAGAAAGCAAGAGCGTGCTTCTTGCTCTAAAGCATAGTGTGTTTCATGGATTAGAACTGTGCTGTGTATTTCCCTTCAGAAATGCAGTTAAATCCCTGGCACTGTGTCTTTGTACAAGCAAGAAATCGTTTCAGGTAAACGCAGTCACTTTTTAGTTCAAATGAAGCAATATCATTCAGTAAGCTCACAGGTTTCTCGCTCTTAACCGAAAAGCATTGGATGTTAGAGGACCGGTGGTTTCTATCAGTTTCAGATGCAGAGTTGAACTAGATATTGTCCGTATGTGTAGGAAATACCGTTCTTTTGTTCTGAACACACTCACGTTTCCTGCTCTATTAGAGACTCTAGAAAGCAAGAGCCTTCTTCTTGCTACAAAGCATAGTGTTTTTCAGGGATGAGAACTGTGCTGTGTGTTTCCCTTTATAAATGGAGTTTAATCGCAGGCTCTGTGTCTTCCTACAGGCAAGATTTCTTTTCAGGAAAACGCTGTAGTTTTCAGCTCAAATGCAGCTAAGTCGTTCATGAAGCTCACATGTTTCTCGCTCTTAAATTAAAAGCATTGGATGTTAGAGGACCTGTGGTTTGTATCAGTTTCAGAACCAGAGTTGAACTAGATATGCTAAGTATGTGTAGGAAACCCCATTCTTTTGGTCTCAGTAGAGTCCTGTTTCCAGCTCTATGAAAGAGTCTAGAGAGCAAGAGAGTGCTTTTTGCTCAAAAGCAGAGTGTGTTTCATGCATGAGAACTGTGCTGTGTGTTATCCTTCAGAAATGGAGTTAAATCTCAGGCTCTTTGTATTCCTACAAGCAAGACTTCCTTTCACGTAAACACAGTAATTTTCAGCTCAAAGGAAGCAACATCGTTCACAAAACTCACACGTTTCTCACTCTTAACTGAAAAGCATTGGATGTTAGAGGACCTTTTGTTTGTTTCAGTTTCAGAAGCAGAGTTGAACTAGAAATGGTGGATATGTGTAGGAAACACCGTTCTTTTTTTCTGAGCACTCTCAAGTAGAATGCTGTATTAGTGACTCTAGAAAGCAAGAGCCTGCTTCTTGCTCTACAGCAGAGTGTGTTTCATGGATGACAACTGTGCTGTGTGTTTTGCTTCAAAAATATAGTTAAATCCCAAGCTCTGTGTCTTTGTACAAGCAAGAATTCGTTTCAGGTAAACGCAGTCACTTTTTAGTTCAACTGAAGCTACATTGTTCACAAACCTCACACGTTTCTCGCTCTTAATTGAAAAGCATTGGATGTTAGAGGACCGGTGGTTGGTATCAGTTTCCGAAGCAGAGTTGAACTAGATATTGTCCGTATGTGTAGGAAAACTCCATTCTTTTGTTCTGAACACACTCAGGTTTCCTGCTGTATTACAGACTCCAGAAAGCAAGAGCGTGCTTCTTGCTCTAAAGCAGAGTGTGTTTCATGGATGAGAACGGTGCAGTGTGTTATCCTTTAGAAATGGAGTTAAATCTCAGGCTCTTTGTATTCCTACAAGCAAGAATTCCTTTCAGGTAAACAGAGTACTTTTCAGCTCAAAGGAATCTACCTCATCCACTAAGCTCAAAAGATTCTCGGTCTTAATTGAAAAGCATTGGATGTTAGAGGACCTGTTGTTTGTATCAGTTTCAGAAGCAGATTTGAACTAGATATGCTCCATATGTGTAGGAAACCCCGTTCTTTTCGTCTAAGTACACTCCCGTTTCCTGCTGTATTAGAGACTCTAGAAAGCAATAGCGTGCTTCTGGCTCTAAAGCAGAGTGTGTTTCATTGATGGTAACTGTGCTGTGTGTTTTCCTTCAGAAATGGAGTTAAATCCCAGGTTCTGTGTAATCCTACAAGCAAGACCTCCTTTCAGGTAAACACAGTCACTTTTCAGCTAAAAGGAAGCTACATCGTTCACAAAGCTCACACGTTTCTCGGTCTTAACTGAAAAGCATTTGATGTTAGAGTACCTGTGGTTTATATCAGTTTCAGAAGCAGAGTAGAACAAGATATGGTCCATATGTGTACGAAACCCTGTTCTTTTGGTCTAAGTACACTCACGTTTCATGCTGTATTAGAAATTCTAGAAAGCAAGAGCGTGCTTCTTGCTCTAAATCAGAGTGTGATTCATGGATGATAACTGTGCTGTGTGTTTACCTTCTGAAATGGAGTTAAATTCGAGGCTCTGTGTCTTCCTACATGCAAGACTTCCTTTCAGGTAAACGCATTCACTTTTCAGTTCAAACGAAGCAATATCATTCAGTAAGCTCACACGTTTCTCGCTCTTAACCGAAAAGCATTGGATGTTAGAGGACCGGTGGTTTCTATCAGTTTCAGATGCAGAGTTGAACTAGATATTGTCCGTATGTGTAGGAAACACCGTTCTTTTGTTCTGAACACACTCACGTTTCCTGCTCTATTAGAGACTCCAGAAAGCAAGAGCCTGCTTCTTGCTACAAAGCATAGTGTTTTTCATGGATGAGAACTGTGCTGTGTGTTTCCCTTCAGAAATGGAGTTAAATCGCAGGCTCTGTGTCTTCCTACAGGCAAGATTTCTTTTCAGGAAAACGCTGTAGTTTTCAGCTCAAATGCAGCTACAACGTTCATGAAGCTCACATGTTTCTCTCTCTTAAATTAAAAGCATTGGATGTTAGAGGACTGGTGGTTTGTATCAGTTTCAGAACCAGAGTTGAACTGGATTTGCTAAGTATGTGTAGGAAACCCCATTCTTTTGGTCTCAGTACAGTCCTGTTTCCAGCTCTATGAGAGAGTCTAGAGAGCAAGAGCGTGCTTTTTGTTCAAAAGCAGAGTGTGTTTCATGCATGAGAACTGTGCTGTGTGTTTCCCTTAAGAAATGGAGTTAAATCCCAGGCTCTGTGTCTTCCTACAAGCAAGACTTCGTTTCAGGTAAACGCATTCACTTTTTAGCTCAAAGGAAGCTACATCGTTCACGAAGCTCACACGTTTCTTACTCTTAACTGAAAAGCATTGGATGTTAGAGGACCGGTGGTTTCTGTTAGTTTCAGATGCAGAGTTGAACTAGATATTGTCCGTATGTGTAGGAAACACCGTTCTTTTGTTCTGAACACACGTTTCCTGCTCTATTAGAGACTCCAGAAAGCAAGAGCGTGCTTCTTCCTATAAAGCATTGTGTTTCTCATGGATGAGAACTGTGCTGTGTGTTTACCTTCATAAAAGGAGTTAAATCTCAGGCTCTTTTTATTCGTACAAGCAAGACTTCCTTTCAGGTGAACACAGTACTTTTCAGCTCACAGAAAGCAACATCGTTCACGAAGCTCACACGTATCTCGCTCTTAACTGAAAAGCATTGGATGTTAGAGGACCTGTGGTTTGTATCAGTTTCAAAAGCAGAGTTGAACTAGAAATGGTGGATATGTGTAGGAAACACCGTTCTTTTTTTCTGAGCACTCTCAAGTAGAATGCTGTATTAGTGACTCTAGAAAGCAAGAGCCTGCTTCTTGCTCTACAGCAGAGTGTGTTTCATGGATGACAACTGTGCTGTGTGTTTTGCTTCAAAAATATAGTTAAATCCCAAGCTCTGTGTCTTTGTACAAGCAAGAATTCGTTTCAGGTAAACGCAGTCACTTTTTAGTTCAACTGAAGCTACATTGTTCACAAACCTCACACGTTTCTCGCTCTTAATTGAAAAGCATTGGATGTTAGAGGACCGGTGGTTGGTATCAGTTTCCGAAGCAGAGTTGAACTAGATATTGTCCGTATGTGTAGGAAAACTCCATTCTTTTGTTCTGAACACACTCAGGTTTCCTGCTGTATTACAGACTCCAGAAAGCAAGAGCGTGCTTCTTGCTCTAAAGCAGAGTGTGTTTCATGGATGAGAACGGTGCTGTGTGTTATCCTTTAGAAATGGAGTTAAATCTCAGGCTCTTTGTATTCCTACAAGCAAGAATTCCTTTCAGGTAAACAGAGTACTTTTCAGCTCAAAGGAAGCTACCTCATCCACTAAGCTCAAAAGATTCTCGGTCTTAACTGAAAAGCATTGGATGTTAGAGGACCTGTTGTTTGTATCAGTTTCAGAAGCAGATTTGAACTAGATATGCTCCATATGTGTAGGAAACCCCGTTCTTTTCGTCTAAGTACACTCCCGTTTCCTGCTGTATTAGAGACTCTAGAAAGCAATAGCGTGCTTCTGGCTCTAAAGCAGAGTGTGTTTCATTGATGGTAACTGTGCTGTGTGTTTTCCTTCAGAAATGGAGTTAAATCCCAGGTTCTGTGTAATCCTACAAGCAAGACCTCCTTTCAGGTAAACACAGTCACTTTTCAGCTAAAAGGAAGCTACATCGTTCACAAAGCTCACACGTTTCTCGGTCTTAACTGAAAAGCATTTGATGTTAGAGTACCTGTGGTTTATATCAGTTTCAGAAGCAGAGTAGAACAAGATATGGTCCATATGTGTACGAAACCCTGTTCTTTTGGTCGAAGTACACTCACGTTTCATGCTGTATTAGAAATTCTAGAAAGCAAGAGCGTGCTTCTTGCTCTAAATCAGAGTGTGATTCATGGATGATAACTGTGCTGTGTGTTTACCTTCTGAAATGGAGTTAAATTCGAGGCTCTGTGTCTTCCTACATGCAAGACTTCCTTTCAGGTAAACGCATTCACTTTTCAGTTCAAACGAAGCAATATCATTCAGTAAGCTCACACGTTTCTCGCTCTTAACCGAAAAGCATTGGATGTTAGAGGACCGGTGGTTTCTATCAGTTTCAGATGCAGAGTTGAACTAGATATTGTCTGTATGTGTAGGAAACACCGTTCTTTTGTTCTGAACACACTCATGTTTCCTGCTCTATTAGAGACTCCAGAAAGCAAGAGCCTGCTTCTTGCTACAAAGCATAGTGTTTTTCATGGATGAGAACTGTGCTGTGTGTTTCCCTTCAGAAATGGGAGTTAAATCGCAGGCTCTGTGTCTTCCTACAGGCAAGATTTCTTTTCAGGAAAACGCTGTAGTTTTCAGCTCAAATGCAGCTACAACGTTCATGAAGCTCACATGTTTCTCTCTCTTAAATTAAAAGCATTGGATGTTAGAGGACTGGTGGTTTGTATCAGTTTCAGAACCAGAGTTGAACTGGATTTGCTAAGTATGTGTAGGAAACCCCATTCTTTTGGTCTCAGTACAGTCCTTTTTCCAGCTCTATGAGAGAGTCTAGAGAGCAAGAGCGTGCTTTTTGCTCAAAAGCAGAGTGTGTTTCATGCATGAGAACTGTGCTGTGTGTTTCCCTTCAGAAATGGAGTTAAATCCCAGGCTCTGTGTCTTCCTACAAGCAAGACTTCGTTTCAGGTAAACGCATTCACTTTTTAGCTCAAAGGGAGCTACATCGTTCACGAAGCTCACACCTTTCTTACTCTTAACTGAAAAGCATTGGATGTTAGAGGGCCCATGGTTTGTATCAGGTTCAGAAGCAGAATTGAACTAGATATGGTGCATAAGCGTAGGAAACAACGTTCTTTTGTTCTGAACACACTCATGTTTTCTGCTGTATTAGAGACACTAGAAAGCAAGAGCATGCTTCCTGCTATACAGCCGAGTGTGTTTCATGGATAAGAACTGTAATGTGTGTTTTCCTTCAGAAATGGAGTTAAAACACAGGCACTGTGTCTTCGTACAAGCCAGAATTCATTTCAGATAAACGCCGTCACTTTTCAGTTCAAACGAAACAATATCATTCAGTAAGCTCACAGGTTTCTCGCTCTTAACCAAAAAGCATTGGATGTTAGAGGACCGGTGGTTTCTATCAGTTTCTGATGCAGAGTTGTACTAGATATTGTCCGTATGTATAGGAAACATCATTCTTTTGTTCTGAACACACTCACGTTTCCTGCTCTATTAGAGACTCCAGAAAGCAAGAGCCTGCTTCTTGCTACAAAGCATAGTGTTTTTCATGGATGAGAACTGTGCTGTGTGTTTCCCTTCAGAAATGGAGTTAAATCGCAGGCTCTGTGTCTTCCTACAGGCAAGATTTCTTTTCAGGAAAACGCTGTAGTTTTCAGCTCAAATGCAGCTACAACATTCATGAAGCTCACATGTTTCTCGCTCTTAAATTAAAAGCATTGGATGTTAGAGGACTGGTGGTTTGTATCAGTTTCAGAACCAGAGTTGAACTGGATATCGTCCATATGTGTAGGAAACCCCGTTCGTTTGGTTTCAGTCCACTCCTGTTTACTGATGTATCAGAGACTCTAGAAAACAAGAGCATGCTTCTTGCTCTAAAGCAGAGTGTGTCTCATGGATTATAACTGTGCTGTGTTTTACAGTTCAGAAATGGAGGCAAACACCAGGCTCTGTGTCTTCCTACAAGCAAGACATCGTTTCAGGTAAACGCATAAACTTTTCAGCTCTATGGAAGCTACATCGTTCACAAAGCTCACACGTTTCTTGTTCTTAACTCAAAAGCATTGGATGTTAAAGGACCTGTGGTTTTTATCAGTTTAAGAAGCAGAATTGAACTAGATATGGTGCGTATCTGTAGGAAACACCGTTCTTTTTTTCTGAGCACACTCAAGTTTCTTCCTGTATTAGAGACTCTAGAAACAAGACTGTATTTCTTGCTCTAAAGCAGAGTGTGTTTCATGGATGAGAACTGTACTGTATGTTTTACTTCAGAAATGGAGTTAAACCCCAGGCTAAGTGTCTTCATACAAGCCTGAATACGTTTCAGGTAAACGCAGTCACTTCTTAGTGCAAAGGAATCTACATCGTTCAGTAAGCTCAAACGTTTCTCTCTTTAACAGAAAAGCATTGGATGTTAGAGGACAGGTGGTTTCTATCAGTTTCAGAAGCAGAGTTGAACTAGATATCGTCCGTATGCATAGGAAACACCATTCTTTTGTTCTGAACACACTCACGTTTCCTGCTGTATTAGAGACTCCAGAAAGCAAGATCGTGCTTCTTGCTCTAACGCAGAGTATGTTTTATGGATGAGAACTGTGCTGTGTGTTTGCCTTCAGAAGTGGAGTTAAATGTCAGGCTCTTTGTATTCTTACAAGCAAGACTTCCTTTCAGGTAAACACAGTACTTTTCAGCTAAAAGGAAGCTACATCGTCCACAAAGCCCAAAAGTTTCTAGGTCTTAACTGAAAAGCATTTGATGTTAGAGGACCTGTGGTTTGTATCAGTTTCAGAAGCAGAGTTGAACTAGAAATGGTGGATATGTGTAGGAAACACCGTTCTTTTGTTCTGAGCACTCTCAAGTAGAATGCTGTATTAGTGACTCTAGAAAGCAAGAGCGTGCTTCTTGCTCTAAAGCAGAGTGTGTTTTTTTGGATGACAACTGTGCTGTGTGTTTCGCTTCAGAAATATAGTTAAATCCCAGGCTCTGTGTCTTCGTACAAGCAAGAATTCGTTTCAGGTAAACGCAGTCACATTTTAGTTCAAACAAAGCTACATTGTTCACGAAGCTCACACGTTTCTTGCTCTTAACTGAAAAGCATTGGATGTTAGAGGACCGGTGATTTGTATCAGTATCAGAAGCACAGTTGAACTAGATATGGTCCGTATGTGGAGCAAAACTCCATTCTTTTGTTCTGAACACACTCACGTTTCCTGCTGTATTAGAGACTCCAGAAAGCAAGAGCATGCTTCTTGCTCTAAAGCATAGCGTGTTTCATGGATGAGAACTGTACTGTGTGTTTCCCTTCAGAAATGGAGTTAAATCCCAGGCTCTGTGTCTTCCTACAAGCAAGACTTCCTTTCAGGTAAATGCATTCACTTTTCAGCTTAAAGGAAGCTACATCTTTCACGAGTCACACACGTTTCGCGCTCTTAACTGAAAAGCATTGGATGTTAGAGGACCGGTGGTTTGTATCAGTTTCAGAACTAGGGTTGAACTAGATATGGTCCCTATGTGTAGGAAAACTACGTTCTTTTCTCTGAATACACTCAGTCTTCCTGGTGTATTAGAGACTCCAGAAAGCAAGAGCGTGCTTCTTGCTCTAAAGCATAGTGTGTTTCATGGATTAGAACTGTGCTGTGTATTTCCCTTCAGAAATGCAGTTAAATCCCTGGCACTGTGTCTTTGTACAAGCAAGAAATCGTTTCAGGTAAACGCAGTCACTTTTTAGTTCAAATGAAGCAATATCATTCAGTAAGCTCACAGGTTTCTCGCTCTTAACCGAAAAGCATTGGATGTTAGAGGACCGGTGGTTTCTATCAGTTTCAGATGCAGAGTTGAACTAGATATTGTCCGTATGTGTAGGAAATACCGTTCTTTTGTTCTGAACACACTCACGTTTCCTGCTCTATTAGAGACTCTAGAAAGCAAGAGCCTTCTTCTTGCTACAAAGCATAGTGTTTTTCAGGGATGAGAACTGTGCTGTGTGTTTCCCTTTATAAATGGAGTTTAATCGCAGGCTCTGTGTCTTCCTACAGGCAAGATTTCTTTTCAGGAAAACGCTCTACTTTTCAGCTCAAATGCAGCTAAGTCGTTCATGAAGCTCACATGTTTCTCGCTCTTAAATTAAAAGCATTGGATGTTAGAGGACCTGTGGTTTGTATCAGTTTCAGAACCAGAGTTGAACTAGATATGCTAAGTATGTGTAGGAAACCCCATTCTTTTGGTCTCAGTAGAGTCCTGTTTCCAGCTCTATGAAAGAGTCTAGAGAGCAAGAGAGTGCTTTTTGCTCAAAAGCAGAGTGTGTTTCATGCATGAGAACTGTGCTGTGTGTTATCCTTCAGAAATGGAGTTAAATCTCAGGCTCTTTGTATTCCTACAAGCAAGACTTCCTTTCACGTAAACACAGTAATTTTCAGCTCAAAGGAAGCAACATCGTTCACAAAACTCACACGTTTCTCACTCTTAACTGAAAAGCATTGGATGTTAGAGGACCTTTTGTTTGTTTCAGTTTCAGAAGCAGAGTTGAACTAGATATGGTCCATATGTGTAGGAAAACTCCATTCTTTTGTTCTGAACACACTCACGTTTCCTGCTGTATTAGAGACTCCAGAAAGCAAGAGCGTGCTTCTTGCTCTAAAGCAGAGTGTGTTTCATGGATGAGAACGGTGCTGTGTGTTATCCTTTAGAAATGGAGATAAATCTCAGGCTCTTTGTATTCCTACAAGCAAGAATTCCTTTCAGGTAAACAGAGTACTTTTCAGCTCAAAGGAAGCTACCTCATCCACTAAGCTCAAACGTTTCTCGGTCTTAACTGAAAAACATTTGATGTTAGAGGACCCGTGGTTTGTATCAGTTTCAGAAGCAGATTTGAACTAGATATGGTCCATATGTGTAGGAAACCCCATTGTTTTGGTCTAAGTACACTCCCATGTCCTGCTGTTTTAGAGACTCTAGAAAGCAAGAGCGTGCTTCTTGCTCTAAAGCAGAGTGTGTTTCATTAATGATAACTGTGCTGTGTGTTTTCCTTCAGAAATGGAGGTAAATCGCAGGCTCTGTGTAATCCTACAAGCAAGACTTCCTTTCAGGTGAACACTGTCACTTTTCAGCTCAAAGGAAGCTACATCGTTCACGTAGCTCACACGTTTCTCGGTGTTAAATGAAAAGCAGTTGATGCTAGAGGACCTGTGGTATGTATCAGTTTCAGAAGCAGAATTGAACTAGATACGGTCCATATGTGTAGGAAACCCCGTTCTTTGGTCTAAGTACACTCCCATTTCCTGCTGTATTATAGACTCCAGAAAGCAAGAGCGTGCTTCTTGTTCTAAAGCAGAGTGTGTTTCATGGATGAGAACTGTGCTGCGTGTTTCCATTCAGAAATGGAGTTAAATCCCAGGCTCTGTGTAATCCTACAAGCAAGAATTCCTTTCAGGTAAACAGAGTACTTTTCAGCTCAAAGGAAGCTACCTCATCCACTAAGCTCAAACGTTTCTCGGTCTTAACTGAAAAGCATTTGATGTTAGAGGACCTGTTGTTTGTATCATTTTCTGAAGCAGATTTGAAGTAGATATGGTCCATATGTGTAGGAAACCCCATTCTTTTGGTCTCAGTACACTCCCATTCCCTGCTGTATTAGAGACTCTAGAAAGCAAGAGCGTCCTTCTTGCTCTAAAGCAGAGTGTGATTCATGGATGATCACTGTGCTGTGTGTTTACCTTCAGAAATGGAGTTAAATCCCAGGCTCTGTGTCTTCCTACAAGCAAGACTTCCTTTCAGTTAAACGCATTCACTTTTCAGCTCAAAGGAAGCTATATCTTTCACGAGTCTCACACGTTTCTCAGTCTTAACTGAAAAGCATTGGATGTTAGAGGACCGGTGGTTTGTATCAGTTTCAGAAGCAGGGTTGAACTAGATATGGTCCCTATGTGTAGGAAAACTACATTCTTTTGTCTGAACACAGTCAGGCTTCCTGCTGTATTATAGACCCCAGAAAGCAAGAGCGTGCTTCTTGCTGTAAAGCATAGTGTGTTTCATGGATGAGAACTGTCCTGTGTGTTTCCCTTCAGAAATGGAGTTAAATCCCAGGCTCTGTGTCTTCCTACAAGCAAGACTTTGTTTCAGGTAAACGCATTCACTTTTCAGCTCAAAGGAAGCTACATCGTTCACGAAGCTCACAAGTTTCTTACTCTTAACAGAATAGCATTGGATGTTAGTGGTCTGGTGGTTTCAATCAGTTTCAGAAGCAGAGTTAAACTAGATATGGTCCGTATGTGTAGGAAACACTGTTCTTTTGTTCTGAACACACTCACGTTTCCTGCTGTATTATAGACTCCAGAAAGCAAGAGCGTGTTTCTTGCTCTAAAGCATAGTGTGTTTCATGGATGAGAACTGTGCTGTGTGTTTCCTTTCAGAAATGGAGTTAAATCTCAGGCTCTGTGTCTTCCTATAGGCAAGATTTCATTTCAGTAAAACGCTGTGCTTTTCAGCTCAAATGCAGCTACGTCGTTCACGAATCTCACACGTTTCTCGCTCTTAAATGGAAAGCATTGGATGTTAGAGGACTGGTGGTTTGTATCAGTTTCAGAAGCAGAGTTGAACTAGATATGCTACATATGTGTAGGAAACCCCATTCTTTTGGTGTCAGTACACTCCTGTTTCCCATTCTATGAGAGAGCCTAGAGAGAAAGAGCGAGAACTGTGCCGTGTGTTTGCCTTCAGAAATGGAGTTAAATCTCAGGCTCTTTGTATTCCTACAAGCAAGACGTCCTTTCAAGTAAACACAGTACTTTTCAGCTCAAAGGAAGCTACATCATCAACGAAGCTCAAATGTTTTTCGGTCTTAACTGAAAAGCATTTGATGTTAGAGGACCTGTGGTTTGTATCAGTTTCAGAAGCAGATTTGAACTAGATATGGTCCATATGTGTAGGAAACCCCGTTGTTTGGTCTAAGTACACTCCCATGTTCTGCTGTTTTAGAGACTCTAGAAAGCAAGAGCGTGCTTCTTGCTCTAGAGCAGAGTGTGTTTCATTGATGATAACTGTGCTGTGTGTTTTCCTTCAGAAATGGAGTTAAATCCCAGGCTCTGTGTAATCCTACAAGCAAGACTACCTTTCAGGTAAACACTGTCACTTTTCAGCTCAAAGGAAGCTACATCGTTCACGTAGCTCACACGTTTCTTGGTCTTAACTGAAAAGCATTTGATGTTAGAGGACCTGTGGTTTATATCAGTTTCAGAAGCAGAATTGAACTAGATATGGTCCATATGTGTAGGAAACCCCGTTCTTTTGGTCTATGTACACTCCCATTTGCTGCTGTATTATAGACTTCAGAAAGCAAGAGCGTGCTTCTTGCACTAATGCAGAGTGTGTTTCATGGATGAAAACTGTGCTGTGTGTTTCCCTTCAGAAATGGAATTAAATCCCAGGCTCTGTGTCTTCCTACAAGCAAGACTTCGTTTCAGGTAAACACATTCACTTTTTAGCTCATAGGAAGCTACATCGTTCACGAAGCTCACACGTTTCTTACTTTTAACTGAAAAGCATTGGATTTTATAGGACCCATGGTTTGTATCAGGTTCAGAAGCAGAATTGAACTAGATATGGTGCATAAGTGTAGGAAACACCGTTCTTTTGTTCTGAACACACTCATGTATCCTGCTGTATTAGAGACTCTAGAAAGAAAGAGCGTGCTTTTGCTCTAAGGCAGAGTGTGTTTCATTGATGAGAACTGTACTGTGTGTTTTCCTTCAGAAATGGAGTTAAATCCCATACTCTGTGTCTTCGTACAAGCAAGAATTGTTTTCAGGTAAATGCATTCACTTTTCAGCTCCAAGGAAGCAACATCGTTCACGAAGCTCACACGTTTCTCGGTCTTAACTGAAAATCATTTTATATTAGAGGACCTGTTGTTTGTATCAGTTTCAGAAGCAGAGTTGAACTAGATATGGTCCATATGTGTAGGAAACCCCGTTCTTTTGGTCTCAGTACACTCTAGTTTCCTGCTCTATGAGAGATTCTAGAAAGCAAGAGCATGCTTTTTGCTATAAGCAGAGTGTGTTTCATGGATGAGAACTGAGCAGTGTGTATCCCTCAGAAATGGAGTAAAATCCCATTCTCTGTGTCTTCGTACAAGCAAGAATTCATTTCAGGTAAACGCAGTCACTTTTTAGTTCAAAGGAAGCTACATTGTTCCCGAAGCTCACACGTTTTTTGCTCTTAAGTGAAAAGAATTTGATGTTAGAGGAACCGTGGTTTGTATCCGTTTCAGAAGCACACTTGAACTAGATATGGTGCATATGTGTAGGAAACCCCGTTCTTTTGGTTAAGTACACTCACATTTCATGCTGTATTAGAGATTCTAGAAAGCAAGAGTGTGCTTCTTGCTCTAAAACAGACTGTGATTCAAGGGTGATAACTGTGCTGTGTGTTTACCTTCATAAATGGAGGTAAATGCCAGGCTCTGTGTCTTCCTACAAGCAAGATTTCGTTTCAGGTAAACACATACACTTTTCAGCTCAAAGCAAGCCTCATCGTTCACGATGCTCACACATATCTGGCTCTCAACTGAAAAGCATTGGATTTTATAGGAGAGGTGGTTTCTATCAGTTTCCAAAGCAGAGTTGACCTAGATATGGTCCGTGTGTGTAGGAAACACTGTTCTTTTGTTCTGAACACACTCAAGTTTCCTGCTGTATTAGAGACTCTAGAAAGCAAGAGCGTGCTTCTTGCTCTAAAGCAGAGTATATTTCATGGATGAGACAGTGCTGTGTGATTCGCTTCAGAAATGGAGTTAAATCCCAGGGTCTGTGTCTTCCTACAAGCAAGACTTCGTTTCAGGTAAATGCACACAATTTTCATCTCAAATGAAGCTACATTATTAACCAAGCTCACAAGTTTCTCGCTCTTAATTGAAAAGTATTGGATGTTAGAGGACCCGTGGTTTGTATCAGTTTCAGAAGCAGAGTTGAACCAGATATGGTCCGTATGTGTAGGAAACACCATTCTTTTGTTCTGAGCACTAAAGTAGAATGCAGTATTAGTGACTCTAGAAAGCAAGAGCGTGCTTCTTGCTCTAAAGCAGAGTGTGTTTCATGGATGAGAACTGTGCTGTGTGTTTCGCTTCAGAAATATAGTTAAATCCCCGGTTCCATGTCCTCTTACAAACAAGATTTCGTTTCAGGTAAATGCATTCACATTTCAGCTCAAAGGAAGCAACATCGTTCACGAAGCTCACACGTTTCTTGGTCTTAACTGAAAAGCATTTGATATTAGAAGACCTGTGGTTTGTATCAGTTTCAGAAGCAGAGTTGAACTAGATATGGTCCATATGTGTACAAAACCCCGTTCTATTTGTCTAAATACACCCACGTTTCATGCTGTATTAGAGATTCTAGAAAGCAAGTGCGTGCTTCTTGCTTTAAAGCAGAGTGTGATTCATGGATGATAACTGTGCTGTGTTTACCTTCATAAATGGAGTTAAATCCCAGGCTCTGTTTCTTGTTACAAGCAAGACTTCATTTCAGGTAAACGCATTCCCTTTTTAGCTCAAAGGAAGCTACATCGTTCACGAAGCTCACACGTTTCTTACTCTTAACTGAAAAGCATTGGATGTTATAGGACCCATGGTTTGTATCAGGTTCAGATGCAGAATTGAACTAGATATGGTGCATAAGTGTAGGAAACTCCGTTCTTTTGTTCTGAACACACTCATGTTTCCTTCTCTATTAGAGACTCCAGAAAGCAAGAGCCTGCTTCTTGCTACAAAGCATAGTGTTTTTCATGGATGAGAACTGTGCTGCTTGTTTCCCTTCAGAAATGGAGTTAAATCCCAGGCTCTGTGTAATCCTACAAGCAAGAATTCCTTTCAGGTAAACAGAGTACTTTTCAGCTCAAAGGAAGCTACCTCATCCACTAAGCTCAAACGTTTCTCTGTCTTAACTGAAAAGCATTTGATGTTAGAGGACCTGTTGTTTGTATCAGTTGCTGAAGCAGATTTGAACTAGATATGGTCCATATGTGTAGGAAACCCCGTTCTTTTGGTCTAAGTACACTCCCGTTTCCTGCTGTATTAGAGTCTCTAGAAAGCAAGAGCGTCCTTCTTGGTCTAAAGCAGAGTGTGATTCATGGATGATAACTGTGCTGTGTGTTTGCCTTCAGAAATGGAGTTAAATCCCAGGCTCTGTGTCTTCCTACAAGCAAGACTTCGTTTCAGGTAAAAGCATTCACTTTTCAGCTCAAAGGAAGCTACATCTTTCACGAGTCTCACACGTTTCTCGTTCTTAACTGAAAAGCATTGGATGTTAGAGGACGAGTGGTTTGTATCAGTTTCAGAAGCAGGGTTGAACTAGATATGGTCCCTATGTGTAGGAAAACTACGTTCTTTTGTCTGAACACACTCAGTCTTCCTGCTGTATTATAGACTCCAGAAAGGAAGAGCGTGCTTCTTGCTCTAAAGCAGAGTGTGTTTCATGGATGAGAACTGTGCTGTGTGTTTCCCTTCAGAAATGGAGTTAAATCGCAAGCTCTGTGTCTTCCTACAGGCAAGATATCGTTTCAGGAAAACGCTGTACTTTTCAGCTCAAATGCAGCTATGTCGTTCACGAATCTCACACGTTTCTCGCTCTTAAATGGAAAGCATTGGATGTTAGAGGACCGGTGGTTTGTATCAGTTTCAGAAGCAGAGTTGAACTAGATATGCTACCTATGTGTAGGAAACCCCATTCTTTTGGTCTCAGTACACAACTGTTTCCAGTTCTATGAGAGATTCTAGAGACAAAGAGCGTGCTTTTTGCGCAAGAGCAGAGTGTGTTTCATGGATGAGAAGTGTGCCGTGTGTTTGCCTTCAGAAATGGAGTTAAATCTCAGGCTCTTTGTATTCCTTCAAGCAAGACTTCCTTTCATGTAAACACAGTACTTTTCAACTCAAAGGAAGCAACATCGTTCACGAAGCTCACACGTATCTTGCTCTTAACTGAAAAGCATTTGATGTTAGAAGACCCGTGGTTTGTATCAGTTTCAGAAGAAGATTTGAACTAGATATGGTCCATATGTGTAGGAAACCCCGTTGTTTTCGTCCAAGTACACTCCCAGGTCCTGCTGTTTTAGGGACTCTAGAAAGCAAGAGCGTGCTTCTTGCTCTAAAGCAGAGTATATGTCATGGATGAGAACAGTGCTGTGTGCTTTGCTTCAGAAATGGAGTTAAATCCCAGGTTCTGTGTCTTCTTACAAGCAAGATTTCGTTTCAGGTAAATGCATTCACTTTTCAGCTTAAAGGAAATAACTTCATTCACAAAGCTCACATGTTTCTTGCTCTTAACTGAAAGGCATCGGATGTTATAGGACCTGTGGGTATTATCAGTTTCAGAAGCAGAATTGAACTAGATATGGTGCTTATGTGTAGGAAACACCGTTCTTTTGTTCTGAGCACACTCAAGTTTCCTGCTGTATTAGAGACTCAAGAAAGCAAGAGCGTGCTTTTGCTATAAGGCAGAGTGTGTTTCATGGATGAGAACTTTACTATGTGTTTTTCTTCAGATATAGAGTTAAATCCCAGCGTCTGTGTCTTCGTACCAGCAAGAATTCTTTTGAGGTAAACGCAGTCACTTTTTAGTTCAAACGAAGCTACATGGTTCACGAACCTCACACATTTCTCGCTCTTACCTGAAAAGCATCGGATGTTAGAGGAGCTGTGGTTTGTCTCAGTTTCAGAAGCTGAGTTGAACTAGAAATGATCTATATGTGTAGGAAACACCATTGTTTTGTTCTGAGCATAGTCAAGTAGAATGCTGTATTAGTGACTCTAGAAAGCAAGAGCGTGCTTCTTGCTGTAAAGCAGAGTGTGATTTATGGATCATAACTGTGCTGTGTGTTTAGCTTTAGAAATGGAGGTAAATCCCAGGCTCTGTGTCTTCCTACAAGCAAGACTTCGTTTCTGGTAAACACATTCACTTTTTATCTCAAATGAATCTACATCGTTCACGAAGCTCACACGATCTTGCTCTCAACTGAAAAGCATTGGATGTTAGAGGACCTGTGGTTTGTATCAGTTTCAGAAAAAGAGTTGAACTAGATATGGTCTGTGTGGGTAGGAAACACCATTCTTTTGTTCTGAACACACTCAAGTTTCCTGCTGTATTAGAGACTCTAGAAAGCGAGAGCATGCTTCTTGCTCTAAAGCAGAGTGTGTTTCATGGATGACAACAGGGTTGTGTGTTTCGCTTCAGAAATTTAATTAAATCCCAGGATCTGTGTCTTCTTGCAAGCAAGATTTCGTTTCAGGTAAATGCATTCACTTTTCAGCTCAAAGGAAGCAACACCGTTCACGAAGCTCACATGTTTCTTGCTCTTAACTGAAAAGCATTGGATGTTAAAGGACCTGTGGTTTGTATCAGTTTCAGAAGCAGAATTGAACTAGATATGGTGCGTATGTGTAGGAAACACCGTTCTTTTGTACTGAGCACACTCAAGTATCCTGCAGTATTAGAGACTCAAGAAAGCAAGAGCGTGCTTTTGCTATAAGGCAGAGTTTTTTTCATTAACGAGAAATGTACTTTGGGTTTTCCAAAAGAAATGGAGTTAAATCGCAGGCTCTGTGTCTTCCTACAGGCAAGATTTCGTTTCAGCAAAACGCTGTCACTTTAAAGCTCAAATGCAGCTACAACGTTCAGGAATCTCACAGGTTTCTCACTCTTAAATGAAAAACATTGCATGTTAGAGTACCAGTGGTTTGTATCAGTTTCACAAGCAGAGTTGAACTAGATATGGTCCGTTTGTGTAGGAATCCCCGTTCTTTTGGTCTAAGTACCCTTCCATTTCCTGCTGTATGAGAGACTCTAGAAAGCAAGAGCATGCTTCTTGCTCTAAAGCAGAGTATATTTCATGAATGAGAACAGTGCTGTGTGTTTCGCTTCAGAAATGGAGTTAAATCCCAGGCTGTGTGTCTTCCTACAAGCAAGAATTCGTTTCAGGGAAACACAGACAATTTTCAGCTCAAATGAAGCTACATTATTCCCCCAGCTCACACGTTTCTCGCTCTTAATTGAAAAGTATTGGTTGTTAGAGGACCCGTGGTTTGTATCAGTTTCAGAAGTAGAGTTGAACTAGATATGGTCCTTATGTGTAGGAAACCTCGTTCATTTGGTCTCAGAACAGTGCCATTTCCTGCTGTATTAGATACTCCAGAAAGAAAAAGCGTGCTTCTTGCTCTAAAGCAGAGTGTGTTTCATGGATGAGAACTCTGCTGTGAGTTTGCCTTCAGAAATGGAGTTAAATCCCAGGCTTTGTGTCTTCCTACAAGCAAGACTTCGTTTCAGGTGAACACAGTCACTTTTCAGCTCAAAGGAAGCCACATCCCTCACGAAGCTCACACGTTTCTCGGTCTAAACTGAAAAGCATTGGATGTTAGAGGACTGGTGGTTTCTATCAGTTTCAAAAGCAGAATTGAAATAGATATGGTCCGTATGTGTAGGAAACACCGTTCTTTTGTTCTGAACACACTCACGTTTCCTGCTGTATTAGAGACTCCAGAAAGCAAGAGCGTGCTTCTTTCTCTAAAGCAGAGTGTGTTTCATTGATGATAACTGTGTTATGTGTTTCCCTTCAGAAATGGAGGTAAATCCCAGGATCTTTCTCTTCCTATAAGCAAGACTTCGTTTCAGGTAAACGCATTCACTTTTCAGCTGAAAGGAAGCCACATCGTTCACGAAGCTCACAGGTTTCTCACAATTAAATGAAAAGCATTGGATGTTAGAGGACTTGTGGTTTGTATCAGTTTCAGAAGAAGAGCTGAACTAGAAATGGTGGTTATGTGTAGGAAACACCGTTCTTTTGTTTGAGCAATCTCAAGTATAATGCTGTATTAGGGACTCCAGAAAGCAAGAGCGTGGTTCTTGCTCTAAAGCAGAGTGTGATTCATGGATGATAACTGTGCTGTGTGTTTAGCTTTAGAAATGGAGATAAGTCCCAGGCTCTGTGTCTTCCTACAGCAAGACTTCGTTTCAGGTAAACACATTCACTTTTCAGCTCAAAGGAAGCTACATCGTTCGCGAAGCTCACACGTATCTTGCTCTCTACTGAAAAACATTGGATGTTATAGGACCGGTGGTTTGTATCAGTTTCAGAAGCAGCGTTTTACTAGATATGGTCCGTGTGTAGAGGAAACACCGTTCTTTTGTTCTGAACACACTCAAGTTTCCTGCTGTATTAGAGACTCTAGAAAGCAAGAGCGTGCTTTTGCTATTAGGCAGAGTGTGTTTCATGGATGAGAACTGTACTGTGTGTTTTTCTTCAGAAATGGAGTTAAATCCCAGGTTCTGTGTCTTCCTACAAGCAAGACTTCGTTTCAGGTAAACGCACACAATTTTCAGCTCAAATGAAGCTACATTATTCACCAAGCTCACATGTTTCTCGTTCTTAATTGAAATGTATTGGATGTTAGAGGACCCGTGGTTTGTATCAGTTTCAGAAGCAGAGTTGAACTAGATATGGTCGGTATGTGTAGGAAACCCCATTCATTTGGTCTCAGACACTCCCGTTTCCTGCTGTATTGGAGACTCTAGAAAGCAAGAGCTTTCTTCTTGCTCTAAAGCAGAGTGTGTTTCACGGATGAGAACTGTGCTGTGTGTTTGCCTTCAGAAATGGAGTTAAATCCCAGGCTCTGAGTCTTCCTACAAGCAAAACTTCGTTTCAGGTAAACACAGTCACTTTTTAGCTCAAAGAATGCTACATCCTTCACGAAGCTCACACATTTCTCAGTCTTAACTGAAAAGCATTGGATGTTAGAGGACTGGTGGTTTCTATTAGATTCAGAAGCAGAGTTGAAATAGATATGGTCCGTATGTGTAGGAAACACAGTTCTTTTGTTCTGAACACACTCACATTTCCTGCTGTATTAGAGACTCCAGAAAGTAAGAGTGTGCTTCTTTCTCTATAGCAGAGTGTGTTTCATTGATGATAACTGTGCTGTGTGTTTCCCTTCAGAAATGGAGGTAAATCCCAGTATCTTTGTCTTCCTATAAGCAGGACTTCGTTTCAGGTAAACGCATTCACTTTTCAGCTGAAAGGAAGCAACATCGTTCACGAAGCTCACAGGTTTCCCGCAATTAAATGAAAAGCATTGGATGTTAGAGGACCTGTGGTTTGTATCAGTTTCAGAAGAAGAGCTGAACTAGAAATGGTGGATATGTGTAGGAAACACTGTTCTTTTGTTTGAGCAATCTGCATTAGTGACTCTAGAAAGCAAGAGCGTGCTTCTTACTCTAAAGCAAAGTATATTTCATGGATGAGAACAGTGCTGTGTGTTTTGCTTCAGAAATGGAGTTAAATCCCAGGCTCTGTGTCTTCTTGCAAGTAAGAATTCTTTTCAGGTAAACGCAGTAACTTTTCAGCTCAAAGCTAGTAACATCATTCACGAAGCTCACACATTACTTCCTCTTAACTGAAAGGCATTGGTTGTTTTAGGACCTGTGGTTTGTCTCAGTTTCAGAAGCTGGGTTGAACTAGAAATGATCTATATGTATAGGAAACACCATTCTTTTGTTCTGAGCACTCTCAATTAGAATGCTGTGTTAGTGACTCTAGAAAGCAAGAGCGTGCTTCTTGCTCTAAAGCAGAGTGTGATTCATGGATGAAAACTGTGCTGTGTGTTTAGCTTTAGAAATGGAGGTAAATCCCAGGCTCTGTGTCTTCCTACAAGCAAGACTTCGTTTCAGGTAAACACATTCACTTTTCAGCTCAATGGTAGCTACATCGTTCACGAAGCTCACATGTATCTTGCTCTCAACTGAAAAGCATTGGATGTTATAGGACCGGTGGTTTGTATCAGTTTCAGAAGCAGAATTGAACTAGATATGGTGTGTATGTTTAGGAAACACCGTTCTTTTGTTCTGAGCACACTGAAGTTTCCTGCTGTATTAGAGACTCAAGAAAGCAAGAGCGTGCTCTTGCTATAAGGCAGAGTGTGTTTCATGGAAGAGAACTGTACTGTGTGTATTCCTTCAGAAATGGAGTTAAATACCAGGGTCTGTGTCTTGGTACAAGCAAGAATTCGTTTCAGGTAAACGCAGTCACTTTTTAGTTCAAAGGAAGTTACATCGTTCACGAAGCTTACACGTTTCTTGCTCTTAAATGGAAAGCATTGGATGTTAGAGGACCGGTGGTTTGTATCAGTTTCAGAAGCAGAGTTGAACTAGATTTGCTCTGTATGTGTAGGAAAACTCTGTTCTTTTTCTCTCAACACACTCACGTTTCCTCTTATGTTAGAGACTCCAGAATTCAAGAGCATGCTTCTCGCTCTAAAGCCTAGTGTGTTTCATGGATGAGAACTGCTCTGTGTGTTTCCCTTCAGAAATGGAGTTAACTCACAGGCTCTGTGTCTTCCTACAGGCAAGAATTCGTTTCAGGAAAACGCTGTCACTTTTCAGCTCAAATGCAGCTACAATGTTCAGGATGCTCACAGGTTTCTCGCTCTTAAATGAAATACATTGCATGTTAGAGGACCGGTGGTTTGTATCAGTTTCAGAAGCAGAGTTGAATTAGATATTCTATGTATGTGTAGGAAACCCCATTCTTTTGGTCTCAGTACACTCTTGTTTCCTGCTCTATGAGATACACTAGAAAGCAAGAGCATGCTTTTTGCTCTAAAGCAGAGTGTGTTTCATGGATGAGAACTGTGACGTGTGTTTGCCTTCAGAAACGGAGTTAAATCCGAGGCACTGTATCTTCCTATAAGCAAGACTTCATTTCAGGTAAACACTGTCACTTTTCAGCTCAAAGGAAGCTGCATCGTTCACGAAGCTGACACGTTTCTTCCTCTTAACTGAAAAGCATTTGATGTTATAGGACCTGTGGTATTTATCAGTTTCAGAAGCAGAGTTCAACTAGATATGGTCCATATGTGTTGGAAACCCTGTTCTTTTGGTTAAGTACACTCACGTTTCATGATGTATTAGAGATTCTAGAAAGCAAGTGCGTGCTTCTTGCTATAAAGCAGAGTGTGTTTAATGGATGAGAACTGTGCTGTGTGTTTCTCTCAGAAATGAAGTTAAATCCCAGGCTCTGTGTCTTCGTACAAGCAAGAATTCATTTCAGGTAAACACAGTCACTTTTTAGTTCAAACGAATCTACAGTGTTCCCGAAGCTCACACGTTTCTTGCTATTAAGTGAAAAGTATTTGATGTTAGAGGACCAGTGGTTTTTATCAGTTTCAGAAGCAGAGTTGAACTAGATATGGTCCATATGCATAGGAAACCCCGTTCATTTGGTCTAAGTACACTCACGTTTTTTGCTGTATTAGAGACTCTAGAAAGCAAGTGCATGCTTCTTGATCTAAAGCAGAGTGTGGTTCATTGATGATAACTGTGCTGTGTTTTTCCCTTCAGAAATGAAGGTAAATCCAAGGATCTTTGTCTTCCTACAAGGAAGACTTCGTTTCACGTAAACGCATTCACTTTTCAGCTCATAGGAAGCAATATGTTTCACGAAGCTCACATGTTTCTAGCAATTAACTGAAAAGCATTGGATATTAGAGGACCTGTGGTTTGTATCAGTTTCCGAAGCAGTGTTGAACTAGAAATGGTGGATATATGTAGGAAATACCGTTCTTTTGTACTGAGCACTCTCAAGTAGAATGCTGTATTAGTGACTCTAGAAAGCAAGAGCATGCTACTTTCTCTAAAGCAGAGCGTGTTTCATGGATGAAAACTGTGCTGTGTTTTCGCTTCAGAAATATAGTTAAATCCCAGGCTCTGTGTCTTCTTACAAGCAAGATTTCATTTCAGGTAAATGCATTCACTTTTCAGCTTAAAGGAAGCAATATCGTTTACAAAGCTCACACGTTTCTTGCTCTTAAATGAAAAACATTGCATGTTACAGGACCGGTAGTTTGTATCAGTTTCAGAAGCAGAGTTGAACTAGATATGCTATGTATGTGTAGGAAACCCCGTTTGTTTGGTCTCAGTACACTCCCGTTTCCTGCAGTATTAGAGACTCTAGAAAGCAAGAGCGTGTTTCTTGCTCTAAAGCAGAGTGTGTTTCATGGATGAGAACTGTGCTGTGTGTTTCCCTCAGAAATGGAGTTAAATCCCATGTTCTCTGTAATCCTACAAGCAAGACTTCCTTTCAGGTAAACACTGTCACTTTTCAGCTCAAACGAAGCTACATCATTCACGAAGCTTACACGTTTTGCGGTCTTAACTGAAAAGCATTTGATGTTAGAGGACCTGTGGTTTGTATCAGTTTCAGAAGCAGAGTTGAACTAGATATGGTCCATATGTGTAGGAAACCTCGTTCGTTGGTTAAGTACACTAACATTTCATGCTGTATTAGAGATTCTAGAAAGCAAGAGCTTGCTTCTTGCTCTAAAGCAGAATGTGATTCATGGATGATAACTGTGCTGTGTGTTTACCTTCAGAAATGGAGGTAAATCCCAGGCTCTGTGTCTTCCTACAAGCAAGACTTCATTTCAGGTAAACAACTACACTTTTCAGCTCAAAGGAAGCAACATCGTTCACGAAGCTCACATGTTTCTTGCTCTTAACTGAAAAGCATTGGATGTTGTAGGACCTGTGGTTTGTATCAGTTTCAGAAGCAGAATTGAACTAGACATGGTGCGTATGTGTAGGAAACACCTTTCTTTTGTTCTGAGCACACCCAAGTATCCTGCAGTATTAGAGACTCAAGAAAGCAAGAGCGTGCTTCTTGCTCTAAAACAGAGTGTGATTCATGGATGATAACTGTGCTGTGTGTTTAGCTTTAGAAGCGGAGGTAAATCCCAGGCTCTGTGTCTTCCTACAAGCAAGACTTCGTTTCAGGTAAACACATTCACTTTGCAGCTCAAAGGAAGCTACATCGTTCACAAAGCTCACACGTATCTTGCTCTCAACTGAAAAGCATTGGATGTTATAGGACCAGTGGTTTATATCAGTTTCAGAAGCAGAGTTGAACTAGATATGGTCTGTATGTGTAGGAAAACTCCGTTCTTTGTTCTGAATACACTCACGTTTCCTGCTATATTAGAGACTCCAGAAAGCAAGAGCGTGCTTCTTGCTCTAATGCATAGTGAGTTTCATGGATGAGAACTGTCCTGTGTGTTTCCCTTCAGAAATGGAGTTAAATCGCAAGTTCTGTGTCTACCTACAGGCAAGATTTCATTTCCTGAAAACGCTGTCACTTTTCAGCTCAAATGCAGCTACAACGTTCAGGAAGCTCACAGGTTTCTCGCTCTTAAATGAAAAACATTGCATGTTAGAGGAGCAGTGGTTTGTATCAGTATCAGAAGCAGAGTTGAACTAGATATGGTCCGTTTGTGTAGGAAACCCCGTTCTTTTGGTCTAAGTACACTTCCGTTTCCTGCTGTATTAGAGACTCTAAAAAGCAAGAGTGTGCTTCTTTCTCTAAAGCAGAGTATATTTCATGGATGAGAACAGTGCTGTGTGTTTCCCTTCAGAAATGGAGTTAAATCCCAGGCTCTGTGTCTCCCTACATGGAAGAATTAATTGCAGGTAAACGCAGTCACTTTTCAGCTCAAAGGAATCTAAATTGTTCACGAAGCTCACACATTTCTAGCTCTTACCTGATAAGCATTGGGTGTTAGAGGACCTGTGGTTTGTCTCAGTTTCAGAGGCTGAGTTGAACTAGAAATGGTCTATATGTGTAAGAAACACCGTTCTTTTATTCTGAGCACTCTCAAGTAGAATGCTGTATTAGTGACTCTAGAAAGCAAGAGCATGCTTCTTGCTCTAAAACAGAGTGTGATTCATGGATGATAACTATGCTGTGTGTTTAGCTTTAGAAAACAAGGTAAATCTCAGGCTCTGTGTCTTCCTACAAGCAAGACTTCGTTTCAGGTAAACACATTCACTTTTCATCTCAAAGGAAGCTACATCATTCACGAAGCTCACACATATCTTGCTCACAACTGAAAAGCATTGGATATTATAGGACCGGTGGTTTGTATCAGTTTCAGAAGCAGAGTTGAACTAGATATGGTCTGTATGTGTAGGAAAACTGCGTTCTTTGTTATGAATACACTCATGTTGCCTGCTATATTAGAGACTCTAGAAACCAAGAGCCTACTTCTTGCTCTAAAGAACAGTGTGATTCATGGATGAGAACTGCACTGTGTGTTTTCCTTCAGAAATGGAGTTAAATCCCAGGCTCTGTGTCTTCGTAAAAGCAAGAATTCATTTCAGGTAAACACAGGCACTTTTTAGTTCATACGAAGCTACCTTGTTCCCGATGCTCACACGTTTCTTGCTCTTAAGTGAAAAGTATTTGATGTTAGAGGAACCACAGTTTGTATCAGTTTCAGAAGCAGAGTTGAACTAGATATGGTCCATATGTGTTGGAAACCCCATTCTTTTGGTTAAGTACACTCACGTTTCATGCTGTATTAGAGATTCTAGAAAGCAAGAGCATGCTTCTTGCTCTAAAGCAGAGTGTGTTTAATGGATGAGAACTGTGCTGTGTGTTTCCCTCAGAAATGTAGTTAAATCCAATGCTCTGTGTAATCCTATAAGCAAGAATTCCTTTCAGGTAAACACTGTCATTTTCAGCTCAAAGGAAGCAACATCGTTCACGAAGCTCACATGTTTCTCGCAATTAACTGAAAAGCATTGCATGTTAGAGGGCCTGTGGTTTGGATCAGTTTCAGAAGCAGAGTTGAAATAGAAATGGTGGATATGTGTAGGAAACACCGTTCTTTTGTTCTGAGCACTCTCAAGTAGAATGTGGTATTAGTGACTCTAGAAAGCAAGAGCATGCTTCTTGCTCTAAAGCAGAGTGTGTTTCATGGATGACAACTGTGCTGTGTGTTTCGCTTCAGAAATATAGTTAAATCCCAGGCTCTGTGTCTTCTTACAAGTAAGATTTCATTTCAGGTTAATGCATTCACGTTTCAGCTCAAAGAAAGCAACATCGTTCATGAAGCTCACATGTTTCTTGCTCTTAACTGAAAAGCATTGGATGTTAGAGGACCGGTGGTTTGTATCAGTTTAAGGAGCAGAGTTGAATACATATGGTCCGTATGTGTAGGAAAACTCCGTTCTTTTGTTCTGAACACACTCACGTTTCGTGTTATATTAGAGACTCCAGAAAGCAAGAGCGTGCTTCTTGCTCTAAAGCATAGTGTGTTTCATGAATGAGAACTGCTCTGTGTGGTTGCCTTCAGAAATGGAGTTAAATCGCAGGCTCTGTGTCCTCTAACAGGCTAGATTTCGTTTCAGGAAAACGCTGTCAATTTTCAGCTCAAATGCAGCTACAACGTTCAGGAAGCTCACAGGTTTCTTGCTCTTAAATGAGAGACATCGCATGTTAGAGGACCGGTTGTTTGTATCAGTTTCAGGAGCAGAGTTGAGCTAGATATGCTACGTATGTGTAGGAAACCCCATTCTTTTGGTCTCAGTACACTCTTGTTTCCTGCTCTATGAGAGACTCTAGAAAGCAAGAGCATGATTTTTGCTCTAAAGCAGAGGGTGTTTCATGGATGAGAACTGTGCTGTGTGTTTCGCTTCAGAAATATAGTTAAATCCCAGGCTCTGTGTCTTCTTACAAGTAAGATTTCATTTCAGGTAAATTCATTCACGTTTCAGCTCAAAGGAAGCAACATCGTTCATGAAGCTCACACGTTTCTTGCTCTTAACTGAAAAGCATTGGATGGTAGAGGACCCGTGGTTTGTATTAGTTTCAGAAGCAGAGTTGAACTAGAAATGGTCCATATGTGTTGGAAACCCCGTTCTTTAGGTTAAGTACACTCACGTTTCATGATGTATTAGAGATTCTAGAAAGCAAGTGCGTGCTTCTTGCTATAAAGCAGAGTGTGTTTAATGGATGAGAACTGTGCTGTGTGTTTCTCTCAGAAATGGAGTTAAATCCCAGGCTCTGTGTCTTCGTACAAGCAAGAATTCATTTCAGGTAAACACAGTCACTTTTTAGTTCAAACGAATCTACAGTGTTCCCGAAGCTCACACGTTTCTTGCTATTAAGTGAAAAGTATTTGATGTTAGAGGACCAGTGGTTTTTATCAGTTTCAGAAGCAGAGTTGAACTAGATATGGTCCATATGCATAGGAAACCCCGTTCATTTGGTCTAAGTACTCTCACGTTTTTTGCTGTATTAGAGACTCTAGAAAGCAAGTGCATGCTTCTTGATCTAAAGCAGAGTGTGGTTCATTGATGATAACTGTGCTGTGTTTTTCCCTTCAGAAATGAAGGTAAATCCAAGGATCTTTGTCTTCCTACAAGCAAGACTTCGTTTCACGTAAACGCATTCACTTTTCAGCTCATAGGAAGCAATATGTTTCACGAAGCTCACATGTTTCTAGCAATTAACTGAAAAGCATTGGATATTAGAGGACCTGTGGTTTGTATCAGTTTCCGAAGCAGTGTTGAACTAGAAATGGTGGATATATGTAGGAAATACCGTTCTTTTGTACTGAGCACTCTCAAGTAGAATGCTGTATTAGTGACTCTAGAAAGCAAGAGCATGCTACTTTCTCTAAAGCAGAGCGTGTTTCATGGATGAAAACTGTGCTGTGTTTTCGCTTCAGAAATATAGTTAAATCCCAGGCTCTGTGTCTTCTTACAAGCAAGATTTCATTTCAGGTAAATGCATTCACTTTTCAGCTTAAAGGAAGCAACATCGTTCATGAAGCTCACACGTTTCTTGCTCTTAACTGAAAAGCATTGGATGGTAGAGGACCCGTGGTCTGTATTAGTTTCAGAAGCAGAGTTGAACTAGAAATGGTCCATATGTGTTGGAAACCCCGTTCTTTAGGTTAAGTACACTCACGTTTCATGATGTATTAGAGATTCTAGAAAGCAAGTGCGTGCTTCTTGCTATAAAGCAGAGTGTGTTTAATGGATGAGAACTGTGCTGTGTGTTTCTCTCAGAAATGGAGTTAAATCCCAGGCTCTGTGTCTTCGTACAAGCAAGAATTCATTTCAGGTAAACACAGTCACTTTTTAGTTCAAACGAATCTACAGTGTTCCCGAAGCTCACACGTTTCTTGCTATTAAGTGAAAAGTATTTGATGTTAGAGGACCAGTGGTTTTTATCAGTTTCAGAAGCAGAGTTGAACTAGATATGGTCCATGTGCATAGGAAACCCCGTTCATTTGGTCTAAGTACACTCACGTTTTTTGCTGTATTAGAGACTCTAGAAAGCAAGTGCATGCTTCTTGATCTAAAGCAGAGTGTGGTTCATTGATGATAACTGTGCTGTGTTTTTCCCTTCAGAAATGAAGGTAAATCCAAGGATCTTTGTCTTCCTACAAGCAAGACTTCGTTTCACGTAAACGCATTCACTTTTCAGCTCATAGGAAGCAATATGTTTCACGAAGCTCACATGTTTCTAGCAATTAACTGAAAAGCATTGGATATTAGAGGACCTGTGGTTTGTATCAGTTTCCGAAGCAGTGTTGAACTAGAAATGGTGGATATATGTAGGAAATACCGTTCTTTTGTACTGAGCACTCTCAAGTAGAATGCTGTATTAGTGACTCTAGAAAGCAAGAGCATGCTACTTTCTCTAAAGCAGAGCGTGTTTCATGGATGAAAACTGTGCTGTGTTTTCACTTCAGAAATATAGTTAAATCCCAGGCTCTGTGTCTTCTTACAAGCAAGATTTCATTTCAGGTTAATGCATTCACGTTTCAGCTCAAAGAAAGCAACATCGTTCATGAAGCTCACATGTTTCTTGCTCTTAACTGAAAAGCATTGGATGTTAGAGGACCGGTGGTTTGTATCAGTTTTAGGAGCAGAGTTGAATACATATGGTCCGTATGTGTAGGAAAACTCCGTTCTTTTGTTCTGAACACACTCACGTTTCGTGTTATATTAGAGACTCCAGAAAGCAAGAGCGTGCTTCTTGCTCTAAAGCATAGTGTGTTTCATGAATGAGAACTGCTCTGTGTGGTTGCCTTCAGAAATGGAGTTAAATCGCAGGCTCTGTGTCCTCTAACAGGCTAGATTTCGTTTCAGGAAAACGCTGTCAATTTTCATCTCAAATGCAGCTACAACGTTCAGGAAGCTCACAGGTTTCTTGCTCTTAAATGAGAGACATCGCATGTTAGAGGACCGGTGGTTTGTATCAGTTTCAGGAGCAGAGTTGAGCTAGATATGCTACGTATGTGTAGGAAACCCCATTCTTTTGGTCTCAGTACACTCTTGTTTCCTGCTCTATGAGAGACTCTAGAAAGCAAGAGCATGATTCTTGCTATAAAGCAGAGTGTGTTTAATGGATGAGAACTGTGCTGTGTGTTTCTCTCAGAAATGGAGTTAAATCCCAGGCTCTGTGTCTTCGTACAAGCAAGAATTCATTTCAGGTAAACACAGTCACTTTTTAGTTCAAACGAATCTACAGTGTTCCCGAAGCTCACACGTTTCTTGCTATTAAGTGAAAAGTATTTGATGTTAGAGGACCAGTGGTTTTTATCAGGTTCAGAAGCAGAGTTGAACTAGATATGGTCCATATGCATAGGAAACCCCGTTCATTTGGTCTAAGTACACTCACGTTTTTTGCTGTATTAGAGACTCTAGAAAGCAAGTGCATGCTTCTTGATCTAAAGCAGAGTGTGGTTCATTGATGATAACTGTGCTGTGTTTTTCCCTTCAGAAATGAAGGTAAATCCAAGGATCTTTGTCTTCCTACAAGCAAGACTTCGTTTCACGTAAACGCATTCACTTTTCAGCTCATAGGAAGCAATATGTTTCACGAAGCTCACATGTTTCTAGCAATTAACTGAAAAGCATTGGATATTAGAGGACCTGTGGTTTGTATCAGTTTCCGAAGCAGTGTTGAACTAGAAATGGTGGATATATGTAGGAAATACCGTTCTTTTGTACTGAGCACTCTCAAGTAGAATGCTGTATTAGTGACTCTAGAAAGCAAGAGCATGCTACTTTCTCTAAAGCAGAGCGTGTTTCATGGATGAAAACTGTGCTGTGTTTTCACTTCAGAAATATAGTTAAATCCCAGGCTCTGTGTCTTCTTACAAGCAAGATTTCATTTCAGGTAAATGAATTCACTTTTCAGCTTAAAGGAAGCAACATCGTTTACAAAGCTCACACGTTTCTTGCTCTTAACGAAAAACATTGCATGTTACAGCACCGGAGGTTTGTATCAGTTTCAGAAGTAGAGTTGAACTAGATATGCTATGTATGTGTAGGAAACCCCGTTTGTTTGGTCTCAGTACACTCCCGTTTCCTGCAGTATTAGAGACTCTAGAAAGCAAGAGCGTGTTTCTTGCTCTAAAGCAGAGTGTGTTTCATGGATGAGAACTGTGCTGTGTGTTTCCCTCAGAAATGGAGTTAAATCCCATGCTCTCTGGAATCCTACCAGCAAGACTTCCTTTCAGGTAAACACTGTCACTTTTCAGCTCAAAGGAAGCTACATCATTCACGAAGCTTACACGTTTTGCGGTCTTAACTGAAAAGCATTTGATGTTAGAGGACCTGTGGTTTGTATCAGTTTCAGAAGCAGAGTTGAACTAGATATGGTCCATATGTGTAGGAAACCTCCTTCGTTTGGTTAAGTACACTCACATTTCATGCTGTATTAGAGATTCTAGAAAGCAATATCGTGCTTCTTGCTTTAAAGCACAGTGTGTTTCATGGATGAGAACTGTGCTCTGTGTTTGCCTTCACAAATGGTGTTAAATCCTAGGCTCTGTGTCTTCCTACAAGCAAGATTTCGTGTCAGGTAAACACAGTCACTTTTCACCTCATAGGATTCTACATCGTTCATGAAGCTCACACGTTTCTCGGTCTTAACTGAAAAGCATTGGATGTTAGAGGACCTGTGGTTTGTATCAGGTTAAGAAGCAGAGTTGTACTAGGTATGGTCCGTATGTGTAGGAAACACCTTTCTTTTGTTCTGTGCACACTCACGTTTCCTCCTCTATTAGAGACTCTAGAAAGGAAGAGCATGCTTCTTCCTCTAAAGCAGAGTATATTTCATGGATGACAACTGTGCTCTGTGTTTCGCTTCAGAAATGGAGTTAAATCCAAGGCTCTGTGTCTTCCTACAATCAAAACTTCGTTTCAGGTAAACGCAGACAATTTTCAGCTCAAATGAAGCTACATTATTCACCTAGCTCACCTGTTTCTCCCTCTGAATTGAAAAGTATTAGATGTTATAGGACCGGTGGTTTGTATCAGTTTCAGAAGCAGAGTTGAACTAGGTATGATCCGTATGTGTAGGAACCCCCGTTCGTGTGGTCTCAGAACACACCCGTTTCCTGCTGTATTAGAGACTCTAGAAAGCAAGAGCGTGCTTATTGCTCTAAAGGAGAGTGTGTTTCATAGATGAGAACTGTGCTGTGTGTTTCGCTTCAGAAATGGAGTTAAATCCCATGCTCTGTGTAGTACTACAAGCAGGACTTCCTTTCAGGTAAACACTGTCACTTTTCAGTTCAAAGGAAGCTACATCGTTCACGAAGCTCTCACCTTTCTCGGTCTTAACTGAAAAGCATTTGATGTTAGAGGACCTGTGGTTTGTATCAGTTTCAGAAGCAGAGTTGGACTGGAAATGGTGGATATTTGTAGGAAACCCCGATCGTTTGGTCTTAGTACACTCCCGTTTCCTGCTGTATTAGAGACTCTAGAAAGCAAGAGCGTGCTTTTTGCTCTAAAGCAGACTTTGTTTCATGGATGAGAACTGTGCTTCTTGTTTCCTTTAGAAATGGAGTTAAATCCCATGCTCTTTGTAATCCTACAAGCAGGACTTCCTTTCAGGTAAACACTGTCACTTTTCAGCTCAAAGGAAGCTACATCTTTCATGATGCTCACACATTTCTCGGTCTTAACTGAAAAGCATTAGATGTTAGAGGACCTGTGGTTTGTATCAGTTTAAGAAGCAGAGTTGAACTAGATAAGGTCCTTATGTGTAGGAAACCCCGTTCTCTTGGTCTAAGTACACTCCCGTTTCCTGCTGTATTAGAGACTATAGATAGGAAGACCGTGCATCTTGCTATAAAGCAGATTTTGTTTCATGGATGAGAACTGTGCTGTGTGTTTCCCTCAGAAATGGAGTGAAATCCCATGCTCTGTGTAATCCTAAAAGCAGGACTTCCTTTCAGGTACACACTGTCACTTTTCAGATCAAAGGAAGCTACATCGTTCTGGAAGCTCACATGTTTCTCGGTCTTAACTGAAAAGCATTGGATGTTAGAGCTCCAGTGGTTTCTTTCAGTTTCAGAAGCAGAATTGAAATGGATATGGGTCGTATGTGTAGGAAACACCATTCTTTTGTTCTGAACACACTCAAGTTTCCTGCTGTATTAGAGACTCCAGAAAGCAAGAGCGTGCTTCTTGCTCTAAAGCAGAGTGTGTATCATGGATGAGAACTGTGCTGTGTGTTTCGTTTAAGAAAAATATTTAAATCCCAGGCTCTGTGTCTTCTTACAAGCAAGATTTCATTTCAGGTAAACGCATTCACTTTTCAGCTTAAAGGAAGCAACATCGTTCACGAAGCTCACACATTTCTCGCTCTTAACTGAAAAGCATTGAATGTTAGAGGACCTGTGGCTTTTATCAGTTTCAGAAGAAGAGTTGAACTATGTATGGTCCGTGTGGGTAGGAAACACAGTTCTTTTGTTCTGAAAACAAACATGTTTCCTGCTCTATTAGAGACTCTAGAAAGCAAGAGCGTGCTTCTTGCTCTAAAGAGGAGTATATTTCATGGATGAGAACAGTGCTGTGTGTTTCGCTTCAGAAATGGAGTTAAATCCCAGGATCTGTGTCTTCCTACAAGCAAGACTTCGTTTCAGGTAAACACACACAATTTTCAGCACAAATGAAGCTACATTATTCACCAAGCTCACACGTTTATCGTTCTAAATTTAAAATTATTGGATGTTAAAGGACCTGTGGTTTGTATCAGTTTCAGAAGCAGAGCTGAACTAGATATGGTCCGTATTTGTAGGAAACCCCGTTCGTTTGGTCTCAGAACACTCCCGTTTCCTGCTGTATTGGAGACTCTAGAAAGCAAGAGCGTGCTTCTTGCTCTAAAGCAGAGTGTGTTTCATGGATGAGAACTGTGCTGTGTGTTTGCCTTCAGACATGGAGTTAAAACCCAGGCTCTGATCTTCCTACAAGCAAAACTTCGATTCAGGTAAACACAGTCACTTTTTAGCTCAAAGGATGCTACATCCTTCACGAAGCTCACACGTTTCTCAGTCTTAAATGAAAACCATTGCATGTTAGAGGACCGGTGGATTCTATCTGTTTCAGAAGCAGAGTTGAAATAGATATGGTTCGTATGTGTAGGAAACACCGTTCTTTGTTCTGAACATTCTCACGTTTCCTGCTGTATTAGAGACTGCAGAAAGCAAGAGCATGCTTCTTTCTCTAAAGCAGAGTCTGTTTCATGGATGAGAACTGTGCTGTGTGTTTCCCTTCAGAAATGGAGGTAAATCCCAGGATCTTTGTCTTCCTATAAGCATGACTTCGTTTCAGGTGAATGCATTCACTTTTTATCTCAAAGGAAGCTACATCGTTCACGAAGCTCACACGATCTTGCTCTCAACTGAAAAGCATTATATCAGTTTCAGAAGCAGAGTTGAACTAGATATGGTCCGTGTGGGTAGGAAACACCGTTCTTTTGTTCTGAACACACTCATGTTTCCTGCTGCATTAGAGACTTTAGAAAGCGAGAGCGTGCTTCTTGCTCTAAAGCAGAATATATTTCATGGATGAGAACAGTGCTGTGTGTTTTGCTTCAGAAATGGAGTTAAATCCCAGGTTCTGTGTCTTCCTACAAGCAAGACTTCGTTTCAGGTAAACGAGCACAATTTTCAGCTCAAATGAAGCTACATTATTCACCAAGCTCACACGTTTCTCGTTCTTAATTGAAAAGTATTGGATGTTAGAGGACCTGTGGTTTGTATCAGTTTCAGAAGCAGAGTTGAACTAGAAATGGTGGATATGTGTAGGAAACACCGTTCTTTTTTTCTGAGCACTCTCAATAGAAAGCAGTATTAGTGCCTCTAGAAAGCAAGAGTGTGCTTCTTGGTCTAAAGCAGAGTTTGTTTCATGGATGAGAACTGTGCTGTGTGTTTTCCTTCAGAAATGGAGTTAAATCACAGGCTCTGTGTATTCCTCCAGGCAAGATTTCCTTTCAGTAAACGCATTCACTTTTCAGCTCAAAGGAGCAACATCGTTCTCGAAGCTCACAGGTTTCTCGCAATTAATTGAAAAGCATTGGATATTAGAGGACCTGTGGTTTGTATCAGTTTCAGAAGAAGAGCTGAAATAGAAATGGTGCGTATGTGTAGGAAACACCGTTCTTTTGTTCTGAGCACACTCAAGTATCCTGCAGTATTAGAGACTCAAGAAAGCAAGAGCGTGCTTTTGCTATAAGGCAGAGTGTGTTTCATGGACGAGAACTGTACTTTGTGTTTTCCTTAAGAAATGGAGTTAAATCCCAGGCTCTGTGTCTTCGTACAAGCAAGAATTCGTTTCAGGTAAACGCAGTCACTTTTTAGTTCAAACGAAGCTACATCATTCACGAAGCTCACCCCTTTCTCGCTCTTAACTGAAAAGCATTGGATGTTAGTGGCCCAGTGGTTTGTATCAGTTTCAGAAGCAGAGTTGAACTAGATATGGTCTGTATGTGTAGGAAAACTCCGTTCTTTGTTCTGAATACACACACATGTTTCCTGCTATATTAGAGACTTCAGAAAGCAAGAGTGTGCTTCTTGTTCTAATACATAGTGTGTTTCATGGATCAGAACTGTGCTGAGTGTTTCCCTTCAGAAATGGAGTTAAATCGCAGGCTCTGTTTCTTCGTACAAGCAAGAATTCGTTTCAGGTAAACGCAGTCACTTTTTAGTTCAAACGAAGCTACATCATTCACGAAGCTCACCCGTTTCTCGCTCTTAACTGAAAAGCATTGGATGTTAGAGGACCGGTGATTTCTATCAGTTTCAGGAGCAGAGTTGAAATAGATATGGTCCGTTTGTGTAGGAAACACCATTCTTTTTTTCTGAACACTCTCACGTTTCCTGCTGTATTAGAGAATCCAGAAAGAAAGAGCGTGCTTCTTTCTCTAAAGCAGAGTGTGTTTCATTGATGATAACTGTGCAGTGTGTTTCCCTTCAGAAATGGAGGTAAATCCCAGGATCTTTGTCTTCCTATAAGCAAGACTTCGTTTCAGGTAAACGCATTCACTTTTCAGCTCAAAGGAGCAACATCGTTCTTGAAGCTCACAGGTTTCTCGCAATTAAATGAAAAGCAGAGGATGTTAGAGGACCTGTGGTTTGTATCAGTTTGAGAAGAAGAGCTGAACTAGAAATGGTGGATATGTGTAGGAAACACAGTTCATTTGTTCTGAGCACTCTCAAGTATAATGCTGTATTAGTGCCTCTAGAAAGCAAGAGCATGCTTCTTGCTCAAAGCAGAGTGTGTTTCATGGATGAAAACTGGGCTGTGTGTTTCGCTTCAGATATATAATTAAATCCCAGGATCTGTGTCTTCTTGCAAGCAAGATTTCGTTTCAGGTAAATGCATTCACTTTTCAGCTCAAAGGAAGCAACATCCTTCACGAAGCTCACATGTTTCTTGCTCTTAACTGAAAAGCATTTGATGTTATAGGACCTGTGGTTTGTATCAGTTTCAGAAGCAGAATTGAACTAGATATGGTGCGTATGTGTAGGAAACACCATTCTTTGGTTCTGAGCACACTCAAGTATCCTGCAGTACTAGAGACTCAAGAAAGCAAGAGCGTGCTTTTGCTATAAGGCAGAGTGTGTTTCATGGATCAGAACTGTACTTTGTGTTTTCCTTAAGAAATGGAGTTAAATCCCAGGCTCTGTGTCTTCGTACAAGCAAGAATTCTTTTCAGGTAAAGGCAGTTACTTTTTAGTTCAAACGAAGCTACATCATTCACGAAGCTCCCCCGTTTCTCGCTCATAACTGAAAAGCATTGGATGTTAGTGGACCAGTGGTTTGTTTCAGTTTCAGAAGCAGAGTTGAACTAGATATGGTCTGTATGTGTAGGAAAACTCCGTTCTTTGTTCTGAATACACACACGTTTCCTGCTATATTAGAGACCCCAGAAAGCAAGAGCGTGCTTCTTGTTCTAATACATAGTGTGTTTCATGGATCAGAACTGTGCTGAGTGTTTCCCTTCAGAAATGGAGTTAAATCGCAGGCTCTGTGTCTTCGTACAAGCAAGAATTTGTTTCAGGTAAACGCAGTCACTTTTTAGTTCAAACGAAGCTACATCATACATGAAGCTCACCTGTTTCTTGCTCTCAACTGAAAAGCATTGGATGTTAGCGGACCAGTGGTTTGTATCAGTTTCAGAAGCAGATTTGAACTACATATGGTCTGTATGTGTAGGAAAACTCCGTTCTTTGTTCTGAATGCACACACCTTTCCTGCTATATTAGAGACTCCAGAAAGCAAGAGCGTGCTTCTTGCTCTAATACTTAGTTTGTTTCATGGATCAGAACTGTGCTGTGTGTTTCCCTTCAGAAATGGAGTTAAAGCGCAGGCTCTGTGTCTTTGTACAAGCAAGAATTCGTTTCAGGTAAACACATTCACTTTTTATCTCAAAGGAAGCTACATCGTTCACGAAGCTCACATGACCTTGCTCTCAACTGAAAAGCATTGGATGTTAGCAGACCAGTGGTTTGTATCAGTTTCAGAAGCAGATTTGAACTAGATATGGTCTGTATGTGTAGGAAAACTCGCTTCTTTGTTCTGAATACACACACGTTTCCTGCTATATTAGAGACTCCAGAAAGCAAGAGCGTGCTTCTTGCTCTAATACATAGTTTGTTTCATGGATCAGAACTGTGCTGTGTGTTTCCCTTCAGAAATGGAGTTAAAGCGCAGGCTCTGTGTCTTTGTACAAGCAAGAATTCATTTCAGGTAAACACATTCACTTTTTATCTCAAAGGAAGCTACATCGTTCACGAAGCTCACATGATCTTGCTCTCAACTGAAAAGCATTGGATGTTATAGAACCGGTGGTTTGTATCAGTTTCAGAAGCAGAGTTGAACTAGATATGGTCTGTGTGGGTAGGAAACACCGTTCTTTTGTTCTGAACACACTCATGTTTCCTGATGTATTAGAGACTTTAGAAAGCGAGAGCGTGCTTCTTGCTCTAAAGCAGAATATATTTCATGGATGAGAACAGTTCTGTGTGTTTCGCTTCAGATATGGAGTTAAATCCCAGGATCTGTGTCTTCCTACAAGCAAGACTTGGTTTCAGGTAAACACACACAATTTTCATCACAAATGAAGCTACATTATTCACCAAGCTCACACGTTTCTCGTTCTTAATTGAAAAGTATTGGATGTTAGAGGACATGTGGTTTGTATCAGTTTCAGAAGCAGAGCTGAACAAGATATGGTCCCTATTTGTAGGAAACCCCGTTCGTTTAGTCTCAGAACACTCCCGTTTCCTGCTGTATTGGATACCCTAGAAAGCAAGAGCGTGCTTCTTGCTCTAAAGCAGAGTGTGTTTCATGGATGAGAACTGTGCTGTGTGTTTGCCTTCATACATGTAGTTAAAACCCAGGCTCTGATCTTCCTACAAGCAAAACTTCAATTCAGGTAAACGCAGTCACTTTTTAGCTCAAAGGATGCTACATCCTTCACGAAGCTCACACGTTTCTCTGTCTTAACTGAAAACCATTGGATGTTAGAGGACCGGTGGTTTCTATCTGTTTCAGAAGCAGAGTTGAAATAGATATGGTCCATATGTGTACGAAACACCGTTCTTTTGTTCTGAACACACTCATGTTTCCTGCTGTATTAGAGACTTTAGAAAGTGAGAGCGTGCTTCTTGCTCTAAAGCAGAATATATTTCATGGTTGAGAACAGTGCTGTGTGTTTCGCTTCAGAAATGGAGTTAAATCCCAGAATCTGTGTCTTCCTACAAGCAAAACATCGTTTCAGGTAAACGCACACAATTTTCAGCTCAAATGAAGCTACATTATTCACCAAGCTCACACGTTTCCAGTTCTTAATTGAAAAGTATTGGATGTTAGAGGACCTGTGGTTTGTATCAGTTTCAGAAGCAGAGTTGAACTAGAAATGGTGGATATGTGTAGGAAACACCGTTCTTATTTTCTGAGCACTCTCAATAGAAAGCTGTATTAGTGCCTCTAGAAAGCAAGAGTATGCTTCTTGGTCTAAAGCAGAGTGTGTGTCATGGATGAGAACTGTGCTGTGTGTTTCCCTTCAGAAATGGAGTTAAATTGCAGGCTCTGTGTCTTCCTCCAGGCAAGATTTCTTTCAGTGAACGCATTCACTTTTCAGTTCAATGGAGCAACATCGTTCTCAAAGCTCACAGGTTTCTCGCAATTAAATGAAAAGCATTGGATGTTAGAGGACCTGTGGTTTCTATCAGTTTCAGAAGAAGAGCTGAACTAGAAATGGTGCGTATGTGTAGGAAACACCGTTCTTTTTTTCTGCGCACACTCAAGTAATCTGCAGTATTAGAGACTCAAGAAAGCAAGAGCGTGCTTTTGCTATAAGGCAGAGTGTGTTTCATGGACGAGAACTGTACTTTGTGTTTTCCTTAAGAAATGGAGTTAAATCCCAGGCTCTGTGTCTTCGTACAAGCAAGAATTCGTTTCAGGTAAACACATTCACTTTTTATCTCAAAGGAAGCTACATCGTTCACGAAGCTCACATGATCTTGCTCTCAACTGAAAAGCATTGGATGTTATAGAACCGGTGGTTTGTATCAGTTTGAGAACCAGAGTTGAACTAGATATGGTCCGTGTGGGTAGGAAACACCGTTGTTTTGTTCTGAACACACTCATGTTTCCTGATGTATTAGAGACTTTAGAAAGCGAGAGCGTGCTTCTTGCTCTAAAGCAGAATATATTTCATGGATGAGAACAGTGCTGTGTATTTCGCTTCAGAAATGGAGTTAAATTCCAGGATCTGTGTCTTCCTACAAGCAAGACTTGGTTTCAGGTAAACACACACAATTTTCAGCACAAATGAAGCTACATTATTCACCAAGCTCACATGTTTCTCGTTCTTAATTGAAATGTATTGGATGTTAGAGGACATGTGGTTTGTATCAGTTTCAGAACAGAACTGAACAAGATATGGTCCGTATTTGTAGGAAACCCCGTTCGTTTGGTCTCAGAACACTCCCGTTTCCTGCTGTATTGGAGACTCTAAAAAGCAAGAGCGTGCTTCTTGCTCTAAAGCAGAGTGTGTTTCATGGATGAGAACTGTGCTGTGTGTTTGCCTTCAGACATGGGGTTAAAACCCAGGCTCTGATCTTCCTACAAGCAAAACTTCGATTCAGGTAAACACAGTCACTTTTTAGCTCAAAGGATGCTACATCCTTCACGAAGCTCACACGTTTCTCAGTCTTAACTGAAAACCATTGGATGTTAGAGGACCGGTGGTTTCTATCTGTTTCAGAAGCAGAGTTGAAATAGATAGGGTCCGTATGTGTAGGAAACACCGTTCTTTTGGTCTGAGCACACTCAAGTATCCTGCAGTATTAGAGACTCAAGAAAGCAAGAGCGAGCTTTTGCTATAAGGCAGAGTGTGTTTCATGGACGAGAACTGTACTTTGTGTTTTCCTTAAGAAATGGAGTTAAACCCCAGGCTCTGTTTCTTCGTACAAGCAAGAATTCGTTTCAGGTAAACGCAGTCACTTTTTAGTTCAAACGAAGCTACATAATTCACGAAGCTCACCCTTTCTCGCTCTTAACTGAAAAGCATTGGGTGTTAGTGGACCAGTGGTTTGTATCAGTTTCAGAAGCAGAGTTGAACTAGATATGGTCTGTATGTGTAGGAAAAGTCTGTTCTTTGTTCTGAATACACACACGTTTCTTGCTATATTAGAGACTTCAGAAAGCAAGAGCGTGCTTCTTGTTCTAATACATAGTGTGTTTCATGGATCAGAACTGTGCTGAGTGTTTCCCTTCAGAAATGGAGTTAAATCGCAGGCTCTGTGTCTTCGTACAAGCAAGAATTCGTTTCAGGTAAACGCAGTCACTTTTTAGTTCAAACGAAGCTACATCATTCTCGAAGCTCACCCCTTTCTCGCTCTTAACTGAAAAGCATTGGATGTTAGTGGACCAGTGGTTTCTATCAGTTTCAGAAGCAGAGTTGAAATAGATATGGTCTGTATGTGTAGGAAACACCATTCTTTGTTCTGAACACTCTCACGTGTCCTGCTGTATTAGAGACTCCAGAAAGAAAGAGTGTGCTTCTTTCTCTAAAACAGCGTGTGTTTCATTGATGATAACTGTGCAGTGTGTTTCCCTTCAGAAATGGAGGTAAATCCCAGGATCTTTGTCTTCCTATAAGCAAGACTTCGTTTCAGGTAAACGCATTCACTTTTCAGCTCAAAGGAGCAACATCGTTCTTGAAGCTCACAGGTTTCTCGCAATTAAATGAAAAGCAGAGGATGTTAGAGGACCTGTGGTTTGTATCAGTTTGAGAAGAAGAGCTGAACTAGAAATGGTGGATATGTGTAGGAAACACAGTTCATTTGTTCTGAGCACTCTCAAGTATAATGCTGTATTAGTGCCTCTAGAAAGCAAGAGCATGCTTCTTGCTCAAAGCAGAGTGTGTTTCATGGATGAAAACTGGGCTGTGTGTTTCGCTTCAGATATATAATTAAATCCCAGGATCTGTGTCTTCTTGCAAGCAAGATTTCGTTTCAGGTAAATGCATTCACTTTTCAGCTCAAAGGAAGCAACATCCTTCACGAAGCTCACATGTTTCTTGCTCTTAACTGAAAAGCATTTGATGTTATAGGACCTGTGGTTTGTATCAGTTTCAGAAGCAGAATTGAACTAGATATGGTGCGTATGTGTAGGAAACACCATTCTTTGGTTCTGAGCACACTCAAGTATCCTGCAGTACTAGAGACTCAAGAAAGCAAGAGCGTGCTTTTGCTATAAGGCAGAGTGTGTTTCATGGATCAGAACTGTACTTTGTGTTTTCCTTAAGAAATGGAGTTAAATCCCAGGCTCTGTGTCTTCGTACAAGCAAGAATTCTTTTCAGGTAAAGGCAGTTACTTTTTAGTTCAAACGAAGCTACATCATTCACGAAGCTCCCCCGTTTCTCGCTCATAACTGAAAAGCATTGGATGTTAGTGGACCAGTGGTTTGTTTCAGTTTCAGAAGCAGAGTTGAACTAGATATGGTCTGTATGTGTAGGAAAACTCCGTTCTTTGTTCTGAATACACACACGTTTCCTGCTATATTAGAGACCCCAGAAAGCAAGAGCGTGCTTCTTGTTCTAATACATAGTGTGTTTCATGGATCAGAACTGTGCTGAGTGTTTCCCTTCAGAAATGGAGTTAAATCGCAGGCTCTGTGTCTTCGTACAAGCAAGAATTTGTTTCAGGTAAACGCAGTCACTTTTTAGTTCAAACGAAGCTACATCATACATGAAGCTCACCTGTTTCTTGCTCTCAACTGAAAAGCATTGGATGTTAGCGGACCAGTGGTTTGTATCAGTTTCAGAAGCAGATTTGAACTACATATGGTCTGTATGTGTAGGAAAACTCCGTTCTTTGTTCTGAATGCACACACCTTTCCTGCTATATTAGAGACTCCAGAAAGCAAGAGCGTGCTTCTTGCTCTAATACTTAGTTTGTTTCATGGATCAGAACTGTGCTGTGTGTTTCCCTTCAGAAATGGAGTTAAAGCGCAGGCTCTGTGTCTTTGTACAAGCAAGAATTCGTTTCAGGTAAACACATTCACTTTTTATCTCAAAGGAAGCTACATCGTTCACGAAGCTCACATGACCTTGCTCTCAACTGAAAAGCATTGGATGTTAGCAGACCAGTGGTTTGTATCAGTTTCAGAAGCAGATTTGAACTAGATATGGTCTGTATGTGTAGGAAAACTCGCTTCTTTGTTCTGAATACACACACGTTTCCTGCTATATTAGAGACTCCAGAAAGCAAGAGCGTGCTTCTTGCTCTAATACATAGTTTGTTTCATGGATCAGAACTGTGCTGTGTGTTTCCCTTCAGAAATGGAGTTAAAGCGCAGGCTCTGTGTCTTTGTACAAGCAAGAATTCATTTCAGGTAAACACATTCACTTTTTATCTCAAAGGAAGCTACATCGTTCACGAAGCTCACATGATCTTGCTCTCAACTGAAAAGCATTGGATGTTATAGAACCGGTGGTTTGTATCAGTTTCAGAAGCAGAGTTGAACTAGATATGGTCTGTGTGGGTAGGAAACACCGTTCTTTTGTTCTGAACACACTCATGTTTCCTGATGTATTAGAGACTTTAGAAAGCGAGAGCGTGCTTCTTGCTCTAAAGCAGAATATATTTCATGGATGAGAACAGTTCTGTGTGTTTCGCTTCAGATATGGAGTTAAATCCCAGGATCTGTGTCTTCCTACAAGCAAGACTTGGTTTCAGGTAAACACACACAATTTTCATCACAAATGAAGCTACATTATTCACCAAGCTCACACGTTTCTCGTTCTTAATTGAAAAGTATTGGATGTTAGAGGACATGTGGTTTGTATCAGTTTCAGAAGCAGAGCTGAACAAGATATGGTCCCTATTTGTAGGAAACCCCGTTCGTTTAGTCTCAGAACACTCCCGTTTCCTGCTGTATTGGATACCCTAGAAAGCAAGAGCGTGCTTCTTGCTCTAAAGCAGAGTGTGTTTCATGGATGAGAACTGTGCTGTGTGTTTGCCTTCATACATGTAGTTAAAACCCAGGCTCTGATCTTCCTACAAGCAAAACTTCAATTCAGGTAAACGCAGTCACTTTTTAGCTCAAAGGATGCTACATCCTTCACGAAGCTCACACGTTTCTCTGTCTTAACTGAAAACCATTGGATGTTAGAGGACCGGTGGTTTCTATCTGTTTCAGAAGCAGAGTTGAAATAGATATGGTCCATATGTGTACGAAACACCGTTCTTTTGTTCTGAACACACTCATGTTTCCTGCTGTATTAGAGACTTTAGAAAGTGAGAGCGTGCTTCTTGCTCTAAAGCAGAATATATTTCATGGTTGAGAACAGTGCTGTGTGTTTCGCTTCAGAAATGGAGTTAAATCCCAGAATCTGTGTCTTCCTACAAGCAAAACATCGTTTCAGGTAAACGCACACAATTTTCAGCTCAAATGAAGCTACATTATTCACCAAGCTCACACGTTTCCAGTTCTTAATTGAAAAGTATTGGATGTTAGAGGACCTGTGGTTTGTATCAGTTTCAGAAGCAGAGTTGAACTAGAAATGGTGGATATGTGTAGGAAACACCGTTCTTATTTTCTGAGCACTCTCAATAGAAAGCTGTATTAGTGCCTCTAGAAAGCAAGAGTATGCTTCTTGGTCTAAAGCAGAGTGTGTGTCATGGATGAGAACTGTGCTGTGTGTTTCCCTTCAGAAATGGAGTTAAATTGCAGGCTCTGTGTCTTCCTCCAGGCAAGATTTCTTTCAGTGAACGCATTCACTTTTCAGTTCAATGGAGCAACATCGTTCTCAAAGCTCACAGGTTTCTCGCAATTAAATGAAAAGCATTGGATGTTAGAGGACCTGTGGTTTCTATCAGTTTCAGAAGAAGAGCTGAACTAGAAATGGTGCGTATGTGTAGGAAACACCGTTCTTTTTTTCTGCGCACACTCAAGTAATCTGCAGTATTAGAGACTCAAGAAAGCAAGAGCGTGCTTTTGCTATAAGGCAGAGTGTGTTTCATGGACGAGAACTGTACTTTGTGTTTTCCTTAAGAAATGGAGTTAAATCCCAGGCTCTGTGTCTTCGTACAAGCAAGAATTCGTTTCAGGTAAACACATTCACTTTTTATCTCAAAGGAAGCTACATCGTTCACGAAGCTCACATGATCTTGCTCTCAACTGAAAAGCATTGGATGTTATAGAACCGGTGGTTTGTATCAGTTTGAGAACCAGAGTTGAACTAGATATGGTCCGTGTGGGTAGGAAACACCGTTGTTTTGTTCTGAACACACTCATGTTTCCTGATGTATTAGAGACTTTAGAAAGCGAGAGCGTGCTTCTTGCTCTAAAGCAGAATATATTTCATGGATGAGAACAGTGCTGTGTATTTCGCTTCAGAAATGGAGTTAAATTCCAGGATCTGTGTCTTCCTACAAGCAAGACTTGGTTTCAGGTAAACACACACAATTTTCAGCACAAATGAAGCTACATTATTCACCAAGCTCACATGTTTCTCGTTCTTAATTGAAATGTATTGGATGTTAGAGGACATGTGGTTTGTATCAGTTTCAGAACAGAACTGAACAAGATATGGTCCGTATTTGTAGGAAACCCCGTTCGTTTGGTCTCAGAACACTCCCGTTTCCTGCTGTATTGGAGACTCTAAAAAGCAAGAGCGTGCTTCTTGCTCTAAAGCAGAGTGTGTTTCATGGATGAGAACTGTGCTGTGTGTTTGCCTTCAGACATGGGGTTAAAACCCAGGCTCTGATCTTCCTACAAGCAAAACTTCGATTCAGGTAAACACAGTCACTTTTTAGCTCAAAGGATGCTACATCCTTCACGAAGCTCACACGTTTCTCAGTCTTAACTGAAAACCATTGGATGTTAGAGGACCGGTGGTTTCTATCTGTTTCAGAAGCAGAGTTGAAATAGATAGGGTCCGTATGTGTAGGAAACACCGTTCTTTTGGTCTGAGCACACTCAAGTATCCTGCAGTATTAGAGACTCAAGAAAGCAAGAGCGAGCTTTTGCTATAAGGCAGAGTGTGTTTCATGGACGAGAACTGTACTTTGTGTTTTCCTTAAGAAATGGAGTTAAACCCCAGGCTCTGTTTCTTCGTACAAGCAAGAATTCGTTTCAGGTAAACGCAGTCACTTTTTAGTTCAAACGAAGCTACATAATTCACGAAGCTCACCCTTTCTCGCTCTTAACTGAAAAGCATTGGGTGTTAGTGGACCAGTGGTTTGTATCAGTTTCAGAAGCAGAGTTGAACTAGATATGGTCTGTATGTGTAGGAAAAGTCCGTTCTTTGTTCTGAATACACACACGTTTCTTGCTATATTAGAGACTTCAGAAAGCAAGAGCGTGCTTCTTGTTCTAATACATAGTGTGTTTCATGGATCAGAACTGTGCTGAGTGTTTCCCTTCAGAAATGGAGTTAAATCGCAGGCTCTGTGTCTTCGTACAAGCAAGAATTCGTTTCAGGTAAACGCAGTCACTTTTTAGTTCAAACGAAGCTACATCATTCTCGAAGCTCACCCCTTTCTCGCTCTTAACTGAAAAGCATTGGATGTTAGTGGACCAGTGGTTTCTATCAGTTTCAGAAGCAGAGTTGAAATAGATATGGTCTGTATGTGTAGGAAACACCATTCTTTGTTCTGAACACTCTCACGTGTCCTGCTGTATTAGAGACTCCAGAAAGAAAGAGTGTGCTTCTTTCTCTAAAACAGCGTGTGTTTCATTGATGATAACTGTGCAGTGTGTTTCCCTTCAGAAATGGAGGTAAATCCCAGGATCTTTGTCTTCCTATAAGCAAGACTTCGTTTCAGGTAAATGCATTCCCTTTTCAGCTCAAAGGAGCAACATCGTTCTTGAAGCTCACACGATCTTGCTCTCAACTGAAAAGCATTGGATGTTATAGAACCGGTGGTTTGTATCAGTTTCAGAAGCAGAGTTGAAGTAGATATGGTCCGTGTGGGTAGGAAACACCGTTCTTTTGTTCTGAACACACTCATGTTTCCTGCTGTATTAGAGAGTCTAGAAAGCGAGAGCGTGCTTCTTGCTCTAAAGCAGAGTATATTTCATGGATGAGAACAGTGCTGTGAGTTTAGCTTCAGAAATGGAGTTAAATCCCAGGATCTGTGTCCTCCTACAAGCAAGACTTCGTTTTAGGTAAACGCACACAATTTTCAACTCAAATGAAGCTACATTATTCACCAAGCTCACACGTTTCTCGTTCTTAATTGAAAAGTATTGGATGTTGGAGGACCTGTGGTTTGTATCAGTTTCAGAAGCAGCATTCAACTAGATATGGTCCTTATGTGTAGGAAACACCTTTCATTTGTTCTAAGTACACTCATGTTTCCGGCTGTATTGGAGAATCTAGAAATCAAGAGCGTGCTTCTTGCTCTAAAGCAGAGTGTGTTTCATGGATGAGCACTGTGCTGTGTGTTTCCCTTCAGAAATGGAGTTAAATTCCAGGCTCAGATTCTTCCTACATGCAAGAATTCGTTTCAGGAAAACATGGTCACTTTTCAGCTCAAATGAAGCTACATCGTTCACGTAGCTCACATGTTTCTCGCTCTTAACTGAAAAGCATTAGATGTTTGAGGACCTGTGGTTTGTATCAGTTTCAGAAGCAGAGTTGAACTAGATATGGTCCGTATATGTAGTAAACCCCTCTCTTTTGGTCTCAATGCACTCCCGTTTACTGCTGTATGAGAGACTCTAGAAATCAAGCGGGTGCTTCTTGCTCTAAAGCAGAGTGTGTTTCATGGATGAGAACTGTGCTCTGTGTTTCCCATCAGAAAAGGAGTTAAATCCCAGGCTCTGTGTCTTCCTACAAGCAAGACTTCCTTTCAGGTAAACACATTCACTTTTCAGCCAAAGGAAGCTACATTGTTCATGAAGCTCACACGTTTCTCGCTGTTAAATGAAAAGCATTGGTTTTTAGAGGACCAGTGGTTTCTATCAGTTTCAGAAGCAGAGTGGAAATAGATATTGTCCTTATGTGGAGAAATCACCTTCCATTTGTTCTAAGCACACTCAAGTTTCCTGCTGTATTGGTGAATCTAGAAAACAAGAGCATCCTTCTTGCTCTAAAGCAGAGTATATTTCATGGAAGAGAACTGTGCTGTGTGTTTCACTTCAGAAATGTAGTTAAATCCCATGCTCTGTGTCTTCCTACAAGCAAGACTTCGTTTCTGGTAAACGCATTCCCTTTTCTGCTCAAAGGAAGCTACATCGTTGACGAAGCTCACCCGTTTCTTGCTCTTAACTGAAAAGCATTGGATGTTATAGGACCTGTGGTTTGTCTCAGTTTCAGAAGCAGCATTGAACTAGATATGGTGTGTATGGGTAGGAAACACCGTTCTTTTGTTCCTAGCACACTCAAGTTTCATGCTTTATTAGAGACTCTAGAAAGCAGGAGGGTGCTTCTTGCTATAAAGCAGAGCCTGTTTCATGGATGAGAACTGTACTGAGTGTTTTCCCTCAGAAATGGAGTTAAATCCCAGCCTCTGTGTCCTCGTACAAGCAAGAATTCCTTTCCGGTAAACACAGTCACTTTTCAGCTAAAAGGAAAGTACATCATTCACGAAGCTCACACGTTTCTCGCTCGTAACTGAAAAGCATTGGATGTTAGAGGACCTGTGGTTTGTATCAGTTTCAGAAGCAGAGTGGAACTACAAATGGTCCATATGTGTAGGAAACACCGTACTTTTGTTTTGAGCACACTCACGTTTCCTGCTGTATTATAGACTCTAGAAAGGAAGAGCATGCTTCTTGCTCTACAGCAGAGTATATTTCATGGAAGAGAACTGTGCTGTGTGTTTCGCTTCAGAAATGGAGTTAAATCCCAGGCTCTGTTTCTTCTTACAAGCAAGACTTCCTTTCAGGTAAATGCACACATTTTAAAGCTCAAGGAAAGCTACATCGTTCACGAAGCTTACACGTTTCTTGGTCTTAACTGAAAAGCATTGGATGTTATAGGTCCTGTGGTTTGTATCAGTTTCAGAAGCAGAATTGGACTAGATATGGTGCGTATGTGTAGGAAACACCGTTCTTTTGTTCTTAGCACACTCACGTTTCCTGCTGTATTAGAGACTCTAGAAAGCAAGAGCGTGCTTCTTGCTCTAAAGCAGAGTGTGTTTCATGGATGAGAACTTTGCTGTGTGTTTCCCTTCAGAAATGTAGTTAAATCCCATGCTCTGTGTCTTCCTACAACAAGTCTTCGTTTCTGGTAAACGCATTCCCTTTTCTGCTCAAAGGAATCTACAACGTTCACGAAGCTCACAAGATTCTTGCTCTTAACTAAAAAGCAGAGTGTGTTTCATGGATGAGAACTGTACCTAGTGTTTTCCTTCAGAAATGGAGTTAAATCCCAGCCTCTGTGTCTTTGTACAAGAAAGAATTCGTTTCAGGTAAACTCAGTCACTTTTTAGTTCAAACGAAGCATATCATTCAGTAATCTCACACGTTTCTCGGTCTTAACCGAAAAGCATTGGATGTTAGAGGACCAGTGGTTTCTATAAGTTTCAGAAACAGTCTTGAACTAGATATGGTCATATGTGTAGGAAAAACCTTTCATTTGTTCTAAGCACACTCAAGTTTCCTGCTGTAATAGAGACTCTAGAAAGCAAGAGCGGGCTTCTCGCTCTAATGCAGAGTGTGCGTGATGGATGAGAACTGTGTTATGTGTTTGCTTCAGAAATGGAGTTAAATCCCAGGCTCTGTGTCTTCCTACAAGCAAGACTTCGTTTCTGGTAAACGTATTCCCTTTTCTGCTCAAAGGAAGCTACATCGTTGACGAAGCTCACCCGTTTCTTGCTCTTAACTGAAAAGCATTGGATGTTATAGGACCTATGGTTTGTCTCAGTTTGAGAAGCAGCATTGAACTAGATATGGTGTGTATGGGTAGGAATCACCGTTCTTTTGTTCCTAGCACACTCAAGTTCCATGCTTTATTAGAGACTCTAGAAACAAGAGGGTGGTTCTTGCTATAAAGCAGAGCCTGTTTCATGGATGAGAACTGTACTGAGTGTTTTCCCTCAGAAATGGAGTTAAATCCCAGCCTCTGTGTCTTCGTACAAGCAAGAATTCCTTTCCGGTAAACACAGTCACTTTTCAGCTAAAAGGAACCTACATCATTCACGAAACTCACACGTTTCTTGGTCTCAAGTGAAAAGCATTGGTTGTTACAGGACCTGTGGTTTGTATCAGTTTCAGAAGCAGAGTTTAACTAGATATTGCCCGTATGTGTAGGAAACCCCGTTCTTTTTGGTCTCAGTACACTCACATTTCCTGATATATTAGAGACCACGGAAAGCAAGAGCATGCTTCTTGCTCTAAAGCAGAGTGTGTTTCATGGATGAGAACTGTGCTGTGTGTTTCCCTTTAGATTTCGAGTTAAATTCCAGGTTCTGTGTCTTCCTACAAGCAAGAATTCATTTCAGGAAAACGTAGTCACTTTTCATCTCAAAGGAAGCTACATCGTTCACGAAGCTCACACGTTTCTCGCTCGTAACTGAAAAGCATTGGATGTTAGAGGACCTGTGGTTTGTATCAGTTTCAGAAGCAGAGTGGAACTACAAATGGTCCATATGTGTAGGAAACACCGTACTTATGTTTTGAGCACACTCACGTTTACTGCTGTATTATAGACTCTAGAAAGGAAGAGCATGCTTCTTGCTCTAAAGCAGAGTAGATTTCATGGAAGAGAACTGTGCTGTGTGTTTCGCTTCAGAAATGGACTTAAATCCCAGGCTCTGTGTCTTCTTACAAGCAAGACTTCGTTTCATGTAAACGCAGACACTTTTCAGCTCAAATGAAGCTATATTGTTCACCTAGCTCCCACGATTCTCGCTCTTAAGTGAAAAGCAATGGATCTTAGAGGACCCGTGGTTTGTATCAGTTTAAGAAGAAGAGCTGAACTATATATGGTCCATATGTGTAAGAAACCCCGTTCATTTGGTCTCTGTACACTCACGTTTCCTGCTGTATTAGAGACTCTAGAAAGCAAGAGCATGCTTCTTGCTCTAAAGCAGAGTTATTTCATAGATGATACCTGTGCTGTGTGTTTCCCTTCAGAAATGGAGGTAAATCCCAGGCTCTATGTCTTCCTACAAGCTCGATTTCCTTTCCGGTAATAACCGTCACTTTTCAGCTCAAATGCAGCTACATCATTCACAAAGCTCACACGTTTCTTGCTCTTAACTGAAAAGCATTGGTTGTTAGAGGAACTGTGGTTGGTATCAGTTTCAGAAGCAGGGTCCATATGTGTAGGAAACACCATTCTCTTGTTTCGAGCACACACCCATAGAATGCTGTATTAAAGACTCTAGAGAGCAAGAGCGTGCTTCTTGCTCTAAAGCAGAGTGTGTTTCATGGATGAGAACTGTACTGTGTGTTCTCCTTCAGAAATGGAGTTAAATCCCATGCTCTGTTTCTTCCTACAAGCAAGACTTCCTTTCAGGTAAATGCACACATTTTAAAGCTCAAGGACAGCTACATCGTTCACGAAGCTCACACGTTTCTTGCTCTTAACTGAAAAGCATTGGATGTTATAGGTCCTGTGGTTTGTATCAGTGTCAGAAGCAGAGTTGAACTAGTCATGGTCCGTATGTGTAGGAAACCCCTCTCTTTTGGTCTCAGTACACTCCCGTTTTCTGCTGTATGAGAGACTCTAGAAAGCAAGAACGTGCTTCTTGCTCTAAAGCAGAGTATGTTTCATGGATGAGAACTGTGCTCTGTGTTTCCCTTCAGAAAAGGAGTTAAATCCCAGGCTCTGTGTTTTCCTACAAGCAAGACTTCCTTTCAGGTAAACACATTCACTTTTCAGCCAAAGGAAGCTACATTGTTCATGAAGCTCACATGTTTCTCGCTGTTAAATGAAAAGCATTGGTTGTTAGAGGACCAGTGGTTTCTATCAGTTTAAGAAGCAGAGTGGAAATAGATATGGTCCTTATGTGGAGAAAACACCTTCCATTTGTTCTAAGCACACTCAAGTTTCCTGCTGTATTGGAGAATCTAGAAAACAAGAGCATCCTTCTTGCTCTAAAGCAGAGTATATTTCATGGAAGAGAACTGTGTTGTGTGTTTTGCTTCAGAAATGGAGTTATATCCCATGCTCTGTGTCTTCCTACAAGCAAGACTTCGTTTCTGGTAAACGCATTCCCTTTTCTGCTCAAAGGAAGCTACATCGTTGACGAAGCTCACCCGTTTCTTGCTCTTAACTGAAAAGCATTGGATGTTATAGGACCTGTGGTTTGTCTCAGTTTCAGAAGGAGCATTGAACTAGATATGGTGTGTATGGGTAGGAAACACCGTTCTTCTGTTCCTAGCACACTCAAATTTCATGCTTTATTAGAGACTCTAGAAAGCAAGAGGGTGCTTCTTGCTATAAAGCAGAGCGTGTTTCATGGATGAGAACTGTACTGAGTGTTTTCCCTCAGAAATGGAGTTAAATCCCAGCCTCTGTGTCTTCGTACAAGCAAGAATTCCTTTCCGGTAAACACAGTCACTTTTCAGCTAAAAGGAACCTACATCATTCACGAAGCTCACACGTTTCTTGGTCTCAAGTGAAAAGCATTGGTTGTTACAGAACCTGTGGTTTGTATCAGTTTCAGAAGCAGAGTTTAACTAGATATTGCCCGTATGTGTAGGAAACCCCGTTCTTTTTGGTCTCAGTACACTCACGTTTCCTGATGTATTAGAGACCACAGAAAGCAAGAGCATGCTTCTTGCTCTAAAGCAGAGTGTGTTTCATGAATGAGAACTGTGCTGTGTGTTTCCCTTTAGATTTCGAGTTAAATTCCAGGTTCTGTGTCTTCCTACAAGCAAGACTTCATTTCAGGAAAACGCAGTCACTTTTCAGCTCAAAGGAAGCTACATCGTTCACGAAGCTCACACGTTTCTCGCTCGTAACTGAAAAGCATTGGATGTTAGAGGACCTGTGGTTTGTATCAGTTTCAGAAGCAGAGTGGAACTACAAATGGTCCATATGTGTAGGAAACACCGTACTTTTGTTTTGAGCACACTCATGTTTCCTGCTGTATTATAGACTCTAGAAAGGAAGAGCATGCTTCTTGTTCTAAAGCAGAGTATATTTCATGGAAGAGAACTGTGCTGTGTATTTCGCTTCAGAAATGGAGTTAAATCCCAGGCTCTGTTTCTTCTTACAAGCAAGACTTCCTTTCAGGTAAATGCACACATTTTAAAGCTCAAGGACAGCTACATCGTTCACGAAGCTCACACGTTTCTTGCTCTTAACTGAAAAGCATTGGATGTTATAGGTCCTGTGGTTTGTATCAGTTTCAGAAGCAGAATTGGACTAGATATGGTGCGTATGTGTAGGAAACACCGTTCTTTTGTTCTTAGCACACTCACGTTTCCTGCTGTATTAGAGAGTCTAGAAAGCAAGAGCGTGCTTCTTGCTCTAAAGCAGAGTGTGTTTCATGGATGAGAACTGTGCTGTGTGTTTCCCTTCAGAAATGTAGTTAAATCCCATGCTCTGTGTCTTCCTACAACAAGTCTTCGTTTCTGGTAAACACATTCCCTTTTCTGCTCAATGAAGCTACAACGTTCAAGAAGCTCACAAGATTCTTGCTCTTAACTAAAAAGCAGAATGTGTTTCATGGATGAGAACTGTACTGAGTGTTTTCCTTCAGAAATGGAGTTAAATCCCAGCCTCTGTGTCTTTGTACAAGCAAGAATTCGTTTCATGTAAACTCAGTCACTTTTTAGTTCAAACGAACGATATCATTCAGTAAGCTCACACGTTACTCGGTCATAACCAAAAAGCATTGGATGTTAGAGGACCGGTGGTTTCTATAGTTTCAGAAACAGACTGAACTAGATATGGTCATATGTGTAGGAAAAACCTTTCATTTTTTCTTAGCACACTCACGTTTCCTGCTGTAATAGAGACTCTAGAAAGCAAGAGCGTGCTTCTTGCTCTAATGCAGAGTGTGTGTGATGGATGAGAACTGTGTCATGTGTTTGCTTCAGAAATGGAGTTAAATCCCAGGCTCTGTGTCTTCTTACAAGGAAGAATTCATTTCAGGTAAACGCAGTCACTTTTCAGCTCAAATGAAGCTGAATTGTTCACCTAGCTCACACGTTTCCCGATCTTAAGTGTAAAGCATTGGAACTTAGAGTACCAGTGGTTTGTATCATTTTAAGAAGAAGAGTTGAACTAGATATGGTCCATATGTGTAGGAAACCCCGTTCGTTTGGTCTCAGTACACTCATGTTTCTGCTGTATTATAGTATCTAGAAAGAAAGAGCATGCTTCTTGCTCTAAAGCTGAGTACATTTCATGGAAGAGAACTGTGCTGTGTATTTCGCTTCAGGAATGGATTTAATCCCAGAATCTGTGTCTCCTTACAAGCAAGACTTTGTTTCAGGAAAACACAGACACTTTCAGCTCAAATGAAGCTACAAGTTCACCTAGCTCATACGTTTCTCACTCTCAAATGAAAAGCATTGAATTTTAGAGGACCCGTGCTTTGTATCAGTTTCATGAGCAGAGTTGAACAAGATATGGTCCGTATGTGTAGGAAACACGGTTCTTTTGTTCTGAGCACACTCACTTTTCCTGCTGTATTAGAGACTCAAGAAAGCAAGAGCGTTCTTCTTACACTAAAGCAGAGTGTGTTCCATGGATGAGAACTGTGCTGTGTTTTTCTCTTCAGAAATGGAGGTAAATGCCAGGCTCTGTGTCTTCCTACAAGCAAGACTTCCTTTCAGGTAAACACAGTCACTTTTCAGCTCAAACTAAGCTACATTGTTCACAAAGCTCACATGTTTCTCGCTCTTAATTGAAAAGCATTGGATGTTATAGGACCTGTGGTTTGTATCAGTTGCAGAAGCAGAATTCAAATAGATATGGTGAGTATTTGTAGGAAACACCATTCTTGTGTTCTGAGCACTCTCAAGTTTCATGCTGTATTAGACTCTAGAAAGCAAGAGCGTGCTTCTTGCTCTAAAGCAGAGTGTGTTTCATGGTGGGAAATGTATTGTGTGTTTTCCTTCAGAAATGAGTTTAAATCCCAGGCTCCGTGTCTTCCTACAAGCAAGAATTCGTTTCTGGTAAACACAGACTACATTTAGTTCAAAGGAAGCTACATCGTTCACGTAGCTCACATGTTTCTCGCTCTTAACTGAAAAGCATTAGATGTTTGAGGACCTGTGGTTTGTATCAGTTTCAGAAGCAGAGTTGAACTAGATATGGTCCGTATATGTAGTAAACCCCTCTCTTTTGGTCTCAATGCACTCCCGTTTACTGCTGTATGAGAGACTCTAGAAATCAAGCGGGTGCTTCTTGCTCTAAAGCAGAGTGTGTTTCATGGATGAGAACTGTGCTCTGTGTTTCCCATCAGAAAAGGAGTTAAATCCCAGGCTCTGTGTCTTCCTACAAGCAATTCTTCCTTTCAGGTAAACACATTCACTTTTCAGCCAAAGGAAGCTACGTTGTTCATGAAGCTCACACGTTTCTCGCTGTTAAATGAAAAGCATTGGTTTTTAGAGGACCAGTGGTTTCTATCAGTTTCAGAAGCAGAGTAGAAATAGATATTGTCCTTATGTGGAGAAATCACCTTCCATTTGTTCTAAGCACACTCAAGTTTCCTGCTGTATTGGAGAATCTAGAAAACAAGAGCATCCTTCTTGCTCTAAAGCAGAGTATATTTCATGGAAGAGAACTGTGCTGTGTGTTTCACTTCAGAAATGTAGTTAAATCCCATGCTCTGTGTCTTCCTATAAGCAAGACTTCGTTTCTGGTAAACGCATTCCCTTTTCTGCTCAAAGGAAGCTACATCATTGACGAAGCTCACCCGTTTCTTGCTCTTAACTGAAAAGCATTGGATGTTATAGGACCTGTGGTTTGTCTCAGTTTCAGAAGCAGCATTGAACTAGATATGGTGTGTATGGGTAGGAAACACCGTTCTTTTGTTCCTAGCACACTCAAGTTTCATGCTTTATTAGAGACTCTAGAAAGCAGGAGGGTGCTTCTTGCTATAAAGCAGAGCGTGTTTCATGGATGAGAACTGTACTGAGTGTTTTCCCTCAGAAATGGAGTTAAATCCCAGCCTCTGTGTCCTCGTACAAGCAAGAATTCCTTTCCGGTAAACACAGTCACTTTTCAGCTAAAAGGAACCTACATCATTCACGAAGCTCACACGTTTCTCGCTCGTAACTGAAAAGCATTGGATGTTAGAGGACCTGTGGTTTGTATCAGTTTCAGAAGCAGAGTGGAACTACAAATGGTCCATATGTGTAGGAAACACCGTACTTTTGTTTTGAGCACACTCACGTTTCCTGCTGTATTATAGACTCTAGAAAGGAAGAGCATGCTTCTTGCTCTACAGCAGAGTATATTTCATGGAAGAGAACTGTGCTGTGTGTTTCGCTTCAGAAATGGAGTTAAATCCCAGGCTCTGTTTCTTCTTACAAGCAAGACTTCCTTTCAGGTAAATGCACACATTTTAAAGCTCAAGGAAAGCTACATCGTTCACGAAGCTTACACGTTTCTTGGTCTTAACTGAAAAGCATTGGATGTTATAGGTCCTGTGGTTTGTATCAGTTTCAGAAGCAGAATTGGACTAGATATGGTGCGTATGTGTAGGAAACACCGTTCTTTTGTTCTTAGCACACTCACGTTTCCTGCTGTATTAGAGACTCTAGAAAGCAAGAGCGTGCTTCTTGCTCTAAAGCAGAGTGTGTTTCATGGATGAGAACTTTGCTGTGTGTTTCCCTTCAGAAATGTAGTTAAATCCCATGCTCTGTGTCTTCCTACAACAAGTCTTCGTTTCTGGTAAACGCATTCCCTTTTCTGCTAGAAGGAATCTACAACGTTCACGAAGCTCACAAGATTCTTGCTCTTAACTAAAAAGCAGAGTGTGTTTCATGGATGAGAACTGTACCTAGTGTTTTCCTTCAGAAATGGAGTTAAATCCCAGCCTCTGTGTCTTTGTACAAGAAAGAATTCGTTTCAGGTAAACTCAGTCACTTTTTAGTTCAAACGAAGCATATCATTCAGTAATCTCACACGTTTCTCGGTCTTAACCGAAAAGCATTGGATGTTAGAGGACCAGTGGTTTCTATAAGTTTCAGAAACAGACTTGAACTAGATATGGTCATATGTGTAGGAAAAACCTTTCATTTGTTCTAAGCACACTCAAGTTTCCTGCTGTAATAGAGACTCTAGAAAGCAAGAGCGGGCTTCTCGCTCTAATGCAGAGTGTGCGTGATGGATGAGAACTGTGTTATGTGTTTGCTTCAGAAATGGAGTTAAATCCCAGGCTCTGTGTCTTCCTACAAGCAAGACTTCGTTTCTGGTAAACGTATTCCCTTTTCTGCTCAAAGGAAGCTACATCGTTGACGAAGCTCACCCGTTTCTTGCTCTTAACTGAAAAGCATTGGATGTTATAGGACCTATGGTTTGTCTCAGTTTGAGAAGCAGCATTGAACTAGATATGGTGTGTATGGGTAGGAATCACCGTTCTTTTGTTCCTAGCACACTCAAGTTCCATGCTTTATTAGAGACTCTAGAAACAAGAGGGTGGTTCTTGCTATAAAGCAGAGCCTTTTTCATGGATGAGAACTGTACTGAGTGTTTTCCCTCAGAAATGGAGTTAAATCCCAGCCTCTGTGTCTTCGTACAAGCAAGAATTCCTTTCCGGTAAACACAGTCACTTTTCAGCTAAAAGGAACCTACATCATTCACGAAGCTCACACGTTTCTTGGTCTCAAGTGAAAAGCATTGGTTGTTACAGGACCTGTGGTTTGTATCAGTTTCAGAAGCAGAGTTTAACTAGATATTGCCCGTATGTGTAGGAAACCCCGTTCTTTTTGGTCTCAGTACACTCACATTTCCTGATATATTAGAGACCACGGAAAGCAAGAGCATGCTTCTTGCTCTAAAGCAGAGTGTGTTTCATGGATGAGAACTGTGCTGTGTGTTTCCCTTTAGATTTCGAGTTAAATTCCAGGTTCTGTGTCTTCCTACAAGCAAGAATTCATTTCAGGAAAACGTAGTCACTTTTCATCTCAAAGGAAGCTACATCGTTCACGAAGCTCACACGTTTCTCGCTCGTAACTGAAAAGCATTGGATGTTAGAGGACCTGTGGTTTGTATCAGTTTCAGAAGCAGAGTGGAACTACAAATGGTCCATATGTGTAGGAAACACCGTACTTATGTTTTGAGCACACTCACGTTTACTGCTGTATTATAGACTCTAGAAAGGAAGAGCATGCTTCTTGCTCTAAAGCAGAGTAGATTTCATGGAAGAGAACTGTGCTGTGTGTTTCGCTTCAGAAATGGACTTAAATCCCAGGCTCTGTGTCTTCTTACAAGCAAGACTTCGTTTCATGTAAACGCAGACACTTTTCAGCTCAAATGAAGCTATATTGTTCACCTAGCTCCCACGATTCTCGCTCTTAAGTGAAAAGCAATGGATCTTAGAGGACCCGTGGTTTGTATCAGTTTAAGAAGAAGAGCTGAACTATATATGGTCCATATGTGTAAGAAACCCCGTTCATTTGGTCTCTGTACACTCACGTTTCCTGCTGTATTAGAGACTCTAGAAAGCAAGAGCATGCTTCTTGCTCTAAAACAGAGTTATTTCATAGATGATACCTGTGCTGTGTGTTTCCCTCAGAAATGGAGGTAAATCCCAGGCTCTATGTCTTCCTACAAGCTCGATTTCCTTTCCGGTAATAACCGTCACTTTTCAGCTCAAATGCAGCTACATCATTCACGAAGCTCACACGTTTCTTGCTCTTAACTGAAAAGCATTGGTTGTTAGAGGAACTGTGGTTGGTATCAGTTTCAGAAGCAGGGTCCATATGTGTAGGAAACACCATTCTCTTGTTTCGAGCACACACCCATAGAATGCTGTATTAAAGACTCTAGAGAGCAAGAGCGTGCTTCTTGCTCTAAAGCAGAGTGTGTTTCATGGATGAGAACTGTACTGTGTGTTCTCCTTCAGAAATGGAGTTAAATCCCATGCTCTGTTTCTTCCTACAAGCAAGACTTCCTTTCAGGTAAATGCACACATTTTAAAGCTCAAGGACAGCTACATCGTTCACGAAGCTCACACGTTTCTTGCTCTTAACTGAAAAGCATTGGATGTTATAGGTCCTGTGGTTTGTATCAGTGTCAGAAGCAGAGTTGAACTAGTCATGGTCCGTATGTGTAGGAAACCCCTCTCTTTTGGTCTCAGTACACTCCCGTTTTCTGCTGCATGAGAGACTCTAGAAAGCAAGAACGTGCTTCTTGCTCTAAAGCAGAGTATGTTTCATGGATGAGAACTGTGCTCTGTGTTTCCCTTCAGAAAAGGAGTTAAATCCCAGGCTCTGTGTCTTCCTACAAGCAAGACTTCCTTTCAGGTAAACACATTCACTTTTCAGCCAAAGGAAGCTACATTGTTCATGAAGCTCACATGTTTCTCGCTGTTAAATGAAAAGCATTGGTTGTTAGAGGACCAGTGGTTTCTATCAGTTTCAGAAGCAGAGTGGAAATAGATATGGTCCTTATGTGGAGAAAACACCTTCCATTTGTTCTAAGCACACTCAAGTTTCCTGCTGTATTGGAGAATCTAGAAAACAAGAGCATCCTTCTTGCTCTAAAGCAGAGTATATTTCATGGAAGAGAACTGTGTTGTGTGTTTTGCTTCAGAAATGGAGTTAAATCCCATGCTCTGTGTCTTCCTACAAGCAAGACTTCGTTTCTGGTAAACGCATTCCCTTTTCTGCTCAAAGGAAGCTACATCGTTGACGAAGCTCACCCGTTTCTTGCTCTTAACTGAAAAGCATTGGATGTTATAGGACCTGTGGTTTGTCTCAGTTTCAGAAGGAGCATTGAACTAGATATGGTGTGTATGGGTAGGAAACACCGTTCTTTTGTTCCTAGCACACTCAAATTTCATGCTTTATTAGAGACTCTAGAAAGCAAGAGGGTGCTTCTTGCTATAAAGCAGAGCGTGTTTCATGGATGAGAACTGTACTGAGTGTTTTCCCTCAGAAATGGAGTTAAATCCCAGCCTCTGTGTCTTCGTACAAGCAAGAATTCCTTTCCGGTAAACACAGTCACTTTTCAGCTAAAAGGAACCTACATCATTCACGAAGCTCACACGTTTCTTGGTCTCAAGTGAAAAGCATTGGTTGTTACAGAACCTGTGGTTTGTATCAGTTTCAGAAGCAGAGTTTAACAAGATATTGCCCGTATGTGTAGGAAACCCCGTTCTTTTTGGTCTCAGTACACTCACGTTTCCTGATGTATTAGAGACCACAGAAAGCAAGAGCATGCTTCTTGCTCTAAAGCAGAGTGTGTTTCATGAATGAGAACTGTGCTGTGTGTTTCCCTTTAGATTTCGAGTTAAATTCCAGGTTCTGTGTCTTCCTACAAGCAAGAATTCATTTCAGGAAAACGCAGTCACTTTTCAGCTCAAAGGAAGCTACATCGTTCACGAAGCTCACACGTTTCTCGCTCGTAACTGAAAAGCATTGGATGTTAGAGGACCTGTGGTTTGTATCAGTTTCAGAAGCAGAGTGGAACTACAAATGGTCCATATGTGTAGGAAACACCGTACTTTTGTTTTGAGCACACTCATGTTTCCTGCTGTATTATAGACTCTAGAAAGGAAGAGCATGCTTCTTGCTCTAAAGCAGAGTATATTTCATGGAAGAGAACTGTGCTGTGTATTTCGCTTCAGAAATGGAGTTAAATCCCAGGCTCTGTTTCTTCTTACAAGCAAGACTTCCTTTCAGGTAAATGCACACATTTTAAAGCTCAAGGACAGCTACCTCGTTCACGAAGCTCACACGTTTCTTGCTCTTAACTGAAAAGCATTGGATGTTATAGGTCCTGTGGTTTGTATCAGTTTCAGAAGCAGAATTGGACTAGATATGGTGCGTATGTGTAGGAAACACCGTTCTTTTGTTCTTAGCACACTCACGTTTCCTGCTGTATTAGAGAGTCTAGAAAGCAAGAGCGTGCTTCTTGCTCTAAAGCAGAGTGTGTTTCATGGATGAGAACTGTGCTGTGTGTTTCCCTTCAGAAATGTAGTTAAATCCCATGCTCTGTGTCTTCCTACAACAAGTCTTCGTTTCTGGTAAACACATTCCCTTTTCTGCTCAATGAAGCTACAACGTTCAAGAAGCTCACAAGATTCTTGCTCTTAACTAAAAAGCAGAATGTGTTTCATGGATGAGAACTGTACTGAGTGTTTTCCTTCAGAAATGGAGTTAAATCCCAGCCTCTGTGTCTTTGTACAAGCAAGAATTCGTTTCATGTAAACTCAGTCACTTTTTAGTTCAAACGAACGATATCATTCAGTAAGCTCACACGTTACTCGGTCATAACCAAAAAGCATTGGATGTTAGAGGACCGGTGGTTTCTATAGTTTCAGAAACAGACTGAACTAGATATGGTCATATGTGTAGGAAAAACCTTTCATTTTTTCTTAGCACACTCACGTTTCCTGCTGTAATAGAGACTCTAGAAAGCAAGAGCGTGCTTCTTGCTCTAATGCAGAGTGTGTGTGATGGATGAGAACTGTGTCATGTGTTTGCTTCAGAAATGGAGTTAAATCCCAGGCTCTGTGTCTTCTTACAAGGAAGAATTCATTTCAGGTAAACGCAGTCACTTTTCAGCTCAAATGAAGCTGAATTGTTCACCTAGCTCACACGTTTCCCGATCTTAAGGGTAAAGCATTGGAACTTAGAGTACCAGTGGTTTGTATCATTTTAAGAAGAAGAGTTGAACTAGATATGGTCCATATGTGTAGGAAACCCCGTTCGTTTGGTCTCAGTACACTCATGTTTCTGCTGTATTATAGTATCTAGTAAGAAAGAGCATGCTTCTTGCTCTAAAGCTGAGTACATTTCATGGAAGAGAACTGTGCTGTGTATTTCGCTTCAGGAATGGATTTAATCCCAGAATCTGTGTCTCCTTACAAGCAAGACTTTGTTTCAGGAAAACACAGACACTTTCAGCTCAAATGAAGCTACAAGTTCACCTAGCTCATACGTTTCTCACTCTCAAATGAAAAGCATTGAATTTTAGAGGACCCGTGCTTTGTATCAGTTTCATGAGCAGAGTTGAACAAGATATGGTCCGTATGTGTAGGAAACACGGTTCTTTTGTTCTGAGCACACTCACTTTTCCTGCTGTATTAGAGACTCAAGAAAGCAAGAGCGTTCTTCTTACACTAAAGCAGAGTGTGTTCCATGGATGAGAACTGTGCTGTGTTTTTCTCTTCAGAAATGGAGGTAAATGCCAGGCTCTGTGTCTTCCTACAAGCAAGACTTCCTTTCAGGTAAACACAGTCACTTTTCAGCTCAAACTAAGCTACATTGTTCACAAAGCTCACATGTTTCTCGCTCTTAATTGAAAAGCATTGGATGTTATAGGACCTGTGGTTTGTATCAGTTGCAGAAGCAGAATTCAAATAGATATGGTGAGTATTTGTAGGAAACACCATTCTTGTGTTCTGAGCACTCTCAAGTTTCATGCTGTATTAGACTCTAGAAAGCAAGAGCGTGCTTCTTGCTCTAAAGCAGAGTGTGTTTCATGGTGGGAAATGTATTGTGTGTTTTCCTTCAGAAATGAGTTTAAATCCCAGGCTCCGTGTCTTCCTACAAGCAAGAATTCGTTTCTGGTAAACACAGACTACATTTAGTTCAAAGGAAGCTACATCGTTCACGTAGCTCACATGTTTCTCGCTCTTAACTGAAAAGCATTAGATGTTTGAGGACCTGTGGTTTGTATCAGTTTCAGAAGTAGAGTTGAACTAGATATGGTCCGTATATGTAGTAAACCCCTCTCTTTTGGTCTCAATGCACTCCCGTTTACTGCTGTATGAGAGACTCTAGAAATCAAGCGGGTGCTTCTTGCTCTAAAGCAGAGTGTGTTTCATGGATGAGAACTGTGCTCTGTGTTTCCCATCAGAAAAGGAGTTAAATCCCAGGCTCTGTGTCTTCCTACAAGCAATTCTTCCTTTCAGGTAAACACATTCACTTTTCAGCCAAAGGAAGCTACGTTGTTCATGAAGCTCACACGTTTCTCGCTGTTAAATGAAAAGCATTGGTTTTTAGAGGACCAGTGGTTTCTATCAGTTTCAGAAGCAGAGTAGAAATAGATATTGTCCTTATGTGGAGAAATCACCTTCCATTTGTTCTAAGCACACTCAAGTTTCCTGCTGTATTGGAGAATCTAGAAAACAAGAGCATCCTTCTTGCTCTAAAGCAGAGTATATTTCATGGAAGAGAACTGTGCTGTGTGTTTCACTTCAGAAATGTAGTTAAATCCCATGCTCTGTGTCTTCCTATAAGCAAGACTTCGTTTCTGGTAAACGCATTCCCTTTTCTGCTCAAAGGAAGCTACATCGTTGACGAAGCTCACCCGTTTCTTGCTCTTAACTGAAAAGCATTGGATGTTATAGGACCTGTGGTTTGTCTCAGTTTCAGAAGCAGCATTGAACTAGATATGGTGTGTATGGGTAGGAAACACCGTTCTTTTGTTCCTAGCACACTCAAGTTTCATGCTTTATTAGAGACTCTAGAAAGCAGGAGGGTGCTTCTTGCTATAAAGCAGAGCGTGTTTCATGGATGAGAACTGTACTGAGTGTTTTCCCTCAGAAATGGAGTTAAATCCCAGCCTCTGTGTCCTCGTACAAGCAAGAATTCCTTTCCGGTAAACACAGTCACTTTTCAGCTAAAAGGAACCTACATCATTCACGAAGCTCACACGTTTCTCGCTCGTAACTGAAAAGCATTGGATGTTAGAGGACCTGTGGTTTGTATCAGTTTCAGAAGCAGAGTGGAACTACAAATGGTCCATATGTGTAGGAAACACCGTACTTTTGTTTTGAGCACACTCACGTTTCCTGCTGTATTATAGACTCTAGAAAGGAAGAGCATGCTTCTTGCTCTACAGCAGAGTATATTTCATGGAAGAGAACTGTGCTGTGTGTTTCGCTTCAGAAATGGAGTTAAATCCCAGGCTCTGTTTCTTCTTACAAGCAAGACTTCCTTTCAGGTAAATGCACACATTTTAAAGCTCAAGGAAAGCTACATCGTTCACGAAGCTTACACGTTTCTTGCTCTTAACTGAAAAGCATTGGATGTTATAGGTCCTGTGGTTTGTATCAGTTTCAGAAGCAGAATTGGACTAGATATGGTGCGTATGTGTAGGAAACACCGTTCTTTTGTTCTTAGCACACTCACGTTTCCTGCTGTATTAGAGACTCTAGAAAGCAAGAGCGTGCTTCTTGCTCTAAAGCAGAGTGTGTTTCATGGATGAGAACTTTGCTGTGTGTTTCCCTTCAGAAATGTAGTTAAATCCCATGCTCTGTGTCTTCCTACAACAAGTCTTCGTTTCTGGTAAACGCATTCCCTTTTCTGCTAGAAGGAATCTACAACGTTCACGAAGCTCACAAGATTCTTGCTCTTAACTAAAAAGCAGAGTGTGTTTCATGGATGAGAACTGTACCTAGTGTTTTCCTTCAGAAATGGAGTTAAATCCCAGCCTCTGTGTCTTTGTACAAGAAAGAATTCGTTTCAGGTAAACTCAGTCACTTTTTAGTTCAAACGAAGCATATCATTCAGTAATCTCACACGTTTCTCGGTCTTAACCGAAAAGCATTGGATGTTAGAGGACCAGTGGTTTCTATAAGTTTCAGAAACAGACTTGAACTAGATATGGTCATATGTGTAGGAAAAACCTTTCATTTGTTCTAAGCACACTCAAGTTTCCTGCTGTAATAGAGACTCTAGAAAGCAAGAGCGGGCTTCTCGCTCTAATGCAGAGTGTGCGTGATGGATGAGAACTGTGTTATGTGTTTGCTTCAGAAATGGAGTTAAATCCCAGGCTCTGTGTCTTCCTACAAGCAAGACTTCGTTTCTGGTAAACGTATTCCCTTTTCTGCTCAAAGGAAGCTACATCGTTGACGAAGCTCACCCGTTTCTTGCTCTTAACTGAAAAGCATTGGATGTTATAGGACCTATGGTTTGTCTCAGTTTGAGAAGCAGCATTGAACTAGATATGGTGTGTATGGGTAGGAATCACCGTTCTTTTGTTCCTAGCACACTCAAGTTCCATGCTTTATTAGAGACTCTAGAAACAAGAGGGTGGTTCTTGCTATAAAGCAGAGCCTGTTTCATGGATGAGAACTGTACTGAGTGTTTTCCCTCAGAAATGGAGTTAAATCCCAGCCTCTGTGTCTTCGTACAAGCAAGAATTCCTTTCCGGTAAACACAGTCACTTTTCAGCTAAAAGGAACCTACATCATTCACGAAGCTCACACGTTTCTTGGTCTCAAGTGAAAAGCATTGGTTGTTACAGGACCTGTGGTTTGTATCAGTTTCAGAAGCAGAGTTTAACTAGATATTGCCCGTATGTGTAGGAAACCCCGTTCTTTTTGGTCTCAGTACACTCACATTTCCTGATATATTAGAGACCACGGAAAGCAAGAGCATGCTTCTTGCTCTAAAGCAGAGTGTGTTTCATGGATGAGAACTGTGCTGTGTGTTTCCCTTTAGATTTCGAGTTAAATTCCAGGTTCTGTGTCTTCCTACAAGCAAGAATTCATTTCAGGAAAACGTAGTCACTTTTCATCTCAAAGGAAGCTACATCGTTCACGAAGCTCACACGTTTCTCGCTCATAACTGAAAAGCATTGGATGTTAGAGGACCTGTGGTTTGTATCAGTTTCAGAAGCAGAGTGGAACTACAAATGGTCCATATGTGTAGGAAACACCGTACTTATGTTTTGAGCACACTCACGTTTACTGCTGTATTATAGACTCTAGAAAGGAAGAGCATGCTTCTTGCTCTAAAGCAGAGTAGATTTCATGGAAGAGAACTGTGCTGTGTGTTTCGCTTCAGAAATGGACTTAAATCCCAGGCTCTGTGTCTTCTTACAAGCAAGACTTCGTTTCATGTAAACGCAGACACTTTTCAGCTCAAATGAAGCTATATTGTTCACCTAGCTCCCACGATTCTCGCTCTTAAGTGAAAAGCAATGGATCTTAGAGGACCCGTGGTTTGTATCAGTTTAAGAAGAAGAGCTGAACTATATATGGTCCATATGTGTAAGAAACCCCGTTCATTTGGTCTCTGTACACTCACGTTTCCTGCTGTATTAGAGACTCTAGAAAGCAAGAGCATGCTTCTTGCTCTAAAACAGAGTTATTTCATAGATGATACCTGTGCTGTGTGTTTCCCTCAGAAATGGAGGTAAATCCCAGGCTCTATGTCTTCCTACAAGCTCGATTTCCTTTCCGGTAATAACCGTCACTTTTCAGCTCAAATGCAGCTACATCATTCACGAAGCTCACACGTTTCTTGCTCTTAACTGAAAAGCATTGGTTGTTAGAGGAACTGTGGTTGGTATCAGTTTCAGAAGCAGGGTCCATATGTGTAGGAAACACCATTCTCTTGTTTCGAGCACACACCCATAGAATGCTGTATTAAAGACTCTAGAGAGCAAGAGCGTGCTTCTTGCTCTAAAGCAGAGTGTGTTTCATGGATGAGAACTGTACTGTGTGTTCTCCTTCAGAAATGGAGTTAAATCCCATGCTCTGTTTCTTCCTACAAGCAAGACTTCCTTTCAGGTAAATGCACACATTTTAAAGCTCAAGGACAGCTACATCGTTCACGAAGCTCACACGTTTCTTGCTCTTAACTGAAAAGCATTGGATGTTATAGGTCCTGTGGTTTGTATCAGTGTCAGAAGCAGAGTTGAACTAGTCATGGTCCGTATGTGTAGGAAACCCCTCTCTTTTGGTCTCAGTACACTCCCGTTTTCTGCTGCATGAGAGACTCTAGAAAGCAAGAACGTGCTTCTTGCTCTAAAGCAGAGTATGTTTCATGGATGAGAACTGTGCTCTGTGTTTCCCTTCAGAAAAGGAGTTAAATCCCAGGCTCTGTGTCTTCCTACAAGCAAGACTTCCTTTCAGGTAAACACATTCACTTTTCAGCCAAAGGAAGCTACATTGTTCATGAAGCTCACATGTTTCTCGCTGTTAAATGAAAAGCATTGGTTGTTAGAGGACCAGTGGTTTCTATCAGTTTCAGAAGCAGAGTGGAAATAGATATGGTCCTTATGTGGAGAAAACACCTTCCATTTGTTCTAAGCACACTCAAGTTTCCTGCTGTATTGGAGAATCTAGAAAACAAGAGCATCCTTCTTGCTCTAAAGCAGAGTATATTTCATGGAAGAGAACTGTGTTGTGTGTTTTGCTTCAGAAATGGAGTTAAATCCCATGCTCTGTGTCTTCCTACAAGCAAGACTTCGTTTCTGGTAAACGCATTCCCTTTTCTGCTCAAAGGAAGCTACATCGTTGACGAAGCTCACCCGTTTCTTGCTCTTAACTGAAAAGCATTGGATGTTATAGGACCTGTGGTTTGTCTCAGTTTCAGAAGGAGCATTGAACTAGATATGGTGTGTATGGGTAGGAAACACCGTTCTTTTGTTCCTAGCACACTCAAATTTCATGCTTTATTAGAGACTCTAGAAAGCAAGAGGGTGCTTCTTGCTATAAAGCAGAGCGTGTTTCATGGATGAGAACTGTACTGAGTGTTTTCCCTCAGAAATGGAGTTAAATCCCAGCCTCTGTGTCTTCGTACAAGCAAGAATTCCTTTCCGGTAAACACAGTCACTTTTCAGCTAAAAGGAACCTACATCATTCACGAAGCTCACACGTTTCTTGGTCTCAAGTGAAAAGCATTGGTTGTTACAGAACCTGTGGTTTGTATCAGTTTCAGAAGCAGAGTTTAACAAGATATTGCCCGTATGTGTAGGAAACCCCGTTCTTTTTGGTCTCAGTACACTCACGTTTCCTGATGTATTAGAGACCACAGAAAGCAAGAGCATGCTTCTTGCTCTAAAGCAGAGTGTGTTTCATGAATGAGAACTGTGCTGTGTGTTTCCCTTTAGATTTCGAGTTAAATTCCAGGTTCTGTGTCTTCCTACAAGCAAGAATTCATTTCAGGAAAACGCAGTCACTTTTCAGCTCAAAGGAAGCTACATCGTTCACGAAGCTCACACGTTTCTCGCTCGTAACTGAAAAGCATTGGATGTTAGAGGACCTGTGGTTTGTATCAGTTTCAGAAGCAGAGTGGAACTACAAATGGTCCATATGTGTAGGAAACACCGTACTTTTGTTTTGAGCACACTCATGTTTCCTGCTGTATTATAGACTCTAGAAAGGAAGAGCATGCTTCTTGCTCTAAAGCAGAGTATATTTCATGGAAGAGAACTGTGCTGTGTATTTCGCTTCAGAAATGGAGTTAAATCCCAGGCTCTGTTTCTTCTTACAAGCAAGACTTCCTTTCAGGTAAATGCACACATTTTAAAGCTCAAGGACAGCTACATCGTTCACGAAGCTCACACGTTTCTTGCTCTTAACTGAAAAGCATTGGATGTTATAGGTCCTGTGGTTTGTATCAGTTTCAGAAGCAGAATTGGACTAGATATGGTGCGTATGTGTAGGAAACACCGTTCTTTTGTTCTTAGCACACTCACGTTTCCTGCTGTATTAGAGAGTCTAGAAAGCAAGAGCGTGCTTCTTGCTCTAAAGCAGAGTGTGTTTCATGGATGAGAACTGTGCTGTGTGTTTCCCTTCAGAAATGTAGTTAAATCCCATGCTCTGTGTCTTCCTACAACAAGTCTTCGTTTCTGGTAAACACATTCCCTTTTCTGCTCAATGAAGCTACAACGTTCAAGAAGCTCACAAGATTCTTGCTCTTAACTAAAAAGCAGAATGTGTTTCATGGATGAGAACTGTACTGAGTGTTTTCCTTCAGAAATGGAGTTAAATCCCAGCCTCTGTGTCTTTGTACAAGCAAGAATTCGTTTCATGTAAACTCAGTCACTTTTTAGTTCAAACGAACGATATCATTCAGTAAGCTCACACGTTACTCGGTCATAACCAAAAAGCATTGGATGTTAGAGGACCGGTGGTTTCTATAGTTTCAGAAACAGACTGAACTAGATATGGTCATATGTGTAGGAAAAACCTTTCATTTTTTCTTAGCACACTCACGTTTCCTGCTGTAATAGAGACTCTAGAAAGCAAGAGCGTGCTTCTTGCTCTAATGCAGAGTGTGTGTGATGGATGAGAACTGTGTCATGTGTTTGCTTCAGAAATGGAGTTAAATCCCAGGCTCTGTGTCTTCTTACAAGGAAGAATTCATTTCAGGTAAACGCAGTCACTTTTCAGCTCAAATGAAGCTGAATTGTTCACCTAGCTCACACGTTTCCCGATCTTAAGGGTAAAGCATTGGAACTTAGAGTACCAGTGGTTTGTATCATTTTAAGAAGAAGAGTTGAACTAGATATGGTCCATATGTGTAGGAAACCCCGTTCGTTTGGTCTCAGTACACTCATGTTTCTGCTGTATTATAGTATCTAGTAAGAAAGAGCATGCTTCTTGCTCTAAAGCTGAGTACATTTCATGGAAGAGAACTGTGCTGTGTATTTCGCTTCAGGAATGGATTTAATCCCAGAATCTGTGTCTCCTTACAAGCAAGACTTTGTTTCAGGAAAACACAGACACTTTCAGCTCAAATGAAGCTACAAGTTCACCTAGCTCATACGTTTCTCACTCTCAAATGAAAAGCATTGAATTTTAGAGGACCCGTGCTTTGTATCAGTTTCATGAGCAGAGTTGAACAAGATATGGTCCGTATGTGTAGGAAACACGGTTCTTTTGTTCTGAGCACACTCACTTTTCCTGCTGTATTAGAGACTCAAGAAAGCAAGAGCGTTCTTCTTACACTAAAGCAGAGTGTGTTCCATGGATGAGAACTGTGCTGTGTTTTTCTCTTCAGAAATGGAGGTAAATGCCAGGCTCTGTGTCTTCCTACAAGCAAGACTTCCTTTCAGGTAAACACAGTCACTTTTCAGCTCAAACTAAGCTACATTGTTCACAAAGCTCACATGTTTCTCGCTCTTAATTGAAAAGCATTGGATGTTATAGGACCTGTGGTTTGTATCAGTTGCAGAAGCAGAATTCAAATAGATATGGTGAGTATTTGTAGGAAACACCATTCTTGTGTTCTGAGCACTCTCAAGTTTCATGCTGTATTAGACTCTAGAAAGCAAGAGCGTGCTTCTTGCTCTAAAGCAGAGTGTGTTTCATGGTGGGAAATGTATTGTGTGTTTTCCTTCAGAAATGAGTTTAAATCCCAGGCTCCGTGTCTTCCTACAAGCAAGAATTCGTTTCTGGTAAACACAGTCTACATTTAGTTCAAAGGAAGCTACATCGTTCACGTAGCTCACATGTTTCTCGCTCTTAACTGAAAAGCATTGGATGTTAGAGGACTGGTGTTTTATATCAGTTTCAGAAACAGAGGTGAACTAGATATGGTCCGTATGTGTAGGAAACACCATTCTTTTGTTCTGAGCACACTCATGTACAATGCTGTATTTGACACACTAGAAAGGAAGAGGATGCTTTGTGCTCTAAAGCAGAATGTGTTTCATGGATGAGAACTGTGCTGTGTGTTTCCCTTCAGAAAGGCAGGTAAATCCCAGGCTCTGTGTCTTCCTACAAGCAAGACATCCTTTCAGGTAAACACAGTCACTTTTTAGTTCAAAGTAGCTACATCGTTCACGAAGCTCACACGTTTCTTGCACTTAACTGAAAAGCATTGGATGTTATTGGACCTATGGTTTGTATCAGTTTCAAAAGCACAATTCAACTAGATATGTTGAGTATGTGTAGGAAACACCGTTCTTTTGTTCTGAGCACACTCACGTTTCCTGCTGTATTAGAGCCTCAAGAAAGCAAGAACGTGCTTCTTGCTCTAAAGCAGAGTGTGTTTCATGGTGAGAACTGTACTGTGTGTTTCCTTTCAGAAATGGAGGTAAATGGCAGGCTCTGGGACTTCCTACGAGCAAGACTTCCTTTCAGGTAAACACAGTCACCTTTGAGCTCAAATGCAGCTACATCTTTCATGAAGCTCACATGTTTCTCGCCCTTGAATGAAAAGCATTGGTTGTTAGAAGACCTGTGGTTTGTATCAGTATCAGAAGCAGAGTTGAACTAGAAATGGTCCATATGTTTAGGAAACACCGTTATTTTGTTCTGAGAAAACTCACGTACAATGCTGTATTAGAGACACTAGAAAGAAGAGTGTGGTTTTTGCACTAAAGCAGAATGTGTTTCATAAATGATAACTGGGTTGTGTGTTTCGCTTCAGAAATGGTGTTAAATCCCATGCTCAGTGTCTTCCTACAAACAAGACTTCCTTTCAGGTAAACACAGTCAATTTTCAGCTCAAATGCAGCTACATGCTTCTTGCACTAAAGTAGAGTGTGTTTCATGGATGATAACTGTGTTGTGTGTTTTGCTTCAGAAATGGAGTTAAATCACATGCTCTGTGTCTTCGTCCAAGCAATACTTCGTTTCAGGTAAACGCATTCTCTTTCAGCTCAAAGGAAGCTACATTGTTCACGAAGCTCACACGTTTCTTGCTTGTTAGAGGACTGGTGGTTTCTATCAGTTTCAGAAGTAGAGTTGAAATAGATATGGTCCGTATGTGTAGGAAACACCATGCTTTTGTTCTGAGCATATTTAAGTTTCCTGCTGTATGAGAGACTCTAGAAAATCAAGAGCGTGCTACTTGTTCTAAAGCAGAGTGTTTTTCACAGATGATAACTGTGATGTGTGTTTTCCCTTCAGAAACGGAGGTAAATCCCAGGCTCTGTGTCTTCCTATAAGCAAGACTTCCTTTAAGGTAAACACAGTCACCTATCAGCTCACACATTTCTCGCTCTTAACTGAAAAGCATTGGTTGTTAGAGGACCTGTTGTTTGTATCAGTTTCAGAAGCAGAATTGAACTAGATATGGTCCATATGTGTAGGAAACCCCGTTCTTTTGGTCTAAGTACACTCTTGTTTCCTGCTGTATTAGAGACTCTACAAAGCAAGAGCGTGCTTCTTGCTCTAAAGCAGTGTGTTTCATGGATGAGAACTGTGCTGTGTTTTTGTCTTTAGAAATGGAGGTAAATCCCAGGCTCTGTGTCTTCCAACAAGCAAGACTTCCTTTCAGGTAAACACAGTCAAGTTTCAGCTCAAATGAAGCTACGTTGTTCACAAAGCTCCCATGTTTCTAATTCTTAACTGAAAAGCATTGGATGTTAGAAGACCTGTGGTTTGTATCAGTTTCAGAAGCAGACTTGAACTAGATATGGTCCGTATGTGTAGGAAATACTGTACTTTTGATCTGAGCACACTCAAGTTGTCTGCTGTATTAGAGATTCTAGAAAGCAAGACCGTGCTTCTTGCTCTAAAACAGAATGTGTTTCATGGATGAGAACTGTGTTGTGTGTTTCCCCTCATTAAAAGGTTTAAATCCCAGGCTCTGTGCCTTCCTACAAGCAAGACTCTGTTTCAGGTAAACGCAGTCACTTTTCAGCTCAAAGGAAGCTACATCGTTCATAAAGCTCACACATTTTTCGCTCTTAAAAGAAATGGATTTGATGTTAGAAAACCGTTTTTTTATATCAGTTTCAGAAGCAGAGTTGAACTAGAAATGGTCCATATTTGTAGGAAATACCGTTCTTTTGATCTGAGCACACTCAGTTTTCCTGCTGTATTAGAGAATCTAGAAGGAAGAGCGTGGTACTTGCTATAAAGCAAAGTGTGTTTATTGGATGAGAACTGTACTGTGTGTTTTCCTTCAGAAATGGAGTTAAATCCCAGGCTCTGTGTCTTCATACAAGAAGGAATTCATCTCAGGTAAACGCACTCTCTTTTTAGTTCAAACGAAACTACATCATACACCAAACTCACACATTTCTCGCTCTTAGCTGAAAAGCCTTGGATGTTAGAGGACAGATGGTTTATATCGGTTTCAGAAGCAGAGGTGAACTAGATATGGTCCGTTGTGTAGGAAACACCGTTCTTTTGGTCTAAGTACACTCAATTTTCCTGCTGCATAAGAGACTCTAGAAAGCAAGAGCATGCTTCTTGCTCTAAAGCAGAGTGTGTTTTATGGATGATAACTGTGTTGTGTGTTTCCCTTGAGAAATGGAGGTAAATCGCATGCTCAGTGTCTTCCTACAAGCAAGACTTCCTTTCAGGTAAACACAGTCACCTTTCAGTTCAAATGCAGCTACATCCTTCACGAAGCTCACACGTTTCTCACTCTTATGTGAAAAGCATTGGATGTTAGAGGACCGGTGGCTTCTATCAGATTCAGAAGCAGAGTTGAACTAGATATGGTCCATATGTGTAGGAAACACCGTTCATTTGTTCTGAGCACACTTACTTTTCCTGCTGTCTTAGAGACTCAAGAAAGCAATAGCATGCTTCTTCCTCTAAAGCAGAGTGTGTGTCATGGATGAGAACTGTGCTGTGTGTTTCCCCTCATTAAAGGGGTAAATCCCAGGCTCTGTGTCTTCCTACAAACAAGAGTTCCTTTCAGGTAAACGCTTTTCAGCTCAAAGGAGGCCACATCGTTCACGAAGCTCACACATTTCTCGCTCTTAACTGAAAAGCATTGCATGTTATAGGACTTGTGGTTTGTATCAGTTTCAGAAGCAGAATTCAACTAGATATGGTGCATATGTGTAGGAAACACCCTTCCTGTGTTCTGAGCACACTCACATTCCTGCTGTATTAGAGACTCCAGAAAGGAAGGGCGTGCTTCTTGCTCTGAAGCAAAGTGTGTATCATGGATGAGAACTGTGCTGTGTGTTTCCACTCAGAAAAGGGGTTAAATGCCAGGCTCTGTGTCTTGCTACAAGCAAGACTTTGTTCAGGTAAACACAGACACTTTTCAGCTCAAATGAAGATACAAGTTCACCTAGCTCAAATGTTTCTCGCTCTCAAATGAAAAGCATTGAATGGTAGAAGACCCGTGCTTTGTATCAGGTTCATGCGCAAAGTTGTACTAGATATAGTCCATATGTGTAGGAAACACCGTTCATTTGTTCTGAGCACACTCACTTTTTTTCCTATATTAGAGAATCCAGAAAGCAAGAGCGTGCATCTTGCTCTAAAGCGCAGTGTGTTTCATGGATGAGAACTGTGCTGTGTGTTTCCCTTCAGAAATGGAGGTAATCCCAGGCTGTGTGTCTTCCTAAAGCAAGACTCCCTTTCAGGTAAACACAGTCAACTTCAGCTCAAATACAGCTACATCGTTCATGAAGCTCACACGTTTCTCGATCTTAAATGAAAAGCATTGGTTGTTAGAGGAGCTGTGGTTTGTATCAGTTTCAGAAGAATAGTTGAACTAGATGTGGTCCATATTTGTCGGAAACCACGTTCTTTTGGTCTAAGTACACTCACGTTTCCTGCTGTATTAGAGAATCTAGAAAGCAAGAGCATGCTTCTTGTTCTAAAGCAGTGTGTTTCATGGATGATTACTGTGCTGTGTGTTTCCCTTTATAAATGGAGGTAAATCCCAGGCTCTGTGTCTTCCTACAAGCAAGACTTCCTTTCAGGTAAATGCAGTCACTTTTCAGCTCAGAGGAAGCTACATCGTTCATGAAGCTCACACATTTCTCGCTCTTAAAGGGAATGCATTTGATGTTAGAAGAAATGTTGTTTGTATCAGTTTCAGAAGGAGAGTTGAACTAGAAATCGTCCATATGTGTGGGAAACACCGTTATTTCGTTCTAAGCACACTCATGTTTCCTGCTCTATTGGAGAATCTAGAAAGCAAGAGCATCCTTCTTGCTCTAAAGCAGAGTGTGTTACATGGATGAGAACTGTGCCGTGTGTTTCCCTTCAGAAATGGGGGTAAATGCCAGGCTCTGTGTCTTCCTACAAGCAAGACTTTCTTTCAGGTAAACACATACACTTTTCAGCTCAAATGAAGCTACAAGTTCATGTAGCTCAAACATTTCTCGCTCTCAAATGAAAAGCTTTGAATGGTAGAGGACCTGTGCTTTATATCAGGTTCATGGGCAGAGTTGTACTAGATATGGTCTGTATGTGTAGGAAACACCGTTCTTTTGTTCTGAGCACACTTACTTTTCCTGCTGTATTAGAGACTCAAGAAAGCAATAGCGTGCTTCTTCCTCTAAAGCAGAGTGTGTTTCCTGGATGAGAACTGTACTGTGTGTTTCCCCTCATTAAAGGGGTTATATCCCAGGCTCTGTGTCTTCCTACAAGCAAGACTTCGTTTCAGGTAAACACAGTCAATTTTCAGCTCAAAGGAAGCTACATCGACTAGAAGCTCACAGGTTTCTCGCTCTTAACTGAAAAGCATTGGATATTAGATGACCGGTGGCTTCTATCAGTTTCAGAAGCAGAGTTGAACCAGATATGGTCCATATGTGTAGGAAACACCGTTCTTTTGTTCTGAGCACACTTACTTTTCCTGCTATATTAGAGACTCAAGAAAGCAATAGCCTGCTTCTTGGTCTAAAGCAGAGTGTGTTTCATGGATGAGGACTGTGCTGTCTGTTTCCCCTCCTTAAAGGGGTTAAATCCCAGGCTCTGTGTCTTCCTACAAGCAAGACTTCGTTTCAGTTAAACACAGTCACTTTTCAGCTCAAGGAAGCTACAACGTTCACGAAGCTCACACATTTCTTGCTCTTAAAAGAAATGCATTTGATGTTAGAAGAACGGTTGTTTGTATCAGTTTCAGAAGCAGAGTTGAACTAGAAATGGTCCATATGTGTAGTAAACACCGTTACTTTGTTCTAAGCACACTCATGTTTCCTGCTCTATTGGAGAATCTATAAAGCAAGAGCATCCTTCTTGTTCTAAAGCAGAGTGTGTTTAATGGATGAGAACTGTGCTGTGTGTTTCCACTCAGAAAAGGGGTTAAATGCCAGGCTCTGTGTCTTGCTACAAGGAAGACTTTGTTTCAGGTAAACACAGACACCTTTCAGCTCAAATGAATCTACAAGTTCACCTAGCTCAAACGTTTCTCGCTCTCAAATGAAAACCATTGAATGTTAGAGGACCCGTGCTTTGTATCAGGTTCATGGGTAGAGTTGTACTAGATATGGTCCGTATGTGTAGGAAACACCATTCATTTGTTCTGAGCACACTCACTTTTTTTTGCTATATTAGAGACTCCAAAAAGCTAGAGCGTGATTCTTGCTCTAAAGCTGAGGGTGTCTCATGGATGAGAAATGTACTGTGTGTTTAGGCTCATTAAAGGGGTTAAATCCCAGGCTCTGTGTCTTCCTACAAGCAAGACTTCGTTTCAGGTAAACGCAGTCACTTTTCAGCTCAAAGGAAGCTACATCATTCACAAAGCTCACACATTTCTTGCTCATAAAAGAAATGCATTTGATGTTAGAAGACCGGTGTTTGTATCAGTTTCAGAAGCAGAGTTGAACTAGAAATGGTCCATATGTGTAGAAAACCCCGTTCTTTTGGTCTAAGTACACTCACTTTTCCTGATGCATAAGAGACCATAGAAAGCAAGAGCGTGCTTCTTGCTCTAAAGCAGAGTGTGTTTCATGGATGATAGCTGTGTTGTGTGTTTCCCTTGAGCAATGGAGGTAAATCTGAGATTCTGTGTCTTCCTACAAGCAAGACTTCCTTTCAGGTTAACACAGTCACCTTTCCGCTCAAATGCAGCTACATCATTCACGAAGCTCACAAGATTCTCGCTCTTAACTGAAAAGCATTGGATGTTAGAGGACCGGTGGCTTCTATCAGTTTCAGAAGCAGAGTTGAACTAGATATGGTCCGTATGTGTAGCAAACACTGTTCTTTTGTTTTGAGCACACTTACTTTTCCTGCTGTATTAGAGACTCAAGAATGCAATAGCGTGCTTCTTCCTCTAAGGCAGAGTGTGTTTCATGGATGAGAACTGTGCCTTGTGTTTCCCTTCTGAAATGGAGCTAAATCCCAGGCTCTGTGTCTTCCTACAAGCAAGACATCCTTTCAGGTAAACACAGTCAGTTTTCAGCTCAAAGGAAGCTACATCGATCACGAAGCTTACACGTTTCTCGCTCCTAACTGAAAAGCATTGGACATTAGAGGACCGGTGGTTTCCATCGGTTTCAGAAGCAGAGTTGAACTAGAAATGGTCCATATGTGTAGGAAACACCGTTATTTTGTTCTAAGCACACTCACGTTTCCTGCTCTATTGGAGAAACTAGAAAGCAAGAGCGTCCTTCTTGCTCTAAAGCAGAGTGTGTTTAATGGATGAGAACTGTGCTGTGTGTTTCCACTCAGAAAAGGGGTTAAATGCCAGGCTCTGTGTCTTGGTACAAGCAAGACTTTATTTCAGGTAAACACTGACACTTTTCAGCTCAAATGAAGCTACAAGTTCACCTAGCTCAAACGTTTCTCCCTCTCAAATGAAACCCATTGAATGGGACAGGACCCGTGCTTTGTATCAGGTTCATTGGCAGAGTTGTACTAGATATGGTCCATATGTGTAGGAAACACCGTTCATTTGTTCTGAGCACAATCACTTTTTTTGCTATATTAGAGACTCCAGAAAGCAAGAGCGTGCTTCTTGCTCTAAAGCAGAGTGTGCTTCATGGATGAGAACTGTGCTGTGTGTTTCCCTTGAGAAATGGAGGTAAATCTGTGATTCTGTGTCTTCCTACAAGCAAGACGTCGTTTCTGGTAAACGCAGTCACTTTTCAGCTCAAAGGAAGCTACATCGTTCACGAAGCTCACACATTTGTGCTCATAAAGGAAATGCATTTGATGTTAGAAGACTGGTGTTTGTATCAGTTTCAGCGGCAGAGTTGAACTAGAAATGGTCCATATGTGTAGAAAACCCCGTTCTTTTGGTCTAAGTACACTCACTTTTCCTGCTGCATAAGAGAAGATAGAAAGCAAGAGCGTGCTTCTTGCTCTAAAGCAGAGTGTGTTTCAAGGATGATAACTGTGTTGTGTGTTTCCCTGAGAAATGGAGGTGAATCTGAGATTCTGTGTCTTCCTACAAGCAAGACTCCTTTCAGGTAAACACAGTCATCTTTCCGCTCAAATGCGGCTACATCATTCACGAAGCTCACACGTTTCTCGCTCTTAACTGAAAAGCATTGGATGTTAGAGGACCGGTGGCTTCTATCAGTTTCAGAAGCAGAGTTGAAGTAGATATGGTCCATATATGTAGGAAACCCTGTTCTTTTGTTCTAAGTGCACTCACGTTTCCTGCTGTATTAGAGACTCTAGAAAGCAACAGCGTGCTTCTTGCTCTAAAGCAGAGTGTGTTTCATGGATGAGAACTCTGCTGTGTGTTTGCCGTCATTAAAGGGGTTAAATTCCAGGCTCTGTGTCTTCCTACAAGCAAGACTTCGTTTCAGGTAAATGCAGTCACTTTTCAGCTCAGAGGAAGCTACATCGTTCATGAAGCTCACACATTTCTCGCTCTTAAAGGGAATGCATTTGATGTTAGAAGAAATGTTGTTTGTATCAGTTTCAGAAGCAGAGTTGAACTAGAAATCGTCCATATGTGTGGGAAACACCGTTATTTCATTCTAAGCACACTCATGTTTCCTGCTCTATTGGAGAATCTAGAAAGCAAGAGCATCCTTCTTGCTCTAAAGCAGAGTGTGTTACATGGATGAGAACTGTGCTGTGTGTTTTCCTTCAGAAATGGGGGTAAATGCCAGGCTCTGTGTCTTCCTACAAGCAAGACTTCCTTTCAGGTAAACACAGACACTTTTCAGCTCAAATGAAGCTACAAGTTCACGTAGCTCAAACATTTCTCGCTCTCAAATGAAAAGCTTTGAATGGTAGAGGTCCCGTGCTTTATATCAGGTTCATGGGCAGAGTTGTCCTAGATATGGTCCGTATGTGTAGGAAACACCGTTCATTTGTTCTGAGCACACTCATTTTTTTTGCTATATTAGAGACTCCAGAAAGCAAGAGCGTGCTTCTTGCTATAAAGCTGAGGGTGTTTCATGGATGAGAAATGTACTGTGTGTTTCGGCTCATTAAAGGGGTTAAATCCCAGGCTCTGTGTCTTCCTACAAGCAAGACTTCATTTCAGGTAAACGCAGTCACTTTTCAGGTCAAAGGAAGCTACATCGTTCACAAAGCTCGCACATTTCTTGCTCATAAAAGAAATGTATTTGATGTTAGAAGACTTGTGTTTGTATCAGTTTCAGAAGCAGAGTTGAAATAGAAATGGTCCATATGTTTAGAAAACCCCGTTCTTTTGGTCTAAGTACACTCACTTTTCCTGATGCATAAGAGACCATAGAAAGCAAGAGCGTGCTTCTTGCTCTAAAGCAGAGTGTGTTTCATGGATGATAACTGTGTTGTGTGTTTCCCTTGAGAAATGGAGGTAAATCTGAGATTCTGTGTCTTCCTACAAGCAAGACTTCCTTTCAGGTTAACACAGTCACCTTTCCGCTCAAATGCAGCTACATCATTCACGAAGCTCACACGTTTCTCGCTCTTAACTGAAAAGCATTGGATGTTAGAGGACCGCTGGCTTCTATCAGTTTCAGAAGCAGAGTTGAACTAGACATGGTCCGTATGTGTAGGAAACACTGTTCTTTTTTTTTGAGCACACTTACTTTTCCTGCTGTATTAGAGACTCAAGAAAGCAATAGCGTGCTTCTTCCTCTAAAGCAGAGTGTGTTTCATGGATGTGAACTGTGACTTGTGTTTCCCTTCTGTAATGGAGGTAAATCCCAGGCTCTGTGTCTTCCTACAAGCAAGACTTTGTTTCAGGTAAACAAAGTCACTTTTCAGCTCAAAGGAAGCTACATCGATCACGAAGCTTACACGTTTCTCGCTCCTAAATGAAAAGCATTGGACATTAGAGGACCGGTGGTTTCCATCAGTTTCAGAAGCAGAGTTGAACTACAAATGGTCCATATGTGTAGGAAACACCGTTATTTTGTTCTAAGCACACTCACGTTTCCTGCTCTATTGGAGAAACTAGAAAGCAAGAGCGTCCTTCTTGCTCTAAAGCAGAGTGTGTTTAATGGAGGAGAACTGTGCTGTGTGTTTCCACTCAGAAAAGGGGTCAAATGCCAGGCTCTGTGTCTTGCTACAAGCAAGACTTTGTTTCAGGTAAACACTGACACTTTTCAGCTCAAATGAAGCTACAAGTTCACCTAGCTCAAACGTTTCTCGCTCTCAAATGAAAACCATTGAATGTTAGAGGACCCGTGCTTTGTATCAGGTTCATGGGTAGAGTTGTACTAGATATGGTCCGTATGTGTAGGAAACACCATTCATTTGTTCTGAGCACACTCACTTTTTTTTGCTATATTAGAGACTCCAAAAAGCTAGAGCGTGATTCTTGCTCTAAAGCTGAGGGTGTCTCATGGATGAGAAATGTACTGTGTGTTTAGGCTCATTAAAGGGGTTAAATCCCAGGCTCTGTGTCTTCCTACAAGCAAGACTTCGTTTCAGGTAAACGCAGTCACTTTTCAGCTCAAAGGAAGCTACATCGTTCACAAAGCTCACACATTTCTTGCTCATAAAAGAAATGCATTTGATGTTAGAAGACCGGTGTTTGTATCAGTTTCAGAAGCAGAGTTGAACTAGAAATGGTCCATATGTGTAGAAAACCCCGTTCTTTTGGTCTAAGTACACTCACTTTTCCTGATGCATAAGAGACCATAGAAAGCAAGAGCGTGCTTCTTGCTCTAAAGCAGAGTGTGTTTCATGGATGATAGCTGTGTTGTGTGTTTCCCTTGAGCAATGGAGGTAAATCTGAGATTCTGTGTCTTCCTACAAGCAAGACTTCCTTTCAGGTTAACACAGTCACCTTTCCGCTCAAATGCAGCTACATCATTCACGAAGCTCACAAGATTCTCGCTCTTAACTGAAAAGCATTGGATGTTAGAGGACCGGTGGCTTCTATCAGTTTCAGAAGCAGAGTTGAACTAGATATGGTCCGTATGTGTAGCAAACACTGTTCTTTTGTTTTGAGCACACTTACTTTTCCTGCTGTATTAGAGACTCAAGAATGCAATAGCGTGCTTCTTCCTCTAAGGCAGAGTGTGTTTCATGGATGAGAACTGTGCCTTGTGTTTCCCTTCTGAAATGGAGCTAAATCCCAGGCTCTGTGTCTTCCTACAAGCAAGACATCCTTTCAGGTAAACACAGTCAGTTTTCAGCTCAAAGGAAGCTACATCGATCACGAAGCTTACACGTTTCTCGCTCCTAACTGAAAAGCATTGGACATTAGAGGACCGGTGGTTTCCATCGGTTTCAGAAGCAGAGTTGAACTAGAAATGGTCCATATGTGTAGGAAACACCGTTATTTTGTTCTAAGCACACTCACGTTTCCTGCTCTATTGGAGAAACTAGAAAGCAAGAGCGTCCTTCTTGCTCTAAAGCAGAGTGTGTTTAATGGATGAGAACTGTGCTGTGTGTTTCCACTCAGAAAAGGGGTTAAATGCCAGGCTCTGTGTCTTGGTACAAGCAAGACTTTATTTCAGGTAAACACTGACACTTTTCAGCTCAAATGAAGCTACAAGTTCACCTAGCTCAAACGTTTCTCCCTCTCAAATGAAACCCATTGAATGGGACAGGACCCGTGCTTTGTATCAGGTTCATTGGCAGAGTTGTACTAGATATGGTCCATATGTGTAGGAAACACCGTTCATTTGTTCTGAGCACAATCACTTTTTTTGCTATATTAGAGACTCCAGAAAGCAAGAGCGTGCTTCTTGCTCTAAAGCAGAGTGTGCTTCATGGATGAGAACTGTGCTGTGTGTTTCCCTTGAGAAATGGAGGTAAATCTGTGATTCTGTGTCTTCCTACAAGCAAGACGTCGTTTCTGGTAAACGCAGTCACTTTTCAGCTCAAAGGAAGCTACATCGTTCACGAAGCTCACACATTTGTGCTCATAAAGGAAATGCATTTGATGTTAGAAGACTGGTGTTTGTATCAGTTTCAGCGGCAGAGTTGAACTAGAAATGGTCCATATGTGTAGAAAACCCCGTTCTTTTGGTCTAAGTACACTCACTTTTCCTGCTGCATAAGAGAAGATAGAAAGCAAGAGCGTGCTTCTTGCTCTAAAGCAGAGTGTGTTTCAAGGATGATAACTGTGTTGTGTGTTTCCCTGAGAAATGGAGGTGAATCTGAGATTCTGTGTCTTCCTACAAGCAAGACTCCTTTCAGGTAAACACAGTCATCTTTCCGCTCAAATGCGGCTACATCATTCACGAAGCTCACACGTTTCTCGCTCTTAACTGAAAAGCATTGGATGTTAGAGGACCGGTGGCTTCTATCAGTTTCAGAAGCAGAGTTGAAGTAGATATGGTCCATATATGTAGGAAACCCTGTTCTTTTGTTCTAAGTGCACTCACGTTTCCTGCTGTATTAGAGACTCTAGAAAGCAACAGCGTGCTTCTTGCTCTAAAGCAGAGTGTGTTTCATGGATGAGAACTCTGCTGTGTGTTTGCCGTCATTAAAGGGGTTAAATTCCAGGCTCTGTGTCTTCCTACAAGCAAGACTTCGTTTCAGGTAAATGCAGTCACTTTTCAGCTCAGAGGAAGCTACATCGTTCATGAAGCTCACACATTTCTCGCTCTTAAAGGGAATGCATTTGATGTTAGAAGAAATGTTGTTTGTATCAGTTTCAGAAGCAGAGTTGAACTAGAAATCGTCCATATGTGTGGGAAACACCGTTATTTCGTTCTAAGCACACTCATGTTTCCTGCTCTATTGGAGAATCTAGAAAGCAAGAGCATCCTTCTTGCTCTAAAGCAGAGTGTGTTACATGGATGAGAACTGTGCTGTGTGTTTTCCTTCAGAAATGGGGGTAAATGCCAGGCTCTGTGTCTTCCTACAAGCAAGACTTCCTTTCAGGTAAACACAGACACTTTTCAGCTCAAATGAAGCTACAAGTTCACGTAGCTCAAACATTTCTCGCTCTCAAATGAAAAGCTTTGAATGGTAGAGGTCCCGTGCTTTATATCAGGTTCATGGGCAGAGTTGTCCTAGATATGGTCCGTATGTGTAGGAAACACCGTTCATTTGTTCTGAGCACACTCATTTTTTTTGCTATATTAGAGACTCCAGAAAGCAAGAGCGTGCTTCTTGCTATAAAGCTGAGGGTGTTTCATGGATGAGAAATGTACTGTGTGTTTCGGCTCATTAAAGGGGTTAAATCCCAGGCTCTGTGTCTTCCTACAAGCAAGACTTCATTTCAGGTAAACGCAGTCACTTTTCAGGTCAAAGGAAGCTACATCGTTCACAAAGCTCGCACATTTCTTGCTCATAAAAGAAATGTATTTGATGTTAGAAGACTTGTGTTTGTATCAGTTTCAGAAGCAGAGTTGAAATAGAAATGGTCCATATGTTTAGAAAACCCCGTTCTTTTGGTCTAAGTACACTCACTTTTCCTGATGCATAAGAGACCATAGAAAGCAAGAGCGTGCTTCTTGCTCTAAAGCAGAGTGTGTTTCATGGATGATAACTGTGTTGTGTGTTTCCCTTGAGAAATGGAGGTAAATCTGAGATTCTGTGTCTTCCTACAAGCAAGACTTCCTTTCAGGTTAACACAGTCACCTTTCCGCTCAAATGCAGCTACATCATTCACGAAGCTCACACGTTTCTCGCTCTTAACTGAAAAGCATTGGATGTTAGAGGACCGCTGGCTTCTATCAGTTTCAGAAGCAGAGTTGAACTAGACATGGTCCGTATGTGTAGGAAACACTGTTCTTTTTTTTTGAGCACACTTACTTTTCCTGCTGTATTAGAGACTCAAGAAAGCAATAGCGTGCTTCTTCCTCTAAAGCAGAGTGTGTTTCATGGATGTGAACTGTGACTTGTGTTTCCCTTCTGTAATGGAGGTAAATCCCAGGCTCTGTGTCTTCCTACAAGCAAGACTTTGTTTCAGGTAAACAAAGTCACTTTTCAGCTCAAAGGAAGCTACATCGATCACGAAGCTTACACGTTTCTCGCTCCTAAATGAAAAGCATTGGACATTAGAGGACCGGTGGTTTCCATCAGTTTCAGAAGCAGAGTTGAACTACAAATGGTCCATATGTGTAGGAAACACCGTTATTTTGTTCTAAGCACACTCACGTTTCCTGCTCTATTGGAGAAACTAGAAAGCAAGAGCGTCCTTCTTGCTCTAAAGCAGAGTGTGTTTAATGGAGGAGAACTGTGCTGTGTGTTTCCACTCAGAAAAGGGGTCAAATGCCAGGCTCTGTGTCTTGCTACAAGCAAGACTTTGTTTCAGGTAAACACTGACACTTTTCAGCTCAAATGAAGCTACAAGTTCACCTAGCTCAAACGTTTCTCGCTCTCAAATGAAAACCATTGAATGGGACAGGACCCGTGCTTAGTATCAGGTTCATGGGCAGAGTTGTAATAGATATGGTCCGTATGAGTAGGAAACACCATTCATTTGTTCTTAGCACAATCAATTTTTTTGCTATATTAGAGAATCCAGAAAGCAAGAGCGTGCTTCTTGCTCTAAAGCAGAGTGTGCTTCATGGATGAGAACTGTGCTGTGTGTTTCCCTTGAGAAATGGAGGTAAATCTGTGATTATATGTCTTCCTACAAGCAAGACTTCGTTTCAGGTAAAAGCAGTCAATTTTCAGCTCAAAGAAAGCTACATCGTTCACGAAGCTCACACGATTCTCGCTCTTACCTGAAAAGCATTGGATGTTAGAGGACCGGTGGCTTCTATCAGTTTCAGAAGAAGAGTTGAACTAGATATGGTCTGTATATTTAGGAAACACTGTTCTTTTGTTCTGAGCACACTTACTTTTCCTGCTATATTAGAGGCTCAAGAAAGCAATAGCGTGCTTCTTCCTGTTAAGCAGAGTGTGTTTCATGGATGAGAACTGTGCCTTGCGTTTCCCTCCTGAAATGGAGGTAAATCCCAGGCTCTATGTCTTCCTACAAGCAAGACTTCCTTTCAGGTAAACACAGTCAATTTTCAGCTCAAAGGAAGCTACATCGATCAAGAAGCTCACACGTTTCTCGCTGTTAACTGAAAAGCATTGGATATTAGACGACCGGTGGCTTCTATCAGTTTCAGAAGCAGAGTTGAACCAGATATGGTCCATATGTGTAGGAAACACCGTTCTTTTGTTCTGAGCACACTTACTTTTCCTGCTATATTGGAGACTCAAGAAAGCTATAGCGTGCTTCTTGGTCTAAAGCAGAGTGTGTTTCATAGATGAGAACTGTGCTGTGTGTTTCCCCTCCTTAAAGGGGTTAAATCCCAGGCTCTGTGTCTTCCTACAAGAAAGACTTCGTTTCAGGTAAAAGCAGTCACTTTTTATCTCAAGGAAGCTACAACGTTCACGAAGCTCACACATTTCTTGCTCTTAAAAGAAATGCATTTGATGTGAGAACGGTTGTTTGTATCAGTTTCAGAAGCAGAGTTGAACTAGAAATGGTCCATATGTGTAGTATACACCGTTACTTTGTTCTAAGCACACTGACGTTTTCTGCTCTATTGGAGAATCTAGAAAGCAAGAGCATCCTTCTTGCTCTAAAGCAGAGTGTGTTTAATGGATGAGAACTGTGCTGTGTGTTTCCACTCAGAAAAGGGGTTAAATGCCAGGCTCTGTGTCTTGCTACAAGCAAGACTTTGTTTCAGGTAAACACAGACACTTTTCAGCTCAAATGAAGCTACAAGTTCACCTAGCTCAAACATTTCTCGCTCTCAAATGAAAACCATTGAATGGTAGAGGACCCGTGCTTTGTATCAGGTTCATGGGTAGAGTTGTACTAGATATGGTCTGTATGTGTAGGAAACACCGTTCATTTGTTCTGAGCACACTCACTTTTTCTTGCTATATTAGAGACTCCAGAAAGCAAGAGCGTGCTTCTTGCTCTAAAGCAGAGTGTGCTTCATGGATGAAAACTGTACTGTGTGTTTCCCCTCATTAAAGGGGTTAAATCCCAGGCTCTGTGTCTTCCTACAAGCAAGACTTCGTTTCAGGTAAACACAGTCACTTTTCAGCTCAAAGGAAGCTACATCGTTCACAAAGCTCACACATTTGTGCTCATAAAAGAAATGCATTTGATGTTAGAAGACTGGTGTTTGTATCAGTTTCAGAAGCAGAGTTGACCTAGAAATGGGCCATATGTGTAGAAAACCCCGTTCTTTTGGTCTAAGTACACTCACTTTTCCTGCTGCATAAGAGACCATAGAAAGCAAGAGCGTGCTTCTTGCTTTATAGCAGAGTGTGTTTCAAGGATGATAACTGTGTTGTGTGTTTTCCTTGAGAAATGGAGGTAAATCTGAGATTCTGTGTCTTCCTACAAGCAAGATTTCCTTTCAGGTAAACACAGTCACCTTTCCGCTCAAAAAAGATACATCGTTCACGAAGCTCACACGTTTCTCGTTCTTCACTGGAAAGCATTGGATGTTAGAGGACCGGTGGCTTCTATCAGTTTCAGAAGCAGAGTTGAAGTAGATATGGTCCATATATGTAGGAAACCCTGTTCTTTTGTTCTAAGTGCACTCACGTTTCCTGCAGTATTAGAGACTCTAGAAAGCAATAGCGTGCTTCTTGCTCTAAAGCAGAGTGTGTTTCATGGATGAGAAGTGTGCTGTGTGTTTCCCGTCATTAAAGGGGTTAAATTCCAGGCTCTGTGTCTTCCTACGAGCAAGACTTCGTTTCAGGTAAATGCAGTCACTTTTCAGCTGAGAGGAAGCTACATCGTTCATGAAGCTCACACATTTCTCGCTCTAAAAAGGAATGCATTGGATGTTAGAAAAAATGTTGTTTGTATCAGTTTCAGAAGCAGAGTTGAACTAGAAATCGTCCATATGTGTGGGAAACACCGTTATTTCGTTCTAAGCACACTCATGTTTCCTGTTCTATCGGAGAATCTAGAGAGCAAGAGCGTCCTTCTTGCTCTAAAGCAGAGTGTGTTACATGGATGAGAACTGTGCCATGTGTTTCCCTTCAGAAATGGAGGTAAATGCCAGGCTCTGTGTCTTCCTACAAGCAAGACTTCCTTTCAGGTAAACACAGACAGTTTTCAGCTCAAATGAAGCTACAAGTTCACGGAGCTCAAACATTTCTCGGTCTCAAATTAAAAGCTTTGAATGGTAGAGGACCCGTGCTTTGTATCAGGTTCATGGGCAGAGTTGTACTAGATATGGTCTGTATGTGTAGGAAACACCGTTCATTTGTTCTGAGCACACTTACTTTTCCTGCTGTATTAGAGACTCAAGAAAGCAATAGCGTGCTTCTTCCTCTAAAGCAGAGTGTGTTTCATCGATGAGAACTGTGCCTTGTGTTTCCCTTCTGAAATGGAGGTAAATCCCAGGCTCTGTGTCTTCCTACAAGCAAGACATCCTTTCAGGTAAACACAGTCACTTTTCAGCTCAAAGGAAGCTACATTGATCACAAAGCTTACAGGTTTCTCGCTCTTAATTCAAAAGCATTGGATATTAGAGGACCGGTGGTTTCCATTAGTTTCAGAAACAGAGTTGAACTAGAAATGGTCCGTATGTGTAGGAAACACCGTTATTTTGTTCTAAGCACACTCAGGTTTCCTGCTCTATTGGAGAAACTAGAAAGCAAGAGCGTCCTTCTTGCTCTAAAGCAGAGTGTGTTTATTGGATGAGAACTGTGCTGTGTGTTTCCACTCAGAAAAGGGGTTAAATGCCAGGCTCTGTGTCTTGGTACAAGCAAGACTATGTTTCAGGTAAACACAGACACTTTTCAGCTCAAATGAAGTTACAAGTTCACCTAGCTCAAAGGTTTCTCGCTCTCAAATGAAACACCTTGAATGGTACAGGACCCGTGCTTTGTATCAGGTTCATTGGCAGAGTTGTCCTAGATATGGTCCATATGTGTAGGAAACACCGTTCATTTGTTCTGAGCACAATCAGTTTTTTTTTTGCTATATTAGAGACTCCAGAAAGCAAGAGCGTGCTTCTTGCTCTAAAGCAGAGTGTGTTTCATGGATGAGAACTGTGCTGTGTGTTTCCCTTGAGAAATGGAGGTAAATCTGTGATTCTATGTCTTCCTACAAGCAAGACTTCGTTTCAGGTAAAAGCAGTCACTTTTCAGCTCAAAGAAAGCTACATCGTATACGAAGCTCACACGTTTCTCGCTCTTAACTGAAAAGCATTGGATGTTAGAGGACCTGTGTTTTGTATCAGTTTCAGAAGCAGAGTTGAACTAGATATGGTCCCTATGTGTTGGAAACCATGTTCTTTTGGTCTAAGTAAACTCACTTTTCCTGCTGTATTATAGAATCTAGAAAGCAAGAGCATGCTTCTTGTTCTAAATCAGTGTGTTTCATGGATGAGAACTGTGCTGTGTGTTTCCCTTTAGAAATGGAGGTAAATCCCAGGTTCTGTGTCTTCCTACAAGCAAGACTTCCTTTCAGGTAAACACAGTCACTTTTTAGTTCAAAGAAGCAACATCGTTCACCAAGCTCACACGTTTCTCGCTCTTAGCTGAAAAGCATTGGATATTAGAGGACAGATGGTTTATATTGGTTTCAGAAGCAGAGGTGAACTAGATATGGTCTGTTGTGTAGGAAACACCGTTCTTTTTTTCTGAACATACTCACTTTTTCAGCTGCATTAGAGATTCCAGAAAGCAAGAGCGTGCTTCTTGCTCTAAAGCAGAGTGTGTTTCATGGATGAGAGCTGTGCTTTGTGTTTCCCATCATTAAAGGGGTTAAATTCCAGGCTCTGTGTCTTCCTACAAGCAAGACTTCGTTTCAGGTAAACAAGTCACTTTTCAGCTCAAAGGAAGCTACATCGTTCACAAAGCTCATACAAATCTTGCTCATAAAAGAAATGCATTTAATGTTAGAAGACCGGTGTTTGTATCAGTTTCAGAAGCAGAGATGAACTAGAAATGTACCATACGTGTAGAAAACCCCGTTCTTTTGGTCTAAGTACACTCACTTTTCCTGCTGCATAAGAGACCATAGAAAGCAAGAGCGTACTTCTTGTTCTAAAGCAGAGTGTGTTTCATGGATGATAACTTTGTTGTTAGTTTCCCTTGAGAAATGGAGGTAAATCTGAGATTCTGTGTCTTCCTACAAGCAAGACTTCCTTTCAGTTAAACACAGTCACCTTTCTGCTCCAATGCAGCTAGATCGTTCACGAAGCTCACACATTTCTCGCTCTTAACTGAAAAGCATTGCATGTTATAGGCCTGGGGGTTTGTATCAGTTTCAGAAGCAGAATTCAACTAGATATGGTGCGTATGTGTAGGAAACACCGCTCACTCATTCTGAGCACACTCACTTTTTTTGCTATTTTAGAGACTCCAGAAAGCAAGAGCGTGCTTCTTGCTCTAAAGCAGAGTGTGTTTCATGGATGAGAACTGTGCTGTGTGTTTCCCTTGAGAAATGGAGGTAAATCTGTGATTCTGTGTCTTCCTACAAGCAAGACTTCGTTTCAGGTAAAAGCAGTCACTTTTCAGCTCAAAGGAAGCTACATCATTCACAAAGCTCACACATTTCTTGCTCATAAAAGCAATGCATTTGATGTTAGAAGACCGGTGATTGTATCAGTTTCAGAAGCAGAGTTGAACTAGAAATGGTCCAAATGTGTAGAAAACCCCGTTCTTTTGGTCTAAGTACACTCACTTTTCCTCCTGCCTAAGAGACCATAGAAAGCAAGAGCGTGCTTCTTGCTCTAAAGCAGAGTGTGTTACATGGATGAGAACTGTGCCATGTGTTTCCCTTCAGAAATGGAGGTAAATGCCAGGCTCTGTGTCTTCCTACAAGCAAGACTTCCTTTCAGATAAACACAGACACTTTTCAGCTCAAATGAAGCTACAAGTTCACGTAGCTCAAACATTTCTCGCTCTCAAATGAAAAGCTTTGAATGGTAGAGGACCCGTGCTTCGTATCAGGTTCATGGGCAGAGTTGTCCTAGATATGGTCCGTATGTGTAGGAAACACCGTTCATTTGTTCTGAGCACAATCACTTTTTTTTGCTATATTAGAGACTACCGAAAGCAAGAGCGTGCTTCTTGCTCTAAAGCAGAGTGTGCTTCATGGATGAGAACTGTGCTGTGTGTTTCCCTTGAGAAATGGAGGTAAATCTGTGATTCTGTGTCTTCCTACAAGCAAGACGTCGTTTCAGGTAAACGCAGTCACTTTTCAGCTCAAAGGAAGCTACATCGTTCACGAAGCTCACACATTTCTTGCTCATAAAAGAAATGTATTGATGTTAGAAGACTTGTGTTTGTATCAGTTTCAGAAGCAGAGTTGAACTAGAAATGGTCCATATGTGTAGAAAACCCCGTTCTTTTGGTCTAAGTACACTCACTTTTCCTGATGCATAAGAGACCATAGATAGCAAGAGCGTGCTTCTTGCTCTAAAGCAGAGTGTGTTTCATGGATGATAACTGTGTTGTGTGTTTCCCTTGAGAAATGGAGGTAAATCTGAGATTCTGTGTCTTCCTACAATCAAGACTTCCATTCAGGTTAACACAGTCACCTTTCCGCTCAAATGCAGCTACATCATTCACGAAGCTCACACATTTCTCGCTCTTAACTGAAAAGCATTGGATGTTAGAGGACCGGTGGCTTCTATCAGTTTCAGAAGCAGAGTTGAACTAGACATGGTCCGTATGTGTAGGAAACACTGTTCTTTTTTTTTGAGCACACTTACTTTTCCTGCTGTATTAGAGACTCAAGAAAGCAATAGCGTGCTTCTTCCTCTAAAGCAGAGTGTGTTTCATGGATGAGAACTGTGACTTGTGTTTCCCTTCTGTAATGGAGGTAAATCCCAGGCTCTGTGTCTTCCTACAAGCAAGACTTTGTTTCAGGTAAACACAGTCACTTTTCAGCTCAAAGGAAGCTACATGGATCACGAAGCTTACACGTTTCTCTCTCCTAACTGAAAAGCATTGGACATTAGAGGACCGGTGGTTTCCATCAGTTTCAGAAGCAGAGTTGAACTAGAAATCGTCCATATATGTAGGAAACACCGTTATTTTGTTCTAAGCACACTCACGTTTCCTGCTCTATTGGAGAAACTAGAAAGCAAGAGTGTCCTTCTTGCTCTAAAGCATAGTGTGTTTAATGGAGGAGAACTGTGCTGTGTGTTTCCACTCAGAAAAGGGTTCAAATGCCAGGCTCTGTGTCTTGCTACAAGCAAGACTTTGTTTCAGGTAAACACTGACATTTTTCAGCTCAAATGAAGCTACAAGTTCACCTAGCTCAAACGTTTCTCGCTCTCAAATGAAACCCATTGAATGGGAAAGGACCCGTGCTTTGTATCAGGTTCATGGGCAGAGTTGTACTAGATATGGTCTGTATGAGTAGGAAACACCGTTCATTTGTTCTGAGCACAATCACTTTTTTTGCTATATTAGAGACTCCAGAAAGCAAGAGCGTGCTTCTTGCTCTAAAGCAGAGTGTGCTTCATGGATGAGAACTGTGCTGTGTGTTTCCCTTGAGAAATGGAGGTAAATCTGTGATTCTATGTCTTCCTACAAGAAAGACTTCGTTTCAGGTAAAAGCAGTCACTTTTCAGCTCAAAGAAAGCTACATCGTTCACGAAGCTCACACGATTCTCGCTCTTAACTGAAAAGCATTGGATGTTAGAGGACCGGTGGCTCTATCAGTTTCAGAAGAAGAGTTGAACTAGATATGGTCTGTATATTTAGGAAACACTGTTCTTTTGTTCTGAGCACACTTACTTTTCCTGCTGTATTAGAGACTCAAGAAAGCAATAGCGTGCTTCTTCCTGTTAAGCAGAGTGTGTTTCATGGATGAGAACTGTGCCTTGCATTTCCCTCCTGAAATGGAGGTAAATCCCAGGCTCTATGTCTTCCTACAAGCAAGACTTCCTTTCAGGTAAACACAGTCAATTTTCAGCTCAAAGGAAGCTACATCGATCAAGAAGCTCATACGTTTCTCGCTGTTAACTGAAAAGCATTGGATATTAGACGACCGGTGGCTTCTATCAGTTTCAGAAGCAGAGTTGAACCAGATATGGTTCATATGTGTAGGAAACACCGTTCTTTTGTTCTGAGCACACTTACTTTTCCTGCTATATTGGAGACTCAAGAAAGCTATAGCTTGCTTCTTGGTCTAAAGCAGAGTGTGTTTCATGGATGAGGACTGTGCTGTGTGTTTCCCCTCCTTAAAGGGCTTAAATCCCAGGCTCTGTGTCTTCCTACAAGCAAGACTTCATTTCAGGTAAAAGCAGTCACTTTTCATCTCAAGGAAGCTACAACGTTCACGAAGCTCACACATTTCTTGCTCTTAAAAGAAATGCATTTGATGTTAGAAGAACGGTTGTTTGTATCAGTTTCAGAAGCAGAGTTGAACTAGAAATGGTCCATATGTGTAGTAAACACCGTTACTTTGTTCTAAGCACACTCACGTTTTCTGCTCTATTGGAGAATCTAGAAAGCAAGAGCATCCTTCTTGCTCTAAAGCAGAGTGTGTTTAATGGATGAGAACTGTGCTGTGTGTTTCCACTCAGAAAAGGGGTTAAATGCCAGGCTCTGTGTCTTGCTACAAGCAAGACTTTGTTTCAGGTAAACACAGACACTTTTCAGCTCAAATGAAGCTACAAGTTCACCTAGCTCAAACATTTCTCGCTCTCAAATGAAAACCATTGAATGGTAGAGGACCCGTGCTTTGTATCAGGTTCATGGGTAGAGTTGTACTAGATATGGTCTGTATGTGTAGGAAACACCGTTCATTTGTTCTGAGCACACTCACTTTTTCTTGCTATATTAGAGACTCCAGAAAGCAAGAGCGTGCTTCTTGCTCTAAAGCAGAGTGTGCTTCATGGATGAAAACTGTACTGTGTGTTTCCCCTCATTAAAGGGGTTAAATCCCAGGCTCTGTGTCTTCCTACAAGCAAGACGTCGTTTCAGGTAAACACAGTCACATTTCAGCTCAAAGGAAGCTACATCGTTCACAAAGCTCACACATTTGTGCTCATAAAAGAAATGCATTTGATGTTAGAAGACTGGTGTTTGTATCAGTTTCAGAAGCAGAGTTGACCTAGAAATGGGCCATATGTGTAGAAAACCCCGTTCTTTTGGTCTAAGTACACTCACTTTTCCTGCTGCATAAGAGACCATAGAAAGCAAGAGCGTGCTTCTTGCTTTATAGCAGAGTGTGTTTCAAGGATGATAACTGTGTTGTGTGTTTCCCTTGAGAAATGGAGGTAAATCTGAGATTCTGTGTCTTCCTACAAGCAAGATTTCCTTTCAGGTAAACACAGTCACCTTTCCGCTCAAAAAAGATACATCGTTCACGAAGCTCACACGTTTCTCGCTCTTCACTGGAAAGCATTGGATGTTAGAGGACCGGTGGCTTCTATCAGTTTCAGAAGCAGAGTTGAAGTAGATATGGTCCATATATGTAGGAAACCCTGTTCTTTTGTTCTAAGTGCACTCACGTTTCCTGCTGTATTAGAGACTCTAGAAAGCAATAGCGTGCTTCTTGCTCTAAAGCAGAGTGTGTTTCATGGATGAGAAGTTTGCTGTGTGTTTCCCGTCATTAAAGGGGTTAAATTCCAGGCTCTGTGTCTTCCTACAATCAAGACTTCGTTTCAGGTAAATGCAGTCACTTTTCAGCTGAGAGGAAGCTACATCGTTCATGAAGCTCACACATTTCTCGCTCTAAAAAGGAATGCATTGGATGTTAGAAAAAATGTTGTTTGTATCAGTTTCAGAAGCAGAGTTGAACTAGAAATCGTCCATATGTGTGGGAAACACCATTATTTCGTTCTAAGCACACTCATGTTTCCTGCTCTATCGGAGAATCTAGAAAGCAAGAGCGTCCTTCTTGCTCTAAAGCAGAGTGTGTTACATGGATGAGAACTGTGCCATGTGTTTCCCTTCAGAAATGGAGGTAAATGCCAGGCTCTGTGTCTTCCTACAAGCAAGACTTTCTTCCAGGTAAACACAGACAGTTTTCAGCTCAAATGAAGCTACAAGTTCACGTAGCTCAAACATTTTTCGGTCTCAAATTAAAAGCTTTGAATGGTAGAGGACCCGTGCTTTGTATCAGGTTCATGGGCAGAGTTGTCCTAGATATGGTCCATATGTGTAGGAAACACCGTTCATTTGTTCTGAGCACAATAACTTTTTTTGCTATATTAGAGACTCCAGAAAGCAAGAGCGTGCTTCTTGCTCTAAAGTAGAGTGTGTTTCATGGATGAGAACTGTGCTGTGTGTTTCCCTTGAGAAACGGAGGTAAATCTGTGATTCTGTGTCTTCCTACAAGCAAGACTTCGTTTCAGGTTAAAGCAGTCACTTTTCAGCTCAAAGAAAGCTACATCGTACACGAAGCTCACACGTTTCTCGCTCTTAACTGAAAAGCATTGGATGTTAGAGGACCTGTGGTTTGTATCAGTTTCAGAAGCAGAGTTGAACTAGATATGGTCCCTATGTGTTGGAAACCACGTTCTTTTGGTCTAAGTAAACTCACGTTTCCTGCTGTATTATAGAATCTAGAAAGCAAGAGCATGCTTCTTGTTCTAAATCAGTGTATTTCATGGATGAGAACTGTGCTGTGTGTTTCCCTTTAGAAATGGAGGTAAATCCCAGGATCTGTGTCTTCCTACAAGCAAGACTTCCTTTCAGGTAAACACAGTCACTTTTTAGTTCAAAGAAGCAACATCGTTCACCAAGCTCACACGTTTCTCGCTCTTAGCTGAAAAGCATTGGATATTAGAGGACAGATGGTTTATATCGGTTTCAGAAGCAGAGGTGAACTAGATATGGTCTGTTGTGTAGGAAACACCGTTCTTTTTTTCTGAACATACTCACTTTTTCAGCTGCATTAGAGATTCCAGAAAGCAAGAGCTTGCTTCTAGCTCTAAAGCAGAGTGTGTTTCATGGATGAGAGCTGTGCTTTGTGTTTCCCGTCATTAAAGGGGTTAAATTCCAGGCTCTGTGTCTTCCTACAAGCAAGACTTCGTTTCAGGTAAACACAGTCACTTTTCAGCTCAAAGGAAGCTACATCGTTCACAAAGCTCATACAAATCTTGCTCATAAAAGAAATGCATTTGATGTTAGAAGACCGGTGTTTGTATCAGTTTCAGAAGCAGAGTTGAACTAGAAATGTTCCATACGTGTAGAAAACCCCGTTCTTTTGGTCTAAGTACACTCACTTTTCCTGCTGCATAAGAGACCACAGAAAGCAAGAGCGTACTTCTTGCTCTAAAGCAGAGTGTGTTTCATGGATGATAACTTTGTTGTTAGTTTCCCTTGAGAAATGGAGGTAAATCTGAGATTCTGTGTCTTCCTACAAGCAAGACTTCCTTTCAGGTAAACACAGTCACCTTTCTGCTCAAATGCAGCTAGATCGTTCACGAAGCTCACACGTTTCTTGCTCTTAACTGAAAAGCATTGCATGTTATAGGCCTGGGGGTTTGTATCAGTTTCAGAAGCAGAATTCAACTAGATATGGTGCGTATGTGTAGGAAACACCGTTCATTCGTTCTGAGCACACTCACTTTTTTTGCTATTTTAGAGACTCCAGAAAGCAAGAGCATGCTTCTTGCTCTAAAGCAGAGTGTGTTTCATGGATGATAACTGTGCTGTGTGTTTCCCTTGAGAAATGGAGGTAAATCTGTGATTCTGTGTCTTCCTACAAGCAAGACTTCGTTTCAGGTAAACACAGTCACTTTTCAGCTCAAAGGAAGCTACATCGTTCACGAAGCTCACACATTTTTCGCTCTTAAAAGAAATGCATTTGATGTTAGTATAACAGTTGTTTGTATCAGTTTCAGAAGCAGAGTTGAACTAGAAATCGTCCATATGTGTAGGAAACACTATTATATTGTTCTAAGCACCCTCACGTTTCCTGCTATATTGGAGAATCTAGAAAGCAAGAGCGTCCTTCTTGCTCTAAAGCAGAGTGTGTTTAATGGATGAGAACTGTGTTGTGTGTTTCCACTCAGAAAAGGGATAAATGCCAGGCTCTGTGACTTGCTACAAGCAAGACTTTGTTTCAGGTAAACACAGACACCTTTCAGCTCAAATGAAGCTACAAGTTCACCTAGCTCAAACGTTTATTGCTCTCAAATGAAAAGCATTGAATGGTAGAGGACCTGTGCTTTGTATCAGGTTCTTGGGCAGAGTTGTGCTAGATATGGTCCGTATGTGTAGGAAAGGCTGTTCATTTGTTTTGAGCACACTCACTTTTTTTGCTATATTAGAGACTCCAGAAAGCAAGAGTGTGCTACTTGCTCTAAAACAGAGTGTGTTTCATGGATGATAACTGTGCTGTGTGTTTCCCTTCAGAAATGGAGGTAAATCCCAGGCTGTGTGTCTTCCTAAAGCAAGACTCCCTTTCAGGTAAACACAGTCAACTTCAGCTCAAATACAACTACATCGTTCATGAAGCTCACACGTTTCTCGATCTTAAATGAAAAGCATTGGTTGTTAGAGGAGCTGTGGTTTGTATCAGTTTCAGAAGCAGAGTTGAAATAGATATGGTCCATATTTGTCGGAAACCACGTTCTTTTGGTCTAAGTACACTCACGTTTCCTGCTGTATTACAGAATCTAGAAAGCAAGAGCATGCTTCTTCCTCTAAAGCAGAGTGTGTTTCATGGATGAGAACTGTGCCTTGTGTTTCCCTTCTGAAATGGAGGTAAATCCCATGCTCTGTGTCTTCCTACAAGCAAGAGTTCCTTTCAGGTAAACACAGTCACTTTTCAGCTCAAAGGAAGCTACTTCGATCACGAAGCTCACATGTTTCTCACTATTAACTGAAAAGCATTGGATTTTAGAGGAACAGTGGTTTGTATCAGTTTCAGAAGCAGAGTTGAAGTAGATATAGTCCATATGTGTAGGAAACCCTGTTCTTTTGTTCTAAGTACATCACATTTCCTGCTGTAATAGAGACTCTAGAAAGCAAGAGCATGCTTCTTGCTCTAAACAGAGTGTGTTTCATTAATGAGGACTGTGCTTTGTGTTTCCCCTCATTAAAGGGGTTAAATCCCAGGCTCTGTGTCTTCCTACAAGCAAGACTTCGTTTCAGGTAAACGTAGTCAATTTTCAGCTCAAAGGAAGCTACATCGTTCATGAAGCTCACACATTTCTCGCTCTTAAAAGAAATGCATTTGATGTTAGAAGAACAGTTGTTTGTATCAGTTTCAAAAGCAGAGTTGAACTAGATATGGTCCCTATGTGTCGGAAACCACGTTCTTTTGGTCTAAGTACACTCACGTTTCCTGTTGTATTAGAGAATATAGAAAGCAAGAGCATGCTTCTTGTTCTAAAGCAGTGTGTTTCATGGATGAGAACTGTGCTGTGTGTTTCCCTTTATAAATGGAGGTAAATCCCAGGCTCTGTGTCTTCCTACAAGCAAGACTTCCTTTCAGGTAAACACAGTCACTTTTTAGTTCAAAGAAGCAACATCGTTCACCAAGCTCACACGTTTCTCGCTCTTAGCTGAAAAGCATTGTATGTTAGAGGACATATGGTTTATATCGGTTTCAGAAGCAGAGGTGAACTGGATATGGTCCGTTGTGTAGGAAACACCGTTCTTTTGTTCTGAACACACTCACTTTTCAGCTGTATTAGAGATTCCAGAAAGCAAGAGCGTGCTTCTTGCTCTAAAACAGAGTGTGTTTCATGGATGAGAACTGTACTGTGTGTTTCCCCTCATTAAAGGGGTTAAATTCCAGGCTCTGTGTCTTCCTACAAGCAAGACTTCGTTTCAGGTAAACGCAGTCATTTTTCAGCTTAAAGGAAGCTACATCGTTCACGAAGCTCACACATTTCTTGCTCTTAAAAGAAATGCATTTGATGGTAGAAGAACTGTTGTTTGTATCAGTTTCAGAAACAGAGTTGAACTAGAATTCGTCCATATGTGTAGGAAACCCCGTTATTTTGTTCTAAGCACACTCACGTTTCCTGCTCTATTGGAGAATCTAGAAAGCAAGAGCGTCCTTCTTGCTCTAAAGCAGAGTGTGTTTAATGGATGAGAACTATGCTGTGTGTTTCCACTCAGAAAAGGGGTTAAATGCCCGGCTCTGTGTCTTGGTACAAGCAAGACTATGTTTCAGGTAAACACAGACACTTTTCAGCTCAAATGAAGCTACAATTTCACCTACCTTAAACGTTTCTCGCTCTCAAATGAAAAGCATTGAATGGTACAGGACCAGTGCTTTGTATCAGGATCATGGGCAAAGTTGTACTAGATATGCTCCATTTGTGTAGGAAACACCGTTCATTTGTTCTGAGCACACTCACTTTTTTTGCTATATTAGAGACTCCAGAAAGCAAGAGCATGCTTCTTGCTCTAAAGCAGAGTGTGTTTCATGGATGAGAACTGTACTGTGTGTTTCCCCTCATTAAAGGGGTTAAATCCCAGGCTCTGTGTCTTCCTACAAGCAATACTTTGTTTCAGGTAAACACAGTCACTTTTGAGCTCAAAGAAGCAACATCGTTCACCAAGCTCACACGTTTCTCGCTCTTAGCTGAAAAGCATTGGATGTTAGAGGACAGATGGTTTATATCAGTTTCAGAAAAAGAGGGGAACCAGATATGGTCCGTCGTGTAGGAAACACCGTTCTTTTGTTCTGAACACACTCACTTTTTCGGCTGTATTAGAGATTCCAGAAAGCAAGAGCGGGCTTCTTGCTCTAAAGCAGAGTGTGTTTCATGGATGAGAATTGTGCTGTGTGTTTCCTGTCATTAAACGGGTTAAATTCCAGGCAATGTGTCTTCCTACAAGCAAGACTTCATTTCAGGTAAACGCAGTCACTTTTTAGCTCAAAGGAAGCTACATCGCTCACAAAGCTCACACATTTCTTGCTCATAAATGAAATGCATTTTATGTTAGAAGACCGGTGTTTGTATCAGTTTCAGAAGCAGAGTTGAACTAGAAATGGTCCATATGTGTAGAAAACCCCGTTCTTTTGGTCTAAGTACACTCACTTTTCCTGCTGCATAAGAGACCATAGAAAGCAAGAGCGTGCTTCTTGCTCTAAAGCAGAGTGTGGTACATGGATGCGAACTGTGCCTTGTGTTTCCCTTCTGAAATGGAGGTAAATCCCAGGCTCTGTGTCTTCCTACAAGCAAGACATCCTTTCAGGTAAACACAGTCACTTTTCAGCACAAAGGAAGCTACATCGATCACGAAGCTTACAGGATTCTCGCTCTTAACCGAAAAGCATTGGATATTAGATGACCGGTGGTTTCCATCAGTTTCAGAAGCAGAGTTGAACTAGAAATGGTCCATATGTGTAGGAAACACCGTTATTTTGTCCTAAGCACACTCACGTTTCCTGCTCTATTGGAGAAACTAGAAAGCAAGAGCGTCCTTCTTGCTCTAAAGCAGAGTGTGTTTAATGGATGAGAACTGTGCTGTGTGTTTCCACTCAGAAAAGGGGTTAAATGCCAGGCTCTGTGTCTTTCTACAAGCAAGACTTTGTTTCAGGTAAACACAGACACTTTTCAGCTCAAATGAAGCTACAAGTTCACCTAGCTCAAACGTTTCTCGCTCTCAAATGAAACCCATTGAATGGTACAGGACCCGTGCTTTGTATCAGGTTCATGGGCAGAGTTGTCCTAGATATGGTCCATATGTGTAGGAAACACCGTTCATTTGTTCTGAGCACACTCACTTTTTTTTGCTATATTAGAGACTCCAGAAAGCAAGAGCGTGCTTCTTGCTCTAAAGCAGAGTGTGTTTCATGGATGAGAACTGTGCTGTGTGTTTCCCTTGAGAAATGGAGGTAAATCGGTGATTCTGTGTCTTCCTACAAGCAAGACTTCGTTTCAGGTAAAAGCAGTCACTTTTCAGCTCAGAGAAAGCTACATCGTACACGAAGCTCACACGTTTCTCACACTTAACTGAAAAGCATTGGATGTTAGAGGATCTGTGGTTTGTATCAGTTTCAGAAGCAGAGTTGAAATAGATATGGTCCCTATGTGTCGGAAACCACATTCTCTTGGTCTAAGTAAACTCACGTTTCTTGCGGTATTATAGAATCTAGAAAGCAAGAGCATGCTTCTTGTTCTAAATCAGTGTGTTTCATGGATGAGAACTGTGCTGTGTGTTTCCCTTTAGAAATGGAGGTAAATCCCAGGTTCTGTGTCTTCCTACAAGCAAGACTTCCTTTCAGGTAAACACAGAAACTTTTTAGTTCGAAGAAGCAACATTGTTCACCAAGCTCACACGTTTGTCGCTCTTAGCTGTGTCTTCCTACAAGCAAGACTTCCTTTCAGGTAAACACAGTAACCTTTCCGCTCAAATGCAGCTACATCATTCACGAAGCTCACACGCTTCTCGGTCTTAACTGAAAAGCATTGCATGTTATAGGCCTGGGGGCTTGTATCAGTTTCAGAAGAAGAATTCAACTAGATATGGTGCATATGTGTAGGAAACACCGTTCATTTGTTCTGAGCACACTCACTTTTTTTCCTATATTAGAGACTCCAGAAAGCAAGAGTGTGCTACTTGGTCTAAAGCAGAGTGTGTTTCATGGATGATAACTGTGCTGTGTGTTTCCCTTCATAAATGGAGGTAAATCCCAGGCTGTGTGTCTTCCTAAAGCAAGACTTCGTTTCAGGTAAACACAGTCAACTTCAGCTCAAATAAAACTACATCGTTCATGAAGCTCACACGTTTCTTGCTCATAAAAGAAATGCATTTGATGTTAGAAGACCGGTGTTTGTATCAGTTTCAGAAGCAGAGTTGAACTAGATATGGTCCATATTTGTCGGAAACCACGTTCTTTTGGTCTAAGTACACTCACGTTTCCTGATGTATTAGAGAATCTAGAAAGCAAGAGCATGCTTCTTCTTCTAAAGCAGAGTGTGTTTCATGGATGAGAACTGTGCCTTGTGTTTCCCTTCTGAAATGGAGGTAAATCCCAGGCTCTGTGTCTTCCTACAAGCAAGACTTCCTTTCAGGTAAACACAGTCACTTTTCAGCTCAAAGGAAGCTACATCGTTCACGAAGCTCACACATTTCTCGCTCTTAAAAGAAATCTATTTGATGTTAGAAGAACAGTTGTTTGTATCAGTTTCAGAAGCAGAGTTGAACTAGAAATCTTCCATATGTGTAGGAAACACTGTTATTTTGTTCTAAGCACACTCACTTTTCCTGGTATATTGGGGAATCTAGAAAGCAAGAGCGTGCTTCTTGCTCTAAAGCAGAGTGTGTTTCATGGATGAGAACTGTATTGTGTGTTTCCCCTCATTAAAGGGGTTAAATCCCAGGCTCTGTGTCTTCCTACAAGCAAGACTTCCCTTCAGGTAAACACAGTCACTTTTCAGCTCAAACAAAGCTAAATCGTTCACGAAGCTCACATGTTTCTCGCTCTTAACTGAAAAGCATTGGATGTTAGAGGACCTGTGGTTTTTATTAGTTTCAGAGGCAGAGTTGAACTGGATATGGTCCATATGTGTCGGAAACCACGTTCTTTTGGTCTAAGTACACTTACGTTTCCTGCTGTATTAGAGAATCTAGAAAGCAAGAGCATGTTTCTTGTTCTAAAGCAGTGTGTTTCATGGATGAGAACTGTGCTGTGTGTTTCCCTTTAGAAATGGAGTTAAATCCCAGGCTCTGTGTCTTCCTACAAGCAAGACTTCCTTTCAGGAAAACACAGTCACTTTTTAGTTCAAAGAAGCAACATCGTTCACCAAGCTCACACGTTTCTCGCTCTTAGCTAAAAAGCATTGGATTTTAGAGGACAGACGGGTTATATCGGTTTCAGAAGCAGAGGTGAACCAGATATGGTCTGTTGTGTAGGAAACACCGTTCATTTGTTCTGAAACCACTCACTTTTTCAGCTGTATTAGAGATTCCAGAAAGCAAGAGCGTGCTTCTTGCTCTAAAGCAGAGTGTTTCATGGATGAGAACTGTGCTGTGTGTTTCCCCTCAATAAATGGGTTAAATCACAGGCTCTGTGTCTTCCTACAAGCAAGACTTCGTTTCAGGTAAACACAGTCACTTTTCAGCTCAAAGTAAGCTACATCGTTCACGAAGCTCACACGTTTCTCGCTCTCAAATGAAAAGCATTGAATAGTAGAGGACCCTTGCTTTGTATCAGGTTCATGAGCAGAGTTGTACTAGATATGGTCCGTATGTGTCGGAAACACCGTTCATTTGTTCTGAGCACACTCACTTTTTTTGCTATATTAGAGACTCCAGAAAGCAAGAGTGTGCTACTTCCTCTAATGCAGAGTGTGTTTCATGGATGATAACTGTGCTGTGTGTTTCCCTTCAGAAATGGAGGTAAATCCCAGGCTGTGTGTCTTCCTACAAGCAAGACTCCCTTTCAAGTAAACACAATAACCTTTCAGCTCTAATACAGCCACATCGTTCATGAAGCTCACACGTTTCTCGATCTTAAATGAAAAGCATTGGTTGTTACAGGAGCTGTGGTTTTTATCAGTTTCAGAAGCAGAGTTGAACTAGATATGGTCCATATGTGTCGGAAACCACATTCTTTTGGTCTAAGTACACTCACGTTTCCTGCTGTATTAGAAAATCTAGAAAGCAAGAGCATGCTTCTTGTTCTAAAGCAGTGAGTTTCATGGATGATTACTGTGCTGTGTGTTTCCCTTCAGAAATTGAGGTAAATCCCAGTCTCTGTGTCTTCATACAAGGAAGACTTCCTTTCAGGTAAAAACAGTCACCTTTCAGCTCAAATGCAGCTACATCGTTCACGAAGCTCACACGTTTCTCACTCTTAACTGAAAAGCATTGGATGTTAGAGGACCGATGGCTTCTATCAGTTTCAGAAGCAGAGTTGAACTAGATATGGTCCCTATGTGTAGGAAACACCGTTCTTTTGTTCTGAGCACACTTACTTTTCCTGCTGTATTAGAGACTCAAGAACGCAATAGCGTGCTTCTTCCTCTAAAGCAGACTGTGTTTCATGGATGAGAACTGTGCCTTGTGTTTCCCTTCTGAAATGGAGGTAAATCCCAGGCTCTGTGTCTTCCTACAAGCAAGACATCCTTTCAGGTAAACACAGTCACTTTTCAGCTCAAAGGAATCTACTTCGATCAAGAAGCTCACATGTTTCTCACTCTTAACTGAAAAGCATTGGATTTTAGAGGAACTGTGGTTTGTATCAGTTTCAGAACCAGAGTTGAAGTAGATATGGTCCATATGTGGAGGAAACCCTGTTCTTTTTTTTTAAGTACATTCACGTTTCCTGCTGTAATAGAGACTCTAGAAAGCAAGAGCGTGCTTCTTGCTCTACACAGAGTGTGTTTCATTAATGAGAACTGTGTTGTGTGTTTCCCCTCAATAAACGGGTTAAATCCCAGGCTCTGTGTCTTCCTACAAGCAAGACTTCGTTTCAGGTAAACACAGACATTTTTCAGCTCAAATGAAGCTACAAGTTCATCTAGCTCAAACGTTTCTCGCTCTCAAATGAAAAGCATTGAATGGTAGAGGACCCTTGCTTTGTATCAGGTTCATGAGAAGAGTTGTACTAGATATGGTCCGTAGGTGTAGGAAACACCATTCATTTGTTCTGAGCACACTCACTTTTTTTTTGCTATATCAGAGACTACAGAAAGCAAGAGTGTGCTACTTGCTTTAAAGCAGAGTGTTTTTCATGGATGATAACTGTGCTGTGTGTTTCCCTTCAGAAATGGAGGAAAATCCCAGGCTCTTTGTCTTCCTAAAGCAATACTCCCTTTCAGGTAAACCCAGTCAGCTTTCAGCTCAAATACAGCTACATCGTTCATGAAGCTCACACGTTTCTCTCTCTTAAATGAAAAGCATTGGTTCTTAGAAGAGCTGTGGTTTGTATCAGTTTCAGAAGCAGAGTTGAAGTAGATATGGTGCGTATGTGTAGGAAACACCGTTCTTTTGTTCTGAGCACACTCACTTTTCCTGCTGTATTAGAGACTAAAGAAAGCAAGAGCATGCTTCTTGCTCTAAAGCAGAGTGTGTTTCATGGATGAGAACTGTGCCGTGTGTTTCCCTTCAGAAATGGAGGTAAATGCCAGGCTCTGTGTCTTCCTACAAGCAAGACTTCCTTTCAGGTAAACACAGTCACTTTTCAGCTCAAAGGAAGCTACATCGATCGTGAAGCTCACAGATTTCTCGCTCTTAACTGAAAAGCATTAGATGTTAGAAGACCTGTGGTTTGTGTCAGTTTCAGAAGCAGAGTTTAAGTAGATATGGTCCATTTGAGTAGGAAACCCTGTTCTTTTGGGCTAAGTACACTCACATTTCCTTCCATATTAGAGAATCTAGAAAGCAAGAGCATGCTTCTTGTTCCAAAGTAGTGTATTTCATGGATGAGAACTGTGCTGTGTGTTTCCCTTCAGAAATGGAGTTAAATCCCAGGCTCTGTGTCTTTGTCCAAGCAGGAATTCGTCTCAGGTAAACGCAGTCACTTTTTAGTTCAAACGAAGCTACATCGTTCACCAAGCTCACACGGTTCTTGCTCTTAACTGAAAAGCATTGGATGTTAGAGTACAGATGGTTTATATCGGTTTCACATGCAGAGGTGAACTAGATATGGTCCGTTGTGTAGGAAACACCGTTCTTTTGTTCTGAACACACTCACGTTTTCAGCTGTATTAGAGACACCCTAAAGCAAGAGCGTGCTTCTTCCTCTAAAGCAGAGTGTGTTTTATGGATGAGAACTGTGCTGTGTGTTTCCCTTCATTAAAGGGGTTAAATTCAATGCTCTGTGTCTTCCTACAAGCAAGACTTTGTTTCATGTAAAAGCAGTCACTTTTCAGCTCAAAGGAAGCTACATCGTTCACAAAGCTCACACATTTCTCGCTGATAAAAGAAATGCATTTGATGTTAGAACACCGGTTGTTTGTATTAGTTTCACAAGCAGAGTTGAACTAGAGATTGTCCATATGTGTGGGAAACCCTTTCTTTTTGTCTGAGTACACTCACTGTTCCTGCTGCATAAGAGACCCTAGAAAGCAAGAGAGTGCGTCTTGCTCTAAACAGAGTGTGTTTCAGGGATGATAACTGTGTTGTGTGTTTCCCTTGAGAAATGGAGGTAAATCTGAGATTCTGTGTCTTCCTACAAGCAAGACTTCCTTTCAGGTAAACACAGTCACCTTTCTGCTCAAATGCAGCTACATCGTTCACGAAGCTCACATGGTTCTCGCTCTTAAGTGAAAAGTATTGGATGTTAGAGGACCGGTGGCTTCTATCAGTTTCAGAAGCAGAGTTGAAATAGATATGGTCCGTATGTGTAGGAAACACCATTCTTTTGTTCTGAGCCCACTTAATTTTTCTGCTGTATTAGAGACTCAAGAAAGCAATAGTGTGCTTCTTCCTCTAAAGCAGAGTGTGTTTCATGGATGAGAACTGTGCTGTGTGTTTCCCGTCATTAAAGGGGTTAAATTCCAGGCTCTGTGTCTTCCTACAAGCAAGACATCGTTTCAGGTAAATGCAGTCACTTTTCAGTTCAGAGGAAGCTACATCGTTCACGGAGCTCACACATTTCTCGCTCTTAAAAGGAATGCATTTGATGTTAGAAAAAATGTTGTTTGTATCAGTTTCAGAAGCAGAGTTGAACTAGAAATCGTCCATATGTGTAGGAAACACCGTTATTTTGTTCTAAGCACACTCTTGTTTCCTGCTCTATTGGAGAATCTAGAAAGCAAGAGCGTCCTTCTTGCTCTAAAGCAGAGTGTGTTACATGGATGAGAACTGTGCCGTGTGTTTCCCTTCAGAATGGAGGTAAATGCCAGGCTCTGTGTCTTCCTACAAGCAAGACTTCCTTTCAGGTAAACACAGACACTTTTCAGCTCAAATGAAGCTACAAGTTCACCTAGCTTAAACATTTCTCCTTCTCAAATGAAAAGCTTTGAATTGTAGAGGACCCGTGGTTTGTATCAGGTTCATGGGCAGAGTTGTACTAGATATGGTCCGTATGTGTAGGAAACACCGTTCATTTGTTCTGAGCACACTCACTTTTTTTGCTTTATTAGAGACTCCAGAAAGCAAGAGCGTGCTTCTTGCTCTAAAGCAGAGTTTGTTTCATGGATGAGAACTGTACTGTGTGTTTCCCCTCATTAAAGGGGTTAAATCCCAGACTCTGTGTCTTCCTACAAGCAAGACTTCATTTCAGGTAAACGCAGTCACTTTTCTGCTCAAAGAAAGCTACACCGTTAACGAAGCTCACACGTTTCTCGGTCTTAAGTGTAAAGCATTGGTTGTTAGAGGACCTGTGGTTTGTATCAGTTTCAGAAGCAGAGTTGAACTAGATATGGTCCATATGTGTCGGAAACCACGTTCTTTTGGTCAAAGTACACTCACATTTCCTGCTGTATTAGAGAATCTAGAAAGCAAGAGCATGCTTCTTGTTCTAAAGCAGTGTGTTTCATGGATGAGAACTGTGCTGTGTGTTTCCCTTCAGAAATGGAGGTAAATCCCAGGCTCTGTGTCTTCATACAAGCAAGACTTCCTTTCAGGTAAACAAAGTCACTTTTTAGTTCAAAGAAGCAACATCGTTTACCAAGCTCACACGTTTCTTGCTCTTAGCTGAAAAGCATTGGATGATAGAGGACAGATGGTTTATATCGGTTTCAGAAGCGGAGGTGAACTAGATATGGTCCATTTTGTAGGAAACACCGTTCTTTTGTTCTGAACACACTCACTTTTTCAGCTGTAATAGAGATTCCAGAAAGCAAGAGCGTGCTTCTTGTTCTAAAGCAGAATGTGTTTCATGGATGATAACTGTGTTGTGTGTTTCCCTTGAGAAATGGAGGTAAATCTGAGGCTCTGTGTCTTCCTACAAGCAAGACTTCCTTTCAGGTAAACTCAGTCACCTTTGTGCTCAAATGCAGCTACATCATTCACGAAGCTCACACGTTTCTCGCTCTTAAATGAAAAGCATTGGATGTTAGAGGACCAGTGGCTTCTATCAGTTTCAGAAGCAGAGTTGAACTAGATATGGTCCCTATGTGTAGGAAACACCGTTCTTTTGTTTTGAGCACACTTACTTTTCCTGCTGTATTAGAGACTCAAGAAAGCAATTGCGTGCTTCTTCCTCTAAAGCAGAGTGTGTTTCATGGATGAGAACTGTTCCTTGTGTTTCCCTTCTGAAATGGAGGTAAATCCCAGGCTCTGTGTCTTCCTACAAGCAAGACTTCATTTCAGGTAAACGCAGTCACTTTTCAGCTCAAAGGAAGCTACATCGATCACGAAGCTCACAAGTTTCTCGTTCTTAACTGAAAAGCATTGGATGTTAGAGGACCAGTGGTGTGTATCAGTTTCAGAAGCAGAGTTGAAGCAGATATGGTCTATATGTGTAGGAAACCCTGTTCTTTTGTTCTAAGTACACTCACGTTTCCTGCTGTATTAGAGAATCTAGAAAGCCATAGAGTGCTTCTTGCTCTAAAGCAGAGTGTGTTTCATGGATGAGGACTGTGCTGTGTGTTTCCCCTCATTAAAGGGGTTAAATCCAAGGCTCTGTGTCTTGCTACAATCAAGACTTTGTTTCAGGTAAACACAGACATTTTTCAGCTCAAATGAAGCTACAAGTTCACTTAGCTCAAATGTTTCTCGCTCTCAAATGAAAAGCATTGAATTGTAGAGGATCCTTGCTTTGTATCAGGTTCATGAGCAGGGTTGTACTAGATATGGTCCGTATGTGTAAGAAACACCATTCATTTGTTCTGAGCACACACACTTTTTTTGCTATATTAGAGACTCCAGAAAGCAAGAGAGTGCTACTTGCTCTATAGCAGAATGTGTTTCATGGATGAGAACTGTGCCTTGTGTTTCCCTTCAGAAATGGAGGAAAATCCCAGGCTCTGTGTCTTCCTAAAGCAAGACTCCCTTTCAGGTAAACACAGTCACCTTTCAGTTCAAATATTGTTACATCATTCATGAAGCTCACATGTTTCTTGCTCTTAAATGAAAAGCATTGGTTGTTAGAGGAGCTGTGGTTTGTATCAGTTTCAGAAGCAGAGTTGAACTAGATATGGTCCGTATGTGTAGGAAACACCATTCTTTTGTTCTGAGCACACTCACTTTCTTGCTGTATTAGAGAATAAAGAAAGCAAGAGCATGCTTCTTGCTCTAAAGCAGAGTGTGTTTCATGGATGAGAACTGTGCCATGTGTTTCCCTTCAGAAATGGAGTTAAATGCCAGGATCTGTGTCTTCCTATAAGTAAGACTTCCTTTCAGGTAAACACAGTCACTTTTCAGCTCAAATGAAGCTACATCATTCACGAAGCTCAAACGTTTCTCGCTCTTAACAGAAAAACATTAGATGTTAGAAGACCTGTGGTTTGTAACAGTTTCAGAAGCAGAGTTTAAGTAGATATGGTCCATTTGTGTAGGAAACTCTGTTCTTTTACTCTAAGTTCACTCACGTTTCCTGCTCTATTAGAGAATCTAGCAAGCAAGAGCATGCTTCTTGTTCTAAAGTTGTGTGTTTCATGGATGAGAACTGTGCTGTGTGTTTCCCTTCAGAATTGGAGTTAAATCCCAGGCTCTGTGTCTTCCTACAAGCAAGAATTCCTTTCAGGTAAACACAGTCACTTTTTAGTTCAAAGAAGCAACATCGTTTATGAAGCTCAAATGTTTCTTGCTCTTAACTGAAAAGCATTGCATGTTATAGGGCTGGTGGTTTGTATCAGTTCCAGAAGCAGAATTCAACTAGATATGGTGCGTATGTGTAGGAAACACCCTTCTTGTGTTCTGAGCACACTCACGTTTCCTGCTGTATTAGAGACTCCGGCAAGCAAGAGCGTGGAACTTGCTCTAAAGCAGAGTGTGTTTCATGGATGAGAACTGTACTGTGTGTTTTCCTTCAGAAATTGAGGTAAATCCCAGGCTCTGTGTCTTTGTACAAGTAGGAATTCGTCTCAGGTAAACGCAGTCACTTTTTAGTTCAAACGAAGCTATATCGTTCACCAAGCTCACACGTTTCTCGCTCTTAACTGAAAAGCATTGGATGTTAGAGGACAGATGGTTTAAAGCGGTTTCAGAAGCAGAGGTGAACTAGATATGGTCCGTTGTGTAGGAAACACCGTTCTTTTGTTCTGAACACACTCACGTTTTCAGCTGTATTAGAGACACCAGAAAGCAAGAGCGTGCTTCTTGCTCTAAAGCAGAGTGTGTTTCATGGATGAGAACTGTGCTGTGTGTTTCCCTTCATTAAAGGGTTTAAATTCCAGGCTCTGTGTCTTCCTACAAGCAAGACTTCGTTTCAGGTAAACACAGTCACTTTTTAGCTCAAAGGAAGCTATATCATTCACAAATCTGACAAATTTCTCGCTCATAAAAGAAATGCATTTGATTTTAGAAGACCGGTTGTTTGTATCAGTTTCTGAAGGAGACTTGAACTAGACATGGTCCATATGTGTAGGAAACCCCGTTCTTTTGGTCTAAGTACACTCACTTTTCCTGCTGCATAAGAGACCTTAGAAAGCAAGATCGTGCGTCTTGCTCTAAAGCAGAGTGTGTTTCATGGATGATAACTGTGTTTTTTGTTTCCCTTGAGAAATGGAGGTAAATCCGAGTCTCTGTGTCTTCCTACAAGCCAGACATCCTTTCAGGTAAACACAGTCACCTTTCAGCTCAAATGCAGCTACATTGTTCACGAAGCTTACACGTTTGTTGCTCTTAACTGAAAAGCATTGGATGTTAGAGGACCTGTGGCTTCTATTAGTTTCAGAAGCAGAGTTGAAGTAGATATCGTCCATAAATGTAGGAAACCCTGTTCTTTTGTTCTAAGTGCACTCACGTTTCCTGCTGTATTAGAGACTCTAGAAAGCAATAGCGTGCTTCTTGCTCTAAAGCAGAGTGTGTTTCATGGATGAGAACTGTGCTGTGTGTTTCCCCTCATTAAAGCGGTCAAATCTCAGGCTCTGTGTCTTCCACAAGCACGACATCGTTTCCGGTAAATGCAGTCAGTTTTCATCTCAAAGGAAGCGACATCGTTCACGAAGCTCACACATTTCTCGCTCTTAAAAGGAATGCATTTGATGTTAGAAGAAAGGTTGTTTGTATCAGTTTCAGAATTAGAGTTGAACTAGAAATCATCCATATGTATAGGAAACACCGTTATTTTGTTCTAAGCACACTCACGTTTCCTGCTCTATTGGAGAATTTAGAAAGCAGGAGCGTCCTTCTTGCTCTAAAGCAGAGTGTGTTTAATGGATGAGAATGTGGTGTGTGTTTCCACTCAGAAAAGGGGTTATATGCCAGGCATTGTGTCTTGCTACAAGCAAGACTTTGTTTCAGGTAAACACAGACATTTTTCAGCTCAAATGAAGCCACAAATTCACCTAGCTAACACGTTTCTCGTTCTTAAATGAAAAGCATTGGTTGTTAGAGGAGCTGTGGTTTGTATCAGTTTCAGAATCAGAGTTGAAGTAGATATGGTCCGTATGTGTAGGAAATACCGTTCATTTGTTCTGCGCACACTCACTTTTCCTGCTGTATTAGAGACTCAAGAAAGCAAGAGCGTTCTTCTTGCTCTAAAGCAGAGTGGGTTTCATGGATGAGAACTGTGCCTTGTGTTTCCCTTCAGAAATGGAGGTAAATGCCAGGCTCTGTGTCTTCCTACAAGCAAGACTTCGTTTCAGGTAAACACAGTCACTTTCAGCTCAAAGGAAGCTACATCGTTCACAAAGCTCACACATTTCTTGCTCATAAAAGAAATGCATTTGATGTTAGAAGACCAGTGTCTGTATCAGTTTCAGAAGCAGAGTTGAACTAGAAATGGTCCATATGTGTAGAAAACCCCGTTCTTTTGGTCTAAGTACACTCACTTTTCCTGCTGCATAAGAGACCATAGAAAGCAAGAGCGTGCTTCTTGCTCTAAAGCAGAGTGTGTTTCATGGATGAGAACTGTGTTGTGTGTTTCCCTTGAGAAATGGAGGTAAATCTGAGGCTCTGTGTCTTCCTACAAGCAAGACTTCCTTTCAGGTCAACACAGTCATCTGTCCGCTCAAATGCAGCTACATCATTCACGAAGCTCACACGTTTCTCGCTATTAACTGAAATGCATTGGATGTTAGAGGACAGATGGGTTCTATCAGTTTCAGAAGCAGAGTTGAACTAGATATGGTCCATATGTGTAGGAAACACCTTTCTTTTGTTCTGAACACACTTAATTTTCCTGCTGTATTAGAGACTCAAGAAAGCAATAGCGTGCTTCTTCCTCTAAAGCAGAGTGTGTTTCATGGATTAGAACTGTGCGTTGTGTTTCCCTTCTGAAATGGAGGTAAATCACAGGCTCTGTGTCTTCCTACAAGCAAGACTTCGTTTCAGGTAAACGCAGTGACTTTTCTGCTCAATGGAAGCTACATCGTTCACGAAGCTCACACATTTCTCACTCTTAAAAGAAATGCATTTGAGGTTAGAAGCATGGTTGTTTGTATCAGTTTCAGAAGCAGAGTTGAACTAGATATGGTCCGTATGTGTAGGAAACACTGTTATTTTGTTCTAAGCACACTCACGTTTCCTGCTCTATTGGAGAATCTAGAAAGCAAGAGCGTCGTTCCTGCTCTAAAGTAGAGTGTGTTTAATGGATAAGAACTGTGCTGTGTGTTTCCACAAAGAAAAGGGGTTAAATACCAGCCTCTGTGTCTTGCTACAATCAATACTTTGTTTCAGGTAAACACAGATATTTTTCAGCTCAAATGAAGCTACAAGTTCACCTAGCTCAAACGTTTCTCGCTCTTAACTGAAAAGCATTGGATGTTAGAGGACAGATGGTTTATATCAGTCAGAAGCAGAGGTGAACTAGATATGGTCCGTTATGTAGGAAACACCGTTCTTTTGTTCTGAACACACTCACGTTTTCAGTTGTATTAGAGACACTAGAAAGCAAGAGCGTGCTTCTTGCTCTAAAGCAGAGTGTGTTTCATGGATGAGAACTGTGCTGTGTGTTTCCACTCAGAAAAGGGGTTAAATGCCAGGCTCTGTGTCTTGCTACAAGCAAGACTTTGTTTCAGGTAAACACAGACATTTTTCAGCTCAAATGAAGCCAGAAGTTCACCTACCTAACACGATTCTTGTTCTTAAATGAAAAGCATTGGTTGGTAGAGGAGCTGTGGTTTGTATCAGTTTCAGAAGCAGAGTTGAAGTAGATATGGTCCGTATGTGTAGGAAATAATGTTCATTTGTTCTGCGCACACTCACTTTTCCTGCTGTATTAGAGACTCCAGAAAGCAAGAGCGTGCTTCTTGCTCTAAAGCAGAGTGTGTTTCATGGATGAGAACTGTGCCGTGTGTTTCTCTTCAGAAATGGAGGTAAGTGCCAGGCTCTGTGTCTTCCTACAAGCAAGACTTCCTTTCAGGTAAACAGAGTCACTTTTTAGTTCAAAGAAGCTACATTGTTCACGAAGCTCACACGTTTCTTGCTCTTAACTGAAAAGCATTGGATGTTAGAAGACCCGTGCTTTGTATCAGTTACATGAGCAGAGTTAAAATAGATATGGTCCATATGTGTAGGAAACACCGTTCTTCTGGTCAAAGTACACTCACTTTTCCTGCTGTATTAGAGACTCTAGAAAGCAAGAGCATGCTTCTTGCTCTGAAGCAGAGTTTGTTTCATGGATGAGAACTGTGCTGTGTGTTTCCCTTCAGAAATGGAGGTAAATCCAAGGCTCTGTGTCTTCCTACAAGCAAGACTTCGTTTCAGGTAAACACAGTCATTTTCAGCTCAAAGGAAGCTACATTGTTCACGAAGCTCACACGTTTCTCGGTCTTAACTGAAAAGCACTGGATGTTAGAGGACCGGTGGTTTCTATCAATTTCAGAAGCAGAGTTGAACTAGATATGGTCCGCATGTGTAGGAAAAAGCGTTCTTTTGTTCTAAGCACTCTCACGATTCCTGCTCTATTGGAGAATGTAGAAAGCAAGAGTGTGCTTTTTGCTCTAAAGCAGAGTGTGTTTCATGGATGCGAACTGTGCTGTGTGTTTCCACTCAGAAAAGGGGTTAAATCCCAGGCTCTGTTTCTTGCTGCAAGCAAGACTTTGTTTCAGGTAAACACTGACACTTTTCAGCTCAAATGAAGCTACAAGTTCACCTAGCTCACACGTTTCTCGCTCTCAACTGAAAAGCATTGAATGTTAGATGACCCGTGGTTTATATCAGTTTCATGAGCAGAGTTGAACTGGATATGGTCCTTATGTTTAGGAAACACCGTTCTTTTGTTCTGTGCTTTCTCACGTTTCCTGCTGTATTAGAGACTCAAGAAAGCAAGAGTGTGCTTTTTGCTCTAAAGCAGAGAGTGTTTAATGGATGAGAACTGTGCTGTGTGTTTCCCTTCAGAAATGGAGGTAAATCCCAGGCTCTGTGTCTCCCTATAAGAAAGACTTCGTTTCAGGTAAACACAATCACTTTTCTGCTCAAAGGAAGCTACATCGTTCACGAAGCTCACACGTTTCTCGGTCATAACTGAGAAGCACTGGATGTTAGAGGACCGGTGGCTTTTATCAGTTTCAGAAGTAGAGTTGAATTAGATATGGTCCGGAGGTGTAGGAAACACCATTCTTTTTTTCTGAGCACACTCACTTTTCCTGCTGTATTAGAGACTCAAGAAAGCAATAGCGTGCTTCTTGCTCTAAAGCAGAGAGTGTTTAATGGATGAGAACTGTGCTGTGTGTTTACCCTCATTAAAGGTGTTAAATCCCATCTCTGTGTCTTCCTACAAGCAAGACTTCCTTTCAGGTAAACAGAGTCACTTTTTAGTTCAAAGAAGCTACATCGTTCACGAAGCTCACACGTTTCTGGCTCTTAACTGAAAAGCATTGCATGTTATAGGACCTGTGGTTTGTATCAGTTTCAGAAGCAGAATTCAACTAGATATGTTGCATATGTGTAGGAAACACCCTTCTTGTGTTCTGAGCACACTCAGGTTTCCTGCTGTATTAGAGACTCTAGAAAGCAAGAGCGTGATTCTTGCTCTAAAGCATAGTGTGTTTCATGCATGAGAACTGTGCTCTGTGTTTCGATTCAGAAATGGAGTTAAATTCCAGGATCTGTGTCTTCTTACAAGCAAGACTTCATTTCAGATAAACACAGACACTTTTAAGCTCAAATGAACCTACATTGTTCACCTAGCTCACAAGTTTCTCACTCTTAACTTAAAAGAATTGGATGTTAGAGAACCCGTGGTTTGTATCAGTTTCAGAATCAGAGTTGAACTAGATATGGTCCATATGTGTAGGAAACCTCGTTCTTTTGGTATAAGTACACTAACATTTCCTGCTGTATAAGAGACTCTTGAATGCAAGAGCGTGCTTCTTGCTCTAAACCAGTATGTTTCATGGATGAGAATTGTGCTGTGTGTTTCCCTTAAGAAATTGAGGTAAATCCCAGGGTCTGTGTCTTCCTACAAGCAAGACTTCCTTTCAGGTAAACACAGTCACTTTTCAGCTCAAAGGAAGCTACATCGTTCACGAAGCTCACATGTTTGTCGCTTTGAAATGAAAAGAATTGGATGTTAGTGGAACTGTGGTTTGTATCAATTTCAGAAGCAGAGTTGAACTAGTTATGATCCATATGTTTAGGAAACACTGTTCTTTTGTTCTGAGCACACTCACGTTTTCTGCTTTATTAGAGACTCTAGAAAGCAAGAGCTTGCTTCTGGCTCTAAAGCAGAGTGTGTTTCATTGATGACAACTGAGCTGTGTGTTTCCACTCAGAAAAGGGGGTAAATCCCAGGCTCTGTGTCGTGCTACTAGCAAGACATTGTTTCAGGTAAACACAGACACTTTTCAGCTCAAAGGAAGCTACAAGTTCATCTAGCTCACACGATTCTCACGCTCAAATGAAAAACATTGAATGATAGAGGACACGTGGTTTGTATCAGTTTCATTAGCAGAGTTGAATTAGATAAGGTCCATAGGTGTTGGAAACACCATTCTTTTGTTCTGAGCACACTCAAGTTTCCTGCTGAATTCGAGACTCTAGAAAGCAAGAGCGTGCTTCTTGCTCTAAAGCAGAGTGTGTTTCATGGATGAGAACTGTGTTTTGTGTTTTGCTTCAGAAATGATGTTAAATCCCAGGCTCTGTGGCTTCCTACAAGCAAGACTTCTTTTCAGGTAAAGGCATTCACTTTTCAACTCAAAAGAAGCTACATCGTTCACGAAGCTCACATGTTTCTCGCTCTTAACTGAAAGTATTTGATGATAGAGGACCCGTGGTTTGTATCAGTTTCAGAAGCAGAGTTGAACTAGATATGGTCCATATGTGTTGGAAACACCGTTCGTTTGTTCTGAGCACACTCATGTTGTCTGCTGTATTAGAGACTCTAGAAAGGAAGAGCGTGTTTCTTGCTCTAAAGCAGAGTGTATTTCAAGGATGAGAACTGTGCTGTGTGTGTCCCTTCAGAAATGGAGTAATTCCCAGGCTCTGTGTCTTCCTAAAAGCAAGACTTCGTTTCAGGTAAACGCATTCAATTTTGAGCTCAAAAGAATCTACATTTATCACGAAGCTCACACTTTCTCGCTCTTAACTGAAAAGCATTGGATGTTATAGGACCTGTGGTTTTGTATCAGTTTCAGAATCAGAGTTGAACAAGATATGGTCCTTATGTGTAGGAAACCTCGTTCTTTTGGTATAAGTACACTAACATTTCCTGCTGTATAAGAGACTCTTGAATGCAAGAGCGTGCTTCTTGCTCTAAACCAGTATGTTTCATGGATGAGAATTGTGCTGTGTGTTTCCCTTAAGAAATTGAGGTAAATCCCAGGGTCTGTGTCTTCCTACAAGCAAGACTTCCTTTCAGGTAAACGCAGTCACTTTTCGGCTCAAAGGAAGATACATCGTTCAGGAAGCTCACACGTTTGTCGCTTTGAAATGAAAAGAATTGGATGTTAGTGGAACTGTGGTTTGTATCAATTTCAGAAGCAGAGTTGAACTAGATATGATCCATATGTTTAGGAAACACTGTTCTTTTGTTCTGAGCACACTCACGTTTTCTGCTTTATTAGAGACTCTAGAAAGCAAGAGCTTGCTTCTGGCTCTAAAGCAGAGTGTGTTTCATTGATGACAACTGAGCTGTGTGTTTCCACTCAGAAAAGGGGGTAAATCCCAGGCTCTGTGTCGTGCTACTAGCAAGACATTGTTTCAGGTAAACACAGACACTTTTCAGCTCAAAGGAAGCTACAAGTTCATCTAGCTCACACGATTCTCACGCTCAAATGAAAAACATTGAATGATAGAGGACACATGGTTTGTATCAGTTTCATTAGCAGAGTTGAATTAGATAAGGTCCATAGGTGTTGGAAACACCATTAATTTGTTCTGAGCACACTCAAGTTTCCTGCTGAATTCGAGACTCTAGAAAGCAAGAGCGTGCTTCTTGCTCTAAAGCAGAGTGTGTTTCATGGATGAGAACTGTGTTTTGTGTTTTGCTTCAATAATGATGTTAAATCCCAGGCTCTGTGTCTTCTTACAAGCAAGACGTCGTTTCAGCTCTTGCAGACAATTTTCAGCTCAAATGAAGCTACATTGTTCACCTAGGTCACACGTTTCTTGCCCTTAACTGAAAAGCATTGGATGTTATAGGACCTGTGGTTTTGTATCAGTTTCAGAAGCAGAGTTGAACTAGATATGGTCCTTATGTGTAGGAAACACCGTTCTTTGGTCTAAACACACTCACGTTTCCTGCTGTATTGGAGAATCTAGAAAGCAAGAGGGTGCTTCTTGCTCTAAAGCAGAGTGAGTTTCATGGATGAGAACTCTGCTTTGTGTTTCACTTCAGAAATGGAGTTAAATACCATGCTCTGTGTCTTCCTACAAGCAAGACTTCTTTTCAGGTAAAGGCATTAACTTTTCAACTCAAAAGAAGCTACATCGTTCACGAAGCTCACATGTTTCTCGCTCTTAACTGAAAGAATTGGATGTTAGAGGACCCGTGGTTTGTATCAGTTTCATTAGCAGATTTGAACTAGATATAGTCCCTATGTGTAAGAAACCCCATTCTTTTGGTCTAAGTACACTCACGTTTCCTGCTGTATTAGAGACTCTAGAAAGTAAGAGCGTGCTTCTTGCTCTGAAGCAGAGTGTGTTTCATGGATGAGAACTGTGCTGTGTGTTTCCCTTCAGAAATTGAGGTAAATCCCAGGCTCTGTGTCTTCCTACAAGCAATACTTCCTTTCAGGTAAACAGAGTCACTTTTCAGCTCAAAGGAAGCTACATCGTTCACGAAGCTTACACGTTTGTCGCTCTTAACTGAAAGAATTGGATGTTAGATGACCCGTGGTTTCTATCAGTTTCAGAAGCAGAGTTGAACTAGATATAGTTCGTACGTGTAGGAAACCCCGTTCTTTTGGTCCAAGTACACTCAGGTTTCTTTCGGTATTAGAGAATCAAGAATGCAAGAGCGTGATTCTTGCTCTGAAGCAGAGTGTGTTTCATGGATGAGAACTGTGCTTTATCTTTCCCTTCAGAAATGGAGTTAAATCCAAGGCTCTGTGTCTTCCTAAAAGCAAGACTTCGTTTCAGGTAAACACAGACACTTTTCAGCTCAAATGAAGCTGCAAGTTCACCTAGCTCACACGTTTCTCGCTCTCAAATGAAAAACATTGAATGTTGAGAGGACCCGTGGTTTGTATCAGTTTCATGAGAAGAGTTGAACTACATATGGTCCGTATGTGTAGGAAACACCGTTCTTTTGTTCTGAGCACACTCACTTTTCAAGCTGTATTAGAGACTCAAGAAAGCAAGAGCGTGCTTCTTGCTCTAAAGAAGAGTGTATTTCATGGATGAGAACTGTGCTGTGTGTTTCACTTCAGAAATTGTGTTAAATGCCAGTCTCTGTGTCTTCCTACAAGCATGAATTTCTTTCAGGTAAACACAGTCACTTTTCAGCTCAAAGGAAGCTTCATCGTTTACGAAGCTCACACGTTTCTCGCTCTTACTGAAAACCATTGGATTTTAGAGGACCTGTGGTTTGTATCAGTTTCAGAAGCAGAGTTGAACTACATATGGTCCGTATGTGTAGGGAACACCGTTGTTTTGTTCTGAGCACACTCACGATTCCTGCTATATTGGAATATCTTGAAAGCAATAGCTTCCTTCTTGGACTGAAGCAGAGAGTGTTTCATGTATGAGAACTGTGCTGTGTGTTTCCCTTCAGAAATGGAGTTAAATCCCCGGCTCTGTGTCTTCCTACAAGCAAGACTCCGTTTCAGGTAAACGCAGTCACTTTTTAGCTCAAACGAAACTCCATTGTTCCTGAAGCTCACACGTTTGTCGCTCTTAAATGAAAAGAATTGTATGTTAGTGGATCTTTGGTTTGTATCAATTTCAGAAGCATTGTTGAACTTGATATGGTCCGTATGTGTAGGAAACACCGTTGTTTTGTACTGAGCACACTCACGTTTTCTGCTTTATTAGAGACTCTAGAAAGCAAGAGCTTGCTTCTGGCTCTAAAGCAGAGTGTGTTTCATTAATGACAACTGAGCTGTTTGTTTCCACTCAGAAAAGGGGGTAAATCCCAGGCTCAGTGTCTTGCTACTAGCAAGACATTGTTTCAGGTAAACACAGACACTTTTCAGCTCAAAGGAAGCTACAAGTTCATCTAGCTCACATGATTCTCACGCTCAAATGAAAAACATTGAATGATAGAGGACACGTGGTTTGTATCAGTTTCATTAGCAGAGTGGAATTAGATAAGGTCCATAGGTGTTGGAAACACCATTCTTTTGTTCTGAGCACACTCATGTTTCCTGCTGAATTCGAGACTCTAGAAAGCAAGAGCGTGCTTCTTGCTCTAAAGCAGAGTGTGTTTCATGGATGAGAACTGTGTTTTGTGTTTTGCTTCAGAAATGATGTTAAATCCCAGGCTCTGTGTCTTCTTACAAGCAAGACGTCGTTTCAGCTAAATGCAGACAATTTTCAGCTCAAATGAAGCTACATTGTTCACCTAGGTCACACGTTTCTTGCCCTTAACTGAAAAGCATTGGATGTTAGAGGACCGGTGGTTTCTATCAGTTTCAGAAGCAGAGTTGAACTAGATATGATCCGTTTGTGTAGGAACCTCCTTTCTTTGGTTCTAAGGACACTCACGTTTCCTGCTGTATTGGAGAATCTAGAAAACAAGAGCGTCCTTCTTGCTCTAAAGCAGTGTGTGTTTCATGGATGAAAACTGTGCTGTGTGTTTCCCTTCAGAAATGGAGTTAATTCCCAGGCTCTGTGTCTTCCTACAAGCAAGACTTCTTTTCAGGTAAAGGCATTCACTTTTCAACTCAAAGGAAGCTACATCGTTCACGAAGCTCACACGTTTCTCGGTCTTAACTGAAAAGCACTGGATGTTAGAGGACCGGTGGTTTCTATCAGTTTCAGAAGCAGAGTTGAACTAGATATGGTCCGCATGTGTAGGAAAAACCGTTCTTTTGTTCTAAGCACTCTCACGATTCCTGCTCTATTGGAGAATGTAGAAAGCAAGAGTGTGCTTTTTGCTCTAAAGCAGAGTGTGTTTCATGGATGCGAACTGTGCTGTGTGTTTCCACTCAGAAAAGGGGTTAAATCCCAGGCTCTGTTTCTTGCTGCAAGCAAAAATTTGTTTCAGGTAAACACTGACACTTTTCAGCTCAAATGAAGCTACAAGTTCACCTAGCTCACACGTTTCTCGCTCTCAACTGAAAAGCATTGAATGTTAGATGACCCGTGGTTTATATTAGTTTCATGAGCAGAGTTGAACTGGATATGGTCCTTATGTTTAGGAAACACCGTTCTTTTGTTCTGTGCTTTCTCACGTTTCCTGCTGTATTAGAGACTCAAGAAAGCAATAGCGTGCTTCTTGCTCTAAAGCAGAGAGTGTTTAATGGATGAGAACTGTGCTGTGTGTTTCCCCTCATTAAAGGTGTTAAATCCCATCTCTGTGTCTTCCTACAAGCAATACTTCCTTTCAGGTAAACACAGTCACTTTTTAGTTCAAAGAAGCTACATCGTTCACGAAGCTCACACGTTTCTGGCTCTTAACTGAAAAGCATTGCATGTTATAGGACCTGTGGTTTGTATCAGTTTCAGAAGCAGAATTCAACTAGATATGTTGCGTATGTGTAGGAAACACCCTTCTTGTGTTCTGAGCACACTCAGGTTTCCTGCTGTATTAGAGACTCTAGAAAGCAAGAGCGTGATTCTTGCTCTAAAGCATAGTGTGTTTCATGCATGAGAACTGTGCTCTGTGTTTCGATTCAGAAATGGAGTTAAATCCCAGGATCTGTGTCTTCTTACAAGCAAGACTTCATTTCAGATAAACACAGACACTTTTAAGCTCAAATGAACCTACATTGTTCACCTAGCTCACAAGTTTCTCACTCTTAACTTAAAAGAATTGGATGTTAGAGAACCCGTGGTTTGTATCAGTTTCAGAATCAGAGTTGAACTAGATATGGTCCATATGTGTAGGAAACCTCGTTCTTTTGGTATAAGTACACTAACATTTCCTGCTGTATAAGAGACTCTTGAATGCAAGAGCGTGCTTCTTGCTCTAAACCAGTATGTTTCATGGATGAGAATTGTGCTGTGTGTTTCCCTTAAGAAATTGAGGTAAATCCCAGGGTCTGTGTCTTCCTACAAGCAAGACTTCCTTTCAGGTAAACACAGTCACTTTTCAGCTCAAAGGAAGCTACATCGTTCACGAAGCTCACACGTTTCTCGGTCTTAACTGAAAAGCACTGGATGTTAGAGGACCGGTGGTTTCTATCAGTTTCAGAAGCAGAGTTGAACTAGATATGGTCCGCATGTGTAGGAAAAACCGTTCTTTTGTTCTAAGCACTCTCACGATTCCTGCTCTATTGGAGAATGTAGAAAGCAAGAGTGTGCTTTTTGCTCTATAGCAGAGTGTGTTTCATGGATGCGAACTGTGCTGTGTGTTTCCACTCAGAAAAGGGGTTAAATCCCAGGCTCTGTTTCTTGCTGCAAGCAAAAATTTGTTTCAGGTAAACACTGACACTTTTCAGCTCAAATGAAGCTACAAGTTCACCTAGCTCACACGTTTCTCGCTCTCAACTGAAAAGCATTGAATGTTAGATGACCCGTGGTTTATATTAGTTTCATGAGCAGAGTTGAACTGGATATGGTCCTTATGTTTAGGAAACACCGTTCTTTTGTTCTGTGCTTTCTCACGTTTCCTGCTGTATTAGAGACTCAAGAAAGCAATAGCGTGCTTCTTGCTCTAAAGCAGAGAGTGTTTAATGGATGAGAACTGTGCTGTGTGTTTCCCCTCATTAAAGGTGTTAAATCCCATCTCTGTGTCTTCCTACAAGCAATACTTCCTTTCAGGTAAACACAGTCACTTTTTAGTTCAAAGAAGCTACATCGTTCACGAAGCTCACACGTTTCTGGCTCTTAACTGAAAAGCATTGCATGTTATAGGACCTGTGGTTTGTATCAGTTTCAGAAGCAGAATTCAACTAGATATGTTGCGTATGTGTAGGAAACACCCTTCTTGTGTTCTGAGCACACTCAGGTTTCCTGCTGTATTAGAGACTCTAGAAAGCAAGAGCGTGATTCTTGCTCTAAAGCATAGTGTGTTTCATGCATGAGAACTGTGCTCTGTGTTTCGATTCAGAAATGGAGTTAAATCCCAGGATCTGTGTCTTCTTACAAGCAAGACTTCATTTCAGATAAACACAGACACTTTTAAGCTCAAATGAACCTACATTGTTCACCTAGCTCACAAGTTTCTCACTCTTAACTTAAAAGAATTGGATGTTAGAGAACCCGTGGTTTGTATCAGTTTCAGAATCAGAGTTGAACTAGATATGGTCCATATGTGTAGGAAACCTCGTTCTTTTGGTATAAGTACACTAACATTTCCTGCTGTATAAGAGACTCTTGAATGCAAGAGCGTGCTTCTTGCTCTAAACCAGTATGTTTCATGGATGAGAATTGTGCTGTGTGTTTCCCTTAAGAAATTGAGGTAAATCCCAGGGTCTGTGTCTTCCTACAAGCAAGACTTCCTTTCAGGTAAACACAGTCACTTTTCAGCTCAAAGGAAGCTACATCGTTCACGAAGCTCACACGTTTCTCGGTCTTAACTGAAAAGCACTGGATGTTAGAGGACCGGTGGTTTCTATCAGTTTCAGAAGCAGAGTTGAACTAGATATGGTCCGCATGTGTAGGAAAAACCGTTCTTTTGTTCTAAGCACTCTCACGATTCCTGCTCTATTGGAGAATGTAGAAAGCAAGAGTGTGCTTTTTGCTCTAAAGCAGAGTGTGTTTCATGGATGCGAACTGTGCTGTGTGTTTCCACTCAGAAAAGGGGTTAAATCCCAGGCTCTGTTTCTTGCTGCAAGCAAAAATTTGTTTCAGGTAAACACTGACACTTTTCAGCTCAAATGAAGCTACAAGTTCACCTAGCTCACACGTTTCTCGCTCTCAACTGAAAAGCATTGAATGTTAGATGACCCGTGGTTTATATTAGTTTCATGAGCAGAGTTGAACTGGATATGGTCCTTATGTTTAGGAAACACCGTTCTTTTGTTCTGTGCTTTCTCACGTTTCCTGCTGTATTAGAGACTCAAGAAAGCAATAGCGTGCTTCTTGCTCTAAAGCAGAGAGTGTTTAATGGATGAGAACTGTGCTGTGTGTTTCCCCTCATTAAAGGTGTTAAATCCCATCTCTGTGTCTTCCTACAAGCAATACTTCCTTTCAGGTAAACACAGTCACTTTTTAGTTCAAAGAAGCTACATCGTTCACGAAGCTCACACGTTTCTGGCTCTTAACTGAAAAGCATTGCATGTTATAGGACCTGTGGTTTGTATCAGTTTCAGAAGCAGAATTCAACTAGATATGTTGCGTATGTGTAGGAAACACCCTTCTTGTGTTCTGAGCACACTCAGGTTTCCTGCTGTATTAGAGACTCTAGAAAGCAAGAGCGTGATTCTTGCTCTAAAGCATAGTGTGTTTCATGCATGAGAACTGTGCTCTGTGTTTCGATTCAGAAATGGAGTTAAATCCCAGGATCTGTGTCTTCTTACAAGCAAGACTTCATTTCAGATAAACACAGACACTTTTAAGCTCAAATGAACCTACATTGTTCACCTAGCTCACAAGTTTCTCACTCTTAACTTAAAAGAATTGGATGTTAGAGAACCCGTGGTTTGTATCAGTTTCAGAATCAGAGTTGAACTAGATATGGTCCATATGTGTAGGAAACCTCGTTCTTTTGGTATAAGTACACTAACATTTCCTGCTGTATAAGAGACTCTTGAATGCAAGAGCGTGCTTCTTGCTCTAAACCAGTATGTTTCATGGATGAGAATTGTGCTGTGTGTTTCCCTTAAGAAATTGAGGTAAATCCCAGGGTCTGTGTCTTCCTACAAGCAAGACTTCCTTTCAGGTAAACACAGTCACTTTTCAGCTCAAAGGAAGCTACATCGTTCACGAAGCTCACACGTTTCTCGGTCTTAACTGAAAAGCACTGGATGTTAGAGGACCGGTGGTTTCTATCAGTTTCAGAAGCAGAGTTGAACTAGATATGGTCCGCATGTGTAGGAAAAACCGTTCTTTTGTTCTAAGCACTCTCACGATTCCTGCTCTATTGGAGAATGTAGAAAGCAAGAGTGTGCTTTTTGCTCTAAAGCAGAGTGTGTTTCATGGATGCGAACTGTGCTGTGTGTTTCCACTCAGAAAAGGGGTTAAATCCCAGGCTCTGTTTCTTGCTGCAAGCAAAAATTTGTTTCAGGTAAACACTGACACTTTTCAGCTCAAATGAAGCTACAAGTTCACCTAGCTCACACGTTTCTCGCTCTCAACTGAAAAGCATTGAATGTTAGATGACCCGTGGTTTATATTAGTTTCATGAGCAGAGTTGAACTGGATATGGTCCTTATGTTTAGGAAACACCGTTCTTTTGTTCTGTGCTTTCTCACGTTTCCTGCTGTATTAGAGACTCAAGAAAGCAATAGCGTGCTTCTTGCTCTAAAGCAGAGAGTGTTTAATGGATGAGAACTGTGCTGTGTGTTTCCCCTCATTAAAGGTGTTAAATCCCATCTCTGTGTCTTCCTACAAGCAATACTTCCTTTCAGGTAAACACAGTCACTTTTTAGTTCAAAGAAGCTACATCGTTCACGAAGCTCACACGTTTCTGGCTCTTAACTGAAAAGCATTGCATGTTATAGGACCTGTGGTTTGTATCAGTTTCAGAAGCAGAATTCAACTAGATATGTTGCGTATGTGTAGGAAACACCCTTCTTGTGTTCTGAGCACACTCAGGTTTCCTGCTGTATTAGAGACTCTAGAAAGCAAGAGCGTGATTCTTGCTCTAAAGCATAGTGTGTTTCATGCATGAGAACTGTGCTCTGTGTTTCGATTCAGAAATGGAGTTAAATCCCAGGATCTGTGTCTTCTTACAAGCAAGACTTCATTTCAGATAAACACAGACACTTTTAAGCTCAAATGAACCTACATTGTTCACCTAGCTCACAAGTTTCTCACTCTTAACTTAAAAGAATTGGATGTTAGAGAACCCGTGGTTTGTATCAGTTTCAGAATCAGAGTTGAACTAGATATGGTCCATATGTGTAGGAAACCTCGTTCTTTTGGTATAAGTACACTAACATTTCCTGCTGTATAAGAGACTCTTGAATGCAAGAGCGTGCTTCTTGCTCTAAACCAGTATGTTTCATGGATGAGAATTGTGCTGTGTGTTTCCCTTAAGAAATTGAGGTAAATCCCAGGGTCTGTGTCTTCCTACAAGCAAGACTTCCTTTCAGGTAAACACAGTCACTTTTCAGCTCAGAGGAAGCTACATCGTTCAGGAAGCTCACACGTTTGTCGCTTTGAAATGAAAAGAATTGGATGTTAGTGGACCTGTGGTTTGTATCAATTTCAGAAGCAGAGTTGAACTAGATATGATCCATATGTTTAGGAAACACTGTTCTTTTGTTCTGAGCACACTCACGTTTTCTGCTTTATTAGAGACTCTAGAAAGCAAGAGCTTGCTTCTGGCTCTAAAGCAGAGTGTGTTTCATTGATGACAACTGAGCTGTGTGTTTCCACTCAGAAAAGGGGGTAAATCCCAGGCTCTGTGTCGTGCTACTAGCAAGACATTGTTTCAGGTAAACACAGACACTTTTCAGCTCAAAGGAAGCTACAAGTTCATCTAGCTCACACGATTCTCACGCTCAAATAAAAAACATTGAATATTAGAGGACACGTGGTTTGTATCAGTTTCATTAGCAGAGTTGAATTAGATAAGGTCCATAGGTGTTGGAAACACCATTCTTTTGTTCTGAGCACACTCAAGTTTCCTGCTGAATTCGAGACTCTAGAAAGCAAGAGCGTGCTTCTTGCTCTAAAGCAGAGTGTGTTTCATGGATGAGAACTGTGTTTTGTGTTTTGCTTCAGAAATGATGTTAAATCCCAGGCTCTGTGGCTTCCTACAAGCAAGACTTCTTTTCAGGTAAAGGCATTCACTTTTCAACTCAAAAGAAGCTACATCGTTCACGAAGCTCACATGTTTCTCGCTCTTAACTGAAAGAATTTGATGATAGAGGACCCGTGGTTTGTATCAGTTTCAGAAGCAGAGTTGAACTAGATATAGTTCGTATGTGTAGGAAACCCCTTTCTTTTGGTCCAAGTACACTCAGGTTTCCTTCTGTATTAGAGACTCTAGAATGCAGAGCGAGATTCTTGCTCTGAAGCAGAGTGTGTTTCATGGATGAGAACTGTGCTTTATCTTTCCCTTCAGAAATGGAGTTAAATCCCAGGCTCTGTGTCTTCCTAAAAGCAAGAATTCGTTTCAGGTAAACACAGACACTTTTCAGCTCAAATGAAGCTGGAAGTTCACCTAGCTCACATGTTTCTCGCTCTCAAATGAAAAACATTGAATGTTAGAGGATCTGTGGTTTGTATCAGTTTCATTAGCAGAGTTGAACTAGATATGGTCCATATGTGTTGGAAACACCGTTCGTTTGTTCTGAGCACACTCATGTTGTCTGCTGTATTAGAGACTCTAGAAAGGAAGAGCGTGCTTCTTGCTCTAAAGCAGAGTGTATTTCAAGGATGAGAACTGTGCTGTGTGTGTCCCTTCAGAAATGGAGTAATTCCCAGGCTCTGTGTCTTCCTAAAAGCACGACTTCGTTTCAGGTAAACGCATTCAATTTTGAGCTCAAAAGAATCTACATTTTTCACGAAGCTCACACTTTCTCGCTCTTAACTGAAAAGCATTGGATGTTATAGGACCTGTGGTTTTGTATCAGTTTCAGAAGCAGAGTTGAACAAGATATGGTCCTTATGTGTAGGAAACCTCGTTCTTTTGGTATAAGTACACTAACATTTCCTGCTGTATAAGAGACTCTTGAATGCAAGAGCGTGCTTCTTGCTCTAAACCAGTATGTTTCATGGATGAGAATTGTGCTGTGTGTTTCCCTTAAGAAATTGAGGTAAATCCCAGGGTCTGTGTCTTCCTACAAGCAAGACTTCCTTTCAGGTAAACGCAGTCACTTTTCGGCTCAAAGGAAGATACATCGTTCAGGAAGCTCACACGTTTGTCGCTTTGAAATGAAAAGAATTGGATGTTAGTGGAACTGTGGTTTGTATCAATTTCAGAAGCAGAGTTGAACTAGATATGATCCATATGTTTAGGAAACACTGTTCTTTTGTTCTGAGCACACTCACGTTTTCTGCTTTATTAGAGACTCTAGAAAGCAAGAGCTTGCTTCTGGCTCTAAAGCAGAGTGTGTTTCATTGATGACAACTGAGCTGTGTGTTTCCACTCAGAAAAGGGGGTAAATCCCAGGCTCTGTGTCGTGCTACTAGCAAGACATTGTTTCAGGTAAACACAGACACTTTTCAGCTCAAAGGAAGCTACAAGTTCATCTAGCTCACACGATTCTCACGCTCAAATGAAAAACATTGAATGATAGAGGACACATGGTTTGTATCAGTTTCATTAGCAGAGTTGAATTAGATAAGGTCCATAGGTGTTGGAAACACCATTAATTTGTTCTGAGCACACTCAAGTTTCCTGCTGAATTCGAGACTCTAGAAAGCAAGAGCGTGCTTCTTGCTCTAAAGCAGAGTGTGTTTCATGGATGAGAACTGTGTTTTGTGTTTTGCTTCAATAATGATGTTAAATCCCAGGCTCTGTGTCTTCTTACAAGCAAGACGTCGTTTCAGCTCTTGCAGACAATTTTCAGCTCAAATGAAGCTACATTGTTCACCTAGGTCACACGTTTCTTGCCCTTAACTGAAAAGCATTGGATGTTATAGGACCTGTGGTTTTGTATCAGTTTCAGAAGCAGAGTTGAACTAGATATGGTCCTTATGTGTAGGAAACACCGTTCTTTGGTCTAAACACACTCACGTTTCCTGCTGTATTGGAGAATCTAGAAAGCAAGAGGGTGCTTCTTGCTCTAAAGCAGAGTGAGTTTCATGGATGAGAACTCTGCTTTGTGTTTCACTTCAGAAATGGAGTTAAATACCATGCTCTGTGTCTTCCTACAAGCAAGACTTCTTTTCAGGTAAAGGCATTAACTTTTCAACTCAAAAGAAGCTACATCGTTCACGAAGCTCACATGTTTCTCGCTCTTAACTGAAAGAATTGGATGTTAGAGGACCCGTGGTTTGTATCAGTTTCATTAGCAGATTTGAACTAGATATAGTCCCTATGTGTAAGAAACCCCATTCTTTTGGTCTAAGTACACTCACGTTTCCTGCTGTATTAGAGACTCTAGAAAGTAAGAGCGTGCTTCTTGCTCTGAAGCAGAGTGTGTTTCATGGATGAGAACTGTGCTGTGTGTTTCCCTTCAGAAATTGAGGTAAATCCCAGGCTCTGTGTCTTCCTACAAGCAATACTTCCTTTCAGGTAAACAGAGTCACTTTTCAGCTCAAAGGAAGCTACATCGTTCACGAAGCTTACACGTTTGTCGCTCTTAACTGAAAGAATTGGATGTTAGATGACCCGTGGTTTCTATCAGTTTCAGAAGCAGAGTTGAACTAGATATAGTTCGTACGTGTAGGAAACCCCGTTCTTTTGGTCCAAGTACACTCAGGTTTCTTTCGGTATTAGAGAATCAAGAATGCAAGAGCGTGATTCTTGCTCTGAAGCAGAGTGTGTTTCATGGATGAGAACTGTGCTTTATCTTTCCCTTCAGAAATGGAGTTAAATCCAAGGCTCTGTGTCTTCCTAAAAGCAAGACTTCGTTTCAGGTAAACACAGACACTTTTCAGCTCAAATGAAGCTGCAAGTTCACCTAGCTCACACGTTTCTCGCTCTCAAATGAAAAACATTGAATGTTGAGAGGACCCGTGGTTTGTATCAGTTTCATGAGAAGAGTTGAACTACATATGGTCCGTATGTGTAGGAAACACCGTTCTTTTGTTCTGAGCACACTCACTTTTCAAGCTGTATTAGAGACTCAAGAAAGCAAGAGCGTGCTTCTTGCTCTAAAGAAGAGTGTATTTCATGGATGAGAACTGTGCTGTGTGTTTCACTTCAGAAATTGTGTTAAATGCCAGTCTCTGTGTCTTCCTACAAGCATGAATTTCTTTCAGGTAAACACAGTCACTTTTCAGCTCAAAGGAAGCTTCATCGTTTACGAAGCTCACACGTTTCTCGCTCTTACTGAAAACCATTGGATTTTAGAGGACCTGTGGTTTGTATCAGTTTCAGAAGCAGAGTTGAACTACATATGGTCCGTATGTGTAGGGAACACCGTTGTTTTGTTCTGAGCACACTCACGATTCCTGCTATATTGGAATATCTTGAAAGCAATAGCTTCCTTCTTGGACTGAAGCAGAGAGTGTTTCATGTATGAGAACTGTGCTGTGTGTTTCCCTTCAGAAATGGAGTTAAATCCCCGGCTCTGTGTCTTCCTACAAGCAAGACTCCGTTTCAGGTAAACGCAGTCACTTTTTAGCTCAAACGAAACTCCATTGTTCCTGAAGCTCACACGTTTGTCGCTCTTAAATGAAAAGAATTGTATGTTAGTGGATCTTTGGTTTGTATCAATTTCAGAAGCATTGTTGAACTTGATATGGTCCGTATGTGTAGGAAACACCGTTGTTTTGTACTGAGCACACTCACGTTTTCTGCTTTATTAGAGACTCTAGAAAGCAAGAGCTTGCTTCTGGCTCTAAAGCAGAGTGTGTTTCATTAATGACAACTGAGCTGTTTGTTTCCACTCAGAAAAGGGGGTAAATCCCAGGCTCTGTGTCTTGCTACTAGCAAGACATTGTTTCAGGTAAACACAGACACTTTTCAGCTCAAAGGAAGCTACAAGTTCATCTAGCTCACATGATTCTCACGCTCAAATGAAAAACATTGAATGATAGAGGACACGTGGTTTGTATCAGTTTCATTAGCAGAGTTGAATTAGATAAGGTCCATAGGTGTTGGAAACACCATTCTTTTGTTCTGAGCACACTCATGTTTCCTGCTGAATTCGAGACTCTAGAAAGCAAGAGCGTGCTTCTTGCTCTAAAGCAGAGTGTGTTTCATGGATGAGAACTGTGTTTTGTGTTTTGCTTCAGAAATGATGTTAAATCCCAGGCTCTGTGTCTTCTTACAAGCAAGACGTCGTTTCAGCTAAATGCAGACAATTTTCAGCTCAAATGAAGCTACATTGTTCACCTAGGTCACACGTTTCTTGCCCTTAACTGAAAAGCATTGGATGTTAGAGGACCGGTGGTTTCTATCAGTTTCAGAAGCAGAGTTGAACTAGATATGATCCGTTTGTGTAGGAACCTCCTTTCTTTGGTTCTAAGGACACTCACGTTTCCTGCTGTATTGGAGAATCTAGAAAACAAGAGCGTCCTTCTTGCTCTAAAGCAGTGTGTGTTTCATGGATGAAAACTGTGCTGTGTGTTTCCCTTCAGAAATGGAGTTAATTCCCAGGCTCTGTGTCTTCCTACAAGCAAGACTTCTTTTCAGGTAAAGGCATTCACTTTTCAACTCAAAGGAAGCTACATCGTTCACGAAGCTCACACGTTTCTCGGTCTTAACTGAAAAGCACTGGATGTTAGAGGACCGGTGGTTTCTATCAGTTTCAGAAGCAGAGTTGAACTAGATATGGTCCGCATGTGTAGGAAAAACCGTTCTTTTGTTCTAAGCACTCTCACGATTCCTGCTCTATTGGAGAATGTAGAAAGCAAGAGTGTGCTTTTTGCTCTAAAGCAGAGTGTGTTTCATGGATGCGAACTGTGCTGTGTGTTTCCACTCAGAAAAGGGGTTAAATCCCAGGCTCTGTTTCTTGCTGCAAGCAAAAATTTGTTTCAGGTAAACACTGACACTTTTCAGCTCAAATGAAGCTACAAGTTCACCTAGCTCACACGTTTCTCGCTCTCAACTGAAAAGCATTGAATGTTAGATGACCCGTGGTTTATATTAGTTTCATGAGCAGAGTTGAACTGGATATGGTCCTTATGTTTAGGAAACACCGTTCTTTTGTTCTGTGCTTTCTCACGTTTCCTGCTGTATTAGAGACTCAAGAAAGCAATAGCGTGCTTCTTGCTCTAAAGCAGAGAGTGTTTAATGGATGAGAACTGTGCTGTGTGTTTCCCCTCATTAAAGGTGTTAAATCCCATCTCTGTGTCTTCCTACAAGCAATACTTCCTTTCAGGTAAACACAGTCACTTTTTAGTTCAAAGAAGCTACATCGTTCACGAAGCTCACACGTTTCTGGCTCTTAACTGAAAAGCATTGCATGTTATAGGACCTGTGGTTTGTATCAGTTTCAGAAGCAGAATTCAACTAGATATGTTGCGTATGTGTAGGAAACACCCTTCTTGTGTTCTGAGCACACTCAGGTTTCCTGCTGTATTAGAGACTCTAGAAAGCAAGAGCGTGATTCTTGCTCTAAAGCATAGTGTGTTTCATGCATGAGAACTGTGCTCTGTGTTTCGATTCAGAAATGGAGTTAAATCCCAGGATCTGTGTCTTCTTACAAGCAAGACTTCATTTCAGATAAACACAGACACTTTTAAGCTCAAATGAACCTACATTGTTCACCTAGCTCACAAGTTTCTCACTCTTAACTTAAAAGAATTGGATGTTAGAGAACCCGTGGTTTGTATCAGTTTCAGAATCAGAGTTGAACTAGATATGGTCCATATGTGTAGGAAACCTCGTTCTTTTGGTATAAGTACACTAACATTTCCTGCTGTATAAGAGACTCTTGAATGCAAGAGCGTGCTTCTTGCTCTAAACCAGTATGTTTCATGGATGAGAATTGTGCTGTGTGTTTCCCTTAAGAAATTGAGGTAAATCCCAGGGTCTGTGTCTTCCTACAAGCAAGACTTCCTTTCAGGTAAACACAGTCACTTTTCAGCTCAAAGGAAGCTACATCGTTCACGAAGCTCACACGTTTCTCGGTCTTAACTGAAAAGCACTGGATGTTAGAGGACCGGTGGTTTCTATCAGTTTCAGAAGCAGAGTTGAACTAGATATGGTCCGCATGTGTAGGAAAAACCGTTCTTTTGTTCTAAGCACTCTCACGATTCCTGCTCTATTGGAGAATGTAGAAAGCAAGAGTGTGCTTTTTGCTCTAAAGCAGAGTGTGTTTCATGGATGCGAACTGTGCTGTGTGTTTCCACTCAGAAAAGGGGTTAAATCCCAGGCTCTGTTTCTTGCTGCAAGCAAAAATTTGTTTCAGGTAAACACTGACACTTTTCAGCTCAAATGAAGCTACAAGTTCACCTAGCTCACACGTTTCTCGCTCTCAACTGAAAAGCATTGAATGTTAGATGACCCGTGGTTTATATTAGTTTCATGAGCAGAGTTGAACTGGATATGGTCCTTATGTTTAGGAAACACCGTTCTTTTGTTCTGTGCTTTCTCACGTTTCCTGCTGTATTAGAGACTCAAGAAAGCAATAGCGTGCTTCTTGCTCTAAAGCAGAGAGTGTTTAATGGATGAGAACTGTGCTGTGTGTTTCCCCTCATTAAAGGTGTTAAATCCCATCTCTGTGTCTTCCTACAAGCAATACTTCCTTTCAGGTAAACACAGTCACTTTTTAGTTCAAAGAAGCTACATCGTTCACGAAGCTCACACGTTTCTGGCTCTTAACTGAAAAGCATTGCATGTTATAGGACCTGTGGTTTGTATCAGTTTCAGAAGCAGAATTCAACTAGATATGTTGCGTATGTGTAGGAAACACCCTTCTTGTGTTCTGAGCACACTCAGGTTTCCTGCTGTATTAGAGACTCTAGAAAGCAAGAGCGTGATTCTTGCTCTAAAGCATAGTGTGTTTCATGCATGAGAACTGTGCTCTGTGTTTCGATTCAGAAATGGAGTTAAATCCCAGGATCTGTGTCTTCTTACAAGCAAGACTTCATTTCAGATAAACACAGACACTTTTAAGCTCAAATGAACCTACATTGTTCACCTAGCTCACAAGTTTCTCACTCTTAACTTAAAAGAATTGGATGTTAGAGAACCCGTGGTTTGTATCAGTTTCAGAATCAGAGTTGAACTAGATATGGTCCATATGTGTAGGAAACCTCGTTCTTTTGGTATAAGTACACTAACATTTCCTGCTGTATAAGAGACTCTTGAATGCAAGAGCGTGCTTCTTGCTCTAAACCAGTATGTTTCATGGATGAGAATTGTGCTGTGTGTTTCCCTTAAGAAATTGAGGTAAATCCCAGGGTCTGTGTCTTCCTACAAGCAAGACTTCCTTTCAGGTAAACACAGTCACTTTTCAGCTCAGAGGAAGCTACATCGTTTAGGAAGCTCACACGTTTGTCGCTTTGAAATGAAAAGAATTGGATGTTAGTGGACCTGTGGTTTGTATCAATTTCAGAAGCAGAGTTGAACTAGATATGATCCATATGTTTAGGAAACACTGTTCTTTTGTTCTGAGCACACTCACGTTTTCTGCTTTATTAGAGACTCTAGAAAGCAAGAGCTTGCTTCTGGCTCTAAAGCAGAGTGTGTTTCATTGATGACAACTGAGCTGTGTGTTTCCACTCAGAAAAGGGGGTAAATCCCAGGCTCTGTGTCGTGCTACTAGCAAGACATTGTTTCAGGTAAACACAGACACTTTTCAGCTCAAATGAAGCTACAAGTTCATCTAGCTCACACGATTCTCACGCTCAAATGAAAAACATTGAATGATAGAGGACACGTGGTTTGTATCAGTTTCATTAGCAGAGTTGAATTAGATAAGGTCCATAGGTGTTGGAAACACCATTCTTTTGTTCTGAGCACACTCAAGTTTCCTGCTGAATTCGAGACTCTAGAAAGCAAGAGCGTGCTTCTTGCTCTAAAGCAGAGTGTGTTTCATGGATGAGAACTGTGTTTTGTGTTTTGCTTCAGAAATGATGTTAAATCCCAGGCTCTGTGGCTTCCTACAAGCAAGACTTCTTTTCAGGTAAAGGCATTCACTTTTCAACTCAAAAGAAGCTACATCGTTCACGAAGCTCACATGTTTCTCGCTCTTAACTGAAAGAATTTGATGATAGAGGACCCGTGGTTTGTATCAGTTTCAGAAGCAGAGTTGAACTAGATATAGTTCGTATGTGTAGGAAACCCCTTTCTTTTGGTCCAAGTACACTCAGGTTTCCTTCTGTATTAGAGACTCTAGAATGCAGAGCAAGATTCTTGCTCTGAAGCAGAGTGTGTTTCATGGATGAGAACTGTGCTTTATCTTTCCCTTCAGAAATGGAGTTAAATCCCAGGCTCTGTGTCTTCCTAAAAGCAAGAATTCGTTTCAGGTAAACACAGACACTTTTCAGCTCAAATGAAGCTGGAAGTTCACCTAGCTCACATGTTTCTCGCTCTCAAATGAAAAACATTGAATGTTAGAGGATCTGTGGTTTGTATCAGTTTCATTAGCAGAGTTGAACTAGATATGGTCCATATGTGTTGGAAACACCGTTCGTTTGTTCTGAGCACACTCATGTTGTCTGCTGTATTAGAGACTCTAGAAAGGAAGAGCGTGCTTCTTGCTCTAAAGCAGAGTGTATTTCAAGGATGAGAACTGTGCTGTGTGTGTCCCTTCAGAAATGGAGTAATTCCCAGGCTCTGTGTCTTCCTAAAAGCACGACTTCGTTTCAGGTAAACGCATTCAATTTTGAGCTCAAAAGAATCTACATTTTTCACGAAGCTCACACTTTCTCGCTCTTAACTGAAAAGCATTGGATGTTATAGGACCTGTGGTTTTGTATCAGTTTCAGAAGCAGAGTTGAACTAGATATGGTCCTTATGTGTAGGAAACACCGTTCTTTGGTCTAAACACAATCACGTTTCCTGCTGTATTGGAGAATCTAGAAAGCAAGAGGGTGCTTCTTGCTCTAAAGCAGAGTGAGTTTCATGGATGAGAACTCTGCTTTGTGTTTCACTTCAGAAATGGAGTTAAATACCATGCTCTGTGTCTTCCTACAAGCAAGACTTCTTTTCAGGTAAAGGCATTAACTTTTCAACTCAAAAGAAGCTACATCGTTCACGAAGCTCACATGTTTCTCTCTCTTAACTGAAAGAATTGGATGTTAGAGGACCCGTGGTTTGTATCAGTTTCATTAGCAGAGTTGAACTTGATATGGTCCGTATGTGTAGGAAACCCCGTTCTTTTGGTCCAAGTACACTCAGGTTTCCTTCTGTATTAGAGACTCTAGAATGCAAGAGTGTGATTCTTGCTCTGGAGCAGAGTGTGTTTCATGGATGAGAACTGTGCTGTGTGTTTCCCTTCAGAAATGGAGTTAAATCCCAGGCTCTGTGTCTTCCTAAAAGCAAGACTTCGTTTCAGGTACACACAGACACTTTTCAGCTCAAATGAAGCTGCAAGTTCACCTAGCTCACACGTTTCTCGCTCTCAAATGAAAAACATTGAATGTTAGAGGATCCGTGGTTTGTATCAGTTTCATTAGCAGAGTTGAACTAGATTTGGTCCGTTTGTGTAGGAAACTCCTTTCTTTTGTTCTTAACACACTCACGTTTCCTGCTCCATTAGAGAATCTAGAAGACAAGAGCGTCCTTCTTGCTCTAAAGCAGAGTGTATTTCATGGATGAGAACTGTGCTGTGTGTTTCTCTTCAGAAATGGAGTTAATTCCCAGGCTCTGTGTCTTCCTACAAGCAATATTTCGTTTCAGGTAAATGCATTCACTTTTGAGCTCAAAAGAATCTCCATTGTTCACGAAGTTCACACTTTCTCGCTCTTAACTGAAAAGCATTGGATGTTATAGGACCTGTGGTTTTGTATCAGTTTCAGAAGCAGATTTGAACTAGATATGGTCCTTATGTGTAGGAAACACCGTTCTTTGGTCTAAGCACACTCACGTTTCCTGCTGTATTGGAGAATCTAGAAAGCAACAGCGTGCTTCTTGCTCTAAAGCAGAGTGAGTTTCATGGAAGAGAACTCTGCTGTATGTTTCCCTTCAGAAATGGAGTTAAATCCCATGCTCTGTGTCTTCCTACAAGCAAGACTTCGTTTCACTTAAAGGCATGCACTTTTCAGCTCAAAATAAACTACATCGTTCACGAAGCTCACATGTTTCTCGCTGATAATTGAAAAGCATTGAAAATAGAGGACCCATGGTTATATCAGTTTCAGAAGCAGCGTTGAACTAGATATGGTCCTTATGTGTAGGAAACACCGTTCTTTGGTCTAAGCACACTCATGTTTCCTGCTGTATTGGAGAATCTAGAAAGCAAGAGCGTGCTTCTTGCTCTGAAGCAGAGTGTGTTTCATGGATGAGAACTGTGCTGTGTGTTTCCCTCAGAAATCAAGGTAAATCCCAGGCTCTGTGTCTTCCTACAAGCAAGACTTCCTTTCAGGTAAACACTGTCACTTTTCAGCTCAAAGGAAGCTACATCGTTCACGAAGCTCACACGTTTGTCGCTTTTAAATGAAAAGAATTGGATGTTAGTGGACCTGTGGTTTGTATCAATTTCAGAAGCAGAGTTGAAATAGATATGGTCCGTATGTGTAGGAAACACTGTTCTTTTGTTCTGAGCACACTCACGTTTCCTGCTTAATTAGAGACTCTAGAAAGCAAGAGCTTGCTTCTGGCTCTAAAGCAGAGTGTGTTTCATTGATGAGAACTGAGCTGTGTTTTTCCACTCAGAAAAGGGGGTAATTCCCAGGCTCTGTGTCTTGCTACTAGCAAGACATTGTTTCAGGTAAACACAGACACTTTTCAGCTCAAAGAAAGCTACAAGATCATCTAGCTCACGCGTTTCTCACTCTCAAATGAAAAACATTGAATGTTAGAGGACACGTGGTTTGTATCAGTTTCATTAGCAGACTTGAACTAGATAAGGTCCATATGTGTTGGAAACACCATTCTTTTGTTCTGAGCACACTCATGCTTCCTGCTGTATTCGAGACTCTAGAAAGCAAGAGCCCGCTTATTGCTCTAAAGCACAGTGTGTTTCATTGGTGAGAACTGTGTGGTGTGTTTTGCTTCAGAAATGATGTTAAATCCTAGGCTCTGTGTCTTCTAACAAGCAAGACTTCGTTTCAGCTAAATGCAGACAATTTTCAGCTCAAATGAAGCTACATTGTTCACCTAGGTCACACGTTTCTTGCCCTTAAGTGAAAAGCATTGGATGTTAGAGGACCGGTGGTTTCTATCAGTTTCAGAAGCAGAGTTGAACTAGATATGGTCCGTTTGTGTAGGAAACTCCTTTCTTTTGTTCTAAACACTCAGGGTTCCTGTTGTATTGGAGAATCCAGAAAGCAAGAGCGTGCTTCCTGCTCTAAAGCAGGGTGAGCTTCATGGATGAGAACTCTGCTGTATGTTTCCCTTCAGAATTGGAGTTAAATCCCAGGCTCTGTGTCTCCCTACAAGCAAGACTTCGTTTCAGGTAAACACATTCACTTTTGAGCTCAAAGAATCTACATTGTTCACGAAGCTCACACTTTCTCACGCTTAACTGAAAAGCATTGGATGTTAGAGGACCTGTGGTTTTGTGTCAGTTTCAGAAGTAGTGTTGAACTAGATATGGTCCTTATGTGTAGGAAACACCATGCTTTGGTCTAAGCACACTCTCGTTTCCTGCTGTATTGGAGAATCTAGAAAGCAAGAGTGTGCTTCTTGCTCTAAAGCAGGGTGTGTTTCATGGATGAGAACTGTGCTGTGTGTTTCCACTAAGAAAAGGGGTTAGTGTTGCCACTAAGAAAAGGGGTTAAATCCCAGGCTCTGTGTCTTGCTACAAGCAAGACATTGTTTCAGGTAAACATAGACACTTTTCAGCTCACATGAAGCTACAAGTTCACCTATCTCACACTATTCTCGCTCTCAAATGAAAAACATTGAATGTTAGAGGACCCGTGGTTTGTATCAATTTCAGAAGCAGAGTCGAACTAGATATGGTCCTTATGTGTAGGAAACTTCGTTCTTTGGTCTAAGCACACTCACGTTTCCTGCTGTATTGGAGAATCTAGTAGGCAAGAGCGTGCTTCTTGCTCTAAAGTAGAGTGTGTTTCAAGGATGAGAACTGTGCTGTGTGTATCCCTTCAGAAATGGAGTTAAATCCCATGCTCTGTGTCTTACTACAAGCAAGTCGTCGTTTCAGGTAAACACAGACACTTTTCAGCTCAAAGGAAGCTATATCCTTCACGAAGCTCACACGTTTCTCGCTCTTAAATGAAAAGCATTGGTTGTTAGAGGACACGTGGTTGGTATCAATTTCAGAAGCAGAGTTGAAGTAGATATGGTCCGTATGTGTAGAAAACCTCGCTCTTTTGGTCTCAGTACACTCACGTTTCCTGCTGTATTAGAGACTCTAGAATGCAAGAGCGTGCTTCTTGCTCTAAAGCAGAGTGTGTTTCATGGATGAGAACTGTGCTGTGTGCTTCCCTTCAGAAATGGAGTTAAATCCCAGGCTCTGTGTCTTCCTACAAGTAAGACTTCATTTAAGGTAAACGCATTCACTTTTCAGATCAAAGGAATCTACATAGTTCACGAAGCTCACACGTTTCTCGCTCTTAACAGAAAAGCAATGGATGTTAGAGGACCCGTGGTTTGTATCAGTTTCAGAAGCAGACTTGAACTAGATATGGTCCTTATGTGTAGGAAACCCTCTTCATTTGTTCTCAGTCCCCTCACGTTTCCTGCTGTATTAGAGACACTAGAAAGCAAGAGCGTGGTTCTTGCTCTAAAACAGAGTGTGTTTCATGGATGAGAACTGTGCTGTGTGTTTCCCCTCAGAAAGTGGGTTAAATCCCAGTCTCTGTTTTGTGCTACATTCAGGAATTTGTTTCAGGAAAACGCAGACACTTTTCAGCTCACATGAAGCTACATCGTTCACCTAGCTCACACGTTTCTCCCTCTTAACTGAAAAGCTTCGGAGGTTAGAGGACCCTTGGTTTGTATCAGTGTCAAACCAGAGTTGAACTAGATATGGTCCGTATGTGTAGGAAACACCGTTCTTTTGGTCTCAGCTCACTCACGTTTCCTGCTGTATTAGAGAGAGTAGAAAGCAAGAGTGTGCTTCGTGCTCTAAAGCAGAGTGTGTTTCATGGATGAGAACTGTGCTGTGTGTTTCTCTTCAGAAATGGAGTTAAATCCCAGGCTCTGTGTCTTCCTAGAAGAAAGACTTCGTTTCAGAAAAAACGCAGTCACTTTTAAGCTCTAAGGAAACTATATCCTTCATGAAGCACATATGTTTCTCGGTCTTAACTGAAAAGCATTGGATGTTAGAGGACCAGTGGTTTCTATCAGTTTCAGAAGCAGAATTGAAATACATATGGACCTTATGTGTAGGAAACACCATTCATTTTTTCTGAGCAACCTCATGTTTCTTGCTCTATTAGAGACTCTAGAAAGCAAGAGCGTGCTTCTTGCTCTAAAGCAGAGTGTTTTCCATGGATGACTCTGTGTCTTCATACAAGCACGAATTCGTTTCAGGAAACACAGTTAATTTTTAGTTGGAAGAAGCTAAATCATTCACTAAGCTCACAGGTTTGTCGCTCTTAAATGAAATGATTGGATGTTAGAGGATATGTGGTTCGTATCATTTTCAGAAGCATAGTTGAACTAGATATGGTCCATATGTGTAGGAAACACCGTTCTTTTGGTCTAAGTACACTCACGTTTCCTGCTGCATTAGAGACTCTAGAAAGCAAGAGCGTGCTTCTTGCTCTAAAGCAGAGTGTGTTTCATGGATGAACTGTGCCGTGTGTTTCCTTTCAGAAATTGTAGGTAAATCCCATGCTCTGTGTCTTCCGACAAGCAAGACTTCCTTTCAGGTAAACACAGTCACTTTTCAGCACAAATGCTGCTGAATCGTTTACGAAGCTCACAAGTTTCTTGCTCTCAAATGAAAAGCATTAGATGTTATAGGACCTGAGGTTTGTATCAGTTTAAGAAGCAGAATTGAACTATATATGGTCCGTATGTGTAGGAAACACTGTTCTTTTGTTCTGAGCACACTCAAGTTTCCTGCTGTATTAGAGACTCTAGAAAGCAAGATCGTGCTTCTTGCTCTATAGCAGAGCGTGTTTCATGGATGATACCTATGCTGTGTGTTTCCCATCCGAAATGGAGTTAAATCCCAGGCTCTGTGTCTTTGTACAAGTAAGAATTCCTTTCAGGTAAACTCAGTCCCTTTTTAGTTCAAAGAAGCTACATTGTTCACGAAGGTCACACGTTTGTTGCTCTAAACTGAAAAGAATTGGGTGTTAGATGCCCTGTGGTTTGTATCAGTTTCAGAATCAGAGTTGAACTAGAAGTGGTCCATATGTGTAGGAAACAACGTTCTTTGGTCTAAGCACACTCATGTTTCCTGCTGTATTGGAGACTCTAGAAAGCAAGAAATTGCTTCTAGCTCTAAAGCAGATTATGTTTCATGGATGATAATTGTGCTGTGTGTTTCGCTTCAGAAATGCAGTTAAATGCCACCCTCTGTGTCTTCTTACATGTAAGACTCCGTTTCAGGTAAACGCAGTCACTTTTCAGCTCAAACGAAGCTACTTCGCACACGTTTCTCGGTCTTAACTGAAAAGCATTGGATGATAGAGGACCAGTGGTTTCTATCAGTTTCAGAAAGCAGCATTGAACTAGATATGGTCCTTATGTGTAGGAAACACCGTTCTTTGTTTCTAAGCACACTCATGTTTCCTGCTGTATTGGAGAATCTAGAGAGCAAGAGCGTCCTTCATGATCTAAAACAGAGTGTGTTTCAAGGATGAGATCTGTGCTGTGTGTTTCGCTTCAATAATGGAATTAAATCCCAGACTCTGTATCTTCTTACAAGCAAGACTTCGTTTCATAAACACAGACACTTTTCAGCTCACATGAAGCTACATTGTTCACCTAGCTCACACGTTTCTCCCTCTTAACTGAAAAGCTTTGGAGTTTAGAGGACCCGTGGTTTGTATCAGTTTCAAACCAGAGTTGAACTAGATATGGTCCGTATGTGTAGGAAACACCGTTTTTTTGTTCTAAGCACACTCACGTTTCCGGCTGTATTAGAGACTCTAGAAAGCAAGAGCTTGCTTCTTGTCCTAAAGCAGAGTGTGTTTCATGGATGAGAACTGTGCTATCTGTTTCTCTTCAGAAATAGAGTTAAATGCCACGCTATGTGTCTTCTTACAAGGAAGACTTCGTTTCTGGTAAACGCAATCACTTTGCAGATCAAAGGAAGCTACATCGTTCACAAAGCTCACACGTTTCTCGGTCTTAACTGAAAAGCCCTGGATGTTATATGACCTGTGGTTTGTATCAGTTTCAGAAGCAGAGCTGTACTAGAAGTGGTCCATATGTGTAGGAAACACAGTTCTTATGTCTGAGCACTCTCACGTTTCCTGCTATATTAGAGACTGTAGAAAGCAAGAGCATGCTTCTTGCTCTAAAGCAGAGTGTATTTCATGGATGAGAACTATGCTGTGAGTTTCTCTTCAGAAATGGAATTAAATCCCAGACTCTGTATCTTCTTACAAGCAAGACTTCTATTCAGGCAAACGCAGACATTTTTCAGCTCAAATGAAGCAACATTTTTCACCTAGCTCACACGTTTCTCGCTCTTAACTGAAAAGCATTGGATGTTAGAGGACCCGTGGTTTGTATCAGTTTCAGAAGCAGAGTTGAACTAGATATGGTCCGTATGTGTAGGAAGCACCGTGCTTTTGTTCTAAGCACAATCACGTTTCCTGCTTTATTGGAGAATCTAGAAAGCAAGAGCGTCATTCTTGCTCTAAAACAGAGTGTTTTTCATGGATCAGAACTGTGCTGTGTGTTTCACTTCAGATATGGAGTTGAATTCCCATTCTCTGTGTCTTCCTTCAAGCAAGACTTCGTTTTAGTTAAGTGCAGTCACATTTCAGCTCAAAGGAAGCTATATACTTCACGAAGCTCACACGTTTCTCGGTCTTAACTGAAAAGCATTGGATGTTAAAAGCCAGTGCTTTCTATCAGTTTCAGAAGCAGAGTTGAAATATATATGGTCCTTAAGTGTAGGAAACACCGTTCTTTTGTTCTAAGCACAATCATGTTTCCTGTTGTATTGGATTCTAGAAATCAAGAGCGTCCTTTTTGCTCTAAAGCACAGTGTCTTTCATGGATGGGAACTGTGCTGTGTGTTTCCACTCAGAAAAGGGGTTAAATCCAAGGCTCTGTGTCTTGCTACAAGCAAGACTTCGTTTCAGGTAAACGCATTCACTTTTCACCTCAAGGAAGCTACATAGATCACGCAGCTCACAAGTTTCTTGCTCTTAAGTGAAAAGCATTGGATGTTAGAAGACCTGAGGTTAATATAAGTTTCAGAAGCAGAGTTGAACTAGATATGGTCCATATGTGTAGGAAACCCCGTCTTTTGGTCTAATTACACTCACGTTTCCTGCTGCATTATAGATTCAAGAAAGCAAGAGTGTGCTTCTTGCTCTAAAGCAGAGTGTGTTTCATGGATGAGAATTGTGCTGTGTGTTTCGATTCAGAAATTAAGTTAAATGCAACGCTCTGTGTCTTCCTACAAGCAAGACTTCGTTTCAGGTAATCACATTTACTTTTCAGATCAAAGGAAGTTACATAGTTCACGAAGCTCACACGTTTCTAGCTCTTATCTGAAAAGAATTGGATGTTAGATGCCCTGTGGTTTGTATCAGTTTCAGAAGCAGAGTTGAACTAGAAGTGGTCCATATGTGTAGGAAACACTGTTCTTTGGTCTAAGCACACTTATGTTTCCTGCTGTATTGGAGACTCTAGATAGCAAGAAATTGCTTCTTGCTCTAAAGCAGAGTGTGTTTCATGGATGAGAATTGTGCTGTGTGTTTCACTTCAGAAATTAAGTTAAATGCCACGCTCTGTGTCTTCTTACAAGCAAGACTCCGTTTCAGGTAAATGCATTCACTTTTCAGCTCAAACGAAGCTACTTCGTTCACGAAGCTCAAACGTTTCTCGGTCTTAACTGAAAAGCATTGGATGTTAGAGGCCCTGTGGTTTGTATCAGTTTCAGAAGCAAAGCTGAACTAGAAGTGGTCCATATGTGTAGGAAACACCGTTCTTTTGTTCTGAGCACTCTCACGTTTCCTGCTGTATTCGAGACTGTAGAAAGCAAGAGCGTGATTCTTGCTCTAAAACAGAGTGTGTTTCATGGATGAGAACTGTGCTGTGTGTTTCCCTTCAGAAATGGAGTTAAATTCCCAGGCTGTGTGTCTTCGTACTAGCAAGAATTCGTTTCTGGTAAACACAGTAAATTTTTAGTTCGAAGAAGCTACATCGTTCACTAAGCTCACAGGGCTGTTACTCTTAATTGAAAGGATTGGATGTTAGTGGACCTGTGGTTTGTATCAGTTTCAGAAGCAGAGTTGTACTAGATATGCTCGTTATGTGTAGGAAACACCGTTCTTTGTTCTGAGCACAATCACGTTTCCTTCTGTATTTGAGACTCTAGAAAACAAGAGCTTGCTTCTTGTTCTAAAGCAGAGTTTGTTTCATGGATGAAAACTTTGCTCTTTGTTTCTCTTCAAAAATAGAGTTAAATGCCATGCTCTGTGTCTTCTTACAAGCAAGACTACGTTTCACGTAAACGCAGTCACTTTTCAGCTCAAACGAAGCTAAGCCATTCACGAAGCTCACACGTTTCTCGGTCTTAACTGAAAAGCCTTGGATATTAGAGGAACAGTGGTTTCTATCAGTTTCAGAAGCAGAGTTGAAATATATATGGTCCTTATGTGTAGGAAACACCGTTCTTTTCTTCTGAGCACACTCAAGTTTCTTGCTCTATTAGAGATTCTAGAAAGCAAGAGCATGCTTCTTGCTGTAAAGCAGAGTGTGTTTCATGGATGAGAACTGTACTGTTTGTTTTCCTTCAGAAATGGAGTGAAATCCCAGGCTCTGTGTCTTCGTACAAGCAAGAATCAGTTTCAGGTAAACGCAGTCAATTTTAGTTAAAACGAAGCTTCATCGTTCATGCAGCTCACACTTTTGTCGCTCTTAAATGAAAAGAATTGGATGTTAGATGACATTCGGTTTGTATCAGTTTCAGATGCAGAGTTGAACTAGATATGTTCCATATATGTAGGAAACACCGTTATTTTGTTCTGAGCCCACTCACATTTCCTGCTGTATTAGAGACTCTAGAAAGCAAGAGCGTGCTTCTTGCTCTAAAACAGAGTGTGTTTCATGGATGAGAACTGTGCTGTGTGTTTCCCCTCAGAAAAGGGGTTAAATCCCAGGCTCTGTTTCTTGCTACAAGCAAGATTTTGTTTCAGGTAAATGCAGTCACTTTTCACCTCAAAGGAAGCTACTTCGTTCACAATGCTCACAGGTTTCTCGGTCTTAACTGAAAAGCATTGGATCTTAGAGATCCGGTGGTATTTATCAGTCTCAGAAGCAGCGTTGAACTAGATATGGTCCTTATGTGTAGGATACACAGTTTTTTTGTTCTAAGCACACTCACGTTTCCTGCTGTATTGGAGAATCTAGAAAGCAAGAGCGTCCTTCTTGCTCTAAAACAGAGTGTTTTTTGTGGATGAGAACTGTGCTGTGTGTTTCACTTCAGAAATGGAATAAATTCCAGGCCTCTGTGTCTTCATAGTAGCAAGAATTCGTTTCAGGTAAACTCAGTCCCTTTTTAGTTCAAAGAAGCTACATTGTTCACGAAGATCACACGTATGTAGCTCTTATCTCAAAAGAATTGGATGTTAGAAGCCCTGTGGTTTTTATTAGTTTCAGAAGAAGAGTTGAACTAGAAGTGGTACATATGTGTAGAAAACACTATTCTTTGGTCTAAGCACACTCAAGTTTCCTGCTGTATAGGAGACTCTAGAAAGCAAGAAATTGCTTCTTGCTCTAAAGCAGAGTGTGTTTCATGGATGAGAATTGTGCTGTGTGTTTCCCTTCAGAAACGGAGGTAACCCATGCTCTGTGTCTTCCTACAAGCAAGACTTCGTTTCAGGTAAACGCATTCACTTTTCAGCTTAAACGAAGCTACTTAGTTCACGAAGCTCACACGTTTCTTGCTCTTAACTGAAAAGCACTGGATGTTATATGACCTGTGGTTTGTTTCAGTTTCAGAAGCAGAGTTGAACTAGATATGGTCCATATGTGTAGGAAACACCGCTCTTTTGTTCTGAGCACACTCACTTTTCTTGCTGTATTACAGACTCTAGAAAGCAAGAGCATGCTTTTTGCTCTAAAACAGAGTGTGTTTCATGGATGACAACTGTGCTTTGTGTTTTCCCTCAGAAAAGGGGTTAAATCCCAGGCTCTGTTTCTTGCTACAAGCAAGAATTTGTTTCAGGTAAACACAGACACTTTTCATCTCAAATCATGCTACATCGTTCACCTAGCTCACACGTTTCTCACTCTCAAATGAAAAGCATTGGATGTTATATGACCTGTGGTTTGTATCAGTTTCAGAAGCAGAGTTGAACTAGATATTGTCGTTATGTGTAGGAAACAACATTCTTTGTCCTGAGCACACTCACGTTTCCTGCTGAATTAGAGACTCTAGAAAGCAAGAGCTTGCTTCTTGTTCTAAAGCAGAGTTTGTTTCATGGATGAGAACTGTGCTATGTGTTTCTCTTCAGAAATAGAGTTAAATGCCATGCTCTGTGTCTTCCTACAAGCAAGACTTCGTTTCAGGTAAATGTAGTCACTTATCAGATCAAAGGAAGCTACATCATTTTTGAAGCGCACACATTTCTCGGTCTAAACTGAGAAGCCTTGGATATTAGAGGAACAGTGGTTTCTATCGGTTTCAGAAGCAGCGTTGAACTAGATATTGTCCATATGTGTAGGAAACTCTGTTCTTCTGTACTAAGCACACTCACGTTTCCTGCTGTATTGGAGAATCTAGAAAGCAAGAGCGTCCTTCTTTCTCTAAAACAGAGTGTATTTCATGGATGAGAATTGTGCTGTTTGTTTCCCTTCAGAAATGGAGGTAAATCCCATGCTCTGTGTCTTCCTACAAGCAAGATTTCGTTTCAGGTAAACACAGTCACTTTTCAGCTTAAAGAAAGCTACATCGTTCACGAAGCTCACACGTTTCTCCATCTTAACTGAAAAGCACTGGATGTTATAGGACCTGTGTTTTGTTTCAATTTCAGAAGCAGAGTTGAACTAGATATGGTCCTCATGTGTAGGAAATACCGTTCTTTGTTCTGAGCACACTCACGTGTCCTGCTGTATTAGAGACTCTAGAAAGCAAGAGCGTGCTTCTTTTTCCAAAGCAGAGTGTGTTTCATGGATGAGAACTGTGCTGTGTGTTTCCCTTCAGAAATGGATATAAATCCCAGGCTCTATGTCTTCGTACTAGCAAGAATTCGTTTCAGGTAAACACAGTCACTTTTTAGGTCGAAGAATCTATGTCGTTCTGTAAGCTCACAGATTTATCACTCTTAACTGAAATGATTGGATGTTAGAGGCATTGTGGTTTGTATGAGTTTGAGAAGCAGAGTTGAACTAGATATTGTCCTTATGTGTAGGAAACACCATTCTTTTGCTCTAAGCAAATTCACGTATCCTGCTGTATTAGAGACTCTAGAAAGCCATAGCATGCTTCTTGCTCTAAAGCAGAGTGTGTGTCATGGATGAGAACTTTATTGTGTATTTCCCTTCAGAAAAGGAGTTAAATCCCATGCTCTGTGTGTTCCTACAAGCAATATTTCATTTCAGGTAAACGCAGTCACTTTTCATCTCAAATGAAGGTACATCGTTCACCTAGCTCACATGTTTCTCGGTAATAAGTGAGAAGCATTGGATGTTAGAGTATTGGTGGTTTCTATCAGTTTCAGAAGCAGAGTTGAACCAGATATGGTCCTTATGTGTAGGAATCACCTTTCTTTGGTTTAAGCACACTTTCGTTTCCTGCTGTATTGGAGAATATAGAAAGCAAGGGCTTGCTTCTTCCTCTAAAGCAGAGTGTGTTTCATGGATGAGAACTGTGTTTGTGTTTCCTTTCAGAAATGGATTTAAATCCCATGCTCTGTTATTTCCTATAAGCAAGACTTCTTTTCAGGTAAATGAAGTCTCTTTTCAACTCAAAGGAAGCTATATGATTCATGAAGTTCATAAGTTTCTCGGTCTTAACCGAAAATCATTGGATGTTAGAGGACCGGTGGTTTGTATCAGTTTCAGAAGCAGAGTTGAAATATATATGGTGCTTATGTGTAGGATACACTGTTCTTTTGTTCTGAGCACACTCAAGTTTCCTGCTGTATTAGAGTCTCTAGAAAGCAAGAGCATGGTTCTTGCTCTAAAGCAGAGTGTGTTTCATGGATGAGAACTGTGCTGTGTGTTTTACTTCAGAAATGGAGTTAAATCCCAAGCACTGTGTCTTCTTACAAGCAAGACTTCATTTCAGGTAAGCCCAGACACTTTTCAGCTCAAATGAAGCTACATTGTTCACCTAGCTCACACGTTTCTTGCTCTTAACTGAAAAGCACTGGGTGTTATAGGACCTGTGGTTTCTATCAGTTTCAGAAGCCGAGTTGAATCATATATGGTCCTTACGTGTAGGAAACACCATTCTTTTGTTCTGTGCACACCCATGTTTCCTGCTGTATTAGGGACCCTAGAAAGCAAGAGCGTGCTTCTCTCTCTAAAGCAGAGTGTGTTTCATGGATGAAAACTGTGCTGTTTGTTTCCCTTCAGAAATGGAGATACATACAAGGCTCTGTGTCTTTGTACAAGCAGGAATTCGTTTGAGGTAATCACATTCACTTTTTAGTTCAAAGAAGCTACATCGCTCACGAAGCTCACATGTTTGTTGCTCTTAACTGCAAAGAATTGGATGTTGGAGGCCCTGTGGTGTGTATCAGTTTCAGAAGCAGAGTTGAACTAGATATGGTCCTTATGTGTAGGAAACACCGTTCTTTTGGTCTCAGTACAGTCATGTTTCCTGCTGTATTAGAGACTCTAGAAATCAAGAGTATTCTTCTTGCTCTAAAGCAGAGTGTGTTTCATGGATGAGAACTGTGTTGTGTGTTTCCCTTCAGAAGTGTAGTTCAAGCCCAAGCACTGTGTCTTCTTACAAGCAAGACTTCATTTCAGGTATGCGCAGACACTTTTCAGCTCAAATGAAGCTACATTGTTCACCTAGATCACACGTTTCTCGCTCTTAACTGAAAAGCATTGGATGTTAGAGGCGCTGAGGTTTGTATCAGTTTCAGAAGCAGAGTTGAACTAGATATGGTCCATAGGTGTAGGAAACCCTGTTCGTTTGGTCTAAGTACACTCACATTTCCTGTTGTATTAGAGACGCTAGAAAGCAAGAGCTTGCTTCTTGCTCTAAAGCAGAGTGTCTTTCATGGATGAGAACTGTACTGTGCGTTTCACTGCAGAAATGAAGTTAAATCCCAGGCTCTGTGTCTTCTTACAAGCAAGACTTCATTTCAGGTAAGCGCAGACACTTTTCAGCTCAAATGAAGCTACATTGTTCACCTAGATCACACGTTTCTCGCTCTTAACTGCAAAGCAGAGGATCTCATAGGACCTGTGGTTTCTATCAGATTCAGAAGCAGAGTTGAAATATATATGGTCCTTATGTGTAGGAAACACCGTTGTTTTGTTCTGAGCACAATCAAGTTTCCTGCTGTATTATGGACTCTAGAAAGCAAGAGCGTGCTTCTTGCTTTAAAGCAGAGTGTGTTTAATGGATGCGAACTGTGCTGTGTGTTTCCCTTCCAAAATGGCGTTAAATCCCAGGCTCTGTGCCTTCATACAAGCAACAATTCGTTGCAGGTAAACGCAGACACTTTTTAGTTCAAAGAAGCTACATTGATCACGAAGCTCACACGTTTGTTGCTCTTAACTGAAAAGCACAAGATGTTAGAGGCCCTGTGGTTTGTATCAGTTTCAGAAGCAGATTTGAAGTAGATATGGTCCATATGTTTAGGAAACCCCGTTCTTTTGGTCTCAGTACACTCACATTTCCTGCTGTATTAGAGACTCTAGAATGCAGGAGTGTGCTTCTTGCTCTGAAGCAGAGTGTGTTTCATGGATGAGAACTCTGCTGTGTGTTTCATTTCAGAAATGGAGTTAAATGCCACACTCTGTGTCTTCTTACAAGCAAGACTTCGTTTCAGGTAATCGCAGACAATTTTCAGCTCAAATGAAGCTACTTCGTTTACCTAGCTCACACGTTTCTCGTTGTTAACTGAAAAGCATTAGATGTCAGAGGACCTGTGGTTTCTATCAGTTTAAGAAGCAGAGTTGAACTAGAAATGGTCCATATGTGTAGGAAACGCCGTGCTTTTGTTCTGAGCACACTCACGTTTCCGGCTGTATTGAAGACTCTAGAAAGCAAGAGCATGCTTCTTACTCTGAAACAGAGTGGGTTTCATGGATGACAACTGTGCTGTGTGTTTCCCTTCAGAAATGGAGTTAAATCCCTGGCTCTGTGTCTTCTTACAAGCAAGACTTCGTTTCAGGTAAACGCAGACACTTTTCAGCTCAAATGAATCTACATTGTTCACGAAGCTCACACGTTTCTCGCTCTTAACTGGAAAGCAGTGGATGTTATAGCACCTGTGGTTTCTATCAGATTCAGAAGCAGAGTTGAAATAAATATGGTCCTTATGTGTAGGAAACACCGTTCTTTTGTTCTGAGCACACTCAAGTTTCCAGCTGTATTATGGTCTCTAGAAAGCAAGAGCGTGCTTCTTGCTCTAAGCAGAGTGTGTATCATGGATGAGAACTGTGCTGTGTGTTTCGCTTCAGAAATGCAGTTAAATCCCAGGCTCTGTGTCTATTTAAAAGGAAGACTTCATTTCAGGTAAACTCAGACACTTCTCTGCTCAAATGAAGCTACATTGTTCACCTAGCTCACACGTTTCTTGCTCTTAAAAGAAAAGCATTGGATGTTAGCGGAGCCGTGGTTTGTATCAGTTTCAGAAGTAGAGTTGAACTAGATATCGTCCACATGTGTACGTAAAAACATTCTTTAGTCTAAGTACACTCATGTGTCCTGCTGTATTAGAGACTCAAGAAGGCAAGAGCGTGCTGCTTGCTCTAAAGCAGAGTGTGTTTCATGGATGACAACTGTGCTGTGTGTTTCCTTCAGAAATGGAGTTAAATCCCATGCTCTGTGTCTTCCTACAAGCAAAACTCGTTTCAGGTAAACACATTCACTTTTTAGCTCAAAGGAAGCTACATCGTTCATGAAGCTCACACGTTTCTCGCTCTTAACTGAAAAGCATTGGATGTCAGAGGACCTGTGGTTTCTATCAGTTTCAGAAGCAGATTTCACCTAGAAATGTTCCATATGTGTAGGATACCCCGGTTATTTGGTCTCAGTACACTCACATTTCCTGTTGTATTAGAGAGACTAGAAAGCAAGAGCGTGCTTCTTGCTCTAAAGCAGAGTGTGTTTCATGGATGAGAACTGTGTGTGTGTTTCCTTTCAGAAATGGATTTAAATCCCATGCTCTGTTATTTCCTATAAGCAAGACTTTTTTCAGATAAATGCAGTCGCTTTTCAACTCAAAGGAAGCTATATGCTTCACGAAGTTCATAAGTTTCTCGGTCTTAACCGAAAATCATTGGATGTTAGAGGACCGGTGGTTTGTATAAGTTTCAGAAGCAGAGTTGAAATATATATGGTGCTTATGTGTAGGATACACTGTTCTTTTGTTGTGAGCACACTCAAGTTTCCTGCTGTATTAGAGTCTCAAGAAAGCAAGAGCATGGTTCTTGCTCTAAAGCAGAGTGTGTTTCATGGATGAGAACTGTGCTGTGTGTTTCACTTCAGAAATGGAGTTAAATCCCAGGCACTGTGTCTTCTTACAAGCAAGACTTCATTTCAGGTAAGCCCAGACACTTTTCAGCTCAAATGAAGCTACATTGTTCACCTAGCTCACACGTTTCTCGCTCTTAACTGAAAAGCACTGGTGTTATAGTACCTGTGGTTTCTATCAGTTTCAGAAGCCGAGTTGAATCATATATGGTCCTTATGTGTAGGAAACACCGTTCTTTTGTTGTTGGCACACCCATGTTTCCTGCTGTATTAGGGACCCTAGAAAGCAAGAGCGTGCTTCTCTCTCTAAAGCAGAGTGTGTTTCATGGATGAAAACTGTGCTGTTTGTTTCCCTTCAGAAATGGAGATACATACAAGGCTCTGTGTCTTTGTACAAGCAAGAAATCGTTTGAGGTAATCGCAGTAACTTTTTAGTTCAAAGAAGCTATATCGCTCACGAAGCTCACATGTTTGTTGCTCTTAATTGCAAAGAATTGGATGTTGGAGGCCCTGTGGTGTGTATCAGTTTCAGAAGCAGAGTTGAACTAGATATGGTCCGTATGTGTAGGAAACACCGTTCTTTTGGTCTCAGTACAGTCATGTTTCCTGCTGTATTAGAGACTTTAGAAATCAATCGAGTGATTCTTGTTCTGAAGCCGAGTTTGTTTCATAAATGAGAACTGTGCTGTGTGTTTCCCTTCCAAAATTGCGTTAAATCCCAGGCTCTGTGCCTTCATACAAGCAAGAATTCGTTTCAGGTAAACGCAGACACTTTTTAGTTCAAAGAAGCTACATTGATCACGAAGCTCACACGTTTGTTGCTCTTAACTGAAAAGCACAAGATGTTAGAGGCCCTGTGGTTTGTATCAGTTTCAGAAGCAGATTTGAAGTAGATATGATCCGTATGTTTAGGAAACCGCGTTCTTTTGGTCTCAGTACACTCACATTTCCTGCTGTATTAGAGACTCTAGAAAGCAGGAGCGTGCTTCTTGCTCTGAAGTAGAGTGTGTTTCATGGATGAGAACTCTGCTGTGTGTTTCATTTCAGAAATGAAGTTAAATGCCACACTCTGTGTCTTCTTACAAGCAAGACTTCGTTTCAGGTAATCACAGACAATTTTCAGCTCAAATTAAGCTACTTCGTTTACCTAGCTCACATGTTTCTCGTTGTTAACTGAAAAGCATTGGATGTCAGAGGACCTGTGGTTTCTATCAGTTTAAGAAGCAGAGTTGAATTAGAAATGGTCCATATGTGTAGGAAACACCGTGCTTTTGTTCTGCGTACACTCACGTTTCCGGCTGTATTGAAGACTCTAGAAAGCAATAGCGTGCTTCTTACTCTGAAACAGAGTGTGTTTCATGGATGACAACTGTGCTGTGTGTTTCCCTTCAGAAATGGAGATAAATCCCATGCTCTGTGTCTTCCTACAAGCAAAACACGTTTCAGATAAACACATTCACTTTTTCAGCTTAAAGGAAGCTACATTGTTCACGAAGCTCACACGTTTCTCGCTCTTAACTGGAAAGTAGTGGATGTTATAGGACCTGTGGTTTCTATCAGATTCAGAAGCAGAGTTGAAATAAATATGGTCCTTATGTGTAGGAAACACCGTTCTTTTGTTCTGAGCACACTCAAGTTTCCAGCTGTATTATGGACTCTAGAAAGCAAGAGCGTGCTTCTTGCTCTAAGCAGAGTGTGTATCATGGATGAGAACTGTGCTGTGTGTTTCACTTCAGAAATGGAGTTAAATCCCAGGCTCTGTGTCTATTTAAAAGCAAGACTTCATTTCAGGTAAACTAAGACATTTCTCTGCTCAAATGAAGCTACATTGTTCACCTAGCTCACATGTTTCTCGCTCTTAAAAGAAAAGCATTGGATGTTAGAGGAGCCGTGGTTTGTATCAGTTTCAGAAGTAGAGTTGAACTAGATATGGTCCACATGTGTACGTAAAACCATTCTTTAGTCTAAGTACACTCACGTGTCCTGCTGTATTAGAGACTCAAGAAGGCAAGAGCGTGCTTCTTGCTCTAAAGCAGAGTGTGTTTCATGGATGACAACTGTGCTATGTGTTTCCTTCAGAAATGGAGTTAAATCCCATGCTCTGTGTCTTCCTACAAGCAAAACTAGTTCCAGGTACATATATTCACTTTTTAGCTCAAAGGAAGCTACATCGTTCACGAAGCTCACACGTTTCTCGCTCTTAAATGAAAATCATTGGATGTCAGAGGACCTGTGGTTTCTATCAGTTTCAGAAGCAGATTTCACCTAGAAATGGTCCATATGTGTAGCAAACCCCATTTTTTTGGTCTCAGTACACTCACGTTTCCTGTTGTATTAGAGACTCTAGAAAGCAAGAGCGTGCTTTTTGCTCTAAAGCATAGTGGGTTTCATGGATGAGAACTGTGTTTGTGTTTCCTTTCAGAAATGGATTTAAATCCCATGCTCTGTGATTTCCTATAAGCAAGACTTCTTATCAGGTAAATGCAGTCTCTTTTCAACTCCAAGGAAGCGATATGCTTCACGAAGTTCACATTTTTCTCGGTCTTAACTGAAAATCATTGGATGTTAGAGGACCGGTGGTTTGTATCAGTTTCAGAAGCAGAGTTGAAATATATATGGTCCTTATGTGTAGGATACACTGTTCTTTTGTTCTGAGCACACTCAAGTTTCCTGCTATATTATAGTCTCTAGAAAGAAAGAGCGTGCTTCTTGCTCTAAGCAGAGTGTGTATCATGGATGAGAATTGTGCTGTGTGTTTCGCTTCATAAATGGAGTTAAATCCCAGGCATTGTGTCTTCTTACAAGCAAGACTTCATTTCAGGTAAGCCCAGACACTTTTCTGCTCAAATGAAGCTACATTGTTCACCTAGCTCACACGTTTCTCGCTCTTAACTGAAAAGCACTGGGTGTTATAGGACCTGTGGTTTCTATCAGTTTCAGAAGCCGAGTTGAATCATATATGGTCCTTATGTGTAGGAAACACCTTTCTTTTGTTCTGAGAACACCCATGTTTCCTGCTGTATTAGGGACCCTAGAAAGCAAGAGCGTGCTTCTCTCTCTAAAGCAGAGTGTGTATCATGGATGAAAACTGTGCTGTTTGTTTCCCTTCAGAAATGGAAATACATACAAGGCTCTGTGTCTTTGTACAAGCAAGAATTCGTTTGTGGTAATCGCAGTCACTTTTTAGTTCAAAGAAGCTACATCGCTCACGAAGCTCACATGTTTGTTGCTCTTAACTGCAAAGAATTGGATGTTGGAGGCCCTGTGGTGTGTATCAGTTTCAGAAGCAGAGTTGAACTAGATATGGTCCATACGTGTAGGATACAGCGTTCTTTTGTTCTGAGTACACTCAAGTTTCATGCTGTATTAGAGACTCAAGAAAGCAAGAGCGTGCTTCTTTGTCTAAAGCAGAGTGTGTTTCATGGATGAGAACTGTGCTGTGTGTTTCGCTTCAGAAATGGAGTTAAATCCCAGGCTCTGTGTCTTCTTACAAACAAGACTTCGTTTCAGGTAAACGCATACACTTTTCAGCTCAAATGAAGCTACATTGTTCACGAAGCTCACACCTTTCTCGATCTTAACTGAAAAGCACTGCATGTTATAGGACCCGTGGTTTGTTTCAGTTTCAGAAGCAGACTTGAAGTAGATATGGTCCGCATGTTCAGGAAACACTGTTCTTTTGGTTCAGCACACTCACGTTTCCTGCTATATTAGAGACTCTAGAAAGCAGGAGCTTGCTTCTTGTTCTGAAGCAGAGTGTGTTTCATGGATGAGAACTGTACTGTGTGTTTCATTTCAGAAAATGAGTTAAATGCCACCGTCTGTGTCTTCTTAAAAGCAAGACTTCGTTTCAGAAATCACAGACAATTTTCAGCTCAAATGAATCTACATCGTTTACCCAGCTCACAAGTGTCTCGCTCTTAACTGAAAAGCATTGGATGTCAGAGGACCTGTGGTTTCTATCAGTTTAAGAAGAAGAGTTGAACTAGAAATGGTCCATATGTGTAGGAAACACCGTTTTGTTGGTCTCTCTACACTCACGTTTCCTGTTGTATTAGAGACTCTAGAAAGCAAGAGCGTGCTTCTTGCTCTAAAGCAGAGTGTGTATCATGGATGACAACTGTTCTGTTTGTTTCCCTTCAGGAATCGAGTTAAATGCCATGCTCTGTGTCTTTCTACAAGCAAGACTTCGTTTCAGGTAAACGCATTCACTTTTCAGCTCAAAGGATGCTACATCGTACACGAAGCTCACCCGTTTCTTGCTCTTAATTGAAAAGCACTGGATGTTATAGGACCTGTGGTTTGTATCAGTTACAGAAGCAGAAATGAACTAGATATGGTCCGTACGTGTAGGACACAACGTTCTTTTGTTCTGAGTACACTCACGTTTCCTGCTGTATTAGAGACTCTAGAAAGCAAAGCATGCTTCTTGCTCTAAAGCAGAGTGTGTTTCATGGATAGAACTGTGCTGTGCGTTTCGCTTCAGAAATGGAATTAGATCACCAGCTCTGTGTCTTCTTACAAGCAAGACTTCCTTTCAGGTAAACCTAGACACCTTTAAGCTCAAATGAAGCTACATTGTTCACCCACCTCACACGTTTCTCGCTCTTAAGTGAAAAGCATTGGATGTTAGAGGACCCGTGGTTTGTGTCAGTTTCAGAAGCAGAGTTTAACTAGATATTGTCCCAATGTGTAGGAAACATCGTTCTTTTGTTCTGAGTACACTCACATTTCCTGCTGTATTAGAGACTCTAAAAGCAGGAGCGTGCTTCTTGCTCTGAATCAGAGTGTGTATCATGGATGACAACTGTGCTGTTTGTTTCCCTTCAGAAATGGAGTTAAATGCCATGCTCTGTGTCTTCCTACAAGCAAGATTTCCTTTCAGGTAAACACAGTCACTTTTCAGCTTAAAGGAAGCTACATCGTTCACGAAGCTCACACGTTTCTCGATCTTAACTGAAAAGCACTGGATGTTACAGGACCTGTGGTTTGTATCAGTTTCAGAAGCAGACTTGAAGTAGATATGGTCCGCATGTTCAGGAAACACTGTTCTTTTGGTCTCAGCACTCTCAACGTTTCCCTGCTATATTAGAGACTCTAGGAAGCAGGAGCGTGCTTCTTGCTCTGAAGCAGAGTGTGTTTCATGGATGAGAACTGTACTGTGTGTTTTATTTAAGAAATGGAGTTAAATGCCACGCTCTGTGTCTTCTTACAAGCAAGACTTCGTTTCAGGTAATCGCAGATATTTTTCAGCTCAAATGAAGCCACATTGTTCACCTAATTCACACGTTTCACGTTCTAAACTGAAAAGCACTGGATGTTATAGGACCTGTGGTTTCTATCAGTATCAGAAGCAGAGTTGAAGTATATATGGTCCTTATGTGTAGGAAACACCGTTCTTTTGTTCTGAGCACACTCAAGTTTCATGCTGTTTTATGGACTCTAGAAAGCAAGAGCATGCTTCTTGCTCTAAAGCAGAGTGTGTTTCATGGATGAGAACTGTGCTGTGTGTTTCCCTTCAGAAATGGAGTTAAATCCAAGGCTCTGTGTCTTTCTACAAGCAAGACTTCGTTTCAGGTAAACCCAGAAACCTTTCAGCTCAAATGAAGCTACATTGTTCACCCACCTCACACGTTTTTCGCTCTTAAGTGAAAAGCATTGGATGTTAGAGGACCCGTGGTTTGTGTCAGTTTCAGAAGCAGAGTTGAACTAGATATGGTCCCTATGTGGAGGAAACGTCGTTCTTTTGTTCTGAGTACACTCACATTTCTTGCTGTATTAGAGATTCTAGAAGGCAAGTGCGTGCTTCTTGCTCTGAAGCAGAGTGTGTTTCATGGATGAGAACTGTGCTGTGTGTTTCATTTCAGAAATGGAGTTAAATGCCACGCTCTGTTTCTTCTTACAAGAAAGACACGTTTCAGGTAATCGCAGACAATTTTCAGCTCAAATGAAGCTACATCGTTTACCTAGCTCACACGTTTCTCGCTCTTAACTGAAAAGCATTGGATGACAGAGGACCTGTGGTTTCTATCAGTTTAAGAAGGAGAGTTGAACTAGTAATGGTCCATATGTGTAGGAAACGCCGTTTTGTTAGTCTCAGTACACTCACGTTTCCTGCTGTATTAGAGACACTAGAAATCAAGAGCGTGCTTCTTGCTCTAAAGCAGAGTGTGTTTCATGGATGAGAACTGTGCTGTGTGTTTCGCTTCAGAAATGGAGTTAAATGCCACACTCTGTTTCTTCTTACAAGCAAGACTTCGTTTCAAGTAATCACAGACAATTTTCAGCTCAAATGAACCTACATCATTTACCTACATCACACGTTTCTCACTCTTAACTGAAAAGCATTGGATGTTAGAGTACCCGTGGTTTGTATCAGTTTCAGAAGCTGAGTTGAACTAGATATGGTCCATATGTGTAGGAAACACCGTTCTTTTGGTGAGCACACTCACCTTTCCTGCTGTATTAGATTCTCTAGAAAGCAAGTGCATGCTTCTTGCTCTAAAGCAGAGTGTGTTCCATGGATGAGAACTGTGCTGTGTATTTCACTTCAGAAATGGAGTTAAATCCCAGGCTGTGTGTCTTCTTACAAGCAAGAATACCTTTCAGGTAAATGCAGACATTTTTCAGCTCAAGGGAAGCTACATCGTTCACGAAGATCACACGTTTCTCGCTCTTACCTGAAAAGCACTGGATGTTATAGGACCTGTGGTTTTTGTCAGTTTCAAAAGCAGAGTTGAACTATATATGGTCTGTACGTGGAGGACACAGCGTTCTTTTGTTCTGTGTACACTTACTTTTCTTGCTGTATTAGAGACTCTAGAAGGCAAGTGCATGATTCTTGTGCTGAAGCGGAGTGTGTTTCATGGATGAGAACTGTGCTGTGTGTTTTGTTTCAGAAATGGAGTTAAATCCCAGGCTTTGTGTCTTCTTACATGCAAGACTTCGTTTCAGGTAAACGCAAACACTTCTCTGCTCAAATGAAGCTACATTTTTCAACTAGCTCAAACGTATCTCGCTCTTAAATGAAGAGCATTGGATGTTAGTGGACCGGTGGTTTGTATCAGTTTCAGAAGCAGAGTTGAACTAGATATGGTCCATACGTGTAGGACACAGCGTTCTTTTGTTCTGAGTACACTCACGTTTCCTCCTGTATTAGAGACTCAAGAAAGTAAGATTGTGCTTCTTGCTCTAAAGTAGAGTGTGTTTCATGGATGAGAACTGTGCTGTGTGTTTCGCTTCAGAAATGGAGTTAAATCCCAGGCTCTGTGTCTTCTCACAAGCATGACATCGTTTCAGGTAAACGCAGACACTTTTCAGCTCAAATGAAGCTACATTGTTCACAAAGCTCACAAGTTTCTCGATCTTAAATGAAAAACACTGGATATTATAGCTTCCGTGGTGTGTTTCAGATTCAGAGGCAGACTTGAAGTAGATATGGTCCACATGTTCAGGAAACACTGTTCTTTTGGTCTCAGCACACTCACGTTTCCTGCTGTATTAGAGAATCTAGAACGCAGGAGCATGCTTCTTGGGCTGAAGCAGAGTGTGTTTCATGGATGAGAACTGTACTGTGTGTTTCATATCAGAAATGGAGTTAAATGCCACGCTCTGTGTCTTTTTACAAGCAAGACTTTGTTTCAGGTAATCGCAGACAATTTTTAGCTCAAATGATGCTACCTGGTTTACCCAACTCACACTTTTCTCGCTCTTATGTGAAAAGCATTGGATGTTAGAGGACCCGTGGTTGTGTCTGTTTCAGAAGCAGAGTTGAACTAGATATGGTCCCTATGTGTAGGAAACGTTGTTCTTTTGTTCTGAGTACACTCACGTTTCTTGCTGTATTAGAGACTCTAGAAGGCAAGTGCGTGCTTCTTGCACTGAAGCAGAGTGTGTTTCATGGATGAGAACTGTGCTGTGTGTTTCGCTTCAGAAATGTAGTTAAATCCCAGGATGTGTGTCTTCTTACATGCAAGATTTCATTTCAGGTAAACACAGTCACTTTTCAGCTTAAAGGAAGCTACATCGTTCAGGAAGCTCACACGTTTCTCGATCTTAACTGAAAACCACTGGATGTTATAGGACCTGTGGTTTGTATCAGTTTAACAATCAGAGTTGAGGTAGATATGGTCCGTACGTGTAGGACACAACGTTCTTTTGTTCTGAGTACACTCACGTTTCCTGCTGTATTAGAGAATCTTGAAAGCAAGAGCATGCTTCTTGCTCTAAAGCAGAGTGTGTTTCATGGATGAGAACCGTGTTGTGCATTTCGCTTCAGAAATGGAGTTGAATCCCAGGCTCTGTGTCTTCTTACAAGCAAGACTTCGTTTCATGTAAACCCAGACACCTTTCAGCTCAAATAAGCTACATTGTTCACCCACCTCACACGTTCCTTACTCTTAAGTTAAAAGCATTGGATTTTAGAGGTCCCGTGGTTTGTGTCAGTTTCAGAAGCAGAGTTGAACTAGATATGGTCCATATGTGTAGGAAATGTCGTTCTTTTGGTCTCAGTACACTCACGTTTCCTGCTGTATTAGAGAATCTAGAAGCAGGAGCGTGCTTCTTGCTCTGAAGCAGAGTGTGTTTCATGGATGAGAATTGTGCTGTGTGTTTCCCTTCAGAAATGGAGTTAAATGCCATGCTCTGTGTCTTCCTACAAGCAAGATTTCGTTTCCGGTAAACACAGTCACTTTTCAGCTTAAAGAAAGCTACATCGTTCACGAAGCTCACACGTTTCTCAATCTTAACTGAAAAGCACTGGATGTTATAGGACCCGTGGTTTGTATCAGTTTCAGAAGCAGACTTGAAGTAGATATGGTCCATATGTTTAGGAAACACTGTTCTTTTGGTCTCAGCACACTCAAGTTTCCTTCTGTATTAGAGACTCTAGAAAGCAGAGGCGTGCTTCTTGCTCTGAAGCAGAGTGTGTTTCATGGATGAGAACTATACTGAGTGTTTCATTTCAGAAATGTAGTTAAATGCGACTCTCTGTGTCTTCTTACAAGCAAGACTTCCTTTCAGGTAATCCCAGACAATTTTCACCTCAAATGAAGCTACATCGTTTACCTAACTCACACGTTTCACTGGATGTTATAAGCCATGTGGTTTGTATCAGTTTCAGAAGCAGAGTTGAACAAGATATGGTCCATACATGTAGGACACAACGCTCTTTTGTTCTGAGTACACTCACGTTTCGTGCTGTATTAGAGACTCTAGAAAGCAAGAGCGTGCTTCTTTCTCTAAAGCAGTGTGTGTTTCATGGAAGAGAACTGTGCTGTGCATTTGGCTTCAGAAATGGAGTTAAATCCCAGGCTCTGATTCTTCTTACAAGCAAGACTTCGTGTCAGGTAAACACAGACACCTTTCAGCTCAAATGAAGCTACATTGTTCACCCACCTCACATGTTTCTTGCTCTTAAGTGAAAAGCATTGGATGTTAGAAGACCCGTGGTTTGTGTCAGTTTCAGAAGCAGAGTTGAACTAGATATGGTCCCTATGTGTAGGAAATGTCGTTCTTTTCGTCTCCGTACACTCATGTTTCCTGTTATATTAGAGATTATAGAAGGCAAGTGCATGCTTCTTGGGCTGAAGCAGAGTGTGTTTCATGGACGAGAACTGTGCTGTGTGTTTTGGTTCAGAAATGGAGTTAAATCCCAGGCTGTGTGTATTCTTACATGCAAGACTTCGTTTCAGGTAAATGCCGACACTTCTCTGCTCAAATGAAGCTAAATTGTTCACCTAGCTCACACGTTTCTCGCTCTTAAATGAAAAGCATTGAATGTTAGAGGACTCATGGTTTGTATCTGTTTCAGAAGCAGAGTTGTACTAGATATTGTCCATATGTGTAGGAAACACCGTTCTTTTGTTCTGAGCACACTCAAGTTTCCTGCTGTATTATGGACTCTAGAAAGCAAGGGCGTGGTCCTTATGTGTTGGAAAAAACGTTCTTTTGGTCTCAGGACACTCACGTTTCCTTCTGTCTTAGAGACTCTGGAAACAAGACTTTGCTTCTTCCTCTAAAGCAGAGTGTGTTTCATGGATGATATCTGTGCTGGTTGTTTCACTTTAGAAATGGAGTTAAATCCTAGGCTGTGTGGCTTCTTACAAGAAAGACTTCCTTTCAGGTAAACGCAGACACTTTTCAGCTCAAATGAAGATACATTGTTCACCTAACTCACAGCTTTCTCGCTCTTAACTGAAAAGCATTGGATGTTAGAGGACCTGTGGTTTGTATCAGTTTCAGAAGCAGAGTTGAACTAGATATGGTCCACATGTGTACGTAAAACCGTTCTTGTGTTCTGAGTACACTCACATTTCCTGCTGTATTGGAGAATCTAGAAAGAAAGAGAGTCCTTCTTGCTCTAAGGCAGAGTGTGTTTCATGGATGAGAACTGTGATGTGTGTTTCCCTTCAGAAATGGAGTTAAATTCCAATGTTCTGTGTCTTCCTACAAGCAAGACTTCATTTCAGGTAAACACATTCACTTTTCAGCTCAAAGGAAGCTACATCATTCATGAAGCTCACAGGTTTCTCGCTCTTAACTAAAAAGCACTGGATGTTATAGGACCTGTGGTTTGTATCAGTTTCAGAAGCAGAGTTGAAATATATATGGTCCTTATGTGTAGGAAACCCCGTTCTTTTGTTCTGAGCACAATCAAGTTTCCTCCTCTATTAGGGACTCTAGAAAGCAAGAGTGTGCTTCTTGTTCTAAAGCAGACTGTGTTTCATGGATCAGAACTGTGCTGTGTGTTTCCCTTCAGAAATGGAGTTAAATCCCAGGCTCTGTGTCTTCGTACAAGCAAGAATTCTTTTCAGGTAATCGCAGTCACTTTTTAGTTCAAAAAGCTACATTGCTCACGAAGCTCACACGTTTGTTGCTCTTAACTGAAAAGAATTGGATGTTAGAGGCCCTGTGGTTTGTATCAGTTTCAGAAGCAGAGTTGAACTAGATGTGGTCCTTATGTGTAGGATACACCGTTCTTTTGTTTTAAGCACACCCACGTAACCTGCTGTATTAGAGACTCTAGAGAGCAAGAGCAATCTTCTTTCCCTAAGCAGAGTGTGTTTCATGGATGAGAACTGGGCTGTGTGTTTCACTTCAGAAATTGATTTAAATGCCATGCTCTGTGTCTTCTTACAAGAAAGACTTCCTTTTAGGTAAATGCATTCCCTTTTCAGCTCAAAGGATGCTACATCGTTCACAAAGCTCCCAGGTTTCTCGCTCTTAACCGAAAAGAATTTGATGTTAGAGGATCTGTGGTTTGTATCAGTTTCAGAAGCAGAGTTGAACTAGATATGTTCCGTATGTGTAGAAAACACTCTTTTTTTTTCTGATCACACTCACATTTCCTGCTGTATTAGAGACTCTAGAAAGCAAAAGCGTGCTTCTTGCTCTAAGGCAGAGTATGTTTCATGGATGAGAACTGTGCTGTTTGTTTCACTTCAGTAATGGAGTTAAATCCCAGGCTCTCTGTCTTCTTACAAGCAAGATTTCGTTTCCGGTAAACGCAGACACTTTTCAGCTCAAATGAAGCTACATTGTTCATCTAGCTCAGACGTTTCTCCCTCTTAAAGAAAAAGCATTGGATGTCAGTGGACCGGTGGTTTCTATCAGTTTCAGAAGCAGAGTTGAATTAGATATGGTCCTTATGTGTAGGAAACACCTTTCTTTTGTTCTAAGCACACTCACTTTTCCTGTTTATTCGAGATTCTAGAAAGTAAGAGCGTGCTTCTTGCTATGAAGCAGAATGTGTTTCATGGATGAGAACCATGCCTTGTGTTTCCCTTCAGAAATGGTGTTAAATGCCGCACTCTGTGTCTTCTTATAAGAAAGACGTCCTTTTAGGTAAACGCATTCACTTTTCAACTCACAGGAAGCTACATCATTCATGAAAGTCACACTTTTCCCGCTGTTTACTGAAACGCATTGGATGTTAGAGGACGTCTGGTTTGTATCAGTTTCAGAAGCAGAGTTGAACTAGATGTGGTCCATATGTGTAGGAACTGCCTTTCTTTTTTTCTGGACACACCCACGTTTCCTGCTGTATTAGAGACTCTAGAAAGCAAGAGAGTGCTTCATGCTCTGAAGCAGAGAGTGTTTCATTGATGAGAACTGTGCTGTGTGTTTCCCTTCAGAAATGGAGTTAAATGCCACGCTCTGTGTCTTCCTACAAGCAAGACTTCATTTCAGGTAAACACAGGCACTTTTCAGTTCAAAGGAAGCTACATCGTTCAAGAAGCTCACACGTTTCTGGCTCTTAACTGAAAAGCATTGGATGTTAGAGGACCTTTGATTTGTATCAGTTTCAGAAGCAGAGTTGAACTAGATATGGTCCATATGGTTAGGAAACACCGTTCTTTTGGTCTAAGTGCACTCACATTTTCTGCTGTAAGAGAGACTCAAGAAAGCAAGACCGTGCTTCTTGCTCTAAAGCAGAGTGTATTTCTGGATGAGAACTGTGCTGTGTGTTTCCCTTCAGAAATGGAGATAAATTCCAGGCTCTGTGTCTTCCTACAAGGAAGACATCGTTTCAGGTAAACGCATTCACTTTTCAGCCCAAAGAAGCTACTTCATTCACGAAGCTCACGTTTCTCGCTCAAAACTGAAAAGCCTTGGATGTTATAAGACCTGTGCTTTGTATCAGTTACAGAAGCAGAGTTGAACTAGATATGATCGGTATGTGTAGGAAACACCGTTTTTTTGTTCTAAGCACACTCACATTTCCTGCTGTCTTACAGACTCTAAAAAGCAAGAGCGTCCTTCTTGCTCTAAAGCAGAGTGTGATTCATGGATGAGAACTGTGCAATGTGTTTCCCTTCAGAAATGAAGTTAAATCCCAGACTCTGTGTCTTCATACAAGCAAGACTTCCTTTCAGGTATACACAGTCACTTTTCAGCTCAAATGCAGGTACATCGTTCACGAAGTACTAAGTTTCTTGCTCTTAACTGAAAAGCATTGGATGATAGAGGACCTGTGGTTTGTATCAGTTTCAGAAGCAGAGTTGAACTCGATATGTTCTATATGTGTAGGAAACCCTGTTCTTTTGGTCTAAGTACATTCACGTTTCCTGCTGTATTAGATGCTCTAGGAAGCAAGAGCATGCTTCTTGCTCTAAAGCAGAGTGTGTTTCATGGATGAGAACTGTGCTGCGTGTTTCCCTTCAGAAATGGAGGTAATTCCCTGGCTCTGTGTCTTCCTACAAGCAAGACTTCCTTTCAGGTAAACACAGAAACTTTTCAGCAAGGAGTTAGCTACATTGTTCACGAAGCTCACACATTTCTTGCTCTTAACTGAAAAGCAATGGATGTTAAAGGACCTGAGGTTTTTTATCTGTTTCAGAAGTAGAATAGACTAGATATGGTCCCTATGTGTAGGAAACACAGCTCTTTTTTTCTGAGCACACCCAAGTTTCATGCTGTATTAGAGACTCTAGAATGCAAGAGCTTGCTTCTTGCTCTAAATCCGAGTGTGTTTCATGGATGAGAACTGTTCTATGTGTTTTTCTTCAGAAATGGAGTAAAATCCCAGGTTCTGTGTCTTCATACAAGCAAGACATCGTTTCAGGTAAACGCATTCACTTTTCAGCTCAAAGGAAGCTACATCATTCACAAAGCTCACTTGTTTCTCGCTCAAAACTGAAAAGCATTGTATGTTATAAGACCTGTGCTTTGTATCAGTACAGAAGCAGAGTTGAACTAGATATGGTCCGTATGTGTAGGAAACACCGTTTTATTTTTTGATCTCAGCACACTCACCTTTCCTGTTGTCTTAGAGACTCTAGAAGCAAGAGCATGCTTCTTGCTCTAAAGCAGAGTGTGTTTCTGGATGAGGACTGTGCTGTGTGTTTCCTCTCAGAAATGGAGTTAAATCCCAGGCTCTCAGTCTTCGTACTCGCAAGAATTTTTTCAGGTAAACACAGTCACTATTTAGTTTGAAGAAGCTACATCGTTCACTAAGCTCACAGGTTTGTCGCTCTTAACTGAAAGGATTGGATGTTAGTGGACCTGTGGTTTGTATCAGTTTCAGAAGCAGAGTTGAACTAGATATGGTCCGTATATGTAGGAAACCCCATTCTTTTGGTATATGTACACTCAGGTTTCTTGCTGTATTAGAGACTCTAGAAAGCAAGAGCGTGCTTCTTGCTCTAAAGCAGAGTGTGATTCATGGATGAGAACTGTGCTGTGTGTTTCCCTTCAGAAATGGAGTTAAATCCCAGTCTTTGTGTCTTCGTACTAGCAAGAATTCGTTTCATGTAAACACAGTCACTTTTTAGTTTGAAGAAGCTACAACGTTCACTAAGCTCAAAGGTTTGTAGCTCTTAACAGAAAGGATTGGATGTTAGTGGACCTGTGGTTTGTATCAGTTTCAGAAGCACAGTTGAACTAGATATGGTCCCTATGTGTAGGAAACTCCGTTCTTTTTTTCTGATCACACTCACGTTTCCTGCTCTATTTGAGACTCTAGACAGCAAGAGCGTGCTTCTTGCTCTAAAGCAGAGTATGTTTCATGGATGAGAACTGTGCTGTGTGTTTCGCTTCAGAAATGGAGTTAAATCACAGGCTCTCTGTCTTCTTACAAGCATGATTTCGTTTCAGGTGAACGCAGACACTTTTTAGGTCAAATGAAGCTACATTGTTCACCTAGCTCAGACATTTCTCGCTCTTAACTGAAAAGCATTGGATGTTAGAGGACCGGTGGTTTTTGTAAGATTCAGAAGTAGAGTTGAACTAGATATGGTCCTTATGTGTAGGAAGCACCTTTCATTTGTTCTAAGCACACTCACGTTTCCTGCTTTATTGGAGAATCTAGAAAGCAAGAGCGTGCTTCTTGCTCTGAAGCATAGTATGTTTCATGGATGAGAACTATGGTGTGTTTCCCTTCAGAAATGGAGTTAAATGCCATGCTCTGTGTCTACGTACAAGAAAGACGTCCTTTTAGGTAAATGCATTCACTTTACAGCTCAAAGGAAGCTACATCATTCACAAAAGTCACAGGTTTCCAACTGTTTACTGAAACGCATTGGATGTTAGAGGTCCTGTGGTTTGTATCAGTTTCAGAAGAAGAGTTGAACTAGATGTGGTCCATATGTGTAGGAAACGCTGTTCTTTTGTTCTGAGCACACTCACGTTTCCTGCTCTATTTGAGACTCTAGACAGCAAGAGCGTGCTTCTTGCTCTAAAGCAGAGTGTGTTTCATGGATGAGAACTGTGCTGTGTGTTTCCCTTCAGAAATGGGGGTAATTCCCTGGCTCTGTGTCTTCCTAGAAGGAAGACTTCCTTTAAGGTAAAAACAGAAACTTTTCAGCTCAAAGGAAGCTAAATCATTCACGACGCTCACACGTTTCCCGCTCTTTACTGAAACGCATTGGATGTTAGAGGACGTGTGGTTTGTATCATTTTCAGAAAAAGAGTTGAACTAGATATGGTCGGTATGTGTAGGAAACGCTGTTCTTTTGTTCTGAGCACACTCACGTTTTCTGATTAGAGACCCTAGAAAGCAAGAGCGTGCTTCTTGCTCTGAAGCAGAGTGTGTTTCTAGGATGAAAACTGTGCTATGTGTTTCCCTTCAGAAATGGAGTTAAATCCCAGGCTCTGTGTCTTTGTAATAGCAAGAATTCATTTCAGGTAAACACAGGCACTTTTTCGTTCGAAGATGCTACAACATACACTAAGCTCACATGTTTGTAGCTCTTAAATGAAAGGATTGGATGTTAGTGGACCTGTGGTTTGTATCAGTTTCAGAATCACAGTTGAACTAGATATGGTCTGTATGTGTAGGAAACACCGTTCTTTTTCTTTGATCACACTCACGTATCCTACTGTATTAGAGACTCTAGAAATCAAGAGCGTGGTTCTTGCTCTAATGCAGAGTGCGTTTCATGGATGAGAACTTTGCAGTGTCTTTCCCTTCAGAAATGAAGTTAAATCCCAGGCTCTGTGTCTTCATACAAGCAAGACTTCCTTTCATGTATACACAGTCACTTTTCAGCTCAAATGCAGCTACATCGTTCACGAAGTTCACAAGTTTCTCGCTCTTAAAGGAAAAGCATTGGATGTTAGAGGACCTGTGATTTGTATCAGTTTCAGAAGCAGAGTTGAACTAGATATGGGCATATGTGTAGGAAACCCAGTTCTTTTGGACTATGTACACTCACGTTTCCTGCTGTATTAGAGATTCTAGAAAGCAAGAGCGTGCTTCTTCCTCTGAATCAGTGTGTGTTTCAAGCATGGGAACTGGGATGTGTGTTTTACTTCAGAAATTGAGTTAAATGCCATGCTCTGTGTCTTCTGACAAGAAAGACTTCCTTTTAGGTGAACACATTAACCTTTCAGCTCAAAGGATGCTACATCGTTCACAAAGCTCACACGTTTCTCGCTCTTAACAGAAAAGCATTGGATGTTAGAGGATCTGTGATTTGTATCAGTTTCAGAAGCAGAGTTGAACTAAATATGGTCCCTATGTGTAGGAAACCACGTTCTTTTGGTCTAAGTACAGACACATTCCTGCTGTATTAGAGAATCTAGAATGCAAGATCATTGTCTTGCTCTAAAGAAGAGTGTGTTTCATGGATGAGAATTGTGCTGTGTGTTTCCCTTCAGAAATGAAGGTAAATCCCTGGCTCTGTGTCTTCGTACTAGGAAGTATTCTTTTCAGGTAAACACAGTCACTTTTTCCTTCAAAGAAGCTACAACGTTCACTAAGCTCACAGGTTTGTAGCTCTTAACTGAAAGCATTGGTTGGTAGTGGACCTGTGGTTTGTATCAGTTTCAGAAGCAGAGTTCAACTAGATATGGTCCATATGTGTGGGAAACCCCATTCTTTTGGTATAAGTGCACTCACATTTCCTGCTGTGTTAGAGACTCAAGAAAGAAAGAGCATGCTTCTTGCTCTAAAGCAGAGTGTGTTTCATGGATGAGAATCGTGCTGTGTGTTTCCCTTCAGAAATGGAGGTAATTCCCTGGCTCTGTGTCTTCCTACAAGCAAGACTTCCTGTCAGGTAAACACAGAAACTTTTCAGCTCAAAGGAAGCTACATCGTACACGAAGCTCACACGTTTCTTGCTCTTAACTGAAAAGCATTGGATGTTAGAGGCCCTGTGGTTTGAATCAGATTCAGAAGTAGAATTGAACTAGATATGGTCCCTATGTGTAAGAAACACAGTTCTTTTGTTCGTGAGTACACTCAAGTTTCCTGCTGTATTAGAGACTCTAGAAGGCAAGAGCGTGCTTCTTACTCTAAACCAGAGTGTGTTTCATGGATGAGAACAGTGCTGTGTGTTTCTCTTCAGAAATGGAGTTAAATGCCACACTCTGTGTCTTCTTACAAGAAAGATTTCCTTTTAGGTAAACGCATTCCCTTTTCAGCTCAAAGGAAGCTACATTATTCATGAAAGTCACACGTTTCCCGCTTTTTACTGAAACGCATTGGATGTTAGAGGACCTCTGGTTTGTATCAGTTTCAGAAGCAGAGTTGAATTAGATATGGTTCATATGTGTACGAAAGCCCGTTTTTTTGGTCTAAGAACACTCACGTTTCCTGCTGTATTAGAGACCCTAGAAAGCAAGAGCATGCTTCATGCTCTAAAGCAGAGTGTGTTTCATGGATGAGAGCTGTGCTCTGTGTTTCCCTTCAGAAATGGAGGAAAATCCCAGGCTCTGTGTCTTCCTACAAGCAATAGTTCGTTTGAGGGAAACACAGTCACTTTTCAGCTCAAAGGAAACTACATGGTTCACGAAGCTCACACGTTTCTCGGTCTTAACTAAAAAGCATTGGATGTTAGAGGACCTGTGGTTTGTATCAGTTTCAGAAGCAGAGTTTAACTAGATATGGTCCATATGTTTAGGAAAGCCAGTTCTTTTGGTCCAAGTACACTCATGTTTCCTGCTGTATTATAGATTCTAGAAAGCAAGAGCGTGCGTCTTGCTCTAAAGCAGAGTGTGATTCATGGATGAGAAATGTGCTGTGTTTTCCTTCAGAAATGGAGTTAAATCCCAGGCTCTATGTCTTCGTACTAGTAAGAATTTGTTTCATGTAAACACAGTCAATTTTCAGTTCGAATGAAGCTACAACGTTCACAAAGCTCACAGGTTTGTCGCTCTTACCTGAAAGGATTGGATGTTAGTGGACCTGTGGTTTGTATCAGTTTCAGAAGCAGAGTTGAACAAGATATGGTCCGTATGTGTAGCAAACACCGTTCATTTTTTCTGATATCACTCACGTTTCCTGCTGTGTTAGAGACTCTACAAAGCAAGAGCGTGCTTCTTGCTCTAAAGCAGAGTGTGTTTCATGGATGAGAACTGTGCTGTGTGTTTCCCTTCAGAAATGGAGTTCAATCCCAGGCTCTGAGTTTCCTAAAAGCAAGACATCGTTTCTGGTAAATGCATTCACTTTTCATCTCAAAGGAATCTACATTGTTCACAAAGCTCACACGTTTCTGGCTCTTAACTGAAAAGCATTGGATGTGAGAGGACCTGTCATTTGTATCTGTTTCAGAAGAAGAGTTGAACTATATATGGTCCATATGTGTAGGAAACCACGTTCTTTTGGTCTAAGTACAGACACGATCCTGCTGTATTAGAGACTCTAGAAAGCAAGAGCGTGCTTCTTGCTATAAAGCAGAGTGTGTTTCATGGATGAGAACTGTCAAGTGTGTTTCCCTTCAGAAATGGAGGTAATTCCCTGGCTCTGTGTCTTCCTATAAGCAACACTTCGTTTCAGGAAAACACAGTCACTTTTCTGCTCAAAGGTAGCTACATCGTTCATGAAGCTCACACGTTTCTTGCTCTTAACTGAAAAGCATTGGATGTTAGCGGACCTGTGGTTTGAATGAGTTTCAGAAGTAGAAATGAACTAGATATGGTCCATATATGTTGGGAAAACAGCTCTTTTGTTATGAGCTCACTCACGTTTCCTGCTGTATTAGAGACTCTAGAAAGCAAGAGCGTGCTTCTTGCTCTAAAGCACAGCGTGTTTCATGGATGAGAACTGTGCTGTGTGTTTCCTTTCAGAAATGGAGTTAAATCCCGGACTCTGTATCTTCCTTAAAGCAAGACTTCGTTTCAGGCAAACGCAGTCACTTTTCAGCTCAAAGTAATCTACATCGTTTACAAAGCTCACACGTTTCTCGGTCTTAACTGAAAAGCATTGGATGATAGAGGACCGGTGTTTTGTATGAGTTTCAGAAGCAGAGTTGAACTAGATATGTTCCATATGTGTAGGAAACACCGTTCTTTTGTTCAGAGCACACTCACGTTTCATGCTGTATTAGAGACTCTAGAAAGCAAGAGCGTGCTTCTTGCTCTCAAGCAGAGTGTGTTTCATGGATGAGAACTGTGCTCTGTGTTTACCTTCAGTAATGGAGGTAAATCCCATGCTCTGTGTCTTGCTACAAGCAAGACTTCGTTTCAGGCAAATGCCATCACTTTTCAGCTTAAATGAAGCTGCATCGTTAAGGAAGCTCACAAGTTTCTCGGTCTTAACTGAAAAGCATTGTATGTTAGAGGACCATTGGTTTCTATCAGTTTCAAAAGCAGAGTTGAACTTGAAATAGTCCATATGTGTAGGAAACACCGTTCTTTTTTTCTGAGCACACTCGCGTTTCCTGCTGGATTAGAGACTCTAGAAAGGAAGAGTGTGCTTCTTGCTCTAAAGCAGAGTATGTTTCATGGATGAGAACTGTGATGTATGTTTCAATTCAGATATGGAGTTAATCCCAGGCTCTGTGTTTCTTACAAGCAAGACTTCTTTTCAGGTAAATGCAGACTCTTTTCAGCTCAAATGAAGCTACATTGTTCACCTAGCTCACACGTTTCTCGCTCTTAACTGAAAAGCATTTGATGTTAGAGGACCGGTGGTTTCTATCAGGTTCAGAGCAGAGTTGAACAAGATATGGTCCTTATGTGTAGGAAACACCTTTCATTTGTTCTAAGCACACTCACATTTCCTGCTGTATTGGAGAATCTAGAAAGCAAGAGAGTGCTTCTTGCTCTTAAGCAGTTTGTGTTTCATGGAAGAGAACTGTGCTGTCTGTTTCCCCTAAGAAATGGAGTTAAATGCCACGCTCTGTGTTTTCTTACAAAAAAGACTTCCTCTTAGGTAAACGCATTCACTTTTCAGCTCAAAGGAGGCTACATAGTTCACGAAGCTCACACATTTCTCGCTCTTAAATGAATAGTATTGGATATTCGAGGACCTGTGGTTTGAATCAGTCTCAGAAGCAGAGTTGAACTAGATATGGTCCACATGTGTAGGAAACCCCGTTCTTTTGGTCTATGTACACTCAAGTTTCCTCCTTAATTAGAGACTCTAGAAAGCAAGAGCCTGCTTCTTGCTCTAAAGCAGAGTGTGTTTCATGGATGAGAACTGTGCTGTGTGTTTCTATTCAGAAATGGAGTTAAATCCCAGGCTCTGTGTCTTCGTACTAGCAAGAATTCGTTTCAGGTAAACACAGTCACTTTTTAGTTCCAAGAATCTACATCGTTCACTGAGCTCACAGGTTTGTGGCTCTTAACAGAAAGGATTGGATGTTAGAGGACCGGTGGTTTTTATCAGTTTAAGAAGCAGTGTTGAAATATATATGGTCCTTATGTGTAGGAAACCCCGTACTTTTATTATGAGCACAGTCAAGTTTCCTGCTCTATTAGAGACTCTAGAAAGCAAGAGCATGCTTCTTGCTCTAAAGCAGAGTGTGTTTCATGCATGAGAATTGTGCGGTGTGTTTCCATTCAGAAATGGAGTTAAATCCCAGTCTCTGAGTCTTTGTACTAGCAAGAATTCATTTCAGGTAAACACAGTCACTTTTTAGTTCGAAGAAGCTACAACGTTCACTACGCTCAAGGTTTGTCGCTCTTAACTGAAAGGATTGGATGTTAGTGGACCTGTGGTTTGTATCAGTTTCAGAAGCACAGTTGTACTAGATATGGTCCTTATATGTATGAAACACCTTTCATTTGAAATAGGCACACTCATGTTTCCTGCTGTATTGGAGAATCTAGAAAGCAAGAGCGTGCTTCTTGCTCTAAAGTAGAGTGTGTTTCATGGATGAGAACGGTGCTGTGTTTTTCCCTTCAGAAATGGAGTTAAATCCCATGCTCTGTGTCTTCCTACAAGCAAGACATCGTTACAGGCAAACGCATTCACTTTTCATCTCAAAGGAAGCTACATCATTCACGAAGCTCACATGTTTCTCGCTCAAAACTGAAAAGCATTGGATGTCAAAAGACCTGTGCTTTGTATCAGTTACAGAAACAGAGTTGAACTAGATTTGGTCCATATGTGTAGGATACACCGTTATTTTGGTATCAGCACACTCACGTTTCCTGCTCTATTAGAGACTCTAGTAAGCAAGAGCGTGATTCTTGCTCTAATGCAGAGTGTGTTCATGGATGATAACTATGATGTGTGTTTCGGTTCAGAAATGGAGTTAAATCCCAGGGTCTGTGTCTTCTTATAAGCAAGACTTTGTTTCAGGTAAACACAGACACTTTTCAGCTCAAATGAAGGTACACTTTTCACATATCTCACACGTTTCTTGCACTTAACTGAAAACCATTTAATGTTGAAGGACCCGTTGTTTGTATCACGTTCAGAAGCAGAGTTCAACTAGATACGGTCCTTATGTGTAGGAAACCCTGTTCATTTGTTCTCAGCACACTCACGTTTCCATCTCTATTAGAGACTCTAGAAAGCAAGAGCGTCCTACTTGCTCTAAAGCAGAGTGTATTTCATAGATGAGAACTGTGCTGTACGTTTTGTTCAGAAATGGAGTTAAATCCCAGGCTCTGTGTATTCTTCCAAGCAAGACTTCGTTTCAGGTAAAGGCAGACACTTTTCTGCTCAAGTGAAGCTACAATGTTCACCTAGCTCACACGTTTTTCACTCTTAAATGAAAAGCATTGGATGTTAGTGGACCCGTGGTTTTTATGAGTTTCAGAACCAGAGTTGAACTAGATATGGTCCATATGTGTAGGAAACTCCGTTCTTTTGTTCTGAGCACACTCACGTTTCCTGCTCTTTTAGAGACTCTAGAAAGCAAGAGCGTGCTTCTTGCTCTAAAGCAGAGTGTGTTCATGGATGATAACTATGCTGTGTGTTTCGGTTCAGAAGTGGAGTTAAATCCCAGGGTCTGTGTCTTCTTGCAAGCAAGACTTCATTTCAGGAAAACGCAGACACTTTTCAGCTCAACTGAAGGAATATTTTTTAACATATCTCACACGTTTCTTGCACTTAACTGAAAACCATTTGATGGTGGAGGACCCGTTGTTTGTATCAGTTTCAGAAGCAGAGTTGAACTAGATACGGTCCTTATGTGTAGGAAACCATGTTCATTTGGTCTCAGTACACTCACGTTTCCTGCTCTATTAGAGACTCTAGAAAGCAAGTGTGTGCTTCTTGCTCTAAAGCAGAGTGTGTTTCATGGATGAGAACTGTGCTGTGTGTTTCCCTTCAGAAATGGAGGTAAATCCCATGTTCTGTGTCTTGCTACAAGCAAGACTTCGTTTCAGGCAAATGCAGTCACTTTTCAGCTTAAATGAAGCTGCATCGTTAAGGAAGCTCAGAAGTTTCTCGGTCTCAACTGAAAAACATTGGATGTTAGAGGACTGTTTGTTTCTATCAGTTTCAGAAGCAGAGTTGAACTAGATACGGTCCTTATGTGTAGGAAACCCGTCTCATTTGGTCTCAGTACACTCCTGTTTCCTGCTCTATTAGAGACTCTAGAAGAGAAGAGCGTGCTTCTTGCTCTGAAGCAGAGTGTGTTTCATGGATGAGAACTGTGCCGTGTGTTACCCTTCAGAAATGGAGGTTAATCCTAGACTCTGTTTTGTTACAAGCAAGACTTCATTTCAAGCAAACACAGTCACTTTTAAGCTCAAAGGAAGAAGCATCATTAACGAAGCTCACACGTTTCTCAGTCTTAACTGAAAAGCATTGGATGTTAGAGCACCGCTGGTTTGTATGAGTTTCAGAAGCAGAGTTGAACTTGAAATGGTCCATATGTTTAGGAAACACCGTTCTTTTGTTCTGAGCACACTCACATTTCCTGCTCTATTAGAGACTCTAGAAAGGAAGAGCGTGCTTCTTGCTCTAAAGCAGAGAGTATTTCATGGATGAGAACTGTGCTATGTGTTTCGCTTCAGACATGGATTTAAATCCCAGGCTCTGTGTCTTCTTCCAAGCAAGACTTCGATTCAGGTAAAGGCAGACACTTTTCAGCTAAAATGAAAATACATTGATCACCAACCTCACAGGTTTCTTGCTCTTAAATGAAAAGCATTTGATGTAGTGACCTGTGGATTTTATGAATTTCAGAAGCATAGTTGAACTAGATATGTTCCATATGTGTCGGAAACAGCGTTCTTTTTTTCTGAGCACACAAACGTTTCCTGCTCTATTAGAGACTCTAGAAAGCAAGTGAGTGCTTCTTGCACTAAAGTAGAGTGTATTTCATGGATGAGGACTGTGCTGTGTGTTTGCCTTCAGAAATGGAGGTAAATGCCATGCTCTGTGTCTTCTTCCAAGCAAGAATTCTTTTCAGGTAAACGCAGACATATTTCAGCTCAAATGAAGCTACATTGTTCACCTAGCTCACACGTTTCTTGTTCTTAACTGAAAAGCATTGGATGTTAGAGGACCATTGGTTTCTATCAGTTTCAGAAGCAGAGTTGAACTAGATACGGTCCTTATGTGTAGGAAACACCTTTCATTTGTTCTAAGCACACTCACGTTTCCTTCTGCATTGGAGAATCTAGAAGCAAGAGCATGCTTCTTGCTCTGAAGCAGAGTGTTTTTCATGGATGAGAACTGTGCTGTGTGTTTCCCTTAAAAAATGGAGTTAAATGCCATGCTCTGTGTCTTCTTACAAGAAAGACTTCCTTTTAGGTAAACACATTCACTTCAGCTCAAAGTAGGCTACACCGTTCACGAAGTTCACACGTTTCTCGCTCTTAAATGAAAAGCATAGGATATTAGAGGACCTGTGATTTTAATCAATTTCAGAAGCAGAGTTGAACTAGATATGGACCATATGTGTAGGAAACCCTGTTCTTTTGGTGTAAGTACACTCACGTTTCCTGCTGAATTAGAGATTCTAGAAAGCAAGAGCATGCTTCTTGCTCTAAAGTGAGTGTATTTCATAGATGAGAACTGTGCTGTACGTTTCGCTTCAGAAATGGAGTTAAATCCCAGGCTCTGTGTCTTCTTCCAAGCAAGACTTGGTTTCCGGTAAAGGCAGACACTTTTCTGCTCAAATGAAGCTACATTGTTCACCTAGCTCACACGTTTTTCGCTCTTAAAAGAAAAGCATTGGATGTTAGCGGACCCGTGGTTTGTATGAGTTTCAGAAACAGAGTTGAACTAGATATTGTCCATATGTGTAGGAAACTCCGTTCTTTTGTTCTGAGCACACTCACGTTTCCTGCTCTATTAGAGACTCTAGAAGGCAAGAGCGTGCTTCTTGCTCTAAAACAGAGTGTGTTCATGGATGACAACTATGCTGTGTGTTTTGGTTCAGAAATGGAGTTAAATCCCAGGGTCTGTGTCTTCTTACAAGCAAGACTGCGTTTCAGGAAAACGCAAACACTTTTCAGCTAAAATGAAGGTACATTTTTCACATATCTCACACGTTTCTTGCACTTAACTGAAAACCAATTGAGGTTGGAGGTCCCGTTGTTTGTATCAGGTTCAGAAGCAGGGTTGAACTACATACAGTCCTTATGTGTAGGAAACCCTGTTCATTTGGTCTCAGTACACTCACGTTTCCTGTTCTTTTAGAGACTCTAGAAACCAAGTGCGTGCTTCTTGCTCTAAAGCAGAGTTTGTTTCATAGATGAGAACTGTGCTGTGTGTTTCCCTTCAGAAATGGAGGTAAATCCCATGCTCTGTGTCTTGCTACAAGCAAGACTTCGTTTCAGGCAAATGCAGTCACTTTTCAGCTTAAATGAAGCTGCATCGTTATGGAAGCTCAGAAGTTTCTCGGTCTTAACTGAAAAATATTGGATGTTAGAGGACCGTTTGTTTCTATCAGTTTCAGAAGCAGAGTTGAACTAGAAATGGTCCTTATGTGTAGGAAATTCCTTTCATTTTTTTAAGAACACTCACGTTTCCTGCTGTATTGGAGAATCTAGGAAGCAAGAGCGTGCTTCTTGCTCTGAAGCAGAGTGTGTTTCATGGATGAGAACTATGCTTTGTGTTTCCCTTCAGAATTGGAGGTAAATCCCAGGCTCTGTGACTTCCTACAAGCAAGACTTCGTTTCAGGTAAACGCAGTCACTTTTCAGCTCAAAGAAAGCTAAATCGTTAACGAACCTCACACGTTTCTCGGTCTTTCTGAAAAGCAATGGATGTAAGAGGACGGTTGGTTTCTATCAGTTTTAGAAGCAGAGTTGAACTAGAAATGGAACATATGTGTCGGAAACACTGTTCTTTTGTTCTGAGTACACTCACGTTACCTGATCTATTAGAGTCTCTAGAAAGGAAGAGCATGCTTCTTGCTCTAAAGCAGAATATGTTACATGGATGAGAACTGTGATCTGTGTTTTGCTTCAGAAATGGAGTTAAATCCCAGGCTCTGTGTCTTCTTACAAGCAAGACTTCGTTTCAGGTAAAGGCAGACACTTTTCAGCTCAAATGAAGCTACATTGTTCACCTAGCTCTCACGTTTCTCGCTCTTAACAGGAAAGCATTGGATGTTAGAGGACCGTTGGTTTCTATCAGGTTCAGAAGCAGAGTTGAAGTATATATGGTCCTTATGTGTAGGAAACACCTTTCATTTGTTATAAGCACACTCATGTTTCATGCTGTATTGGAGAAACTAGAAAGAAAGAGCGTGCTTCTTGCTCTAAAGCAGAGTGTGTTTCATGGATGAGAATTGTGCTGTGTGTTTCCCTTCAGAAATGGAAGCAAATCCCAAGCTCTATGTCTTCCAACTATCAACAATTCTTTTCAGGTAAATACAGTCACTGTTTAGTTCGAAGAAGCTACATAGTTCAGAAAGCTCAAAGGTTTGTCGCTCTTAATTAAAGGACTGGGTTTTAGTGTTCCTGTGGTTTGTATCAGTTTCACAAGCAGAGTTGAACTAGATATGGCCCATATGTGTAGGAAACACCGCTCTTTTGTTCTGAGCACAGTCACATTTCTTGTTGTATTAGAGACTCTAGAAAGGAAGAGCATGCTTCTTGCTCTAAAGCAGAGTGTGTTTAATGGAAGGGAACTGTGCTGTGTGTTTCCCTTCAGAAATGGAGGTAAATCCCAGACTCGGTGTCTTCCCAAAAGCAACACTTCCTTTCAAGTAAATACATTCAATTTTCAGCTCAAATGAAGATACATCGTTCACGAAGCTCACACGTTTCTCTGTCTTAACTGAAAAGCATTGGATGTTAGAGGACCTGTGGTTTGTATCAGTTTCAGAGCACAGTTGAACTAGATATGGTCCTTATGTGTAGTAAACACCGTTCTTTTGTTCTGAGCACACTCAGGTTTTCTGCACTATTAGAGACTCTAGAAAGTAGAGCGTGCTTCTTGCTCTAAAGCAGAGTATGTTTCATGGATGAGAACTGTGCTGTACGTTTTGCTTCAGAAATAGAGTTAAATCCCAGGCTCTGTGTCTTCTTCCAAGCAAGACTTCGTTTCAGGTAAAGGCAGACACTTTTCAGCTCAAGTGAAGCTACATTGTTCACCCAGCTCAGACATTTCTTGCTCTTAACTGAAAAGCTTTGGATGTTAGAGGACCGGTGGTTTCTATCAGGTTCAGAAGCAGAGTTGAAATAGATATGGTCCTTATGTGTAGGAAACTCCCTTCTTTTGTTCTGAGCACACTCATGTTTCCTGCTGTATTGGAGAATCTAGATAGGAAGAGCGTGCTTCTTGCTCTGAAACAGAGTGTATTTCATGGATGAGAACTGTGCTGTGTGTTTCGCTTCAGAAATGGAGTTAAATCCCATGCTCTGTATCTTCTTCCAAGAAAGACTTCCTTTCCGGTAAACACAGTAACGTTTCAACTCAAATGCAGCTACATCGTACCTGAAGCTCACACGTTTCTCGCTCTAAACTGAGAAGCATTGGTTGTTAGGGGACCTGAGGTTTGTATCTGTTTCAGAAGCAGAGTTGAACTAGATATGGTCCTTATGTGTAGGAAATTCCTTTCATTTGTTCTAAGCACACTCACGTTTCCTGCTGTATTGGAGAATCTAGAAAGAAAAAGCGTGCTTCTTGCTCTGAAGCAGAGTGAGTTTCATGGATGAGAACTGTGCTGTGTGTCTCCCTTCAGAAATGGAGGTAAATCCCAGGCGTTGTGTCTTCCTACAAGCAAGACTTCGTTTCAGGTAAACACATTCAAGGTTCAGCTCAAAGGAGGCAACATCGTTCACGATCCTCACACGTTTCTCGCTCTTAAATGAAAAGCATTGGATATTAGAGGACCTGTGGTTTGAATCAGTATCAGAAGCAGACTTGAACTAGATATGGTCCTTATGTGTAGGAAACAACCTTCTTTTGTTCTGAGCACACTCACGTTTCCTTCACTATTAGAGACTCTAGAAAGGAAGAGCGTGCTTCTTGCTCTAAAGCAGAGTATGTTTCATAGATGAGAACTGTGATGTGTGTTTCGCTTCAGAAATGAATTTAAATCTCACGCTCAGTGTCTTCTTACAAGAAAGACTTCGTTTCAGAAAAACGAAAACACATTTCAGCTCAAATGAAGCTACATTGTTCACCTAGCTCACACGTTTCTTGCTCTTAACTGAAAAGCATTGGATGTTAGAGGACCTTTGGTTTCTTTCAGTTTCAGAAGCAGAGTTGAACTAGATATTTTCCTTATGTGTAGGAAACACCTTTCATTTGTTATAAGCACACTCACGTTTCCTGCTGCATTGGAGAATCTAGAAAGCAAGAGCATGCTACTTGCTCTGAAGCAGAGTGTGTTTCTTGGATGATAACTGTGCTGTGTGTTTCCCTTAAAAAATGGAGTTAAATGCCATGCTCTGTGTCTTCTTACAAGAAAGACTTCCTTTTAGGTAAACGCATTCACTTTTTCAGCTCAAAGTAGGTTACACCGTTCACAAAGCTCACACGTTTCTCTCTCTTAAATGAAAAGCATTGGATATTAGAGGCCCTGTGGTTTGAATCAGTTTCAGAAGCAGAGTTGAACTAGATACGGACCATATGAGTAGGAACCCCCTTTCATTGGTGTAAGTACACTCACGTTTCCTGCTGAATTACAGACTCTAGAAAGCAAGAGCATGCTGGTTGCTCTAAAGCAGAGTGTGTTTCATGGATGAGAACTGTGCTGTGTGTTTCCCTTCAGAAATGAAGGTAAATCCCAGGCTCTGTGTCTTCCTACAAGCAATACATGCTTTCAGGTAAACACAGTCACTTTTCAGCTCAAATGAAGTTACATCGTTCACGAAGCTCACACGTTTCTTGCACTTAACTGAAAAGCATTGGTTGTTAGAGGTCCTGTGGTTTGTATCAGTTTCAGAGGCAGAGTAGAACTAGAAATGGTCCATATGTGTAGGAAACACCGTTCTTTTGTTCTAAGCACACTCACGTTTCCTGCTGTATTGGAGAATCCTGAAAGCAAGAGCGTGCTTCTTGCTCTGAAGCAGAGTGTGTTTCATAGATGAAAACTATGCTGTGTGTTTCCCTTCAGAAATGGAGGTAAATCCCAGGCTCTGTGTCTTCCTACAAGCAAGACTTCGTTTCAGGTAAACACATTCAAGTTTCAGCTCAAAGGAAGCAACATCGTTCACAAAGCTCACAGGTTTCTCGCTCTTAAATGAAAAGCATTGGATATTAGAGGACCTGTGGTTTGAATCAGTATCAAGCAGAGTTGAACCAGATATGGTTCATATGTGTAGGAAAACTCTTTCTTTTGGTGTAAGTACACTCACGTTTCCTGCTAAATTAGAGACTCTAGAAAGCAAGAGCATGCTTCTTGCTCTAAAGCAGAGTGTGTTTCATGGATGAGAACTGTGCTGTGTGTTTCGCTTCAGAAATGGAGTCAAATCCCATGCTCTGTGTCTTCTTCCAAGCAAGACTTGGTTTCAGGTAATGGCAGACACTTTTCAGCTCAAATGAAGCTACATTGTTCACCTAGCTCACATGTTTCTTGCTCTTCAATGAAAATCATTGGATGTTAGCAGACCCGTGGTTTGTATGAGTTTCAGAAGCAGAGTTGAACTAGATATGGTCCATATGTGTAGGAAACCCCTTTCTTTTGGTGTAAGTACACTCACTGTTCCAGCTGAATTAGAGACTCTAGAAAGCAAGAGCATGCTTCTTGCTCTAAAGCAGAGTGTGTTTCATGGATGAGAACTGTGCTGTGTGTTTCGATTCAGAAATGGAGGTTAATCCCAGGTTCTGTGTCTTCCTATAAGCAAGACTTCCTTTCAGGTAAACACAGTAACTTTTAGGCCCAAATGCAGCTACGTCGTACACGAAGCTCACACGTTTCTTGCTCTTTACTGAAAGGCATTGGTTGTTAGAGGACCTGTGGTTTGTATCTGTTTCAGAAGCAGAGTTGAACTAGATATGGTCCTTATGTGTAGGAAACACCTTTTATTTGTTCTAAGCACACTCACGTTTCCTGCTCTATTGGAGAATCTAGAAAGCAAGAGCGTGCTTCTTGCTCTAAAGGAGAGTGAGTTTCATGGATGATAACTGTGCGTTGTATTTCAGTTCAGAAATGGTGTTAAATCCCAGGCTCTGTGTCTTCTTACAAGCAAGACTTCGTTTCAGGTAAACACAGACACTTTTCAGCTCAAGTGAAGCTAAATTGTTCACATAGCTCACATGTTTCTAGCTCTTAACTGAAAACCATTTGATGTTAGAGGACCCTTTGTTTCTATCAGTATCAGAAGTAGAGTTGAACTAGATAGGGTCCTTATGTGTAGGAAACCCCATTCTTTTTGTCTCAGCACACTCACGTTTCCTGCTGTATTAAGGACTCTAGAAAGCAAGAGCGTGCTTCTTGCGCTAAAGCAGAGTGTGTTTCATGGATGAGAACTGTGCTGTTTGTTTCCCTTCAGAAATGGAGGTTAATCACAGGCTCTGTGTCTTGCTGCAAGCATGACTTCATTTCAGGCAGATGCACTCACTTTTAAGCTCAAAGAAAGCTGAATCGTTAATGAACCTCACACGTATCTATGTCTTAACTGAAAAGCATTGGATGTTAGAGGACCTGTGGTTTATATCAGTTTCAGAAGGAGAGTTGAACTAGATATGGTCCTTATGTGTAGGAAACACTCGTCTTTTGTTCTGAGCACACTCAGGTTTCCTGCTATATTAGAGACTTTGAAAGCAAGAGCGTGCTTCTTGCTCTAAAACTGAGTGTGTTTCATGGATGATAACTGTGCTGTGTGTTTCAGTTCAGAAATGGAGTTAAATCCCAGGCTGTGTGTCTTCTTACAAGTAAGACTTTGTGTCAGGTAAACACAGTAACTTTTCAGCTCAAATGCAGCTACATCCTAAACTAAGCTCACACGTTTCTCCCTCTTAAGTGAAAAGCATTGTTTGTTAGAGGACCTGTAGTTTGTATCTGTTTCAGAAGCAGAGTTGAACTAGATATGGTCCTTATGTGTAGGAAACACCTTTCATTTGTACTATGCACACTCACGTTTCCTGCTGTATTGGAGAATCTAGAAAGCAAAATTGTGCTTCATGCTCTGAAGCAGAGTGTGTTTCCTGCATGAGAACTGTGCTGTTTGTTTCCCTTTAGAAATTTATGCAAATCCCAGGCTCTGTGTCTTCGAACTAGCACGAATTCTTTTCAGGTAAACAGAGTCATTTTTTAGTTTGAAGAAGCTACATCGTTCAGAAAGCTCAAAGGTTTGTCGCTCTTAAGTGAAAGGATTGGGTTTAAGTGGACCTGTTCTTTGTATCAGTTTCAGAAGCAGAGTTGAACTAGATATGGTCCATATGTGTAGGAAACACCGCTCTTTTGTTCTGAGCGCTCTCACTTAGAATACTGTATTAGAGACTCTAGAAAGCAAGAGCATGCTTCTTGCTCTAAGGCAGAGTGTGTTTCATGGATGAGAACTGTGCTGTGTGTTTCCCTTCAGAAATGGAGGTAAATCCCAGGCTCGGTGTCTTCTCACAAGGAAGACTTCCTTTCAGGTAAATACATTCAATTTTCAGCTCAAATGAAGCTACATCGTTCACGAAGCTCACACGTTTCTCTGTCTTAAATGAAAACCATTGGATGTTAGAGGACCTGTGGTTTGTATCAGTTTCAGAAGCGGAGTTGAACTAGATATGGTCCTTATGTGTAGGAAACACCGTTCTTTTTTTATGAGCACACTCACGTTTCCTGCTCTATTAGAGACTCTAGAAAGCAAGAGCGTGCATCTTGCTCTAAAGCAGAGTGTGTTTCATGGATGAGAACTGTGCTGTGTGTTTCAGTTCAGAAATGGAGTTAAATCCCAGGCTCTGTGTCTTCTTACAAGTAAAATTTTGTGTCAGGTAAATGCAGACACTTTTCAGCTCAAATGAAGCTACATTGTTCACATAGCTCACATGTTTCTCGATCTTAACTGAAAAGCATTTGATGTCAGAGGACCCGTTGTTTGTATGAGTTTCAGAAGCAGAGTTGAACTACATATGGTCCTTATGTGTAGGAAACCCCGTTTTTTTGTCTCAGTACACTCACGTTTCCTGCTCTATTAGAGACTCTAGAAACCAAGAGCATGCATCTTGCTATAAAGCAGAGTGTGTTTCATGGAAGAGAACTGTGCTGTGTGTTTCCCTTCAAACATGGAGGTAAATCCCAGGCTCTGTGTCTTCCTACAAGCAAGAATTCCTTTCAGGTAAACACAGTAACTTTTCAGCTCAAAAGTGGCTGCATCGTTAACAAAGCTCACACGTTTCTCGGTCTTAATTAAAAGCTTTGATGTTAGAGGACCCTTGGTTTCTATCAGTTTCAGAAGCAGTGTTGAACTAGAAATGGTCCTTATGCGTAGGAAACACCTTTCATTTGTTCTAAGCACACTCACGTTTCCTGCTGTATTGGAGAATCTAGAAAGCAAGAGCGTGCTTCTTGCTCTGAAGCAGAGTGTGTTTCATGGATGAGAACTATGCTGTGTGTTTCCCTTCAGAAATGGAGGTAAATCCCAGGCTCTGTGTCTTCCTACAAGCAAGACTTCGTTTCAGGTAAACACATTCAAGTTTCAGCTCAAAGGAGGCAACATCGTTCACGAAGCTCACATGTTTCTCGCTCTTAAATGAAAAGCATTGGATATTAGAGGACCTGTGGTTTGAATCAGTATCAGAAGCAGAGTTGAACTAGATAAGGTCCATATGTGTAGGAAATCCCTTTCTTTTGGTGTAAGTACACTCACGTTTCCTGCTGAATTAGAGAATCTAGAAAGCAAGAGCTTGCTTCTTGCTCTAAAGCAGAGTGTGTTTCATGGATGAGAACTGTGCTGTGTGTTTCGCTTCAGAAATGGAGGTAAATCCCTGGCTTTGTGTCTTCCTACAAGCAAGAATTCCTTTCAGGTAAACACAGTAAATTTTCAGCTCAAATGCAGCTACATCCTACACGAAGCTCACACATTTCTCGCTCTTAACTGAAAAGCATTGTTTGTTAGAGGACCTGTAGTTTGTATCTGTTTCAGAAGCATAGTTGAACTAGATATTGTCCTTATGTGTAGGAAACACCTTTCATTTGTACTAAGCACACTCACGTTTCCTGCTGTATTGGAGAATCTAGAAAGCAAAAGCGTGCTTCATGCTCTGAAGCAGAGTGTGTTTCCTGGATGAGAACTGTGCTGTGTGTTTCCCTTAAGAAATGGATGCAAATCCCGTGCTCTGTGTCTTCGAACTAGCAAGAATTCTTTTCAGGTAAACAGAGTCACTTTTTAGTTCGAAGAAGCTGCATCGTTCAGAAAGCTCAAAGGTTTGTCGCTCTTAAGTGAAAGGATTGGGGTTTAGTGGACCTGTGGTTTGTATCAGTTTCAAAGCAGAGTTGAACTAGATATGGGCCATATGTGTAGGAAACACCGCTATTTTTTTTCTGAGCACAGTCACGTTTCTTGCAGTATTAGAGACTCTAGAAAGGAAGAGCGTGCTTCTTGCTCTAAAGCAGAGTGTGTTTCATGGCTGAGAACTGTGCTTTGTGTTTCCCTTCAGAAATGGAGGTAAATCCCAGGCTCTGTGTCTTCCTACAAGCAAGAATTCCTTTCAGGTAAACACATTAACTTTTCAGCTCAAATGCAGCTACATCCTACAAGAAGCTCACACATTTCTCGCTCTTAACTGAAAAGCATTGTTTGTTAGAGGACCTGTAGTTTGTATCTGTTTCAGAAGCATAGTTGAACTAGATATGGTCCTTATGTGTAGGAAACACCTTTCATTTGTACTAAGCACACTCACGTTTCCTTCTGTATTGGAGAATCTAGAAAGCAAAAGCGTGCTTCATGCTCTGAAGCAGAGTGTGTTTCCTGGATTAGAACTGTGCTGTGTGTTTCCCTTCAGAAATGGAGGTAAATCCAAGGCTCGGTGTCTTCCCACAAGCAAGACTTCCTTTCAGGTAAATACATTCAATTTTCAGCTCAAATGAAGCTCCATCGTTCACGAAGCTCACACTTTTCTCTGTCTTAAATGAAAAGCATTGGATATTAGAGGACCTGTGGTTTGTATCAGTTTCAGAAGCAGAGTTGAACTAGATATGGTCCTTATGTGTAGGAAACACTGTTCTTTTGTTCTGAGCACAGTCACGTAGAATGCTGTATTAGAGACTCTTTAAAGCAAGACCGTGTTTCTTGCTCTAAAGCAGAGTGTGTTTCATGGATGAGAACTGTGCTGTGTTTTTTGGTTCAGAAATGGAGTGAAATCCCAGGCTCTGTGTCTTCTTACAAGTAAAACTTTGTGTCAGGTAAATGCAGACACTTTTCAGCTCAAATGAAGCTACATTGTTCACATAGCTCACATGTTTCTTGATCTTAACTGAAAAGCATTTGATGTCAGAGGACCCGTTGTTTGTATGAATTTCAGAAGCAGAGTTCAACTATATATGGTCCTTATGTGTAGGAAACCCCGTTTTTTTGTCTCAGTACACACACGTTTCCTGCTCTATTAGAGACACTAGAAACCAAGAGCATGCTTCTTGCTATAAAGCAGAGTGTGTTTCATGGAAGAGAACTGTGCTGTGTGTTTACCTTCAGAAATGGAGGTAAATCCCAGGCTCTGTGTCTTCCTACAAACAAGACTTCCTTTCAGGTAAACACAGTAACTTTTCAGCTCAAAAGTGGCTGCATCATTAACAAAGATCAAACGTTCCTCGGTCTTAATTAAAAGCTTTGATGTTAGAGGACCCTTGGTTTCTATCAGTTTCAGAAGCAGAGTTGAACTAGAAATGGTCCTTATGCGTAGGAAACACCTTTCATTTGTTCTAAGCACACTCACGTTTCCTGCTGTATTGGAGAATCTAGAAAGCAAGAGCGTGCTTCTTGCTCTGAAGCACAGTGTGTTTCATGGATGAGAACTATGCTGTGTGTTTCCCTTCAGAAATGGAGGTAAATCCCAGGCTCTGTGTCTTCCTACAAGCAAAACTTCGTTTCCGGAAAACAAATTCAAGTTTCAGCTCAAAGGAGGCAACTTCGTTCACGAAGCTCACACGTTTCTTGCTCTTAAATGAAAAGCATTGGATATTAGAGGACCTGTGGTTTGAATCAGTATCAGAAGCAGAGTTGAACTAGATAAGGTCCATATGTGTAGGAAATCCCTTTCTTTTGGTGTAAGTACACTCACGTTTCCTGCTGAATTAGAGACTCTAGAAAGCAAGAGCTTGCTTCTTGCTCTAAAGCAGAGTGTGTTTCATGGATGAGAACTGTGCTGTGTGTTTCGCTTCAGAAATGGAGTTAAATCCCATGCTCTGTGTCTTCTTCCAAGCAAGATTTCGTTTCAGGTAATGGCAGACACTTTCCAGCTCAAATGAAGCTACATTGTTCACCTAGCTCACATGTTTCTCGCTCTTCAATGAAAAGCATTGGATGTTAGCAGACCCGTGGTTTGTATGAGTTTCAGAAGCAGAGTTGAACTAGATATGGGCCATATGTGTAGGAATCCCCATTCTTTTTGTCTAAGTACACTCATATTTCCTGCTGTATGAGAGACTCTAGAAAGCAAGAGCATGCTTTTTGCTCTAAAGCAGTGTGTGTTTCATGGAAGAGATCTGTGCTGTGTGTTTCCCTGCAGAAATGGAGGTAAATCCCAGGCTCTGTGTCTTCCTACAAGCAAGAATTCCTTTCAGGTAAACACAGTAACTTTTCAGCTCAAATGCAGCTACATCCTACACGAAGCTCACACATTTCTCGCTCCTAACTGAAAAGCATTGTTTGTTAGAGGGCCTGTAGTTTGTATCTGTTTCAGAAGCATAGTTGAACTAGATATGGTCCTTATGTGTAGGAAACTCCTTTCATTTGTACTAAGCACACTCACATTTCCTGCTGAATTGGAAAATCTAGAAAGCAAAAGCATGCTTCATGCTCTGAAGCAGAGTGTGTTTCATGGATGAGAACTGTGCTGTGTGTTTCCCTTCAGAAATGGATGCAAATCCCATGCTCTGTGTCTTCGAACTAGCAAGAATTCTTTTCAGGTAAACAGAGTCACTTTTGAGTTCGAAGAAGATACATCGTTCAGAAAGCTCAAAGGTTTGTCGCTCTTAAGCGAAAGGATTGGGTTTTAGTGGACCTGTGCTTTGTATCAGTTTCAGAAGCAGAGTTGAACTAGATATGGTCCATATGTGTAGGAAACACCGCTCTTTTGTTCTGAGCACAGTCACGTTTCTTGCTGTATTAGAGACCCTAGAAAGGAAGAGCGTGCTTCTTGCTCTAAAGCAGAGTGTGTTTCATGGATGAGAACTGTGCTGTGTGTTTCGGTTCAGAAATGGAGGTAAATCCCAGGCTCGGTGTCTTCCCACAAGCAAGACTTCCTTTCAGGTAAATACATTCAATTTTCAGCTCAAATGAAGCTACATCGTTCATGAAGCTCAAACGTTTCTCTGTCTTAAATGAAAAGCATTGGATGTTAGAGGACCTGTGGTTTGTATCATTTTCAGAAGCAGAGTTGAACTAGATATGGTCCTTATGTGAAGGAAACACCATTCTTTTGTTCTGAGCACACTCACGTTTCCTGCTCTATTAGAGACTATAGAAAGCAAGAGCGTTTTTCTTGCTCTAAAGCAGAGTGTGTTTCATGGATGATAACTGTGCTGTGTGTTCTGGTTCAGAAATGGAGTTAAATCCCAGGCTCTGTTTCTTCCTACAAGTAAGACTTTGTGTCAGGTAAATGCAGACACTTTTCAGCGCAAATGAAGCTACATTGTTCACATAGCTCACATGTTTCTTGATCTTAATGGAAAAGCATTTGATGTCAGAGGACCCGTTGTTTGTATGAGTTTCAGAAGCAGAGTTTAACTATATATGGTCCTTATGTGTAGGAACCCCCGTTTTTTTGTCTCAGTACATTCACGTTAGAGACTCTAGAAACCAAGAGCGTGCTTCTTGCTATAAAGCAGAGTGTGTTTCATAGAAGAGAACTGTTCTGTGTGTTTCCCTTCAGAAATGGAGGTAAATCCCAGGCTCTGTGTCTTCCTATAAGCAAGACTTCCTTTCAGGTAAACACAGTAACTTTTCAGCCCAAATGCAGCTACATCATACACGAAGCTCACACTTTTCTTGCTTTTTACTGAAAAGCATTGTTTGTTAGAAGACCTGTAGTTTGTATCTGTTTCAGAAGCAGAGTTGAACTAGATATGGTCCTTATGTGTAGGAAACACCTTTTATTTGTTTAAGCACACTCACGTTTCCTGCTCTATTGGAGAATCTAGAAAGCAAGAGTGTGCTTCTTGCTCTGAAGCAGAGTGTGTTTCATGGATGAGGACTGTGCTGTGTGTTCCCTTCAGAAATGGAAGTTAATCCCATGCTCTGTGTCTTGCTACAAGCAAGACTTCGTTTCAGGGAAACACAGTCACTTTTTGGCTCAAAGGAAACTGCATCGTTAACAAAGCTCACACGTTTCTCGGTCATAACTGAGGAGCATTGGATGGTAGAGGACCTGTGGTTTGTATCAGGTTGAGAAGCACAGTTGGACTAGACATGGTCCATATGAGTAGAAAACCCCATTCTTTGGGTCTAAGTACACTCATGTTTCCTGCTGTATTAGAGACTCTAGAAAGCAAGAGCATGCTTCTTGCTCTAAAGCTTTGTATGTTTCATGGATGAGAACTGTGATGTGTGTTTCACTTCAGAAATGGAGTTAAATCCAGGCTCTGTGTCTTCTTACAAGCAAGACTTCATTTCAGGTAAACGCAGACACTTTTCAGCTCAAATGTAGCTATATTGTTCAGGTACCTCAGAAATTTCTCACTCTTAACTGAAAAGGATTGGATGTTAGAGGAACGGTGGATTCTATCAGGTTCAGAATCAAAGTTGAACTAGATATGGTCCTTATGTGTTGGAAGCACCTTTCATTTGTTCTAAGCACACTAATATTTCCTGCTGTATTGGAGAATCTAGAAAGCATGAGACTGGTTCTTGCTCTGAAGCAGAGAGTGTTTCATGGATGAAAACAGTTCTGTGTGTTTCCCTTCAGAAATGGAAGCAAATCCCATGCTATGTGTCTTCGAAATAGCAAGAATTCATTTCAGGTAAACACAGGGCCTTATTAGTTTGAAGAAGCTACATCGTACAGAAAGCTCACAGGTTTGTTGCTCTTAACTGAAAGGATTGGATGTTAGTGGACCTGTGGTTTGTATCAGTTTCAGAAGCAGAGTTGAACTAGATATGGTCCATATGTGTAGGAAACACCGTTCTTTTATTCTACCACAGTGACGTTTCTTGCTGTATTAGAGACCCTAGAAAGCAAGAGCATGCTTCTTGCTCTAAAGCAGAGTGCGTTTCATGGATGATAACTGTGCTTTGTATTTCAGTTCAGAAATGGAGTTAAATCCCAGGCTCTCTGTCTTCTTAGAAGCAAGACTTCGTTTCAGGTAAATACATTCAATTTTCAGCTCAAATGAAGCTACATCGTTCACGAAGCTCACACGTTTCTCTGTCTTAAATGAAAAGCATTGGATGTTAGAGGACCTGTGGTTTGTATCAGTTTCAGAAGCAGAGTTGAACTAGAAATGGTCCATATGTGTAGGAAACACCGTTCTTTTGTTCTGAGCACACTCACGTTTCCCGCTGTATTAGAGACTCTAGAAAGGAAGAGTGTGCTTCTTGCTCTAAAGCAGAGTAGGTTTCATGGATGAGAACTGTGATGTGTGTTTTGTTTCAGAAATGGAGTTAAATCCCAGGCTCTGTGTCTTCTTACAAGCAAGACTTCGTTTCAGGTAAAGGCAGACACTTTTCAGCTCAAATGAAGCTGCATTGTTCACCGAGCACAGACATTTCTTGCTCTTTACTGAAAAGCTTTGGATTTTAGAGGACCAGTGGTTTCTATCAGGTTCAGAAGCGGAGTTGAAATAGATATGGTCCTTATGTGTAGGAAACACCATTCATTTGTTCTAAGCACACTCACGTTTCCTGCTGTATTGGAGAACCTAGAAATCAAGAGTGTGCTTCTTGCTCTAAAGCAGAGTGTGTTTCATGGATGGTAACAGTGCTGTGTCTTTTGGTTCAGAAATGGAGTTAAATCCCAGGCTCTGTGTCTTCCTACTAGCAAGAATTCATTTCAGGTAAAAAGAGTCACTTTTTAGTTCGAAGAAGCTACATCCTTCACTAAGCTCACAGGTTTGTAGAATTTATGTGATACGATTGGATGTTAGTGGACCTGATGTTTGTATCAGTTTCAGAAGCGCAGTTGAACTAGATATGGTGCTTATGTGTAGGAAACACCTTTCTTTTGGTCTCAGTATACTCACGTTTCCTGCTCAATTAGAGACTCTAGAAAGCAAGCGCGTGCTTCTTGATCTAAAGCAGAGTGTGTTTCATGGGTGAGAACTGTGCTGTGTGTTTCCCTTCAGAAATAGAGGTAAATCCGTGGCTCTGTGTCTTCCTACAAGCAAGACTTCGTTTCAGGCAAACACAGTCACTTTTCAGCTAAAAGGAAGCTGCATCATTAACGAAGCTCACACGTTTTTTGGTCTTAATGAAAAGCATTGGATTTTAGAGGAACCTTTGTTTCTATCAGTTTCAGAAGCAGAGTTGAACTAGAATTGGTCCATATGTGTAGGAAACACCGTTCTTTTGTTCTGAGCACACTCATGGTTCCTGCTCTATTAGAGACTCTAGAAAGGAAGAGCATGCTTCTTGCTCTAAAACAGAGTGTATTTCATGGTTGTGAACTGTGTGTGTGTTTCGCTTCAGAAATGGAGTTAAATCCCATGCTCTGTATCTTCTTCCAAGCAAGACATCCTTTGAGGTACACACAATAATTTTTTACCTAATATGCAGCTACTTCATACACAAAGCTCACACGATTCTCGCTCTAATCTGAAAAGCATTGGTTGTTAGAGGACCGTTGTTTTCTATCAGTTTCAGAAGCAGAGTTGAACTAGAATTGGTCCGTATGTGTAGGAAACACCGCTCTTTTGTTCTGAGCATACTCAAGTTTCCTGCTGTAATAGAGACACTAGAAAGCAAGAGCGTGCGTCTTGCTCTAAAGTAGAGTGTGTTTCATGGATAAGAACTGTACTGTGTTTTTTCCTTCAGAAATGGAGTTAAATCCCAGGCTCTGTGTCTTAGTATAAGCCAGAATTCATTTCAGGTAAACGCAGTCACTTTTTAGTTCAAACGAAGCTACATCATTCACGAAGCTCACACGTTTCTCTCTCTTAAATGAAAAGCATTGGTTGTTAGAGGAATTGTGGTTTGTATCAGTTTCAGACGCAGAGTTGAAGTATAAATGGTCCATATGTGTAGGAAATACCGTTTTTTTGTTCTGAGCACACTCACATTTCCTGCTGTCTTAGAGACTCTAGAAAGGAAGAGCGTGTTTCCTGCTCTAAAGCAGAGTGTGTTTCTGCATGAGAACTGTGCTGTGTGTTTGCCGTCAGAAAATGAGGTAAATTCCAGGCTCTGTGTCTTCCTACAAGCAAGACTTCTTTCCAGGAAAACAAATTTTCTTTTCAGCTCAAAGGAAGCTCGATCGTTCACTAAGGTCACAGGTTTGTCGCGCTTAACTGAAATGATTGGATGTTAGAGGAATTGTGTTTTGTATCAGTTTCAGACGCAGAGTTGAAGTATAAATGGTCCATATGTGTAGGAAACTACGATCTTTTGTTCTAAGCACACTCACGTTTCCTGCTGTACTAGACACCCTAGAAAGCAAGAGCATGCTTCTTGCTCTAAACCAGAGTGTGTTTCATGGATGAGAACTGTGCTGTGTGTTTCCCTTCAGAAATGGAGGTAAATCCCAGGCTCTGTGTCTTCCTACAAGCAAGACTTCTTTCAGGTAAACACATTCCCTATTCAGCTCAAAGGAAGCGACATCGTTCACGAAAATACACGTTTCTCGGTCTTAACTGAAAAGCATTGGATGTTAGAGCACCTGTGGTTTGTATCAGTTACAGAAGAAGAGTTGAACTAGATATGGTCCATATGTGTAGGAAACCCCGTTCTTTTGGTCTACGGACACTCACGTTTCCTGCTGTATTAGAGATTCTAGAAAGCAAGAGCATGCTTCTTGCTCTAAAGCAGAGTGTGTTTCATGGATGAGAACTGTGCTGTGTGTTTCGCTTCAGAAATGGAGTTAAATCCCAGGCTCTGTCTCTTCTTAAAAGCAAGACTCATTTCAGGTAAACGCAGTCACTTTTTAGATCAAATGAAGCTACATCATTTACAAAGCTCACACGTTTCTTGCTCTTAACTGAAAAGCATTGGTTTTTAGAGGACCTGTGGTTTGTATCTGTTTCAGAAGCAGAGTTGAACTAGATATGGTCCTTATGTGTAGGAAACACCTTTCATTTGTTATAAGCACACTCACGTTTCCTGCTGTATTGGAGAATCTAGAAAGAAAAAGCATGATTCTTGCTCTGAAGCAGAGTGAGTTTCATGGATGAGAACTGTGCTGTGTGTTTCCCTTCAGAAATGGAAGCAAATCCCAAGCTCTGTGTCTTCGAACTATCAACAACTCTTTTCAGGTAAATACAGTCACTTTTTAGTTCAAAGAAGCTACATCGTTCAGAAAGCTCACAGGTTTGTTGCTCTTAACTGAAAGGATTGGATGTTAGTGGACCTGTGGTTTGTATCAGTTTCAGAAGCAGAGTTGAACTAGATATGGTCCATATGTGTAGGAAACACCGTTCTTTTATTCTACCACAGTGACGTTTCTTGCTGTATTAGAGACCCTAGAAAGCAAGAGCATGCTTCTTGCTCTAAAGCAGAGTGCGTTTCATGGATGATAACTGTGCTTTGTATTTCAGTTCAGAAATGGAGTTAAATCCCAGGCTCTCTGTCTTCTTAGAAGCAAGACTTCGTTTCAGGTAAATATATTCAATTTTCAGCTCAAATAAAGCTACATCGTTCACGAAGCTCACACGTTTCTCTGTCTTAAATGAAAAGCATTGGATGTTAGAGGACCTGTGGTTTGTATCAGTTTCAGAAGCAGAGTTGAACTAGAATTGGTCCGTATGTGTAGGAAACACCGCTCTTTTGTTCTGAGCATACTCAAGTTTCCTGCTGTAATAGAGACACTAGAAAGCAAGAGCGTGCGTCTTGCTCTAAAGTAGAGTGTGTTTCATGGATAAGAACTGTACTGTGTTTTTTCCTTCAGAAATGGAGTTAAATCCCAGGCTCTGTGTCTTAGTATAAGCCAGAATTCATTTCAGGTAAACGCAGTCACTTTTTAGTTCAAACGAAGCTACATCATTCACGAAGCTCACACGTTTCTCTCTCTTAACTGAAAAGCATTGGTTGTTAGAGGAATTGTGGTTTGTATCAGTTTCAGACGCAGAGTTGAAGTATAAATGGTCCATATGTGTAGGAAACACCGTTTTTTTGTTCTGAGCACACTCACATTTCCTGCTGTCTTATAGACTCTAGAAAGGAAGAGCGTGTTTCCTGCTCTAAAGCAGAGTGTGTTTCTGCATGAGAACTGTGCTGTGTGTTTGCCGTCAGAAAATGAGGTAAATTCCAGGCTCTGTGTCTTCCTACAAGCAAGACTTCTTTCCAGGAAAACAAATTTTCTTTTCAGCTCAAAGGAAGCTCGATCGTTCACTAAGGTCACAGGTTTGTCGTGCTTAACTGAAATGATTGGATGTTAGAGGAATTGTGGTTTGTATCAGTTTCAGATGCAGAGTTGAAGTATAAATGGTCCATATGTGTAGGAAACTACGATCTTTTGTTCTAAGCACACTCACGTTTCCTGCTGTACTAGAGACCCTAGAAAGCAAGAGCATACTTCTTGCTCTAAACCAGAGTGTGTTTCATGGATGAGAACTGTGCTGTGTGTTTCCCTTCAGAAATGGAGGTAAATCCCAGGCTCTGTGTCTTCCTACAAGCAAGACTTCTTTCAGGTAAACACATTCACTATTCAGCTCAAAGGAAGCGACATCGTTCACGAAAATACACGTTTCTCGGTCTTAACTGAAAAGCATTGGATGTTAGAGCACCTGTGGTTTGTATCAGTTACAGAAGAAGAGTTGAACTAGATATGGTCCATATGTGTAGGAAACCCCATTCTTTTGGTCTACGTACACTCACGTTTCCTGCTGTATTATAGATTCTAGAAAGCAAGAGCATGCTTCTTGCTCTAAAGCAGAGTGTGTTTCATGGATGAGAACTGTGCTGTGTGTTTCCCTTCAGAAATGGAAGCAAATCCCATGCTATGTGTCTTCGAACTATCAACAACTCTTTTCAGGTAAATACAGTCACTTTTTAGTTCAAAGAAGCTACATCGTTCAGAAAGCTCACAGGTTTGTTGCTCTTAACTGAAAGGATTGGATGTTAGTGGACCTGTGGTTTGTATCAGTTTCAGAAGCAGAGTTGAACTAGATATGGTCCATATGTGTAGGAAACACCGTTCTTTTATTCTACCACAGTGACGTTTCTTGCTGTATTAGAGACCCTAGAAAGCAAGAGCATGCTTCTTGCTCTAAAGCAGAGTGCGTTTCATGGATGATAACTGTGCTTTGTATTTCAGTTCAGAAATGGAGTTAAATCCCAGGCTCTCTGTCTTCTTAGAAGCAAGACTTCGTTTCAGGTAAATACATTCAATTTTCAGCTCAAATGAAGCTACATTGTTCACGAAGCTCACACGTTTCTCTGTCTTAAATGAAAAGCATTGGATGTTAGAGGACCTGTGGTTTGTATCAGTTTCAGAAGCAGAGTTGAACTAGAAATGGTCCATATGTGTAGGAAACACCGTTCTTTTGTTCTGAGCACACTCACGTTTCCCGCTGTATTAGAGACTCTAGAAAGGAAGAGTGTGCTTCTTGCTCTAAAGCAGAGTAGGTTTCATGGATGAGAACTGTGATGTGTGTTTTGTTTCAGAAATGGAGTTAAATCCCAGGCTCTGTGTCTTCTTACAAGCAAGACTTCGTTTCAGGTAAAGGCAGACACTTTTCAGCTCAAATGAAGCTGCATTGTTCACCGAGCACAGACATTTCTCGCTCTTTACTGAAAAGCTTTGGATGTTAGAGGACCAGTGGTTTCTATCAGGTTCAGAAGCAGAGTTGAAATAGATATGGTCCTTATGTGTAGGAAACACCATTCATTTGTTCTAAGCACACTCACGTTTCCTGCTGTATTGGAGAATCTAGAAATCAAGAGTGTGCTTCTTGCTCTAAAGCAGAGTGTGTTTCATGGATGGTAACAGTGCTGTGTCTTTTGGTTCAGAAATGGAGTTAAATCCCAGGCTCTGTGTCTTCCTACTAGCAAGAATTCATTTCAGGTAAAAAGAGTCACTTTTTAGTTCGAAGAAGCTACATCCTTCACTAAGCTCACAGGTTTGTAGAATTTGTGTGATACGATTGGATGTTAGTGGACCTGATGTTTGTATCAGTTTCAGAAGCGCAGTTGAACTAGATATGGTGCTTATGTGTAGGAAACACCTTTCTTTTGGTCTCAGTATACTCACGTTTCCTGCTCAATTAGAGACTCTAGAAAGCAAGTGCGTGCTTCTTGCTCTAAAGCAGAGTGTGTTTCATGGGTGAGAACTGTGCTGTGTTTCCCTTCAGAAATAGAGGTAAATCCGTGGCTCTGTGTCTTCCTACAAGCAAGACTTCGTTTCAGGCAAACATAGTCACTTTTCAGCTAAAAGGAAGCTGCATCGTTAACGAAGCTCACACGTTTTTTGGTCTTAATGAAAAGCATTGGATTTTAGAGGAACCTTTGTTTCTATCAGTTTCAGAAGCAGAGTTGAGCTAGAATTGGTCCATATGTGTAGGAAACACCGTTCTTTTGTTCTGAGCACACTCACGTAGAATGCTGTATTAGAGACTCTTTAAAGCAAGAGCGTCCTTCTTGCTCTAAAGCTGAGTGTGTTTCAGGGATAAGAACTGTGCTGTGTATTTCGCTTCAGAAATGGAGTTAAATCCCAGGCTCTGTGTTTTCTTAAGTAAGACTTTGTGTCAGGTAAATGCAGACACTTTTCAGCTCAAATGAAGCTACATTGTTCACATAGCTCACATATTTCTCGATCTTAACTGAAAAGCATTTGATATCAGAGAACCCGTTGTTTGTATGAGTTTCAGAAGCAGAGTTGAACTATATATGGTCCTTATGTGTAGGAAACCCTGTTTTTTTGTCTCAGTACACTCACGTTTCCTGCTTTTTAGAGACTCTAGAAACCAAGAGCGTGCTTCTTGCTATAAAGCAGAGTGTGTTTCATGGAAGAGAACTGTGCTGTGTGTTTCCCTTCAGAAATGGAGGTAAATCCCAGGCTCTGTGTCTTCCTACAAGCAAGACTTCCTTTCAGGTAAACACAGTAACTTTTCAGCTCAAATGCGGCTACATCCTACACGAAGCTCACACGTTTCTCGCTCTTAACTGAAAAGCATTGTTTGTTAGAGGACCTGTAGTTTGTATCTGTTTCAGAAGCAGAGTTGAACTAGATATGGTCCTTATGTGTAGGAAATACCTTTCATTTGTACTAAGCACACTCACGTTTCCTGCTGTATTGGAGAATCTAGAAAGCAAAAGCGTGCTTCATGCTCTGAAGCAGAGTGTGTTTCCTGGATGAGAACTGTGCTGTGTGTTTCCCCTCAGAAATGGATGCAAATCCCATGCTCTGTGTGTTCGAACTAGCAAGAATTCTTTTCAGGTAAACAGAGTCACTTTTTAGTTCGAAGAAGCTACATCGTTCAGATAGCTCAAAGGTTTGCCGCTCTTAAGTGAAAGGATTGGCTTTTAGTGGACCTGTGCTTTGTATCAGTTTCAGAAGCAGAGTTGAACTAGATATGGTCCATATGTGTATGAAACACCGCTCTTTTGTTTTGAGCACAGTCACGTTTCTTGCTGTATTAGAGACTCTAGATAGGAAGAGCGTGCTTCTTGCTCTAAAGCAGAGTGTGTTTCATGGACGATAACTGTGCTGTGTGTTTCGGTTCAGAAATGGAGTTAAATCCCAGGCTCTGTGTCTTCCTACAAGCAAGACTTCATTTCAGGAAATCACAGTCTCTTTTCAGCTCAAAGGAAGCTACATCATTCATTTAGCTCACATGTTTATCGCTCTTAAGTGAAATGATTGGATGTTAGTGGACCTGTGGTTTGTATCAGTTTCAGAAGCAGAGTTGAACTTTATATGGTCCATATGTGTAGGAAACCACGTTCTCTTGGTCTAAGTACAAGTACGTTTCCTGCTGTATTAGAGACTCTAGAATATAAGAGCGTTGTGTAGCTCTAAAGCAGAGTGTGTTTCATGGATGAGAACTGTGCTGTGTGTTTCACCTCAGTAATGGAGGTAAATCCCAGGCTCTGTGTCTTCCTACAAGCAAGACTTCCTTTCAGGTAAACAGAAACTTTTCACTCAAAAAAAGCTACATCATTCACTAAGCTCTCATGTTTGTCGCTCTTAAGTGAAATGATTGGATGTTAGTGGACCTGTGGTTTGTATCAGTTTCAGAAGCAGAGTTGAACTTTATATGGTCCATATGTGAAAGAAACACAGTTTTTTTGTTCTGAGCACACTCATGTAGAATGCTGTATTAGAGACTCCCGAAAGCAAGAGCGTGCTTCTTGCTCTAAAGCAGAGTGTGTTTCATGGACGATAACTGTGCTGTGTATTTCACTTCAGAAATGGAGTTAAATCCCAGGCTCTGTGTCTTCGTACTAGCAAGAATTCTTTTCAGGTAAACACAGTCACCTTTTAGTTCGAAGAAGCTAAATAGTTCACAAAGCTCACAGGTTTGTCCCACTTAACTGAAATGATTGGATGTTAGTGGACCTGTGGTTTGTATCAGCTTCAGAAGCAGAGTTGAACTTTATATGGTCCATATGTGTAGGAAACCGTGTTCTTTTGGTATAAGTACACTTACGTTTCCTGATGTATTAGAGATTCTAGAATACAAGAGCGTTGTGTTGCTCTATAGCAGAGTGTGTTTCATGGATGAGAACTGTGCTATGTGTTTCCCCTCAGAAATGGAAGTAAATCCCAGGTTCTGTGTCTGCGTACTAGCAAGAATTCTTTTCAGGTAAACACAGACACTTTTTAGTTCAAAGAAGCTACATCAGTCACTAAGCTCACAGGTTTATCGCTCTTAACTGTAAGGATTGGATGTTAGTGGACCTGCGGTTTGTATCAGCTTCAGAAGCAGCCTTGAACTAGATATGGTCCATATGTGTAGGAAACACCGTTCTTTTGTTCTGAGCACACTCACGTTTCTTGCTGTATTAGAGACTCTAGAAAGGAAGAGCATGCTTCTTGCTCTAAAGCAGAGTGTGTTTCATGGATGAGAACTGTGCTGTGTGTTTCCCTTCAGAAATGGAGGTAATTCCCAGGCTATGTGTACTCCTAGAAGCAAGACTTCCTTTAAGATAAACACAGAAACTTTTCATCTTAAAAGCAGCTACATCATTCACGAAGCTCACACGTTTCTCGCTATTAACTGAAAAGCATTGGTTGTTAGAGGAATTGTGCTTTGTATCAGTTTCAGACGCAGAGTTGAAGTATAAATGGTCCATATGTGTAGGAAACACCGTTCTTTTGTTCGGAGCACACTCAAGTTTCCTGCTATATTAGAGACTCTAGAAAGCTAGAGCGTGCTTCTTGCACTAAAGCAGAGTGTGTTTCATGGAAGAGAACTGTACTGTGTTTTTCCTTCAGAAATGGAGTTAAATCCCAGGCTCTGTGTCTTCATACTAGCAAGAATTCTTTTCAGGTAAACACAGTCACTTTTTAGTTCGAAGAAGCTACATCGGTCACTAAGCTCACAGGATTATCGCTCTTAACTTAAAGTATTGGACGTTAGTGGACCTGTGGTTTGTATCAGCTTCCGAAGCAGCGTCGAACTAGATATGGTCCGTTTGTGTAGGAAACCCCGTTCTTTTGGTCTCAGTACACTCATGTTTCCTGCTGTGTTAGAGACTCTAGAAAGCAAGAGCATGCTTCTTGCTCTAAAGCAGATGTGTTTCATGGATGAGAACTGTGCTGTGTGTTTCCCTTCAGAAATGGAGTTAAATCCCAGGCTCGGTGTCTTCCTACAAGCAAGCCTTCGTTTCAGGTAATGGCAAACCCTTTTCAGCTCAAATGAAGCTATATTGTTCACCTAACTCACACGTTTCTCGCTCTTAACTGAAAAGTTTTGGATGTTAGAAGTCCTGTGGTATGTATCAGTTTCAGAAGCAGAATTGAACTAGATATGGTCCACATGTGTACATAAAACCGTTCTTTTGGTCTATGTACACTCACGTGTCTTGCTGTATTAGAGACTCTAGAAAGCAAGAGCGAGCTTCTTGCTCTAAAGCAGAGTGTGTTTCATGGATGAGAACTGTGCTGTTTGTTTCCCTTCAGAAATGGAGTTAAATTCCAGCCTCTGTGTCTTTGTGCATGCAAGAATTTGTTTCAGGTAAATGCAGACACTTTTCAGCTCAAATGAAGGTACATTTTTCACCTATTTCACACGTTTCTTGCTCTTAACTGAAAAGCATTGGATGTTAGAGGACACGTGGTTTGTATCAGTTTCAGAAGCATAGTTGAACTAGATATGGTCCACATGTGTACGTAATACCATTCTTTTGTTCTAAGGATACTCGTGTTTCCTGCTGTATTAGAGACTCTAGAAAGCAAGAGCGTGCTTCTTGCTCTAAAGCAGAGTGTGTTTCATGGAGGAGAACTGTGCTGTGTATTTCCCTTCAGAAATGGAGTTAAATCCCAGGCTCTGTGTCTTCCTACATGCAAGACTTCATTTCAGGTAAACGCATTCACTTTTCAGCTAAAAGGAAGCTACATCGTTCACGAAGCTCACAAGTTTCTCCCTCTTAACTGAAAAGCACTGGATGTTATAGGACCTTTGGTTTGTATCAGTTTCAGAAGCAGAGTTGAATTAGATATGGTCCGTACGTGTAGGAAACACCTTTATTTTGTTCTGAGTACACTTATGTTTCCTGCTGTATTAGAGACTCTACAAAGCAAGGGCGTGCTTCTTGCTCTGAAGCAGAGTGTGTTTCATGGATGAGAACTGTGCTGTTTGTTTTCCTTCAGAAATGGAGTTAAATTCCAGCCTCTGTGTCTTTGTGCATGCAAGAATTCGTTTCAGGTAAATGAAGACACTTTTCAGCTCAAATGAAGCTACATTTTTCACCTAGCTCACACGTTTCTCGTTCTTAACTGATAAGCATTGGATGTTAGAGAACCCATGGTTTGTATCAGTTTCAGAAGCATTGTTGAATTAAATATGGTCCATATGTGTAGGAAACCCCGTTCTTTTGGTCTCAGTACACTCACGTTTCCGGCTGTTTTAGAGACTCTAGAAAGCAAGAGCGTGCTCCTTGCTCTAAAGCAGAGTGTGTTTCATGGATGAGAACTGTGCTGTTTGTTTCCCTTCAGAAATGGAGTTAAATTCCAGTCTCTGTGTCTTCGTGGGAGCAAGAATTCATTTCAGGTAATCGCAGTCACTTTTTAGTTCTAAGAAGCTACATCACTCACGAAGCTCACATGTTTGTTGCTCTTAAATTAAAAGAATTGGTTGTAAGAGGCCCTGTGGTTTGTATCAGTTTCAGAAGCAGAGTTGAACTAGATATGGTCCTTATGTGTAGTAAACACCATTCTTTTTTTCTAGCACACCCATGTAAACTGCTGTATTAGAGACTCTAGAGATCAAGAGCATGCTTCTTGCTCTAAAGAAGAGTGTGTTTCGTGGATGAGAACTGTGCTGTGTTTCCCCACAGAAATGGAGTTAAATCCCAGGCTTGGTGTCTTCCTACAAGCAAGACTTCGTTTTAGGTAAATGCAGACACTTTTCAGCTCAAATGAAGCTACATTGTTCACCTAGCTTACACGTTTTTCGCTCTTCACTGAAAAGCATTGGATGTTAGAGGACCCGTGGTTTGTTTCAGTTTCAGGAGCAGAGTTGAATTAGATATGGTCCGTATGTATAGTTAACACTGTTCTTTTGGTCTCAGCAAACTCACGTTAACCGCTGTATTAGAGACTCTAGAAAGCAAGACCGTGCTTCTTCCTCTAAAGCAGAGTGTGTTTCATGGATGAGAACTGTGCTGTGAGTTTCACTTCAGAAATGTAGTTTAGTTCCAGGCTGTGTGTCTTCTTATAAGCAAGACTTCGTTTCTGGTAAACACAGACACTTTTCAGCTCAAATGAAGCTACATCATTCACGAAGCTCACACTTTTCTCTCTGTTAAGTGAAAAGGATTGGATGTCAGAGGACCTTTGGTTTGTATCAGTTTCAGAAGCAGAGTGGAACTAGAAATTGTCCATATATGTATGAAATCCCATTCATTTGGTCTCAGTACATTCCCGTTTCCTGCTGTATTAGAGACTCTAGGAAGCAAGAGCGTGCTTCTTGCTCTAAAGCAGAGTGTGTTTCATGGATGAGAACTGTACTGCGTGTTTCCCCTCAGATATGGAGTTAAATCCCTGGCTCTTTGTCTTCCTACAATCAAGACTTCGTTTCAGGTAAACGCAGTCACTTTTCAGCTTAAAGGAAGCTACATCTTTCACGAAGTTCACACGTTTCTCGCTCTTAAGTGAAAAGCACTGGATTTTATAGGTCCTGTGGTTTCTATCAGTTTCAGAAGTAGAGTTGAAATATATATGGTCCTTATGTGTAGGAAACACCATTCTTTTGTTCTGAGCACACTCAATTTTCCTGCTGTATTAGGGACTCTAGAAACCAAGAGCGTGCTTCTTGCTCTAAAGCAGAGTGTGTTTCATGGATGAGAACTGTGCTGTGTGTTTCACTTCAGAAATGGAGTTAAATCCCAAGTTCTGTGTCTTCCTACATGCAAGACTTCCTTTCAGGTAAACACAACCACTTTTCAGCTCAAATGAAGATACGTTGTTCACCTAGCTCACACGTTTCTCACTCTTAACTGAAAAGCATTGGATGTTAGAGGACCCGTGGTTTGTATCAGTTTCAGAAGCAGAGTTGAATTAAATATGGTCCATAGGTGTAGGAAACCCCGTTCTTTTGGTCTCAGTACACTAACGTTTCCGGCTGTATTGGAGACTCTAGATAGCAAGAGCATGCTTCTTGCTCTGAAGCAGAGTGTGTTTCATGGAAGAGAACTGTGCTGTGTGTTTCGTTTCAAAACTAGAGTTAAATGCCACTCTCTGTGTCTTCTTACAAGCAAGACTTCCTTTCAGGTAAACACAACCACTTTTCAGGTCAAATGAAGTTACATCGTTCACGAAGCTCACATGTTTCTCGCCCTTAACTGAAAAGCATTGGATGTCAGAGGACCCATGGTTTGTATCAGTTTCAGAAGCAGAGTTGAATTAAATGTGGTCCATATGTGTAGGAAACTCCGTTGTTTTGGTCTCAGTACACTCACGTTTCAGGCTGTTTTAGAGACTCTAGAACGCAAGAGCGTGCTTCTTGCTCTGAAGCAGAGTGTGTTTCATGGATGAGAACTGTGCTGTGTGTTTCGTTACAAAAATGGAGTTAAATCACAGGTTCTGTATCTTCCTAAAAGCAAGACTTCCTTTCAGGAAAACACAACCACTTTTCAGCACCAATGAAGTTACATCTTTAACGAAGCTCACATTTTCATGGTCATAACTGAAAAGCATTGGATTTTAGAGGCCCTGTGGTTTGTATCAGTTTCAGAAGCAGAGTTGAACTAGATATGGTCATTATGTGTAGGAAACACCATTCTTTTATTCTAAACACACCCACGTAACCTGCACTATTAGAGACTCTAGAGACCAAGAGCATGCTTCTTGCTCTAAAGCAGAGTGGTTTCATGGATGAGAATCGTGCTGTGTGTTTCCCTTCAGAAATGGAGGTAAATCCCAGGCTCAGTGTCTTCTTACAAGCAAGACTTCGTTTCAGGTAAATGCAGACACTTTTCAGCTTAAATGAAGCTACATTGTTCACCTAGCTCACAAGTTTTTTGCTCTTAACTGAAAAGCATTGGATGTTAGAGGACCCGTGGTTTGTATCAGTTTCAGAAGCAGAGTTGAAATAGACAGGGTCCGTATGTGTACGAAACACCGTTCTTTTGGTCTCAGCACACTCACGTTACCCGCTGTATTAGAGACTCTAGAAAGCCAGACCGTGCTTCTTCCTCTAAAGCAGAGTGTGTTTCATGGATGAGAACTGTGCTGTGTGTTTCGCTTCAGAAATGGAGTTAAATCCCAGGCTCTGTGTCTTCTTACAAGCAAGACTTCGTTTCAGGTAAATGCAGACACTTTTCAGCTGAAATGAAGCTACATTGTTCACCTACCTCACAAGTTTTTCGCTCTTAACTGAAAAGCATTGGATGTTAGAGGACCCGTGGTTTGTATCAGTTTCAGGAGCAGAGTTGAATTAGGTATGGTCCTTATGTGTAGGAAACACCATGCTTTTGGTCTCAGCAAACTCACATTAACCGCTGTTTTAGAGACTGTAGAAAGCAACACCGTGCTTCTTCCTCTAAAGCAGAGTGTGTTTCATGAATGAGAACTGTGCTGTGAATTTAACTTCAGAAATATAGTTAAGTTCCAGGCTGTGTGTCTTCTTATAAGCAAGACTTCGTTTCTGGTAAACGCAGACACTTTTCAGCTCAAATGAAGCTACATCATTCACGAAGCTCACACTTTTCTCCCTGTTAAGTGAAAAGGATTGGGTGTCAGAGGACCTGTGGTTTGTATCAGTTTCAGAAGCATAGTGGAGCTAGAAATTGTCCATATGTGTATGAAACCCCTTCCATTTAGTCTCAGTACATTCCCGTTTCCTGCTGTATTAGAGACTCTAGGAAGCAAGAGCCTGCTTTTTGGTCTAAAGCAGAGTGTGTTTCATGGATGAGATCCGTACTGTGTGTTTTCCTTCAGATCTGGAGTTAAATCCCAGGCTCTTTGTCTTCCTACAAGCAAGATTTCATTTCAGGTAAACGCAGTCACTTTTCAGCTTAATGGAAGCTACATCGTTCATGAAATTCACACGTTTCCGGCTCTTAAGTGAAAAGCACTGGATTTTATAGGTCCTGTGGTTTCTATAGTTTCAAAAGTAGAGTTGAAATATATATGGTCCTTATGTGTAGGAAACCCCGTTTTCTTGGTCTCAGTACACTCACATATCCTGCTGTATTAGAGACTCTAGAAAGGAAGAGCGTGCTTCTTGCTCTAAAGCAGAGTATATTTCATGGATGAGAACTGTGCTGTGTGTTTTGCATGTGAAATGGAGTTAAATCAAGGCTCTGTGTCTTCTTACAAGCAAGACTTCATTTCAGGTAAACGCAGAACATTTTCAGATCCAATGAAGCTACATTGTTCACCTAGCTCACACGTTTCTCGCACTTCACTGAAAATCATTGAAGTTAGATGACCTGTGGTTTGTATCAGTTTCAGAAGCAGAGTTGAACTAGAAATTGTCCATATGTGTATGAAACCCCATTCATTTGGTCTCAGTACATTCCCGTTTACTGCTGTATTAGATACTCTAGAAAGAAAGAGCATGCTTCTTGCTATGAAGCAGAGTGTGTTTCATGGATGAGAACTGTACTGTGTGTTTCGTTGCAAAAATGAAGTTAAATGCCACTCTCTGTGTCTTCTTCAAGCAAGACTTCGTTTCAGGTAAACACAGTCACTTTTCAGCTTAAAGGAAGTTACATCGATCAGGAAGTTCACACGTTTGTTGCTCTTAACTGAAGAGCACTGGATGTTATAGGACCTGTGGTTTCTATCAGTTTCAAAAGCAGAGTTGAAATATATATGGTCCTTATGTGTAGGAAACACTGTTCTTTTGTTCTGAGCACACTCAATTTTCCTGCTGTATTAGGAACTCTAGAAAGAAGAGCGTGCTTCTTGCTCTAAAGCAGAATGTGATTCATAGATGAGAACTGTGCTGTTTGTTTCCCTTCAGAAATGGAGTTAAATTCCAGGCTCTGTGTCTTCCTACAAGCAATAATTCCTTTCAGGTAAACACAGTCACTTTTCAGCTTAAAGGAAGCTACATCATTCACGGGCCTCACATGTTTCTCAGTCTTAACTGAAAAGCATTTGATCTTAGAGGACCTGTGGTTTGTATGAGTTCCAGAAGCAGAGTTGTACTAGATATGGTCCATATGTGTAGGAAACCCTGTTATTTTGGTCTAAATACACTCCCGTTTCCTCCTGTATTAGAGATTCAAGAAAGCAAGAGCATGATTCTTGCTCTAAAGCAGAGTGTGTTTCATGGATGATAACTGTGCTGTGTTTTTCCCTTCAGAAATGGAGTTAAATCGCAGGCTCTTTGTCTTCCTACAAGCAAGACTTCGTTTCAGGTAAACACAGTCACTTTTCAGCTCAAAGGAAGCCACATCGTTCACGAAGCTCACATGTTTCTCACTCTTAACGGAAAAGCATTGGTTGTTAGAGGACCCGTCCTTTCTATCAGTTTCAGAAGCAGAGTTGAACTAGATATGGTCCCTATGTGTAGGAAACCCCGTTTATTTGGTCTCAGTACACTCCCGTTTCCGGCTGTATTAGAGAATCTAGAAAGCAAGAGCGTGCTTCTTGCTCTAAAGCAGAGTGTGTTTCATGGATGAGAACTGTGCTGTGTGTTTGCTTTCAGAAATGGAGTTAAATCACACGCTCTTTGTCTTTCTACAAGCAAGAATTCGTTTCAGGTAAACAGTCACTTTTCAGGCCAAATGAAGCTACATTGTTCACGAAGCTCACACGTTTCTCACTCTTAACAGAAAAGCATTGGATGTTAGAGGCCCTGTGGTTTCTATCAGTTTAGGAGCATAGTTGAACTAGAAATGGTCCATATTTGTAGGAAACACCGTTCTTTTGTTCTGAGCACACTCACGTTTCCTGCTGTATTAGAGACTCTAGAAAGGAAGAGCGTGCTTCTTGCACTAAAGCAGAGAATATTTCATGGATGAGAACTGTGCTGTGTGTTTCACAAAGAAATGGAGTTAAATCCCATGCTCTGTGTTTTCTTACAACCAAGACTTCGTTTCAGGAAAACGCAGACACTTTTCGGTTCAAATGAAGCTACATTGTTCACCTAGCTCACGCTTTTCTCGCTCTTAACTGAAAAGCATTGGATGTTAGAGGACCCGTGGTTTGTATCAGTTTCAGAAGCAGAGTTGAACTAGATATGGTCTGTATGTGTAGGAAACCCCGTTCGTTTGGTCTCAGTACACTCCTGTTTCCTGCTGTATTAGAGACTCGAGAAAGCAAGAGTGTGCTTCTTGCTCTAAAGCAGAGTGTGTTTCATGGATGATAACTGTGCTGTGTGTTTCCCTTCAGATATGGAGGTAAAACCCAGGCTCTATGTCTTCCTACAAGCAAGACTTCGTTTCAGGTAAACACAGTCACTTTTCAGCTCAAATGAAGCTACATCGTTCACAAAGCTCACAAGTTTCTCGCTCTTAACAGAAAACCATTGGATGTTAGAGGATCTGTGGTTTCTATCAGTTTAGGAGCAGAGTTGAACTAGAAATGGTCCATAATTGTAGGAAACACCGTTCTTTTGTTCTGAGCACACTCAGGTTTCCTGCTGTATTAGAGACTCTAGAAAGGAAGAGCGTGCTTCTTGCACTAAAGCGGAGTATATTTCATGGATGACAACTGTGCTGTCTGTTTCCCTTCAGAAATGGAGTTAAATCCAAGGCTCTGTGTCTTCCTACAAGCAAGAATTCGTTTCAGGTAAACGCAGTCACTTTTTACTTCAAATGAAGCTACATCGTTCACAAAGCTCACACGTTTCTCGCTCTTAACTGAAAAGCATTGGTTTTTAGAGGACCCGTCCTTTCTATCAGTTTCAGAAGCAGAGTTGAAGTAGATATGTTCCCTATGTGTAGGAAACCGCGGTCATTTGGACTCAGTACTCTCCCGTTTCCTGCTGTATAGAGACTCCAGAAAGCAAGAGCTTGCTTCTTGCTCTAAAGCAGAGTGTGTTTCATGGATGAGAACTGTGCTGTGTGTTTGCTTTCAGAAATGGAGGTAAATCCCAGGCTCTTTGTCTTCCTACAAGCAAGTCTTCGTTTCAGGAAAACACAGTCACTTTTCAGCTCAAATGAAGCTACATCATTCACGAAACTCACATGTTTCTCGGTGTTAACAGAAAAGCATTGGATGTTAGAGGCCCTGTGGTTTCTATCAGTTTAGGTGCAGAGTTGAACTAGAAATGGTCCATATTTGTAGGAAACACGGTTCTTTTGTTCTGAGCACACTCCCGTTTCCTGCTGTATTAGAGACTCTAGAAAGGAATAGCGTGCTTCTTGCTCTAAAGCTAAGTATATATCATGGATGAGAACTGTGCTGTGTGTTTCGATTCCGAACTGGAGTTCAATCCCAGGCTCTGTGTCTTCTTACAAGCAAGACTTCGTTTCGGGTATACGCAAACCCTTTTGAGCTCCAATGAAGCTACATTGTTCACCTAGCTCACTCGTTTCTCGCTCTTCACTGAAAAGCATTGGATGTTAGATGACCTGTTGTTTGTATCAGTTTCAGAACCAGAGTTGAACTAGAAATTGTCCATATGTGTATGAATCCCCGTTCGTTTGGTCTCAGTACACTCACGTTTCCTGCTGTATTAGAGACTCTAGAAAGCAAGAGCGTGCATCTTGCTCTAAAGCAGAGTGGGTTTCATGGATGAGAACTGTGCTGTGTGTTTGACTTTAGAAATGGAGTGAAATCCCAGGCTCTGTGTCTTCCTACAAGCAATAATTCCTTTCAGGTAAACACAGTCACTTTTCAGCTTAAAGGAAGCTACATCATTCACGGGCCTCACATGTTTCTCAGTCTTAACTGAAAAGCATTTGATCTTAGAGGACCTGTGGTTTGTATGAGTTCCAGAAGCAGAGTTGTACTAGATATGGTCCATATGTGTAGGAAACCCTGTTATTTTGGTCTAAATACACTCCCGTTTCCTCCTGTATTAGAGATTCAAGAAAGCAAGAGCATGATTCTTGCTCTAAAGCAGAGTGTGTTTCATGGATGATAACTGTGCTGTGTTTTTCCCTTCAGAAATGGAGTTAAATCGCAGGCTCTTTGTCTTCCTACAAGCAAGACTTCGTTTCAGGTAAACACAGTCACTTTTCAGCTCAAAGGAAGCTACATCGTTCACGAAGCTCACATGCTTCTCGCTCTTAACGGAAGAGCATTGGTTGTTAGAGGACCCGTCCTTTCTATCAGTTTCAGAAGCAGAGTTGAACTAGATATGGTCCCTATGTGTAGGAAACCCCGTTTATTTGGTCTCAGTACACTCCCGTTTCCGGCTGTATTAGAGAATCTAGAAAGCAAGAGCGTGCTTCTTGCTCTAAAGCAGAGTGTGTTTCATGGATGAGAACTGTGCTGTGTGTTTTTTCTTTCAGAAATGGAGTTAAATCACACGCTCTTTGTCTTTCTACAAGCAAGAATTCGTTTCAGGTAAACACAGTCACTTTTCAGGCCAAATGAAGCTACATTGTTCACGAAGCTCACACGTTTCTCACTCTTAACAGAAAAGCATTGGATGTTAGAGGCCCTGTGGTTTCTATCAGTTTAGGAGCATAGTTGAACTAGAAATGGTCCATATTTGTAGGAAACACCGTTCTTTTGTTCTGAGCACACTCACGTTTCCTGCTGTATTAGAGACTCTAGAAAGGAAGAGCGTGCTTCTTGCACTAAAGCAGAGAATATTTCATGGATGAGAACTGTGCTGTGTGTTTCACAAAGAAATGGAGTTAAATCCCATGCTCTGTGTTTTCTTACAACCAAGACTTCGTTTCAGGAAAACGCAGACACTTTTCGGTTCAAATGAAGCTACATTGTTCACCTAGCTCACGCTTTTCTCGCTCTTAACTGAAAAGCATTGGATGTTAGAGGACCCGTGGTTTGTATCAGTTTCAGAAGCAGATTTGAACTAGATATGGTCCGTATGTGTAGGAAACCCCGTTCTTTTGGTCTCAGTACATTCCCGTTTCCTGCTCTATTAGAGACTCTAGAAAGCAAGAGCGTGCTTCAGGCTCTAAAGCAGAGTGTGTTTCTTGGATGATAACTGTGCTGTGTGTTTGATTTCAGAAATGGAGTTAAATCCCAGGCTCTGTGTCTTCCTACAAGCAAGAATTCCTTTCAGGTAAACACAGTCACTTTTCAGTTTAAAGGAAGCTACATCGTTCCTCAGGCTCACTCGTTTCTCGGTCATAACTGAAAAGCATTGGATGTTATAGGACCCGTGGTTTGTATCAATTTCAGAAGCAGAGTTGAACTAGATATGGTCCGTATGTGTAGGAAACCCCGTACTTTTGGTCTCAGTTCACTCCCGTTTCCTGCTGTATTAGAGACACTACAAAGCTAGAGCGTGCTTCTTGCTCTAAAGCAGAGTGTGTTTCATGGATGATAACTTTGCTGAGTGTTTCTCTTCAGATATGGAGGTAAATCCCAGGCTCTTTGTCTTGCTACAAGCAAGACTTCGTTTCAGGTAAACACAGTCACTTTTCAGCTCAAATGAAGCTACATGGTTCACGAAACTCACACGTTTCTCGCTCTTAAGAGAAAAGCATTGGATGTTAGAGGATCTGTGGTTTCTATCAGTTATGGAGCAGAGTTGAACTAGAAATGGTCCATAATTGTAGGAAACACTGTTCTTTTGTTCTGAGCACACTCATGTTTCCTGCTGTATTAGAGACTCTAGAAAGGAAGAGCGTGCTTCTTGCTATAAAGCAGAGTGTATTTCATGGATGAGAACTGTACTGTGTGTTTTCCTTCACAAATGGATTTAAATCCCATGCTCTGTGTCTTTGTACAAGCAAGAATTCGTTTCATGTAAACGCAGTCACTTTTTAGTTCAAACGAAGCTACATCGTACACGAAGCTCACACGGTTCTCGCTCTTAAATGAAAATCATTGCATGTTAGAGGCCCTGTGGTTTCTATCAGTTCAGGAGCAGAGTTGAACTAGAAATGGTCCATATTTGTAGGAAACACCTTTCTTTTGTTCTTAGCACACTCATGTTTCCTGCTGTATTAGAGACTCTAGAAAGGAAGAGCGTGCTTCTTGCTCTAAAGCAGAGTATATTTCATGGATGAGAACGGTGCTGTGTTTTTCAGTTCAGAAATGGAGTTAAATCCCAGGCTCTGTGTCTTCCTACAAGCAAGAATTCCTTTCAGGTAAACACAGTAACTTTTCAGTATAAGGGAAGCTACATCGTTCATGAATCTCACTCGTTTCACGGTCTTAACTGAAAAGCATTGGATGTTAGAGGACCTGTGGTTTGTATCAGTTTCAGAACCAGAGTTGAACTAGGTATGGTCCGTATGTGTAGGAAACCACGTTCGTTTGGTCTCAGTACACTCCTGTTTCCTGCTGTATTAGAGACTCGAGAAAGCAAGAGTGTGCTTCTTGCTCTAAAGCAGAGTGTGTTTCATGGATGGGAACTGTGCTATCTGTTTCCCTTCAGAAATGGAGTTAAATACCAGGCTCTGTGTCTTCCTACAAGCTAGAATTCCTTTCAGGTAAAAGGATTCACTTTTCAACTCAAAGGAAGCTACATCGTTCACGAAGCTCACATGTTTTTTGCTCTTAAGTGAAAAGCATTGGATGTTATAGGACCTGTGGTTTGTATCACTTTCAGAAGCACAATTGAACTAGATAACGTGCGTATGTGTAGGAAAGACCGTACTTTTGTTCTGAGAACGCTCATGTTTCCTGCTGTATTAGAGATTCAAGAAAGCAAGAGCGTGCTTCTTGCTATAAAGCAGAGTATGTTTCATGGATGATAACTGTGCTGTGTGTTTCCCTTCAGATATGGAGGTAAAACCCAGGCTCTTTGTCTTCCTACAAGCAAGACTTCGTTTCAGGTAAACACAGTCACTTTTCAGCTCAAATGAAGCTACATCGTTCACAAAGCTCACAAGTTTCTCGCTCTTAACAGAAAAGCATTGGATGTTAGAGGATCTGTGGTTTCTATCAGTTTAGGAGCAGAGTTGAACTAGAAATGGTCCATAATTGTAGGCAACACCGTTCTTTTGTTCTGAGCACACTCAGGTTTCCTGCTGTATTAGAGACTCTAGAAAGGAAGAGCGTGCTTCTTGCACTAAAGCAGAGTATATTTCATGGATGAGAACTGTGCTGTCTGTTTCCCTTCAGAAATGGAGTTAAATCCAAGGCTCTGTGTCTTCCTACAAGCAAGAATTCGTTTCAGGTAAACGCAGTCACTTTTTACTTCAAACGAAGCTACATCGTTCACAAAGCTCACACGTTTCTCGCTCTTAACTGAAAAGCATTGGTTGTTAGAGGACCCGTCCTTTCTATCAGTTTCAGAAGCAGAGTTGAAGTAGATATGTTCCCTATGTGTAGGAAACCGCGGTCATTTGGACTCAGTACTCTCCTGTTTCCTGCTGTATAGAGACTCCAGAAAGCAAGAGCGTGCTTCTTGCTCTAAAGCAGAGTGTGTTTCATGGATGAGAACTGTGCTGTGTGTTTGCTTTCAGAAATGGAGGTAAATCCCAGGCTCTTTGTCTTCCTACAAGCAAGTCTTCGTTTCAGGAAAACACAGTCACTTTTCAGCTCAAATGAAGCTACATCATTCACGAAACTCACATGTTTCTCGGTGTTAACAGAAAAGCATTGGATATTAGAGGCCCTGTGGTTTCTATCAGTTTAGGTGCAGAGTTGAACTAGAAATGGTCCATATTTGTAGGAAACACGGTTCTTTTGTTCTGAGCACACTCCCGTTTCCTGCTCTATTAGAGACTCTAGAAAGGAATAGAGTGCTTCTTGCTCTAAAGCTAAGTATATATCATGGATGAGAACTGTGCTGTGTGTTTCGAATCCGAACTGGAGTTCAATCCCAGGCTCTGTGTCTTCTTACAAGCAAGACTTCGTTTCGGGTATACGCAAACCCTTTTGAGCTCCAATGAAGCTACATTGTTCACCTAGCTCACTCGTTTCTCACTCTTCACTGAAAAGCATTGGATGTTAGATGACCTGTTGTTTGTATCAGTTTCAGAACCAGAGTTGAACTAGAAATTGTCCATATGTGTATGAATCCCCGTTCGTTTGGTCTCAGTACACTCACGTTTCCTGCTGTATTAGAGACTCTAGAAAGCAAGAGCGTGCATCTTGCTCTAAAGCAGAGTGGGTTTCATGGATGAGAACTGTGCTGTGTGTTTGACTTTAGAAATGGAGTGAAATCCCAGGCTCTGTGTCTTCCTACAAGCAATAATTCCTTTCAGGTAAACACAGTCACTTTTCAGCTTAAAGGAAGCTACATCATTCACGGGCCTCACATGTTTCTCAGTCTTAACTGAAAAGCATTTGATCTTAGAGGACCTGTGGTTTGTATGAGTTCCAGAAGCAGAGTTGTACTAGATATGGTCCATATGTGTAGGAAACCCTGTTATTTTGGTCTAAATACACTCCCGTTTCCTCCTGTATTAGAGATTCAAGAAAGCAAGAGCATGATTCTTGCTCTAAAGCAGAGTGTGTTTCATGGATGATAACTGTGCTGTGTTTTTCCCTTCAGAAATGGAGTTAAATCGCAGGCTCTTTGTCTTCCTACAAGCAAGACTTCGTTTCAGGTAAACACAGTCACTTTTCAGCTCAAAGGAAGCTACATCGTTCACGAAGCTCACATGCTTCTCGCTCTTAACGGAAGAGCATTGGTTGTTAGAGGACCCGTCCTTTCTATCAGTTTCAGAAGCAGAGTTGAACTAGATATGGTCCCTATGTGTAGGAAACCCCGTTTATTTGGTCTCAGTACACTCCCGTTTCCGGCTGTATTAGAGAATCTAGAAAGCAAGAGCGTGCTTCTTGCTCTAAAGCAGAGTGTGTTTCATGGATGAGAACTGTGCTGTGTGTTTGCTTTCAGAAATGGAGTTAAATCACACGCTCTTTGTCTTTCTACAAGCAAGAATTCGTTTCAGGTAAACACAGTCACTTTTCAGGCCAAATGAAGCTACATTGTTCACGAAGCTCACACGTTTCTCACTCTTAACAGAAAAGCATTGGATGTTAGAGGCCCTGTGGTTTCTATCAGTTTAGGAGCATAGTTGAACTAGAAATGGTCCATATTTGCAGGAAACACCGTTCTTTTGTTCTGAGCACACTCACGTTTCCTGCTGTATTAGAGACTCTAGAAAGGAAGAGCGTGCTTCTTGCACTAAAGCAGAGAATATTTCATGGATGAGAACTGTGCTGTGTGTTTCACAAAGAAATGGAGTTAAATCCCATGCTCTGTGTTTTCTTACAACCAAGACTTCGTTTCAGGAAAACGCAGACACTTTTCGGTTCAAATGAAGCTACATTGTTCACCTAGCTCACGCTTTTCTCGCTCTTAACTGAAAAGCATTGGATGTTAGAGGACCCGTGGTTTGTATCAGTTTCAGAAGCAGATTTGAACTAGATATGGTCCGATGTGTAGGAAACCCCGTTCTTTTGGTCTCAGTACATTCCCGTTTCCTGCTCTATTAGAGACTCTAGAAAGCAAGAGCGTGCTTCAGGCTCTAAAGCAGAGTGTGTTTCTTGGATGATAACTGTGCTGTGTGTTTGATTTCAGAAATGGAGTTAAATCCCAGGCTCTGTGTCTTCCTACAAGCAAGAATTCCTTTCAGGTAAACACAGTCACTTTTCAGTTTAAAGGAAGCTACATCGTTCCTCAGGCTCACTCGTTTCTCGGTCATAACTGAAAAGCATTGGATGTTATAGGACCCGTGGTTTGTATCAATTTCAGAAGCAGAGTTGAACTAGATATGGTCCGTATGTGTAGGAAACCCCGTACTTTTGGTCTCAGTTCACTCCCGTTCCCTGCTGTATTAGAGACACTACAAAGCAAGAGCGTGCTTCTTGCTATAAAGCAGAGTATGTTTCATGGATGATAACTGTGCTGTGTGTTTCCCTTCAGATATGGAGGTAAAACCCAGGCTCTTTGTCTTCCTACAAGCTAGACTTCGTTTCAGGTAAACACAGTCACTTTTCAGCTCAAATGAAGCTACATGGTTCACGAAACTCACACGTTTCTCGCTCTTAAGAGAAAAGCATTGGATGTTAGAGGATCTGTGGTTTCTATCAGTTATGGAGCAGAGTTGAACTAGAAATGGTCCATAATTGTAGGAAACACTGTTCTTTTGTTCTGAGCACACTCATGTTTCCTGCTGTATTAGAGACTCTAGAAAGGAAGAGCGTGCTTCTTGCTATAAAGCAGAGTGTATTTCATGGATGAGAACTGTACTGTGTGTTTTCCTTCACAAATGGATTTAAATCCCATGCTCTGTGTCTTTGTACAAGCAAGAATTCGTTTCATGTAAACGCAGTCACTTTTTAGTTCAAACGAAGCTACATCGTACACGAAGCTCACACGGTTCTCGCTCTTAAATGAAAATCATTGCATGTTAGAGGCCCTGTGGTTTCTATCAGTTCAGGAGCAGAGTTGAACTAGAAATGGTCCATATTTGTAGGAAACACCTTTCTTTTGTTCTTAGCACACTCATGTTTCCTGCTGTATTAGAGACTCTAGAAAGGAAGAGCGTGCTTCTTGCTCTAAAGCAGAGTATATTTCATGGATGAGAACGGTGCTGTGTTTTTCAGTTCAGAAATGGAGTTAAATCCCAGGCTCTGTGTCTTCCTACAAGCAAGAATTCCTTTCAGGTAAACACAGTAACTTTTCAGTATAAGGGAAGCTACATCGTTCATGAATCTCACTCGTTTCACGGTCTTAACTGAAAAGCATTGGATGTTAGAGGACCTGTGGTTTGTATCAGTTTCAGAACCAGAGTTGAACTAGGTATGGTCTGTATGTGTAGGAAACCCCGTTCGTTTGGTCTCAGTACACTCCTGTTTCCTGCTGTATTAGAGACTCGAGAAAGCAAGAGTGTGCTTCTTGCTCTAAAGCAGAGTGTGTTTCATGGATGAGAACTGTGCTATCTGTTTCCCTTCAGAAATGGAGTTAAATCCCAGGCTCTGTGTCTTCCTACAAGCTAGAATTCCTTTCAGGTAAAAGGATTCACTTTTCAACTCAAAGGAAGCTACATCGTTCACGAAGCTCACATGTTTTTTGCTCTTAAGTGAAAAGCATTGGATGTTATAGGACCTGTGGTTTGTATCACTTTCAGAAGCACAATTGAACTAGATAACGTGCGTATGTGTAGGAAAGACCGTACTTTTGTTCTGAGCACGCTCATGTTTCCTGCTGTATTAGAGATTCAAGAAAGCAAGAGCGTGCTTCTTGCTATAAAGCAGAGTATGTTTCATGGATGATAACTGTGCTGTGTGTTTCCCTTCAGATATGGAGGTAAAACCCAGGCTCTTTGTCTTCCTACAAGCAAGACTTCGTTTCAGGTAAACACAGTCACTTTTCAGCTCAAATGAAGCTACATCGTTCACAAAGCTCACAAGTTTCTCGCTCTTAACAGAAAAGCATTGGATGTTAGAGGATCTGTGGTTTCTATCAGTTTAGGAGCAGAGTTGAACTAGAAATGGTCCATAATTGTAGGCAACACCGTTCTTTTGTTCTGAGCACACTCAGGTTTCCTGCTGTATTAGAGACTCTAGAAAGGAAGAGCGTGCTTCTTGCACTAAAGCAGAGTATATTTCATGGATGAGAACTGTGCTGTCTGTTTCCCTTCAGAAATGGAGTTAAATCCAAGGCTCTGTGTCTTCCTACAAGCAAGAATTCGTTTCAGGTAAACGCAGTCACTTTTTACTTCAAACGAAGCTACATCGTTCACAAAGCTCACACGTTTCTCGCTCTTAACTGAAAAGCATTGGTTGTTAGAGGACCCGTCCTTTCTATCAGTTTCAGAAGCAGAGTTGAAGTAGATATGTTCCCTATGTGTAGGAAACCGCGGTCATTTGGACTCAGTACTCTCCTGTTTCCTGCTGTATAGAGACTCCAGAAAGCAAGAGCGTGCTTCTTGCTCTAAAGCAGAGTGTGTTTCATGGATGAGAACTGTGCTGTGTGTTTGCTTTCAGAAATGGAGGTAAATCCCAGGCTCTTTGTCTTCCTACAAGCAAGTCTTCGTTTCAGGAAAACACAGTCACTTTTCAGCTCAAATGAAGCTACATCATTCACGAAACTCACATGTTTCTCGGTGTTAACAGAAAAGCATTGGATATTAGAGGCCCTGTGGTTTCTATCAGTTTAGGTGCAGAGTTGAACTAGAAATGGTCCATATTTGTAGGAAACACGGTTCTTTTGTTCTGAGCACACTTCCGTTTCCTGCTCTATTAGAGACTCTAGAAAGGAATAGAGTGCTTCTTGCTCTAAAGCTAAGTATATATCATGGATGAGAACTGTGCTGTGTGTTTCGAATCCGAACTGGAGTTCAATCCCAGGCTCTGTGTCTTCTTACAAGCAAGACTTCGTTTCGGGTATACGCAAACCCTTTTGAGCTCCAACGAAGCTACATTGTTCACCTAGCTCACTCGTTTCTCACTCTTCACTGAAAAGCATTGGATGTTAGATGACCTGTTGTTTGTATCAGTTTCAGAACCAGAGTTGAACTAGAAATTGTCCATATGTGTATGAATCCCCGTTCGTTTGGTCTCAGTACACTCACGTTTCGAGCTGTATTAGAGACTCTAGAAAGCAAGAGCGTGCATCTTGCTCTAAAGCAGAGTGGGTTTCATGGATGAGAACTGTGCTGTGTGTTTGACTTTAGAAATGGAGTGAAATCCCAGGCTCTGTGTCTTCCTACAAGCAATAATTCCTTTCAGGTAAACACAGTCACTTTTCAGCTTAAAGGAAGCTACATCATTCACGGGCCTCACATGTTTCTCAGTCTTAACTGAAAAGCATTTGATCTTAGAGGACCTGTGGTTTGTATGAGTTCCAGAAGCAGAGTTGTACTAGATATGGTCCATATGTGTAGGAAACCCTGTTATTTTGGTCTAAATACACTCCCGTTTCCTCCTGTATTAGAGATTCAAGAAAGCAAGAGCATGATTCTTGCTCTAAAGCAGAGTGTGTTTCATGGATGATAACTGTGCTGTGTTTTTCCCTTCAGAAATGGAGTTAAATCGCAGGCTCTTTGTCTTCCTACAAGCAAGACTTCGTTTCAGGTAAACACAGTCACTTTTCAGCTCAAAGGAAGCTACATCGTTCACGAAGCTCACATGCTTCTCGCTCTTAACGGAAGAGCATTGGTTGTTAGAGGACCCGTCCTTTCTATCAGTTTCAGAAGCAGAGTTGAACTAGATATGGTCCCTATGTGTAGGAAACCCCGTTTATTTGGTCTCAGTACACTCCCGTTTCCGGCTGTATTAGAGAATCTAGAAAGCAAGAGCGTGCTTCTTGCTCTAAAGCAGAGTGTGTTTCATGGATGAGAACTGTGCAGTGTGTTTGCTTTCAGAAATGGAGTTAAATCCAAGGCTCTTTGTCTTTCTACAAGCAAGAATTCGTTTCAGGTAAACACAGTCACTTTTCAACCAAATGAAGCTACATCGTTCACGAAGCTCACACGTTTCTCTCTCTTAACAGAAAAGCATTGGATGTTAGAGGCCCTGAGGTTTCTATCAGGTTCGGAGCATAGTTGAACTAGAAATGGTCCATATTTGTAGGAAACACCGTTCTTTTGTTCTGAGCACACTCACGTTTCCTGCTGTATTAGAGACTCTAGAAAGGAAGAGCGTGCTTCTTGCACTAAAGCAGAGAATATTTCATGGATGAGAACTGTGCTGTGTGTTTCACAAAGAAATGGAGTTAAATCCCATGCTCTGTGTTTTCTTACAACCAAGACTTCATTTCAGGAAAACGCAGACACTTTTCAGTTCAAATGAAGCTACATTGTTCACCTAGCTCATGCTTTTCTTGCTCTTAACTGAAAAGCATTGGATGTTAGAGGACCCGTGGTTTGTATCAGTTTCAGAAGCAGAGTTGAACTAGATATGGTCCGTATGTGTAGGAAACCCCGTTCTTTTGGTCTCAGTACACTACCGTTTCCTGCTCTATTAGAGACTCTAGAAAGCAAGAGCGTGCTTCAGGCTCTAAAGCAGAGTGTTTTTCTTGGATGATAACTGTGCTGTGTGTTTGATTTCAGAAATGGAGTTAAATCCCAGGCTCTGTGTCTTCCTACAAGCAAGAATTCCTTTCAGGTAAACACAGTCACTTTTCAGTTTAAATGAAGCTACATCGTTCCTCAGGCTCACTCGTTTCTCGGTCATAACTGAAAAGCATTGGATGTTATAGGACCCGTGGTTTGTATCAATTTCAGAAGCAGAGTTGAACTAGATATGGTCCATATGTGTAGGAAACCCCGTACTTTTGGTCTCAGTTCACTCCCGTTTCCTGCTGTATTAGAGACACTACAAAGCAAGAGCGTGCTTCTTGCTCTAAAGCAGAGTGTGTTTCATGGATGAAAACTTTGCTGAGTGTTTCTCTTCAGATATGGAGGTAAATCCCTGGCTCTTTGTCTTCCTACAAGCAAGACTTCGTTTAAGGTAAACACAGTCACTTTTCAGCTCAAATGAAGCTACATGGTTCACGAAACTCACACGTTTCTCGCTCTTAAGAGAAAAGCATTGGATGTTAGAGGATCTGTGGTTTCTATCAGTTATGGAGCAGAGTTGAACTAGAAATGGTCCATAATTGTAGGAAACACTGTTCTTTTGTTCTGAGCACACTCATGTTTCCTGCTGTATTAGAGACTCTAGAAAGGAAGAGCGTGCTTCTTGCTATAAAGCAGAGTGTATTTCATGGATGAGAACTGTACTGTGTGTTTTCCTTCACAAATGGATTTAAATCCCATGCTCTGTGTCTTTGTACAGGCAAGAATTCGTTTCATGTAAACGCAGTCACTTTTTAGTTCAAACGAAGCTACATCGTTCACGAAGCTCACACGGTTCTCGCTCTTAAATGAAAATCATTGCACGTTAGAGGCCCTGTGGTTTCTATCAGTTCAGGATCAGAGTTGAACTAGAAATGGTCCATATTTGTAGGAAACACCTTTCTTTTGTTCTGAGCACACTCATGTTTCCGGCTGTATTAGAGACTCTAGAGAGGAAGAGCGTGCTTCTTGCTCTAAAGCAGAGTATATTTCATGGATGAGAACGGTGCTGTGTTTTTCAGTTCAGAAATGGAGTTAAATCCCAGGCTCTGTGTCTTCCTACAAACAAGAATTCCTTTCAGGTAAACACAGTAACTTTTCAGTATAAGGGAAGCTACATCGTTCATGAATCTCACTCGTTTCATGGTCTTAACTGAAAAGCATTGGATGTTAGAGGATCCGTGGTTTGTATCAGTTTCAGAAGCAGAGTTGAACTAGATATGGTCCGTATGTGTAGGAAACCCCGTTCGTTTGGTCTCAGTACACTCCTGTTTCCTGCTGTATTAGAGACTCGAGAAAGCAAGAGTGTGCTTCTTGCTCTAAAGCAGAGTGTGTTTCATGGATGAGAACTGTGCTATCTGTTTCCCTTCAGAAATGGAGTTAAATCCCAGGCTCTGTGTCTTCCTACAAGCTAGAATTCCTTTCAGATAAAAGGATTCACTTTTCAACTCAAAGGAAGCTACATCGTTCACGAAGCTCACATGTTTTTTGCTCTTAAGTGAAAAGCATTGGATGTTATAGGACCTGTGGTTTGTATCACTTTCAGAAGCACAATTGAACTAGATAACGTGCGTATGTGTAGGAAAGACCGTTCTTTTGTTCTGAGCACGCTCATGTTTCCTGCTGTATTAGAGATTCAAGAAAGCAAGAGCGTGCTTCTTGCTATAAAGCAGAGTATGTTTCATGGATGATAACTGTGCTGTGTGTTTCCCTTCAGATATGGAGGTAAAACCCAGGCTCTTTGTCTTCCTACAAGCAAGACTTCGTTTCAGGTAAACACAGTCACTTTTCAGCTCAAATGAAGCTACATCGTTCACAAAGCTCACAAGTTTCTCGCTCTTAACAGAAAAGCATTGGATGTTAGAGGATCTGTGGTTTCTATCAGTTTAGGAGCAGAGTTGAACTAGAAATGGTCCATAATTGTAGGCAACACCGTTCTTTTGTTCTGAGCACACTCAGGTTTCCTGCTGTATTAGAGACTCTAGAAAGGAAGAGCGTGCTTCTTGCACTAAAGCAGAGTATATTTCATGGATGAGAACTGTGCTGTCTGTTTCCCTTCAGAAATGGAGTTAAATCCAAGGCTCTGTGTCTTCCTACAAGCAAGAATTCGTTTCAGGTAAACGCAGTCACTTTTTACTTCAAACGAAGCTACATCGTTCACAAAGCTCACACGTTTTTCGCTCTTAACTGAAAAGCATTGGTTTTTAGAGGACCCGTCCTTTCTATCAGTTTCAGAAGCAGAGTTGAAGTAGATATGTTCCCTATGTGTAGGAAACCGCGGTCATTTGGACTCAGTACTCTCCCGTTTCCTGCTGTATAGAGACTCCAGAAAGCAAGAGCGTGCTTCTTGCTCTAAAGCAGAGTGTGTTTCATGGATGAGAACTGTGCTGTGTGTTTGCTTTCAGAAATGGAGGTAAATCCCAGGCTCTTTGTCTTGCTACAAGCAAGACTTCGTTTCAGGTAAACACAGTCACTTTTCAGCTCAAATGTAGCTACATCATTCACGAAACTCACATGTTTCTCGGTGTTAACAGAAAAGCATTGGATATTAGAGGCCCTGTGGTTTCTATCAGTTTAGGTGCAGAGTTGAACTAGAAATGGTCCATATTTGTAGGAAACACGGTTCTTTTGTTCTGAGCACACTCCCGTTTCCTGCTGTATTAGAGACTCTAGAAAGGAAGAGCGTTCCTCTTGCTATAAAGGAGAGTGTATTTCATGGATGAGAACTGTACTGTGTGTTTTCCTTCAGAAATGGATTTAAATCCCCTGCTCTGTGTCTTTGTACAAGCAAGAATTCGTTTCAGGTAAACGCAGTCACTTTTTAGTTCAAACGAAGCTACATCGTTCACGAAGCTCACACGGTTCTCGCTCTTAAATGAAAATCATTGCATGTTAGAGGCCCTGTGGTTTCTATCAGTTCAGGAGCAGAGTTGAACTAGAAATGGTCCATATTTGTAGGAAACACCTTTCTTTTGTTCTGAGCACACTCATGTTTCCTGCTGTATTAGAGACTCTAGAAAGGAAGAGCATGCTTCTTGCTCTAAAGCAGAGTATATTTTATGGATGAGAACGGTGCTGTGTTTTTCAATTCAGAAATTGAGTTAAATCCCAGGCTCTGTGTCTTCCTACAAGCAAGAATTCCTTTCAGGTAAACACAGTAACTTTTCAGTATAAGGGAAGCTACATCGTTCATGAATCTCACTCGTTTCACGGTCTTAAATGAAAAGCATTGGATGTTAGAGGACCCGTGGTTTGTATCAGTTTCAGAAGCAGAGTTGAACTAGATATGGTCCGTATGTGTAGGAAACCCCGTTCGTTTGGTCTCAGTACACTCCTGTTTCCTGCTGTATTAGAGACTCGAGAAAGCAAGAGTGTGCTTCTTGCTCTAAAGCAGAGTGTGTTTCATGGATGAGAACTGTGCTATCTGTTTCCCTTCAGAAATGGAGTTAAATCCCAGGCTCTGTGTCTTCCTACAAGCTAGAATTCCTTTCAGGTAAACGGATTCACTTTTCAACTCAAAGGAAGCTACATCGTTCACGAAGCTCACATGTTTTTTGCTCTTAAGTGAAAAGCATTGGATGTTATAGGACCTGTGGTTTGTATCACTTTGAGAAGCAGAATTGAACTAGATAACGTGCGTATGTGTAGGAAAGACCGTTCTTTTGTTCTGAGCACGCTCATGTATCCTGCTGTATTAGAGATTCAAGAAAGCAAGAGCGTGCTTCTTGCTATAAAGCAGAGTATGTTTCATGGATGAGAACTGTGCTGTCTGTTTCCCTTCAGAAATGGAGTTAAATCCATGGCTCTGTGTCTTCCTACAAGCAAGAATTCGTTTCAGGTAAACGCAGTCACTTTTTACTTCAAACGAAGCTACATCGTTCACAAAGCTCACACGTTTCTCGCTCTTAACTGAAAAGCATGGGTTGTTAGAGGACCTGTCCTTTCTATCAGTTTCAGAAGCAGAGTTGAAGTAGATATGTTCCCTATGTGTAGGAAACCGCGGTCATTTGGACTCAGTACTCTCCCGTTTCCTGCTGTATAGAGACTCTAGAAAGCAAGAGCGTGCTTCTTGCTCTAAAGCAGAGTGTGTTTCATGGATGAGAACTGTGCTGAGTGTTTGCTTTCAGAAATGGAGGTAAATCCCAGGCTCTTTGTCTTCCTACAAGCAAGTCTTCGTTTCAGGAAAACACAGTCACTTTTCAGCTCAAATGAAGCTACATCATTCACGAAACTCACATGTTTCTCGGTGTTAACAGAAAAGCATTGGATGTTAGAGACCCTGTGGTTTCTATCAGTTTAGGTGCAGAGTTGAACTAGAAATGGTCCATATTTGTAGGAAACACCGTTCTTTTGTTCTGAGCACACTCCCGTTTCCTGCTTTATTAGAGACTCTAGAAAGGAATAGCGTGCTTCTTGCTCTAAAGCTAAGTATATATCATGGATGAGAACTGTGCTGTGTGTTTCGATTCTGAACTGGAGTTCAATCCCAGGCTCTGTGTCTTCTTACATGCAAGACTTCGTTTCAGGTAAACGCAAACCCTTTTGAGCTCCAATGAAGCTACATTGTTCACCTAGCTCACTCATTTCTCGCTCTTCACTGAAAAGCATTGATGTTAGATGACCTGTTGTTTGTATCAGTTTCAGAACCAGAGTTGAACTAGAAATTGTCCATATGTGTATGAATCCCCGTTCATTTGGTCTCAGTACACTCACGTTTCCTGCTGTATTAGAGACTCTAGAAAGCAAGAGCGTGCATCTTGCTCTAAAGCAGAGTGGGTTTCATGGATGAGAACTGTGCTGTGTGTTTGACTTTAGAAATGGAGTGAAATCCCATGCTCTGTGTCTTCCTACAAGCAATAATTCCTTTCATGTAAACACAGTCACTTTTCAGATTAAAGGAAGCTACATCATTCACGGCCTCACATGTTTCTCAGTCTTAACTGAAAAGCATTTGATCTTAGAGGACCTGTGGTTTGTATGAGTTCCAGAAGCAGAGTTGTACTAGATATGGTCCATATGTGTAGGAAACCCTGTTATTTTGGTCTAAATACACTCCCGTTTCCTCCTGTATTAGAGATTCAAGAAAGCAAGAGCATGATTCTTGTTCTAAAGCAGAGTGTGTTTCATGTATGATAACTGTGCTGTGTTTTTCCCTTCAGAAATGGAGTTAAATCCAAGGCTCTGTGTCTTCCTACAAGCAAGAATTCGTTTCAGGTAAACGCAGTCACTTTTTACTTCAAACGAAGCTACATCGTTCACAAAGCTCACACGTTTCTCGCTCTTAACTGAAAAGCATTGGTTGTTAGAGGACCCGTCCTTTCTATCAGTTTCAGAAGCAGAGTTGAAGTAGATATGTTCCCTATGTGTAGGAAACCGCGGTCATTTGGACTCAGTACTCTCCCGTTTCCTGCTGTATAGAGACTCTAGAAAGCAAGCGCGTGCTTCTTGCGCTAAAGCAGAGTGTGTTTCATGGATGAGAACTGTGCTGTGTGTTTGCTTTCAGAAATGGAGGTAAATCCCAGGCTCTTTGTCTTCCTACAAGCAAGTCTTCGTTTCAGGAAAACACAGTCCCTTTTCAGCTCAAACGAAGCTACATCATTCACGAAACTCACATGTTTCTCGGTGTTAACAGAAAAGCATTGGATGTTAGAGGCCCTGTGGTTTCTATCAGTTTAGGTGCAGAGTTGAACTACAAATGGTCCATATTTGTAGGAAACACGGTTCTTTTGTTCTGAGCACACTCCCGTTTCCTGCTGCATTAGAGACTCTAGAAAGCAAGAGCGTGCTTCTTGCTCTAAAGCAGAGTGTGTTTCATGGATGAGAACTGTGCTGTGTGTTTGCGTTCAGAAATGGAGTTAAATCCCATGCTCTGTGTCTTTGTACAAGCAAGAATTTGTTTCAGGTAAACACAGTCACTTTTCAGGCCAAATGAAGCTACATCGTTCACGAAGCTCACACGTTTCTCGCTCTTAACATAAAAGCATTGGATGTTAGAGGCCCTGAGGTTTATATCAGTTTAGGAGCAGAGTTGAACTAGAAATGGTCCATATTTGTAGGAAACACCGTTCTTTTGTTCTGAGCACACTCACGTTTCCTGCTGTATTAGAGACTCTAGAAAGGAAGAGCGTGCTTCTTGCACTAAAGCAGAGAATATTTCATGGATGAGAACTGTGCTGTCTGTTTCCCTTCAGAAATGGAGTTAAATCCATGGCTCTGTGTCTTCCTACAAGCAAGAATTCGTTTCAGGTAAACGCAGTCACTTTTTACTTCAAACGAAGCTACATCGTTCACAAAGCTCACACGTTTTTCGCTCTTAACTGAAAAGCATTGGTTTTTAGAGGACCCGTCCTTTCTATCAGTTTCAGAAGCAGAGTTGAAGTAGATATGTTCCCTATGTGTAGGAAACCGCGGTCATTTGGACTCAGTACTCTCCCGTTTCCTGCTGTATAGAGACTCCAGAAAGCAAGAGCGTGCTTCTTGCTCTAAAGCAGAGTGTGTTTCATGGATGAGAACTGTGCTGTGTGTTTGCTTTCAGAAATGGAGGTAAATCCCAGGCTCTTTGTCTTGCTACAAGCAAGACTTCGTTTCAGGTAAACACAGTCACTTTTCAGCTCAAATGTAGCTACATCATTCACGAAACTCACATGTTTCTCGGTGTTAACAGAAAAGCATTGGATATTAGAGGCCCTGTGGTTTCTATCAGTTTAGGTGCAGAGTTGAACTAGAAATGGTCCATATTTGTAGGAAACACGGTTCTTTTGTTCTGAGCACACTCCCGTTTCCTGCTGTATTAGAGACTCTAGAAAGGAAGAGCGTTCCTCTTGCTATAAAGGAGAGTGTATTTCATGGATGAGAACTGTACTGTGTGTTTTCCTTCAGAAATGGATTTAAATCCCCTGCTCTGTGTCTTTGTACAAGCAAGAATTCGTTTCAGGTAAACGCAGTCACTTTTTAGTTCAAACGAAGCTACATCGTTCACGAAGCTCACACGGTTCTCGCTCTTAAATGAAAATCATTGCATGTTAGAGGCCCTGTGGTTTCTATCAGTTCAGGAGCAGAGTTGAACTAGAAATGGTCCATATTTGTAGGAAACACCTTTCTTTTGTTCTGAGCACACTCATGTTTCCTGCTGTATTAGAGACTCTAGAAAGGAAGAGCATGCTTCTTGCTCTAAAGCAGAGTATATTTTATGGATGAGAACGGTGCTGTGTTTTTCAATTCAGAAATTGAGTTAAATCCCAGGCTCTGTGTCTTCCTACAAGCAAGAATTCCTTTCAGGTAAACACAGTAACTTTTCAGTATAAGGGAAGCTACATCGTTCATGAATCTCACTCGTTTCACGGTCTTAAATGAAAAGCATTGGATGTTAGAGGACCCGTGGTTTGTATCAGTTTCAGAAGCAGAGTTGAACTAGATATGGTCCGTATGTGTAGGAAACCCCGTTCGTTTGGTCTCAGTACACTCCTGTTTCCTGCTGTATTAGAGACTCGAGAAAGCAAGAGTGTGCTTCTTGCTCTAAAGCAGAGTGTGTTTCATGGATGAGAACTGTGCTATCTGTTTCCCTTCAGAAATGGAGTTAAATCCCAGGCTCTGTGTCTTCCTACAAGCTAGAATTCCTTTCAGGTAAACGGATTCACTTTTCAACTCAAAGGAAGCTACATCGTTCACGAAGCTCACATGTTTTTTGCTCTTAAGTGAAAAGCATTGGATGTTATAGGACCTGTGGTTTGTATCACTTTGAGAAGCAGAATTGAACTAGATAACGTGCGTATGTGTAGGAAAGACCGTTCTTTTGTTCTGAGCACGCTCATGTATCCTGCTGTATTAGAGATTCAAGAAAGCAAGAGCGTGCTTCTTGCTATAAAGCAGAGTATGTTTCATGGATGAGAACTGTGCTGTCTGTTTCCCTTCAGAAATGGAGTTAAATCCATGGCTCTGTGTCTTCCTACAAGCAAGAATTCGTTTCAGGTAAACGCAGTCACTTTTTACTTCAAACGAAGCTACATCGTTCACAAAGCTCACACGTTTCTCGCTCTTAACTGAAAAGCATGGGTTGTTAGAGGACCTGTCCTTTCTATCAGTTTCAGAAGCAGAGTTGAAGTAGATATGTTCCCTATGTGTAGGAAACCGCGGTCATTTGGACTCAGTACTCTCCCGTTTCCTGCTGTATAGAGACTCTAGAAAGCAAGAGCGTGCTTCTTGCTCTAAAGCAGAGTGTGTTTCATGGATGAGAACTGTGCTGAGTGTTTGCTTTCAGAAATGGAGGTAAATCCCAGGCTCTTTGTCTTCCTACAAGCAAGTCTTCGTTTCAGGAAAACACAGTCACTTTTCAGCTCAAATGAAGCTACATCATTCACGAAACTCACATGTTTCTCGGTGTTAACAGAAAAGCATTGGATGTTAGAGACCCTGTGGTTTCTATCAGTTTAGGTGCAGAGTTGAACTAGAAATGGTCCATATTTGTAGGAAACACCGTTCTTTTGTTCTGAGCACACTCCCGTTTCCTGCTTTATTAGAGACTCTAGAAAGGAATAGCGTGCTTCTTGCTCTAAAGCTAAGTATATATCATGGATGAGAACTGTGCTGTGTGTTTCGATTCTGAACTGGAGTTCAATCCCAGGCTCTGTGTCTTCTTACATGCAAGACTTCGTTTCAGGTAAACGCAAACCCTTTTGAGCTCCAATGAAGCTACATTGTTCACCTAGCTCACTCATTTCTCGCTCTTCACTGAAAAGCATTGATGTTAGATGACCTGTTGTTTGTATCAGTTTCAGAACCAGAGTTGAACTAGAAATTGTCCATATGTGTATGAATCCCCGTTCATTTGGTCTCAGTACACTCACGTTTCCTGCTGTATTAGAGACTCTAGAAAGCAAGAGCGTGCATCTTGCTCTAAAGCAGAGTGGGTTTCATGGATGAGAACTGTGCTGTGTGTTTGACTTTAGAAATGGAGTGAAATCCCATGCTCTGTGTCTTCCTACAAGCAATAATTCTTTCAGGTAAACACAGTCACTTTTCAGATTAAAGGAAGCTACATCATTCACGGCCTCACATGTTTCTCAGTCTTAACTGAAAAGCATTTGATCTTAGAGGACCTGTGGTTTGTATGAGTTCCAGAAGCAGAGTTGTACTAGATATGGTCCATATGTGTAGGAAACCCTGTTATTTTGGTCTAAATACACTCCCGTTTCCTCCTGTATTAGAGATTCAAGAAAGCAAGAGCATGATTCTTGTTCTAAAGCAGAGTGTGTTTCATGTATGATAACTGTGCTGTGTTTTTCCCTTCAGAAATGGAGTTAAATCCAAGGCTCTGTGTCTTCCTACAAGCAAGAATTCGTTTCAGGTAAACGCAGTCACTTTTTACTTCAAACGAAGCTACATCGTTCACAAAGCTCACACGTTTCTCGCTCTTAACTGAAAAGCATTGGTTGTTAGAGGACCCGTCCTTTCTATCAGTTTCAGAAGCAGAGTTGAAGTAGATATGTTCCCTATGTGTAGGAAACCGCGGTCATTTGGACTCAGTACTCTCCCGTTTCCTGCTGTATAGAGACTCTAGAAAGCAAGCGCGTGCTTCTTGCGCTAAAGCAGAGTGTGTTTCATGGATGAGAACTGTGCTGTGTGTTTGCTTTCAGAAATGGAGGTAAATCCCAGGCTCTTTGTCTTCCTACAAGCAAGTCTTCGTTTCAGGAAAACACAGTCCCTTTTCAGCTCAAACGAAGCTACATCATTCACGAAACTCACATGTTTCTCGGTGTTAACAGAAAAGCATTGGATGTTAGAGGCCCTGTGGTTTCTATCAGTTTAGGTGCAGAGTTGAACTACAAATGGTCCATATTTGTAGGAAACACGGTTCTTTTGTTCTGAGCACACTCCCGTTTCCTGCTGCATTAGAGACTCTAGAAAGCAAGAGCGTGCTTCTTGCTCTAAAGCAGAGTGTGTTTCATGGATGAGAACTGTGCTGTGTGTTTGCGTTCAGAAATGGAGTTAAATCCCATGCTCTGTGTCTTTGTACAAGCAAGAATTTGTTTCAGGTAAACACAGTCACTTTTCAGGCCAAATGAAGCTACATCGTTCACGAAGCTCACACGTTTCTCGCTCTTAACATAAAAGCATTGGATGTTAGAGGCCCTGAGGTTTATATCAGTTTAGGAGCAGAGTTGAACTAGAAATGGTCCATATTTGTAGGAAACACCGTTCTTTTGTTCTGAGCACACTCACGTTTCCTGCTGTATTAGAGACTCTAGAAAGGAAGAGCGTGCTTCTTGCACTAAAGCAGAGAATATTTCATGGATGAGAACTGTGCTGTGTGTTTCACAAAGAAATGGAGTTAAATCCCATGCTCTGTGTTTTCTTACAACCAAGACTTCATTTCAGGAAAACGCAGACACTTTTCAGTTCAAATGAAGCTACATTGTTCACCTAGCTCACGCTTTTCTCGCTCTTAACTGAAAAGCATTGGATGTTAGGGACCCGTGGTTTGTATCAGTTTCAGAAGCAGAGTTGAACTAGATATGGTCCGTATGTGTAGGAAACCCCGTTCTTTTGGTCTCAGCACACTCCCGTATCCTGCTCTATTAGAGACTCTTGAAAGCAAGAGCGTGCTTCAGGCTCTAAAGCAGAGTGTGTTTCTTGGATGATAACTGAGCTGTGTGTTTGATTTCAGAAATGGAGTTAAGTCCCAGGCTCTGTGTCTTCCTACAAGCAAGAATTCCTTTCAGGTAAACATAGTCACTTTTCAGTTTAAAGGAAGCTACATCGTTCCTCAGGCTCACTCGTTTCTCGGTCATAACTGAAAAGCATTGGATGTTAGAGGACCCGTGGTTTGTATCAATTTCAGAAGCAGAGTTGAACTAGATATGGTCCATATTTGTAGGAAACTCCGTTCTTTTGTTCTGAGCACACTCAAGTTTCCTGCAGTATTAGAGATTCAAGAAAGCAAGAGCGTGCTTCTTGCTATAAAGCAGAGTGTGTTTCATGGATGATAACTTTGTTGAGTGTTTCTCTTCAGATATGGAGGTAAATCCCAGGCTCTTTGTCTTCCTACAAGCAAGACTTCGTTTCAGGTAAACACAGACACTTTTCAGCTCAAATGAAGCTACATCGTTCACAAAGCTCACACGTTTCTCGCTCTTAAGAGAAAAGCATTGGATGTTAGAGGATCTGTGGTTTCTATCAGTTATGGAGCAGAGTTGAACTAGAAATGGTTCATAATTGCAGGAAACACGGTTCTTTTGTTCTGAGCACACTCATGTTTCCTGCTGTATTAGAGACTCTAGAAAGGAAGAGTGTGCTTCTTCCTATAAAGCAGAGTGTATTTCATGGATGAGAACTGTACTGTGTGTTTTCCTTCAGAAATGGATTTAAATCCCATGCTCTGTGTCTTTGTACAAGCAAGAATTCGTTTCAGGTAAACGCAGTCACTTTTTAGTTCAAACGAAGCTACATCGTTCACGAAGCTCACACGGTTCTCGCTCTTAAATGAAAATCATTGCATGTTAGAGGCCCTGTGGTTTCTATCAGTTCAGGAGCAGAGTTGAACTAGAAACGGTCCATATTTGTAGGAAACACCTTTCTTTTGTTCTGAGCACACTCATGTTTCCTGCTGTATTAGAGACTCTAGAAAGGAAGAGCGTGCTTCTTGCTCTAAAGCAGAGTATATTTCATGGATGAGAACGGTGCTGTGTTTTTCAATTCAGAAATGGAATTAAATCCCAGGCTCTGTGTCTTCCTACAAGCAAGAATTCCTTTCAGGTAAACACAGTAACTTTTCAGTATAAGGGAAGCTACATCATTCATGAATCTCACTCCTTTCACGGTCTTAACTGAAAAGCATTGGATATTAGAGGACCCGTGGTTTGTATCAGTTTCAGAAGCAGAGTTGAACTAGATATGGTCCATATTTGTAGGAAACACCGTTCTTTTGTTGTGAGCACACTCACGTTTACTTCTGTATTAGAGACTCTAGGAAGAAAGAGCGTGCTTCTTGCTCTAAAGCAGAGTGTCTTTCATGGATGATAACTGTGCTGTGTGTTTGCCTTCAGAAATGGAGTTAAATCCCAGTATCTGTGTTTTCCTACAAGCAAGCTTTCATTTCAGGTAAACACAGTCACTTTTCAGCTCAAAGGAAGTACATCGTTCACGAAGCTAACACGTTTCTTGGTCTTAAGTGAAAATCATTGGATGTTAGAGGACCCGTGGTTTGTATCAGTTTCAGAAGCACAGTTGTACTAGATATCTTCCATATGTGTAGGAAACCCCGTTCTTTTCGTCTAAGTACAGTCACATTCCTGCTGTATTAGAGACTCTGGAAAGCAAGAGCGTGCTTCTTGCTCTAAAGCAGAGTGTGTGTCATGGATGATATCTGTGCTGTGTGTTTCCCTTCAGAATTGGATTAAATCCCAGGCTCTGTGTTTTCCTACAAGCAAGCTTTCATTTCAGGTAAACACAGTCACTTTTGCAGCTCAGAGGAAGCTACATCATTCACGAAGCTAACACGTTTCTTGGCCTTAAGTGAAAAGCATTGGATGTTAGGGGACCTGTGGTTTGTATCAGTTACAGAAGCAGAGTTGAACTAGAAATGGTCCATATGTGTAGGAAACCCCGTTCGTTTGGTCTCAGTACACTCATGTTTTCTGCTGTATTAGAGATTCCAGAAAGCAAGAGCGTGCATCTTACTCTAAAGCAGAGTGTGTTTCATGGATGAGTACTGTGCTGTGTGTTTCATTTCAGAAATGGAGTTAAATCCCAGGCTCTGTGTCTTCCTACAAGCTAGAATACCTTTCAGGTAAACGGATTCACTTTTCAACTCAAAGGAAGCTACATCATTCACGAAGCTCACACGTTTTTTGCTCTTTAGTGAAAAGCATTGGATGTTATAGGACCTGTGGTTTGTATCACTTTCAGAAGCAGAATTGAACTAGATAACGTGCGTATGTGTAGGAATGACCATTCTTTTGTTCTGAGCACGCTCAAGTTTCCTGCTGTATTAGAGATTCAAGAAAGCAAGTGCGTGCTTCTTGCTATAAAGCAGAGTATGTTTCATGGATGATAACTGTGCTGTGTGTTTCCCTTCAGATATGGAGGTAAAACCCAGGCTCTTTGTCTTCCTACAAGCTAGACTTCGTTTCAGGTAAACACAGTCACTTTTCAGCTCAAATGAAGCTACATCGTTCACAAAGCTCACAAGTTTCTCGCTCTTAACAGAAAAGCATTGGATGTTAGAGGATCTGTGGTTTCTATCAGTTTAGGAGCACAGTTGAACTAGAAATGGTCCATAATTGAAGGAAACACCGTTCTTTTGTTCTGAGCACACTCATGTTTCCTGCTGTATTAGAGACTGTAGAAAGGAAGAGCGTGCTTCTTGGACTAAAGCTGAGTATATTTCATGGATGAGAACTGTGCTGTCTGTTTCCCTTCAGAAATGGAGTTAAATCCAAGGCTCTGAGTCCTCCTACAAGCCAGAATTCTTTTCAGGTAAACGCAGTCACTTTTTACTTCAAATGAAGTTACATCGTTCACGAAGCTCACACGTTTCTCGCTCTTAACTGAAAAGCATTGGTCGTTAGAGGACCCGTCCTTTCTATCAGTTTCAAAAGCAGAGTTGAACTAGATATGGTCCCTATGTGTAGGAAACCCCGTTCATTTGGTCTCAGTACACTCCCGTTTCCGGCTGTATTAGAGAATCTAGAAAGCAAGAGCGTGCTTCTTGCTCTAAAGCAGAATGTGTTTCATGGATGAGAACTGTGCTCTGTGTTTCCCTTCAGAAATGGAGTTAAATCCCAGGCTCTGTGTCTTCCTACAAGCAAGAATTCCTTTCAGGTAAAAACAGTCACTTTTCAGTTCAAAGGAAGCTACATCGTTCACACAGCTCTCTTGTTTCTCGTTCTTAACTGAAAAGCATTTGATGTTAGAGGACCCGTGGTTTGCATCAGTTTCAGAAGCAGAATTGAACTAGATAACGTGCGTATATGAGGGAAACACCGTTCCTTTGTTCTGAGCACACTCAAGTTTCCTGCAGTATTAGAGATTCAAGAAAGCAAGAGCGTGCTTCTTGCTATAAAGCAGAGTATGTTTCATGGATGATAACTGTGCTGTGTGTTTCCCTTCAGGAAAGGAGTTAAATCCAAGGCTCTGTGTCTTCCTACAAGCAAGAATTGGTTTCAGGTAAACGCAGTCACTTTTTAGTTCAAAGGAAGCTACATCGTTCACGAAGCTCACACGGTTCTCACTCTTAAATGAAAATCATTGCATGTTAGAGGCCCTGTGGTTTCTATCAGTTCAGGAGCGGAGTTGAACTAGAAATGGTCCATATTTATAGGAAACACTGTTTTTTTTTCTGAGCACACTCATGTGTCCTCCTGTATTAGAGTATCTAGAAAGGAAGAGCATGCTTCTTGTTATAAAGCAGAGTATATTTCATGGATGAGAACGGTGCTGTGTTTTTCAATTCAGAAATGGAGTTAAATCCCAGGTTCTGTGTCTTCCTACAAGCAAGAATTCCTTTCAGGTAAACACAGTAACTTTTCAGTATAAAGGAAGCTACATCGTTCATGAATCTCACTCGTTTTACGGTCTTAACTGAAAAGCATTGGATGTTAGAGGTCCCGTGGTTTGTATCAGTTTCAGAAGCAGAGTTGAACTAGATATGGTCCGTATGTGTAGGAAACCCCGTTCTTTTCGTCTCAGTACACTCCCGTTTCCTGCTGTATTAGAGATTCAAGAAAGCAAGAGCGTGCTTCTTGCTCTAAAGCAGAGTGTGTTTCATGGATGAGAACTGTGCTGTGTGTTTCCCTTCAGAAATGGAGTTAAATCCCAGGCTCTGTGTCTTCCTACAAGCAAGAATTCCTTTCGGGTAAACGGATTCACTTTTCAACTCAAAGGAAGCTACATCGTTCACGAAGCTCACACGTTTTTTGCTCTTAAGTGAAAAGCATTGGATGTTAAAGGACCTGTGGTTTTTATCACTTTCAGAAGCAGAATTGAACTAGATAACGTGTGTATGTGTAGGAAACACCGTTCTTTTGTTCTGAGCACACTCAAGTTTCCTGCTGTATTAGAGATTCAAGAAAGCAAGAGCGTGCTTCTTGCACTAAAGCAGAGTATATTTCATGGATGAGAACTGTGCTGTCTGTTTCCCTTCAGAAATGGAGTTAAATCCAAGGCTCTGTGTCTTCCTACAAGCAAGAATTCGTTTCACGTAAATGCAGTCACTTTTTATTTCAAACGAAGGTACATCGTTCACGAAGCTCACACGTTTCACGCTCTTAACTGAAAAGCATTGGTCGTTAGAGGACCCGACCTTTCTATCAGTTGCAGAAGCAGAGTTGAACTAGATATGGTCCCTATGTGTAGGAAACCCCGTTCATTTGGTCTCAGTACACTCCCGTTTCCTGCTGTATTAGAGACTCTAGAAAGCAAGAGCGTGCATCTTACTCTAAAGCAGAGTGTGTTTCATGGATGATAACTGTGCTCTGTGTTTCCCTTCAGAAATGGAGTTAAATCCCAGGCTCTGTGTCATCCTACAAGCAAGCTTTCATTTCAGGTAAACACAGTCACTTTTCAGCTCAGAGTATGCTACATCGTTCACGAAGCTCACATGTTTCTTGGTCTTAAGTCAAAAGCATTGGATGTTAGAGCACCTGTGATTTGCATCAGTTTCAGAAGCACAGTTGAACTAGATATGGTCCATATGTGTAGGAAACCCTGTTCTTTTCGCCTAAGTACACTCACATTCCTGATGTATTAGAGACTCTAGAAAGCAAGAGTGTGCTTCTTGCTCTAAAGCAGAGTGTGTTTCATGGATGACAACTGTGCTGTGTGTGTTTCGCTTCAGAAATGGAGTTAAATCCCAGGCTCTGTGTCTTCCTACAAGCAAGATTTCCTATCAGGTAAAAACAGTCACTTTTTAGCTCAAAAGAAGCTACATCATCCATGAAGCTCAAACATTCCTCGCACTTAACTGAAAAGCATTGGTTGTTAGAGGACCTGTGGTTTCTATAAATTTAGGAGCAGAGTTGAACTAGAAATGGTCCATACTTGTAGGAAACACCGTTCTTTTGTTCTGAGCACAATCACGTTTCCTGCTGTATTAGAGACTCTAGAAAGGAAGAGCGTGCTTCTTGCTCTAAAGCAGAGTATATATCATTGATGAGAACTGTGCTGTGTGTTTCGCTTCCAAAATGGAGTTAAATCCCAGGCTCTGAGTCTTCTTACAAGCAAGACTTCGTTTCAGGTAAACGCAGACCCTTTTCAGGTCGAATGAATCTTCATTGTTCCCGAAGCTCACACGTTTCTTGCTCTTATCAGGAAAGCATTGGATGTTAGATGACCTGTGGTTTGTTTCAGTTTCAGAAGCAGAGTTGAACTAGAAATTGTCCTTATGTGTATGAAACCCCGATTGTTTGGTTTCAGTACACTCACGTTTCCTGCTGTATTAGAGATTCTAGAAAGCAAGAGCATGCATCTGGCTTAACACAGAGTGTGTTTCATGGATGAGAACTGTGCTGTGTGTTTCCCTTCAGAAATAGAGTTAAATCCCATGCTCTGTGTCTTCCTACAAGCAAGAATTCCTTTCAGGTAAACACAGTCACTTTTCAGCTTAAAAGAATCTACATCGTTCACAAAGCTCACACGTTTCTCGGTCTTAACTGAAAAGCATTTGATGTTAGAGGACCTGTGGTTTGTATCAGTTTCATAAGCAGAATTGAACTAGATATGGTGTGTATGTGTAGGAAACCCCGTTCTTTTGGTCTCAGTACACTCCCTTTACCTGCTGTATTAGAGACTCTAGAAAGCAAGAGCGTGCTTCTTGTACTAAAGCAGAGTGTCTTTCATGGATGATAACTGTGCTGTGTGTTTGCCTTCAGAAATGGAGTTAAATCCCAGTCTCTGTGTCTTCCTACAAGCAAGAATTCCTTTCAGGTAAACGCAGTCACTTTTCAGCATAAAGGAAGCTACATCGTTCACGAAGCTCACACATTACTCGGTCTTAACTGAAAAGCATTTGATGTTAGAGGACCTGTGCTTTGTATCAGTTTCAGAAGCAGAGTTGAACTACATATGGACCCTATGTGTAAGAAACCCCGTTCATTTGGTCTCAGTACACTACCGTTTCCTGCTGTATTAGAGACACTAGAAAGCAAGAGCGTGCTTCTTGCTCTAAAGCAGAGGGTGTTTCATGGATGAGAACTGTGCTGTGTGTTTCCCTTGAGAAATGGAGTTAAATCCCAATCTCTGTGACTTCGTACAAGCAAGATTTCCTTTCAGGTAAAAACAGTCACTTTTCAGCTCAAATGCAGCCACATCGTTCACGAAGCTCACATGTTTCTTGCTCTTAACTGAAAAGCATTGGATGTTAGAGGACCTGTGGTTTGCATCAGTTTCAGAGGCAGAGTTGAACTAGAAATGTTCCATATTTGTAGGAAACACCGTTCTTTTGTTCTGAGCACACTCTCGTTTCCTTCTGTATTAGAGACTCTAGGAAGGAAGAGCGTGCTTCTTGCTCTAAAGCGGAGTATGTTTCATGGATGAGAACTGTGCTGTATGTTTCCCTGCAGAAATGGAGTCAAATCCCAGTCTCTGAGTCTTCCTACAGGCAAGATTTCGTTTCAGGAAAACGCTGTCACTTTTCAGCTCAAATGCAGCTACATAGTTCACGAAGCTCACAGGTTTCTCGCTCTTTATTGAAAAGCATTGGATGTTAGAGGACCGGTACTTTGTATCAGTTTCAGAAGCAGAGTTGAACTAGATATGCTCTGTATGTGTAGAAAACCCCGTTTTTTTGGTCTCAGTACACGCCAGTTTCCTGCTGTATTAGATACCCTAGAAAGCAAGAGCGTCGTTTTTGCTCTAAAGCAGAGTGTGTTTCAATGAAAGAACTGTGCTGTGTGTTTGCCTTCAGAATTGGAGTTAAATCCCAGGTACTGTGTCTTCCTAAGAGCAAGACTTCATTTCAAGTAAACAGAGTCTCTTTTCAACTCAAAGGAAGTTTCATCGTTCATGAAGCTCACACGTTTCTTGCTCTTAACTGAAAAGCATTGGATGTTAGAGGACCAGTGGTTTGTATCAGTTTCAGAAGTGTAGTTGAACTAGATATGGTCCGCATGTGTAGGATATCTCTGATCTTTTGTTCTGAACACACTCACGTTTCCTGCTGTATTAGAAACTCCAGAAAGCAAGTGCGTGCTTCTTGCTCTCAAGCATAGTGTGTTTCATGGATGAGAACTGTGCTGTGTGTTTCCCTTCAGAAATGGAGTTAAATCCCAGGCTCTGTGTCTTCTTACAAGCAAGACTTCCTTTCAGGTAAATGCACACATTTTAAAGCTCAAGGAAAGCTACATCGTTCACAAAGCTCACACGTTTCTTGCTCTTAACTGAAAAGCATTGGATGTTAGAGGTCCCGTGGTTTGTCAGTTTCAGAAGCAGAATTGAACTAGATATGGTGCGTATGTGTAGGAAACCACGTTCATTTGGTCTCCGTACACTCACGTTTCCTGCTGTATTAGAGACTCTAGAAAGCAAGAGAGTGCTTCTTGCTCTAAAGTAGAGTTATTTCATAGATGATACCTGTGCTGTGTGTTTCCCTTCAGAAATGGAGGTAAATCCCAGGCTCTATGTCTTCCTACAAGCTAGATTTCCTTTCCGGTAATAACCGTCACTTTTCAGCTCAAATGCAGCTACATCATTCACGAAGCTCACACATTTCTTGCTCTTAACTGAAAAGCATTGGTTGTTAGAGGAACTGTGGTTGGTATCAGTTTCAGAAGCAGGGTTGCAGTATAAATGGTCCATATGTGTAGGAAACACCATTCTCTTGTTTCGAGCACACTCCCGTAGAATGCTGTATTAAAGACTCTAGAGAGCAAGAGCGTGCTTCTTGCTCTAAAGCAGAGTGTGTTTCATGGATGAGAACTGTACTGTGTATTCTCCTTCAGAAATGGAGTTAAATCCCATGCTCTGTTTCTTCCTACAAGCAAGACTTCCTTTCAGGTAAATGCACACATTTTAAAGCTCAAGGAAAGCTACATCGTTCACGAAGCTCACACGTTTCTTGCTCTTAACTGTAAAGCATTGGATGTTATAGGTCCTGTGGTTTGTATCAGTGTCAGAAGCAGAGTTGAACTAGATATGGTCTGTATGTGTAGGAAACTCCTCTCTTTTGGTCTCAGTACACTCCCGTTTTCTGCTGTATGAGAGACTCTAGAAAGCAAGAACGTGCTTCTTGCTCTAAAGCAGAGTGTGTTTCATGGATGAGAACTGTGCTCTGTGTTTCCCTTCAGAAAAGGAGTTAAATCCCAGGCTCTGTGTCTTCCTACAAGCAAGACTTCCTTTCAGGTAAAAACAGTCACTTTTCAGTTCAAAGGAAGCTACATCGTTCACACAGCTCTCTTGTTTCTCGTTCTTAACTGAAAAGCATTTGATGTTAGAGGACCCGTGGTTTGCATCAGTTTCAGAAGCAGAATTGAACTAGATAACGTGCGTATATGAGGGAAACACCGTTCCTTTGTTCTGAGCACACTCAAGTTTCCTGGAGTATTAGAGATTCAAGAAAGCAAGAGCGTGCTTCTTGCTATAAAGCAGAGTATGTTTCATGGATGATAACTGTGCTGTGTGTTTCCCTTCAGAAAAGGAGTTAAATCCAAGGCTCTGTGTCTTCCTACAAGCAAGAATTGGTTTCAGGTAAACGCAGTCACTTTTTAGTTCAAAGGAAGCTACATCGTTCACGAAGCTCACACGGTTCTCACTCTTAAATGAAAATCATTGCATGTTAGAGGCCCTGTGGTTTCTATCAGTTCAGGAGCAGAGTTGAACTAGAAATGGTCCATATTTATAGGAAACACTGTTTTTTTTTTCTGAGCACACTCATGTGTCCTCCTGTATTAGAGAATCTAGAAAGGAAGAGCGTGCTTCTTGTTATAAAGCAGAGTATATTTCATGGATGAGAACGGTGCTGTGTTTTTCAATTCAGAAATGGAGTTAAATCCCAGGTTCTGTGTCTTCCTACAAGCAAGAATTCCTTTCAGGTAAACACAGTAACTTTTCAGTATAAAGGAAGCTACATCGTTCATGAATCTCACTCGTTTTACGGTCTTAACTCAAAAGCATTGGATATTAGAGGACCCGTGGTTTGTATCAGTTTCAGAAGCAGAGTTGAACTAGATATGGTCCGTATGTGTAGGAAACCCCGTTCTTTTCGTCTCAGTACACTCCCGTTTCCTGCTGTATTAGAGATTCAAGAAAGCAAGAGCGTGCTTCTTGCTCTAAAGCAGAGTGTGTTTCATGGATGAGAACTGTGCTGTGTGTTTCCCTTCAGAAATGGAGTTAAATCCCAGGCTCTGTGTCTTCCTACAAGCAAGAATTCCTTTCGGGTAAACGGATTCACTTTTCAACTCAAAGGAAGCTACATCGTTCACGAAGCTCACACGTTTTTTGCTCTTAAGTGAAAAGCATTGGATGTTAAAGGACCTGTGGTTTTTATCACTTTCAGAAGCAGAATTGAACTAGATAACGTGTGTATGTGTAGGAAACACCGTTCTTTTGTTCTGAGCACACTCAAGTTTCCTGCTGTATTAGAGATTCAAGAAAGCAAGAGCGTGCTTCTTGCACTAAAGCAGAGTATATTTCATGGATGAGAACTGTGCTGTCTGTTTCCCTTCAGAAATGGAGTTAAATCCAAGGCTCTGTGTCTTCCTACAAGCAAGAATTCGTTTCACGTAAATGCAGTCACTTTTTATTTCAAACGAAGGTACATCGTTCACGAAGCTCACACGTTTCACGCTCTTAACTGAAAAGCATTGGTCGTTAGAGGACCCGACCTTTCTATCAGTTGCAGAAGCAGAGTTGAACTAGATATGGTCCCTATGTGTAGGAAACCCCGTTCATTTGGTCTCAGTACACTCCCGTTTCCTGCTGTATTAGAGACTCTAGAAAGCAAGAGCGTGCATCTTACTCTAAAGCAGAGTGTGTTTCATGGATGATAACTGTGCTCTGTGTTTCCCTTCAGAAATGGAGTTAAATCCCAGGCTCTGTGTCATCCTACAAGCAAGCTTTCATTTCAGGTAAACACAGTCACTTTTCAGCTCAGAGTATGCTACATCGTTCACGAAGCTCACATGTTTCTTGGTCTTAAGTCAAAAGCATTGGATATTAGAGCACCTGTGATTTGCATCAGTTTCAGAAGCACAGTTGAACTAGATATGGTCCATATGTGTAGGAAACCCTGTTCTTTTCGCCTAAGTACACTCACATTCCTGATGTATTAGAGACTCTAGAAAGCAAGAGTGTGCTTCTTGCTCTAAAGCAGAGTGTGTTTCATGGATGACAACTGTGCTGTGTGTGTTTCGCTTCAGAAATGGAGTTAAATCCCAGGCTCTGTGTCTTCCTACAAGCAAGATTTCCTATCAGGTAAAAACAGTCACTTTTTAGCTCAAAAGAAGCTACATCATCCATGAAGCTCAAACATTCCTCGCACTTAACTGAAAAGCATTGGTTGTTAGAGGACCTGTGGTTTCTATAAATTTAGGAGCAGAGTTGAACTAGAAATGGTCCATACTTGTAGGAAACACCGTTCTTTTGTTCTGAGCACAATCACGTTTCCTGCTGTATTAGAGACTCTAGAAAGGAAGAGCGTGCTTCTTGCTCTAAAGCAGAGTATATATCATTGATGAGAACTGTGCTGTGTGTTTCGCTTCCAAAATGGAGTTAAATCCCAGGCTCTGAGTCTTCTTACAAGCAAGACTTCGTTTCAGGTAAACGCAGACCCTTTTCAGGTCGAATGAATCTTCATTGTTCCCGAAGCTCACACGTTTCTTGCTCTTATCAGGAAAGCATTGGATGTTAGATGACCTGTGGTTTGTTTCAGTTTCAGAAGCAGAGTTGAACTAGAAATTGTCCTTATGTGTATGAAACCCCGATTGTTTGGTTTCAGTACACTCACGTTTCCTGCTGTATTAGAGATTCTAGAAAGCAAGAGCATGCATCTGGCTTAACACAGAGTGTGTTTCATGGATGAGAACTGTGCTGTGTGTTTCCCTTCAGAAATAGAGTTAAATCCCATGCTCTGTGTCTTCCTACAAGCAAGAATTCCTTTCAGGTAAACACAGTCACTTTTCAGCTTAAAAGAATCTACATCGTTCACAAAGCTCACACGTTTCTCGGTCTTAACTGAAAAGCATTTGATGTTAGAGGACCTGTGGTTTGTATCAGTTTCATAAGCAGAATTGAACTAGATATGGTGTGTATGTGTAGGAAACCCCGTTCTTTTGGTCTCAGTACACTCCCTTTACCTGCTGTATTAGAGACTCTAGAAAGCAAGAGCGTGCTTCTTGTACTAAAGCAGAGTGTCTTTCATGGATGATAACTGTGCTGTGTGTTTGCCTTCAGAAATGGAGTTAAATCCCAGTCTCTGTGTCTTCCTACAAGCAAGAATTCCTTTCAGGTAAACGCAGTCACTTTTCAGCATAAAGGAAGCTACATCGTTCACGAAGCTCACACATTACTCGGTCTTAACTGAAAAGCATTTGATGTTAGAGGACCTGTGCTTTGTATCAGTTTCAGAAGCAGAGTTGAACTACATATGGACCCTATGTGTAAGAAACCCCGTTCATTTGGTCTCAGTACACTACCGTTTCCTGCTGTATTAGAGACACTAGAAAGCAAGAGCGTGCTTCTTGCTCTAAAGCAGAGGGTGTTTCATGGATGAGAACTGTGCTGTGTGTTTCCCTTGAGAAATGGAGTTAAATCCCAATCTCTGTGACTTCGTACAAGCAAGATTTCCTTTCAGGTAAAAACAGTCACTTTTCAGCTCAAATGCAGCCACATCGTTCACGAAGCTCACATGTTTCTTGCTCTTAACTGAAAAGCATTGGATGTTAGAGGACCTGTGGTTTGCATCAGTTTCAGAGGCAGAGTTGAACTAGAAATGTTCCATATTTGTAGGAAACACCGTTCTTTTGTTCTGAGCACACTCTCGTTTCCTTCTGTATTAGAGACTCTAGGAAGGAAGAGCGTGCTTCTTGCTCTAAAGCGGAGTATGTTTCATGGATGAGAACTGTGCTGTATGTTTCCCTGCAGAAATGGAGTCAAATCCCAGGCTCTGAGTCTTCCTACAGGCAAGATTTCGTTTCAGGAAAACGCTGTCACTTTTCAGCTCAAATGCAGCTACATAGTTCACGAAGCTCACAGGTTTCTCGCTCTTTATTGAAAAGCATTGGATGTTAGAGGACCGGTACTTTGTATCAGTTTCAGAAGCAGAGTTGAACTAGATATGCTCTGTATGTGTAGAAAACCCCGTTTTTTTGGTCTCAGTACACGCCAGTTTCCTGCTGTATTAGATACCCTAGAAAGCAAGAGCGTCGTTTTTGCTCTAAAGCAGAGTGTGTTTCAATGAAAGAACTGTGCTGTGTGTTTGCCTTCAGAATTGGAGTTAAATCCCAGGTACTGTGTCTTCCTAAGAGCAAGACTTCATTTCAAGTAAACAGAGTCTCTTTTCAACTCAAAGGAAGTTTCATCGTTCATGAAGCTCACACGTTTCTTGCTCTTAACTGAAAAGCATTGGATGTTAGAGGACCAGTGGTTTGTATCAGTTTCAGAAGTGTAGTTGAACTAGATATGGTCCGCATGTGTAGGATATCTCTGATCTTTTGTTCTGAACACACTCACGTTTCCTGCTGTATTAGAAACTCCAGAAAGCAAGTGCGTGCTTCTTGCTCTCAAGCATAGTGTGTTTCATGGATGAGAACTGTGCTGTGTGTTTCCCTTCAGAAATGGAGTTAAATCCCAGGCTCTGTGTCTTCTTACAAGCAAGACTTCCTTTCAGGTAAATGCACACATTTTAAAGCTCAAGGAAAGCTACATCGTTCACAAAGCTCACACGTTTCTTGCTCTTAACTGAAAAGCATTGGATGTTAGAGGTCCCGTGGTTTGTCAGTTTCAGAAGCAGAATTGAACTAGATATGGTGCGTATGTGTAGGAAACCACGTTCATTTGGTCTCCGTACACTCACGTTTCCTGCTGTATTAGAGACTCTAGAAAGCAAGAGAGTGCTTCTTGCTCTAAAGTAGAGTTATTTCATAGATGATACCTGTGCTGTGTGTTTCCCTTCAGAAATGGAGGTAAATCCCAGGCTCTATGTCTTCCTACAAGCTAGATTTCCTTTCCGGTAATAACCGTCACTTTTCAGCTCAAATGCAGCTACATCATTCACGAAGCTCACACATTTCTTGCTCTTAACTGAAAAGCATTGGTTGTTAGAGGAACTGTGGTTGGTATCAGTTTCAGAAGCAGGGTTGCAGTATAAATGGTCCATATGTGTAGGAAACACCATTCTCTTGTTTCGAGCACACTCCCGTAGAATGCTGTATTAAAGACTCTAGAGAGCAAGAGCGTGCTTCTTGCTCTAAAGCAGAGTGTGTTTCATGGATGAGAACTGTACTGTGTATTCTCCTTCAGAAATGGAGTTAAATCCCATGCTCTGTTTCTTCCTACAAGCAAGACTTCCTTTCAGGTAAATGCACACATTTTAAAGCTCAAGGAAAGCTACATCGTTCACGAAGCTCACACGTTTCTTGCTCTTAACTGTAAAGCATTGGATGTTATAGGTCCTGTGGTTTGTATCAGTGTCAGAAGCAGAGTTGAACTAGATATGGTCTGTATGTGTAGGAAACTCCTCTCTTTTGGTCTCAGTACACTCCCGTTTTCTGCTGTATGAGAGACTCTAGAAAGCAAGAACGTGCTTCTTGCTCTAAAGCAGAGTGTGTTTCATGGATGAGAACTGTGCTCTGTGTTTCCCTTCAGAAAAGGAGTTAAATCCCAGGCTCTGTGTCTTTCTACAAGCAAGACTTCCTTTCAGGTAAAAACAGTCACTTTTCAGTTCAAAGGAAGCTACATCGTTCACACAGCTCTCTTGTTTCTCGTTCTTAACTGAAAAGCATTTGATGTTAGAGGACCCGTGGTTTGCATCAGTTTCAGAAGCAGAATTGAACTAGATAACGTGCGTATATGAGGGAAACACCGTTCCTTTGTTCTGAGCACACTCAAGTTTCCTGGAGTATTAGAGATTCAAGAAAGCAAGAGCGTGCTTCTTGCTATAAAGCAGAGTATGTTTCATGGATGATAACTGTGCTGTGTGTTTCCCTTCAGAAAAGGAGTTAAATCCAAGGCTCTGTGTCTTCCTACAAGCAAGAATTGGTTTCAGGTAAACGCAGTCACTTTTTAGTTCAAAGGAAGCTACATCGTTCACGAAGCTCACACGGTTCTCACTCTTAAATGAAAATCATTGCATGTTAGAGGCCCTGTGGTTTCTATCAGTTCAGGAGCAGAGTTGAACTAGAAATGGTCCATATTTATAGGAAACACTGTTTTTTTTTTCTGAGCACACTCATGTGTCCTCCTGTATTAGAGAATCTAGAAAGGAAGAGCGTGCTTCTTGTTATAAAGCAGAGTATATTTCATGGATGAGAACGGTGCTGTGTTTTTCAATTCAGAAATGGAGTTAAATCCCAGGTTCTGTGTCTTCCTACAAGCAAGAATTCCTTTCAGGTAAACACAGTAACTTTTCAGTATAAAGGAAGCTACATCGTTCATGAATCTCACTCGTTTTACGGTCTTAACTCAAAAGCATTGGATATTAGAGGACCCGTGGTTTGTATCAGTTTCAGAAGCAGAGTTGAACTAGATATGGTCCGTATGTGTAGGAAACCCCGTTCTTTTCGTCTCAGTACACTCCCGTTTCCTGCTGTATTAGAGATTCAAGAAAGCAAGAGCGTGCTTCTTGCTCTAAAGCAGAGTGTGTTTCATGGATGAGAACTGTGCTGTGTGTTTCCCTTCAGAAATGGAGTTAAATCCCAGGCTCTGTGTCTTCCTACAAGCAAGAATTCCTTTCGGGTAAACGGATTCACTTTTCAACTCAAAGGAAGCTACATCGTTCACGAAGCTCACACGTTTTTTGCTCTTAAGTGAAAAGCATTGGATGTTAAAGGACCTGTGGTTTTTATCACTTTCAGAAGCAGAATTGAACTAGATAACGTGTGTATGTGTAGGAAACACCGTTCTTTTGTTCTGAGCACACTCAAGTTTCCTGCTGTATTAGAGATTCAAGAAAGCAAGAGCGTGCTTCTTGCACTAAAGCAGAGTATATTTCATGGATGAGAACTGTGCTGTCTGTTTCCCTTCAGAAATGGAGTTAAATCCAAGGCTCTGTGTCTTCCTACAAGCAAGAATTCGTTTCACGTAAATGCAGTCACTTTTTATTTCAAACGAAGGTACATCGTTCACGAAGCTCACACGTTTCACGCTCTTAACTGAAAAGCATTGGTCGTTAGAGGACCCGACCTTTCTATCAGTTGCAGAAGCAGAGTTGAACTAGATATGGTCCCTATGTGTAGGAAACCCCGTTCATTTGGTCTCAGTACACTCCCGTTTCCTGCTGTATTAGAGACTCTAGAAAGCAAGAGCGTGCATCTTACTCTAAAGCAGAGTGTGTTTCATGGATGATAACTGTGCTCTGTGTTTCCCTTCAGAAATGGAGTTAAATCCCAGGCTCTGTGTCATCCTACAAGCAAGCTTTCATTTCAGGTAAACACAGTCACTTTTCAGCTCAGAGTATGCTACATCGTTCACGAAGCTCACATGTTTCTTGGTCTTAAGTCAAAAGCATTGGATGTTAGAGCACCTGTGATTTGCATCAGTTTCAGAAGCACAGTTGAACTAGATATGGTCCATATGTGTAGGAAACCCTGTTCTTTTCGCCTAAGTACACTCACATTCCTGATGTATTAGAGACTCTAGAAAGCAAGAGTGTGCTTCTTGCTCTAAAGCAGAGTGTGTTTCATGGATGACAACTGTGCTGTGTGTGTTTCGCTTCAGAAATGGAGTTAAATCCCAGGCTCTGTGTCTTCCTACAAGCAAGATTTCCTATCAGGTAAAAACAGTCACTTTTTAGCTCAAAAGAAGCTACATCATCCATGAAGCTCAAACATTCCTCGCACTTAACTGAAAAGCATTGGTTGTTAGAGGACCTGTGGTTTCTATAAATTTAGGAGCAGAGTTGAACTAGAAATGGTCCATACTTGTAGGAAACACCGTTCTTTTGTTCTGAGCACAATCACGTTTCCTGCTGTATTAGAGACTCTAGAAAGGAAGAGCGTGCTTCTTGCTCTAAAGCAGAGTATATATCATTGATGAGAACTGTGCTGTGTGTTTCGCTTCCAAAATGGAGTTAAATCCCAGGCTCTGAGTCTTCTTACAAGCAAGACTTCGTTTCAGGTAAACTCAGACCCTTTTCAGGTCGAATGAATCTTCATTGTTCCCGAAGCTCACACGTTTCTTGCTCTTATCAGGAAAGCATTGGATGTTAGATGACCCGTGGTTTGTTTCAGTTTCAGAAGCAGAGTTGAACTAGAAATTGTCCTTATGTGTATGAAACCCCGATTGTTTGGTTTCAGTACACTCACGTTTCCTGCTGTATTAGAGATTCTAGAAAGCAAGAGCATGCATCTGGCTTAACACAGAGTGTGTTTCATGGATGAGAACTGTGCTGTGTGTTTCCCTTCAGAAATAGAGTTAAATCCCATGCTCTGTGTCTTCCTACAAGCAAGAATTCCTTTCAGGTAAACACAGTCACTTTTCAGCTTAAAAGAATCTACATCGTTCACAAAGCTCACACGTTTCTCGGTCTTAACTGAAAAGCATTTGATGTTAGAGGACCTGTGGTTTGTATCAGTTTCATAAGCAGAATTGAACTAGATATGGTGTGTATGTGTAGGAAACCCCATTCTTTTGGTCTCAGTACACTCCCTTTTCCTGCTGTATTAGAGACTCTAGAAAGCAAGAGCGTGCTTCTTGTACTAAAGCAGAGTGTCTTTCATGGATGATAACTGTGCTGTGTGTTTGCCTTCAGAAATGGAGTTAAATCCCAGTCTCTGTGTCTTCCTACAAGCAAGAATTCCTTTCAGGTAAACGCAGTCACTTTTCAGCATAAAGGAAGCTACATCGTTCACGAAGCTCACACATTACTCGGTCTTAACTGAAAAGCATTTGATGTTAGAGGACCTGTGCTTTGTATCAGTTTCAGAAGCAGAGTTGAACTACATATGGTCCCTATGTGTAAGAAACCCCGTTCATTTGGTCTCAGTACACTACCGTTTCCTGCTGTATTAGAGACACTAGAAAGCAAGAGCGTGCTTCTTGCTCTAAAGCAGAGGGTGTTTCATGGATGAGAACTGTGCTGTGTGTTTCCCTTGAGAAATGGAGTTAAATCCCAATCTCTGTGACTTCGTACAAGCAAGATTTCCTTTCAGATAAAAACAGTCACTTTTCAGCTCAAATGCAGCCACATCGTTCACGAAGCTCACATGTTTCTTGCTCTTAACTGAAAAGCATTGGATGTTAGAGGACCTGTGGTTTGCATCAGTTTCAGAGGCAGAGTTGAACTAGAAATGTTCCATATTTGTAGGAAACACCGTTCTTTTGTTCTGAGCACACTCTCGTTTCCTTCTGTTTAAAGAATCTAGGAAGGAAGAGCGTGCTTCTTGCTCTAAAGCGGAGTATGTTTCATGGATGAGAACTGTGCTGTATGTTTCCCTGCAGAAATGGAGTCAAATCCCAGGCTCTGAGTCTTCCTACAGGCAAGATTTCGTTTCAGGAAAACGCTGTCACTTTTCAGCTCAAATGCAGCTACATAGTTCACGAAGCTCACAGGTTTCTCGCTCTTAATTGAAAAGCATTGGATGTTAGAGGACCGGTACTTTGTATCAGTTTCAGAAGCAGAGTTGAACTAGATATGCTCTGTATGTGTAGAAAACCCCGTTTTTTGGTCTCAGTACACGCCAGTTTCCTGCTGTATTAGAGACCCTAGAAAGCAAGACCGTCGTTTTTGCTCTAAAGCAGAGTGTGTTTCAATGAAGAGAACTGTGCTGTGTGTTTGCCTTTAGAATTGGAGTTAAATCCCAGGTACTGTGTCTTCCTAAGAGCAAGACTTCATTTCAAGTAAACAGAGTCTCTTTTCAACTCAAAGGAAGTTTCATCGTTCATGAAGCTCACACGTTTCTTGCTCTTAACTGAAAAGCATTGGATGTTAGAGGACCAGTGGTTTGTATCAGTTTCAGAAGTGTAGTTGAACTAGATATGGTCCGCATGTGTAGGATAGATCTGATCTTTTGTTCTGAACACACTCACGTTTCCTGCTGTATTAGAAACTCCAGAAAGCAAGTGCGTGCTTCTTGCTCTCAAGCATAGTGTGTTTCATGGATGAGAACTGTGCTGTGTGTTTCCCTTCAGAAATGGAGTTAAATCCCAGGCTCTGTGTCTTCTTACAAGCAAGACTTCCTTTCAGGTAAATGCACACATTTTAAAGCTCAAGGAAAGCTACATCGTTCACAAAGCTCACACGTTTCTTGCTCTTAACTGAAAAGCTTTAGATGTTAGAGGTCCCGTGGTTTGTCAGTTTCAGAAGCAGAATTGAACTAGATATGGTGCGTATGTGTAGGAAACCACGTTCATTTGGTCTCCGTACACTCACGTTTCCTGCTGTATTAGAGACTCTAGAAAGCAAGAGAGTGCTTCTTGCTCTAAAGTAGAGTTATTTCATAGATGATACCTGTGCTGTGTGTTTCCCTTCAGAAATGGAGGTAAATCCCAGGCTCTATGTCTTCCTACAAGCTAGATTTCCTTTCCGGTAATAACCGTCACTTTTCAGCTCAAATGCAGCTACATCATTCACGAAGCTCACACGTTTCTTGCTCTTAACTGAAAAGCATTTGTTGTTAGAGGAACTGTGGTTGGTATCAGTTTCAGAAGCAGGGTTGCAGTATAAATGGTCCATATGTGTAGGAAACACCATTCTCTTGTTTGGAGCACACTCCCGTAGAATGCTGTATTAAAGACTCTAGAGTGCAAGAGCGTGCTTCTTCCTCTAAAGCAGAGTGTGTTTCATGGATGAGAACTGTACTGTGTGTTCTGCTTCAGAAATGGAGTTAAATCCCATGCTCTGTTTCTTCCTACAAGCAAGAATTCCTTTCAGGTAAATGCACACATTTTAAAGCTCAAGGAAAGCTACATCGTTCACGAAGCTCACACGATTCTTGGTCTCAAGTGAAAAGCATTGGTTGTTACAGGACCTGTGGTTTGTATCAGTTTCAGAAGCAGAGTTTAACTAGATATTGCCCGTATGTGTAGGAAACCCCGTTCATTTTGGTCTCAGTACACTCACGTTTCCTGATGTATTAGAGACCACAGAAAGCAAGAGCATGCTTCTTGCTCTAAAGCAGAGTGTGTTTCATGGATGAGAACTGTGCTGTGTGTTTCCCTTTAGATTTCGAGTTAAATTCCAGGTTCTGTGTCTTCCTACAAGCAAGACTTCATTTCAGGAAAACGCAGTCACTTTTCAGCTCAAAGGAAGCTACATCGTTCACGAAGCTCACACGTTTCTCGCTCGTAACTGAAAAGCATTGGATGTTAGAGGACCTGTGGTTTGTATCAGTTTCAGAAGCAGAGTGGAACTACAAATGGTCCATATGTGTAGGAAACACCGTACTTTTGTTTTGAGCACACTCACGTTTCCTGCTGTATTATAGACTGTAGAAAGGAAGAGCAAGCTTCTTGCTCTAAAGCAGAGTATATTTCATGGAAGAGAACTGTGCTGTGTGTTTCGCTTCAGAAATGGACTTAAATCCCAGGCTCTGTGTCTTCTTACAAGCAAGACTTCCTTTCATGTAAATGCACACATTTTAAAGCTCAAGGAAAGCTACATCGTTCACGAAGCTCACACGTTTCTTGCTCTTAACTGAAAAGCATTGGATGTTAGAGGTCCCGTGGTTTGTCAGTTTCAGAAGCAGAATTGAACTAGATATGGTCCGTATGTGTAGGAAACCCCGTTCTTTTCGTCTCAGTACACTCCCGTTTCCTGCTGTATTAGAGATTCAAGAAAGCAAGAGCGTGCTTCTTGCTCTAAAGCAGAGTGTGTTTCATGGATGAGAACTGTGCTGTGTGTTTCCCTTCAGAAATGGAGTTAAATCCCAGGCTCTGTGTCTTCCTACAAGCAAGAATTCCTTTCGGGTAAACGGATTCACTTTTCAACTCAAAGGAAGCTACATCGTTCACAAGCTCACACGTTTTTTGCTCTTAAGTGAAAAGCATTGGATGTTAAAGGACCTGTGGTTTTTATCACTTTCAGAAGCAGAATTGAACTAGATAACGTGTGTATGTGTAGGAAACACCGTTCTTTTGTTCTGAGCACACTCAAGTTTCCTGCTGTATTAGAGATTCAAGAAAGCAAGAGCGTGCTTCTTGCACTAAAGCAGAGTATATTTCATGGATGAGAACTGTGCTGTCTGTTTCCCTTCAGAAATGGAGTTAAATCCAAGGCTCTGTGTCTTCCTACAAGCAAGAATTCGTTTCACGTAAATGCAGTCACTTTTTATTTCAAACGAAGGTACATCGTTCACGAAGCTCACACGTTTCACGCTCTTAACTGAAAAGCATTGGTCGTTAGAGGACCCGAACTTTCTATCAGTTGCAGAAGCAGAGTTGAACTAGATATGGTCCCTATGTGTAGGAAACCCCGTTCATTTGGTCTCAGTACACTCCCGTTTCCTGCTGTATTAGAGACTCTAGAAAGGAAGAGCGTGCATCTTACTCTAAAGCAGAGTGTGTTTCATGGATGATAACTGTGCTCTGTGTTTCCCTTCAGAAATGGAGTTAAATCCCAGGCTCTGTGTCATCCTACAAGCAAGCTTTCATTTCAGGTAAACACAGTCACTTTTCAGCTCAGAGTATGCTACATCGTTCACGAAGCTCACATGTTTCTTGGTCTTAAGTCAAAAGCATTGGATGTTAGAGCACCTGTGATTTGCATCAGTTTCAGAAGCACAGTTGAACTAGATATGGTCCATATGTGTAGGAAACCCTGTTCTTTTCGCCTAAGTACACTCACATTCCTGATGTATTAGAGACTCTAGAAAGCAAGAGTGTGCTTCTTGCTCTAAAGCAGAGTGTGTTTCATGGATGACAACTGTGCTGTGTGTGTTTCGCTTCAGAAATGGAGTTAAATCCCAGGCTCTGTGTCTTCCTACAAGCAAGATTTCCTATCAGGTAAAAACAGTCACTTTTTAGCTCAAAAGAAGCTACATCATCCATGAAGCTCAAACATTCCTCGCACTTAACTGAAAAGCATTGGTTGTTAGAGGACCTGTGGTTTCTATAAATTTAGGAGCAGAGTTGAACTAGAAATGGTCCATACTTGTAGGAAACACCGTTCTTTTGTTCTGAGCACAATCACGTTTCCTGCTGTATTAGAGACTCTAGAAAGGAAGAGCGTGCTTCTTGCTCTAAAGCAGAGTATATATCATTGATGAGAACTGTGCTGTGTGTTTCGCTTCCAAAATGGAGTTAAATCCCAGGCTCTGAGTCTTCTTACAAGCAAGACTTCGTTTCAGGTAAACGCAGACCCTTTTCAGGTCGAATGAATCTTCATTGTTCCCGAAGCTCACACGTTTCTTGCTCTTATCAGGAAAGCATTGGATGTTAGATGACCTGTGGTTTGTTTCAGTTTCAGAAGCAGAGTTGAACTAGAAATTGTCCTTATGTGTATGAAACCCCGATTGTTTGGTTTCAGTACACTCACGTTTCCTGCTGTATTAGAGATTCTAGAAAGCAAGAGCATGCATCTGGCTTAACACAGAGTGTGTTTCATGGATGAGAACTGTGCTGTGTGTTTCCCTTCAGAAATAGAGTTAAATCCCATGCTCTGTGTCTTCCTACAAGCAAGAATTCCTTTCAGGTAAACACAGTCACTTTTCAGCTTAAAAGAATCTACATCGTTCACAAAGCTCACACGTATCTCGGTCTTAACTGAAAAGCATTTGATGTTAGAGGACCTGTGGTTTGTATCAGTTTCATAAGCAGAATTGAACTAGATATGGTGTGTATGTGTAGGAAACCCCATTCTTTTGGTCTCAGTACACTCCCTTTTCCTGCTGTATTAGAGACTCTAGAAAGCAAGAACGTGCTTCTTGTACTAAAGCAGAGTGTCTTTCATGGATGATAACTGTGCTGTGTGTTTGCCTTCAGAAATGGAGTTAAATCCCAGTCTCTGTGTGTTGCTACAAGCAAGAATTCCTTTCAGGAAAACGCAGTCACTTTTCAGCATAAAGGAAGCTACATCGTTCACGAAGCTCACACATTACTCGGTCTTAACTGAAAAGCATTTGATGTTAGAGGACCTGTGCTTTGTATCAGTTTCAGAAGCAGAGTTGAACTACATATGGTCCCTATGTGTGAGAAACCCCGTTCATTTGGTCTCAGTACACTACCGTTTCCTGCTGTATTAGAGACACTAGAAAGCAAGAGCGTGCTTCTTGCTCTAAAGCAGAGGGTGTTTCATGGATGAGAACTGTGCTGTGTGTTTCCCTTGAGAAATGGAGTTAAATCCCAATCTCTGTGACTTCATACAAGCAAGATTTCCTTTCAGATAAAAACAGTCACTTTTCAGCTCAAATGCAGCCACATCGTTCACGAAGCTCACATGTTTCTTGCTCTTAACTGAAAAGCATTGGATGTTAGAGGACCTGTGGTTTGCATCAGTTTCAGAGGCAGAGTTGAACTAGAAATGTTCCATATTTGTAGGAAACACCGTTCTTTTGTTCTGAGCACACTCTCGTTTCCTTCTGTTTAGAGAATCTAGGAAGGAAGAGCGTGCTTCTTGCTCTAAAGCGGAGTATGTTTCATGGATGAGAACTGTGCTGTATGTTTCCCTGCAGAAATGGAGTCAAATCCCAGGCTCTGAGTCTTCCTACAGGCAAGATTTCGTTTCAGGAAAACGCTGTCACTTTTCAGCTCAAATGCAGCTACATAGTTCACGAAGCTCACAGGTTTCTCGCTCTTAATTGAAAAGCATTGGATGTTAGAGGACCGGTACTTTGTATCAGTTTCAGAAGCAGAGTTGAACTAGATATGCTCTGTATGTGTAGAAAACCCCGTTTTTGGTCTCAGTACACGCCAGTTTCCTGCTGTATTAGAGACCCTAGAAAGCAAGACCGTCGTTTTTGCTCTAAAGCAGAGTGTGTTTCAATGAAGAGAACTGTGCTGGGTGTTTGCCTTCAGAATTGGAGTTAAATCCCAGGTACTGTGTCTTCCTAAGAGCAAGACTTCATTTCAAGTAAACAGAGTCTCTTTTCAACTCAAAGGAAGTTTCATCGTTCATGAAGCTCACACGTTTCTTGCTCTTAACTGAAAAGCATTGGATGTTAGAGGACCAGTGGTTTGTATCAGTTTCAGAAGTGTAGTTGAACTAGATATGGTCCGCATGTGTAGGATAACTCTGATCTTTTGTTCTGAACACACTCACGTTTCCTGCTGTATTAGAAACTCCAGAAAGCAAGAGCGTGCTTCTTGCTCTCAAGCATAGTGTGTTTCATGGATGAGAACTGTGCTGTGTGTTTCCCTTCAGAAATGGAGTTAAATCCCATGCTCTGTTTCTTCCTACAAGCAAGACTTCCTTTCACGTAAATGCACACATTTTAAAGCTCAAGGAAAGCTACATCGTTCACGAAGCTCACACGATTCTTGGTCTCAAGTGAAAAGCATTGGTTGTTACAGGACCTGTGGTTTGTATCAGTTTCAGAAGCAGAGTTTAACTAGATATTGCCCGTATGTGTAGGAAACCCCGTTCATTTTGGTCTCAGTACACTCACGTTTCCTGATGTATTAGAGACCACAGAAAGCAAGAGCATGCTTCTTGCTCTAAAGCAGAGTGTGTTTCATGGATGCGAACTGTGCTGTGTGTTTCCCTTTAGATTTCGAGTTAAATTCCAGGTTCTGTGTCTTCCTACAAGCAAGACTTCATTTCAGGAAAACGCAGTCACTTTTCAGCTCAAAGGAAGCTACATCGTTCACGAAGCTCACACGTTTCTCGCTCGTAACTGAAAAGCATTGGATGTTAGAGGACCTGTGGTTTGTATCAGTTTCAGAAGCAGAGTGGAACTACAAATGGTCCATATGTGTAGGAAACACCGTACTTTTGTTTTGAGCACACTCACGTTTCCTGCTGTATTATAGACTGTAGAAAGGAAGAGCAAGCTTCTTGCTCTAAAGCAGAGTATATTTCATGGAAGAGAACTGTGCTGTGTGTTTCGCTTCAGAAATGGACTTAAATCCCAGGCTCTGTGTCTTCTTACAAGCAAGACTTCCTTTCAGGTAAATGCACACATTTTAAAGCTCAAGGAAAGCTACATCGTTCACGAAGCTCACACATTTCTTGCTCTTAACTGAAAAGCATTGGATGTTAGAGGTCCCGTGGTTTGTCAGTTTCAGAAGCAGAATTGAACTAGATATGGTGCGTATGTGTAGGAAACCCCGTTCACTTGGTCTCCGTACACTCACGTTTCCTGCTGTATTAGAGACTCTAGAAAGCAAGAGAGTGCTTCTTGCTCTAAAGTAGAGTTATTTCATAGATGATACCTGTGCTGTGTGTTTCCCTTCAGAAATGGAGGTAAATCCCAGGCTCTATGTCTTCATACAAGCTAGATTTCCTTTCTGGTAATAACCGACACTTTTCAGCTCAAATGCAGCTACATCATTCACGAAGCTCACACGTTTCTTGCTCTTAACTGAAAAACATTGGTTGTTAGAGGAACTGTGGTTGGTATCAGTTTCAGAAGCAGGGTTGCAGTATAAATGGTCCATATGTGTAGGAAACACCATTCCCTTGTTTCGAGCACACTCCGTAGAATGCTGTATTAAAGACTCTAGAGAGCAAGAGCGTGCTTCTTGCTCTAAAGCAGAGTGGGTTTCATGGATGAGAACTGTACTGTGTGTTCTCCTTCAGAAATGGAGTTAAATCCCATGCTCTGTTTCTTCCTACAAGCAAGACTTCCTTTCAGGTAAATACACACATTTTAAAGCTCAAGGAAAGCTACATCGTTCACGAAGCTCACACGTTTCTTGCTCTTAACTGTAAAGCATTGGATGTTATAGGTCCTGTGGTTTGTATCAGTGTCAGAAGCAGAGTTGAACTAGATATGGTCCGTATGTGTAGGAAACCCCTCTCTTTTGGTCTCAGTACACTCCCGTTTTCTGCTGAATGAGAGACTCTAGAAAGCAAGAACGTGCTTCTTGCTCTAAAGCAGAGTGTGTTTCATGGATGAGAACTGTGCTCTGTGTTTCCCTTCAGAAAAGGAGTTAAATCCCAGGCTCTGTGTCTTCCTACAAGCAAGACTTCCTTTCAGGTAAACACATTCACTTTTCAGCCAAAGGAAGCTACATTGTTCATGAAGCTCACACGTTTCTCGCTGTTAAATGAAAAGCATTGGTTGTTAGAGGACCAGTGGTTTCTATCAGTTTCAGAAGCAGAGTGGAAATAGATATGGTCCTTATGTGGAGAAAACACCTTCCATTTGTTCTAAGCACACTCAAGTTTCCTGCTGTATTGGAGAATCTAGAAAACAAGAGCATCCTTCTTGCTCTAAAGCAGAGTATATTTCATGGAAGAGAACTGTGCCGTGTGTTTCGCTTCAGAAATGTAGTTAAATCCCATGCTCTGTGTCTTCCTACAAGCAAGACTTCGTTTCTGGTAAACGCATTCCCTTTTCTGCTCAAAGGAAGCTACATCGTTGACGAAGCTCACCCGTTTCTTGCTCTTAACTGAAAAGCATTGGATGTTATAGGACCTGTGGTTTGTCTCAGTTTCAGAAGCAGCATTGAACTAGATATGGTGTGTATGGGTAGGAAACACCGTTCTTTTGTTCCTAGCACACTCAAGTTTCATGCTTTATTAGAGACTCTAGAAAGCAAGAGGGTGCTTCTTGCTATAAAGCAGAGCGTGTTTCATGGATGAGAACTGTACTGAGTGTTTTCCCTCAGAAATGGAGTTAAATCCCAGCCTCTGTGTCTTCGTACAAGCAAGAATTCCTTTCCGGTAAACACAGTCACTTTTCAGCTTAAAGGAACCTACATCATTCACGAAGCTCACACGATTCTTGGTCTCAAGTGAAAAGCATTGGTTGTTACAGGACCTGTGGTTTGTATCAGTTTCAGAAGCAGAGTTTAACTAGATATTGCCCGTATGTGTAGGAAACCCCGTTCATTTTGGTCTCAGTACACTCACGTTTCCTGATGTATTAGAGACCACAGAAAGCAAGAGCATGCTTCTTGCTCTAAAGCAGATTGTGTTTCATGGATGAGAACTGTGCTGTGTGTTTCCCTTTAGATTTCGAGTTAAATTCCAGGTTCTGTGTCTTCCTACAAGCAAGACTTCATTTCAGGAAATTCAGTCACTTTTCAGCTCAAAGGAAGCTACATCGTTCACGAAGCTCACACGTTTCTCGCTCGTAACTGAAAAGCATTGGATGTTAGAGGACCTGTGGTTTGTATCAGTTTCAGAAGCAGAGTGGAACTACAAATGGTCCATATGTGTAGAAAACACCGTACTTTTGTTTTGAGCACACTCACGTTTCCTGCTGTATTATAGACTGTAGAAAGGAAGAGCAAGCTTCTTGCTCTAAAGCAGAGTATATTTCATGGAAGAGAACTGTGCTGTGTGTTTCCCTTCAGAAATGGACTTAAATCCCAGGCTCTGTGTCTTCTTACAAGCAAGACTTCCTTTCAGGTAAATGCACACATTTTAAAGCTCAAGGAAAGCTACATCGTTCACGAAGCTCACACGTTTCTTGCTCTTAACTGAAAAGCATTGGATGTTAGAGGTCCCGTGGTTTGTCAGTTTCAGAAGCAGAATTGAACTAGATATGGTGCGTATGTGTAGGAAACCCTGTTCACTTGGTCTCCGTACACTCACGTTTCCTGCTGTATTAGAGACTCTAGAAAGCAAGAGAGTGCTTCTTGCTCTAAAGTAGAGTTATTTCATAGATGATACCTGTGCTGTGTGTTTCCCTTCAGAAATGGAGGTAAATCCCAGGCTCTATGTCTTCCTACAAGCTAGATTTCCTTTCCGGTAATAACCGACACTTTTCAGCTCAAATGCAGCTACATCATTCACGAAGCTCACACGTTTCTTGCTCTTAACTGAAAAGCATTGGTTGTTAGAGGAACTGTGGTTGGTATCAGTTTCAGAAGCAGGGTTGCAGTATAAATCGTCCATATGTGTGGGAAACACCATTCTCTTGTTTCGAGCACACTCCCGTAGAATGCTGTATTAAAGACTCTAGAGAGCAAGAGCGTGCTTCTTGATCTAAAGCAGAGTGTGTTTCATGGATGAGAACTGTACTGTGTGTTCTCCTTCAGAAATGGAGTTAAATCCCATGCTCTGTTTCTTCCTACAAGCAAGACTTCCTTTCAGGTAAATGCACACATTTTAAAGCTCAAGGAAAGCTACATCGTTCACGAAGCTCACACGTTTCTTGCTCTTAACTGAAAAGCATTGGATGTTATAGGTCCTGTGGTTTGTATCAGTGTCAGAAGCAGAGTTGAACTAGATATGGTCCGTATGTGTAGGAAACCCCTCTCTTTTGGTCTCAGTACACTCCCGTTTTCTGCTGTATGAGAGACTCTAGAAAGCAAGAACTTGCTTCTTGCTCTAAAGCAGAGTGTGTTTCATGGATGAGAACTGTGTTCTGTGTTTCCCTTCAGAAAAGGAGTTAAATCCCAGGCTCTGTGTCTTCCTACAAGCCAGACTTCCTTTCAGGTAAACACATTCACTTTTCAGCCAAAGGAAGCTACATTGTTCATGAAGCTCACACGTTTCTCGCTGTTAAATGAAAAGCATTGGTTGTTAGAGGACCAGTGGTTTCTATCAGTTTCAGAAGCAGAGTGGAAATAGATATGGTCCTTATGTGGAGAAAACACCTTCCATTTGTTCTAAGCACACTCAAGTTTCCTGCTGTATTGGAGAATCTAGAAAACAAGAGCATCCTTCTTGCTCTAAAGCAGAGTATATTTCATGGAAGAGAACTGTGCCATGTGTTTCGCTTCAGAAATGTAGTTAAATCCCATGCTCTGTGTCTTCCTACAAGCAAGACTTCGTTTCTGGTAAACGCATTCCCTTTTCTGCTCAAATGAAGCTACATCATTGACGAAGCTCACCCGTTTCTTGCTCTTAACTGAAAAGCATTGGATGTTATAGGACTTGTGGTTTGTCTCAGTTTCAGAAGCAGCATTGAACTAGATATGGTGTGTATGGGTAGGAAACACCGTTCTTTTGTTCCTAGCACACTCAAGTTTCATGCTTTATTAGAGACTCTAGAAAGCAAGAGGGTGCTTCTTGCTATAAAGCAGAGCGTGTTTCATGGATGAGAACTGTACTGAGTGTTTTCCCTTAGAAATGGAGTTAAATCCCAGCCTCTGTCTTCGTACAAGCAAGAATTCCTTTCCGGTAAACACAGTCACTTTTCAGCTTAAAGGAACCTACATCATTCACGAAGCTCACACGATTCTTGGTCTCAAGTGAAAAGCATTGGTTGTTACAGGACCTGTGGTTTGTATCAGTTTCAGAAGCAGAGTTTAACTAGATATTGCCCGTATGTGTAGGAAACCCCGTTCATTTTGGTCTCAGTACACTCACGTTTCCTGATGTATTAGAGACCACAGAAAGCAAGAGCATGCTTCTTGCTCTAAAGCAGAGTGTGTTTCATGGATGAGAACTGTGCTGTGTGTTTCCCTTTAGATTTCGAGTTAAATTCCAGGTTCTGTGTCTTCCTACATGCAAGACTTCATTTCGGGAAATTCAGTCACTTTTCAGCTCAAAGGAAGCTACATCGTTCACGAAGCTCACACGTTTCTCGCTCGTAACTGAAAAGCATTGGATGTTAGAGGACCTGTGGTTTGTATCAGTTTCAGAAGCAGAGTGGAACTACAAATGGTCCATATGTGTAGAAAACACCGTACTTTTGTTTTGAGCACACTCACGTTTCCTGCTGTATTATAGACTGTGGAAAGGAAGAGCAAGCTTCTTGCTCTAAAGCAGAGTATATTTCATGGAAGAGAACTGTGCTGTGTGTTTCGCTTCAGAAATGGACTTAAATCCCAGGCTCTGTGTCTTCTTACAAGCAAGACTTCCTTTCAGGTAAATGCACACATTTTAAAGCTCAAGGAAAGCTACATCGTTCACGAAGCTCACACGTTTCTTGCTCTTAACTGAAAAGCATTGGATGTTAGAGGTCCCGTGGTTTGTCAGTTTCAGAAGCAGAATTGAACTAGATATGGTGCGTATGTGTAGGAAACCCTGTTCACTTGGTCTCCGTACACTCACGTTTCCTGCTGTATTAGAGACTCTAGAAAGCAAGAGAGTGCTTCTTGCTCTAAAGTAGAGTTATTTCATAGATGATACCTGTGCTGTGTGTTTCCCTTCAGAAATGGAGGTAAATCCCAGGCTCTATGTCTTCCTACAAGCTAGATTTCCTTTCCGGTAATAACCGTCACTTTTCAGCTCAAATGCAGCTACATCATTCACGAAGCTCACACGTTTCTTGCTCTTAACTGAAAAGCATTGGTTGTTAGAGGAACTGTGGTTGGTATCAGTTTCAGAAGCAGGGTTGCAGTATAAATGGTCCATATGTGTAGGAAACACCATTCTCTTGTTTCGAGCACACTCCCGTAGAATGCTGTATTAAAGACTCTAGAGAGCAAGAGCGTGCTCCTTGCTCTAAAGCAGAGTGTGTTTCATGGATGAGAACTGTACTGTGTGTTCTCCTTCAGAAATGGAGTTAAATCCCATGCTCTGTTTCTTCCTACAAGCAAGACTTCCTTTCAGGTAAATGCACACATTTTAAAGCTCAAGGAAAGCTACATCGTTCACGAAGCTCACACGTTTCTTGCTCTTAACTGAAAAGCATTGGATGTTATAGGTCCTGTGGTTTGTATCAGTGTCAGAAGCAGAGTTGAACTAGATATGGTCCGTATGTGTAGGAAACCCCTCTCTTTTGGTCTCAGTACACTCCCGTTTTCTGCTGTATGAGAGATTCTAGAAAGCAAGAACGTGCTTCTTGCTCTAAAGCAGAGTGTGTTTCATGGATGAGAACTGTGCTCTGTGTTTCCCTTCAGAAAAGGAGTTAAATCCCAGGCTCTGTGTCTTCCTACAAGCAAGACTTCCTTTCAGGTAAACACATTCACTTTTCAGCCAAAGGAAGCTACATTGTTCATGAAGCTCACACGTTTCTCGCTGTTAAATGAAAAGCATTGGTTGTTAGAGGACCAGTGGTTTCTATCAGTTTCAGAAGCAGAGTGGAAATAGATATGGTCCTTATGTGGAGAAAACACCTTCCATTTGTTCTAAGCACACTCAAGTTTCCTGCTGTATTGGAGAATCTAGAAAACAAGAGCATCCTTCTTGCTCTAAAGCAGAGTATATTTCATGGAAGAGAACTGTGCTGTGTGTTTCGCTTCAGAAATGTAGTTAAATCCCATGCTCTGTGTCTTCCTACAAGCAAGACTTCGTTTCTGGTAAACGCATTCCCTTTTCTGCTCAAAGGAAGCTACATCGTTGACGAAGCTCACCCGTTTCTTGCTCTTAACTGAAAAGCATTGGATGTTATAGGACTTGTGGTTTGTCTCAGTTTCAGAAGCAGCATTGAACTAGATATGGTGTGTATGGGTAGGAAACACCGTTCTTTTGTTCCTAGCACACTCAAGTTTCATGCTTTATTAGAGACTCTAGAAAGCAAGAGGGTGCTTCTTGCTATAAAGCAGAGCGTGTTTCATGGATGAGAACTGTACTGAGTGTTTTCCCTCAGAAATGGAGTTAAATCCCAGCCTCTGTGTCTTCGTACAAGCAAGAATTCCTTTCCGGTAAACACAGTCACTTTTCAGCTTAAAGGAACCTACATCATTCACGAAGCTCACACGATTCTTGGTCTCAAGTGAAAAGCATTGGTTGTTACAGGACCTGTGGTTTGTATCAGTTTCAGAAGCAGAATTGAACTAGATATGGTGCGTATGTGTAGGAAACCCCGTTCACTTGGTCTCCGTACACTCACGTTTCCTGCTGTATTAGAGACTCTAGAAAGCAAGAGAGTGCTTCTGGCTCTAAAGTAGAGTTATTTCATAGATGATACCTGTGCTGTGTGTTTCCCTTCAGAAATGGAGGTAAATCCCAGGCTCTATGTCTTCCTACAAGCTAGATTTCCTTTCCGGTAATAAGCGTCACTTTTCAGCTCAAATGCAGCTACATCATTCACGAAGCTCACACGTTTCTTGCTCTTAACTGAAAAGCATTGGTTGTTAGAGGAACTGTGGTTGGTATCAGTTTCAGAAGCAGGGTTGCAGTATAAATGGTCCATATGTGTAGGAAACACCATTCTCTTGTTTGGAGCACACTCCCATAGAATGCTGTATTAAAGACTCTAGAGAGCAAGAGCGTGCTTCTTGCTCTAAAGCAGAGTGTGTTTCATGGATGAGAACTGTACTGTGTGTTCTCCTTCAGAAATGGAGTTAAATCCCATGCTCTGTTTCTTCCTACAAGCAAGACTTCCTTTCACGTAAATGCACACATTTTAAAGCTCAAGGAAAGCTACATCGTTCACGAAGCTCACACGTTTCTTGCTCTTAACTGAAAAGCATTGGATGTTATAGGTCCTGTGGTTTGTATCAGTGTCAGAAGCAGAGTTGAACTAGATATGGTCCGGATGTGTAGGAAACCCCTCTCTTTTGGTCTCAGTACACTCCCGTTTTCTGCTGTATGAGAGACTCTAGAAAGCAAGAACGTGCTTCTTGCTCTAAAGCAGAGTGTGTTTCATGGATGAGAACTGTGCTGTGTGTTTCCCTTTAGATTTCGAGTTAAATTCCAGGTTCTGTGTCTTCCTACAAGCAAGACTTCATTTCAGGAAAACGCAGTCACTTTTCAGCTCAAAGGAAGCTACATCGTTCACGAAGCTCACACGTTTCTCGCTCGTAACTGAAAAGCATTGGATGTTAGAGGACCTGTGGTTTGTATCAGTTTCAGAAGCAGAGTGGAACTACAAATGGTCCATATGTGTAGGAAACACCGTACTTTTGTTTTGAGCACACTCACGTTTCCTGCTGTATTATAGACTGTAGAAAGGAAGAGCAAGCTTCTTGCTCTAAAGCAGAGTATATTTCATGGAAGAGAACTGTGCTGTGTGTTTCGCTTCAGAAATGGACTTAAATCCCAGGCTCTGTGTCTTCTTACAAGCAAGACTTCCTTTCAGGTAAATGCACACATTTTAAAGCTCAAGGAAAGCTACATAGTTCACAGGGCTCACACGTTTCTTGCTCTTAACTGAAAAGCATTGGATGTTAGAGGTCCCGTGGTTTGTCAGTTTCAGAAGCAGAATTGAACTAGATATGGTGCATATAGGTAGGAAACCCCGTTCATTTGGTCTCCATACACTCACGTTTCCTGCTGTATTAGAGACTCTAGAAAGCAAGAGAGTGCTTCTTGCTCTAAAGTAGAGTTATTTCATAGATGATACCTGTGCTGTGTGTTTCCCTTCAGAAATGGAGGTAAATCCCAGGCTCTATGTCTTCCTACAAGCTAGATTTCCTTTCCGGTAATAACCGTCACTTTTCAGCTCAAATGCAGCTACATCATTCACGAAGCTCACACGTTTCTTGCTCTTAACTGAAAAGCATTGGTTGTTAGAGGAACTGTGGTTGGTATCAGTTTCAGAAGCAGGGTTGCAGTATAAATGGTCCATTTGTGTAGGAAACACCATTCTCTTGTTTGGAGCACACTCGCGTAGAATGCTGTATTAAAGACTCTAGAGAGCAAGAGCGTGCTTCTTGCTCTAAAGCAGAGTGTGTTTCATGGATGAGAACTGTACTGTGTGTTCTCCTTCAGAAATGGAGTTAAATCCCGTGCTCTGTTTCTTCCTACAAGCAAGACTTCCTTTCAGGTAAATGCACACATTTTAAAGCTCAAGGAAAGCTACATCGTTCACGAAGCTCACACGTTTCTTGCTCTTAACTGAAAAGCATTGGATGTTATAGGTCCTGTGGTTTGTATCAGTGTCAGAAGCAGAGTTGAACTAGATATGGTCCGTATGTGTAGGAAACCCCTCTCTTTTGGTCTCAGTACACTCCCGTTTTCTGCTGTATGAGAGACTCTAGAAAGCAAGAACATGCTTCTTGCTCTAAAGCAGAGTGTGTTTCATGGATGAGAACTGTGCTCTGTGTTTCCCTTCAGAAAAGGAGTTAAATCCCAGGCTCTGTGTCTTCCTACAAGCAAGACTTCCTTTCAGGTAAACACATTCACTTTTCAGCCAAAGGAAGCTACATTGTTCATGAAGCTCACACGTTTCTCGCTGTTAAATGAAAAGCATTGGTTGTTAGAGGACCAGTGGTTTCTATCAGTTTCAGAAGCAGAGTGGAAATAGATATGGTCCTTATGTGGAGAAAACACCTTCCATTTGTTCTAAGCACACTCAAGTTTCCTGCTGTATTGGAGAATCTAGAAAACAAGAGCATCCTTCTTGCTCTAAAGCAGAGTATATTTGATGGAAGAGAACTGTGCTGTGTGTTTCGCTTCAGAAATGTAGTTAAATCCCATGCTCTGTGTCTTCCTACAAGCAAGACTTCGTTTCTGGTAAACGCATTCCCTTTTCTGCTCAAAGGAAGCTACAACGTTGACGAAGCTCACCCGTTTCTTGCTCTTAACTGAAAAGCATTGGATGTTATAGGACCTGTGGTTTGTCTCAGTTTCAGAAGCAGCATTGAACTAGATATGGTGTGTATGGGTAGGAAACACCGTTCTTTTGTTCCTAGCACACTCAAGTTTCATGCTTTATTAGAGACTCTAGAAAGCAAGAGGGTGCTTCTTGCTATAAAGCAGAGCGTGTTTCATGGATGAGAACTGTACTGAGTGTTTTCCCTCAGAAATGGAGTTAAATCCCAGCCTCTGTGTCTTCGTACAAGCAAGAATTCCTTTCTGGTAAACACAGTCACTTTTCAGCTTAAAGGAACCTACATCATTCACGAAGCTCACACGATTCTTGGTCTCAAGTGAAAAGCATTGGTTGTTACAGGACCTATGGTTTGTATCAGTTTCAGAAGCAGAGTTTAACTAGATATTGCCCGTATGTGTAGGAAACCCCGTTCATTTTGGTCTCAGTACACTCACGTTTCCTGATGTATTAGAGACCACAGAAAGCAAGAGCATGCTTCTTGCTCTAAAGCAGAGTGTGTTTCATGGATGAGAACTGTGCTGTGTGTTTCCCTTTAGATTTCGAGTTAAATTCCAGGTTCTGTGTCTTCCTACAAGCAAGACTTCATTTCAGGAAAACGCAGTCACTTTTCAGCTCAAAGGAAGCTACATCGTTCACGAAGCTCACACGTTTCTCGCTCGTAACTGAAAAGCATTGGATGTTAGAGGACCTGTGGTTTGTATCAGTTTCAGAAGCAGAGTGGAACTACAAATGGTCCATATGTGTAGGAAACACCGTACGTTTGTTTTGAGCACACTCACGTTTCCTGCTGTATTATAGACTGTAGAAAGGAAGAGCAAGCTTCTTGCTCTAAAGCAGAGTATATTTCATGGAAGAGAACTGTGCTGTGTGTTTCGCTTCAGAAATGGACTTAAATCCCAGGCTCTGTGTCGTCTTACAAGCAAGACTTCCTTTCAGGTAAATGCACACATTTTGAAGCTCAAGGAAAGCTACATCGTTCACAGGGCTCACACGTTTCTTGCTCTTAACTGAAAAGCATTGGATGTTAGAGGTCCCGTGGTTTGTCAGTTTCAGAAGCAGAATTGAACTAGATATGGTGCATATAGGTAGGAAACCCCGTTCATTTGGTCTCCGTACACTCACGTTTCCTGCTGTATTAGAGACTCTAGAAAGCAAGAGAGTGCTTCTTGCTCTAAAGTAGAGTTATTTCATAGATGATACCTGTGCTGTGTGTTTCCCTTCAGAAATGGAGGTAAATCCCAGGCTCTATGTCTTCCTACAAGCTAGATTTCCTTTCCGGTAATAACCGTCACTTTTCAGCTCAAATGCAGCTACATCATTCACGAAGCTCACACGTTTCTTGCTCTTAACTGAAAAGCATTGGTTGTTAGAGGAACTGTGGTTGGTATCAGTTTCAGAAGCAGGGTTGCAGTATAAATGGTCCATATGTGTAGGAAACACCATTCTCTTGTTTGGAGCACACTCCCGTAGAATGCTGTATTAAAGACTCTAGAGAGCAAGAGCGTGCTTCTTGCTCTAAAGCAGAGTGTGTTTCATGGATGAGAACTGTACTGTGTGTTCTCCTTCAGAAATGGAGTTAAATCCCATGCTCTGTTTCTTCCTACAAGCAAGACTTCCTTTCAGGTAAATGCACACATTTTAAAGCTCAAGGAAAGCTACATCGTTCACGAAGCTCACACGTTTCTTGCTCTTAACTGAAAAGCATTGGATGTTATAGGTCCTGTGGTTTGTATCAGTGTCAGAAGCAGAGTTGAACTAGATATGGTCCGTATGTGTAGGAAACCCCTCTCTTTTGGTCTCAGTACACTCCCGTTTTCTGCTGTATGAGAGACTCTAGAAAGCAAGAACGTGCTTCTTGCTCTAAAGCAGAGTGTGTTTCATGGATGAGAACTGTGCTCTGTGTTTCCCTTTAGATTTCGAGTTAAATTCCAGGTTCTGTGTCTTCCTACAAGCAAGACTTCATTTCAGGAAAACGCAGTCACTTTTCAGCTCAAAGGAAGCTACATCGTTCACGAAGCTCACACGTTTCTCGCTCATAACTGAAAAGCATTGGATGTTAGAGGACCTGTGGTTTGTATCAGTTTCAGAAGCAGAGTGGAACTACAAATGGTCCATATGTGTAGGAAACACCGTACTTTTGTTTTGAGCACACTCACGTTTCCTGCTGTATTATAGACTGTAGAAAGGAAGAGCAAGCTTCTTGCTCTAAAGCAGAGTATATTTCATGGAAGAGAACTGTGCTGTGTGTTTCGCTTCAGAAATGGACTTAAATCCCAGGCTCTGTGTCTTCTTACAAGCAAGACTTCCTTTCAGGTAAATGCACACATTTTAAAGCTCAAGGAAAGCTACATCGTTCACAGGGCTCACACGTTTCTTGCTCTTAACTGAAAAGCATTGGATGTTAGAGGTCCCGTGGTTTGTCAGTTTCAAAAGCAGAATTGAACTAGATATGGTGCATATAGGTAGGAAACCCCGTTCATTTGGTCTCCGTACACTCACGTTTCCTGCTGTATTAGAGACTCTAGAAAGCAAGAGAGTGCTTCTTGCTCTAAAGTAGAGTTATTTCATAGATGATACCTGTGCTGTGTGTTTCCCTTCAGAAATGGAGGTAAATCCCAGGCTCTATGTCTTCCTACAAGCTAGATTTCCTTTCCGGTAATAACCGTCACTTTTCAGCTCAAATGCAGCTACATCATTCACGAAGCTCACACGTTTCTTGCTCTTAACTGAAAAGCATTGGTTGTTAGAGGAACTGTGGTTGGTATCAGTTTCAGAAGCAGGGTTGCAGTATAAATGGTCCATATGTGTAGGAAACACCATTCTCTTGTTTGGAGCACACTCGCGTAGAATGCTGTATTAAAGACTCTAGAGAGCAAGAGCGTGCTTCTTGCTCTAAAGCAGAGTGTGTTTCATGGATGAGAACTGTACTATGTGTTCTCCTTCAGAAATGGAGTTAAATCCCATGCTCTGTTTCTTCCTACAAGCAAGACTTCCTTTCAGGTAAATGCACACATTTTAAAGCTCAAGGAAAGCTACATCGTTCACGAAGCTCACACGTTTCTTGCTCTTAACTGAAAAGCATTGGATGTTATAGGTCCTATGGTTTGTATCAGTGTCAGAAGCAGAGTTGAACTAGATATGGCCCGTATGTGTAGGAAACCCCTCTCTTTTGGTCTCAGTACACTCCCGTTTTCTGCTGTATGAGAGACTCTAGAAAGCAAGAACGTGCTTCTTGCTCTAAAGCAGAGTGTGTTTCATGGATGAGAACTGTGCTCTGTGTTTCCCTTCAGAAAAGGAGTTAAATCCCAGGCTCTGTGTCTTCCTACAAGCAAGACTTCCTTTCAGGTAAACACATTCACTTTTCAGCCAAAGGAAGCTACATTGTTCATGAAGCTCACACGTTTCTCGCTGTTAAATGAAAAGCATTGGTTGTTAGAGGACCAGTGGTTTCTATCAGTTTCAGAAGCAGAGTGGAAATAGATATGGTCCTTATGTGGAGAAAACACCTTCCATTTGTTCTAAGCACACTCAAGTTTCCTGCTGTATTGGAGAATCTAGAAAACAAGAGCATCCTTCTTGCTCTAAAGCAGAGTATATTTCATGGAAGAGAACTGTGCCATGTGTTTCGCTTCAGAAATGTAGTTAAATCCCATGCTCTGTGTCTTCCTACAAGCAAGACTTCGTTTCTGGTAAACGCATTCCCTTTTCTGCTCAAATGAAGCTACATCATTGACGAAGCTCACCCGTTTCTTGCTCTTAACTGAAAAGCATTGGATGTTATAGGACTTGTGGTTTGTCTCAGTTTCAGAAGCAGCATTGAACTAGATATGGTGTGTATGGGTAGGAAACACCGTTCTTTTGTTCCTAGCACACTCAAGTTTCATGCTTTATTAGAGACTCTAGAAAGCAAGAGGGTGCTTCTTGCTATAAAGCAGAGCGTGTTTCATGGATGAGAACTGTACTGAGTGTTTTCCCTTAGAAATGGAGTTAAATCCCAGCCTCTGTCTTCGTACAAGCAAGAATTCCTTTCCGGTAAACACAGTCACTTTTCAGCTTAAAGGAACCTACATCATTCACGAAGCTCACACGATTCTTGGTCTCAAGTGAAAAGCATTGGTTGTTACAGGACCTGTGGTTTGTATCAGTTTCAGAAGCAGAGTTTAACTAGATATTGCCCGTATGTGTAGGAAACCCCGTTCATTTTGGTCTCAGTACACTCACGTTTCCTGATGTATTAGAGACCACAGAAAGCAAGAGCATGCTTCTTGCTCTAAAGCAGAGTGTGTTTCATGGATGAGAACTGTGCTGTGTGTTTCCCTTTAGATTTCGAGTTAAATTCCAGGTTCTGTGTCTTCCTACAAGCAAGACTTCATTTCGGGAAATTCAGTCACTTTTCAGCTCAAAGGAAGCTACATCGTTCACGAAGCTCACACGTTTCTCGCTCGTAACTGAAAAGCATTGGATGTTAGAGGACCTGTGGTTTGTATCAGTTTCAGAAGCAGAGTGGAACTACAAATGGTCCATATGTGTAGAAAACACCGTACTTTTGTTTTGAGCACACTCACGTTTCCTGCTGTATTATAGACTGTGGAAAGGAAGAGCAAGCTTCTTGCTCTAAAGCAGAGTATATTTCATGGAAGAGAACTGTGCTGTGTGTTTCGCTTCAGAAATGGACTTAAATCCCAGGCTCTGTGTCTTCTTACAAGCAAGACTTCCTTTCAGGTAAATGCACACATTTTAAAGCTCAAGGAAAGCTACATCGTTCACGAAGCTCACACGTTTCTTGCTCTTAACTGAAAAGCATTGGATGTTAGAGGTCCCGTGGTTTGTCAGTTTCAGAAGCAGAATTGAACTAGATATGGTGCGTATGTGTAGGAAACCCTGTTCACTTGGTCTCCGTACACTCACGTTTCCTGCTGTATTAGAGACTCTAGAAAGCAAGAGAGTGCTTCTTGCTCTAAAGTAGAGTTATTTCATAGATGATACCTGTGCTGTGTGTTTCCCTTCAGAAATGGAGGTAAATCCCAGGCTCTATGTCTTCCTACAAGCTAGATTTCCTTTCCGGTAATAAGCGTCACTTTTCAGCTCAAATGCAGCTACATCATTCACGAAGCTCACACGTTTCTTGCTCTTAACTGAAAAGCATTGGTTGTTAGAGGAACTGTGGTTGGTATCAGTTTCAGAAGCAGGGTTGCAGTATAAATGGTCCATATGTGTAGGAAACACCATTCTCTTGTTTCGAGCACACTCCCGTAGAATGCTGTATTAAAGACTCTAGAGAGCAAGAGCGTGCTCCTTGCTCTAAAGCAGAGTGTGTTTCATGGATGAGAACTGTACTGTGTGTTCTCCTTCAGAAATGGAGTTAAATCCCATGCTCTGTTTCTTCCTACAAGCAAGACTTCCTTTCAGGTAAATGCACACATTTTAAAGCTCAAGGAAAGCTACATCGTTCACGAAGCTCACACGTTTCTTGCTCTTAACTGAAAAGCATTGGATGTTATAGGTCCTGTGGTTTGTATCAGTGTCAGAAGCAGAGTTGAACTAGATATGGTCCGTATGTGTAGGAAACCCCTCTCTTTTGGTCTCAGTACACTCCCGTTTTCTGCTGTATGAGAGACTCTAGAAAGCAAGAACGTGCTTCTTGCTCTAAAGCAGAGTGTGTTTCATGGATGAGAACTGTGCTCTGTGTTTCCCTTCAGAAAAGGAGTTAAATCCCAGGCTCTGTGTCTTCCTACAAGCAAGACTTCCTTTCAGGTAAACACATTCACTTTTCAGCCAAAGGAAGCTACATTGTTCATGAAGCTCACACGTTTCTCGCTGTTAAATGAAAAGCATTGGTTGTTAGAGGACCAGTGGTTTCTATCAGTTTCAGAAGCAGAGTGGAAATAGATATGGTCCTTATGTGGAGAAAACACCTTCCATTTGTTCTAAGCACACTCAAGTTTCCTGCTGTATTGGAGAATCTAGAAAACAAGAGCATCCTTCTTGCTCTAAAGCAGAGTATATTTCATGGAAGAGAACTGTGCTGTGTGTTTCGCTTCAGAAATGTAGTTAAATCCCATGCTCTGTGTCTTCCTACAAGCAAGACTTCGTTTCTGGTAAACGCATTCCCTTTTCTGCTCAAAGGAAGCTACATCGTTGACGAAGCTCACCCGTTTCTTGCTCTTAACTGAAAAGCATTGGATGTTATAGGACTTGTGGTTTGTCTCAGTTTCAGAAGCAGCATTGAACTAGATATGGTGTGTATGGGTAGGAAACACCGTTCTTTTGTTCCTAGCACACTCAAGTTTCATGCTTTATTAGAGACTCTAGAAAGCAAGAGGGTGCTTCTTGCTATAAAGCAGAGCGTGTTTCATGGATGAGAACTGTACTGAGTGTTTTCCCTCAGAAATGGAGTTAAATCCCAGCCTCTGTGTCTTCGTACAAGCAAGAATTCCTTTCCGGTAAACACAGTCACTTTTCAGCTTAAAGGAACCTACATCATTCACGAAGCTCACACGATTCTTGGTCTCAAGTGAAAAGCATTGGTTGTTACAGGACCTGTGGTTTGTATCAGTTTCAGAAGCAGAATTGAACTAGATATGGTGCGTATGTGTAGGAAACCCCGTTCACTTGGTCTCCGTACACTCACGTTTCCTGCTGTATTAGAGACTCTAGAAAGCAAGAGAGTGCTTCTGGCTCTAAAGTAGAGTTATTTCATAGATGATACCTGTGCTGTGTGTTTCCCTTCAGAAATGGAGGTAAATCCCAGGCTCTATGTCTTCCTACAAGCTAGATTTCCTTTCCGGTAATAAGCGTCACTTTTCAGCTCAAATGCAGCTACATCATTCACGAAGCTCACACGTTTCTTGCTCTTAACTGAAAAGCATTGGTTGTTAGAGGAACTGTGGTTGGTATCAGTTTCAGAAGCAGGGTTGCAGTATAAATGGTCCATATGTGTAGGAAACACCATTCTCTTGTTTGGAGCACACTCCCATAGAATGCTGTATTAAAGACTCTAGAGAGCAAGAGCGTGCTTCTTGCTCTAAAGCAGAGTGTGTTTCATGGATGAGAACTGTACTGTGTGTTCTCCTTCAGAAATGGAGTTAAATCCCATGCTCTGTTTCTTCCTACAAGCAAGACTTCCTTTCACGTAAATGCACACATTTTAAAGCTCAAGGAAAGCTACATCGTTCACGAAGCTCACACGTTTCTTGCTCTTAACTGAAAAGCATTGGATGTTATAGGTCCTGTGGTTTGTATCAGTGTCAGAAGCAGAGTTGAACTAGATATGGTCCGGATGTGTAGGAAACCCCTCTCTTTTGGTCTCAGTACACTCCCGTTTTCTGCTGTATGAGAGACTCTAGAAAGCAAGAACGTGCTTCTTGCTCTAAAGCAGAGTGTGTTTCATGGATGAGAACTGTGCTGTGTGTTTCCCTTTAGATTTCGAGTTAAATTCCAGGTTCTGTGTCTTCCTACAAGCAAGACTTCATTTCAGGAAAACGCAGTCACTTTTCAGCTCAAAGGAAGCTACATCGTTCACGAAGCTCACACGTTTCTCGCTCGTAACTGAAAAGCATTGGATGTTAGAGGACCTGTGGTTTGTATCAGTTTCAGAAGCAGAGTGGAACTACAAATGGTCCATATGTGTAGGAAACACCGTACTTTTGTTTTGAGCACACTCACGTTTCCTGCTGTATTATAGACTGTAGAAAGGAAGAGCAAGCTTCTTGCTCTAAAGCAGAGTATATTTCATGGAAGAGAACTGTGCTGTGTGTTTCGCTTCAGAAATGGACTTAAATCCCAGGCTCTGTGTCTTCTTACAAGCAAGACTTCCTTTCAGGTAAATGCACACATTTTAAAGCTCAAGGAAAGCTACATAGTTCACAGGGCTCACACGTTTCTTGCTCTTAACTGAAAAGCATTGGATGTTAGAGGTCCCGTGGTTTGTCAGTTTCAGAAGCAGAATTGAACTAGATATGGTGCATATAGGTAGGAAACCCCGTTCATTTGGTCTCCGTACACTCACGTTTCCTGCTGTATTAGAGACTCTAGAAAGCAAGAGAGTGCTTCTTGCTCTAAAGTAGAGTTATTTCATAGATGATACCTGTGCTGTGTGTTTCCCTTCAGAAATGGAGGTAAATCCCAGGCTCTATGTCTTCCTACAAGCTAGATTTCCTTTCCGGTAATAACCGTCACTTTTCAGCTCAAATGCAGCTACATCATTCACGAAGCTCACACGTTTCTTGCTCTTAACTGAAAAGCATTGGTTGTTAGAGGAACTGTGGTTGGTATCAGTTTCAGAAGCAGGGTTGCAGTATAAATGGTCCATTTCTGTAGGAAACACCATTCTCTTGTTTGGAGCACACTCGCGTAGAATGCTGTATTAAAGACTCTAGAGAGCAAGAGCGTGCTTCTTGCTCTAAAGCAGAGTGTGTTTCATGGATGAGAACTGTACTGTGTGTTCTCCTTCAGAAATGGAGTTAAATCCCGTGCTCTGTTTCTTCCTACAAGCAAGACTTCCTTTCAGGTAAATGCACACATTTTAAAGCTCAAGGAAAGCTACATCGTTCACGAAGCTCACACGTTTCTTGCTCTTAACTGAAAAGCATTGGATGTTATAGGTCCTGTGGTTTGTATCAGTGTCAGAAGCAGAGTTGAACTAGATATGGTCCGTATGTGTAGGAAACCCCTCTCTTTTGGTCTCAGTACACTCCCGTTTTCTGCTGTATGAGAGACTCTAGAAAGCAAGAACATGCTTCTTGCTCTAAAGCAGAGTGTGTTTCATGGATGAGAACTGTGCTCTGTGTTTCCCTTCAGAAAAGGAGTTAAATCCCAGGCTCTGTGTCTTCCTACAAGCAAGACTTCCTTTCAGGTAAACACATTCACTTTTCAGCCAAAGGAAGCTACATTGTTCATGAAGCTCACACGTTTCTCGCTGTTAAATGAAAAGCATTGGTTGTTAGAGGACCAGTGGTTTCTATCAGTTTCAGAAGCAGAGTGGAAATAGATATGGTCCTTATGTGGAGAAAACACCTTCCATTTGTTCTAAGCACACTCAAGTTTCCTGCTGTATTGGAGAATCTAGAAAACAAGAGCATCCTTCTTGCTCTAAAGCAGAGTATATTTCATGGAAGAGAACTGTGCTGTGTGTTTCGCTTCAGAAATGTAGTTAAATCCCATGCTCTGTGTCTTCCTACAAGCAAGACTTCGTTTCTGGTAAACGCATTCCCTTTTCTGCTCAAAGGAAGCTACAACGTTGACGAAGCTCACCCGTTTCTTGCTCTTAACTGAAAAGCATTGGATGTTATAGGACCTGTGGTTTGTCTCAGTTTCAGAAGCAGCATTGAACTAGATATGGTGTGTATGGGTAGGAAACACCGTTCTTTTGTTCCTAGCACACTCAAGTTTCATGCTTTATTAGAGACTCTAGAAAGCAAGAGGGTGCTTCTTGCTATAAAGCAGAGCGTGTTTCATGGATGAGAACTGTACTGAGTGTTTTCCCTCAGAAATGGAGTTAAATCCCAGCCTCTGTGTCTTCGTACAAGCAAGAATTCCTTTCTGGTAAACACAGTCACTTTTCAGCTTAAAGGAACCTACATCATTCACGAAGCTCACACGATTCTTGGTCTCAAGTGAAAAGCATTGGTTGTTACAGGACCTATGGTTTGTATCAGTTTCAGAAGCAGAGTTTAACTAGATATTGCCCGTATGTGTAGGAAACCCCGTTCATTTTGGTCTCAGTACACTCACGTTTCCTGATGTATTAGAGACCACAGAAAGCAAGAGCATGCTTCTTGCTCTAAAGCAGAGTGTGTTTCATGGATGAGAACTGTGCTGTGTGTTTCCCTTTAGATTTCGAGTTAAATTCCAGGTTCTGTGTCTTCCTACAAGCAAGACTTCATTTCAGGAAAACGCAGTCACTTTTCAGCTCAAAGGAAGCTACATCGTTCACGAAGCTCACACGTTTCTCGCTCGTAACTGAAAAGCATTGGATGTTAGAGGACCTGTGGTTTGTATCAGTTTCAGAAGCAGAGTGGAACTACAAATGGTCCATATGTGTAGGAAACACCGTACGTTTGTTTTGAGCACACTCACGTTTCCTGCTGTATTATAGACTGTAGAAAGGAAGAGCAAGCTTCTTGCTCTAAAGCAGAGTATATTTCATGGAAGAGAACTGTGCTGTGTGTTTCGCTTCAGAAATGGACTTAAATCCCAGGCTCTGTGTCGTCTTACAAGCAAGACTTCCTTTCAGGTAAATGCACACATTTTGAAGCTCAAGGAAAGCTACATCGTTCACAGGGCTCACACGTTTCTTGCTCTTAACTGAAAAGCATTGGATGTTAGAGGTCCCGTGGTTTGTCAGTTTCAGAAGCAGAATTGAACTAGATATGGTGCATATAGGTAGGAAACCCCGTTCATTTGGTCTCCGTACACTCACGTTTCCTGCTGTATTAGAGACTCTAGAAAGCAAGAGAGTGCTTCTTGCTCTAAAGTAGAGTTATTTCATAGATGATACCTGTGCTGTGTGTTTCCCTTCAGAAATGGAGGTAAATCCCAGGCTCTATGTCTTCCTACAAGCTAGATTTCCTTTCCGGTAATAACCGTCACTTTTCAGCTCAAATGCAGCTACATCATTCACGAAGCTCACACGTTTCTTGCTCTTAACTGAAAAGCATTGGTTGTTAGAGGAACTGTGGTTGGTATCAGTTTCAGAAGCAGGGTTGCAGTATAAATGGTCCATATGTGTAGGAAACACCATTCTCTTGTTTGGAGCACACTCCCGTAGAATGCTGTATTAAAGACTCTAGAGAGCAAGAGCGTGCTTCTTGCTCTAAAGCAGAGTGTGTTTCATGGATGAGAACTGTACTGTGTGTTCTCCTTCAGAAATGGAGTTAAATCCCATGCTCTGTTTCTTCCTACAAGCAAGACATCCTTTCAGGTAAATGCACACATTTTAAAGCTCAAGGAAAGCTACATCGTTCACGAAGCTCACACGTTTCTTGCTCTTAACTGAAAAGCATTGGATGTTATAGGTCCTGTGGTTTGTATCAGTGTCAGAAGCAGAGTTGAACTAGATATGGTCCGTATGTGTAGGAAACCCCTCTCTTTTGGTCTCAGTACACTCCCGTTTTCTGCTGTATGAGAGACTCTAGAAAGCAAGAACGTGCTTCTTGCTCTAAAGCAGAGTGTGTTTCATGGATGAGAACTGTGCTCTGTGTTTCCCTTTAGATTTCGAGTTAAATTCCAGGTTCTGTGTCTTCCTACAAGCAAGACTTCATTTCAGGAAAACGCAGTCACTTTTCAGCTCAAAGGAAGCTACATCGTTCACGAAGCTCACACGTTTCTCGCTCATAACTGAAAAGCATTGGATGTTAGAGGACCTGTGGTTTGTATCAGTTTCAGAAGCAGAGTGGAACTACAAATGGTCCATATGTGTAGGAAACACCGTACTTTTGTTTTGAGCACACTCACGTTTCCTGCTGTATTATAGACTGTAGAAAGGAAGAGCAAGCTTCTTGCTCTAAAGCAGAGTATATTTCATGGAAGAGAACTGTGCTGTGTGTTTCGCTTCAGAAATGGACTTAAATCCCAGGCTCTGTGTCTTCTTACAAGCAAGACTTCCTTTCAGGTAAATGCACACATTTTAAAGCTCAAGGAAAGCTACATCGTTCACAGGGCTCACACGTTTCTTGCTCTTAACTGAAAAGCATTGGATGTTAGAGGTCCCGTGGTTTGTCAGTTTCAGAAGCAGAATTGAACTAGATATGGTGCATATAGGTAGGAAACCCCGTTCATTTGGTCTCCGTACACTCACGTTTCCTGCTGTATTAGAGACTCTAGAAAGCAAGAGAGTGCTTCTTGCTCTAAAGTAGAGTTATTTCATAGATGATACCTGTGCTGTGTGTTTCCCTTCAGAAATGGAGGTAAATCCCAGGCTCTATGTCTTCCTACAAGCTAGATTTCCTTTCCGGTAATAACCGTCACTTTTCAGCTCAAATGCAGCTACATCATTCACGAAGCTCACACGTTTCTTGCTCTTAACTGAAAAGCATTGGTTGTTAGAGGAACTGTGGTTGGTATCAGTTTCAGAAGCAGGGTTGCAGTATAAATGGTCCATATGTGTAGGAAACACCATTCTCTTGTTTGGAGCACACTCGCGTAGAATGCTGTATTAAAGACTCTAGAGAGCAAGAGCGTGCTTCTTGCTCTAAAGCAGAGTGTGTTTCATGGATGAGAACTGTACTATGTGTTCTCCTTCAGAAATGGAGTTAAATCCCATGCTCTGTTTCTTCCTACAAGCAAGACTTCCTTTCAGGTAAATGCACACATTTTAAAGCTCAAGGAAAGCTACATCGTTCACGAAGCTCACACGTTTCTTGCTCTTAACTGAAAAGCATTGGATGTTATAGGTCCTATGGTTTGTATCAGTGTCAGAAGCAGAGTTGAACTAGATATGGCCCGTATGTGTAGGAAACCCCTCTCTTTTGGTCTCAGTACACTCCCGTTTTCTGCTGTATGAGAGACTCTAGAAAGCAAGAACGTGCTTCTTGCTCTAAAGCAGAGTGTGTTTCATGGATGAGAACTGTGCTCTGTGTTTCCCTTCAGAAAAGGAGTTAAATCCCAGGCTCTGTGTCTTCCTACAAGCAAGACTTCCTTTCAGGTAAACACATTCACTTTTCAGCCAAAGGAAGCTACATTGTTCATGAAGCTCACACGTTTCTCGCTGTTAAATGAAAAGCATTGGTTGTTAGAGGACCAGTGGTTTCTATCAGTTTCAGAAGCAGAGTGGAAATAGATATGGTCCTTATGTGGAGAAAACACCTTCCATTTGTTCTAAGCACACTCAAGTTTCCTGCTGTATTGGAGAATCTAGAAAACAAGAGCATCCTTCTTGCTCTAAAGCAGAGTATATTTCATGGAAGAGAACTGTGCTGTGTGTTTCGCTTCAGAAATGTAGTTAAATCCCATGCTCTGTGTCTTCCTACAAGCAAGACTTCGTTTCTGGTAAACGCATTCCCTTTTCTGCTCAAAGGAAGCTACAACGTTGACGAAGCTCACCCGTTTCTTGCTCTTAACTGAAAAGCATTGGATGTTATAGGACCTGTGGTTTGTCTCAGTTTCAGAAGCAGCATTGAACTAGATATGGTGTGTATGGGTAGGAAACACCGTTCTTTTGTTCCTAGCACACTCAAGTTTCATGCTTTATTAGAGACTCTAGAAAGCAAGAGGGTGCTTCTTGCTATAAAGCAGAGCGTGTTTCATGGATGAGAACTGTACTGAGTGTTTTCCCTCAGAAATGGAGTTAAATCCCAGCCTCTGTGTCTTCGTACAAGCAAGAATTCCTTTCTGGTAAACACAGTCACTTTTCAGCTTAAAGGAACCTACATCATTCACGAAGCTCACACGATTCTTGGTCTCAAGTGAAAAGCATTGGTTGTTACAGGACCTATGGTTTGTATCAGTTTCAGAAGCAGAGTTTAACTAGATATTGCCCGTATGTGTAGGAAACCCCGTTCATTTTGGTCTCAGTACACTCACGTTTCCTGATGTATTAGAGACCACAGAAAGCAAGAGCATGCTTCTTGCTCTAAAGCAGAGTGTGTTTCATGGATGAGAACTGTGCTGTGTGTTTCCCTTTAGATTTCGAGTTAAATTCCAGGTTCTGTGTCTTCCTACAAGCAAGACTTCATTTCAGGAAAACGCAGTCACTTTTCAGCTCAAAGGAAGCTACATCGTTCACGAAGCTCACACGTTTCTCGCTCGTAACTGAAAAGCATTGGATGTTAGAGGACCTGTGGTTTGTATCAGTTTCAGAAGCAGAGTGGAACTACAAATGGTCCATATGTGTAGGAAACACCGTACGTTTGTTTTGAGCACACTCACGTTTCCTGCTGTATTATAGACTGTAGAAAGGAAGAGCAAGCTTCTTGCTCTAAAGCAGAGTATATTTCATGGAAGAGAACTGTGCTGTGTGTTTCGCTTCAGAAATGGACTTAAATCCCAGGCTCTGTGTCGTCTTACAAGCAAGACTTCCTTTCAGGTAAATGCACACATTTTGAAGCTCAAGGAAAGCTACATCGTTCACAGGGCTCACACGTTTCTTGCTCTTAACTGAAAAGCATTGGATGTTAGAGGTCCCGTGGTTTGTCAGTTTCAGAAGCAGAATTGAACTAGATATGGTGCATATAGGTAGGAAACCCCGTTCATTTGGTCTCCGTACACTCACGTTTCCTGCTGTATTAGAGACTCTAGAAAGCAAGAGAGTGCTTCTTGCTCTAAAGTAGAGTTATTTCATAGATGATACCTGTGCTGTGTGTTTCCCTTCAGAAATGGAGGTAAATCCCAGGCTCTATGTCTTCCTACAAGCTAGATTTCCTTTCCGGTAATAACCGTCACTTTTCAGCTCAAATGCAGCTACATCATTCACGAAGCTCACACGTTTCTTGCTCTTAACTGAAAAGCATTGGTTGTTAGAGGAACTGTGGTTGGTATCAGTTTCAGAAGCAGGGTTGCAGTATAAATGGTCCATATGTGTAGGAAACACCATTCTCTTGTTTGGAGCACACTCCCGTAGAATGCTGTATTAAAGACTCTAGAGAGCAAGAGCGTGCTTCTTGCTCTAAAGCAGAGTGTGTTTCATGGATGAGAACTGTACTGTGTGTTCTCCTTCAGAAATGGAGTTAAATCCCATGCTCTGTTTCTTCCTACAAGCAAGACATCCTTTCAGGTAAATGCACACATTTTAAAGCTCAAGGAAAGCTACATCGTTCACGAAGCTCACACGTTTCTTGCTCTTAACTGAAAAGCATTGGATGTTATAGGTCCTGTGGTTTGTATCAGTGTCAGAAGCAGAGTTGAACTAGATATGGTCCGTATGTGTAGGAAACCCCTCTCTTTTGGTCTCAGTACACTCCCGTTTTCTGCTGTATGAGAGACTCTAGAAAGCAAGAACGTGCTTCTTGCTCTAAAGCAGAGTGTGTTTCATGGATGAGAACTGTGCTCTGTGTTTCCCTTTAGATTTCGAGTTAAATTCCAGGTTCTGTGTCTTCCTACAAGCAAGACTTCATTTCAGGAAAACGCAGTCACTTTTCAGCTCAAAGGAAGCTACATCGTTCACGAAGCTCACACGTTTCTCGCTCATAACTGAAAAGCATTGGATGTTAGAGGACCTGTGGTTTGTATCAGTTTCAGAAGCAGAGTGGAACTACAAATGGTCCATATGTGTAGGAAACACCGTACTTTTGTTTTGAGCACACTCACGTTTCCTGCTGTATTATAGACTGTAGAAAGGAAGAGCAAGCTTCTTGCTCTAAAGCAGAGTATATTTCATGGAAGAGAACTGTGCTGTGTGTTTCGCTTCAGAAATGGACTTAAATCCCAGGCTCTGTGTCTTCTTACAAGCAAGACTTCCTTTCAGGTAAATGCACACATTTTAAAGCTCAAGGAAAGCTACATCGTTCACAGGGCTCACACGTTTCTTGCTCTTAACTGAAAAGCATTGGATGTTAGAGGTCCCGTGGTTTGTCAGTTTCAGAAGCAGAATTGAACTAGATATGGTGCATATAGGTAGGAAACCCCGTTCATTTGGTCTCCGTACACTCACGTTTCCTGCTGTATTAGAGACTCTAGAAAGCAAGAGAGTGCTTCTTGCTCTAAAGTAGAGTTATTTCATAGATGATACCTGTGCTGTGTGTTTCCCTTCAGAAATGGAGGTAAATCCCAGGCTCTATGTCTTCCTACAAGCTAGATTTCCTTTCCGGTAATAACCGTCACTTTTCAGCTCAAATGCAGCTACATCATTCACGAAGCTCACACGTTTCTTGCTCTTAACTGAAAAGCATTGGTTGTTAGAGGAACTGTGGTTGGTATCAGTTTCAGAAGCAGGGTTGCAGTATAAATGGTCCATATGTGTAGGAAACACCATTCTCTTGTTTGGAGCACACTCGCGTAGAATGCTGTATTAAAGACTCTAGAGAGCAAGAGCGTGCTTCTTGCTCTAAAGCAGAGTGTGTTTCATGGATGAGAACTGTACTATGTGTTCTCCTTCAGAAATGGAGTTAAATCCCATGCTCTGTTTCTTCCTACAAGCAAGACTTCCTTTCAGGTAAATGCACACATTTTAAAGCTCAAGGAAAGCTACATCGTTCACGAAGCTCACACGTTTCTTGCTCTTAACTGAAAAGCATTGGATGTTATAGGTCCTATGGTTTGTATCAGTGTCAGAAGCAGAGTTGAACTAGATATGGCCCGTATGTGTAGGAAACCCCTCTCTTTTGGTCTCAGTACACTCCCGTTTTCTGCTGTATGAGAGACTCTAGAAAGCAAGAACGTGCTTCTTGCTCTAAAGCAGAGTGTGTTTCATGGATGAGAACTGTGCTCTGTGTTTCCCTTCAGAAAAGGAGTTAAATCCCAGGCTCTGTGTCTTCCTACAAGCAAGACTTCCTTTCAGGTAAACACATTCACTTTTCAGCCAAAGGAAGCTACATTGTTCATGAAGCTCACACGTTTCTCGCTGTTAAATGAAAAGCATTGGTTGTTAGAGGACCAGTGGTTTCTATCAGTTTCAGAAGCAGAGTGGAAATAGATATGGTCCTTATGTGGAGAAAACACCTTCCATTTGTTCTAAGCACACTCAAGTTTCCTGCTGTATTGGAGAATCTAGAAAACAAGAGCATCCTTCTTGCTCTAAAGCAGAGTATATTTCATGGAAGAGAACTGTGCTGTGTGTTTCGCTTCAGAAATGTAGTTAAATCCCATGCTCTGTGTCTTCCTACAAGCAAGACTTCGTTTCTGGTAAACGCATTCCCTTTTCTGCTCAAAGGAAGCTACAACGTTGACGAAGCTCACCCGTTTCTTGCTCTTAACTGAAAAGCATTGGATGTTATAGGACCTGTGGTTTGTCTCAGTTTCAGAAGCAGCATTGAACTAGATATGGTGTGTATGGGTAGGAAACACCGTTCTTTTGTTCCTAGCACACTCAAGTTTCATGCTTTATTAGAGACTCTAGAAAGCAAGAGGGTGCTTCTTGCTATAAAGCAGAGCGTGTTTCATGGATGAGAACTGTACTGAGTGTTTTCCCTCAGAAATGGAGTTAAATCCCAGCCTCTGTGTCTTCGTACAAGCAAGAATTCCTTTCTGGTAAACACAGTCACTTTTCAGCTTAAAGGAACCTACATCATTCACGAAGCTCACACGATTCTTGGTCTCAAGTGAAAAGCATTGGTTGTTACAGGACCTATGGTTTGTATCAGTTTCAGAAGCAGAGTTTAACTAGATATTGCCCGTATGTGTAGGAAACCCCGTTCATTTTGGTCTCAGTACACTCACGTTTCCTGATGTATTAGAGACCACAGAAAGCAAGAGCATGCTTCTTGCTCTAAAGCAGAGTGTGTTTCATGGATGAGAACTGTGCTGTGTGTTTCCCTTTAGATTTCGAGTTAAATTCCAGGTTCTGTGTCTTCCTACAAGCAAGACTTCATTTCAGGAAAACGCAGTCACTTTTCAGCTCAAAGGAAGCTACATCGTTCACGAAGCTCACACGTTTCTCGCTCGTAACTGAAAAGCATTGGATGTTAGAGGACCTGTGGTTTGTATCAGTTTCAGAAGCAGAGTGGAACTACAAATGGTCCATATGTGTAGGAAACACCGTACGTTTGTTTTGAGCACACTCACGTTTCCTGCTGTATTATAGACTGTAGAAAGGAAGAGCAAGCTTCTTGCTCTAAAGCAGAGTATATTTCATGGAAGAGAACTGTGCTGTGTGTTTCGCTTCAGAAATGGACTTAAATCCCAGGCTCTGTGTCTTCTTACAAGCAAGACTTCCTTTCAGGTAAATGCACACATTTTGAAGCTCAAGGAAAGCTACATCGTTCACAGGGCTCACACGTTTCTTGCTCTTAACTGAAAAGCATTGGATGTTAGAGGTCCCGTGGTTTGTCAGTTTCAGAAGCAGAATTGAACTAGATATGGTGCATATAGGTAGGAAATCCCGTTCATTTGGTCTCCGTACACTCACGTTTCCTGCTGTATTAGAGACTCTAGAAAGCAAGAGAGTGCTTCTTGCTCTAAAGTAGAGTTATTTCATAGATGATACCTGTGCTGTGTGTTTCCCTTCAGAAATGGAGGTAAATCCCAGGCTCTATGTCTTCCTACAAGCTAGATTTCCTTTCCGGTAATAACCGTCACTTTTCAGCTCAAATGCAGCTACATCATTCACGAAGCTCACACGTTTCTTGCTCTTAACTGAAAAGCATTGGTTGTTAGAGGAACTGTGGTTGGTATCAGTTTCAGAAGCAGGGTTGCAGTATAAATGGTCCATATGTGTAGGAAACACCATTCTCTTGTTTGGAGCACACTCCCGTAGAATGCTGTATTAAAGACTCTAGAGAGCAAGAGCGTGCTTCTTGCTCTAAAGCAGAGTGTGTTTCATGGATGAGAACTGTACTGTGTGTTCTCCTTCAGAAATGGAGTTAAATCCCATGCTCTGTTTCTTCCTACAAGCAAGACTTCCTTTCAGGTAAATGCACACATTTTAAAGCTCAAGGAAAGCTACATCGTTCACGAAGCTCACACGTTTCTTGCTCTTAACTGAAAAGCATTGGATGTTATAGGTCCTGTGGTTTGTATCAGTGTCAGAAGCAGAGTTGAACTAGATATGGTCCGTATGTGTAGGAAACCCCTCTCTTTTGGTCTCAGTACACTCCCGTTTTCTGCTGTATGAGAGACTCTAGAAAGCAAGAACGTGCTTCTTGCTCTAAAGCAGAGTGTGTTTCATGGATGAGAACTGTGCTCTGTGTTTCCCTTTAGATTTCGAGTTAAATTCCAGGTTCTGTGTCTTCCTACAAGCAAGACTTCATTTCAGGAAAACGCAGTCACTTTTCAGCTCAAAGGAAGCTACATCGTTCACGAAGCTCACACGTTTCTCGCTCATAACTGAAAAGCATTGGATGTTAGAGGACCTGTGGTTTGTATCAGTTTCAGAAGCAGAGTGGAACTACAAATGGTCCATATGTGTAGGAAACACCGTACTTTTGTTTTGAGCACACTCACGTTTCCTGCTGTATTATAGACTGTAGAAAGGAAGAGCAAGCTTCTTGCTCTAAAGCAGAGTATATTTCATGGAAGAGAACTGTGCTGTGTGTTTCGCTTCAGAAATGGACTTAAATCCCAGGCTCTGTGTCTTCTTACAAGCAAGACTTCCTTTCAGGTAAATGCACACATTTTAAAGCTCAAGGAAAGCTACATCGTTCACAGGGCTCACACGTTTCTTGCTCTTAACTGAAAAGCATTGGATGTTAGAGGTCCCGTGGTTTGTCAGTTTCAGAAGCAGAATTGAACTAGATATGGTGCATATAGGTAGGAAACCCCGTTCATTTGGTCTCCGTACACTCACGTTTCCTGCTGTATTAGAGACTCTAGAAAGCAAGAGAGTGCTTCTTGCTCTAAAGTAGAGTTATTTCATAGATGATACCTGTGCTGTGTGTTTCCCTTCAGAAATGGAGGTAAATCCCAGGCTCTATGTCTTCCTACAAGCTAGATTTCCTTTCCGGTAATAACCGTCACTTTTCAGCTCAAATGCAGCTACATCATTCACGAAGCTCACACGTTTCTTGCTCTTAACTGAAAAGCATTGGTTGTTAGAGGAACTGTGGTTGGTATCAGTTTCAGAAGCAGGGTTGCAGTATAAATGGTCCATATGTGTAGGAAACACCATTCTCTTGTTTGGAGCACACTCGCGTAGAATGCTGTATTAAAGACTCTAGAGAGCAAGAGCGTGCTTCTTGCTCTAAAGCAGAGTGTGTTTCATGGATGAGAACTGTACTATGTGTTCTCCTTCAGAAATGGAGTTAAATCCCATGCTCTGTTTCTTCCTACAAGCAAGACTTCCTTTCAGGTAAATGCACACATTTTAAAGCTCAAGGAAAGCTACATCGTTCACGAAGCTCACACGTTTCTTGCTCTTAACTGAAAAGCATTGGATGTTATAGGTCCTATGGTTTGTATCAGTGTCAGAAGCAGAGTTGAACTAGATATGGCCCGTATGTGTAGGAAACCCCTCTCTTTTGGTCTCAGTACACTCCCGTTTTCTGCTGTATGAGAGACTCTAGAAAGCAAGAACGTGCTTCTTGCTCTAAAGCAGAGTGTGTTTCATGGATGAGAACTGTGCTCTGTGTTTCAATTCAGAAAAGGAGTTAAATCCCAGGCTCTGTGTCTTCCTACAAGCAAGACTTCCTTTCAGGTAAACACATTCACTTTTCAGCCAAAGGAAGCTACATTGTTCATGAAGCTCACACGTTTCTCGCTGTTAAATGAAAAGCATTGGTTGTTAGAGGACCAGTGGTTTCTATCAGTTTCAGAAGCAGAGTGGAAATAGATATGGTCCTTATGTGGAGAAAACACCTTCCATTTGTTCTAAGCACACTCAAGTTTCCTGCTGTATTGGAGAATCTAGAAAACAAGAGCATCCTTCTTGCTCTAAAGCAGAGTATATTTCATGGAAGAGAACTGTGCTGTGTGTTTCGCTTCAGAAATGTAGTTAAATCCCATGCTCTGTGTCTTCCTACAAGCAAGACTTCGTTTCTGGTAAACGCATTCCCTTTTCTGCTCAAAGGAAGCTACAACGTTGACGAAGCTCACCCGTTTCTTGCTCTTAACTGAAAAGCATTGGATGTTATAGGACCTGTGGTTTGTCTCAGTTTCAGAAGCAGCATTGAACTAGATATGGTGTGTATGGGTAGGAAACACCGTTGTTTTGTTCCTAGCACACTCAAGTTTCATGCTTTATTAGAGACTCTAGAAAGCAAGAGGGTGCTTCTTGCTATAAAGCAGAGCGTGTTTCATGGATGAGAACTGTACTGAGTGTTTTCCCTCAGAAATGGAGTTAAATCCCAGCCTCTGTGTCTTCGTACAAGCAAGAATTCCTTTCTGGTAAACACAGTCACTTTTCAGCTTAAAGGAACCTACATCATTCACGAAGCTCACACGATTCTTGGTCTCAAGTGAAAAGCATTGGTTGTTACAGGACCTATGGTTTGTATCAGTTTCAGAAGCAGAGTTTAACTAGATATTGCCCGTATGTGTAGGAAACCCCGTTCATTTTGGTCTCAGTACACTCACGTTTCCTGATGTATTAGAGACCACAGAAAGCAAGAGCATGCTTCTTGCTCTAAAGCAGAGTGTGTTTCATGGATGAGAACTGTGCTCTGTGTTTCCCTTCAGAAAAGGAGTTAAATCCCAGGCTCTGTGTCTTCCTACAAGCAAGACTTCCTTTCAGGTAAACACATTCACTTTTCAGCCAAAGGAAGCTACATTGTTCATGAAGCTCACACGTTTCTCGCTGTTAAATGAAAAGCATTGGTTGTTAGAGGACCAGTGGTTTCTATCAGTTTCAGAAGCAGAGTGGAAATAGATATGGTCCTTATGTGGAGAAAACACCTTCCATTTGTTCTAAGCACACTCAAGTTTCCTGCTGTATTGGAGAATCTAGAAAACAAGAGCATCCTTCTTGCTCTAAAGCAGAGTATATTTCATGGAAGAGAACTGTGCTGTGTGTTTCGCTTCAGAAATGTAGTTAAATCCCATGCTCTGTGTCTTCCTACAAGCAAGACTTCGTTTCTGGTAAACGCATTCCCTTTTCTGCTCAAAGGAAGCTACATCGTTGACGAAGCTCACCCGTTTCTTGCTCTTAACTGAAAAGCATTGGATGTTATAGGACCTGTGGTTTGTCTCAGTTTCAGAAGCAGCATTGAACTAGATATGGTGTGTATGGGTAGGAAACACCGTTCTTTTGTTCCTAGCACACTCAAGTTTCATGCTTTATTAGAGACTCTAGAAAGCAAGAGGGTGCTTCTTGCTATAAAGCAGAGCGTGTTTCATGGATGAGAACTGTACTGAGTGTTTTCCCTCAGAAATGGAGTTAAATCCCAGCCTCTGTGTCTTCGTACAAGCAAGAATTCCTTTCCGGTAAACACAGTCACTTTTCAGCTTAAAGGAACCTACATCATTCACGAAGCTCACACGATTCTTGGTCTCAAGTGAAAAGCATTGGTTGTTACAGGACCTATGGTTTGTATCAGTTTCAGAAGCAGAGTTTAACTAGATATTGCCCGTATGTGTAGGAAACCCCGTTCATTTTGGTCTCAGTACACTCACGTTTCCTGATGTATTAGAGACCACAGAAAGCAAGAGCATGCTTCTTGCACTAAAGCAGAGTGTGTTTCATGGATGAGAACTGTGCTGTGTGTTTCCCTTTAGATTTCGAGTTAAATTCCAGGTTCTGTGTCTTCCTACAAGCAAGACTTCATTTCAGGAAAACGCAGTCACTTTTCAGCTCAAAGGAAGCTACATCGTTCACGAAGCTCACACGTTTCTCGCTCGTAACTGAAAATCATTGGGTGTTAGAGGAGCTGTGGTTTGTATCAGTTTCAGAAGCAGAGTGGAACTACAACTGGTCCATATGTGTAGGAAACACCGTACTTTTGTTTTGAGCACACTCACGTTTCCTGCTGTATTATAGACTGTAGAAAGGAAGAGCAAGCTTCTTGCTCTAAAGCAGAGTATATTTCATGGAAGAGAACTGTGCTGTGTGTTTCGCTTCAGAAATGGACTTAAATCCCAGGCTCTGTGTCTTCTTACAAGCAAGACTTCCTTTCAGGTAAATGCACACATTTTAAAGCTCAAGGAAAGCTACATCGTTCACAGGGCTCACACGTTTCTTGCTCTTAACTGAAAAGCATTGGATGTTAGAGGTCCCGTGGTTTGTCAGTTTCAGAAGCAGAATTGAACTAGATATGGTGCCTATAGGTAGGAAACCCCATTCATTTGGTCTCCGTACACTCACGTTTCCTGCTGTATTAGAGACTCTAGAAAGCAAGAGAGTGCTTCTTCCTCTAAAGTAGAGTTATTTCATAGATGATACCTGTGCTGTGTGTTTCCCTTCAGAAATGGAGGTAAATCCCAGGCTCTATGTCTTCCTACAAGCTAGATTTCCTTTCCGGTAATAACAGTCACTTTTCAGCTCAAATGCAGCTACATCATTCACGAAGCTCACACGTTTCTTGCTCTTAACTGAAAAGCATTGGTTGTTAGAGGAACTGTGGTTGGTATCAGTTTCAGAAGCAGGGTTGCAGTATAAATGGTCCATATGTGTAGGAAACACCATTCTCTTGTTTGGAGCACACTCCCGTAGAATGCTGTATTAAAGACTCTAGAGAGCAAGAGCGTGCTTCTTGCTCTAAAGCAGAGTGTGTTTCATGTATGAGAACTGTACTGTGTGTACTCCTTCAGAAATGGAGTTAAATCCCATGCTCTGTTTCTTCCTACAAGCAAGACTTCCTTTCAGGTAAATGCACACATTTTAAAGCTCAAGGAAAGCTACATCGTTCACGAAGCTCACACGTTTCTTGCTCTTAACTGAAAAGCATTGGATGTTATAGGTCCTGTGGTTTGTATCAGTGTCAGAAGCAGAGTTGAACTAGATATGGTCCGTATGTGTAGGAAACCCCTCTCTTTTGGTCTCAGTACACTCCCGTTTTCTGCTGTATGAGAGACTCTAGAAAGCAAGAACGTGCTTCTTGCTCTAAAGCAGAGTGTGTTTCATGGATGAGAACTGTGCTCTGTGTTTCCCTTCAGAAAAGGAGTTAAATCCCAGGCTCTGTGTCTTCCTACAAGCAAGACTTCCTTTCAGGTAAACACATTCACTTTTCAGCCAAAGGAAGCTACATTGTTCATGAAGCTCACACGTTTCTCGCTGTTAAATGAAAAGCATTGGTTGTTAGAGGACCAGTGGTTTCTATCAGTTTCAGAAGCAGAGTGGAAATAGATATGGTCCTTATGTGGAGAAAACACCTTCCATTTGTTCTAAGCACACTCAAGTTTCCTGCTGTATTGGAGAATCTAGAAAACAAGAGCATCCTTCTTGCTCTAAAGCAGAGTATATTTCATGGAAGAGAACTGTGCTGTGTGTTTCGCTTCAGAAATGTAGTTAAATCCCATGCTCTGTGTCTTCCTACAAGCAAGACTTCGTTTCTGGTAAACGCATTCCCTTTTCTGCTCAAAGGAAGCTACATCGTTGACGAAGCTCACCCGTTTCTTGCTCTTAACTGAAAAGCATTGGATGTTATAGGACCTGTGGTTTGTCTCAGTTTCAGAAGCAGCATTGAACTAGATATGGTGTGTATGGGTAGGAAACACCGTTCTTTTGTTCCTAGCACACTCAAGTTTCATGCTTTATTAGAGACTCTAGAAAGCAAGAGGGTGCTTCTTGCTATAAAGCAGAGCGTGTTTCATGGATGAGAACTGTACTGAGTGTTTTCCCTCAGAAATGGAGTTAAATCCCAGCCTCTGTGTCTTCGTACAAGCAAGAATTCCTTTCCGGTAAACACAGTCACTTTTCAGCTTAAAGGAACCTACATCATTCACGAAGCTCACACGATTCTTGGTCTCAAGTGAAAAGCATTGGTTGTTACAGGACCTATGGTTTGTATCAGTTTCAGAAGCAGAGTTTAACTAGATATTGCCCGTATGTGTAGGAAACCCCGTTCATTTTGGTCTCAGTACACTCACGTTTCCTGATGTATTAGAGACCACAGAAAGCAAGAGCATGCTTCTTGCACTAAAGCAGAGTGTGTTTCATGGATGAGAACTGTGCTGTGTGTTTCCCTTTAGATTTCGAGTTAAATTCCAGGTTCTGTGTCTTCCTACAAGCAAGACTTCATTTCAGGAAAACGCAGTCACTTTTCAGCTCAAAGGAAGCTACATCGTTCACGAAGCTCACACGTTTCTCGCTCGTAACTGAAAATCATTGGGTGTTAGAGGACCTGTGGTTTGTATCAGTTTCAGAAGCAGAGTGGAACTACAACTGGTCCATATGTGTAGGAAACACCGTACTTTTGTTTTGAGCACACTCACGTTTCCTGCTGTATTATAGACTGTAGAAAGGAAGAGCAAGCTTCTTGCTCTAAAGCAGAGTATATTTCATGGAAGAGAACTGTGCTGTGTGTTTCGCTTCAGAAATGGACTTAAATCCCAGGCTCTGTGTCTTCTTACAAGCAAGACTTCCTTTCAGGTAAATGCACACATTTTAAAGCTCAAGGAAAGCTACATCGTTCACAGGGCTCACACGTTTCTTGCTCTTAACTGAAAAGCATTGGATGTTAGAGGTCCCGTGGTTTGTCAGTTTCAGAAGCAGAATTGAACTAGATATGGTGCCTATAGGTAGGAAACCCCGTTCATTTGGTCTCCGTACACTCACGTTTCCTGCTGTATTAGAGACTCTAGAAAGCAAGAGAGTGCTTCTTCCTCTAAAGTAGAGTTATTTCATAGATGATACCTGTGCTGTGTGTTTCCCTTCAGAAATGGAGGTAAATCCCAGGCTCTATGTCTTCCTACAAGCTAGATTTCCTTTCCGGTAATAACAGTCACTTTTCAGCTCAAATGCAGCTACATCATTCACGAAGCTCACACGTTTCTTGCTCTTAACTGAAAAGCATTGGTTGTTAGAGGAACTGTGGTTGGTATCAGTTTCAGAAGCAGGGTTGCAGTATAAATGGTCCATATGTGTAGGAAACACCATTCTCTTGTTTGGAGCACACTCCCGTAGAATGCTGTATTAAAGACTCTAGAGAGCAAGAGCGTGCTTCTTGCTCTAAAGCAGAGTGTGTTTCATGTATGAGAACTGTACTGTGTGTACTCCTTCAGAAATGGAGTTAAATCCCATGCTCTGTTTCTTCCTACAAGCAAGACTTCCTTTCAGGTAAATGCACACATTTTAAAGCTCAAGGAAAGCTACATCGTTCACGAAGCTCACACGTTTCTTGCTCTTAACTGAAAAGCATTGGATGTTATAGGTCCTGTGGTTTGTATCAGTGTCAGAAGCAGAGTTGAACTAGATATGGTCCGTATGTGTAGGAAACCCCTCTCTTTTGGTCTCAGTACACTCCCGTTTTCTGCTGTATGAGAGACTCTAGAAAGCAAGAACGTGCTTCTTGCTCTAAAGCAGAGTGTGTTTCATGGATGAGAACTGTGCTCTGTGTTTCAATTCAGAAAAGGAGTTAAATCCCAGGCTCTGTGTCTTCCTACAAGCAAGACTTCCTTTCAGGTAAACACATTCACTTTTCAGCCAAAGGAAGCTACATTGTTCATGAAGCTCACACGTTTCTCGCTGTTAAATGAAAAGCATTGGTTGTTAGAGGACCAGTGGTTTCTATCAGTTTCAGAAGCAGAGTGGAAATAGATATGGTCCTTATGTGGAGAAAACACCTTCCATTTGTTCTAAGCACACTCAAGTTTCCTGCTGTATTGGAGAATCTAGAAAACAAGAGCATCCTTCTTGCTCTAAAGCAGAGTATATTTCATGGAAGAGAACTGTGCTGTGTGTTTCGCTTCAGAAATGTAGTTAAATCCCATGCTCTGTGTCTTCCTACAAGCAAGACTTCGTTTCTGGTAAACGCATTCCCTTTTCTGCTCAAAGGAAGCTACATCGTTGACGAAGCTCACCCGTTTCTTGCTCTTAACTGAAAAGCATTGGATGTTATAGGACCTGTGGTTTGTCTCAGTTTCAGAAGCAGCATTGAACTAGATATGGTGTGTATGGGTAGGAAACACCGTTCTTTTGTTCCTAGCACACTCAAGTTTCATGCTTTATTAGAGACTCTAGAAAGCAAGAGGGTGCTTCTTGCTATAAAGCAGAGCGTGTTTCATGGATGAGAACTGTACTGAGTGTTTTCCCTCAGAAATGGAGTTAAATCCCAGCCTCTGTGTCTTCGTACAAGCAAGAATTCCTTTCCGGTAAACACAGTCACTTTTCAGCTTAAAGGAACCTACATCATTCACGAAGCTCACACGATTCTTGGTCTCAAGTGAAAAGCATTGGTTGTTACAGGACCTGTGGTTTGTATCAGTTTCAGAACCAGAGTTTAACTAGATATTGCCCGTATGTGTAGGAAACCCCGTTCATTTTGGTCTCAGTACACTCACGTTTCCTGATGTATTAGAGACCACAGAAAGCAAGAGCATGCTTCTTGCTCTAAAGCAGAGTGTGTTTCATGCATGAGAACTGTGCTGTGTGTTTCCCTTTAGATTTCGAGTTAAATTCCAGGTTCTGTGTCTTCCTACAAGCAAGACTTCATTTCAGGAAAACGCAGTCACTTTTCAGCTCAAAGGAAGCTACATCGTTCACGAAGCTCACACGTTTCTCGCTCGTAACTGAAAAGCATTGGGTGTTAGAGGACCTGTGGTTTGTATCAGTTTCAGAAGCAGAGTGGAACTACAACTGGTCCATATGTGTAGGAAACACCGTACTTTTGTTTTGAGCACACTCACGTTTCCTGCTGTATTATAGACTGTAGAAAGGAAGAGCAAGCTTCTTGCTCTAAAGCAGAATATATTTCATGGAAGAGAACTGTGCTGTGTGTTTCGCTTCAGAAATGGACTTAAATCCCAGGCTCTGTGTCTTCTTACAAGCAAGACTTCCTTTCAGGTAAATGCACACATTTTAAAGCTCAAGGAAAGCTACATCGTTCACAGGGCTCACACGTTTCTTGCTCTTAACTGAAAAGCATTGGATGTTAGAGGTCCCGTGGTTTGTCAGTTTCAGAAGCAGAATTGAACTAGATATGGTCCGTATGTGTAGGAAACCCCTCTCTTTTGGTCTCAGTACACTCCCGCTTTCTGCTGTATGAGAGACTCTAGAAAGCAAGAACGTGCTTCTTGCTCTAATGCAGAGTGTGTTTCATGGATGAGAACTGTGCTCTGTGTTTCCCTTCAGAAATGGAGGTAAATCCCAGGCTCTATGTCTTCCTACAAGCTAGATTTCCTTTCCGGTAATAACCGTCACTTTTCAGCTCAAATGCAGCTACATCATTCACGAAGCTCACACGTTTCTTGCTCTTAACTGAAAAGCATTGGTTGTTAGAGGAACTGTGGTTGGTATCAGTTTCAGAAGCAGGGTTGCAGTATAAATGGTCCATATGTGTAGGAAACACCATTCTCTTGTTTGGAGCACACTCCCGTAGAATGCTGTATTAAAGACTCTAGAGAGCAAGAGCGTGCTTCTTGCTCTAAAGCAGAGTGTGTTTCATGGATGAGAACTGTACTGTGTGTTCTCCTTCAGAAATGGAGTTAAATCCCATGCTCTGTTTCTTCCTACAAGCAAGACTTCCTTTCAGGTAAATGCACACATTTTAAAGCTCAAGGAAAGCTACATCGTTCACGAAGCTCACACGTTTCTTGCTCTTAACTGAAAAGCATTGGATGTTATAGGTCCTGTGGTTTGTATCAGTGTCAGAAGCAGAGTTGAACTAGATATGGTCCGTATGTGTAGGAAACCCCTCTCTTTTGGTCTCAGTACACTCCCGTTTTCTGCTGTATGAGAGACTCTAGAAAGCAAGAACGTGCTTCTTGCTCTAAAGCAGAGTGTGTTTCATGGATGAGAACTGTGCTCTGTGTTTCCCTTTAGATTTCGAGTTAAATTCCAGGTTCTGTGTCTTCCTACAAGCAAGACTTCATTTCAGGAAAACGCAGTCACTTTTCAGCTCAAAGGAAGCTACATCGTTCACGAAGCTCACACGTTTCTCGCTCATAACTGAAAAGCATTGGATGTTAGAGGACCTGTGGTTTGTATCAGTTTCAGAAGCAGAGTGGAACTACAAATGGTCCATATGTGTAGGAAACACCGTACTTTTGTTTTGAGCACACTCACGTTTCCTGCTGTATTATAGACTGTAGAAAGGAAGAGCAAGCTTCTTGCTCTAAAGCAGAGTATATTTCATGGAAGAGAACTGTGCTGTGTGTTTCGCTTCAGAAATGGACTTAAATCCCAGGCTCTGTGTCTTCTTACAAGCAAGACTTCCTTTCAGGTAAATGCACACATTTTAAAGCTCAAGGAAAGCTACATCGTTCACAGGGCTCACACGTTTCTTGCTCTTAACTGAAAAGCATTGGATGTTAGAGGTCCCGTGGTTTGTCAGTTTCAGAAGCAGAATTGAACTAGATATGGTGCATATAGGTAGGAAACCCCGTTCATTTGGTCTCCGTACACTCACGTTTCCTGCTGTATTAGAGACTCTAGAAAGCAAGAGAGTGCTTCTTGCTCTAAAGTAGAGTTATTTCATAGATGATACCTGTGCTGTGTGTTTCCCTTCAGAAATGGAGGTAAATCCCAGGCTCTATGTCTTCCTACAAGCTAGATTTCCTTTCCGGTAATAACCGTCACTTTTCAGCTCAAATGCAGCTACATCATTCACGAAGCTCACACGTTTCTTGCTCTTAACTGAAAAGCATTGGTTGTTAGAGGAACTGTGGTTGGTATCAGTTTCAGAAGCAGGGTTGCAGTATAAATGGTCCATATGTGTAGGAAACACCATTCTCTTGTTTGGAGCACACTCGCGTAGAATGCTGTATTAAAGACTCTAGAGAGCAAGAGCGTGCTTCTTGCTCTAAAGCAGAGTGTGTTTCATGGATGAGAACTGTACTATGTGTTCTCCTTCAGAAATGGAGTTAAATCCCATGCTCTGTTTCTTCCTACAAGCAAGACTTCCTTTCAGGTAAATGCACACATTTTAAAGCTCAAGGAAAGCTACATCGTTCACGAAGCTCACACGTTTCTTGCTCTTAACTGAAAAGCATTGGATGTTATAGGTCCTGTGGTTTGTATCAGTGTCAGAAGCAGAGTTGAACTAGATATGGCCCGTATGTGTAGGAAACCCCTCTCTTTTGGTCTCAGTACACTCCCGTTTTCTGCTGTATGAGAGACTCTAGAAAGCAAGAACGTGCTTCTTGCTCTAAAGCAGAGTGTGTTTCATGGATGAGAACTGTGCTCTGTGTTTCCCTTCAGAAAAGGAGTTAAATCCCAGGCTCTGTGTCTTCCTACAAGCAAGACTTCCTTTCAGGTAAACACATTCACTTTTCAGCCAAAGGAAGCTACATTGTTCATGAAGCTCACACGTTTCTCGCTGTTAAATGAAAAGCATTGGTTGTTAGAGGACCAGTGGTTTCTATCAGTTTCAGAAGCAGAGTGGAAATAGATATGGTCCTTATGTGGAGAAAACACCTTCCATTTGTTCTAAGCACACTCAAGTTTCCTGCTGTATTGGAGAATCTAGAAAACAAGAGCATCCTTCTTGCTCTAAAGCAGAGTATATTTCATGGAAGAGAACTGTGCTGTGTGTTTCGCTTCAGAAATGTAGTTAAATCCCATGCTCTGTGTCTTCCTACAAGCAAGACTTCGTTTCTGGTAAACGCATTCCCTTTTCTGCTCAAAGGAAGCTACATCGTTGACGAAGCTCACCCGTTTCTTGCTCTTAACTGAAAAGCATTGGATGTTATAGGACCTGTGGTTTGTCTCAGTTTCAGAAGCAGCATTGAACTAGATATGGTGTGTATGGGTAGGAAACACCGTTCTTTTGTTCCTAGCACACTCAAGTTTCATGCTTTATTAGAGACTCTAGAAAGCAAGAGGGTGCTTCTTGCTATAAAGCAGAGCGTGTTTCATGGATGAGAACTGTACTGAGTGTTTTCCCTCAGAAATGGAGTTAAATCCCAGCCTCTGTGTCTTCGTACAAGCAAGAATTCCTTTCCGGTAAACACAGTCACTTTTCAGCTTAAAGGAACCTACATCATTCACGAAGCTCACACGATTCTTGGTCTCAAGTGAAAAGCATTGGTTGTTACAGGACCTATGGTTTGTATCAGTTTCAGAAGCAGAGTTTAACTAGATATTGCCCGTATGTGTAGGAAACCCCGTTCATTTTGGTCTCAGTACACTCACGTTTCCTGATGTATTAGAGACCACAGAAAGCAAGAGCATGCTTCTTGCACTAAAGCAGAGTGTGTTTCATGGATGAGAACTGTGCTGTGTGTTTCCCTTTAGATTTCGAGTTAAATTCCAGGTTCTGTGTCTTCCTACAAGCAAGACTTCATTTCAGGAAAACGCAGTCACTTTTCAGCTCAAAGGAAGCTACATCGTTCACGAAGCTCACACGTTTCTCGCTCGTAACTGAAAATCATTGGGTGTTAGAGGACCTGTGGTTTGTATCAGTTTCAGAAGCAGAGTGGAACTACAACTGGTCCATATGTGTAGGAAACACCGTACTTTTGTTTTGAGCACACTCACGTTTCCTGCTGTATTATAGACTGTAGAAAGGAAGAGCAAGCTTCTTGCTCTAAAGCAGAGTATATTTCATGGAAGAGAACTGTGCTGTGTGTTTCGCTTCAGAAATGGACTTAAATCCCAGGCTCTGTGTCTTCTTACAAGCAAGACTTCCTTTCAGGTAAATGCACACATTTTAAAGCTCAAGGAAAGCTACATCGTTCACAGGGCTCACACGTTTCTTGCTCTTAACTGAAAAGCATTGGATGTTAGAGGTCCCGTGGTTTGTCAGTTTCAGAAGCAGAATTGAACTAGATATGGTGCCTATAGGTAGGAAACCCCGTTCATTTGGTCTCCGTACACTCACGTTTCCTGCTGTATTAGAGACTCTAGAAAGCAAGAGAGTGCTTCTTCCTCTAAAGTAGAGTTATTTCATAGATGATACCTGTGCTGTGTGTTTCCCTTCAGAAATGGAGGTAAATCCCAGGCTCTATGTCTTCCTACAAGCTAGATTTCCTTTCCGGTAATAACAGTCACTTTTCAGCTCAAATGCAGCTACATCATTCACGAAGCTCACACGTTTCTTGCTCTTAACTGAAAAGCATTGGTTGTTAGAGGAACTGTGGTTGGTATCAGTTTCAGAAGCAGGGTTGCAGTATAAATGGTCCATATGTGTAGGAAACACCATTCTCTTGTTTGGAGCACACTCCCGTAGAATGCTGTATTAAAGACTCTAGAGAGCAAGAGCGTGCTTCTTGCTCTAAAGCAGAGTGTGTTTCATGTATGAGAACTGTACTGTGTGTACTCCTTCAGAAATGGAGTTAAATCCCATGCTCTGTTTCTTCCTACAAGCAAGACTTCCTTTCAGGTAAATGCACACATTTTAAAGCTCAAGGAAAGCTACATCGTTCACGAAGCTCACACGTTTCTTGCTCTTAACTGAAAAGCATTGGATGTTATAGGTCCTGTGGTTTGTATCAGTGTCAGAAGCAGAGTTGAACTAGATATGGTCCGTATGTGTAGGAAACCCCTCTCTTTTGGTCTCAGTACACTCCCGTTTTCTGCTGTATGAGAGACTCTAGAAAGCAAGAACGTGCTTCTTGCTCTAAAGCAGAGTGTGTTTCATGGATGAGAACTGTGCTCTGTGTTTCAATTCAGAAAAGGAGTTAAATCCCAGGCTCTGTGTCTTCCTACAAGCAAGACTTCCTTTCAGGTAAACACATTCACTTTTCAGCCAAAGGAAGCTACATTGTTCATGAAGCTCACACGTTTCTCGCTGTTAAATGAAAAGCATTGGTTGTTAGAGGACCAGTGGTTTCTATCAGTTTCAGAAGCAGAGTGGAAATAGATATGGTCCTTATGTGGAGAAAACACCTTCCATTTGTTCTAAGCACACTCAAGTTTCCTGCTGTATTGGAGAATCTAGAAAACAAGAGCATCCTTCTTGCTCTAAAGCAGAGTATATTTCATGGAAGAGAACTGTGCTGTGTGTTTCGCTTCAGAAATGTAGTTAAATCCCATGCTCTGTGTCTTCCTACAAGCAAGACTTCGTTTCTGGTAAACGCATTCCCTTTTCTGCTCAAAGGAAGCTACATCGTTGACGAAGCTCACCCGTTTCTTGCTCTTAACTGAAAAGCATTGGATGTTATAGGACCTGTGGTTTGTCTCAGTTTCAGAAGCAGCATTGAACTAGATATGGTGTGTATGGGTAGGAAACACCGTTCTTTTGTTCCTAGCACACTCAAGTTTCATGCTTTATTAGAGACTCTAGAAAGCAAGAGGGTGCTTCTTGCTATAAAGCAGAGCGTGTTTCATGGATGAGAACTGTACTGAGTGTTTTCCCTCAGAAATGGAGTTAAATCCCAGCCTCTGTGTCTTCGTACAAGCAAGAATTCCTTTCCGGTAAACACAGTCACTTTTCAGCTTAAAGGAACCTACATCATTCACGAAGCTCACACGATTCTTGGTCTCAAGTGAAAAGCATTGGTTGTTACAGGACCTATGGTTTGTATCAGTTTCAGAAGCAGAGTTTAACTAGATATTGCCCGTATGTGTAGGAAACCCCGTTCATTTTGGTCTCAGTACACTCACGTTTCCTGATGTATTAGAGACCACAGAAAGCAAGAGCATGCTTCTTGCACTAAAGCAGAGTGTGTTTCATGGATGAGAACTGTGCTGTGTGTTTCCCTTTAGATTTCGAGTTAAATTCCAGGTTCTGTGTCTTCCTACAAGCAAGACTTCATTTCAGGAAAACGCAGTCACTTTTCAGCTCAAAGGAAGCTACATCGTTCACGAAGCTCACACGTTTCTCGCTCGTAACTGAAAATCATTGGGTGTTAGAGGACCTGTGGTTTGTATCAGTTTCAGAAGCAGAGTGGAACTACAACTGGTCCATATGTGTAGGAAACACCGTACTTTTGTTTTGAGCACACTCACGTTTCCTGCTGTATTATAGACTGTAGAAAGGAAGAGCAAGCTTCTTGCTCTAAAGCAGAGTATATTTCATGGAAGAGAACTGTGCTGTGTGTTTCGCTTCAGAAATGGACTTAAATCCCAGGCTCTGTGTCTTCTTACAAGCAAGACTTCCTTTCAGGTAAATGCACACATTTTAAAGCTCAAGGAAAGCTACATCGTTCACAGGGCTCACACGTTTCTTGCTCTTAACTGAAAAGCATTGGATGTTAGAGGTCCCGTGGTTTGTCAGTTTCAGAAGCAGAATTGAACTAGATATGGTGCCTATAGGTAGGAAACCCCGTTCATTTGGTCTCCGTACACTCACGTTTCCTGCTGTATTAGAGACTCTAGAAAGCAAGAGAGTGCTTCTTCCTCTAAAGTAGAGTTATTTCATAGATGATACCTGTGCTGTGTGTTTCCCTTCAGAAATGGAGGTAAATCCCAGGCTCTATGTCTTCCTACAAGCTAGATTTCCTTTCCGGTAATAACAGTCACTTTTCAGCTCAAATGCAGCTACATCATTCACGAAGCTCACACGTTTCTTGCTCTTAACTGAAAAGCATTGGTTGTTAGAGGAACTGTGGTTGGTATCAGTTTCAGAAGCAGGGTTGCAGTATAAATGGTCCATATGTGTAGGAAACACCATTCTCTTGTTTGGAGCACACTCCCGTAGAATGCTGTATTAAAGACTCTAGAGAGCAAGAGCGTGCTTCTTGCTCTAAAGCAGAGTGTGTTTCATGTATGAGAACTGTACTGTGTGTACTCCTTCAGAAATGGAGTTAAATCCCATGCTCTGTTTCTTCCTACAAGCAAGACTTCCTTTCAGGTAAATGCACACATTTTAAAGCTCAAGGAAAGCTACATCGTTCACGAAGCTCACACGTTTCTTGCTCTTAACTGAAAAGCATTGGATGTTATAGGTCCTGTGGTTTGTATCAGTGTCAGAAGCAGAGTTGAACTAGATATGGTCCGTATGTGTAGGAAACCCCTCTCTTTTGGTCTCAGTACACTCCCGTTTTCTGCTGTATGAGAGACTCTAGAAAGCAAGAACGTGCTTCTTGCTCTAAAGCAGAGTGTGTTTCATGGATGAGAACTGTGCTCTGTGTTTCAATTCAGAAAAGGAGTTAAATCCCAGGCTCTGTGTCTTCCTACAAGCAAGACTTCCTTTCAGGTAAACACATTCACTTTTCAGCCAAAGGAAGCTACATTGTTCATGAAGCTCACACGTTTCTCGCTGTTAAATGAAAAGCATTGGTTGTTAGAGGACCAGTGGTTTCTATCAGTTTCAGAAGCAGAGTGGAAATAGATATGGTCCTTATGTGGAGAAAACACCTTCCATTTGTTCTAAGCACACTCAAGTTTCCTGCTGTATTGGAGAATCTAGAAAACAAGAGCATCCTTCTTGCTCTAAAGCAGAGTATATTTCATGGAAGAGAACTGTGCTGTGTGTTTCGCTTCAGAAATGTAGTTAAATCCCATGCTCTGTGTCTTCCTACAAGCAAGACTTCGTTTCTGGTAAACGCATTCCCTTTTCTGCTCAAAGGAAGCTACATCGTTGACGAAGCTCACCCGTTTCTTGCTCTTAACTGAAAAGCATTGGATGTTATAGGACCTGTGGTTTGTCTCAGTTTCAGAAGCAGCATTGAACTAGATATGGTGTGTATGGGTAGGAAACACCGTTCTTTTGTTCCTAGCACACTCAAGTTTCATGCTTTATTAGAGACTCTAGAAAGCAAGAGGGTGCTTCTTGCTATAAAGCAGAGCGTGTTTCATGGATGAGAACTGTACTGAGTGTTTTCCCTCAGAAATGGAGTTAAATCCCAGCCTCTGTGTCTTCGTACAAGCAAGAATTCCTTTCCGGTAAACACAGTCACTTTTCAGCTTAAAGGAACCTACATCATTCACGAAGCTCACACGATTCTTGGTCTCAAGTGAAAAGCATTGGTTGTTACAGGACCTGTGGTTTGTATCAGTTTCAGAACCAGAGTTTAACTAGATATTGCCCGTATGTGTAGGAAACCCCGTTCATTTTGGTCTCAGTACACTCACGTTTCCTGATGTATTAGAGACCACAGAAAGCAAGAGCATGCTTCTTGCTCTAAAGCAGAGTGTGTTTCATGCATGAGAACTGTGCTGTGTGTTTCCCTTTAGATTTCGAGTTAAATTCCAGGTTCTGTGTCTTCCTACAAGCAAGACTTCATTTCAGGAAAACGCAGTCACTTTTCAGCTCAAAGGAAGCTACATCGTTCACGAAGCTCACACGTTTCTCGCTCGTAACTGAAAAGCATTGGGTGTTAGAGGACCTGTGGTTTGTATCAGTTTCAGAAGCAGAGTGGAACTACAACTGGTCCATATGTGTAGGAAACACCGTACTTTTGTTTTGAGCACACTCACGTTTCCTGCTGTATTATAGACTGTAGAAAGGAAGAGCAAGCTTCTTGCTCTAAAGCAGAATATATTTCATGGAAGAGAACTGTGCTGTGTGTTTCGCTTCAGAAATGGACTTAAATCCCAGGCTCTGTGTCTTCTTACAAGCAAGACTTCCTTTCAGGTAAATGCACACATTTTAAAGCTCAAGGAAAGCTACATCGTTCACAGGGCTCACACGTTTCTTGCTCTTAACTGAAAAGCATTGGATGTTAGAGGTCCCGTGGTTTGTCAGTTTCAGAAGCAGAATTGAACTAGATATGGTCCGTATGTGTAGGAAACCCCTCTCTTTTGGTCTCAGTACACTCCCGCTTTCTGCTGTATGAGAGACTCTAGAAAGCAAGAACGTGCTTCTTGCTCTAATGCAGAGTGTGTTTCATGGATGAGAACTGTGCTCTGTGTTTCCCTTCAGAAATGGAGGTAAATCCCAGGCTCTATGTCTTCCTACAAGCTAGATTTCCTTTCCGGTAATAACCGTCACTTTTCAGCTCAAATGCAGCTACATCATTCACGAAGCTCACACGTTTCTTGCTCTTAACTGAAAAGCATTGGTTGTTAGAGGAACTGTGGTTGGTATCAGTTTCAGAAGCAGGGTTGCAGTATAAATGGTCCATATGTGTAGGAAACACCATTCTCTTGTTTGGAGCACACTCCCGTAGAATGCTGTATTAAAGACTCTAGAGAGCAAGAGCGTGCTTCTTGCTCTAAAGCAGAGTGTGTTTCATGGATGAGAACTGTACTGTGTGTTCTCCTTCAGAAATGGAGTTAAATCCCATGCTCTGTTTCTTCCTACAAGCAAGACTTCCTTTCAGGTAAATGCACACATTTTAAAGCTCAAGGAAAGCTACATCGTTCACGAAGCTCACACGTTTCTTGCTCTTAACTGAAAAGCATTGGATGTTATAGGTCCTGTGGTTTGTATCAGTGTCAGAAGCAGAGTTGAACTAGATATGGTCCGTATGTGTAGGAAACCCCTCTCTTTTGGTCTCAGTACACTCCCGTTTTCTGCTGTATGAGAGACTCTAGAAAGCAAGAACGTGCTTCTTGCTCTAAAGCAGAGTGTGTTTCATGGATGAGAACTGTGCTCTGTGTTTCCCTTTAGATTTCGAGTTAAATTCCAGGTTCTGTGTCTTCCTACAAGCAAGACTTCATTTCAGGAAAACGCAGTCACTTTTCAGCTCAAAGGAAGCTACATCGTTCACGAAGCTCACACGTTTCTCGCTCATAACTGAAAAGCATTGGATGTTAGAGGACCTGTGGTTTGTATCAGTTTCAGAAGCAGAGTGGAACTACAAATGGTCCATATGTGTAGGAAACACCGTACTTTTGTTTTGAGCACACTCACGTTTCCTGCTGTATTATAGACTGTAGAAAGGAAGAGCAAGCTTCTTGCTCTAAAGCAGAGTATATTTCATGGAAGAGAACTGTGCTGTGTGTTTCGCTTCAGAAATGGACTTAAATCCCAGGCTCTGTGTCTTCTTACAAGCAAGACTTCCTTTCAGGTAAATGCACACATTTTAAAGCTCAAGGAAAGCTACATCGTTCACAGGGCTCACACGTTTCTTGCTCTTAACTGAAAAGCATTGGATGTTAGAGGTCCCGTGGTTTGTCAGTTTCAGAAGCAGAATTGAACTAGATATGGTGCATATAGGTAGGAAACCCCGTTCATTTGGTCTCCGTACACTCACGTTTCCTGCTGTATTAGAGACTCTAGAAAGCAAGAGAGTGCTTCTTGCTCTAAAGTAGAGTTATTTCATAGATGATACCTGTGCTGTGTGTTTCCCTTCAGAAATGGAGGTAAATCCCAGGCTCTATGTCTTCCTACAAGCTAGATTTCCTTTCCGGTAATAACCGTCACTTTTCAGCTCAAATGCAGCTACATCATTCACGAAGCTCACACGTTTCTTGCTCTTAACTGAAAAGCATTGGTTGTTAGAGGAACTGTGGTTGGTATCAGTTTCAGAAGCAGGGTTGCAGTATAAATGGTCCATATGTGTAGGAAACACCATTCTCTTGTTTGGAGCACACTCGCGTAGAATGCTGTATTAAAGACTCTAGAGAGCAAGAGCGTGCTTCTTGCTCTAAAGCAGAGTGTGTTTCATGGATGAGAACTGTACTATGTGTTCTCCTTCAGAAATGGAGTTAAATCCCATGCTCTGTTTCTTCCTACAAGCAAGACTTCCTTTCAGGTAAATGCACACATTTTAAAGCTCAAGGAAAGCTACATCGTTCACGAAGCTCACACGTTTCTTGCTCTTAACTGAAAAGCATTGGATGTTATAGGTCCTGTGGTTTGTATCAGTGTCAGAAGCAGAGTTGAACTAGATATGGCCCGTATGTGTAGGAAACCCCTCTCTTTTGGTCTCAGTACACTCCCGTTTTCTGCTGTATGAGAGACTCTAGAAAGCAAGAACGTGCTTCTTGCTCTAAAGCAGAGTGTGTTTCATGGATGAGAACTGTGCTCTGTGTTTCCCTTCAGAAAAGGAGTTAAATCCCAGGCTCTGTGTCTTCCTACAAGCAAGACTTCCTTTCAGGTAAACACATTCACTTTTCAGCCAAAGGAAGCTACATTGTTCATGAAGCTCACACGTTTCTCGCTGTTAAATGAAAAGCATTGGTTGTTAGAGGACCAGTGGTTTCTATCAGTTTCAGAAGCAGAGTGGAAATAGATATGGTCCTTATGTGGAGAAAACACCTTCCATTTGTTCTAAGCACACTCAAGTTTCCTGCTGTATTGGAGAATCTAGAAAACAAGAGCATCCTTCTTGCTCTAAAGCAGAGTATATTTCATGGAAGAGAACTGTGCTGTGTGTTTCGCTTCAGAAATGTAGTTAAATCCCATGCTCTGTGTCTTCCTACAAGCAAGACTTCGTTTCTGGTAAACGCATTCCCTTTTCTGCTCAAAGGAAGCTACATCGTTGACGAAGCTCACCCGTTTCTTGCTCTTAACTGAAAAGCATTGGATGTTATAGGACCTGTGGTTTGTCTCAGTTTCAGAAGCAGCTTTGAACTAGATATGGTGTGTATGGGTAGGAAACACCGTTCTTTTGTTCCTAGCACACTCAAGTTTCATGCTTTATTAGAGACTCTAGAAAGCAAGAGGGTGCTTCTTGCTATAAAGCAGAGCGTGTTTCATATATGAGAACTGTACTGAGTGTTTTCCCTCAGAAATGGAGTTAAATCCCAGCCTCTGTGTCTTCGTACAAGCAAGAATTCCTTTCCGGTAAACACAGTCACTTTTCAGCTTAAAGGAACCTACATCATTCACGAAGCTCACACGATTCTTGGTCTCAAGTGAAAAGCATTGGTTGTTACAGGACCTATGGTTTGTATCAGTTTCAGAAGCAGAGTTTAACTAGATATTGCCCGTATGTGTAGGAAACCCCGTTCATTTTGGTCTCAGTACACTCACGTTTCCTGATGTATTAGAGACCACAGAAAGCAAGAGCATGCTTCTTGCACTAAAGCAGAGTGTGTTTCATGGATGAGAACTGTGCTGTGTGTTTCCCTTTAGATTTCGAGTTAAATTCCAGGTTCTGTGTCTTCCTACAAGCAAGACTTCATTTCAGGAAAACGCAGTCACTTTTCAGCTCAAAGGAAGCTACATCGTTCACGAAGCTCACACGTTTCTCGCTCGTAACTGAAAATCATTGGGTGTTAGAGGACCTGTGGTTTGTATCAGTTTCAGAAGCAGAGTGGAACTACAACTGGTCCATATGTGTAGGAAACACCGTACTTTTGTTTTGAGCACACTCACGTTTCCTGCTGTATTATAGACTGTAGAAAGGAAGAGCAAGCTTCTTGCTCTAAAGCAGAGTATATTTCATGGAAGAGAACTGTGCTGTGTGTTTCGCTTCAGAAATGGACTTAAATCCCAGGCTCTGTGTCTTCTTACAAGCAAGACTTCCTTTCAGGTAAATGCACACATTTTAAAGCTCAAGGAAAGCTACATCGTTCACAGGGCTCACACGTTTCTTGCTCTTAACTGAAAAGCATTGGATGTTAGAGGTCCCGTGGTTTGTCAGTTTCAGAAGCAGAATTGAACTAGATATGGTGCCTATAGGTAGGAAACCCCGTTCATTTGGTCTCCGTACACTCACGTTTCCTGCTGTATTAGAGACTCTAGAAAGCAAGAGAGTGCTTCTTCCTCTAAAGTAGAGTTATTTCATAGATGATACCTGTGCTGTGTGTTTCCCTTCAGAAATGGAGGTAAATCCCAGGCTCTATGTCTTCCTACAAGCTAGATTTCCTTTCCGGTAATAACAGTCACTTTTCAGCTCAAATGCAGCTACATCATTCACGAAGCTCACACGTTTCTTGCTCTTAACTGAAAAGCATTGGTTGTTAGAGGAACTGTGGTTGGTATCAGTTTCAGAAGCAGGGTTGCAGTATAAATGGTCCATATGTGTAGGAAACACCATTCTCTTGTTTGGAGCACACTCCCGTAGAATGCTGTATTAAAGACTCTAGAGAGCAAGAGCGTGCTTCTTGCTCTAAAGCAGAGTGTGTTTCATGTATGAGAACTGTACTGTGTGTACTCCTTCAGAAATGGAGTTAAATCCCATGCTCTGTTTCTTCCTACAAGCAAGACTTCCTTTCAGGTAAATGCACACATTTTAAAGCTCAAGGAAAGCTACATCGTTCACGAAGCTCACACGTTTCTTGCTCTTAACTGAAAAGCATTGGATGTTATAGGTCCTGTGGTTTGTATCAGTGTCAGAAGCAGAGTTGAACTAGATATGGTCCGTATGTGTAGGAAACCCCTCTCTTTTGGTCTCAGTACACTCCCGTTTTCTGCTGTATGAGAGACTCTAGAAAGCAAGAACGTGCTTCTTGCTCTAAAGCAGAGTGTGTTTCATGGATGAGAACTGTGCTCTGTGTTTCCCTTCAGAAAAGGAGTTAAATCCCAGGTTCTGTGTCTTCCTACAAGCAAGACTTCCTTTCAGGTAAACACATTCACTTTTCAGCCAAAGGAAGCTACATTGTTCATGAAGCTCACACGTTTCTCGCTGTTAAATGAAAAGCATTGGTTGTTAGAGGACCAGTGGTTTCTATCAGTTTCAGAAGCAGAGTGGAAATAGATATGGTCCTTATGTGGAGAAAACACCTTCCATTTGTTCTAAGCACACTCAAGTTTCCTGCTGTATTGGAGAATCTAGAAAACAAGAGCATCCTTCTTGCTCTAAAGCAGAGTATATTTCATGGAAGAGAACTGTGCTGTGTGTTTCGCTTCAGAAATGTAGTTAAATCCCATGCTCTGTGTCTTCCTACAAGCAAGACTTCGTTTCTGGTAAACGCATTCCCTTTTCTGCTCAAAGGAAGCTACATCGTTGACGAAGCTCACCCGTTTCTTGCTCTTAACTGAAAAGCATTGGATGTTATAGGACCTGTGGTTTGTCTCAGTTTCAGAAGCAGCATTGAACTAGATATGGTGTGTATGGGTAGGAAACACCGTTCTTTTGTTCCTAGCACACTCAAGTTTCATGCTTTATTAGAGACTCTAGAAAGCAAGAGGGTGCTTCTTGCTATAAAGCAGAGCGTGTTTCATGGATGAGAACTGTACTGAGTGTTTTCCCTCAGAAATGGAGTTAAATCCCAGCCTCTGTGTCTTCGTACAAGCAAGAATTCCTTTCCGGTAAACACAGTCACTTTTCAGCTTAAAGGAACCTACATCATTCACGAAGCTCACACGATTCTTGGTCTCAAGTGAAAAGCATTGGTTGTTACAGGACCTATGGTTTGTATCAGTTTCAGAAGCAGAGTTTAACTAGATATTGCCCGTATGTGTAGGAAACCCCGTTCATTTTGGTCTCAGTACACTCACGTTTCCTGATGTATTAGAGACCACAGAAAGCAAGAGCATGCTTCTTGCACTAAAGCAGAGTGTGTTTCATGGATGAGAACTGTGCTGTGTGTTTCCCTTTAGATTTCGAGTTAAATTCCAGGTTCTGTGTCTTCCTACAAGCAAGACTTCATTTCAGGAAAACGCAGTCACTTTTCAGCTCAAAGGAAGCTACATCGTTCACGAAGCTCACACGTTTCTCGCTCGTAACTGAAAATCATTGGGTGTTAGAGGACCTGTGGTTTGTATCAGTTTCAGAAGCAGAGTGGAACTACAAATGGTCCATATGTGTAGGAAACACCGTACTTTTGTTTTGAGCACACTCACGTTTCCTGCTGTATTATAGACTGTAGAAAGGAAGAGCAAGCTTCTTGCTCTAAAGCAGAGTATATTTCATGGAAGAGAACTGTGCTGTGTGTTTCGCTTCAGAAATGGACTTAAATCCCAGGCTCTGTGTCTTCTTACAAGCAAGACTTCCTTTCAGGTAAATGCACACATTTTAAAGCTCAAGGAAAGCTACATCGTTCACAGGGCTCACACGTTTCTTGCTCTTAACTGAAAAGCATTGGATGTTAGAGGTCCCGTGGTTTGTCAGTTTCAGAAGCAGAATTGAACTAGATATGGTGCCTATAGGTAGGAAACCCCGTTCATTTGGTCTCCGTACACTCACGTTTCCTGCTGTATTAGAGACTCTAGAAAGCAAGAGAGTGCTTCTTCCTCTAAAGTAGAGTTATTTCATAGATGATACCTGTGCTGTGTGTTTCCCTTCAGAAATGGAGGTAAATCCCAGGCTCTATGTCTTCCTACAAGCTAGATTTCCTTTCCGGTAATAACAGTCACTTTTCAGCTCAAATGCAGCTACATCATTCACGAAGCTCACACGTTTCTTGCTCTTAACTGAAAAGCATTGGTTGTTAGAGGAACTGTGGTTGGTATCAGTTTCAGAAGCAGGGTTGCAGTATAAATGGTCCATATGTGTAGGAAACACCATTCTCTTGTTTGGAGCACACTCCCGTAGAATGCTGTATTAAAGACTCTAGAGAGCAAGAGCGTGCTTCTTGCTCTAAAGCAGAGTGTGTTTCATGTATGAGAACTGTACTGTGTGTACTCCTTCAGAAATGGAGTTAAATCCCATGCTCTGTTTCTTCCTACAAGCAAGACTTCCTTTCAGGTAAATGCACACATTTTAAAGCTCAAGGAAAGCTACATCGTTCACGAAGCTCACACGTTTCTTGCTCTTAACTGAAAAGCATTGGATGTTATAGGTCCTGTGGTTTGTATCAGTGTCAGAAGCAGAGTTGAACTAGATATGGTCCGTATGTGTAGGAAACCCCTCTCTTTTGGTCTCAGTACACTCCCGTTTTCTGCTGTATGAGAGACTCTAGAAAGCAAGAACGTGCTTCTTGCTCTAAAGCAGAGTGTGTTTCATGGATGAGAACTGTGCTCTGTGTTTCAATTCAGAAAAGGAGTTAAATCCCAGGCTCTGTGTCTTCCTACAAGCAAGACTTCCTTTCAGGTAAACACATTCACTTTTCAGCCAAAGGAAGCTACATTGTTCATGAAGCTCACACGTTTCTCGCTGTTAAATGAAAAGCATTGGTTGTTAGAGGACCAGTGGTTTCTATCAGTTTCAGAAGCAGAGTGGAAATAGATATGGTCCTTATGTGGAGAAAACACCTTCCATTTGTTCTAAGCACACTCAAGTTTCCTGCTGTATTGGAGAATCTAGAAAACAAGAGCATCCTTCTTGCTCTAAAGCAGAGTATATTTCATGGAAGAGAACTGTGCTGTGTGTTTCGCTTCAGAAATGTAGTTAAATCCCATGCTCTGTGTCTTCCTACAAGCAAGACTTCGTTTCTGGTAAACGCATTCCCTTTTCTGCTCAAAGGAAGCTACATCGTTGACGAAGCTCACCCGTTTCTTGCTCTTAACTGAAAAGCATTGGATGTTATAGGACCTGTGGTTTGTCTCAGTTTCAGAAGCAGCATTGAACTAGATATGGTGTGTATGGGTAGGAAACACCGTTCTTTTGTTCCTAGCACACTCAAGTTTCATGCTTTATTAGAGACTCTAGAAAGCAAGAGGGTGCTTCTTGCTATAAAGCAGAGCGTGTTTCATGGATGAGAACTGTACTGAGTGTTTTCCCTCAGAAATGGAGTTAAATCCCAGCCTCTGTGTCTTCGTACAAGCAAGAATTCCTTTCCGGTAAACACAGTCACTTTTCAGCTTAAAGGAACCTACATCATTCACGAAGCTCACACGATTCTTGGTCTCAAGTGAAAAGCATTGGTTGTTACAGGACCTATGGTTTGTATCAGTTTCAGAAGCAGAGTTTAACTAGATATTGCCCGTATGTGTAGGAAACCCCGTTCATTTTGGTCTCAGTACACTCACGTTTCCTGATGTATTAGAGACCACAGAAAGCAAGAGCATGCTTCTTGCACTAAAGCAGAGTGTGTTTCATGGATGAGAACTGTGCTGTGTGTTTCCCTTTAGATTTCGAGTTAAATTCCAGGTTCTGTGTCTTCCTACAAGCAAGACTTCATTTCAGGAAAACGCAGTCACTTTTCAGCTCAAAGGAAGCTACATCGTTCACGAAGCTCACACGTTTCTCGCTCGTAACTGAAAATCATTGGGTGTTAGAGGACCTGTGGTTTGTATCAGTTTCAGAAGCAGAGTGGAACTACAACTGGTCCATATGTGTAGGAAACACCGTACTTTTGTTTTGAGCACACTCACGTTTCCTGCTGTATTATAGACTGTAGAAAGGAAGAGCAAGCTTCTTGCTCTAAAGCAGAGTATATTTCATGGAAGAGAACTGTGCTGTGTGTTTCGCTTCAGAAATGGACTTAAATCCCAGGCTCTGTGTCTTCTTACAAGCAAGACTTCCTTTCAGGTAAATGCACACATTTTAAAGCTCAAGGAAAGCTACATCGTTCACAGGGCTCACACGTTTCTTGCTCTTAACTGAAAAGCATTGGATGTTAGAGGTCCCGTGGTTTGTCAGTTTCAGAAGCAGAATTGAACTAGATATGGTGCCTATAGGTAGGAAACCCCGTTCATTTGGTCTCCGTACACTCACGTTTCCTGCTGTATTAGAGACTCTAGAAAGCAAGAGAGTGCTTCTTCCTCTAAAGTAGAGTTATTTCATAGATGATACCTGTGCTGTGTGTTTCCCTTCAGAAATGGAGGTAAATCCCAGGCTCTATGTCTTCCTACATGCTAGATTTCCTTTCCGGTAATAACAGTCACTTTTCAGCTCAAATGCAGCTACATCATTCACGAAGCTCACACGTTTCTTGCTCTTAACTGAAAAGCATTGGTTGTTAGAGGAACTGTGGTTGGTATCAGTTTCAGAAGCAGGGTTGCAGTATAAATGGTCCATATGTGTAGGAAACACCATTCTCTTGTTTGGAGCACACTCCCGTAGAATGCTGTATTAAAGACTCTAGAGAGCAAGAGCGTGCTTCTTGCTCTAAAGCAGAGTGTGTTTCATGTATGAGAACTGTACTGTGTGTACTCCTTCAGAAATGGAGTTAAATCCCATGCTCTGTTTCTTCCTACAAGCAAGACTTCCTTTCAGGTAAATGCACACATTTTAAAGCTCAAGGAAAGCTACATCGTTCACGAAGCTCACACGTTTCTTGCTCTTAACTGAAAAGCATTGGATGTTATAGGTCCTGTGGTTTGTATCAGTGTCAGAAGCAGAGTTGAACTAGATATGGTCCGTATGTGTAGGAAACCCCTCTCTTTTGGTCTCAGTACACTCCCGTTTTCTGCTGTATGAGAGACTCTAGAAAGCAAGAACGTGCTTCTTGCTCTAAAGCAGAGTGTGTTTCATGGATGAGAACTGTGCTCTGTGTTTCAATTCAGAAAAGGAGTTAAATCCCAGGCTCTGTGTCTTCCTACAAGCAAGACTTCCTTTCAGGTAAACACATTCACTTTTCAGCCAAAGGAAGCTACATTGTTCATGAAGCTCACACGTTTCTCGCTGTTAAATGAAAAGCATTGGTTGTTAGAGGACCAGTGGTTTCTATCAGTTTCAGAAGCAGAGTGGAAATAGATATGGTCCTTATGTGGAGAAAACACCTTCCATTTGTTCTAAGCACACTCAAGTTTCCTGCTGTATTGGAGAATCTAGAAAACAAGAGCATCCTTCTTGCTCTAAAGCAGAGTATATTTCATGGAAGAGAACTGTGCTGTGTGTTTCGCTTCAGAAATGTAGTTAAATCCCATGCTCTGTGTCTTCCTACAAGCAAGACTTCGTTTCTGGTAAACGCATTCCCTTTTCTGCTCAAAGGAAGCTACATCGTTGACGAAGCTCACCCGTTTCTTGCTCTTAACTGAAAAGCATTGGATGTTATAGGACCTGTGGTTTGTCTCAGTTTCAGAAGCAGCATTGAACTAGATATGGTGTGTATGGGTAGGAAACACCGTTCTTTTGTTCCTAGCACACTCAAGTTTCATGCTTTATTAGAGACTCTAGAAAGCAAGAGGGTGCTTCTTGCTATAAAGCAGAGCGTGTTTCATGGATGAGAACTGTACTGAGTGTTTTCCCTCAGAAATGGAGTTAAATCCCAGCCTCTGTGTCTTCGTACAAGCAAGAATTCCTTTCCGGTAAACACAGTCACTTTTCAGCTTAAAGGAACCTACATCATTCACGAAGCTCACACGATTCTTGGTCTCAAGTGAAAAGCATTGGTTGTTACAGGACCTATGGTTTGTATCAGTTTCAGAAGCAGAGTTTAACTAGATATTGCCCGTATGTGTAGGAAACCCCGTTCATTTTGGTCTCAGTACACTCACGTTTCCTGATGTATTAGAGACCACAGAAAGCAAGAGCATGCTTCTTGCACTAAAGCAGAGTGTGTTTCATGGATGAGAACTGTGCTGTGTGTTTCCCTTTAGATTTCGAGTTAAATTCCAGGTTCTGTGTCTTCCTACAAGCAAGACTTCATTTCAGGAAAACGCAGTCACTTTTCAGCTCAAAGGAAGCTACATCGTTCACGAAGCTCACACGTTTCTCGCTCGTAACTGAAAATCATTGGGTGTTAGAGGACCTGTGGTTTGTATCAGTTTCAGAAGCAGAGTGGAACTACAACTGGTCCATATGTGTAGGAAACACCGTACTTTTGTTTTGAGCACACTCACGTTTCCTGCTGTATTATAGACTGTAGAAAGGAAGAGCAAGCTTCTTGCTCTAAAGCAGAGTATATTTCATGGAAGAGAACTGTGCTGTGTGTTTCGCTTCAGAAATGGACTTAAATCCCAGGCTCTGTGTCTTCTTACAAGCAAGACTTCCTTTCAGGTAAATGCACACATTTTAAAGCTCAAGGAAAGCTACATCGTTCACAGGGCTCACACGTTTCTTGCTCTTAACTGAAAAGCATTGGATGTTAGAGGTCCCGTGGTTTGTCAGTTTCAGAAGCAGAATTGAACTAGATATGGTGCCTATAGGTAGGAAACCCCGTTCATTTGGTCTCCGTACACTCACGTTTCCTGCTGTATTAGAGACTCTAGAAAGCAAGAGAGTGCTTCTTCCTCTAAAGTAGAGTTATTTCATAGATGATACCTGTGCTGTGTGTTTCCCTTCAGAAATGGAGGTAAATCCCAGGCTCTATGTCTTCCTACAAGCTAGATTTCCTTTCCGGTAATAACAGTCACTTTTCAGCTCAAATGCAGCTACATCATTCACGAAGCTCACACGTTTCTTGCTCTTAACTGAAAAGCATTGGTTGTTAGAGGAACTGTGGTTGGTATCAGTTTCAGAAGCAGGGTTGCAGTATAAATGGTCCATATGTGTAGGAAACACCATTCTCTTGTTTGGAGCACACTCCCGTAGAATGCTGTATTAAAGACTCTAGAGAGCAAGAGCGTGCTTCTTGCTCTAAAGCAGAGTGTGTTTCATGTATGAGAACTGTACTGTGTGTACTCCTTCAGAAATGGAGTTAAATCCCATGCTCTGTTTCTTCCTACAAGCAAGACTTCCTTTCAGGTAAATGCACACATTTTAAAGCTCAAGGAAAGCTACATCGTTCACGAAGCTCACACGTTTCTTGCTCTTAACTGAAAAGCATTGGATGTTATAGGTCCTGTGGTTTGTATCAGTGTCAGAAGCAGAGTTGAACTAGATATGGTCCGTATGTGTAGGAAACCCCTCTCTTTTGGTCTCAGTACACTCCCGTTTTCTGCTGTATGAGAGACTCTAGAAAGCAAGAACGTGCTTCTTGCTCTAAAGCAGAGTGTGTTTCATGGATGAGAACTGTGCTCTGTGTTTCAATTCAGAAAAGGAGTTAAATCCCAGGCTCTGTGTCTTCCTACAAGCAAGACTTCCTTTCAGGTAAACACATTCACTTTTCAGCCAAAGGAAGCTACATTGTTCATGAAGCTCACACGTTTCTCGCTGTTAAATGAAAAGCATTGGTTGTTAGAGGACCAGTGGTTTCTATCAGTTTCAGAAGCAGAGTGGAAATAGATATGGTCCTTATGTGGAGAAAACACCTTCCATTTGTTCTAAGCACACTCAAGTTTCCTGCTGTATTGGAGAATCTAGAAAACAAGAGCATCCTTCTTGCTCTAAAGCAGAGTATATTTCATGGAAGAGAACTGTGCTGTGTGTTTCGCTTCAGAAATGTAGTTAAATCCCATGCTCTGTGTCTTCCTACAAGCAAGACTTCGTTTCTGGTAAACGCATTCCCTTTTCTGCTCAAAGGAAGCTACATCGTTGACGAAGCTCACCCGTTTCTTGCTCTTAACTGAAAAGCATTGGATGTTATAGGACCTGTGGTTTGTCTCAGTTTCAGAAGCAGCATTGAACTAGATATGGTGTGTATGGGTAGGAAACACCGTTCTTTTGTTCCTAGCACACTCAAGTTTCATGCTTTATTAGAGACTCTAGAAAGCAAGAGGGTGCTTCTTGCTATAAAGCAGAGCGTGTTTCATGGATGAGAACTGTACTGAGTGTTTTCCCTCAGAAATGGAGTTAAATCCCAGCCTCTGTGTCTTCGTACAAGCAAGAATTCCTTTCCGGTAAACACAGTCACTTTTCAGCTTAAAGGAACCTACATCATTCACGAAGCTCACACGATTCTTGGTCTCAAGTGAAAAGCATTGGTTGTTACAGGACCTGTGGTTTGTATCAGTTTCAGAACCAGAGTTTAACTAGATATTGCCCGTATGTGTAGGAAACCCCGTTCATTTTGGTCTCAGTACACTCACGTTTCCTGATGTATTAGAGACCACAGAAAGCAAGAGCATGCTTCTTGCTCTAAAGCAGAGTGTGTTTCATGGATGAGAACTGTGCTGTGTGTTTCCCTTTAGATTTCGAGTTAAATTCCAGGTTCTGTGTCTTCCTACAAGCAAGACTTCATTTCAGGAAAACGCAGTCACTTTTCAGCTCAAAGGAAGCTACATCGTTCACGAAGCTCACACGTTTCTCGCTCGTAACTGAAAAGCATTGGGTGTTAGAGGACCTGTGGTTTGTATCAGTTTCAGAAGCAGAGTGGAACTACAACTGGTCCATATGTGTAGGAAACACCGTACTTTTGTTTTGAGCACACTCACGTTTCCTGCTGTATTATAGACTGTAGAAAGGAAGAGCAAGCTTCTTGCTCTAAAGCAGAATATATTTCATGGAAGAGAACTGTGCTGTGTGTTTCGCTTCAGAAATGGACTTAAATCCCAGGCTCTGTGTCTTCTTACAAGCAAGACTTCCTTTCAGGTAAATGCACACATTTTAAAGCTCAAGGAAAGCTACATCGTTCACAGGGCTCACACGTTTCTTGCTCTTAACTGAAAAGCATTGGATGTTAGAGGTCCCGTGGTTTGTCAGTTTCAGAAGCAGAATTGAACTAGATATGGTCCGTATGTGTAGGAAACCCCTCTCTTTTGGTCTCAGTACACTCCCGCTTTCTGCTGTATGAGAGACTCTAGAAAGCAAGAACGTGCTTCTTGCTCTAAAGCAGAGTGTGTTTCATGGATGAGAACTGTGCTCTGTGTTTCCCTTCAGAAATGGAGGTAAATCCCAGGCTCTATGTCTTCCTACAAGCTAGATTTCCTTTCCGGTAATAACCGTCACTTTTCAGCTCAAATGCAGCTACATCATTCACGAAGCTCACACGTTTCTTGCTCTTAACTGAAAAGCATTGGTTGTTAGAGGAACTGTGGTTGGTATCAGTTTCAGAAGCAGGGTTGCAGTATAAATGGTCCATATGTGTAGGAAACACCATTCTCTTGTTTGGAGCACACTCCCGTAGAATGCTGTATTAAAGACTCTAGAGAGCAAGAGCGTGCTTCTTGCTCTAAAGCAGAGTGTGTTTCATGGATGAGAACTGTACTGTGTGTTCTCCTTCAGAAATGGAGTTAAATCCCATGCTCTGTTTCTTCCTACAAGCAAGACTTCCTTTCAGGTAAATGCACACATTTTAAAGCTCAAGGAAAGCTACATCGTTCACGAAGCTCACACGTTTCTTGCTCTTAACTGAAAAGCATTGGATGTTATAGGTCCTGTGGTTTGTATCAGTGTCAGAAGCAGAGTTGAACTAGATATGGTCCGTATGTGTAGGAAACCCCTCTCTTTTGGTCTCAGTACACTCCCGTTTTCTGCTGTATGAGAGACTCTAGAAAGCAAGAACGTGCTTCTTGCTCTAAAGCAGAGTGTGTTTCATGGATGAGAACTGTGCTGTGTGTTTCCCTTTAGATTTCGAGTTAAATTCCAGGTTCTGTGTCTTCCTACAAGCAAGACTTCATTTCAGGAAAACGCAGTCACTTTTCAGCTCAAAGGAAGCTACATCGTTCACGAAGCTCACACGTTTCTCGCTCGTAACTGAAAATCATTGGGTGTTAGAGGACCTGTGGTTTGTATCAGTTTCAGAAGCAGAGTGGAACTACAAATGGTCCATATGTGTAGGAAACACCGTACTTTTGTTTTGAGCACACTCACGTTTCCTGCTGTATTATAGACTGTAGAAAGGAAGAGCAAGCTTCTTGCTCTAAAGCAGAGTATATTTCATGGAAGAGAACTGTGCTGTGTGTTTCGCTTCAGAAATGGACTTAAATCCCAGGCTCTGTGTCTTCTTACAAGCAAGACTTCCTTTCAGGTAAATGCACACATTTTAAAGCTCAAGGAAAGCTACATCGTTCACAGGGCTCACACGTTTCTTGCTCTTAACTGAAAAGCATTGGATGTTAGAGGTCCCGTGGTTTGTCAGTTTCAGAAGCAGAATTGAACTAGATATGGTGCATATAGGTAGGAAACCCCGTTCATTTGGTCTCCGTACACTCACGTTTCCTGCTGTATTAGAGACTCTAGAAAGCAAGAGAGTGCTTCTTGCTCTAAAGTAGAGTTATTTCATAGATGATACCTGTGCTGTGTGTTTCCCTTCAGAAATGGAGGTAAATCCCAGGCTCTATGTCTTCCTACAAGCTAGATTTCCTTTCCGGTAATAACCGTCACTTTTCAGCTCAAATGCAGCTACATCATTCACGAAGCTCACACGTTTCTTGCTCTTAACTGAAAAGCATTGGTTGTTAGAGGAACTGTGGTTGGTATCAGTTTCAGAAGCAGGGTTGCAGTATAAATGGTCCATATGTGTAGGAAACACCATTCTCTTGTTTGGAGCACACTCGCGTAGAATGCTGTATTAAAGACTCTAGAGAGCAAGAGCGTGCTTCTTGCTCTAAAGCAGAGTGTGTTTCATGGATGAGAACTGTACTATGTGTTCTCCTTCAGAAATGGAGTTAAATCCCATGCTCTGTTTCTTCCTACAAGCAAGACTTCCTTTCAGGTAAATGCACACATTTTAAAGCTCAAGGAAAGCTACATCGTTCACGAAGCTCACACGTTTCTTGCTCTTAACTGAAAAGCATTGGATGTTATAGGTCCTGTGGTTTGTATCAGTGTCAGAAGCAGAGTTGAACTAGATATGGCCCGTATGTGTAGGAAACCCCTCTCTTTTGGTCTCAGTACACTCCCGTTTTCTGCTGTATGAGAGACTCTAGAAAGCAAGAACGTGCTTCTTGCTCTAAAGCAGAGTGTGTTTCATGGATGAGAACTGTGCTCTGTGTTTCCCTTCAGAAAAGGAGTTAAATCCCAGGCTCTGTGTCTTCCTACAAGCAAGACTTCCTTTCAGGTAAACACATTCACTTTTCAGCCAAAGGAAGCTACATTGTTCATGAAGCTCACACGTTTCTCGCTGTTAAATGAAAAGCATTGGTTGTTAGAGGACCAGTGGTTTCTATCAGTTTCAGAAGCAGAGTGGAAATAGATATGGTCCTTATGTGGAGAAAACACCTTCCATTTGTTCTAAGCACACTCAAGTTTCCTGCTGTATTGGAGAATCTAGAAAACAAGAGCATCCTTCTTGCTCTAAAGCAGAGTATATTTCATGGAAGAGAACTGTGCTGTGTGTTTCGCTTCAGAAATGTAGTTAAATCCCATGCTCTGTGTCTTCCTACAAGCAAGACTTCGTTTCTGGTAAACGCATTCCCTTTTCTGCTCAAAGGAAGCTACATCGTTGACGAAGCTCACCCGTTTCTTGCTCTTAACTGAAAAGCATTGGATGTTATAGGACCTGTGGTTTGTCTCAGTTTCAGAAGCAGCATTGAACTAGATATGGTGTGTATGGGTAGGAAACACCGTTCTTTTGTTCCTAGCACACTCAAGTTTCATGCTTTATTAGAGACTCTAGAAAGCAAGAGGGTGCTTCTTGCTATAAAGCAGAGCGTGTTTCATGGATGAGAACTGTACTGAGTGTTTTCCCTCAGAAATGGAGTTAAATCCCAGCCTCTGTGTCTTCGTACAAGCAAGAATTCCTTTCCGGTAAACACAGTCACTTTTCAGCTTAAAGGAACCTACATCATTCACGAAGCTCACACGATTCTTGGTCTCAAGTGAAAAGCATTGGTTGTTACAGGACCTATGGTTTGTATCAGTTTCAGAAGCAGAGTTTAACTAGATATTGCCCGTATGTGTAGGAAACCCCGTTCATTTTGGTCTCAGTACACTCACGTTTCCTGATGTATTAGAGACCACAGAAAGCAAGAGCATGCTTCTTGCACTAAAGCAGAGTGTGTTTCATGGATGAGAACTGTGCTGTGTGTTTCCCTTTAGATTTCGAGTTAAATTCCAGGTTCTGTGTCTTCCTACAAGCAAGACTTCATTTCAGGAAAACGCAGTCACTTTTCAGCTCAAAGGAAGCTACATCGTTCACGAAGCTCACACGTTTCTCGCTCGTAACTGAAAAGCATTGGGTGTTAGAGGACCTGTGGTTTGTATCAGTTTCAGAAGCAGAGTGGAACTACAACTGGTCCATATGTGTAGGAAACACCGTACTTTTGTTTTGAGCACACTCACGTTTCCTGCTGTATTATAGACTGTAGAAAGGAAGAGCAAGCTTCTTGCTCTAAAGCAGAGTATATTTCATGGAAGAGAACTGTGCTGTGTGTTTCGCTTCAGAAATGGACTTAAATCCCAGGCTCTGTGTCTTCTTACAAGCAAGACTTCCTTTCAGGTAAATGCACACATTTTAAAGCTCAAGGAAAGCTACATCGTTCACAGGGCTCACACGTTTCTTGCTCTTAACTGAAAAGCATTGGATGTTAGAGGTCCCGTGGTTTGTCAGTTTCAGAAGCAGAATTGAACTAGATATGGTGCCTATAGGTAGGAAACCCCGTTCATTTGGTCTCCGTACACTCACGTTTCCTGCTGTATTAGAGACTCTAGAAAGCAAGAGAGTGCTTCTTCCTCTAAAGTAGAGTTATTTCATAGATGATACCTGTGCTGTGTGTTTCCCTTCAGAAATGGAGGTAAATCCCAGGCTCTATGTCTTCCTACAAGCTAGATTTCCTTTCCGGTAATAACAGTCACTTTTCAGCTCAAATGCAGCTACATCATTCACGAAGCTCACACGTTTCTTGCTCTTAACTGAAAAGCATTGGTTGTTAGAGGAACTGTGGTTGGTATCAGTTTCAGAAGCAGGGTTGCAGTATAAATGGTCCATATGTGTAGGAAACACCATTCTCTTGTTTGGAGCACACTCCCGTAGAATGCTGTATTAAAGACTCTAGAGAGCAAGAGCGTGCTTCTTGCTCTAAAGCAGAGTGTGTTTCATGTATGAGAACTGTACTGTGTGTACTCCTTCAGAAATGGAGTTAAATCCCATGCTCTGTTTCTTCCTACAAGCAAGACTTCCTTTCAGGTAAATGCACACATTTTAAAGCTCAAGGAAAGCTACATCGTTCACGAAGCTCACACGTTTCTTGCTCTTAACTGAAAAGCATTGGATGTTATAGGTCCTGTGGTTTGTATCAGTGTCAGAAGCAGAGTTGAACTAGATATGGTCCGTATGTGTAGGAAACCCCTCTCTTTTGGTCTCAGTACACTCCCGTTTTCTGCTGTATGAGAGACTCTAGAAAGCAAGAACGTGCTTCTTGCTCTAAAGCAGAGTGTGTTTCATGGATGAGAACTGTGCTCTGTGTTTCAATTCAGAAAAGGAGTTAAATCCCAGGCTCTGTGTCTTCCTACAAGCAAGACTTCCTTTCAGGTAAACACATTCACTTTTCAGCCAAAGGAAGCTACATTGTTCATGAAGCTCACACGTTTCTCGCTGTTAAATGAAAAGCATTGGTTGTTAGAGGACCAGTGGTTTCTATCAGTTTCAGAAGCAGAGTGGAAATAGATATGGTCCTTATGTGGAGAAAACACCTTCCATTTGTTCTAAGCACACTCAAGTTTCCTGCTGTATTGGAGAATCTAGAAAACAAGAGCATCCTTCTTGCTCTAAAGCAGAGTATATTTCATGGAAGAGAACTGTGCTGTGTGTTTCGCTTCAGAAATGTAGTTAAATCCCATGCTCTGTGTCTTCCTACAAGCAAGACTTCGTTTCTGGTAAACGCATTCCCTTTTCTGCTCAAAGGAAGCTACATCGTTGACGAAGCTCACCCGTTTCTTGCTCTTAACTGAAAAGCATTGGATGTTATAGGACCTGTGGTTTGTCTCAGTTTCAGAAGCAGCATTGAACTAGATATGGTGTGTATGGGTAGGAAACACCGTTCTTTTGTTCCTAGCACACTCAAGTTTCATGCTTTATTAGAGACTCTAGAAAGCAAGAGGGTGCTTCTTGCTATAAAGCAGAGCGTGTTTCATGGATGAGAACTGTACTGAGTGTTTTCCCTCAGAAATGGAGTTAAATCCCAGCCTCTGTGTCTTCGTACAAGCAAGAATTCCTTTCCGGTAAACACAGTCACTTTTCAGCTTAAAGGAACCTACATCATTCACGAAGCTCACACGATTCTTGGTCTCAAGTGAAAAGCATTGGTTGTTACAGGACCTGTGGTTTGTATCAGTTTCAGAACCAGAGTTTAACTAGATATTGCCCGTATGTGTAGGAAACCCCGTTCATTTTGGTCTCAGTACACTCACGTTTCCTGATGTATTAGAGACCACAGAAAGCAAGAGCATGCTTCTTGCTCTAAAGCAGAGTGTGTTTCATGCATGAGAACTGTGCTGTGTGTTTCCCTTTAGATTTCGAGTTAAATTCCAGGTTCTGTGTCTTCCTACAAGCAAGACTTCATTTCAGGAAAACGCAGTCACTTTTCAGCTCAAAGGAAGCTACATCGTTCACGAAGCTCACACGTTTCTCGCTCGTAACTGAAAAGCATTGGGTGTTAGAGGACCTGTGGTTTGTATCAGTTTCAGAAGCAGAGTGGAACTACAACTGGTCCATATGTGTAGGAAACACCGTACTTTTGTTTTGAGCACACTCACGTTTCCTGCTGTATTATAGACTGTAGAAAGGAAGAGCAAGCTTCTTGCTCTAAAGCAGAATATATTTCATGGAAGAGAACTGTGCTGTGTGTTTCGCTTCAGAAATGGACTTAAATCCCAGGCTCTGTGTCTTCTTACAAGCAAGACTTCCTTTCAGGTAAATGCACACATTTTAAAGCTCAAGGAAAGCTACATCGTTCACAGGGCTCACACGTTTCTTGCTCTTAACTGAAAAGCATTGGATGTTAGAGGTCCCGTGGTTTGTCAGTTTCAGAAGCAGAATTGAACTAGATATGGTCCGTATGTGTAGGAAACCCCTCTCTTTTGGTCTCAGTACACTCCCGCTTTCTGCTGTATGAGAGACTCTAGAAAGCAAGAACGTGCTTCTTGCTCTAAAGCAGAGTGTGTTTCATGGATGAGAACTGTGCTCTGTGTTTCCCTTCAGAAAAGGAGTTAAATCCCAGGCTCTGTGTCTTCCTACAAGCAAGACTTCCTTTCAGGTAAACACATTCACTTTTCAGCCAAAGGAAGCTACATTGTTCATGAAGCTCACACGTTTCTCGCTGTTAAATGAAAAGCATTGGTTGTTAGAGGACCAGTGGTTTCTATCAGTTTCAGAAGCAGAGTGGAAATAGATATGGTCCTTATGTGGAGAAAACACCTTCCATTTGTTCTAAGCACACTCAAGTTTCCTGCTGTATTGGAGAATCTAGAAAACAAGAGCAACCCTCTTGCTCTAAAGCAGAGTATATTTCATGGAAGAGAACTGTGCTGTGTGTTTCGCTTCAGAAATGTAGTTAAATCCCATGCTCTGTGTCTTCCTACAAGCAAGACTTCGTTTCTGGTAAACGCATTCCCTTTTCTGCTCAAAGGAAGCTACATCGTTGACGAAGCTCACCCGTTTCTTGCTCTTAACTGAAAAGCATTGGATGTTATAGGACCTGTGGTTTGTCTCAGTTTCAGAAGCAGCATTGAACTAGATATGGTGTGTATGGGTAGGAAACACCGTTCTTTTGTTCCTAGCACACTCAAGTTTCATGCTTTATTAGAGACTCTAGAAAGCAAGAGGGTGCTTCTTGCTATAAAGCAGAGCGTGTTTCATGGATGAGAACTGTACTGAGTGTTTTCCCTCAGAAATGGAGTTAAATCCCAGCCTCTGTGTCTTCGTACAAGCAAGAATTCCTTTCCGGTAAACACAGTCACTTTTCAGCTTAAAGGAACCTACATCATTCACGAAGCTCACACGATTCTTGGTCTCAAGTGAAAAGCATTGGTTGTTACAGGACCTGTGGTTTGTATCAGTTTCAGAAGCAGAGTTTAACTAGATATTGCCCGTATGTGTAGGAAACCCCGTTCATTTTGGTCTCAGTACACTCACGTTTCCTGATGTATTAGAGACCACAGAAAGCAAGAGCATGCTTCTTGCTCTAAAGCAGAGTGTGTTTCATGTATGAGAACTGTACTGTGTGTTCTCCTTCAGAAATGGAGTTAAATCCCATGCTCTGTTTCTTCCTACAAGCAAGACTTCCTTTCAGGTAAATGCACACATTTTAAAGCTCAAGGAAAGCTACATCGTTCACGAAGCTCACACGTTTCTTGCTCTTAACTGAAAAGCATTGGATGTTATAGGTCCTGTGGTTTGTATCAGTGTCAGAAGCAGAGTTGAACTAGATATGGTCTGTATGTGTAGGAAACCCCTCTCTTTTGGTCTCAGTACACTCCCGTTTTCTGCTGTATGAGAGACTCTAGAAAGCAAGAACGTGCTTATTGCTCTAAAGTAGAGTTATTTCATAGATGATACCTGTGCTGTGTGTTTCCCTTCAGAAATGGAGGTAAATCCCAGGCTCTATGTCTTCCTACAAGCTAGATTTCCTTTCCGGTAATAACCGTCACTTTTCAGCTCAAATGCAGCTACATCATTCACGAAGCTCACACGTTTCTTGCTCTTAACTGAAAAGCATTGGTTGTTAGAGGAACTGTGGTTGGTATCAGTTTCAGAAGCAGGGTTGCAGTATAAATGGTCCATATGTGTAGGAAACACCATTCTCTTGTTTGGAGCACACTCGCGTAGAATGCTGTATTAAAGACTCTAGAGAGCAAGAGCGTGCTTCTTGCTCTAAAGCAGAGTGTGTTTCATGTATGAGAACTGTACTGTGTGTACTCCTTCAGAAATGGAGTTAAATCCCATGCTCTGTTTCTTCCTACAAGCAAGACTTCCTTTCAGGTAAATGCACACATTTTAAAGCTCAAGGAAAGCTACATCGTTCACGAAGCTCACACGTTTCTTGCTCTTAACTGAAAAGCATTGGATGTTATAGGTCCTGTGGTTTGTATCAGTGTCAGAAGCAGAGTTGAACTAGATATGGTCCGTATGTGTAGGAAACCCCTCTCTTTTGGTCTCAGTACACTCCCGTTTTCTGCTGTATGAGAGACTCTAGAAAGCAAGAACGTGCTTCTTGCTCTAAAGCAGAGTGTGTTTCATGGATGAGAACTGTGCTCTGTGTTTCAATTCAGAAAAGGAGTTAAATCCCAGGCTCTGTGTCTTCCTACAAGCAAGACTTCCTTTCAGGTAAACACATTCACTTTTCAGCCAAAGGAAGCTACATTGTTCATGAAGCTCACACGTTTCTCGCTGTTAAATGAAAAGCATTGGTTGTTAGAGGACCAGTGGTTTCTATCAGTTTCAGAAGCAGAGTGGAAATAGATATGGTCCTTATGTGGAGAAAACACCTTCCATTTGTTCTAAGCACACTCAAGTTTCCTGCTGTATTGGAGAATCTAGAAAACAAGAGCATCCTTCTTGCTCTAAAGCAGAGTATATTTCATGGAAGAGAACTGTGCTGTGTGTTTCGCTTCAGAAATGTAGTTAAATCCCATGCTCTGTGTCTTCCTACAAGCAAGACTTCGTTTCTGGTAAACGCATTCCCTTTTCTGCTCAAAGGAAGCTACATCGTTGACGAAGCTCACCCGTTTCTTGCTCTTAACTGAAAAGCATTGGATGTTATAGGACCTGTGGTTTGTCTCAGTTTCAGAAGCAGCATTGAACTAGATATGGTGTGTATGGGTAGGAAACACCGTTCTTTTGTTCCTAGCACACTCAAGTTTCATGCTTTATTAGAGACTCTAGAAAGCAAGAGGGTGCTTCTTGCTATAAAGCAGAGCGTGTTTCATGGATGAGAACTGTACTGAGTGTTTTCCCTCAGAAATGGAGTTAAATCCCAGCCTCTGTGTCTTCGTACAAGCAAGAATTCCTTTCCGGTAAACACAGTCACTTTTCAGCTTAAAGGAACCTACATCATTCACGAAGCTCACACGATTCTTGGTCTCAAGTGAAAAGCATTGGTTGTTACAGGACCTATGGTTTGTATCAGTTTCAGAAGCAGAGTTTAACTAGATATTGCCCGTATGTGTAGGAAACCCCGTTCATTTTGGTCTCAGTACACTCACGTTTCCTGATGTATTAGAGACCACAGAAAGCAAGAGCATGCTTCTTGCACTAAAGCAGAGTGTGTTTCATGGATGAGAACTGTGCTGTGTGTTTCCCTTTAGATTTCGAGTTAAATTCCAGGTTCTGTGTCTTCCTACAAGCAAGACTTCATTTCAGGAAAACACAGTCACTTTTCAGCTCAAAGGAAGCTACATCGGTCACGAAGCTCACACGTTTCTCGCTCGTAACTGAAAATCATTGGGTGTTAGAGGACCTGTGGTTTGTATCAGTTTCAGAAGCAGAGTGGAACTACAACTGGTCCATATGTGTAGGAAACACCGTACTTTTGTTTTGAGCACACTCACGTTTCCTGCTGTATTATAGACTGTAGAAAGGAAGAGCAAGCTTCTTGCTCTAAAGCAGAGTATATTTCATGGAAGAGAACTGTGCTGTGTGTTTCGCTTCAGAAATGGACTTAAATCCCAGGCTCTGTGTCTTCTTACAAGCAAGACTTCCTTTCAGGTAAATGCACACATTTTAAAGCTCAAGGAAAGCTACATCGTTCACAGGGCTCACACGTTTCTTGCTCTTAACTGACAAGCATTGGATGTTAGAGGTCCCGTGGTTTGTCAGTTTCAGAAGCAGAATTGAACTAGATATGGTGCATATAGGTAGGAAACCCCGTTCATTTGGTCTCCGTACACTCACGTTTCCTGCTGTATTAGAGACTCTAGAAAGCAAGAGAGTGCTTCTTGCTCTAAAGCAGAGTTATTTCATAGATGATACCTGTGCTGTGTGTTTCCCTTCAGAAATGGAGGTAAATCCCAGGCTCTATGTCTTCCTACAAGCTAGATTTCCTTTCCGGTAATAACCGTCACTTTTCAGCTCAAATGCAGCTACATCATTCACGAAGCTCACACGTTTCTTGCTCTTAACTGAAAAGCATTGGTTGTTAGAGGAACTGTGGTTGGTATCAGTTTCAGAAGCAGGGTTGCAGTATAAATGGTCCATATGTGTAGGAAACACCATTCTCTTGTTTGGAGCACACTCCCGTAGAATGCTGTATTAAAGACTCTAGAGAGCAAGAGCGTGCTTCTTGCTCTAAAGCAGAGTGTGTTTCATGTATGAGAACTGTACTGTGTGTACTCCTTCAGAAATGGAGTTAAATCCCATGCTCTGTTTCTTCCTACAAGCAAGACTTCCTTTCAGGTAAATGCACACATTTTAAAGCTCAAGGAAAGCTACATCGTTCACGAAGCTCACACGTTTCTTGCTCTTAACTGAAAAGCATTGGATGTTATAGGTCCTGTGGTTTGTATCAGTGTCAGAAGCAGAGTTGAACTAGATATGGTCCGTATGTGTAGGAAACCCCTCTCTTTTGGTCTCAGTACACTCCCGTTTTCTGCTGTATGAGAGACTCTAGAAAGCAAGAACGTGCTTCTTGCTCTAAAGCAGAGTGTGTTTCATGGATGAGAACTGTGCTCTGTGTTTCAATTCAGAAAAGGAGTTAAATCCCAGGCTCTGTGTCTTCCTACAAGCAAGACTTCCTTTCAGGTAAACACATTCACTTTTCAGCCAAAGGAAGCTACATTGTTCATGAAGCTCACACGTTTCTCGCTGTTAAATGAAAAGCATTGGTTGTTAGAGGACCAGTGGTTTCTATCAGTTTCAGAAGCAGAGTGGAAATAGATATGGTCCTTATGTGGAGAAAACACCTTCCATTTGTTCTAAGCACACTCAAGTTTCCTGCTGTATTGGAGAATCTAGAAAACAAGAGCATCCTTCTTGCTCTAAAGCAGAGTATATTTCATGGAAGAGAACTGTGCTGTGTGTTTCGCTTCAGAAATGTAGTTAAATCCCATGCTCTGTGTCTTCCTACAAGCAAGACTTCGTTTCTGGTAAACGCATTCCCTTTTCTGCTCAAAGGAAGCTACATCGTTGACGAAGCTCACCCGTTTCTTGCTCTTAACTGAAAAGCATTGGATGTTATAGGACCTGTGGTTTGTCTCAGTTTCAGAAGCAGCATTGAACTAGATATGGTGTGTATGGGTAGGAAACACCGTTCTTTTGTTCCTAGCACACTCAAGTTTCATGCTTTATTAGAGACTCTAGAAAGCAAGAGGGTGCTTCTTGCTATAAAGCAGAGCGTGTTTCATGGATGAGAACTGTACTGAGTGTTTTCCCTCAGAAATGGAGTTAAATCCCAGCCTCTGTGTCTTCGTACAAGCAAGAATTCCTTTCCGGTAAACACAGTCACTTTTCAGCTTAAAGGAACCTACATCATTCACGAAGCTCACACGATTCTTGGTCTCAAGTGAAAAGCATTGGTTGTTACAGGACCTATGGTTTGTATCAGTTTCAGAAGCAGAGTTTAACTAGATATTGCCCGTATGTGTAGGAAACCCCGTTCATTTTGGTCTCAGTACACTCACGTTTCCTGATGTATTAGAGACCACAGAAAGCAAGAGCATGCTTCTTGCACTAAAGCAGAGTGTGTTTCATGGATGAGAACTGTGCTGTGTGTTTCCCTTTAGATTTCGAGTTAAATTCCAGGTTCTGTGTCTTCCTACAAGCAAGACTTCATTTCAGGAAAACACAGTCACTTTTCAGCTCAAAGGAAGCTACATCGGTCACGAAGCTCACACGTTTCTCGCTCGTAACTGAAAAGCATTGGGTGTTAGAGGACCTGTGGTTTGTATCAGTTTCAGAAGCAGAGTGGAACTACAACTGGTCCATATGTGTAGGAAACACCGTACTTTTGTTTTGAGCACACTCACGTTTCCTGCTGTATTATAGACTGTAGAAAGGAAGAGCAAGCTTCTTGCTCTAAAGCAGAGTATATTTCATGGAAGAGAACTGTGCTGTGTGTTTCGCTTCAGAAATGGACTTAAATCCCAGGCTCTGTGTCTTCTTACAAGCAAGACTTCCTTTCAGGTAAATGCACACATTTTAAAGCTCAAGGAAAGCTACATCGTTCACAGGGCTCACACGTTTCTTGCTCTTAACTGAAAAGCATTGGATGTTAGAGGTCCCGTGGTTTGTCAGTTTCAGAAGCAGAATTGAACTAGATATGGTGCATATAGGTAGGAAACCCCGTTCATTTGGTCTCCGTACACTCACGTTTCCTGCTGTATTAGAGACTCTAGAAAGCAAGAGAGTGCTTCTTGCTCTAAAGTAGAGTTATTTCATAGATGATACCTGTGCTGTGTGTTTCCCTTCAGAAATGGAGGTAAATCCCAGGCTCTATGTCTTCCTACAAGCTAGATTTCCTTTCCGGTAATAACCGTCACTTTTCAGCTCAAATGCAGCTACATCATTCACGAAGCTCACACGTTTCTTGCTCTTAACTGAAAAGCATTGGTTGTTAGAGGAACTGTGGTTGGTATCAGTTTCAGAAGCAGGGTTGCAGTATAAATGGTCCATATGTGTAGGAAACACCATTCTCTTGTTTGGAGCACACTCGCGTAGAATGCTGTATTAAAGACTCTAGAGAGCAAGAGCGTGCTTCTTGCTCTAAAGCAGAGTGTGTTTCATGTATGAGAACTGTACTGTGTGTACTCCTTCAGAAATGGAGTTAAATCCCATGCTCTGTTTCTTCCTACAAGCAAGACTTCCTTTCAGGTAAATGCACACATTTTAAAGCTCAAGGAAAGCTACATCGTTCACGAAGCTCACACGTTTCTTGCTCTTAACTGAAAAGCATTGGATGTTATAGGTCCTGTGGTTTGTATCAGTGTCAGAAGCAGAGTTGAACTAGATATGGTCCGTATGTGTAGGAAACCCCTCTCTTTTGGTCTCAGTACACTCCCGTTTTCTGCTGTATGAGAGACTCTAGAAAGCAAGAACGTGCTTCTTGCTCTAAAGCAGAGTGTGTTTCATGGATGAGAACTGTGCTCTGTGTTTCAATTCAGAAAAGGAGTTAAATCCCAGGCTCTGTGTCTTCCTACAAGCAAGACTTCCTTTCAGGTAAACACATTCACTTTTCAGCCAAAGGAAGCTACATTGTTCATGAAGCTCACACGTTTCTCGCTGTTAAATGAAAAGCATTGGTTGTTAGAGGACCAGTGGTTTCTATCAGTTTCAGAAGCAGAGTGGAAATAGATATGGTCCTTATGTGGAGAAAACACCTTCCATTTGTTCTAAGCACACTCAAGTTTCCTGCTGTATTGGAGAATCTAGAAAACAAGAGCATCCTTCTTGCTCTAAAGCAGAGTATATTTCATGGAAGAGAACTGTGCTGTGTGTTTCGCTTCAGAAATGTAGTTAAATCCCATGCTCTGTGTCTTCCTACAAGCAAGACTTCGTTTCTGGTAAACGCATTCCCTTTTCTGCTCAAAGGAAGCTACATCGTTGACGAAGCTCACCCGTTTCTTGCTCTTAACTGAAAAGCATTGGATGTTATAGGACCTGTGGTTTGTCTCAGTTTCAGAAGCAGCATTGAACTAGATATGGTGTGTATGGGTAGGAAACACCGTTCTTTTGTTCCTAGCACACTCAAGTTTCATGCTTTATTAGAGACTCTAGAAAGCAAGAGGGTGCTTCTTGCTATAAAGCAGAGCGTGTTTCATGGATGAGAACTGTACTGAGTGTTTTCCCTCAGAAATGGAGTTAAATCCCAGCCTCTGTGTCTTCGTACAAGCAAGAATTCCTTTCCGGTAAACACAGTCACTTTTCAGCTTAAAGGAACCTACATCATTCACGAAGCTCACACGATTCTTGGTCTCAAGTGAAAAGCATTGGTTGTTACAGGACCTATGGTTTGTATCAGTTTCAGAAGCAGAGTTTAACTAGATATTGCCCGTATGTGTAGGAAACCCCGTTCATTTTGGTCTCAGTACACTCACGTTTCCTGATGTATTAGAGACCACAGAAAGCAAGAGCATGCTTCTTGCACTAAAGCAGAGTGTGTTTCATGGATGAGAACTGTGCTGTGTGTTTCCCTTTAGATTTCGAGTTAAATTCCAGGTTCTGTGTCTTCCTACAAGCAAGACTTCATTTCAGGAAAACGCAGTCACTTTTCAGCTCAAAGGAAGCTACATCGTTCACGAAGCTCACACGTTTCTCGCTCGTAACTGAAAAGCATTGGGTGTTAGAGGACCTGTGGTTTGTATCAGTTTCAGAAGCAGAGTGGAACTACAACTGGTCCATATTTGTAGGAAACACCGTACTTTTGTTTTGAGCACACTCACGTTTCCTGCTGTATTATAGACTGTAGAAAGGAAGAGCAAGCTTCTTGCTCTAAAGCAGAGTATATTTCATGGAAGAGAACTGTGCTGTGTGTTTCGCTTCAGAAATGGACTTAAATCCCAGGCTCTGTGTCTTCTTACAAGCAAGACTTCCTTTCAGGTAAATGCACACATTTTAAAGCTCAAGGAAAGCTACATCGTTCACAGGGCTCACACGTTTCTTGCTCTTAACTGAAAAGCATTGGATGTTAGAGGTCCCGTGGTTTGTCAGTTTCAGAAGCAGAATTGAACTAGATATGGTGCATATAGGTAGGAAACCCCGTTTATTTGGTCTCCGTACACTCACGTTTCCTGCTGTATTAGAGACTCTAGAAAGCAAGAGAGTGCTTCTTGCTCTAAAGTAGAGTTATTTCATAGATGATACCTGTGCTGTGTGTTTCCCTTCAGAAATGGAGGTAAATCCCAGGCTCTATGTCTTCCTACAAGCTAGATTTCCTTTCCGGTAATAACCGTCACTTTTCAGCTCAAATGCAGCTACATCATTCACGAAGCTCACACGTTTCTTGCTCTTAACTGAAAAGCATTGGTTGTTAGAGGAACTGTGGTTGGTATCAGTTTCAGAAGCAGGGTTGCAGTATAAATGGTCCATATGTGTAGGAAACACCATTCTCTTGTTTGGAGCACACTCGCGTAGAATGCTGTATTAAAGACTCTAGAGAGCAAGAGCGTGCTTCTTGCTCTAAAGCAGAGTGTGTTTCATGGATGAGAACTGTACTATGTGTTCTCCTTCAGAAATGGAGTTAAATCCCATGCTCTGTTTCTTCCTACAAGCAAGACTTCCTTTCAGGTAAATGCACACATTTTAAAGCTCAAGGAAAGCTACATCGTTCACGAAGCTCACACGTTTCTTGCTCTTAACTGAAAAGCATTGGATGTTATAGGTCCTGTGGTTTGTATCAGTGTCAGAAGCAGAGTTGAACTAGATATGGCCCGTATGTGTAGGAAACCCCTCTCTTTTGGTCTCAGTACACTCCCGTTTTCTGCTGTATGAGAGACTCTAGAAAGCAAGAACGTGCTTCTTGCTCTAAAGCAGAGTGTGTTTCATGGATGAGAACTGTGCTCTGTGTTTCCCTTCAGAAAAGGAGTTAAATCCCAGGCTCTGTGTCTTCCTACAAGCAAGACTTCCTTTCAGGTAAACACATTCACTTTTCAGCCAAAGGAAGCTACATTGTTCATGAAGCTCACACGTTTCTCGCTGTTAAATGAAAAGCATTGGTTGTTAGAGGACCAGTGGTTTCTATCAGTTTCAGAAGCAGAGTGGAAATAGATATGGTCCTTATGTGGAGAAAACACCTTCCATTTGTTCTAAGCACACTCAAGTTTCCTGCTGTATTGGAGAATCTAGAAAACAAGAGCATCCTTCTTGCTCTAAAGCAGAGTATATTTCATGGAAGAGAACTGTGCTGTGTGTTTCGCTTCAGAAATGTAGTTAAATCCCATGCTCTGTGTCTTCCTACAAGCAAGACTTCGTTTCTGGTAAACGCATTCCCTTTTCTGCTCAAAGGAAGCTACATCGTTGACGAAGCTCACCCGTTTCTTGCTCTTAACTGAAAAGCATTGGATGTTATAGGACCTGTGGTTTGTCTCAGTTTCAGAAGCAGCATTGAACTAGATATGGTGTGTATGGGTAGGAAACACCGTTCTTTTGTTCCTAGCACACTCAAGTTTCATGCTTTATTAGAGACTCTAGAAAGCAAGAGGGTGCTTCTTGCTATAAAGCAGAGCGTGTTTCATGGATGAGAACTGTACTGAGTGTTTTCCCTCAGAAATGGAGTTAAATCCCAGCCTCTGTGTCTTCGTACAAGCAAGAATTCCTTTCCGGTAAACACAGTCACTTTTCAGCTTAAAGGAACCTACATCATTCACGAAGCTCACACGATTCTTGGTCTCAAGTGAAAAGCATTGGTTGTTACAGGACCTATGGTTTGTATCAGTTTCAGAAGCAGAGTTTAACTAGATATTGCCCGTATGTGTAGGAAACCCCGTTCATTTTGGTCTCAGTACACTCACGTTTCCTGATGTATTAGAGACCACAGAAAGCAAGAGCATGCTTCTTGCACTAAAGCAGAGTGTGTTTCATGGATGAGAACTGTGCTGTGTGTTTCCCTTTAGATTTCGAGTTAAATTCCAGGTTCTGTGTCTTCCTACAAGCAAGACTTCATTTCAGGAAAACACAGTCACTTTTCAGCTCAAAGGAAGCTACATCGTTCACGAAGCTCACACGTTTCTCGCTCGTAACTGAAAAGCATTGGGTGTTAGAGGACCTGTGGTTTGTATCAGTTTCAGAAGCAGAGTGGAACTACAACTGGTCCATATGTGTAGGAAACACCGTACTTTTGTTTTGAGCACACTCACGTTTCCTGCTGTATTATAGACTGTAGAAAGGAAGAGCAAGCTTCTTGCTCTAAAGCAGAGTATATTTCATGGAAGAGAACTGTGCTGTGTGTTTCGCTTCAGAAATGGACTTAAATCCCAGGCTCTGTGTCTTCTTACAAGCAAGACTTCCTTTCAGGTAAATGCACACATTTTAAAGCTCAAGGAAAGCTACATCGTTCACAGGGCTCACACGTTTCTTGCTCTTAACTGAAAAGCATTGGATGTTAGAGGTCCCGTGGTTTGTCAGTTTCAGAAGCAGAATTGAACTAGATATGGTGCATATAGGTAGGAAACCCCGTTCATTTGGTCTCCATACACTCACGTTTCCTGCTGTATTAGAGACTCTAGAAAGCAAGAGAGTGCTTCTTGCTCTAAAGTAGAGTTATTTCATAGATGATACCTGTGCTGTGTGTTTCCCTTCAGAAATGGAGGTAAATCCCAGGCTCTATGTCTTCCTACAAGCTAGATTTCCTTTCCGGTAATAACCGTCACTTTTCAGCTCAAATGCAGCTACATCATTCACGAAGCTCACACGTTTCTTGCTCTTAACTGAAAAGCATTGGTTGTTAGAGGAACTGTGGTTGGTATCAGTTTCAGAAGCAGGGTTGCAGTATAAATGGTCCATATGTGTAGGAAACACCATTCTCTTGTTTGGAGCACACTCCCGTAGAATGCTGTATTAAAGACTCTAGAGAGCAAGAGCGTGCTTCTTGCTCTAAAGCAGAGTGTGTTTCATGTATGAGAACTGTACTGTGTGTACTCCTTCAGAAATGGAGTTAAATCCCATGCTCTGTTTCTTCCTACAAGCAAGACTTCCTTTCAGGTAAATGCACACATTTTAAAGCTCAAGGAAAGCTACATCGTTCACGAAGCTCACACGTTTCTTGCTCTTAACTGAAAAGCATTGGATGTTATAGGTCCTGTGGTTTGTATCAGTGTCAGAAGCAGAGTTGAACTAGATATGGTCCGTATGTGTAGGAAACCCCTCTCTTTTGGTCTCAGTACACTCCCGTTTTCTGCTGTATGAGAGACTCTAGAAAGCAAGAACGTGCTTCTTGCTCTAAAGCAGAGTGTGTTTCATGGATGAGAACTGTGCTCTGTGTTTCAATTCAGAAAAGGAGTTAAATCCCAGGCTCTGTGTCTTCCTACAAGCAAGACTTCCTTTCAGGTAAACACATTCACTTTTCAGCCAAAGGAAGCTACATTGTTCATGAAGCTCACACGTTTCTCGCTGTTAAATGAAAAGCATTGGTTGTTAGAGGACCAGTGGTTTCTATCAGTTTCAGAAGCAGAGTGGAAATAGATATGGTCCTTATGTGGAGAAAACACCTTCCATTTGTTCTAAGCACACTCAAGTTTCCTGCTGTATTGGAGAATCTAGAAAACAAGAGCATCCTTCTTGCTCTAAAGCAGAGTATATTTCATGGAAGAGAACTGTGCTGTGTGTTTCGCTTCAGAAATGTAGTTAAATCCCATGCTCTGTGTCTTCCTACAAGCAAGACTTCGTTTCTGGTAAACGCATTCCCTTTTCTGCTCAAAGGAAGCTACATCGTTGACGAAGCTCACCCGTTTCTTGCTCTTAACTGAAAAGCATTGGATGTTATAGGACCTGTGGTTTGTCTCAGTTTCAGAAGCAGCATTGAACTAGATATGGTGTGTATGGGTAGGAAACACCGTTCTTTTGTTCCTAGCACACTCAAGTTTCATGCTTTATTAGAGACTCTAGAAAGCAAGAGGGTGCTTCTTGCTATAAAGCAGAGCGTGTTTCATGGATGAGAACTGTACTGAGTGTTTTCCCTCAGAAATGGAGTTAAATCCCAGCCTCTGTGTCTTCGTACAAGCAAGAATTCCTTTCCGGTAAACACAGTCACTTTTCAGCTTAAAGGAACCTACATCATTCACGAAGCTCACACGATTCTTGGTCTCAAGTGAAAAGCATTGGTTGTTACAGGACCTATGGTTTGTATCAGTTTCAGAAGCAGAGTTTAACTAGATATTGCCCGTATGTGTAGGAAACCCCGTTCATTTTGGTCTCAGTACACTCACGTTTCCTGATGTATTAGAGACCACAGAAAGCAAGAGCATGCTTCTTGCACTAAAGCAGAGTGTGTTTCATGGATGAGAACTGTGCTGTGTGTTTCCCTTTAGATTTCGAGTTAAATTCCAGGTTCTGTGTCTTCCTACAAGCAAGACTTCATTTCAGGAAAACACAGTCACTTTTCAGCTCAAAGGAAGCTACATCGTTCACGAAGCTCACACGTTTCTCGCTCGTAACTGAAAAGCATTGGGTGTTAGAGGACCTGTGGTTTGTATCAGTTTCAGAAGCAGAGTGGAACTACAACTGGTCCATATGTGTAGGAAACACCGTACTTTTGTTTTGAGCACACTCACGTTTCCTGCTGTATTATAGACTGTAGAAAGGAAGAGCAAGCTTCTTGCTCTAAAGCAGAGTATATTTCATGGAAGAGAACTGTGCTGTGTGTTTCGCTTCAGAAATGGACTTAAATCCCAGGCTCTGTGTCTTCTTACAAGCAAGACTTCCTTTCAGGTAAATGCACACATTTTAAAGCTCAAGGAAAGCTACATCGTTCACAGGGCTCACACGTTTCTTGCTCTTAACTGAAAAGCATTGGATGTTAGAGGTCCCGTGGTTTGTCAGTTTCAGAAGCAGAATTGAACTAGATATGGTGCATATAGGTAGGAAACCCCGTTCATTAGGTCTCCATACACTCACGTTTCCTGCTGTATTAGAGACTCTAGAAAGCAAGAGAGTGCTTCTTGCTCTAAAGTAGAGTTATTTCATAGATGATACCTGTGCTGTGTGTTTCCCTTCAGAAATGGAGGTAAATCCCAGGCTCTATGTCTTCCTACAAGCTAGATTTCCTTTCCGGTAATAACCGTCACTTTTCAGCTCAAATGCAGCTACATCATTCACGAAGCTCACACGTTTCTTGCTCTTAACTGAAAAGCATTGGTTGTTAGAGGAACTGTGGTTGGTATCAGTTTCAGAAGCAGGGTTGCAGTATAAATGGTCCATATGTGTAGGAAACACCATTCTCTTGTTTGGAGCACACTCCCGTAGAATGCTGTATTAAAGACTCTAGAGAGCAAGAGCGTGCTTCTTGCTCTAAAGCAGAGTGTGTTTCATGTATGAGAACTGTACTGTGTGTACTCCTTCAGAAATGGAGTTAAATCCCATGCTCTGTTTCTTCCTACAAGCAAGACTTCCTTTCAGGTAAATGCACACATTTTAAAGCTCAAGGAAAGCTACATCGTTCACGAAGCTCACACGTTTCTTGCTCTTAACTGAAAAGCATTGGATGTTATAGGTCCTGTGGTTTGTATCAGTGTCAGAAGCAGAGTTGAACTAGATATGGTCCGTATGTGTAGGAAACCCCTCTCTTTTGGTCTCAGTACACTCCCGTTTTCTGCTGTATGAGAGACTCTAGAAAGCAAGAACGTGCTTCTTGCTCTAAAGCAGAGTGTGTTTCATGGATGAGAACTGTGCTCTGTGTTTCAATTCAGAAAAGGAGTTAAATCCCAGGCTCTGTGTCTTCCTACAAGCAAGACTTCCTTTCAGGTAAACACATTCACTTTTCAGCCAAAGGAAGCTACATTGTTCATGAAGCTCACACGTTTCTCGCTGTTAAATGAAAAGCATTGGTTGTTAGAGGACCAGTGGTTTCTATCAGTTTCAGAAGCAGAGTGGAAATAGATATGGTCCTTATGTGGAGAAAACACCTTCCATTTGTTCTAAGCACACTCAAGTTTCCTGCTGTATTGGAGAATCTAGAAAACAAGAGCATCCTTCTTGCTCTAAAGCAGAGTATATTTCATGGAAGAGAACTGTGCTGTGTGTTTCGCTTCAGAAATGTAGTTAAATCCCATGCTCTGTGTCTTCCTACAAGCAAGACTTCGTTTCTGGTAAACGCATTCCCTTTTCTGCTCAAAGGAAGCTACATCGTTGACGAAGCTCACCCGTTTCTTGCTCTTAACTGAAAAGCATTGGATGTTATAGGACCTGTGGTTTGTCTCAGTTTCAGAAGCAGCATTGAACTAGATATGGTGTGTATGGGTAGGAAACACCGTTCTTTTGTTCCTAGCACACTCAAGTTTCATGCTTTATTAGAGACTCTAGAAAGCAAGAGGGTGCTTCTTGCTATAAAGCAGAGCGTGTTTCATGGATGAGAACTGTACTGAGTGTTTTCCCTCAGAAATGGAGTTAAATCCCAGCCTCTGTGTCTTCGTACAAGCAAGAATTCCTTTCCGGTAAACACAGTCACTTTTCAGCTTAAAGGAACCTACATCATTCACGAAGCTCACACGATTCTTGGTCTCAAGTGAAAAGCATTGGTTGTTACAGGACCTATGGTTTGTATCAGTTTCAGAAGCAGAGTTTAACTAGATATTGCCCGTATGTGTAGGAAACCCCGTTCATTTTGGTCTCAGTACACTCACGTTTCCTGATGTATTAGAGACCACAGAAAGCAAGAGCATGCTTCTTGCACTAAAGCAGAGTGTGTTTCATGGATGAGAACTGTGCTGTGTGTTTCCCTTTAGATTTCGAGTTAAATTCCAGGTTCTGTGTCTTCCTACAAGCAAGACTTCATTTCAGGAAAACGCAGTCACTTTTCAGCTCAAAGGAAGCTACATCGTTCACGAAGCTCACACGTTTCTCGCTCGTAACTGAAAAGCATTGGGTGTTAGAGGACCTGTGGTTTGTATCAGTTTCAGAAGCAGAGTGGAACTACAACTGGTCCATATGTGTAGGAAACACCGTACTTTTGTTTTGAGCACACTCACGTTTCCTGCTGTATTATAGACTGTAGAAAGGAAGAGCAAGCTTCTTGCTCTAAAGCAGAGTATATTTCATGGAAGAGAACTGTGCTGTGTGTTTCGCTTCAGAAATGGACTTAAATCCCAGGCTCTGTGTCTTCTTACAAGCAAGACTTCCTTTCAGGTAAATGCACACATTTTAAAGCTCAAGGAAAGCTACATCGTTCACAGGGCTCACACGTTTCTTGCTCTTAACTGAAAAGCATTGGATGTTAGAGGTCCCGTGGTTTGTCAGTTTCAGAAGCAGAATTGAACTAGATATGGTGCATATAGGTAGGAAACCCCGTTCATTTGGTCTCCGTACACTCACGTTTCCTGCTGTATTAGAGACTCTAGAAAGCAAGAGAGTGCTTCTTGCTCTAAAGTAGAGTTATTTCATAGATGATACCTGTGCTGTGTGTTTCCCTTCAGAAATGGAGGTAAATCCCAGGCTCTATGTCTTCCTACAAGCTAGATTTCCTTTCCGGTAATAACAGTCACTTTTCAGCTCAAATGCAGCTACATCATTCACGAAGCTCACACGTTTCTTGCTCTTAACTGAAAAGCATTGGTTGTTAGAGGAACTGTGGTTGGTATCAGTTTCAGAAGCAGGGTTGCAGTATAAATGGTCCATATGTGTAGGAAACACCATTCTCTTGTTTGGAGCACACTCCCGTAGAATGCTGTATTAAAGACTCTAGAGAGCAAGAGCGTGCTTCTTGCTCTAAAGCAGAGTGTGTTTCATGGATGAGAACTGTACTGTGTGTTCTCCTTCAGAAATGGAGTTAAATCCCATGCTCTGTTTCTTCCTACAAGCAAGACTTCCTTTCAGGTAAATGCACACATTTTAAAGCTCAAGGAAAGCTACATCGTTCACGAAGCTCACACGTTTCTTGCTCTTAACTGAAAAGCATTGGATGTTATAGGTCCTGTGGTTTGTATCAGTGTCAGAAGCAGAGTTGAACTAGATATGGTCCGTATGTGTAGGAAACCCCTCTCTTTTGGTCTCAGTACACTCCCGTTTTCTGCTGTATGAGAGACTCTAGAAAGCAAGAACGTGCTTCTTGCTCTAAAGCAGAGTGTGTTTCATGGATGAGAACTGTGCTCTGTGTTTCCCTTCAGAAAAGGAGTTAAATCCCAGGCTCTGTGTCTTCCTACAAGCAAGACTTCCTTTCAGGTAAACACATTCACTTTTCAGCCAAAGGAAGCTACATTGTTCATGAAGCTCACACGTATCTCGCTGTTAAATGAAAAGCATTGGTTGTTAGAGGACCAGTGGTTTCTATCAGTTTCAGAAGCAGAGTGGAAATAGATATGGTCCTTATGTGGAGAAAACACCTTCCATTTGTTCTAAGCACACTCAAGTTTTCTGCTGTATTGGAGAATCTAGAAAACAAGAGCAACCCTCTTGCTCTAAAGCAGAGTATATTTCATGGAAGAGAACTGTGCTGTGTGTTTCGCTTCAGAAATGTAGTTAAATCCCATGCTCTGTGTCTTCCTACAAGCAAGACTTCGTTTCTGGTAAACGCATTCCCTTTTCTGCTCAAAGGAAGCTACATCGTTGACGAAGCTCACCCGTTTCTTGCTCTTAACTGAAAAGCATTGGATGTTATAGGACCTGTGGTTTGTCTCAGTTTCAGAAGCAGCATTGAACTAGATATGGTGTGTATGGGTAGGAAACACCGTTCTTTTGTTCCTAGCACACTCAAGTTTCATGCTTTATTAGAGACTCTAGAAAGCAAGAGGGTGCTTCTTGCTATAAAGCAGAGCGTGTTTCATGGATGAGAACTGTACTGAGTGTTTTCCCTCAGAAATGGAGTTAAATCCCAGCCTCTGTGTCTTCGTACAAGCAAGAATTCCTTTCCGGTAAACACAGTCACTTTTCAGCTTAAAGGAACCTACATCATTCACGAAGCTCACACGATTCTTGGTCTCAAGTGAAAAGCATTGGTTGTTACAGGACCTATGGTTTGTATCAGTTTCAGAAGCAGAGTTTAACTAGATATTGCCCGTATGTGTAGGAAACCCCGTTCATTTTGGTCTCAGTACACTCACGTTTCCTGATGTATTAGAGACCACAGAAAGCAAGAGCATGCTTCTTGCTCTAAAGCAGAGTGTGTTTCATGGATGAGAACTGTGCTGTGTGTTTCCCTTTAGATTTCGAGTTAAATTCCAGGTTCTGTGTCTTCCTACAAGCAAGACTTCATTTCAGGAAAATGCAGTCACTTTTCAGCTCAAAGGAAGCTACATCGTTCACGAAGCTCACACGTTTCTCGCTCGTAAATGAAAAGCATTGGGTGTTAGAGGACCTGTGGTTTGTATCAGTTTCAGAAGCAGAGTGGAACTACAACTGGTCCATATGTGTAGGAAACACCGTACTTTTGTTTTGAGCACACTCACGTTTCCTGCTGTATTATAGACTGTAGAAAGGAAGAGCAAGCTTCTTGCTCTAAAGCAGAGTATATTTCATGGAAGAGAACTGTGCTGTGTGTTTCGCTTCAGAAATGGACTTAAATCCCAGGCTCTGTGTCTTCTTACAAGCAAGACTTCCTTTCAGGTAAATGCACACATTTTAAAGCTCAAGGAAAGCTACATCGTTCACAGGGCTCACACGTTTCTTGCTCTTAACTGAAAAGCATTGGATGTTAGAGGTCCCGTCGTTTGTCAGTTTCAGAAGCAGAATTGAACTAGATATGGTACATATAGGTAGGAAACCCCGTTCATTTGGTCTCCGTACACTCACGTTTCCTGCTGTATTAGAGACTCTAGAAAGCAAGAGCATGCTTCTTGCTCTAAACAGAGTGTGTTTCATGGATGAGAACTGTGCTGTGTGTTTCCCCTCAATAAATGGGTTAAATCCCAGGGTCTGTGTCTTCCTACAAGCAAGACTTCGTTTCAGGTAAACACAGTCATTTTTCAGCTCAAAGTAAGCTACATCGTTCACGAAGCTCACACGTTTCTCGCTCTCAAATGAAAAGCATTGAATGGTAGAGGACCCTTGCTTTTTATCAGGTTCATGAGCAGAGTTGTACTAGATATGGTCCGTATGTGTAGGAAACACCGTTCATTTGTTCTGAGCACACTCACTTTTTTTGCTATATTTGAGACTCCAGAAAGCAAGAGTGTGCTACTTGCTCTAAAGCAGAGTGTGTTTCATGGATGATAACTGTGCTGTGTGTTTCCCTTCAGAAATGGAGGTAAATCCCAGGCTGTGTGTCTTCCTAAAGCAAGTCTCCCTTTCAGGTAAACACAGTCACCTTTCAGCTCAAATACAGGCACATCGTTCATGAAGCTCACACGTTTCTCAATCTTAAATGAAAAGCATTGGTTGTTAGAGGAGCTGTGGTTGGTATCAGTTTCAGAAGCAGAGTTGAACTAGATATGGTCCATATGTGTCGGAAACCACATTCTTTTGTTCTAATACACTGACGTTTCCTGCTGTATTAGAAAATCTAGAAAGCAAGAGCATGCTTCTTGTTCTAAAGCAGTGAGTTTCATGGATGATTACTGTGCTGTGTGTTTCCCTTCAGAAATTGAGGTAAATCCCAGTCTCTGTGTCTTCCTACAAGGAAGACTTCCTTTCAGGTAAAAACAGTCACCTTTCAGCTCAAATGCAGCTACATCGTTCACGAAGCTCACACGTTTTTCGCTCTTAACTGAAAAGCCTTGGATGTTAGAGGACCGATGGCTTCTACCAGTTTCAGAAGCAGAGTTGAACTAGATATGGTCCGTATGTGTAGGAAACACCTTTCTTTTGTTCTGAGCACACTTACTTTTCCTGCTGTATTAGAGACTCAAGAACGCAATAGCGTGCTTCTTCCTCTAAAGCAGAGTGTGTTTCAAGGATGAGAACTGTGCCTTGTGTTTCCCTTCTGAAATGGAGGTAAATCCCAGGCTCTGTGTCTTCCTACAAGAAAGACTTCCTTTCAGGTAAACACAGTCTCTTTTCAGCTCAAAGGAATCTACTTCGATCAAGAAGCTCACATGTTTCTCACTCTTAACTGAAAAGCATTGGATTTTAGAGGAACTGTGGTTTGTACCCGTTTCAGAATCAGAGTTGAAGTAGATATGGTCCATATGTGTAGGAAACCCTGTTCTTTTGTTCTAAGTACATTCACGTTTCCTGCTGTAATAAAGATCTAGAAAGCAAGAGTGTGCTTCTTGCTCTACACAGAGTGTGTTTCATTAATGAGAACTGTGCTGTGTGTTTCCCCTCAATAAACGGGTTAAATCCCAGGCTCTGTGTCTTCCTACAAGCAAGACATCGTTTCAGGTAAACACAGACATTTTTCACCTCAAATGAAGCTACGAGTTCATCTAGTTCAAACGTTTCTCGCTCTCAAATGAAAAGCATTGAATGGTAGAGGACCCTTGCTTTGTATCAGGTTCATGAGAAGAGTTGTACTAGATATGGTCCGTAGGTGTAGGAAACACCATTCATTTGTTCTGAGCACACTCACTTTTTTTTTTTTGCTATATCAGAGACTACAGAAAGCAAGAGTGTGCTACTTGCTCTAAAGCAGAGTGTTTTTCATGGATGATAACTGTGCTGTGTGTTTCCCTTCAGAAATGGAGGAAAATCCCAGGCTCTTTGTCTTCCTAAAGCAAGACTCCCTTTCAGGTAAACACAGTCACCTTTCAGCTCAAATACAGCTACATCTTTCATGAAGCTCACACGTTTCTCGCTCTTAAATGAAAAGCATTGGTTCATAGAGGAGCTGTGGTTTGTATCAGTTTCAGAAGCAGAGTTGAAGTAGATATGGTGCATATGTGTAGGAAACACCGTTCTTTTGTTCTGAGCACACTCACTTTTCCTGCTGTATTAGAGACTAAAGAAAGCAAGAGCATGCTTCTTGCTCTAAAGCATAGTGTGTTTCATGGATGAGAACTGTGCCGTGTGTTTCCCTTCAGAAATGGAGGTAAATGCCAGGCTCTGTGTCTTCCTACAAGCAAGATTTCCTTTCAGGTAAACACAGTCACTTTTCAGCTCAAAGGAAGCTCCATCGATCAGAAGCTCACAGGTTTCTCGCTCTTAACTGAAAAGCATTAGATGTTAGAAGACCTGTGGTTTGTGTCAGTTTCAGGAGCAGAGTTTAAGTAGATATGGTACATTTGAGTAGGAAACCCTGTTCTTTTGGGCTAAGTACACTCACATTTCCTGCCATATTAGAGAATCTAGAAAGCAAGAGCATGCTTCTTGTTCTAAAGTAGTGTGTTTCATGGATGAGAACTGTGCTGTGTGTTTCCCTTCAGAAATGGAGTTAAATCCCAGGCTCTGTGTCTTTATACAAGCAGGAATTCGTCTCAGGTAAACGCAGTCACTTTTTAGTTCAAACGAAGCTACATCGTTCACTAAGCTCACACGGTTCTTGCTCTTAACTGAAAAGCATTGGATGTTAGAGGACAGATGGTTTATATCGGTTTCAGATGCAGAGGTGAACTAGATATGGTCCGTTGTGTAGGAAACACCGTTCTTTTGTTCTGAACACACTCACGTTTTCAGCTTTATTAGAGACACCAGAAAGCAAGAGCGTGCTTCTTCCTCTAAAAAAGAGTGTGTTTTATGGATGAGAACTGTGCTGTGTGTTTTCCATCATTAAAGGGGTTAAATTCCATGCTCTGTGTCTTCCTACAAACAAGACTTTGTTTCAGGTAAACGCAGTCACTTTTCAGCTCAAAGGAAGCTACATCGTTCACAAAGCTCACACATTTCTCGCTGATAAAAGAAATGTATTTGATGTTAGAACACCGGTTGTTTGTATCAGTTTCAGAAGCAGAGTTGAACTAGAAATTGTCCATATGTGCAGGAAACCCTTTCTTTTGGTCTGAGTACAGTCACTGTTCCTGCTGCATAAGAGACCCTAGAAAGCAAGAGAGTGCGTCTTGCTCTAAACAGAGTGTGTTTCATGGAAGATAACTGTGTTGTGTGTTTCCCTTGAGAAATGGAGGTAAATCTGAGATTCTGTGTCTTCCTACAAGCAAGACTTCCTTTCAGGTAAACACAGTCACCTTTCAGCTCAAATGCAGTTACATCGTTCACGAAGCTCACACGTTTCTCGCTCTTAACTGAAAAGCATTGGATGTTAGAGGACCGGTGGCTTCTATCAGTTTCAGAAGCAGAGTTGAAATAGATATGGTCCGTATGTGTAGGAAACACCATTCTTTTGTTCTGAGCCCACTTACTTTTTCTGCTGTATTAGAGACTCTAGAAAGCAATAGCGTGCTTCTTGCTCTAAAGCAGAGTGTGTTACATGGATGAGAACTGTGCCGTGTGTTTCCCTTCAGAAATAGAAGTAAATGCCAGGCTCTGTGTTTTCCTACAAGCAAGACTTCCTTTCAGGTAAACACAGACACTTTTCAGCTCAAATGAAGCTACAAGTTCACCTAGCTCAAACATTTCTCCCTCTCAAATGAAAAGCTTTGAATGGTAGAGGACCCGTGCTTTGTATCAGGTTCATGGGCAGAGTTGTACTAGATATGGTCCGTATGTGTAGGAAACACCGTTCATTTGTTCTGAGCAAACTCACTTTTTTTGCTTTATTAGAGATTCCAGAAAGCAAGAGCCTGCTTCTTGCTCTAAAGCAGAGTGTGTTTCATGGATGAGAACTGTACTGTGTGTTTCCCCTCATTAAAGGGGTTAAATCCCAGACTCTGTGTCTTCCTACAAGCAAGACTTCATTTCAGGTAAACGCAGTCACTTTTCTGCTCAAAGAAAGCTACACCGTTAACGAAGCTCACACGTTTCTCGCTCTTAAGTGTAAAGCATTGGATGTTAGAGGACCTGTGGTTTGTATCAGTTTCAGAAGCAGAGTTGAACTAGATATGGTCCATATGTGTCGGAAACCACGTTCTTTTGGTCAAAGTACACTCACGTTTCCTGCTGTATTAGAGAATCTAGAAAGCAAGAGCATGCTTCTTGTTCTAAAGCAGTGTGTTTCATGGATGAGAACTGTGCTGTGTGTTTCCCTTCAGAAATGGAGGTAAATCCCAGGTTCTGTGTCTCCCTACAAGCAAGACTTCCTTTCAGGTAAACACAGTCACTTTCTAGTTCAAAGAAGCAACATCGTTTACCAAGCTCACACGTTTCTCGCTCTTAGCTGAAAAGCATTCGATGTTAGAGGACAGATGGTTTATATCGGTTTCAGAAGCAGAGGTGAACTAGATATGGTCCGTTTTGTAGGAAACACCATTCTTTTGTTCTGAACACACTCACTTTTTCAGCTGTAAAAGAGATTCCAGAAAGCAAGAGCGTGCTTCTTGTTCTAAAGCAGAGTGTGTTTCATGGATGATAACTGTGTTGTGTGTTTCCCTTGAGAAATGGAGGTAAATCTGAGGCTCTGTGTCTTCCTAAAAGCAAGACTTCCTTTCAGGTAAACACAGTCACCTTTCCGCTCAAATGCAGCTACATCATTCACGAAGCTCACACGTTTCTTGCTCTTAAATGAAAAGCATTGGATGTTATAGGACCGGTGGCTTCTATCAGTTTCAGAAGCAGAGTTGAACTAGATATGGTCCGTATGTGTAGGAAACACTGTTCTTTTGTTCTGAGCACACTTACTTTTCCTGCTGTATTAGAGACTCAAGAAAGCAATTGCGTGCTTCTTCCTCTAAAGCAGAGTGTGTTTCATGGATGAGAACTATTCCTTGTGTTTTCCTTCTGAAATGGAGGTAAATCCCAGGCTCTGTGTCTTCCTACAAGCAAGACTTCGTTTCAGGTAAACGCAGTCACTTTTCAGCTCAAAGGAAGCTACATCGATCACGAAGCTCACACGTTTCTCGCTTTTAACTGAAAAGCATTGGATGTTAGAGGACCTGTGGTTTGTATCAGTTCCAGAAGCAGAGTTGAGGTAGATATGGTCTATATGTGTAGGAAACCCTGTTCTTTTGTTCTAAGTACACTCACGTTTCCTGCTGTATTAGAGAATCTAGAAAGCAATAGCGTGCTTCTTCCTCTAAAGCAGAGTGTGTTTCATGGATGAGGACTGTGCTGTGTGTTTCCCCTCATTAAAGGGGTTAAATCCCAGGCTCTGTGTCTTGCTACAATCACGACTTTCTTTCAGGTAAACACAGACATTTTTCAGCTCAAATGAAGCTACAAGTTCACCTAGCTCAAATGCTTCTCGCTCTCAAATGAAAAGCATTGAATGGTAGAGGATCCTTGCTTTGTATCAGGTTCATGAGCAGGTTTGTACTAGATTTGGTCCGTATGTGTAAGAAACACCATTCATTTGTTCTGAGCACACTCACTTTTTTTGCTGTATTAGAGACTCCAGAAAGCAAGAGTGTGCTACTTGCTCTATAGCAGAATGTGTTTCATGGATGATAACTGTGCCTTGTGTTTCCTTTCAGAAATGGAGGTAAATCCCAGGCTGTGTGTCTACCTAAAGCAAGACTCCCTTTCAGGTAAACACCTTCACCTTTCAGTTCAAATGTAGTTACTTCATTCATGAAGCTCACATGTTTCTCGCTCTTAAATGAAAAGCATTGGTTGTTAGAGGAGCTGTGGTTTGTATCAGTTTCAGAAGCAGAGTTGAACTAGATATGGTCCGTATGTGTAGGAAACACTGTTCTTTTGTTCTGAGCACACTCACTTTTCTTGCTGTATTAGAGAATAAAGAAAGCAAGAGCGTGCTTCTTGCTCTAAAGCAAAGTGTGTTTCATGGATAAGAACTGTGCCATGTGTTTCCCTTCAGAAATGGAGGTAAATGCCAGGCTCTGTGTCTTCCTACAAGCAAGACTTCCTTTCAGGTAAACACAGTCACTTTTCAGCTCCTACGAAGCTACATCGATCACGAAGCTAACACGTTTCTCGCTCTTAAAAGAAAAAACATTAGATGTTAGAAGACCTGTGGTTTGTAACAGTTTCAGAAGCAGAGTTTAAGTAGATATGGTCCATTTGTGTAGGAAACTCTGTTCTTTTAATCTAAGTTCCCTCAAGTTTCCTGCTGTATTAGAGAATCTAGCAAGCAAGAGCATGCTTCTTGTTCTAAAGTTGTGTGTTTCATGGAAGAGAACTGTGCTGTTTGTTTCCCTTCAGAATTGGAGTTAAAACCCAGGCTCTCTGTCTTCCTACAAGCAAGAATTCCTTTCAGGTAAACACAGTCACTTTTTAGTTCAAAGAAGCAACATCGTTTATGAAGCTCAAACGTTTCTTGCTCGTAACTGAAAAGCATTGCATGTTATAGGCCTGGTGGTTTGCATGAGTTTCAGAAACAGAATTCAACTAGATATGGTGCGTATGTGTTGGAAACACCCTTCTTTAGTTCTGAGCACACTCACGTTTCCTGCTGTATTAGAGACTCCAGCAAGCAAGAGCGTGGAACTTGCTCTAAAGCAGAGTGTGTTTCATGGATGAGAACTGTACTGTGTGTTTTCCTTCAGAAAATGAGGTAAATCCCAGGCTCTGTGTCTTTGTACAAGTAGGAATTCGTCTCAGGTAAATGCAGTCACTTTTTAGTTCAAACAAAGCTATATCGTTCACCAAGCTCACACGTTTCTCGCTCTTAACTGAAAAGCATTGGAGGTTAGAGGACAGATGGTTTATAGCGGTTTCAGAAGCAGAGGTGAACTAGATATGGTCCGTTGTGTAGGAAACACCGTTCTTTTGTTCTGAACACACTCACGTTTTCAGCTGTATTAGAGACACCAGAAAGCAAGAGTGTGCTTCTTGCTCTAAAGCATAGTGTGTTTCATGGATGAGAACTGTGCTGTGTGTTTCCCTTCATTAAAGGGGTTAAATTCCAGGCTCTGTGTCTTCCTACAAGCAAGACTTCATTTCACGTAAACGCAGTCACTTTTTAGCTCAAAGGAAGCTGCATCATTCACAAATCTCACAAATTACTCGCTCATAAAAAAAATGCATTTGATTATAGAAGACCGGTTGTTTGTATCAGTTTCTGAAGCAGACTTGAACTAGACATGGTCCATATGTGTAGGAAACCCCGTTCTTTTGGTCTAAGTACACTCACTTTTCGTGCGGCATAAGAGACCCTAGAAAGCAAGAGAGTGCGTCTTGCTCTAAAGCAGAGTGTGTTTCATGGATGAGAACTGTGTTGTTTGTATCCTTTGAGAAATGGAGGTAAATCCGAGGCTGTGTGTCTTCCTACAAGCCAGACATCCTTTCAGGTAAACACAGTCACCTTTCAGCTCAAATGCAGCTACATTGTTCACGAAGATTACACGTTTGTTGCTCTTAACTGAAAAGCATTGGATGTTAGAGGACCGGTGGCTTCTATCAGTTTCAGAAGCAGAGTTGAAGTAGATATCGTCCATATATGTAGGAAACCCTGTTCTTTTGTTCTAAGTGCACTCACGTTTCATGCTGTATTAGAGACTCTAGAAAGCAATAGCGTGCTTCTTGCTCTAAAGCAGAGTGTGTTTCATGGATGAGAACTGTGCTGTGTGTTTCCCCTCATTAAAGCGGTTAAATCTGAGGCTCTGTGTCTTCCTACAAGCAAGACATCATTTCCGGTAAATGCAGTCAGTTTTCATCTCAAAGGAAGCAACATCGTTCACGAAGGTCACACATTTCTCGCTCTTAAAAGGAATGCATTTGATGTTAGAAGAAAGGTTGTTTGTATCAGTTTCAGAAGCAGAGTTGAACTAGAAATCATCCATATGTGTAGGAAACACCGTTATTTTGTTCTAAGCACTCTCACGTTTCCTGCTCTATTGGAGAATTTAGAAAGCAGGAGCGTCCTTCTTGCTCTAAAGCAGAGTGTGTTTAATGGATGAGAACTGTGCTGTGTGTTTCCACTCAGAAAAGGGGTTAAATGCCAGGCTCTGTGTCTTTCTACAAGCAAGACTTTGTTTCAGGTAAACACAGACATTTGTCAGCTCAAATGAAGCCACAAATTCACCTAGCTAACACGTATCTCGTTCTTAAATGAAAAGAATTGGTTGTTAGAGGAGCTGTAGTTTGTATCAGTTTCAGAATCAGAGTTGAAGTAGATATGGTCCGTATGTGTAGGAAATACCGTTCATTTGTTCTGCGCACACTCATTTTTCCTGCTGTATTAGAGACACAAGAAAGCAAGAGCGTTCTTCTTGCTCTAAAGCAGAGTGGGTTTCATGGATGAGAACTGTGCCTTGTGTTTCCCTTTAGAAATGGAGGTAAATGCCAGGCTCTGTGTCTTCCTACAAGCAAGACTTCGTTTCAGGTAAACGCAGTCACTTTTCAGCTCAAAGGAAGCTACATCATTCACAAAGCTCACACATTTCTTGCTCATAAAAGAAATGCATTTGATGTTAGAAGACCGGTGTTTCTATCAGTTTCAGGAGGAGAGTTGAACTAGAAATGGTCCATATGTGTAGAAAACCCCGTTCTTTTGGTCTAAGTACACTCAATTTTCCTGCTGCATAAGAGACCATAGAAAGCAAGAGCGTGCTTCTTGCTCTAAAGCAGAGTGTGTTTCATGGATGAGAACTGTTTTGTGTGTTTCCCTTGAGAAATGGAGGTAAATCTGAGGCTCTGTGTCTTCCTACAAGCAAGACTTCCTTTCAGCTCAACACAGTCACCTGTCCGCTCAAATGCAGCTACATCGTTCACGAAGCTCACACGTTTCTCGCTATTAACTGAAAAGCATTGGATGTTAGAGGACCGGTGGGTTCTTTCAGTTTCAGAAGCAGAGTTGAACTAGATATGGTCCGTATGTGTAGGAAACACCGTTCTTTTGTTCTGAGCACACTTACTTTCCCTGCTGTATTAGAGACTCAAGAAAGCAATAGCGTGCTTCTTCCTCTAAAGCAGAGTGTGTTTCATGGATGAGAACTGTGCCTTGTGTTTCCCTTCTGAAATGGAGGTAAATCCCAGGCTCTGTGTCTTCCTACAAGCAAGACTTCGTTTCAGGTAATCGCAGTCACTTTTCAGCTCAAAGGAAGCTACATCGTTCACGAAGCTCACACATTTCTCGCTCTTAAAAGAAATGCATTTGAGGTTAGAAGACCAGTTGTTTGTGTCAGTTTCAGAATCAGAGTTGAACTAGAAATTGTCCATATGTGTAGGAAACACTGTTATTTTGTTCTAAGCACACTCACGTTTCCTGCTCTATTGGAGAATCTAGAAAGCAAGAGCTTCCTTCCTGCTCTAAAGTAAGGTGTGATTAATGGATGAGAACTGTGCTGTGTGTTTCCACTCAGAAAAGGGGTTAAATGCCAGGCTCTGTGTCTTTCTACAAGCAAGACTTCGTTTCAGGTAAACGCAGTCAGTTTTCAGCTCAAAGGAAACTACATCGTTCACAAACTCACACATTTCTTGCTCATAAAAGAAATGCATTTGCTGTTAGAAGACCAGTGTTTGTATCAGTTTCAGAAGGAGAGTTGAACTAGAAATGGTCCATATGTGTAGAAAACCCCGTTCTTTTGGTCTAATTACACTCACTTTTCCTGCTGCATAAGAGACCATAGAAAGCAAGAGCGTGCTTCTTGCTCTAAAGCAGAGTGTGTTTCATGGATGAGAACTGTGTTGTGTGTTTCCCTTGAGAAATGGAGGTAAATCTGAGGCTCTGTGTCTTCCTACAAGCAAGACTTCCTTTCAGGTCAACACAGTCACCTGTCCGCTCAAATGCAGCTACATCATTCACGAAGCTCAGACGTTTCTCGGTCTTAACTGAAAAGCATTGGATGTTAGAGGACCGGTGGGTTCTATCAGTTTCAGCAGCAAAGTTGAACTAGATATGGTCCGTATGTGTAGGAAACACCGTTCTTTTGTTCTGAGCACACTTACTTTTCCTGCTGTATTAGAGACTCAAGAAAGCAATAGCGTGCTTCTTCCTCTAAAGCAGTGTGTGTTTCATGGATGAGAACTGTGCCTTGTGTTACCCTTCTGAAATGGAGGTAAATCCCAGGCTCTGTGTCTTCCTACAAGCACGACTTCGTTTCAGGTAAACGCAGTCACTTTTCAGCTCAAAGGAAGCTACATCGTTCACGAAGCTCACACATTTCTCGCTCTTAAAAGAAATGCATTTGAGGTTAGAAGACCGGTTGTTTGTATCAGTTTCAGAAGCAGAATTGAACTAGAAATTGTCCATATGTGTAGGAAACACTGTTATTTTGTTCTAAGCACTCTCACGTTTCCTGATCTATTGGAGAATCTAGAAAGCAAGAGCATCCTTCCTGCTCTAAAGTAGAGTGTGTTTAATGGATGAGAACTGTGCTGTGTGTTTCCACTCAGAAAAGGGGTTAAATGCCAGGCTCTGTGTCTTGCTACAATCAAGACTTTGTTTCAGGTAAACACAGACATTTGTCAGCTCAAATGAAGCTACAAGTTCACCTAGCTCACACGTTTCTCGCTCTTAACTGAAAAGCATTGGATGTTAGAGGACAGATGGTTTATATCAGTTTCAGAAGCAGAGGTGAACTAGATATGGTCCGTTGTGTAGGAAACACCGTTCTTTTGTTCTGAACACACTCACGTTTTCAGCTGTATTAGAGACACTAGAAAGCAAGAGCGTGCTTCTTGCTCTAAAGCAGAGTGTGTTTCATGGATGAGAACTGTGCTGTGTGTTTCCACTCAGAAAAGGGGTTAAATGCCAGGCTCTGTGTCTTGCTACAAGCAAGACTTTGTTTCAGGTAAACACAGACATTTTCAGCTCAAATGAAGCCAGAAGTTCACCTACCTAACATGTTTCTTGTTCTTAAATGAAAAGCATTGGTTGTTAGAGGAGCTGTGGTTTGTATCAGTTTCAGAAGCAGAGTTGAAGTAGATATGGTCCGTATGTGTAGTAAATACTGTTCATTTGTTCTGCACACACTCACTTTTCTTGCTGTGTTAGAGACTCCAGAAAGCAAGAGCGTGCTTCTTCCTCTAAAGCAGAGTGTGTTTCATGGATGAGAACTGTGCCGTGTGTTTCCCTTCAGAAATGGAGGTAAATGCCAGGCTCTGTGTCTTCCTACAAGCAAGACTTCCTTTCAGGTAAACAGAGTCACTTTTTAGTTCAAAGAAGCTACATTGTTCACGAAGCTCACACGTTTCTTGCTCTTAACTGAAAAGCATTGGATGTTAGAAGAACCGTGCTTTGTATCAGTTACATGAGCAGAGTTGAAATAGATATGGTCCATATGTGTAGGAAAACCCGTTCTTTTGGTCAACGTACACTCACTTTTCCTGATGTATTAGAGACTCTAGAAAGCAAGAGCGTGCTTCTTGCTCTGAAGCAGAGTTTGTTTCATGGATGAGAACTGTGCCTTGTGTTTCCCTTCAGAAATGGAGGTAAATCCCAGGCTCTGTGTCTTCCTACAAGCAAGACTTCGTTTCAGGTAAACACAGTCATTTTCACCTCAAAGGAAGCTACATCGTTCACGAAGCTCACACGTTTCTCAGTCTTAACTGAAAAGCACTGGATGTTAGAGGACTGGTGGTTTCTATCAGTTTCAGAAGCAGAGTTGAACTAGATATGGTCCGCATGTGTAGGAAAAACCGTTCTTTTGTTCTAAGCACTCTCACGATTCCTGCTCTATTGGAGAATGTAGAAAGCAAGAGTGTGCTTTTTGCTCTAAAGCACAGTGTGTTTCATGGATGCGAACTGTGCTGTGTGTTTCCACTCAGAAAAGGGGTTAAATCCCAGGCTCTGTGTCTTGCTGCAATCAAGACTTTGATTCAGGTAAACACTGACACTTTTCAGCTCAAATGAAGCTACAAGTTCACCTAGCTCACACGTTTCTCACTCTCAACTGAAAAGCATTGAATGTTAGATGGCCCGTGGTTTATATCAGTTTCATGAGCAGAGTTGAACTGGATATGGTCCTTCTGTTTAGGAAACACCGTTCTTTTGTTCTGTGCTTTCTCACGTTTCCTGCTGTATTATAGACTCAAGAAAGCAAGAGCATGCTTCTTGCTCTAAAGCAGAGTGTGTTTCATGGATGAGAACTGTGCTGTGTGTTTCCCTTCAGAAACGGAGTTAAATCCCATGCTCTGTGTCTTCCTACAAGCAAGATTTCATTTCAGTAAAACGCATTCACTTTACAGCTCAAAGGAAGCTACATTGTAAACGAAGCTCACACGTTTCTCGCTCTTAACTGAAAAGCATTGGATGTTATAGGACCTGTGGTTTGTATCAGTTTAAGAAGCAGAGTTGAACTACATATGGTCCATATGTGTAGGAAACCTCGTTCTTTTGGTATAAGTACACTAACATTTCCTGCTGTATAAGAGACTCTTGAATGCAAGAGCGTGCTTCTTGCTCTAAACCAGTATGTTTCATGGATGAGAACTGTGCTGTGTGTTTCCCTTAAGAAATGGAGGTAAATCCCAGGCTCTGTGTCTTCCTACAAGAAAGACTTCGTTTCAGGTAAACACAATCACTTTTCTGCTCAAAGGAAGCTACATCGTTCACGAAGCTCACACGTTTCTTGGTCGTAACTGAAAAGCACTGGATGTTAGAGGACCAGTGGCTTTTATCAGTTTCAGAAGTAGAGTTGAATTAGATATGGTCCGTACGTGTAGGAAACACCATTCTTTTGTTCTGAGCACACTCACTTTTCCTGCTGTATTAGAGACTCAAGAAAGCAATAGTGTGCTTCTTGCTCTAAAGCAGAGAGTGTTTAATGGATGAGAACTGTGCTGTGTGTTTCCCCTAATTAAAGGTGTTAAATCCCATCTCTGTGTCTTCCTACAAGCACGACTTCCTTTCAGGTAAACACAGTCACTTTTTAGTTCAAAGAAGCTACATCGTTCACGAGCTCACACGTTTCTTGGTCGTAACTGAAAAGCACTGGATGTTAGAGGACCAGTGGCTTTTATCAGTTTCAGAAGTAGAGTTGAATTAGATATGGTCCGTACGTGTAGGAAACACCATTCTTTTGTTCTGAGCACACTCAATTTTCCTGCTGTATTAGAGACTCAAGAAAGCAATAGTGTGCTTCTTGCTCTAAAGCAGAGAGTGTTTAATGGATGAGAACTGTGCTGTGTGTTTCCCCTAATTAAAGGTGTTAAATCCCATCTCTGTGTCTTCCTACAAGCACGACTTCCTTTCAGGTAAACACAGTCACTTTTTAGTTCAAAGAAGCTACATCGTTCACGAAGCTCACACGTTTCTGGCTCTTAACTGAAAAGCATTGCATGTTATAGGACCTTTGTTTTGTATCAGTTTCAGAAGCAGAATTCAACTAGATATGTTGCATATGTGTAGGAAACACCCTTCTTGTGTTCTGAGCACACTCATGTTTCCTGCTGTATTCGAGACTCTAGAAAGCAAAAACGTGCTTCTTGCTCTAAAGCATAGTGTGTTTCATGGATGAGAACTTTGCAGTGTGTTTCCCTTCAGAAATCGAGGTAAATCCCAGGCTTTGTGTCTTCCTACAAGCAAGACTTCGTTTCAGGAAAAGGCATTCACTTTTCAGCTCAAAAGAAGCTACATCTTTCACGAAGCTCACAAGTTTCTCGCTCTTAACTGAAAGAATTGGATGTTAGAGGACCCGTGGTTTGTATCAATTTCATATGCAGAGTTGAACTAGATATGGTCCTTATGTGTAGGAAACACCATTCTTTTGGTCTAAGTACACTCAAGTTTCCTGCTGTATTAGAGTCTCTAGAAAGCAAGAACGTGCTTCTTGCTGTAAAGCAGAGTGTGTTTCATGGATGAGAACTGTGCTGTGTATTTGCATTCAGAAATGGAGTTAAATCCCAGGATCTGTGTCTTCCTACAAGCAAAGCTTCATTTCAGGTAAACGCAGTCAATTTTCAGCTCAAAGGAAGCTACATCGTTCATGAGGCTCACACTGTTCTCGGTCTTAACTGAAAAGCACTGGATGGTATAGGACCGGTGGTTTCTATCAGTCCGAAGCAGAGTTGACTTAGATATGGCCCGTATGTGTAGGAAAAACTGTTCTTTTTTTCTATGCACACTCATGTTTCCTGCTTTTTTGGAGAATGTAGAAAGCAAGAGCGTCCTTCTTGCTCTAAAGTAGAGTGTGTTTCATTGATGAGAACTGTGCTGTGTGTTTCCACTCAGAAAAGGGGTTAATTCCCAGGCTTTGTATCTTGCTACTTGCAAGAATTTGTTTCAGGTAAACACAGAAACATTTCAGCTCAAATGAAGCTACAAATTCACCTAGCTCACACGTTTCTCGCTCTCAAATGAAAAACATTGAATGTTAGAGGACTCATGGTTTGTATCAGTTTCATAAGCAGAGTTGAACAAGATATAGTCCGTATGTGTAGGAAACCACGTTCTTTTGGTCTAAGTACACTCACTTTTCCTGCTGTATTTTAGATTCTAGAAAGCAAGAGCGTGCTTCTTGCTCTGAAGGAGAATGTGTTTCATGTATGAGATCTATGCTGTGTGTTTCCCTTCAGAAATGGAGTTAAATTCCCAGGCTCTGTGTCTTTGTACTAGCAAGAATTCTTTTCTGGTAAACACAGTAAATTTTTGGTTAGAAGAAGCTACATCATTCACAAAGCTCACAGGTTTGTTGCTCTTAACTGAAAGGAAGGGATGTTAGTGGAACTGTGGTTAGTATCAGTTTCAGAAGCAGAGTTGAACTAGATATGGTCGTTATGTGTAGGAAACACCGTTCTCTGTTCTGAGCACACTCACGTTTCCTGCTGTATTAGAGACTCTAGAAAGCAAGAGCTTGCTTCTTGTCCTAAAGCAGAGTGTGTTTCATGGATGAGAACTGTGCTATCTGTTTCTCTTCAGAAATAGAGTTAAATGCCATGCTATGTGTCTTCTTACAAGCAAGACTTCGTTTCTGGTAAACGCATTCACTTTGCAGATCAAAGGAAGCTACATCGTTCACAAAGCTCACACGTTTCTCGGTCTTAACTGAAAAGCCCTGGATGTTATATGACCTGTGGTTTGTATCAGTTTCAGAAGCAGAGTTGAACTAGATATGGTCCATATGTGTAGGAAATACTGTTCTTTTATTCTGAGCACACTCACGTTTCCGGCTGTATTAGAGAATCTAGAAAGCAAGAGCATCCTTCTTGCTCTAAAACAGAGTGTTTTTCATGGATGAGAACTGTGCTGTGTGTTTCCCTTCAGAAATGGAGTTAAATCCCAGGCTCTGTGTATTCCTACAAGTAAGATTTCGTTTCAGGTAAACACATTCACTTCTCAGCTCAAAGGAAGCTACATCGTTCACCTAGCTCACACGATTCTCGCTCTCAAATGAAAAGCATTGGATGTTAGAGGCCCTGTGGTTTGTATCAGTTTCAGAAGCAGAGCTGTACTAGAAGTGGTCCATATGTGTAGGAAACACAGTTCTTATGTTCTGAGCACTCTCACGTTTCCTGCTATATTAGAGACTGTAGAAAGCAAGAGCATGCTTCTTGCTCTAAAGCAGAGTGTATTTCATGGATGAAAACTATGCTGTGAGTTTCTCTTCAGAAATGGAATTAAATCCCAGACTCTGTATCTTCTTACAAGCAAGACTTCGTTTCAGGCAAACCCAGACATTTTTCAGCTAAAATGAAGCAACATTTTTCACCTAGCTCACACGTTTCTCGCTCTTAACTGAAAAGCATTGGATGTTAGAGGACCCGTGGTTTGTATCAGTTTCAGAAGCAGAGTTGAACTAGATATGGTCCGTATGTGTAGGAAACACCGTGCTTTTGTTCTAAGCACACTCACGTTTCCTGCTGTATTGGAGAATCTAGAAAGCAACAGCGTGCTTCTTGCTCTAAAGCAGAGTGAGTTTCATGGATGAGAACTCTGCTGTATGTTTCCCTTCAGAAATGGAGTTAAATCCCATGCTCTGTGTCTTCCTACAAGCAAGACTTCGTTTCACTTAAAGTCATGCACTTTTCAGCTCAAAAGAAACTACATCGTTCACGAAGCTCACATGTTTCTCGCTGTTAATTGAAAAGCATTGAATGTTAGAGGACCCGTGGTTATATCAGTTTCAGAAGCAGTGTTGAACTAGATATGGTCCTTATGTGTAGGAAACACCGTTCTTTGGTCTAAGCACACTCACGTTTCCTGCTGTATTGGAGAATCTAGAAAGCAAGAGCGTGCTTCTTGCTCTGAAGCAGAGTGTGTTTCATGGATGAGAACTGTGCTGTGTGTTTTCCTTCAGAAATCGAGGTAAATCCCAGGCTCTGTGTCTTCCTACAAGCAGTACATCCTTTCAGGTAAACACAGTCTCTTTTCAGCTCAAAGAAGCTACATCGTTCATGAAGCTTACTTGGTTATAGCACTTAACTGAAAGAATTGGATGTTAGAGGACCCGTGGTTTGTATCAGTTTCAGAAGCAGCGTTGAACTAGATATAGTCTGTATGTGTAGGAAACCCCGTCCTTTTGGTCTAAGTACACTCATGTTTCCTGCTGTATTAGAGACTCTAGAAAGCAAGAGCGTGCTTCTTGCTCTGAAGGCGAGTGTGTTTCATGGATGAGAACTGTGCTTTGTCTTTCCCTTCAGAAATGGAGTTAAATCCCAGGCTCTGTGTCTTCCTACAAGCAAGACTTCCTTTCAGGTAAACACTGTCACTTTGCAGCTCAAAGGAAGCTACATCGTTCACGAAGCTCACACGTTTGTCGCTTTTAAAGGAAAAGAATTGGATGTTAGTGGTCCTGTGTTTTGTCTCAATTTCAGAAGCAGAGTTGAAATAGATATGGTCCGTATGTGTAGGAAACACTGTTCTTTTGTTCTGAGCACATTCACGTTTCGTGCTGTATTAGAGACTCTAGAAAGCCAGAGCTTGCTTCTGGCTCTAAAGCAGAGTGTGTTTCATGGATGAGAACTGTGCTGTGTGTTTCTCTTCAGAAATGGAGCAAATCCACACTCTGTGTCTTCTTACAAGCAAGATTTCATTTCAGGTAAATGCAGTCACTTTTCAGCTCAAAGAAAGCTACATAGTTCACGGAGCTCACACGTTTCTCGCTCTTAACTGAAAAGCATTGGATGTTAGAGAACCGGTGGTTTGTATCAGTTTCAGAAGCAGAGTTGAACTAGATATGTTCCGTATGTGTAGGAAACACCGTTCTTTTGTTCTGAACACACTCACGTTTCCTGCTCTATTAGAGACTCAAGAAAGCAAGAGCGTTCTTCTTGCTCTAAAACAGTGTGTTTCATTGATGAGACCTGTGCTGTGTGTTTCGCTTCAGAAATGGAGTTAAATCCCAGGCTCTGTGTCTTCTTACAAGCAAGACTTCGTTTCAGCTAAACACAGGCACTTTTCAGCTCAAAGAAAGCTACATAGTTCACGGAGCTCTATTGGTTAAATTATTAAGGCCACTCCACGTAGTTAAAAGGGAGGTTTATTTTGTGGGGTAACTTACAAATGAAGAGGTAGGTTACAGGGTCTGGCAAGGTTATAGCGCAGTCCGGCGGTGTTCTCTGGAGAACTCTGCTCGGTCTACCTCCAGCGTCCAGAGTCCGGGAACCAAGAGACAGAGCTCTTCCCGATCCTCGTCTTCCGCTTCCTCCTCTGCCTCGCCTTCTGGTCGTGACCATTACCGAAGCCTCAGTGGGGGTTGGAACTTCCAGGCCAATGCTGGGATCGCTACCCACTACATCTCCCCCTTTTGTCTAAATAAGAAAGCTCTAACCTAATACAAGACTATATACAAAGAGATGCTTATCAAATATTGTCTAGGAGTAATGAGGGATAATGACCTAGATAAGTTGGAATTACAATAAGTACAAACAATATCAAGCAAAAAACACATAGTAAAATCCAGGGAAGTCTAGGGCATGGGTAGGTGGCGTGTTACAAAGATCATTCCAAAAGGTGTCCTATCCTAAAGAACCTGAGTCTAATACTTAATATATCCTATCTAAGATATTATATATGTATATATACTAAGTTGTAACTATAACTGCTAATCTCCAACCTCATCAAAGACCTGAGAAGGAATATAATAATACCTGAGAAATGGGAGAAGGACGCAAGCAACTTTCGGGAGTCTTGCAAGAGTAGACAGAGACAGCTAGCAGCCTGGACAGTCACCTAATGTTTATCAGCATCGTTGGTGCATTCAAATTGGCTACAGGCCTAGAGTATCTGACAGACCATTTTCAGAAGCAGGAATTCTGAAAGACCATCTTACCCTGTCTTGGCAAAGTATAGTGGTCGCTTTCCTTGTGTCCCGCTTGTCCAGAAAGGACAGCATTTGTACTGTCAGCAGTTGAGGCAAGGGCAGTTCTTTGCCCAGTAGGCCATTTTGTGCCAAGAAGACAAACTTCCAAATGGAAATGTCTTAGAAGCCCAACATTCTCTCGGGAACAAATTGGTGCTGCCAGGAGCAATTGTGTCTCACGTCAACAGAATTGTAAGTTATTTAAATGCCATGTTCTCTAGGTCCATGAAGTGTTTGAAGATTACCTGTCCATCTGACCTATGTATTTATTAATCTGGATGACCTAACTAACATAATTATAGAGATGACAAGCATAGGTGACAATAACTATGTAAGTCTTGTCTACCTAAACAACCTAAGGACTAAGCTTCCTTTAAATAAGGCAAACAGTCTGTAAGCAAATGCACAGTAAAAGGACAATGACTTTAAATTGTGACAATACACAAAATATCTTTAACAGAGGTAGGAATGTATAGTGCAATATGCAATATGATAATAATCCTAAATATATATCAGTATACAGAATATCTTAAACAGAAGTAGAACATACATACAGTATGACAGATATAAATTCACATTTGTATCAATATACAAATATTTCACATAAGAGTAAAAATATATGTACAATATAACAAACATAGTTCTGTATTTGTATCAATATACAAATTATCTTAAATAGGAATGTAAAAAGTTTATATTTGTATCAACATATAAGAATTCATAACAGTGCAAAGGCTGGTATATTACTAAATTTGTTTACTAATGTATATGACACTCTACCATAATACCTTATACCTATCCATTCCATTTCTTCTTTTCCCCCTTGTTTTTTTTGAGACATATTTTCTTTCCTTAAGGAGAGTACTGAGTTTAACAGTTTCTTCCACCCCCAACCCTAGAACCATTATCCATAACCCTGAGAAATATGAAACCTTGGGGAGAAGGGGCGTAGTTTTCTTAGAATTGCTTCCTGCTGTTTAGGAAGCGATGGTATCTCTGTTGGGTATTGTGAGAAAGCTCAGATAGTTAAATCTCAGTTAGACTAACTGTAGATTCTGCAGCAACTCTCAGAGTAATGGGTAAGATTGTCTGAAATTTTGGCAAGAAGTGTAATATGATGATGATTACCATGGCATCATTCTGGATTGGGTAGAGTTGTTGTTGTTGGGGCCCCATCTTCCTTCTGGAGACTTCAGAGATTGCTATTGGAAAAAACTTATTTTTTTTATCAGAATGGAAGGTTTGGATTTAAAGATGTCATGACATGTAAGAAAGGATTCCAAGAAATCAAGAGTAAGCATGTAGAGAATTAGAATCTTGAAGATAATGGTCCCTTATAATTGGTTTCCTTCTGTCTCACACCAGAGGGCTCTTCTGATATGGGACTGAAGAATCTCTCAACCTTTTCTTTTATCAATATGCTTGGGTTTAGAGAAGGAGTGAGCCAGTTCCATCTCCAAAGCCAGCTTGGTTTATAATTAAATTGGAACCACAACTATTCTAGATTGATAGAGATATAGATGTTAGACAGTGATATCTTACCCTGTGTAGATTGGTACCAATAGATTCTTTCTTTCTGCTGTAAACATCTGGATATCCAAGGCCTTATGATTTCTGGAAGATGGGTATTTCCATTATCCTGGAAAGACAAAAACAGAACCCTACCCCAACCTTTGATTGTTAAATTTTTCTTACAACCTGAAGAGATGTCACATTGGTGGATGATCTTTTACTTCTCCTCATCAAGGGGTTTCTCCTGTTCGAATCGAATTTTTATTAATTTTGTTGGTATCCATAGCTTTTCTTCTCCGGTGGAAACAAAAGCAAAACCCCTTCCCCATGGTGTCGGAACTTCCAGGCCAATGCTGGGATGGCTACCCACTACAGAGCTCCCATGTTTCTCGCTCTTAACTGAAAAGCATTAGATGTTAGAGGACCACTGGTTTGTATCAGTTTCATAAGCAGAGTTGAACTAGATATAGTCCTTATGTGTAAGAAACCCCATTCTTTTGGTCTAAGTACACTCACGTTTCCTGCTGTATTAGAGACTCTAGAAAGCAAGAGCGTGCTTCTTGCTCTGAAGCAGAGTGTGTTTCATGGTTGAGAACTGTGCTGTGTGTTTCCCATTAGAAATCGAGGTAAATCCCAGGCTCTGTGACTTCCTATAAGCAATACATCCTTTCAGGTAAACACAGTCACTTTTCAGCTCAAAGAAGCTACATCGTTCACGAAGCTTACTTGGTTATCACACTTAACTGAAAGAATTGGATGTTAGAGGACCCGTGGTTTGTATCAGTTTCAGAAGCAGCGTTGAACTAGATATAGTCCGTATGTGTAGCAAAGCCCGTTCTTTTGGTCTAAGTACACTCACGTTTCCTGCTGTATTAGAGACTCTAGAAAGCAAGAGCGTGCTTCTTGCTCTGAAGGCGAGTGTGTTTCATGGATGAGAACTGTGCTTTGTCTTTCACTTCAGAAATGGAGTTAAATCCCAGGCTCTGTGTCTTCCTACAAGCAAGACTTCCTTTCAGATAAACACTGTCACTTTTCAGCTCAAAGGAAGCTACATCATTCACGAAGCTCACACGTTTGTCGCTTTTAAATGAAAAGAATTGGATGTTAGTGGACCTGTGGTTTGTATCAATTTCAGAAGCAGAGTTGAAATAGGTATGGTCCGTATGTATAGGAAACACTGTTCTTTTGTTCTGAGCACACTCACGTTTCCTGCTTAATTAGAGACTCTAGAAAGCAAGAGCTTGCTTCTTGCTCTAAAGCAGAGTGTGTTTCATGGATGAGAACTGTGTGGTGTGTTTTGCATCAGAAATGATGTTAAATCCCAGGCTCTGTGTCTTCTAACAAGCAAGACTTCGTTTCAGCTAAATGCAGAAATTTTCAGCTCAAATGAAGCTACATTGTTCACCTAGGTCACACGTTTCTTGCCCTTAAGTGAAAAGCATTGGATGTTAGAGGACCGGTGGTTTCTATCAGTTTCAGAAGCAGAGTTGAACTAGATATGGTCCATTTGTGTAGGAAACTCCTTTCTTTTGTTCTAAACACACTCACGTTTCCTGCTGTATTGGAGAATCTAGAAAGCAAGAGCGTGCTTCCTGCTCTAAAGCAGGGTGAGCTTCATGGATGAGAACTCTGCTGTATGTTTCCCTTCAGAAATGGAGTTAAATCCCAGGCTCTGTGTCTTCCTACAAGCAAGACTTCGTTTCAGGTAAACACATTCACTTTTGAGCTCAAAAGAATCTACATTGTTCACGAAGCTCACACTTTCTCACGCTTAACTGAAAAGCATTGGATGTTAGAGGACCTGTGGTTTTGTATCAGTTTCAGAAGCAGTGTTGAACTAGATATGGTCCTTATGTGTAGGAAACACCGTTCTTTGGTCTAAGCACACTCACGTTTCCTGCTGTATTGGAGAATCTAGAAAGCAAGAGCATGCTTCTTGCTCTGAAGCAGAGTGTGTTTCATGGATGAGAACTGTGCTGTGTGTTTCCACTAAGAAAAGGGGTTAGTGTTGCCACTAAGAAAAGGGGTTAAATCCTAGGCTCTGTGTCTTGCTACAAGCAAGACATTGTTTCAGGCAAACAAAGACACTTTTCAGCTCACATGAAGCTACAAGTTCACCTATCTCACACTATTCTCGCTCTCAAATGAAAAACATTGAATGTTAGAGGACCCGTGGTTCGTATCAATTTCAAAAGCAGAGTTGAACTAGATATGGTCCTTATGTGTAGGGAACACCATTCTTTGGTCTAAGCACACTCACGTTTCCTGCTGTATTGGAGAATCTAGAAAGCAAGAGCATGCTTCTTGCTCCAAAGCAGAGTGTGTTTCATGGATGAGAACTGTGCTGTGTGTTTCCCTTAAGAAATGGAGTTCAAACCCATGCTCTGTGTCTTCCTACATGCAAGACTTCGTTTCACATAAATGCATTCACTTTTCAGCTGAAAGGAAGTTACATCGTTCACGAAGCTCACTCATTAATCCCTCTCAACTGAAAAGCATTGTATGTTAGAGGACCCGTGGTTTATATCTGTTTCAGAAGCAGAGTTGAAAGAGATATTGTCCGTATGTGTAGGAAACCCCGTTCGTTTGATCTCAGTACACTCACGTTTCCTGGTGTAATAGAGAGTCTAGAAAGCAAGAGCTTGCTTCTTGCTCTGAAGCAGATTGTGTTTCATTGATGAGAACTGTGCTGTGTGTTTCGCTTCAGAAATGATGTTAAATCCCAGGCTCTGTGTATTCTCACAAGCAAGACTTCGTTTCAGGTAAACGGAGACACATTTCAGCTCAAATGAAGCTACTTTGTTCACCTAGGTCACATGTTTCTTGCTCTTAACTGAAAATTATTGGATGTAGAGGACCCGTAGTTTGTATTAGTTTCAGATGCAGAGTTAAACTAGATATGGTCTGTATGTGTAGGAAAGTCCTATCTTTTGTTCTAAGCACACTCCTGTTTCCAACTGTATTGGAGAATCTAGAAAGCAAGAGCGTCCTTCTTGCTCTATAGCAGAGTGTGTTTCATGGACAAGAACTGTCCTGTGTGCTTCCCTTCAGAAACGGAGTTAAATCCCAGGCTCTGAGTCTTCCTACAAGCAAGACTTAGTTTCAGGTAAAAGCATTCACTTTTGAGCTCAAAGAAAGCTACATTGTTCACGAAGCTCACACATTTCTCGATGTGAACTGAAAAACATTGGATGTTAGAGGACCTGTGGTTTGTATCAGTTTCAGAAGCAGATTTGCACTACCTATGGTCCATATGTGTAGGAAACCCCATTCTTTTGGTCTAAGTACACTCACGTTTCCTGCTGTATTAGAGCCTCTAGATAGGAAGAACGTTCTTCTTGCTCTAAAGCATAGTGTGTTTCATGGATAAGACCTGTGCTGAGTGTTGCCCTTCAGAAATCGTGGTAAATCCCAGGCTCTGTGTCTTCCTACAAGCAAGACTTCCTTACAGGTAAACACAGTCACATTTTAGTTCAAAGACTCTACATCGTTCACGAAGCTCACACATTTGTCGCTCTTAACTGAAAAGAATTGGATTTTAGTGGACCTGTGGTTTGTATCAATTTCAGAAGCAGAGTTGAACTAGATATGGTCCTTATGTGTAGGAAACTTCGTTCTTTGTGTCTAAGCACACTCACGTTTCCTGCTGTATTGGAGAATCTAGTAAGCAAGAGCGTGCTTCTTGCTCTAAAGTAGAGTGTGTTTCACGGATGAGAACTGTGCTGTGTGTATCCCTTCAGAAATGGAGTTAAATCCCGTGCTCTGTGTCTTACTACAAGCAAGTCGTCGTTTCAAGTAAACACAGACACTTTTCAGCTCAAAGGAAGCTATATCCTTCACGAAGCTCACACGTTTCTCGCTCTTAAATGAAAAGCATTGGTTGTTAGAGGACACGTCGTTGGTATCAATTTCAGAAGCAGAGTTGAAGTAGATATGGTCCGTATGTGTAGAAAACCTCGCTCTTTTGGTCTCAGTACACTCACGTTTCCTGCTGTATTAGAGACTCTAGAATGCAAGAGCGTGCTTCTTGCTCTGAAGGCGAGTGTGTTTCATGGATGAGAACTGTGCTTTGTCTTTCCCTTCAGAAAAGGAGTTAAATCCCAGGCTCTGTGTCTTCCTACAAGTAAGACTTCATTTAAGGTAAACGCATTCACTTTTAAGATCAAAGGAATCTACATAGTTCACGAAGCTCACACGTTTCTCGCTCTTAACAGAAAAGCAATGAATGTTAGAGGACCCGTGGTTTGTATCAGTTTCAGAAGGAGATTTGAACTAGATATGGTCCTTATGTGTAGGAAACCCTGTTCATTTGTTCTCAGTCCCCTCACGTTTCCTGCTGTATTAGAGATACTAGAAAGCAAGAGCGTGGTTCTTGCTCTAAAACAGAGTGTGTTTCATGGATGAGAACTGTGCGGTGTGTTTCCCCTCAGAAATGGGGTTAAATCCCAGACTCTGTTTTGTGCTACATTCAGGACTTTGTTTCAGGAAAACACAGACACTTTTCAGCTCACATGAAGCTACTTCGTTCACCTATCTCACACGTTTCTCCCTCTTAACTGAAAAGCTTCGGAGGTTAGAGGAACCTTGCTTTGTATCAGTGTCAAACCAGAGTTGAACTAGATATGGTCCGTATGTGTAGGAAACACCGTTCTTTAGTCTCAGCTCACTCACGTTTCCTCCTGTATTAGAGAGAGTAGAAAGCAAGAGTGTGCTTCTTGCTCTAAAGCAGAGTGTGTTTCATGGATGAAAACTGCGCTGTGTGTTTCGCTTCAGAAATGGTGTTAAATCCCAGGCTCTGTGTCTTCCTACAAGAAAGACTTCGTTTCAGAAAAAACGCAGTCACTTTTAAGCTCAAAGGAAACTATATCCTTCACGAAGCACACATGTTTCTCGGTCTTAACTGAAAAGCATTGGATGTTAGAGGACCAGTGGTTTCTATCAGTTTCAGAAGCAGAATTGAAATACATATGGACCTTATGTGTAGGAAACACCATTTTTTTTTCTGAGCACCCTCATGTTTCTTGCTCTATTAGAGACTCTAGAAACCAAGAGCATGCTTCTTGCTCTAAAGCAGAGTGTTTTCCATGGATGACAACTGTGCTGTGTGTTCCCCTTAGAAATGGAGATAAAATACCAGACTCTGTGTCTTCATACAAGCACAAATTCGTTTCAGGAAACACAGATAATTTTTAGTTGGAAGAAGCTAAATCATTCACTAAGCTCACAGGTTTGTCGCTCTTAAATGAAAGGATTGGATGTTAGAGGATATGTGGTTCGTATCATTTTCAGAAGCAGAGTTGAACTAGATATGTTCCATATGTGTAGGAAACACCGTTCTTCTGGTCTAAGTACACTCACGTTTCCTGCTGCATTAGAGACTCTAGAAAGCAAGAGCGTGCTTCTTGCTCTAAAGCAGAGTGTGTTTTATGGATGAGATCTATGCTGTGTGTTTCCCTTCAGAAATGGAGTTAAATTCCCAGGCTCTGTGTCTTTGTACTAGCAAGAATTCTTTTCTGGTAAACACAGTAAATTTTTGGTTAGAAGAAGCTACATCATTCACAAAGCTCACAGGTTTGTTGCTCTTAACTGAAAGGAAGGGATGTTAGTGGAACTGTGGTTAGTATCAGTTTCAGAAGCAGAGTTGAACTAGATATGGTCGTTATGTGTAGGAAACACCGTTCTCTGTTCTGAGCACACTCACGTTTCCTGCTGTATTAGAGACTCTAGAAAGCAAGAGCTTGCTTCTTGTTCTAAAGCAGAGTGTGTTTCATGGATGAGAACTGTGCTATCTGTTTCTCTTCAGAAATAGAGTTAAATGCCATGCTATGTGTCTTCTTACAAGCAAGACTTCGTTTCTGGTAAACGCATTCACTTTGCAGATCAAAGGAAGCTACATCGTTCACAAAGCTCACACGTTTCTCGGTCTTAACTGAAAAGCCCTGGATGTTATATGACCTGTGGTTTGTATCAGTTTCAGAAGCAGAGTTGAACTAGATATGGTCCATATGTGTAGGAAATACTGTTCTTTTATTCTGAGCACACTCAGGTTTCCGGCTGTATTAGAGAATCTAGAAAGCAAGAGCATCCTTCTTGCTCTAAAACAGAGTGTTTTTCATGGATGAGAACTGTGCTGTGTGTTTCCCTTCAGAAATGGAGTTAAATCCCAGGCTCTGTGTATTCCTACAAGTAAGATTTCATTTCAGGTAAACACATTCACTTCTCAGCTCAAAGGAAGCTACATCGTTCACGTAGCTCACACGATTCTCGCTCTCAAATGAAAAGCATTGGATGTTAGAGGCCCTGTGGTTTGTATCAGTTTCAGAAGCAGAGCTGTACTAGAAGTGGTCCATATGTGTAGGAAACACAGTTCTTATGTTCTGAGCACTCTCACGTTTCCTGCTATATTAGAGACTGTAGAAAGCAAGAGCATGCTTCTTGCTCTAAAGCAGAGTGTATTTCATGGATGAAAACTATGCTGTGAGTTTCTCTTCAGAAATGGAATTAAATCCCAGACTCTGTATATTCTTACAAGCAAGACTTCGTTTCAGGCAAACCCAGACATTTTTCAGCTAAAATGAAGCAACATTTTTCACCTAGCTCACACGTTTCTCGCTCTTAACTGAAAAGCATTGGATGTTAGAGGACCCGTGGTTTGTATCAGTTTCAGAAGCAGAGTTGAACTAGATATGGTCCGTATGTGTAGGAAACACCGTGCTTTTGGTCTAAGCACACTCACGTTTCCTGCTTAATTAGTGACTCTAGAAAGCAAGAGCTTGCTTCTGGCTCTAAAGCAGAGTGTGTTTCTTTGATGAGAACTGAGCTGTGTGTTTCCACTCAGAAAAGGGGGTAAATCCCAGGCTCTGTGTCTTGCTACTAGCAAGACATTGTTTCAGGTAAACACAGACACTTTTAAGCTCAAAGAAAGCTACAAGATCATCTAGCTCACACGTTTCTCACTCTCAAATGAAAAACATTGAATGTTAGAGGACACGTGGTTTGTATCAGTTTCATTAGCAGACTTGAACTAGATAAGGTCCATATGTGTTGGAAACACCATTCTTTTGTTCTGAGCACACTCATGCTTCCTGCTGTATTCGAGACTCTAGAAAGCAAGAGCGCGCTTCTTGCTCTAAAGCAGAGTGTGTTTCATGGATGAGAACTGTGTGGTGTGTTTTGCATCAGAAATGATGTTAAATCCCAGGCTCTGTGTCTTCTAACAAGCAAGACTTCGTTTCAGCTAAATGCAGACAATTTTCAGCTCAAATGAAGCTACATTGTTCACCTAGGTCACACGTTTCTTGCCCTTAAGTGAAAAGCATTGGTTGTTAGAGGACCGGTGGTTTCTATCAGTTTCAGAAGCAGAGTTGAACTAGATATGGTCCATTTGTGTAGGAAACTCCTTTCTTTTGTTCTAAACACACTCACGTTTCCTGCTGTATTGGAGAATCTAGAAAGCAAGAGCGTGCTTCCTGCTCTAAAGCAGGGTGAGCTTCATGGATGAGAACTCTGCTGTATGTTTCCCTTCAGAAATGGAGTTAAATCCCAGGCTCTGTGTCTTCCTACAAGCAAGACTTCGTTTCAGGTAAACACATTCACTTTTGAGCTCAAAAGAATCTACATTGTTCACGAAGCTCACACTTTCTCACGCTTAACTGAAAAGCATTGGATGTTAGAGGACCTGTGGTTTTGTATCAGTTTCAGAAGCAGTGTTGAACTAGATATGGTCCTTATGTGTAGGAAACACCGTTCTTTGGTCTAAGCACACTCACGTTTCCTGCTGTATTGGAGAATCTAGAAAGCAAGAGCATGCTTCTTGCTCTGAAGCAGAGTGTGTTTCATGGATGAGAACTGTGCTGTGTGTTTCCACTAAGAAAAGGGGTTTGTTGCCACTAAGAAAAGGGGTTAAATCCCAGGCTCTGTGTCTTGCTACAAGCAAGACATTGTTTCAGGTAAACAAAGACACTTTTCAGCTCACATGAAGCTACAAGTTCACCTATCTCACACTATTCTCACTCTCAAATGAAAAACATTGAATGTTAGAGGACCCGTGGTTTGTATCAATTTCAGAAGCAGAGTTGAACTAGATATGGTCCTTATGTGTAGGGAACACCGTTCTTTGGTCTAAGCACACTCACGTTTCCTGCTGTATTGGAGAATCTAGAAAGCAAGAGCATGCTTCTTGCTCCAAAGCAGAGTGTGTTTCATGGATGAGAAATGTGCTGTGTGTTTCCCTTAAGAAATGGAGTTCAAACCCATGCTCTGTGTCTTCCTACATGCAAGACTTCGTTTCACATAAATGCATTCACTTTTCAGCTGAAAGGAAGTTACATCGTTCACGAAGCTCACTCATTAATCCCTCTCAACTGAAAAGCATTGTATGTTAGAGGACCCGTGGTTTATATCTGTTTCAGAAGCAGAGTTGAAACAGATATTGTCCATATGTGTAGGGAACCCCGTTCGTTTGATCTCAGTACACTCACGTTTCCTGGTGTATTAGAGAGTCTAGAAAGCAAGAGCTTGCTTCTTGCTCTGAAGCAGATTGTGTTTCATTAATGAGAATTGTGCTGTGTGTTTCGCTTCAGAAATGATGTTAAATCCCAGGCTCTGTGTATTCTCACAAGCAAGACTTCTTTTCAGGTAAACGGAGACACATTTCAGCTCAAATGAAGCTACTTTGTTCACCTAGGTCACATGTTTCTTGCTCTTAACTGAAAAGTATTGGATGTAGAGGACCCGTAGTTTGTATCAGTTTCAGATGCAGAGTTAAACTAGATATGGTCTGTATGTGTAGGAAAGTCCTTTCTTTTGTTCTAAGCACACTCCTGTTTCCAACTGTATTGGAGAATCTAGAAAGCAAGAGCGTCCTTCTTGCTCTATAGCAGAGTGTGTTTCATGGTTGAGAACTGTCCTGTGTGCTTCCCTTCAGAAACGGAGTTAAATCCCAGGCTCTGAGTCTTCCCACAAGCAAGACTTAGTTTCAGGTAAAAGCATTCACTTTTGAGCTAAAGAAAGCTACATTGTTCACGAAGCTCACACATTTCTCGATGTGAACTAAAAAACATTGGATGTTAGAGGACCTGTGGTTTGTATCAGTTTCAGAAGCAGATTTGCACTACATATGGTCCATATGTGTAGGAAACCCCATTCTTTTGGTCTAAGTACACTCACGTTTCCTGCTGTATTAGAGCCTCTGGATAGGAAGAACGTTCTTCTTGCTCTAAAGCATAGTGTGTTTCATGGATAAGACCTGTGCTGAGTGTTGCCCTTCAGAAATCGTGGTAAATCCCAGGCTCTGTGTCTTCCTACAAGCAAGACTTCCTTACAGGTAAACACAGTCACATTTTAGTTCAAAAATCTACATCGTTCACGAAGCTCACACATTTGTCGCTCTTAACTGAAAAGAATTGGATTTTAGTGGACCTGTGGTTTGTATCAATTTCAGAAGCAGAGTTGAACTAGATATGGTCCTTATGTGTAGGAAACTTCGTTCTTTGGTCTAAGCACACTCACGTTTCCTGCTGTATTGGAGAATCTAGTAAGCAAGAGCGTGCTTCTTGCTCTAAAGTAGAGTGTGTTCCACGGATGAGAACTGTGCTGTGTGTATCCCTTCAGAAATGGAGTTAAATTCCATGCTCTGTGTCTTACTACAAGCAAGTCGTCATTTCAGGTAAACACAGACACTTTTCAGCTCAAAGGAAGCTATATCCTTCACGAAGCTCACACGTTTCTCGCTCTTAAATGAAAAGCATTGGTTGTTAGAGCACACGTCGTTGGTACCAATTTCAGAAGCAGAGTTGAAGTAGATATGGTCCGTATGTGTAGAAAACCTCGCTCTTTTGGTCTCAGTACACTCACATTTCCTGCTGTATTAGAGACTCTAGAATGCAAGAGCGTGCTTCTTGCTCTAAAGCAGAGTGTGTTTCATGGATGAGAACTGTGCTGTGTGCTTCCCTTCAGAAATGGAGTTAAATCCCAGGCTCTGTGTCTTCCTACAAGTAAGACTTCATTTAAGGTAAACGCATTCACTTTTCAGATCAAAGGAATCTACATAGTTCACGAAGCTCACACGTTTCTCGCTCTTAACAGAAAAGCAATGAATGTTAGAGGACCCGTGGTTTGTATCAGTTTCAGAAGCAGACTTGAACTAGATATGGTCCTTATGTGTAGGAAACCCTGTTCATTTGTTCTCAGTCCCCTCACGTTTCCTGCTGTATTAGAGACAATAGAAAGCAAGAGCATGGTTCTTGCTCTAAAATAGAGTGTGTTTCATGGATGAGAACTGTGCTGTGTGTTTCCCCTCAGAAATGGGGTTAAATCCCAGACTCTGTTTTGTGCTACATTCAGGACTTTGTTTCAGGAAAACACAGACACTTTTCAGCTCACATGAAGCTACATCGTTCACCTAACTCACACGTTTCTGCCTCTTAACTGAAAAGCTTCGGAGGTTAGAGGACCCTTGGTTTGTATCAGTGTCAAACCAGAGTTGAACTAGATATGGTCCGTATGTGTAGGAAACACCGTTCTTTGGTCTCAGCTCACTCACGTTTCCTGCTGTATTAGAGAGAGTAGAAAGCAAGAGTGTGCTTCTTGCTCTAAAGCAGAGTGTGTTTCATGGATGAGAACTGTGCTGTGTGTTTCGCTTCAGAAATGGAGTTAAATCCCAGGCTCTGTGTCTTCCTACAAGAAAGACTTCGTTTCAGAAAAAACGCAGTCATTTTTAAGCTCTAAGGAAACTATATCCTTCACGAAGCACACATGTTTCTCGGTCTTAACTGAAAAGCATTGGATGTTAGAGGACCAGTGGTTTCTATCAGTTTCAGAAGCAGAATTGAAATACATATGGACCTTATGTGTAGGAAACCCCGTTCTTTTTTTCTGAGCACCCTCATGTTTCTTGCTCTATTAGAGACTCTAGAAACCAAGAGCATGCTTCTTGCTCTAAAGCAGAGTGTTTTCCATGGATGACAACTGTGCTGTGTGTTCCCCTTAGAAATGGAGATAAAATACCAGACTCTGTGTCTTCCTACAAGCATGAATTTGTTTCAGGAAACACAGTTCATTTTTAGTTGGAAGAAGCTAAATCATTCACTAAGCTCACAGGTTTGTCGCTCTTAAATGAAAGGATTGGATGTTAGAGGATATGTGGTTCGTATCATTTTCAGAAGCAGAGTTGAACTAGATATGTTCCATATGTGTAGGAAACACCGTTCTTTTGGTCTAAGTATACTCACGTTTCCTGCTGCGTTAGAGACTCTAGAAAGCAAGAGCGTGCTTCTTGCTCTAAAGCAGAGTGTGTTTCATGGATGAACTGTGCCGTGTGTTTCCTTTCAGAAATGTAGGTAAATCCCATGCTCTGTGTCTTCCGACAAGCAAGACTTCCTTTCAGGTAAACACAGTCAATTTTCAGCTCAAATGCTGCTGAATCGTTCACGAAGCTCACAAGTTTCTTGCTCTTAAATGAAAAGCATTGGATGTTATAGGACCTGAGGTTTGTATCAGTTTAAGAAGCAGAATTGAACTATATATGGTCCGTATGTGTAGGAAACACTGTTCTTTTGTTCTGAGCACACTCAAGTTTCCTGCTGTATTAGAGACTCTAGAAAGCAAGATCGTGCTTCTTGCTCTATAGCAGAGCGTGTTTCATGGATGATACCTATGCTGTGTGTTTCCCATCCGAAATGTAGTTAAATCCCAGGCTCTGTGTCTTTGTACAAGTAAGAATTCGTTTCAGGTAAACTCAGTCCCTTTTTAGTTCAAAGAAGCTACATTGTTCACGAAGGTCACACATTTGTTGCTCTAAACTGAAAAGAATTGGGTGTTAGATGCCCTGTGGTTTGTATAAGTTTCAGAAGCAGAGTTGAACTAGAAGTGGTCCATATGTGTAGGAAACAACGTTCTTTGATCTAAGCACACTCATGTTTCCTGCTGTATTGGAGACTCTAGAAAGCAAGAAATTGCTTCTAGCTCTAAAGCAGAGTATGTTTCATGGATGATAATTGTGCTGTGTGTTTCGCTTTAGAAATGCAGTTAAATGCCACGCTCTGTGTCTTCTTACAAGTAAGACTCCGTTTCAGGTAAACGCAGTCACTTTTCAGCTCAAACGAAGCTACTTCGCTCCCGAAGCTCACACGTTTCTCGGTCTTAACTGAAAAGCATTGGATGATAGAGGACCAGTGGTTTCTATCAGTTTCAGAAGCAGCATTGAACTAGATATGGTCCTTATGTGTAGGAAACACCGTTCTTTGTTTCTAAGGACACTCATGTTTCCTGCTGTATTGGAGATTCTAGAGAGCAAGAGCGTCCTTCATGATCTAAAATAGAGTGTGTTTCATGGATGAGATCTGTGCTGTGTGTTTCGCTTCAATAATGGAATTAAATCCCAGACTCTGTATCTTCTTACAAGCAAGACTTCGTTTAAGTAAACGCAGACACTTTTCAGCTCACATGAAGCTACATTGTTCACCTAGCTCACACGTTTCTCCCTCTTAACTGAAAAGCTTTGGAGTTTAGAGGACCCATGGTTTGTATCAGTTTCAAACCAGAGTTGAACTAGAAATGGTCCGTATGTTTAGGAAACACCGTTCTTTTGATCTGAGCACTCTCACCTTTCCTGCTGTATTAGAGACTTTAGAAAGCAAGAGCATGCTTCTTGCTCTAAAGCAGAGTGTGTTTCATGGATGAGAACTATGCTGTGAGTTTCGCTTCAGAAATGGAATTAAATCCCAGACTCTGTATATTCTTACAAACAAGACTTCATTTCAGGTAAACGCAGACACTTTTCAGCTCAAATGAAGCAAAAATTTTCACCTAGCTCACACGTTTCTCGCTCTTAACAGAAAAGCAATGGATGTTAGAGGACCTGTGGTTTGTATCAGTTTCAGAAGCAGAGTTGTAGTAGATATGCTCGTTATGTGTATGAAACACCGTTCTTTGTTCTGAGCACACTCACGTTTCCTGCTGTATTAGAGACTCTGGAAAGCAAGAGCTTGCTTCTTGTTCTAAAGCAGAGTGTGTTTCATGGATGTGAACTGTGCTTTGTGTTTCTCTTCAGAAATAGAGTTAAATGCCACGCTCTGTGTCTTCTTACAATCAAGACTTCGTTTCAGGTAAACACAGTAACTTTTCAGCTCAAACGAAGCTACGCCATTCACGAAGCTCACACGTTTCTCGGTCTTAACTGAAAAGCCTTGGATATTAGAGGAACAGTGGTTTCTATCAGTTTCTGAAGCAGAGTTTAAATATATATGGTCCTTATGTGTAGGAACACCGTTCTTTTCTTCTGAGCACACTCAAGTTTCTTGCTCAATTAGAGACTCTAGAAAGCAAGAGAGTGCTTCTTTCTCTAAAGCAGAGTGTGTTTCATGGATGAGAACTGTACTGTTTGTTTTTCTTCAGAAATGGAGTTAAATCCCAGGCTCCTTGTCTTCGTACAAGCAAGAATCAGTTTCAGGTAAATGAAGTCACTTTTAGTTAAAACGAAGCTTCATTGTTCACGAAGCTCACACTTTTGTCGCTCTTAAATGAAAAGAATTGGATGTTAGATGACCTGTGGTTTGTATCAGTTTCAGAAGCAGAGTTGAACTAGATATGTTAAATATGTCTAGGAAACACCGTTATTTTGTTCTGACACACTCACGTTTCCTGCTGTATTAGAGACTCTAGAAAGTGAGAGTGTGCTTCTTGCTCTAAAACAGAGTGTGTTTCATGGATGAGAACTGTGCTGTGTGTTTCCCCTCAGAATAGGGGTTAAATCCCAGGCTCTGTTTCTTGCTACAAGCAAGACTTTGTTTCAGGTAAATGCAGTCACTTTTCAGCTCAAACGAAGCTACTTCGTTCACGAAACTCACATGTTTCTCGGTCTTAACTGAAAAGCATTGGATCTTAGAGGTCGGTGGTATTTATCAGATTCAGAAGCAGAGTTGAACTAGATATGGTCCTTATGTGTAGGATACACCATTCTTTTGTTCTAAGCACACTCACGTTTCCTGCTGTATTGGAGAATATAGAAAGCAATAGCGTCCTTCTGGCTCTAAAACAGAGTGTTTTTCGTGGATGAGAACTGTGCTTTGTGTTTCACTTCAGAAAGGGTGTTAAATTCCTAGCCTCTGTGTCTTCGTACTAGCAAGAATTCGTTTCAGGTAAACTCAGTCCCTTTTTAGTTCAAAGAAGCTACATTGTTCACGAAGATCACACGTTTGTAGCTCTTATCTGAAAAGAATTGGATGTTAGATGCCCTGTGGTTTGTATAAGTTTCAGAAGAAGAGTTGAACTAGAAGTGGTACATATGTGTAGGAAACACCGTTCTTTGGTCTAAGCCCACTCATGTTTCCTGCTGTATTGGAGACTCTAGAAAGCAAGAAATTGCTTCTTGCTCTAAAGCAGAGTGTGTTTCATGGATGAGAATTGTGCTGTGTGTTTCGCTTCAGAAATGCAGTTAAATGTCACGCTCTGTGTCTTCTTACAAGCAAGACTTTGTTTCAGGTAAACGCAGACACTTTTCAGCTCAAATGAAGCTACATCATTCACTTACTTCAAACGTTTCTCCCTCTGGAGGTTAGAGGATCCGTGCTTTGTATTAGTTTCAGAAGCAGAGTTGAACTAGATATTGTCCGTATGTGTAGGAAACAAAGTTCTTTTGTTCTGAGCACACTCACATTTCCTGCTGTATTAGAGACTCTAGAAAGCAAGAGCATGCTTCATGCTCTAAAAATAAGTGTGTTTCATGGATGAGAACTGAGCTTTGTGTTTTCCCTCAGAAAAGGGGTTAAATCACAGGCTCTGTTTCTTGCTACAAGCAAGACTTTTTTTCAGGTAAACACAGACACTTTTCAGCTCAAAGCAAGCTACATCGTTCACCTAGCTCACACGTTTCTCACTCTCAAATGAAAAGCATTGTATGTTATATGACCTGTGGTTTGTATCAGTTTCAGAAGAGGAGTAGAACTAGATATGGTCCGTATGTGTAGGAAACACCATTCTTTTGTTCTGAGCACACTCACCTTTCCTGCTGTATAAGAGACTCTAGAAAGCAAGAGCGTGCTTCTTGCTCTAAAGCAGAGTGTGTTTCATGGATGAGATCTATGCTGAGTGTTTCCCTTCAGAAATGGAGTTAAATTCCCAGGCTCTGTGTCTTTGTACTAGCAAGAATTCTTTTCTGGTAAACACAGTAAATTTTTAGTTAGAAGAAGCTACATCGTTCACAAAGCTCACAGGTTTGTTGCTCTTAACTGAAAGGAAGGGATGTTAGTGGAACTGTGGTTAGTATCAGTTTCAGAAGCAGAGTTGAACTAGATATGGTCGTTATGTGTAGGAAACACCGTTCTCTGTTCTGAGCACACTCACGTTTCCTGCTGTATTAGAGACTCTAGAAAGCAAGAGCTTGCTTCTTGTCCTAAAGCAGAGTGTGTTTCATGGATGAGAACTGTGCTATCTGTTTCTCTTCAGAAATAGAGTTAAATGCCATGCTATGTGTCTTCTTACAAGCAAGACTTCGTTTCTGGTAAACGCATTCACTTTGCAGATCAAAGGAAGCTACATCGTTCACAAAGCTCACACGTTTCTCGGTCTTAACTGAAAAGCCCTGGATGTTATATGACCTGTGGTTTGTATCAGTTTCAGAAGCAGAGTTGAACTAGATATGGTCCATATGTGTAGGAAATACTGTTCTTTTATTCTGAGCACACTCAGGTTTCCGGCTGTATTAGAGAATCTAGAAAGCAAGAGCATCCTTCTTGCTCTAAAACAGAGTGTTTTTCATGGATGAGAACTGTGCTGTGTGTTTCCCTTCAGAAATGGAGTTAAATCCCAGGCTCTGTGTATTCCTACAAGTAAGATTTCGTTTCAGGTAAACACATTCACTTCTCAGCTCAAAGGAAGCTACATCGTTCACCTAGCTCACACGATTCTCGCTCTCAAATGAAAAGCATTGGATGTTAGAGGCCCTGTGGTTTGTATCAGTTTCAGAAGCAGAGCTGTACTAGAAGTGGTCCATATGTGTAGGAAACACAGTTCTTATGTTCTGAGCACTCTCACGTTTCCTGCTATATTAGAGACTGTAGAAAGCAAGAGCATGCTTCTTGCTCTAAAGCAGAGTGTGTTTCATGGATGAGAACTATGCTGTGAGTTTCGCTTCAGAAATGGAATTAAATCCCAGACTCTGTATATTCTTACAAGCAAGACTTCGTTTCAGGTAAACACAGACACTTTTCAGCTCAAATGAAGCAACAATTTTCACCTAGCTCACACATTTCTCGCTCTTAACAGAAAAGCAATGGACGTTAGAGGACCTGTGGTTTGTATCAGTATCAGAAGCAGAGTTGTAGTAGATATGCTCGTTATGTGTAGGAAACACCGTTCTTTGTTCTGAGCACACTCACGTTTCCTGCTGTATTAGAGACTCTGGAAAGCAAGAGCTTGCTTCTTGTTCTAAAGCAGAGTGTGTTTCATGGATGTGAACTGTGCGTTGTGTTTCTCTTCAGAAATAGTGTTAAATGCCACGCTCTCGTCTTCTTACAATCAAGACTTCGTTTCAGGTAAACACAGTAACTTTTCAGCTCAAACGAAGCTACGCCATTCACGAAGCTCACACGTTTCTCGGTCTTAACTGAAAAGCCTTGGATATTAGAGGAACAGTGGTTTCTATCAGTTTCTGAAGCAGAGTTTAAATATATATGGTCCTTATGTGTAGGAACACCGTTCTTTTCTTCTGAGCACACTCAAGTTTCTTGCTCAATTAGAGACTCTAGAAAGCAAGAGAGTGCTTCTTTCTCTAAAGCAGAGTGTGTTTCATGGATGAGAACTGTACTGTTTGTTTTTCTTCAGAAATGGAGTTAAATCCCAGGCTCCTTGTCTTCGTACAAGCAAGAATCAGTTTCAGGTAAACGAAGTCACTTTTAGTTAAAACGAAGCTTCATTGTTCACGAAGCTCACACTTTTGTCGCTCTTAAATGAAAAGAATTGGATGTTAGATGACCTGTGGTTTGTATCAGTTTCAGAAGCAGAGTTGAACGAGATATGTTAAATATGTCTAGGAAACACCGTTATTTTGTTCTGACACACTCACGTTTCCTGCTGTATTAGAGACTCTAGAAAGTGAGAGTGTGCTTCTTGCTCTAAAACAGAGTGAGTTTCATGGATGAGAACTCTGCTGTATGTTTCCCTTCAGAAATGGAGTTAAATCCCATGCTCTGTGTCTTCCTACAAGCAGTACATCCTTTCAGGTAAACATAGTCTCTTTTCAGCTCAAATAAGCTACTTCGTTCATGAAACTTACTTGGTTATAGCACTTAACTGAAAGAATTGGATGTTAGAGGACCCGTGGTTTGTATCAGTTTCAGAAGCAGCGTTGAACTAGATATAGTCTGTATGTGTAGGAAACCCCGTTCTTTTGGTCTAAGTACACTCACGTTTCCTGCTGTATTAGAGACTCTAGAAAGCAAGAGCGTGCTTCTTGCTCTGAAGGCGAGTGTGTTTCGTGGATGAGAACTGTGCTTTGTCTTTCCCTTCAGAAATGGAGTTAAATCCCAGGCTCTGTGTCTTCCTACAAGCAAGACTTCCTTTCAGGTAAACACTGTCACTTTGCAGCTCAAAGGAAGCTACATCGTTCACGAAGCTCACACGTTTGTCGCTTTTAAATGAAAAGAATTGGATGTTAGTGGTCCTGTGGTTGTTATCAATTTCAGAAGCTGAGTTGAAATAGATATGGTCCGTATGTGTAGGAAACTCTGTTCTTTTGTTCTGAGCACACTCAAGTTTCCTGCTTAATTAGAGACTCTAGAAAGCAAGAGCTTGCTTCTGGCTCTAAAGCAGAGTGTGTTTCTTTGATGAGAACTGAGCTGTGTGTTTCCACTCAGAAAAGGGGGTAAATCCCAGGCTCTGTGTCTTGCTACTAGCAAGACATTGTTTCAGGTAAACACAGACACATTTCAGCTCAAAGAAAGCTACAAGATCATCTAGCTCCCACGTTTCTCACTCTCAAATGAAAAACATTGAATGTTAGAGGACACGTGGTTTGTATCAGTTTCATTAGCAGACTTGAACTAGATAAGGTCCATATGTGTTGGAAACACCATTCTTTTGTTCTGAGCACACTCATGCTTCCTGCTGTATTCGAGACTCTAGAAAGCAAGAGCGCGCTTCTTGCTCTAAAGCAGAGTGTGTTTCATGGATGAGAACTGTGTGGTGTGTTTTGCATCAGAAATGATGTTAAATCCCAGGCTCTGTGTCTTCTAACAAGCAAGACTTCGTTTCAGCTAAATGCAGACAATTTTCAGCTCAAATGAAGCTACATTGTTCACCTAGGTCACACGTTTCTTGCCCTTAAGTGAAAAGCATTGGATGTTAGAGGACCGGTGGTTTCTATCAGTTTCAGAAGCAGAGTTGAACTAGATATGGTCCATTTGTGTAGGAAACTCCTTTCTTTTGTTCTAAACACACTCACGTTTCCTGCTGTATTGGAGAATCTAGAAAGCAAGAGCGTGCTTCCTGCTCTAAAGCAGGGTGAGCTTCATGGATGAGAACTCTGCTGTATGTTTCCCTTCAGAAATGGAGTTAAATCCCAGGCTCTGTGTCTTCCTACAAGCAAGACTTCGTTTCAGGTAAACACATTCAATTTTGAGCTCAAAAGAATCTACATTGTTCACGAAGCTCACACTTTCTCACGCTTAACTGAAAAGCATTGGATGTTAGAGGACCTGTGGTTTTGTATCAGTTTCAGAAGCAGTGTTGAACTAGATATGGTCCTTATGTGTAGGAAACACCGTTCTTTGGTCTAAGCACACTCACGTTTCCTGCTGTATTGGAGAATCTAGAAAGCAAGAGCGTGCTTCTTGCTCTGAAGCAGAGTGTGTTTCATGGATGAGAACTGTGCTGTGTGTTTCCACTAAGAAAAGGGGTTAGTGTTGCCACTAAGAAAAGGGGTTAAATCCCAGGCTCTGTGTCTTGCTACAAGCAAGACATTGTTTCAGGTAAACAAAGACACTTTTCAGCTCACATGAAGCTACAAGTTCACCTATCTCACACTATTCTCGCTCTCAAATGAAAAACATTGAATGTTAGAGGACACGTGGTTTGTATCAATTTCAGAAGCAGAGTTGAACTAGATATGGTCCTTATGTGTAGGGAACACCGTTCTTTGGTCTAAGCACACTCACGTTTCCTGCTGTATTGGAGAATCTAGAAAGCAAGAGCATGCTTCTTGCTCCAAAGCAGAGTGTGTTTCATGGATGAGAACTGTGCTGTGTGTTTCCCTTAAGAAATGGAGTTCAAACCCATGCTCTGTGTCTTCCTACATGCAAGACTTCGTTTCACATAAATGCATTCACTTTTCAGCTGAAAGGAAGTTACATCGTTCACGAAGCTCACTCATTAATCCCTCTCAACTGAAAAGCATTGTATGTTAGAGGACCCGTGGTTTATATCTGTTTCAGAAGCAGAGTTGAAATAGATATTGTCCGTATGTGTACGGAACCCCGTTCGTTTGATCTCAGTACACTCACGTTTCCTGGTGTATTAGAGAGTCTAGAAAGCAAGAGCTTGCTTCTTGCTCTGAAGCAGATTGTGTTTCATTGATGAGAACTGTGCTGTGTGTTTCGCTTCAGAAATGATGTTAAATCCCAGACTCTGTGTATTCTCACAAGCAAGACTTCGTTTCAGGTAAACGGAGACACATTTCAGCTCAAATGAAGCTACTTTGTTCACCTAGGTCACATGTTTCTTGCTCTTAACTGAAAAGTATTGGATGTAGAGGACCCGTAGTTTGTATCAGTTTCAGATGCAGAGTTAAACTAGATATGGTCCATATGTGTAGGAAACCCCATTCTTTTGGTCTAAGTACACTCACGTTTCCTGCTGTATTAGAGCCTCTGGATAGGAAGAACGTTCTTCTTGCTCTAAAGCATAGTGTGTTTCATGGATAAGACCTGTGCTGAGTGTTGCCCTTCAGAAATCATGGTAAATCCCAGGCTCTGTGTCTTCCTACAAGCAAGACTCCCTTACAGGTAAACACAGTCACATTTTAGTTCAAAGAATCTACATCGTTCACGAAGCTCACACATTTGTCGCTCTTAACTGAAAAGAATTGGATTTTAGTGGACCTGTGGTTTGTATCAATTTCAGAAGCAGCGTTGAACTAGATATGGTCCATATGTGTAGGAAACACCGTTCTTTTGTTCTAAGCACAATGACGTTTCTTGCTGTATTAGATTATAGAAAGCAAGAGCATCCTTCTTGCTCTAAAGCAGAGTGTGTTTCATGGATGAGAACTGTACTGTGTGTTTCACCTCAGAAAAGGGGTTAAATCCAAGGCTCTGTGTCTTTCTACAAGCAAGACTTTGTTTCAGGTAAACGCAGACACTTTTCAGCTCAAATGAAGCTACATCATTCACTTACTTCAAACGTTTCTCCCTCTGGAGGTTAGAGGATCCGTGCTTTGTATTAGTTTCAGAAGCAGAGTTGAACTAGATATTGTCCGTATGTGTAGGAAACAAAGTTCTTTTGTTCTGAGCACACTCACATTTCCTGCTGTATTAGAGACTCTAGAAAGCAAGAGCATGCTTCATGCTCTAAAAATAAGTGTGTTTCATGGATGAGAACTGAGCTTTGTGTTTTCCCTCAGAAAAGGGGTTAAATCACAGGCTCTGTTTCTTGCTACAAGCAAGACTTTTTTTCAGGTAAACACAGACACTTTTCAGCTCAAAGCAAGCTACATCGTTCACCTAGCTCACACGTTTCTCACTCTCAAATGAAAAGCATTGTATGTTATATGACCTGTGGTTTGTATCAGTTTCAGAAGAGGAGTAGAACTAGATATGGTCCGTATGTGTAGGAAACACCATTCTTTTGTTCTGAGCACACTCACCTTTCCTGCTGTATAAGAGACTCTAGAAAGCAAGAGCGTGCTTCTTGCTCTAAAGCAGAGTGTGTTTCATGGATGAGATCTATGCTGAGTGTTTCCCTTCAGAAATGGAGTTAAATTCCCAGGCTCTGTGTCTTTGTACTAGCAAGAATTCTTTTCTGGTAAACACAGTAAATTTTTAGTTAGAAGAAGCTACATCGTTCACAAAGCTCACAGGTTTGTTGCTCTTAACTGAAAGGAAGGGATGTTAGTGGAACTGTGGTTAGTATCAGTTTCAGAAGCAGAGTTGAACTAGATATGGTCGTTATGTGTAGGAAACACCGTTCTCTGTTCTGAGCACACTCACGTTTCCTGCTGTATTAGAGACTCTAGAAAGCAAGAGCTTGCTTCTTGTCCTAAAGCAGAGTGTGTTTCATGGATGAGAACTGTGCTATCTGTTTCTCTTCAGAAATAGAGTTAAATGCCATGCTATGTGTCTTCTTACAAGCAAGACTTCGTTTCTGGTAAACGCATTCACTTTGCAGATCAAAGGAAGCTACATCGTTCACAAAGCTCACACGTTTCTCGGTCTTAACTGAAAAGCCCTGGATGTTATATGACCTGTGGTTTGTATCAGTTTCAGAAGCAGAGTTGAACTAGATATGGTCCATATGTGTAGGAAATACTGTTCTTTTATTCTGAGCACACTCAGGTTTCCGGCTGTATTAGAGAATCTAGAAAGCAAGAGCATCCTTCTTGCTCTAAAACAGAGTGTTTTTCATGGATGAGAACTGTGCTGTGTGTTTCCCTTCAGAAATGGAGTTAAATCCCAGGCTCTGTGTATTCCTACAAGTAAGATTTCGTTTCAGGTAAACACATTCACTTCTCAGCTCAAAGGAAGCTACATCGTTCACCTAGCTCACACGATTCTCGCTCTCAAATGAAAAGCATTGGATGTTAGAGGCCCTGTGGTTTGTATCAGTTTCAGAAGCAGAGCTGTACTAGAAGTGGTCCATATGTGTAGGAAACACAGTTCTTATGTTCTGAGCACTCTCACGTTTCCTGCTATATTAGAGACTGTAGAAAGCAAGAGCATGCTTCTTGCTCTAAAGCAGAGTGTGTTTCATGGATGAGAACTATGCTGTGAGTTTCGCTTCAGAAATGGAATTAAATCCCAGACTCTGTATATTCTTACAAGCAAGACTTCGTTTCAGGTAAACACAGACACTTTTCAGCTCAAATGAAGCAACAATTTTCACCTAGCTCACACATTTCTCGCTCTTAACAGAAAAGCAATGGACGTTAGAGGACCTGTGGTTTGTATCAGTATCAGAAGCAGAGTTGTAGTAGATATGCTCGTTATGTGTAGGAAACACCGTTCTTTGTTCTGAGCACACTCACGTTTCCTGCTGTATTAGAGACTCTGGAAAGCAAGAGCTTGCTTCTTGTTCTAAAGCAGAGTGTGTTTCATGGATGTGAACTGTGCGTTGTGTTTCTCTTCAGAAATAGTGTTAAATGCCACGCTCTGTGTCTTCTTACAATCAAGACTTCGTTTCAGGTAAACACAGTAACTTTTCAGCTCAAACGAAGCTACGCCATTCACGAAGCTCACACGTTTCTCGGTCTTAACTGAAAAGCCTTGGATATTAGAGGAACAGTGGTTTCTATCAGTTTCTGAAGCAGAGTTTAAATATATATGGTCCTTATGTGTAGGAACACCGTTCTTTTCTTCTGAGCACACTCAAGTTTCTTGCTCAATTAGAGACTCTAGAAAGCAAGAGAGTGCTTCTTTCTCTAAAGCAGAGTGTGTTTCATGGATGAGAACTGTACTGTTTGTTTTTCTTCAGAAATGGAGTTAAATCCCAGGCTCCTTGTCTTCGTACAAGCAAGAATCAGTTTCAGGTAAACGAAGTCACTTTTAGTTAAAACGAAGCTTCATTGTTCACGAAGCTCACACTTTTGTCGCTCTTAAATGAAAAGAATTGGATGTTAGATGACCTGTGGTTTGTATCAGTTTCAGAAGCAGAGTTGAACGAGATATGTTAAATATGTCTAGGAAACACCGTTATTTTGTTCTGACACACTCACGTTTCCTGCTGTATTAGAGACTCTAGAAAGTGAGAGTGTGCTTCTTGCTCTAAAACAGAGTGAGTTTCATGGATGAGAACTCTGCTGTATGTTTCCCTTCAGAAATGGAGTTAAATCCCATGCTCTGTGTCTTCCTACAAGCAGTACATCCTTTCAGGTAAACATAGTCTCTTTTCAGCTCAAATAAGCTACTTCGTTCATGAAACTTACTTGGTTATAGCACTTAACTGAAAGAATTGGATGTTAGAGGACCCGTGGTTTGTATCAGTTTCAGAAGCAGCGTTGAACTAGATATAGTCTGTATGTGTAGGAAACCCCGTTCTTTTGGTCTAAGTACACTCACGTTTCCTGCTGTATTAGAGACTCTAGAAAGCAAGAGCGTGCTTCTTGCTCTGAAGGCGAGTGTGTTTCGTGGATGAGAACTGTGCTTTGTCTTTCCCTTCAGAAATGGAGTTAAATCCCAGGCTCTGTGTCTTCCTACAAGCAAGACTTCCTTTCAGGTAAACACTGTCACTTTGCAGCTCAAAGGAAGCTACATCGTTCACGAAGCTCACACGTTTGTCGCTTTTAAATGAAAAGAATTGGATGTTAGTGGTCCTGTGGTTGTTATCAATTTCAGAAGCTGAGTTGAAATAGATATGGTCCGTATGTGTAGGAAACTCTGTTCTTTTGTTCTGAGCACACTCAAGTTTCCTGCTTAATTAGAGACTCTAGAAAGCAAGAGCTTGCTTCTGGCTCTAAAGCAGAGTGTGTTTCTTTGATGAGAACTGAGCTGTGTGTTTCCACTCAGAAAAGGGGGTAAATCCCAGGCTCTGTGTCTTGCTACTAGCAAGACATTGTTTCAGGTAAACACAGACACATTTCAGCTCAAAGAAAGCTACAAGATCATCTAGCTCCCACGTTTCTCACTCTCAAATGAAAAACATTGAATGTTAGAGGACACGTGGTTTGTATCAGTTTCATTAGCAGACTTGAACTAGATAAGGTCCATATGTGTTGGAAACACCATTCTTTTGTTCTGAGCACACTCATGCTTCCTGCTGTATTCGAGACTCTAGAAAGCAAGAGCGCGCTTCTTGCTCTAAAGCAGAGTGTGTTTCATGGATGAGAACTGTGTGGTGTGTTTTGCATCAGAAATGATGTTAAATCCCAGGCTCTGTGTCTTCTAACAAGCAAGACTTCGTTTCAGCTAAATGCAGACAATTTTCAGCTCAAATGAAGCTACATTGTTCACCTAGGTCACACGTTTCTTGCCCTTAAGTGAAAAGCATTGGATGTTAGAGGACCGGTGGTTTCTATCAGTTTCAGAAGCAGAGTTGAACTAGATATCGTCCATTTGTGTAGGAAACTCCTTTCTTTTGTTCTAAACACACTCACGTTTCCTGCTGTATTGGAGAATCTAGAAAGCAAGAGCGTGCTTCCTGCTCTAAAGCAGGGTGAGCTTCATGGATGAGAACTCTGCTGTATGTTTCCCTTCAGAAATGGAGTTAAATCCCAGGCTCTGTGTCTTCCTACAAGCAAGACTTCGTTTCAGGTAAACACATTCACTTTTGAGCTCAAAAGAATCTACATTGTTCACGAAGCTCACACTTTCTCACGCTTAACTGAAAAGCATTGGATGTTAGAGGACCTGTGGTTTTGTATCAGTTTCAGAAGCAGTGTTGAACTAGATATGGTCCTTATGTGTAGGAAACACCGTTCTTTGGTCTAAGCACACTCACGTTTCCTGCTGTATTGGAGAATCTAGAAAGCAAGAGCGTGCTTCTTGCTCTGAAGCAGAGTGTGTTTCATGGATGAGAACTGTGCTGTGTGTTTCCACTAAGAAAAGGGGTTAGTGTTGCCACTAAGAAAAGGGGTTAAATCCCAGGCTCTGTGTCTTGCTACAAGCAAGACATTGTTTCAGGTAAACAAAGACACTTTTCAGCTCACATGAAGCTACAAGTTCACCTATCTCACACTATTCTCGCTCTCAAATGAAAAACATTGAATGTTAGAGGACACGTGGTTTGTATCAATTTCAGAAGCAGAGTTGAACTAGATATGGTCCTTATGTGTAGGGAACACCGTTCTTTGGTCTAAGCACACTCACGTTTCCTGCTGTATTGGAGAATCTAGAAAGCAAGAGCATGCTTCTTGCTCCAAAGCAGAGTGTGTTTCATGGATGAGAACTGTGCTGTGTGTTTCCCTTAAGAAATGGAGTTCAAACCCATGCTCTGTGTCTTCCTACATGCAAGACTTCGTTTCACATAAATGCATTCACTTTTCAGCTGAAAGGAAGTTACATCGTTCACGAAGCTCACTCATTAATCCCTCTCAACTGAAAAGCATTGTATGTTAGAGGACCCGTGGTTTATATCTGTTTCAGAAGCAGAGTTGAAATAGATATTGTCCGTATGTGTACGGAACCCCGTTCGTTTGATCTCAGTACACTCACGTTTCCTGGTGTATTAGAGAGTCTAGAAAGCAAGAGCTTGCTTCTTGCTCTGAAGCAGATTGTGTTTCATTGATGAGAACTGTGCTGTGTGTTTCGCTTCAGAAATGATGTTAAATCCCAGACTCTGTGTATTCTCACAAGCAAGACTTCGTTTCAGGTAAACGGAGACACATTTCAGCTCAAATGAAGCTACTTTGTTCACCTAGGTCACATGTTTCTTGCTCTTAACTGAAAAGTATTGGATGTAGAGGACCCGTAGTTTGTATCAGTTTCAGATGCAGAGTTAAACTAGATATGGTCCATATGTGTAGGAAACCCCATTCTTTTGGTCTAAGTACACTCACGTTTCCTGCTGTATTAGAGCCTCTGGATAGGAAGAACGTTCTTCTTGCTCTAAAGCATAGTGTGTTTCATGGATAAGACCTGTGCTGAGTGTTGCCCTTCAGAAATCGTGGTAAATCCCAGGCTCTGTGTCTTCCTACAAGCAAGACTCCCTTACAGGTAAACACAGTCACATTTTAGTTCAAAGAATCTACATCGTTCACGAAGCTCACACATTTGTCGCTCTTAACTGAAAAGAATTGGATTTTAGTGGACCTGTGGTTTGTATCAATTTCAGAAGCAGCGTTGAACTAGATATGGTCCATATGTGTAGGAAACACCGTTCTTTTGTTCTAAGCACAATGACGTTTCTTGCTGTATTAGATTATAGAAAGCAAGAGCATCCTTCTTGCTCTAAAGCAGAGTGTGTTTCATGGATGAGAACTGTACTGTGTGTTTCACCTCAGAAAAGGGGTTAAATCCAAGGCTCTGTGTCTTTCTACAAGCAAGACTTTGTTTCAGGTAAACGCAGACACTTTTCAGCTCAAATGAAGCTACATCATTCACTTACTTCAAACGTTTCTCCCTCTGGAGGTTAGAGGATCCGTGCTTTGTATTAGTTTCAGAAGCAGAGTTGAACTAGATATTGTCCGTATGTGTAGGAAACAAAGTTCTTTTGTTCTGAGCACACTCACATTTCCTGCTGTATTAGAGACTCTAGAAAGCAAGAGCATGCTTCATGCTCTAAAAATAAGTGTGTTTCATGGATGAGAACTGAGCTTTGTGTTTTCCCTCAGAAAAGGGGTTAAATCACAGGCTCTGTTTCTTGCTACAAGCAAGACTTTTTTTCAGGTAAACACAGACACTTTTCAGCTCAAAGCAAGCTACATCGTTCACCTAGCTCACACGTTTCTCACTCTCAAATGAAAAGCATTGTATGTTATATGACCTGTGGTTTGTATCAGTTTCAGAAGAGGAGTAGAACTAGATATGGTCCGTATGTGTAGGAAACACCATTCTTTTGTTCTGAGCACACTCACCTTTCCTGCTGTATAAGAGACTCTAGAAAGCAAGAGCGTGCTTCTTGCTCTAAAGCAGAGTGTGTTTCATGGATGAGATCTATGCTGAGTGTTTCCCTTCAGAAATGGAGTTAAATTCCCAGGCTCTGTGTCTTTGTACTAGCAAGAATTCTTTTCTGGTAAACACAGTAAATTTTTAGTTAGAAGAAGCTACATCGTTCACAAAGCTCACAGGTTTGTTGCTCTTAACTGAAAGGAAGGGATGTTAGTGGAACTGTGGTTAGTATCAGTTTCAGAAGCAGAGTTGAACTAGATATGGTCGTTATGTGTAGGAAACACCGTTCTCTGTTCTGAGCACACTCACGTTTCCTGCTGTATTAGAGACTCTAGAAAGCAAGAGCTTGCTTCTTGTCCTAAAGCAGAGTGTGTTTCATGGATGAGAACTGTGCTATCTGTTTCTCTTCAGAAATAGAGTTAAATGCCATGCTATGTGTCTTCTTACAAGCAAGACTTCGTTTCTGGTAAACGCATTCACTTTGCAGATCAAAGGAAGCTACATCGTTCACAAAGCTCACACGTTTCTCGGTCTTAACTGAAAAGCCCTGGATGTTATATGACCTGTGGTTTGTATCAGTTTCAGAAGCAGAGTTGAACTAGATATGGTCCATATGTGTAGGAAATACTGTTCTTTTATTCTGAGCACACTCACGTTTCCGGCTGTATTAGAGAATCTAGAAAGCAAGAGCATCCTTCTTGCTCTAAAACAGAGTGTTTTTCATGGATGAGAACTGTGCTGTGTGTTTCCCTTCAGAAATGGAGTTAAATCCCAGGCTCTGTGTATTCCTACAAGTAAGATTTCGTTTCAGGTAAACACATTCACTTCTCAGCTCAAAGGAAGCTACATCGTTCACCTAGCTCACACGATTCTCGCTCTCAAATGAAAAGCATTGGATGTTAGAGGCCCTGTGGTTTGTATCAGTTTCAGAAGCAGAGCTGTACTAGAAGTGGTCCATATGTGTAGGAAACACAGTTCTTATGTTCTGAGCACTCTCACGTTTCCTGCTATATTAGAGACTGTAGAAAGCAAGAGCATGCTTCTTGCTCTAAAGCAGAGTGTGTTTCATGGATGAGAACTATGCTGTGAGTTTCGCTTCAGAAATGGAATTAAATCCCAGACTCTGTATATTCTTACAAGCAAGACTTCGTTTCAGGTAAACGCAGACACTTTTCAGCTCAAATGAAGCAACAATTTTCACCTAGCTCACACATTTCTCGCTCTTAACAGAAAAGCAATGGACGTTAGAGGACCTGTGGTTTGTATCAGTATCAGAAGCAGAGTTGTAGTAGATATGCTCGTTATGTGTAGGAAACACCGTTCTTTGTTCTGAGCACACTCACGTTTCCTGCTGTATTAGAGACTCTGGAAAGCAAGAGCTTGCTTCTTGTTCTAAAGCAGAGTGTGTTTCATGGATGTGAACTGTGCGTTGTGTTTCTCTTCAGAAATAGAGTTAAATGCCACGCTCTGTGTCTTCTTACTATCAAGACTTCGTTTCAGGTAAACACAGTAACTTTTCAGCTCAAACGAAGCTACGCCATTCACGAAGCTCACACGTTTCTCGGTCTTAACTGAAAAGCCTTGGATATTAGAGGAACAGTGGTTTCTATCAGTTTCTGAAGCAGAGTTTAAATATATATGGTCCTTATGTGTAGGAACACCGTTCTTTTCTTCTGAGCACACTCAAGTTTCTTGCTCAATTAGAGACTCTAGAAAGCAAGAGAGTGCTTCTTTCTCTAAAGCAGAGTGTGTTTCATGGATGAGAACTGTACTGTTTGTTTTTCTTCAGAAATGGAGTTAAATCCCAGGCTCCTTGTCTTCGTACAAGCAAGAATCAGTTTCAGGTAAACGAAGTCACTTTTAGTTAAAACGAAGCTTCATTGTTCACGAAGCTCACACTTTTGTCGCTCTTAAATGAAAAGAATTGGATGTTAGATGACCTGTGGTTTGTATCAGTTTCAGAAGCAGAGTTGAACGAGATATGTTAAATATGTCTAGGAAACACCGTTATTTTGTTCTGACACACTCACGTTTCCTGCTGTATTAGAGACTCTAGAAAGTGAGAGTGTGCTTCTTGCTCTAAAACAGAGTGAGTTTCATGGATGAGAACTCTGCTGTATGTTTCCCTTCAGAAATGGAGTTAAATCCCATGCTCTGTGTCTTCCTACAAGCAGTACATCCTTTCAGGTAAACATAGTCTCTTTTCAGCTCAAATAAGCTACTTCGTTCATGAAACTTACTTGGTTATAGCACTTAACTGAAAGAATTGGATGTTAGAGGACCCGTGGTTTGTATCAGTTTCAGAAGCAGCGTTGAACTAGATATAGTCTGTATGTGTAGGAAACCCCGTTCTTTTGGTCTAAGTACACTCACGTTTCCTGCTGTATTAGAGACTCTAGAAAGCAAGAGCGTGCTTCTTGCTCTGAAGGCGAGTGTGTTTCGTGGATGAGAACTGTGCTTTGTCTTTCCCTTCAGAAATGGAGTTAAATCCCAGGCTCTGTGTCTTCCTACAAGCAAGACTTCCTTTCAGGTAAACACTGTCACTTTGCAGCTCAAAGGAAGCTACATCGTTCACGAAGCTCACACGTTTGTCGCTTTTAAATGAAAAGAATTGGATGTTAGTGGTCCTGTGGTTGTTATCAATTTCAGAAGCTGAGTTGAAATAGATATGGTCCGTATGTGTAGGAAACTCTGTTCTTTTGTTCTGAGCACACTCAAGTTTCCTGCTTAATTAGAGACTCTAGAAAGCAAGAGCTTGCTTCTGGCTCTAAAGCAGAGTGTGTTTCTTTGATGAGAACTGAGCTGTGTGTTTCCACTCAGAAAAGGGGGTAAATCCCAGGCTCTGTGTCTTGCTACTAGCAAGACATTGTTTCAGGTAAACACAGACACTTTTCAGCTCAAAGAAAGCTACAAGATCATCTAGCTTCCACGTTTCTCACTCTCAAATGAAAAACATTGAATGTTAGAGGACACGTGGTTTGTATCAGTTTCATTAGCAGACTTGAACTAGATAAGGTCCATATGTGTTGGAAACACCATTCTTTTGTTCTGAGCACACTCATGCTTCCTGCTGTATTCGAGACTCTAGAAAGCAAGAGCGCGCTTCTTGCTCTAAAGCAGAGTGTGTTTCATGGATGAGAACTGTGTGGTGTGTTTTGCATCAGAAATGATGTTAAATCCCAGGCTCTGTGTCTTCTAACAAGCAAGACTTCGTTTCAGCTAAATGCAGACAATTTTCAGCTCAAATGAAGCTACATTGTTCACCTAGGTCACACGTTTCTTGCCCTTAAGTGAAAAGCATTGGATGTTAGAGGACCGGTGGTTTCTATCAGTTTCAGAAGCAGAGTTGAACTAGATATGGTCCATTTGTGTAGGAAACTCCTTTCTTTTGTTCTAAACACACTCACGTTTCCTGCTGTATTGGAGAATCTAGAAAGCAAGAGCGTGCTTCCTGCTCTAAAGCAGGGTGAGCTTCATGGATGAGAACTCTGCTGTATGTTTCCCTTCAGAAATGGAGTTAAATCCCAGGCTCTGTGTCTTCCTACAAGCAAGACTTCGTTTCAGGTAAACACATTCACTTTTGAGCTCAAAAGAATCTACATTGTTCACGAAGCTCACACTTTCTCACGCTTAACTGAAAAGCATTGGATGTTAGAGGACCTGTGGTTTTGTATCAGTTTCAGAAGCAGTGTTGAACTAGATATGGTCCTTATGTGTAGGAAACACCGTTCTTTGGTCTATGCACACTCACGTTTCCTGCTGTATTGGAGAATCTAGAAAGCAAGAGCGTGCTTCTTGCTCTGAAGCAGAGTGTGTTTCATGGATGAGAACTGTGCTGTGTGTTTCCACTAAGAAAAGGGGTTAGTGTTGCCACTAAGAAAAGGGGTTAAATCCCAGGCTCTGTGTCTTGCTACAAGCAAGACATTGTTTCAGGTAAACAAAGACACTTTTCAGCTCACATGAAGCTACAAGTTCACCTATCTCACACTATTCTCGCTCTCAAATGAAAAACATTGAATGTTAGAGGACACGTGGTTTGTATCAATTTCAGAAGCAGAGTTGAACTAGATATGGTCCTTATGTGTAGGGAACACCGTTCTTTGGTCTAAGCACACTCACGTTTCCTGCTGTATTGGAGAATCTAGAAAGCAAGAGCATGCTTCTTGCTCCAAAGCAGAGTGTGTTTCATGGATGAGAACTGTGCTGTGTGTTTCCCTTAAGAAATGGAGTTCAAACCCATGCTCTGTGTCTTCCTACATGCAAGACTTCGTTTCACATAAATGCATTCACTTTTCAGCTGAAAGGAAGTTACATCGTTCACGAAGCTCACTCATTAATCCCTCTCAACTGAAAAGCATTGTATGTTAGAGGACCCGTGGTTTATATCTGTTTCAGAAGCAGAGTTGAAATAGATATTGTCCGTATGTGTAGGGAACCCCGTTCGTTTGATCTCAGTACACTCACGTTTCCTGGTGTATTAGAGAGTCTAGAAAGCAAGAGCTTGCTTCTTGCTCTGAAGCAGATTGTGTTTCATTGATGAGAACTGTGCTGTGTGTTTCGCTTCAGAAATGATGTTAAATCCCAGGCTCTGTGTATTCTCACAAGCAAGACTTCGTTTCAGGTAAACGGAGACACATTTCAGCTCAAATGAAGCTACTTTGTTCACCTAGGTCACATGTTTCTTGCTCTTAACTGAAAAGTATTGGATGTAGAGGACCCGTAGTTTGTATCAGTTTCAGATGCAGAGTTAAACTAGATATGGTCCATATGTGTAGGAAACCCCATTCTTTTGGTCTAAGTACACTCACGTTTCCTGCTGTATTAGAGCCTCTGGATAGGAAGAACGTTCTTCTTGCTCTAAAGCATAGTGTGTTTCATGGATAAGACCTGTGCTGAGTGTTGCCCTTCAGAAATCGTGGTAAATCCCAGGCTCTGTGTCTTCCTACAAGCAAGACTCCCTTACAGGTAAACACAGTCACATTTTAGTTCAAAGAATCTACATCGTTCACGAAGCTCACACATTTGTCGCTCTTAACTGAAAAGAATTGGATTTTAGTGGACCTGTGGTTTGTATCAATTTCAGAAGCAGCGTTGAACTAGATATGGTCCATATGTGTAGGAAACACCGTTCTTTTGTTCTAAGCACAATGACGTTTCTTGCTGTATTAGATTATAGAAAGCAAGAGCATCCTTCTTGCTCTAAAGCAGAGTGTGTTTCATGGATGAGAACTGTACTGTGTGTTTCACCTCAGAAAAGGGGTTAAATCCAAGGCTCTGTGTCTTTCTACAAGCAAGACTTTGTTTCAGGTAAACGCAGACACTTTTCAGCTCAAATGAAGCTACATCATTCACTTACTTCAAACGTTTCTCCCTCTGGAGGTTAGAGGATCCGTGCTTTGTATTAGTTTCAGAAGCAGAGTTGAACTAGATATTGTCCGTATGTGTAGGAAACAAAGTTCTTTTGTTCTGAGCACACTCACATTTCCTGCTGTATTAGAGACTCTAGAAAGCAAGAGCATGCTTCATGCTCTAAAAATAAGTGTGTTTCATGGATGAGAACTGTGCTTTGTGTTTTCCCTCAGAAAAGGGGTTAAATCACAGGCTCTGTTTCTTGCTACAAGCAAGACTTTTTTTCAGGTAAACACAGACACTTTTCAGCTCAAATCAGGCTACATCGTTCACCTAGCTCACACGTTTCTCACTCTCAAATGAAAAGCATTGTATGTTATATGACCTGTGGTTTGTATCAGTTTCAGAAGAGGAGTAGAACTAGATATGGTCCGTATGTGTAGGAAACACCATTCTTTTGTTCTGAGCACACTCACCTTTCCTGCTGTATAAGAGACTCTAGAAAGCAAGAGCGTGCTTCTTGCTCTAAAGCAGAGTGTGTTTCATGGATGAGATCTATGCTGAGTGTTTCCCTTCAGAAATGGAGTTAAATTCCCAGGCTCTGTGTCTTTGTACTAGCAAGAATTCTTTTCTGGTAAACACAGTAAATTTTTAGTTAGAAGAAGCTACATCGTTCACAAAGCTCACAGGTTTGTTGCTCTTAACTGAAAGGAAGGGATGTTAGTGGAACTGTGGTTAGTATCAGTTTCAGAAGCAGAGTTGAACTAGATATGGTCGTTATGTGTAGGAAACACCGTTCTCTGTTCTGAGCACACTCACGTTTCCTGCTGTATTAGAGACTCTAGAAAGCAAGAGCTTGCTTCTTGTCCTAAAGCAGAGTGTGTTTCATGGATGAGAACTGTGCTATCTGTTTCTCTTCAGAAATAGAGTTAAATGCCATGCTATGTGTCTTCTTACAAGCAAGACTTCGTTTCTGGTAAACAAATTCACTTTGCAGATCAAAGGAAGCTACATCGTTCACAAAGCTCACACGTTTCTCGGTCTTAACTGAAAAGCCCTGGATGTTATATGACCTGTGGTTTGTATCAGTTTCAGAAGCAGAGTTGAACTAGATATGGTCCATATGTGTAGGAAATACTGTTCTTTTATTCTGAGCACACTCACGTTTCCGGCTGTATTAGAGAATCTAGAAAGCAAGAGCATCCTTCTTGCTCTAAAACAGAGTGTTTTTCATGGATGAGAACTGTGCTGTGTGTTTCCCTTCAGAAATGGAGTTAAATCCCAGGCTCTGTGTATTCCTACAAGTAAGATTTCGTTTCAGGTAAACACATTCACTTCTCAGCTCAAAGGAAGCTACATCGTTCACCTAGCTCACACGATTCTCGCTCTCAAATGAAAAGCATTGGATGTTAGAGGCCCTGTGGTTTGTATCAGTTTCAGAAGCAGAGCTGTACTAGAAGTGGTCCATATGTGTAGGAAACACAGTTCTTATGTTCTGAGCACTCTCACGTTTCCTGCTATATTAGAGACTGTAGAAAGCAAGAGCATGCTTCTTGCTCTAAAGCAGAGTGTGTTTCATGGATGAGAACTATGCTGTGAGTTTCGCTTCAGAAATGGAATTAAATCCCAGACTCTGTATATTCTTACAAGCAAGACTTCGTTTCAGGTAAACGCAGACACTTTTCAGCTCAAATGAAGCAACAATTTTCACCTAGCTCACACATTTCTCGCTCTTAACAGAAAAGCAATGGACGTTAGAGGACCTGTGGTTTGTATCAGTATCAGAAGCAGAGTTGTAGTAGATATGCTCGTTATGTGTAGGAAACACCGTTCTTTGTTCTGAGCACACTCACGTTTCCTGCTGTATTAGAGACTCTGGAAAGCAAGAGCTTGCTTCTTGTTCTAAAGCAGAGTGTGTTTCATGGATGTGAACTGTGCGTTGTGTTTCTCTTCAGAAATAGAGTTAAATGCCACGCTCTGTGTCTTCTTACAATCAAGACTTCGTTTCAGGTAAACACAGTAACTTTTCAGCTCAAACGAAGCTACGCCATTCACGAAGCTCACACGTTTCTCGGTCTTAACTGAAAAGCCTTGGATATTAGAGGAACAGTGGTTTCTATCAGTTTCTGAAGCAGAGTTTAAATATATATGGTCCTTATGTGTAGGAACACCGTTCTTTTCTTCTGAGCACACTCAAGTTTCTTGCTCAATTAGAGACTCTAGAAAGCAAGAGAGTGCTTCTTTCTCTAAAGCAGAGTGTGTTTCATGGATGAGAACTGTACTGTTTGTTTTTCTTCAGAAATGGAGTTAAATCCCAGGCTCCTTGTCTTCGTACAAGCAAGAATCAGTTTCAGGTAAACGAAGTCACTTTTAGTTAAAACGAAGCTTCATTGTTCACGAAGCTCACACTTTTGTCGCTCTTAAATGAAAAGAATTGGATGTTAGATGACCTGTGGTTTGTATCAGTTTCAGAAGCAGAGTTGAACGAGATATGTTAAATATGTCTAGGAAACACCGTTATTTTGTTCTGACACACACACGTTTCCTGCTGTATTAGAGACTCTAGAAAGTGAGAGTGTGCTTCTTGCTCTAAAACAGAGTGAGTTTCATGGATGAGAACTCTGCTGTATGTTTCCCTTCAGAAATGGAGTTAAATCCCATGCTCTGTGTCTTCCTACAAGCAGTACATCCTTTCAGGTAAACATAGTCTCTTTTCAGCTCAAATAAGCTACTTCGTTCATGAAACTTACTTGGTTATAGCACTTAACTGAAAGAATTGGATGTTAGAGGACCCGTGGTTTGTATCAGTTTCAGAAGCAGCGTTGAACTAGATATAGTCTGTATGTGTAGGAATCCCCGTTCTTTTGGTCTAAGTACACTCACGTTTCCTGCTGTATTAGAGACTCTAGAAAGCAAGAGCGTGCTTCTTGCTCTGAAGGCGAGTGTGTTTCGTGGATGAGAACTGTGCTTTGTCTTTCCCTTCAGAAATGGAGTTAAATCCCAGGCTCTGTGTCTTCCTACAAGCAAGACTTCCTTTCAGGTAAACACTGTCACTTTGTAGCTCAAAGGAAGCTACATCGTTCACGAAGCTCACACGTTTGTCGCTTTTAAATGAAAAGAATTGGATGTTAGTGGTCCTGTTGTTGTTATCAATTTCAGAAGCAGAGTTGAAATAGATATGGTCCGTATATGTAGGAAACTCTGTTCTTTTGTTCTGAGCACACTCACGTTTCCTGCTTAATTAGAGACTCTAGAAAGCAAGAGCTTGCTTCTGGCTCTAAAGCAGAGTGTGTTTCTTTGATTAGAACTGAGCTGTGTGTTTCCACTCAGAAAAGGGGGTAAATCCCAGGCTCTGTGTTTTGCTACTAGCAAGACATTGTTTCAGGTAAACACAGACACTTTTCAGCTCAAAGAAAGCTACAAGATCATCTAGCTCACACGTTTCTCACTCTCAAATGAAAAACATTGAATGTTAGAGGACACGTGGTTTGTATCAGTTTCATTAGCAGACTTGAACTAGATAAGGTCCATATGTGTTGGAAACACGATTCCTTTGTTCTGAGCACACTCATGCTTCCTGCTGTATTCGAGACTCTAGAAAGCAAGAGCGCACTTCTTGCTCTAAAGCAGAGTGTGTTTCATGGATGAGAACTGTGTGGTGTGTTTTGCATCAGAAATGATGTTAAATCCCAGGCTCTGTGTCTTCTAACAAGCAAGACTTCGTTTCAGCTAAATGCAGACAATTTTCAGCTCAAATGAAGCTACATTGTTCACCTAGGTCACACGTTTCTTGCCCTTAAGTGAAAAGCATTGGATGTTAGAGGACCGGTGGTTTCTATCAGTTTCAGAAGCAGAGTTGAACTAGATATCGTCCATTTGTGTAGGAAACTCCTTTCTTTTGTTCTAAACACACTCACGTTTCCTGCTGTATTGGAGAATCTAGAAAGCAAGAGCGTGCTTCCTGCTCTAAAGCAGGGTGAGCTTCATGGATGAGAACTCTGCTGTATGTTTCCCTTCAGAAATGGAGTTAAATCCCAGGCTCTGTGTCTTCCTACAAGCAAGACTTCGTTTCAGGTAAACACATTCACTTTTGAGCTCAAAAGAATCTACATTGTTCACGAAGCTCACACTTTCTCACGCTTAACTGAAAAGCATTGGATGTTAGAGGACCTGTGGTTTTGTATCAGTTTCAGAAGCAGTGTTGAACTAGATATGGTCCTTATGTGTAGGAAACACCGTTCTTTGGTCTAAGCACACTCACGTTTCCTGCTGTATTGGAGAATCTAGAAAGCAAGAGCGTGCTTCTTGCTCTGAAGCAGAGTGTGTTTCATGGATGAGAACTGTGCTGTGTGTTTCCACTAAGAAAAGGGGTTAGTGTTGCCACTAAGAAAAGGGGTTAAATCCCAGGCTCTGTGTCTTGCTACAAGCAAGACATTGTTTCAGGTAAACAAAGACACTTTTCAGCTCACATGAAGCTACAAGTTCACCTATCTCACACTATTCTCGCTCTCAAATGAAAAACATTGAATGTTAGAGGACACGTGGTTTGTATCAATTTCAGAAGCAGAGTTGAACTAGATATGGTCCTTATGTGTAGGGAACACCGTTCTTTGGTCTAAGCACACTCACGTTTCCTGCTGTATTGGAGAATCTAGAAAGCAAGAGCATGCTTCTTGCTCCAAAGCAGAGTGTGTTTCATGGATGAGAACTGTGCTGTGTGTTTCCCTTAAGAAATGGAGTTCAAACCCATGCTCTGTGTCTTCCTACATGCAAGACTTCGTTTCACATAAATGCATTCACTTTTCAGCTGAAAGGAAGTTACATCGTTCACGAAGCTCACTCATTAATCCCTCTCAACTGAAAAGCATTGTATGTTAGAGGACCCGTGGTTTATATCTGTTTCAGAAGCAGAGTTGAAATAGATATTGTCCGTATGTGTAGGGAACCCCGTTCGTTTGATCTCAGTACACTCACGTTTCCTGGTGTATTAGAGAGTCTAGAAAGCAAGAGCTTGCTTCTTGCTCTGAAGCAGATTGTGTTTCATTGATGAGAACTGTGCTGTGTGTTTCGCTTCAGAAATGATGTTAAATCCCAGGCTCTGTGTATTCTCACAAGCAAGACTTCGTTTCAGGTAAACGGAGACACATTTCAGCTCAAATGAAGCTACTTTGTTCACCTAGGTCACATGTTTCTTGCTCTTAACTGAAAAGTATTGGATGTAGAGGACCCGTAGTTTGTATCAGTTTCAGATGCAGAGTTAAACTAGATATGGTCCATATGTGTAGGAAACCCCATTCTTTTGGTCTAAGTACACTCACGTTTCCTGCTGTATTAGAGCCTCTGGATAGGAAGAACGTTCTTCTTGCTCTAAAGCATAGTGTGTTTCATGGATAAGACCTGTGCTGAGTGTTGCCCTTCAGAAATCGTGGTAAATCCCAGGCTCTGTGTCTTCCTACAAGCAAGACTCCCTTACTGGTAAACACAGTCACATTTTAGTTCAAAGAATCTACATCGTTCACGAAGCTCACACATTTGTCGCTCTTAACTGAAAGGAATTGGATTTTAGTGGACCTGTGGTTTGTATCAATTTCAGAAGCAGCGTTGAACTAGATATGGTCCATATGTGTAGGAAACACCGTTCTTTTGTTCTAAGCACAATGACGTTTCTTGCTGTATTAGATTATAGAAAGCAAGAGCATCCTTCTTGCTCTAAAGCAGAGTGTGTTTCATGGATGAGAACTGTACTGTGTGTTTCACCTCAGAAAAGGGGTTAAATCCAAGGCTCTGTGTCTTTCTACAAGCAAGACTTTGTTTCAGGTAAACGCAGACACTTTTCAGCTCAAATGAAGCTACATCATTCACTTACTTCAAACGTTTCTCCCTCTGGAGGTTAGAGGATCCGTGCTTTGTATTAGTTTCAGAAGCAGAGTTGAACTAGATATTGTCCGTATGTGTAGGAAACAAAGTTTTTTGTTCTGAGCACACTCACATTTCCTGCTGTATTAGAGACTCTAGAAAGCAAGAACATGCTTCATGCTCTAAAAATAAGTGTGTTTCATGGATGAGAACTGTGCTTTGTGTTTTCCCTCAGAAAAGGGGTTAAATCACAGGCTCTGTTTCTTGCTACAAGCAAGACTTTTTTTCAGGTAAACACAGACACTTTTCAGCTCAAATCAGGCTACATCGTTCACCTAGCTCACACGTTTCTCACTCTCAAATGAAAAGCATTGTATGTTATATGACCTGTGGTTTGTATCAGTTTCAGAAGAGGAGTAGAACTAGATATGGTCCGTATGTGTAGGAAACACCATTCTTTTGTTCTGAGCACACTCACCTTTCCTGCTGTATAAGAGACTCTAGAAAGCAAGAGCGTGCTTCTTGCTCTAAAGCAGAGTGTGTTTCATGGATGAGATCTATGCTGAGTGTTTCCCTTCAGAAATGGAGTTAAATTCCCAGGCTCTGTGTCTTTGTACTAGCAAGAATTCTTTTCTGGTAAACACAGTAAATTTTTAGTTAGAAGAAGCTACATCGTTCACAAAGCTCACAGGTTTGTTGCTCTTAACTGAAAGGAAGGGATGTTAGTGGAACTGTGGTTAGTATCAGTTTCAGAAGCAGAGTTGAACTAGATATGGTCGTTATGTGTAGGAAACACCGTTCTCTGTTCTGAGCACACTCACGTTTCCTGCTGTATTAGAGACTCTAGAAAGCAAGAGCTTGCTTCTTGTCCTAAAGCAGAGTGTGTTTCATGGATGAGAACTGTGCTATCTGTTTCTCTTCAGAAATAGAGTTAAATGCCATGCTATGTGTCTTCTTACAAGCAAGGCTTCGTTTCTGGTAAACGCATTCACTTTGCAGATCAAGGGAAGCTACATCGTTCACAAAGCTCACACGTTTCTCGGTCTTAACTGAAAAGCCCTGGATGTTATATGACCTGTGGTTTGTATCAGTTTCAGAAGCAGAGTTGAACTAGATATGGTCCATATGTGTAGGAAATACTGTTCTTTTATTCTGAGCACACTCACGTTTCCGGCTGTATTAGAGAATCTAGAAAGCAAGAGCATCCTTCTTGCTCTAAAACAGAGTGTTTTTCATGGATGAGAACTGTGCTGTGTGTTTCCCTTCAGAAATGGAGTTAAATCCCAGGCTCTGTGTATTCCTACAAGTAAGATTTCGTTTCAGGTAAACACATTCACTTCTCAGATCAAAGGAAGCTACATCGTTCACCTAGCTCACACGATTCTCGCTCTCAAATGAAAAGCATTGGATGTTAGAGGCCCTGTGGTTTGTATCAGTTTCAGAAGCAGAGCTGTACTAGAAGTGGTCCATATGTGTAGGAAACACAGTTCGTATGTTCTGAGCACTCTCACGTTTCCTGCTATATTAGAGACTGTAGAAAGCAAGAGCATGCTTCTTGCTCTAAAGCAGAGTGTATTTCATGGATGAAAACTATGCTGTGAGTTTCTCTTCAGAAATGGAATTAAATCCCAGACTCTGTATCTTCTTGCAAGCAAGACTTCGTTTCAGGCAAACGCAGACATTTTTCAGCTCAAATGAAGCAACATTTTTCACCTGGCTCACACATTTCTCGCTCTTAACTGAAAAGCATTGGATGTTAGAGGACCCGTGGTTTGTATCAGTTTCAGAAGCAGAGTTGAACTAGATATGGTCCGTATGTGTAGGAAACACCGTGCTTTTGTTCTAAGCACACTCACGTTTCCTGCTGTATTGGAGAACCTAGAAAGCAACAGCGTGCTTCTTGCTCTAAAGCAGAGTGAGTTTCATGGATGAGAACTCTGCTGTATGTTTCCCTTCAGAAATGGAGTTAAATCCCATGCTCTGTGTCTTCCTACAAGCAAGACTTCGTTTCACTTAAAGGCATGCACTTTTCAGCTCAAAAGAAACTACATCGTTCACGAAGCTCACATGTTTCTCGCTGTTAATTGAAAAGCATTGAATGTTAGAGGACCCGTGGTTATACCAGTTTCAGAAGCAGGGCTGAACTAGATATGGTCCTTATGTGTAGGAAACACCGTTCTTTGGTCTAAGCACACTCACGTTTCCTGCTGTATTGAAGAATCTAGAAAGCAAGAGCGTGCTTCTTGCTCTGAAGCAGAGTGTGTTTCATGGATGAGAACTGTGCTGTGTGTTTCCCTTCAGAAATCGAGGTAAATCCCAGGCTCTGTGTCTTCCTACAAGCAGTACATCCTTTCAGGTAAACACAGTCTCTTTTCAGCTCAAAGAAGCTACATCGTTCACGAAGCTTACTTGGTTATTGCACTTAACTGAAAGAATTGCATGTTAGTGGACCTGTGGTTTGTATCAATTTCAGAAGCAGAGTTGAAATAGATATGGTCCATATGTGTAGGAAACACTGTTCTTTTGTTCTGAGCACACTCACGTTTCCTGCTTAATTAGAGACTCTAGAAAGCAAGAGCTTGCTTCTGGCTCTAAAGCAGAGTGTGTTTCATTGATGAGAACTGAGCTGTGTGTTTCCACTCAGAAAAGGGGGTAAATCCCAGGCTCTGTGTCTTGCTACTAGCAAGACATTGTTTCAGGTAAACACAGACACTTTTCAGCTCAAAGAAAGCTACAAGATCATCTAGCTCACACGTTTCTCACACTCAAATGAAAAACATTGAATGTTAGAGGACACGTGGTTTGTATCAGTTTCATTAGCAGACTTGAACTAGATAAGTTCCATATGTGTTGGAAACACCATTCTTTTGTTCTGAGCACACTCATGCTTCCTGCTGTATTCGAGACTCTAGAAAGCAAGAGCGCGCTTCTTGCTCTAAAGCAGAGTGTGTTTCATGGATGAGAACTGTGTGGTGTGTTTTGCATCAGAAATGATGTTAAATCCCAGGCTCTGTGTCTTGCTACAAGCAAGACATTGTTTCTGGTAAACAAAGACACTTTTCAGCTCACATGAAGCTACAAGTTCACCTATCTCACACTATTCTCGCTCTCAAATGAAAAACATTGAATGTTAGAGGACCCGTGGTTTGTATCAATTCAGAAGTAGAGTTGAACTAGATATGGTCCTTCTGTGTAGGGAACACCGTTCTTTGGTCTAAGCACACTCACGTTTCCTGCTGTATTGGAGAATCTAGAAAGCAAGAGCATGCTTCTTGCTCCAAAGCAGAGTGTGTTTCATGGATGAGAACTGTGCTGTGTGTTTCCCTTCAGAAATGGAGTTAAATCCCAGGCTCTGTGTATTCCTACAAGTAAGATTTCGTTTCAGGTAAACACATTCACTTCTCAGCTCAAAGGAAGCTACATCGTTCACCTAGCTCACACGATTCTCGCTCTCAAATGAAAAGCATTGGATGTTAGAGGCCCTGTGGTTTGTATCAGTTTCAGAAGCAGAGCTGTACTAGAAGTGGTCCATATGTGTAGGAAACACAGTTCTTATGTTCTGATCACTCTCACGTTTCCTGCTATATTAGACATTGTAGAAAGCAAGAGCATGCTTCTTGCTCTAAAGCAGAGTGAGTTTCATGGATGAGAACTCTGATGTATGTTTCCCTTCAGAAATGGAGTTAAATCCATGCTCTGTGTCTTCCTACAAGCAAGACTTCGTTTCACTTAAAGGCATGCACTTTTCAGCTCAAAAGAAACTACATCATTCACGAAGTTCACATGTTTCTCGCTGTTAATTGAAAAGCATTGAATGTTAGAGGACCCGTGGTTATATCAGCTTCAGAAGCAGTGTTGAACTAGATATGGTCCTTATGTGTAGGAAACACCGTTCTTTGGTCTAAGCACACTCACGTTTCTTGCTGTATTGGAGAATCTAGAAAGCAAGAGCGTGCTTCTTGCTCTGAAGCAGAGTGTGTTTCATGGATGAGAACTGTGCTGTGTGTTTCCCTTCAGAAATCGAGGTAAATCCCAGGCTCTGTGTCTTCCTACAAGCAGTACATCCTTTCAGGTAAACACAGTCTCTTTTCAGCTCAAAGAAGCTACATCGTTCACGAAGCTTACTTGGTTATCGCACCTAACTGAAAGAATTGGATGTTAGAGGCCCCGTGGTTTGTATCAGTTTCAGAAGCAGCGTTGAACTAGATATAGTCCGTATGTGTAGGAAACCCCGTTCTTTTGGTCTAAGTACACTCACGTTTCCTGCTGTATTAGAGACTCTAGAAAGCAAGAGCGTGCTTCTTGCTCTGAAGGCGAGTGTGTTTCATGGATGAGAACTGTGCTTTGTCTTTCCCTTCAGAAATGGAGTTAAATCCCAGGCTCTGTGTCTTCCTACAAGCAAGACTTCCTTTCAGGTAAACACTGTCACTTTTCAGCTCAAAGGAAGCTACATCGTTCATGAAGCTCACACGTTTGTCGCTTTTAAATGAAAAGAATTGGATGTTAGTGGACCTGTGGTTTGTATCAATTTCAGAAGCAGAGTTGAAATAGATATGGTCCGTATGTGTAGGAAACACTGTTCTTTTGTTCTGAGCACACTCACGTTTCCTGCTTAATTAGAGACTCTAGAAAGCAAGAGCTTGCTTCTGGCTCTAAAGCAGAGTGTGTTTCATTGATGAGAACTGAGCTGTGTGTTTCCACTCAGAAAAGGGGGTAAATCCCAGGCTCTGTGTCTTGCTACTAGCAAGACATTGTTTCAGGTAAACACAGACACTTTTCAGCTCAAAGAAAGCTACAAGATCATCTAGCTCACACGTTTCTCACTCTCAAATGAAAAACATTGAATGTTAGAGGACACGTGGTTTGTATCAGTTTCATTAGCAGACTTGAACTAGATAAGGTCCATATGTGTTGGAAACACCATTCTTTTGTTCTGAGCACACTCATGCTTCCTGCTGTATTTGAGACTCTAGAAAGCAAGAGCGCGCTTCTTGCTCTAAAGCAGAGTGTGTTTCATGGATGAGAACTGTGTGGTGTGTTTTGCATCAGAAATGATGTTAAATCCCAGGAACTGTGTCTTCTAACAAGTAAGACTTCGTTTCAGCTAAATGCAGACAATTTTCAGCTCAAATGAAGCTACATTGTTCACCTAGGTCACACGTTTCTTGCCCTTAAGTGAAAAGCATTGGATGTTAGAGGACCGGTGGTTTCTATCAGTTTCAGAAGCAGAGTTGAACTAGATATGGTCCATTTGTGTAGGAAACTCCTTTCTTTTGTTCTAAACACTCTCACGTTTCCTGCTGTATTGGAGAATCTAGAAAGCAAGAGCGTGCTTCCTGCTCTAAAGCAGGGTGAGCTTCATGGATGAGAACTCTGCTGTATGTTTCCCTTCAGAAATGGAGTTAAATCCCAGGCTCTGTGTCTTCCTACAAGTAAGACTTCGTTTCAGGTAAACACATTCACTTTTGAGCTCAAAAGAATCTACATTGTTCACGAAGCTCACACTTTCTCATGCTTAACTGAAAAGCATTGGATGTTAGAGGACCTGTGGTTTTGTATCAGTTTCAGAAGCAGTGTTGAACTAGATATGTGTAGGAAACACCGTTCTTTGGTCTAAGCACACTCACGTTTCCTGCTGTATTGGAGAATCTAGAAAGCAAGAGCGTGCTTCTTGCTCTGAAGCAGAGTGTGTTTCACGGATGAGAACTGTGCTGTGTGTTTCCACTAAGAAAAGGGGTTAGTGTTGCCACTAAGAAAAGGGGTTAAATCCCAGGCTCTGTGTCTTGCTACAAGCAAGACATTGTTTCAGGTAAACAAAGACACTTTTCAGCTCACATGAAGCTACAAGTTCACCTATCTCACACTATTCTCGCTCTCAAATGAAAAACATTGAATGTTAGAGGACCCGTGGTTTGTATCAATTTCAGAAGCAGAGTTGAACTAGATATGGTCCTTCTGTGTAGGGAACACCGTTCTTTGGTCTAAGCACACTCACGTTTCCTGCTGTATTGGAGAATCTAGAAAGCAAGAGCATGCTTCTTGCTCCAAAGCAGAGTGTGTTTCATGGATGAGAACTGTGCTGTGTGTTTCCCTTCAGAAATGGAGTTAAATCCCAGGCTCTGTGTATTCCTACAAGTAAGATTTCGTTTCAGGTAAACACATTCACTTCTCAGCTCAAAGGAAGCTACATCGTTCACCTAGCTCACACGATTCTCGCTCTCAAATGAAAAGCATTGGATGTTAGAGGCCCTGTGGTTTGTATCAGTTTCAGAAGCAGAGCTGTACTAGAAGTGGTCCATATGTGTAGGAAACACAGTTCTTATGTTCTGATCACTCTCACGTTTCCTGCTATATTAGACATTGTAGAAAGCAAGAGCATGCTTCTTGCTCTAAAGCAGAGTGAGTTTCATGGATGAGAACTGTGATGTATGTTTCCCTTCAGAAATGGAGTTAAATCCATGCTCTGTGTCTTCCTATAAGCAAGACTTCGTTTCACTTAAAGGCATGCATTTTTCAGCTCAAAAGAAACTACATCGTTCACGAAGTTCACATGTTTCTCGCTGTTAATTGAAAAGCATTGAATGTTAGAGGACCCGTGGTTATATCAGCTTCAGAAGCAGTGTTGAACTAGATATGGTCCTTATGTGTAGGAAACACCATTCTTTGGTCTAAGCACACTCACGTTTCTTGCTGTATTGGAGAATCTAGAAAGCAAGAGCGTGCTTCTTGCTCTGAAGCAGAGTGTGTTTCATGGATGAGAACTGTGCTGTGTGTTTCCCTTCAGAAATCGAGGTAAATCCCAGGCTCTGTGTCTTCCTACAAGCAGTACATCCTTTCAGGTAAACACAGTCTCTTTTCAGCTCAAAGAAGCTACATCGTTCACGAAGCTTACTTGGTTATCGCACTTAACTGAAAGAATTGGATGTTAGAGGATCCGTGGTTTGTATCAGTTTCAGAAGCAGCGTTGAACTAGATATAGTCCGTATGTGTAGGAAACCCCGTTCTTTTGGTCTAAGTACTCTCACGTTTCCTGCTGTATTAGAGACTCTAGAAAGCAAGAGCGTGCTTCTTGCTCTGAAGGCGAGTGTGTTTCATGGATGAGAACTGTGCTTTCTCTTTCCCTTCAGAAATGGAGTTAAATCCCAGGCTCTGTGTCTTCCTACAAGCAAGACTTCCTTTCCGGTAAACACTGTCACTTTTCAGCTCAAAGGATGCTACATATTTCATGAAGCTCACACGTTTGTCGCTTTTAAATGAAAAGAATTGGATGTTAGTGGACCTGTGGTTTGTATCAATTTCAGAAGCAGAGTTGAAATAGATATGGTCCGTATGTGTAGGAAACACTGTTCTTTTGTTCTGAGCACACTCACGTTTCCTGCTTAATTAGAGACTCTAGAAAGCAAGAGCTTGCTTCTGGCTCTAAAGCAGAGTGTGTTTCATTGATGAGAACTGAGCTGTGTGTTTCCACTCAGAAAAGGGGGTAAATCCCAGGCTCTGTGTCTTGCTACTAGCAAGACATTGTTTCAGGTAAACACAGACACTTTTCAGCTCAAAGAAAGCTACAAGATCATCTAGCTCACACGTTTCTCACTCTCAAATGAAAAACATTGAATGTTAGAGGACACGTGGTTTGTATCAGTTTCATTAGCAGACTTGAACTAGATAAGGTCCATATGTGTTGGAAACACCATTCTTTTGTTCTGAGCACACTCATGCTTCCTGCTGTATTTGAGACTCTAGAAAGCAAGAGCGCGCTTCTTGCTCTAAAGCAGAGTGTGTTTCATGGATGAGAACTGTGTGGTGTGTTTTGCATCAGAAATGATGTTAAATCCCAGGAACTGTGTCTTCTAACAAGTAAGACTTCGTTTCAGCTAAATGCAGACAATTTTCAGCTCAAATGAAGCTACATTGTTCACCTAGGTCACACGTTTCTTGCCCTTAAGTGAAAAGCATTGGATGTTAGAGGACCGGTGGTTTCTATCAGTTTCAGAAGCAGAGTTGAACTAGATATGGTCCATTTGTGTAGGAAACTCCTTTCTTTTGTTCTAAACACTCTCACGTTTCCTGCTGTATTGGAGAATCTAGAAAGCAAGAGCGTGCTTCCTGCTCTAAAGCAGGGTGAGCTTCATGGATGAGAACTCTGCTGTATGTTTCCCTTCAGAAATGGAGTTAAATCCCAGGCTCTGTGTCTTCCTACAAGTAAGACTTCGTTTCAGGTAAACACATTCACTTTTGAGCTCAAAAGAATCTACATTGTTCACGAAGCTCACACTTTCTCATGCTTAACTGAAAAGCATTGGATGTTAGAGGACCTGTGGTTTTGTATCAGTTTCAGAAGCAGTGTTGAACTAGATATGTGTAGGAAACACCGTTCTTTGGTCTAAGCACACTCACGTTTCCTGCTGTATTGGAGAATCTAGAAAGCAAGAGCGTGCTTCTTGCTCTGAAGCAGAGTGTGTTTCACGGATGAGAACTGTGCTGTGTGTTTCCACTAAGAAAAGGGGTTAGTGTTGCCACTAAGAAAAGGGGTTAAATCCCAGGCTCTGTGTCTTGCTACAAGCAAGACATTGTTTCAGGTAAACAAAGACACTTTTCAGCTCACATGAAGCTACAAGTTCACCTATCTCACACTATTCTCGCTCTCAAATGAAAAATATTGAATGTTAGAGGACCCGTGGTTTGTATCAATTTCAGAAGCAGAGTTGAACTAGATATGGTCCTTCTGTGTAGGGAACACCGTTCTTTGGTCTAAGCACACTCACGTTTCCTGCTGTATTGGAGAATCTAGAAAGCAAGAGCATGCTTCTTGCTCCAAAGCAGAGTGTGTTTCATGGATGAGAACTGTGCTGTGTGTTTCCCTTAAGAAATGGAGTTCAAACCCATGCTCTATGTCTTCCTACATGCAAGCCTTCGTTTCACATAAATGCATTCACTTTTCAGCTGAAAGGAAGTTACATCGTTCACGAAGCTCACTCATTAATCCCTCTCAACTGAAAAGCATTGTATGTTAGAGGACCCGTGGTTTATATCTGTTTCAGAAATAGAGTTGAAATAGATATTGTCCGTATGTGTAGGGAACCCCGTTCGTTTGATCTCAGTACACTCACGTTTCCTGGTGTATTAGAGAGTCTAGAAAGCTAGAGCTTGCTTCTTGCTCTGAAGCAGATTGTGTTTCATTGATGAGAACTGTGCTGTGTGTTTCGCTTCAGAAATGATGTTAAATCCCAGGCTCTGTGTATTCTCACAAGCAAGACTTCGTTTCAGGTAAACGGAGACACATTTCAGCTCAAATGAAGCTACTTTGTTCACCTAGGTCACATGTTTCTTGCTCTTAACTGAAAAGTATTGGATGTAGAGGACCTGTAGTTTGTATCAGTTTCAGATGCAGAGTTGAACTAGATATGGTCTGTATGTGTAGGAAAGTCCTTTCTTTTGTTCTAAGCACAGTCCAGTTTCCAACTGTATTGGAGAATCTAGAAAGCAAGAGCGTCCTTCTTGCTCTATAGCAGAGTGTGTTTCATGGATGAGAACTGTCCTGTGTGCTTCCCTTCAGAAACGGAGTTAAATCCCAGGCTCTGAGTCTTCCTACCAGCAAGACTTAGTTTCAGGTAAAAGCATTCACTTTTGAGCTCAAAGAAAGCTACATTGTTCACGAAGCTCACACATTTCTCGATGTGAACTGAAAAACATTGGATGTTAGAGGACCTGTGGTTTGTATCAGTTTCAGAAGCAGATTTGCACTACATATGGTCCATATGTGTAGGAAACCCCATTCTTTTGGTCTAAGTACACTCACGTTTCCTGCTGTATTAGAGCCTCTGGATAGGAAGAACGTTCTTCTTGCTCTAAAGCATAGTGTGTTTCATGGATAAGACCTGTGCTGAGTGTTGCCCTTCAGAAATCGTGGTAAATCCCAGGCTCTGTGTCTTCCTACAAGCAAGACTTCCTTACAGGTAAACACAGTCACATTTTAGTTCAAAGAATCTACATCGTTCACGAAGCTCACACATTTGTCGCTCTTAACTGAAAAGAATTGGATTTTAGTGGACCTGTGGTTTGTATCAATTTCAGAAGCAGCGTTGAACTAGATATGGTCCATATGTGTAGGAAACACCGTTCTTTTGTTCTAAGCACAATGACGTTTCTTGCTGTATTAGATTATAGAAAGCAAGAGCATCCTTCTTGCTCTAAAGCAGAGTGTGTTTCGTGGATGAGAACTGTACTGTGTGTTTCACCTCAGAAAAGGGGTTAAATCCAAGGCTCTGTGTCTTTCTACAAGCAAGACTTTGTTTCAGGTAAACGCAGACACTTTTCAGCTCAAATGAAGCTACATCATTCACTTACTTCAAACGTTTCTCCCTCTGGAGGTTAGAGGATCCGTGCTTTGTATTAGTTTCAGAAGCAGAGTTGAACTAGATATTGTCCGTATGTGTAGCAAACAAAGTTCTTTTGTTCTGAGCACACTCACATTTCCTGCTGTATTAGAGACTCTAGAAAGCAAGAGCATGCTTCATGCTCTAAAAATAAGTGTGTTTCATGGATGAGAACTGTGCTTTGTGTTTTCCCTCAGAAAAGGGGTTAAATCACAGGCTCTGTTTCTTGCTACAAGCAAGACTTTTTTTCAGGTAAACACAGACACTTTTCAGCTCAAATCAGGCTACATCGTTCACCTAGCTCACACGTTTCTCACTCTCAAATGAAAAGCATTGTATGTTATATGACCTGTGGTTTGCATCAGTTTCAGAAGAGGAGTAGAACTAGATATGGTCCGTATGTGTAGGAAACACCATTCTTTTGTTCTGAGCACACTCACCTTTCCTGCTGTATAAGAGACTCTAGAAAGCAAGAGCGTGCTTCTTGCTCTAAAGCAGAGTGTGTTTCATGGATGAGATCTATGCTGAGTGTTTCCCTTCAGAAATGGAGTTAAATTCCCAGGCTCTGTGTCTTTCTACTAGCAAGAATTCTTTTCTGGTAAACACAGTAAATTTTTAGTTAGAAGAAGCTACATCGTTCACAAAGCTCACAGGTTTGTTGCTCTTAACTGAAAGGAAGGGATGTTAGTGGAACTGTGGTTAGTATCAGTTTCAGAAGCAGAGTTGAACTAGATATGGTCGTTATGTGTAGGAAACACCGTTCTCTGTTCTGAGCACACTCACGTTTCCGGCTGTATTAGAGACTCTAGAAAGCAAGAGCATCCTTCTTGCTCTAAAACAGAGTGTTTTTCATGGATGAGAACTGTGCTGTGTGTTTCCCTTCAGAAATGGAGTTAAATCCCAGTCTCTGTGTATTCCTACAAGTAAAATTTCGTTTCAGGTAAACACATTCACTTCTCAGCTCAAAGGAAGCTACATCGTTCACCTAGCTCACACGATTTTCGCTCTCAAATGAAAAGCATTGGATGTTAGAGGCCCTGTGGTTTGTATCAGTTTCAGAAGCAGAGCTGTACTAGAAGTGGTCCATATGTGTAGGAAACTCAGTTCTTATGTTCTGAGCACTCTCATGTTTCCTGCTATATTAGAAACTGTAGAAAGCAAGAGCATGCTTCTTGCTCTAAAGCAGAGTGTATTTCATGGATGAAAACTATGCTGTGAGTTTCTCTTCAGAAAAGGAATTAAATCCCAGACTCTGTATCTTCTTACAAGCAAGACTTCGTTTCAGGCAAACGCAGACATTTTTCAGCTCAAATGAAGCAACATTTTTCACCTAGCTCACACGTTTCTCGCTCTTAACTGAAAAGCATTGGATGTTAGAGGACCCGTAGTTTGTATCAGTTTCAGAAGCAGAGTTGAACTAGATATGGTCCGTATGTGTAGGAAACACCGTGCTTTTGTTCTAAGCACACTCACGTTTCCTGCTGTATTGGAGAACCTAGAAAGCAACAGCGTGCTTCTTGCTCTGAAGGTGAGTGTGTTTCATGGATGAGAACTGTGCTTTGTCTTTCCCTTCAGAAATGGAGTTACATCCCAGGCTCTGTGTCTTCCTACAAGCAAGACTTCCTTTCAGGTAAACACTGTCACTTTTCAACTCAAAGGAAGCTACATCGTTCACGAAGCTCACACGTTTGTCGCTTTTAAATGAAAAGAACTGGATGTTAGTGGACCTGTGGTTTGTATCAATTTCAGAAGCAGAGTTGAAATCGATATGGTCCGTATGTGTAGGAAACACTGTTCTTTTGTTCTGAGCACACTCACGTTTCCTGCTTAATTAGAGACTCTAGAAAGCAAGAGCTTGCTTCTGGCTCTAAAGCAGAGTGTGTTTCATTGATGAGAACTGAGCTGTGTGTTTCCACTCAGAAAAGGGGGTAAATCCCAGGCTCTGTGTTTTGCTACTAGCAAGACATTGTTTCAGGTAAACACAGACAGTCTTCAGCTCAAAGAAAGCTACAAGATCATCTAGCTCACACGTTTCTCACTCTCAAATGAAAAACATTGAATGTTAGAGGACACGTGGTTTGTATCAGTTTCATTAGCAGACTTGAACTAGATAAGGTCCATATGTGTTGGAAACACCATTCTTTTGTTCTGAGCACACTCATGCTTCCTGCTGTATTCGAGACTCTAGAAAGCAAGAGCGCGCTTCTTGCTCTAAAGCAGAATGTGTTTCATGGATGAGAACTGTGTGGTGTGTTTTGCATCAGAAATGATGTTAAATCCCAGGCTCTGTGTCTTCCTACAAGCAAGACTTCGTTTCACTTAAAGGCATGCACTTTTCAGCTCAAAAGAAACTACATCGTTCACGAAGCTCACATGTTTCTCGCTGTTAATTGAAAAGCATTGAATGTTAGAGGACCCATGGTTATATCAGTTTCAGAAGCAGTGTTGAACTAGATATGGTCCTTATGTGTAGGAAACACTGTTCTTTGGTCTAAGCACACTCACGTTCCTGCTGTTTTGGAGAATCTAGAAAGGAAGAACGTGCTTCTTGCTCTAAAGCAGAGTGTGTTTCATGGAAGAGAACTGTGCTGTGTGTTTCCCTTCAGAAAACGAGGTAAATCCCAGGCTCTGTGTCTTCCTAAAAGCAGTACATCCTTTCAGGTAAACACAGTCTCTTTTCAGCTCAAAGAAGCTACATCTTTCACGAAGCTTACTTGGTTATCGCACTTAACTGAAAGAATTGGATGTTAGTGGACCTGTGGTTTGTATCAATTTCAGAAGCAGAGTTGAAATAGATATGGTCCATATGTGTAGGAAACACTGTTCTTTTGTTCTGAGCACACTCACGTTTCCTGCTTAATTAGAGACTCTAGAAAGCAAGAGCTTGCTTCTGGCTCTAAAGCAGAGTGTGTTTCATTGATGAGAACTGAGCTGTGTGTTTCCACTCAGAAAAGGGGGTAAATCCCAGGCTCTGTGTCTTGCTACTAGCAAGACATTGTTTCAGGTAAACACAGACACTTTTCAGCTCAAAGAAAGCTACAAGATCATCTAGCTCACATGTTTCTCACTCTCAAATTAAAAACATTGAATGTTAGAGGACACGTGGTTTGTATCAGTTTCATTAGCAGACTTGAACTAGATAAGGTCCATATGTGTTGGAAACACCATTCTTTTGTTCTGAGCACACTCATGCTTCCTGCTGTATTCGAGACTCTAGAAAGCAAGAGCGCGCTTCTTGCTCTAAAGCAGAGTGTGTTTCATGGATGAGAACTGTGTGGTGTGTTTTGCATCAGAAATGATGTTAAATACCAGGCTCTGTGTCTTCTAACAAGCAAGACTTCGTTTCAACTAAATGCAGACAATTTTCAGCTCAAATGAAGCTACATTGTTCACCTAGGTCACACGTTTCTTGCCCTTAAGTGAAAAGCATTGGATGTTAGAGGACCGGTGGTTTCTATCAGTTTCAGAAGCAGAGTTGAACTAGATATGGTCCATTTGTGTAGGAAACTCCTTTCTTTTGTTCTAAACACACTCACGTTTCCTGCTGTATTGGAGAATCTAGAAAGCAAGAGCGTGCTTCCTGCTCTAAAGCAGGGTGAGCTTTTGGATGAGAACTCTGCTGTATGTTTCCCTTCAGAAATGGAGTTAAATCCCAGGCTCTGTGTCTTCCTACAAGCAAGACTTCGTTTCAGGTAAACACATTCACTTTTGAGCTCAAAAGAATCTACATTGTTCACGAAGCTCACACTTTCTCACGCTTAACTGAAAAGCATTGGATGTTAGAGGACCTGTGGTTTTGTATCAGTTTCAGAAGCAGTGTTGAACTAGATATGGTCCTTATGTGTAGGAAACACCGTTCTTTGGTCTAAGCACACTCACGTTTCCTGCTGTATTGGAGAATCTAGAAAGCAAGAGCGTGCTTCTTGCTCTGAAGCAGAGTGTGTTTCATGGATGAGAACTGTGCTGTGTGTTTCCACTAAGAAAAGGGGTTAGTGTTGCCACTAAGAAAAGGGGTTAAATCCCAGGCTCTGTGTCTTGCTACAAGCAAGACATTGTTTCAGGTAAACAAAGACACTTTTCAGCTCACATGAAGCTACAAGTTCACCTATCTCACACTATTCTCGCTCTCAAATGAAAAACATTGAATGTTAGAGGACCCGTGGTTTGTATCAATTTCAGAAGCATAGTTGAACTAGATATGGTCCTTATGTGTAGGGAACACCGTTCTTTGGTCTAAGCACACTCACGTTTCCTGCTGTATTGGAGAATCTAGAAAGCAAGAGCATGCTTCTTGCTCCAAAGCAGAGTGTGTTTCATGGATGAGAACTGTGCTGTGTGTTTCCCTTAAGAAATGGAGTTCAAACCCATGCTCTGTGTCTTCCTACATGCAAGACTTCTTTTCACATAAATGCATTCACTTTTCAGCTGAAAGGAAGTTACATCGTTCACGAAGCTCACTCATTAATCCCTCTCAACTGAAAAGCATTGTATGTTAGAGGACCCGTGGTTTATATCTGTTTCAGAAGCAGAGTTGAAATAGATATTGTCCGTATGTGTAGGGAACCCCGTTCGTTTGATCTCAGTACACTCACGTTTCCTGGTGTATTAGAGAGTCTAGAAAGCAAGAGCTTGCTTCTTGCTCTGAAGCAGATTGTGTTTCATTGATGAGAACTGTGCTGTGTGTTTCGCTCTAGAAATGATGTTAAATCCCAGGCTCTGTGTATTCTCACAAGCAAGACTTCGTTTCAGGTAAACGGAGACACATTTCAGCTCAAATGAAGCTACTTTGTTCACCTAGGTCACATGTTTCTTGCTCTTAACTGAAAAGTATTGGATGTAGAGGACCCGTAGTTTGTATCAGTTTCAGAAGCAGAGTTGAACTAGATATGGTCCGTATGTGTAGGAAACACCGTGCTTTTGTTCTAAGCACACTCACGTTTCCTGCTGTATTGGAGAACCTAGAAAGCAACAGCGTGCTTCTTGCTCTAAAGCAGAGTGAGTTTCATGGATGAGAACTCTGCTGTATGTTTCCCTTCAGAAATGGAGTTAAATCCCATGCTCTGTGTCTTCCTACAAGCAAGACTTCGTTTCACTTAAAGGCATGCACTTTTCAGCTCAAAAGAAACTACATCGTTCACGAAGCTCACATGTTTCTCGCTGTTAATTGAAAAGCATTGAATGTTAGAGGACCCGTGGTTATATCAGTTTCAGAAGCAGTGTTGAATTAGATATGGTCCTTATGTGTAGGAAACACCGTTCTTTGGTCTAAGCACACTCACGTTTCCTGCTGTTTTGGAGAATATAGAAAGGAAGAGCGTGCTTCTTGCTCTAAAGCAGAGTGTGTTTCATGGATGAGAACTGTGCTGTGTGTTTCCCTTCAGAAAACGAGGTAAATCCCAGGCTCTGTGTCTTCCTACAAGCAGTACATCCTTTCAGGTAAACACAGTCTCTTTTCAGCTCAAAGAAGTTACATCTTTCACGAAGCTTACTTGGTTATCGCACTTAACTGAAAGAATTGGATGTTAGTGGACCTGTGGTTTGTATCAATTTCAGAAGCAGAGTTGAAATAGATATGGTCCATATGTGTAGGAGACACTGTTCTTTTGTTCTGAGCACACTCACGTTTCCTGCTTAATTAGAGACTCTAGAAAGCAAGAGCTTGCTTCTGGCTCTAAAGCAGAGTGTGTTTCATTGATGAGAACTGAGCTGTGTGTTTCCACTCAGAAAAGGGGGTAAATCCCAGGCTCTGTGTCTTGCTACTAGCAAGACATTGTTTCAGGTAAACACAGACACTTTTCAGCTCAAAGAAAGCTACAAGATCATCTAGCTCACACGTTTCTCACTCTCAAATGAAAAACATTGAATGTTAGAGGACACGTGGTTTGTATCAGTTTCATTAGCAGACTTGAGCTAGATAAGGTCCATATGTATTGGAAACACCATTCTTTTGTTCTGAGCACACTCATGCTTCCTGCTGTATTCGAGACTCTAGAAAGCAAGAGCGCGCTTCTTGCTCTAAAGCAGAGTGTGTTTCATGGATGAGAACTGTGTGGTGTGTTTTGCATCAGAAATGATGTTAAATCCCAGGCTCTGTGTCTTCTAACAAGCAAGACTTCGTTTCAGCTAAATGCAGACAATTTTCAGCTCAAATGAAGCTACATTGTTCACCTAGGTCACACGTTTCTTGCCCTTAAGTGAAAAGCATTGGATGTTAGAGGACCGGTGGTTTCTATCAGTTTCAGAAGCAGAGTTGAACTAGATATGGTCCATTTGTGTAGGAAACTCCTTTCTTTTGTTCTAAACACTCTCACGTTTCCTGCTGTATTGGAGAATCTAGAAAGCAAGAGCATGCTTCCTGCTCTAAAGCAGGGTGAGCTTCATGGATGAGAACTCTGCTGTATGTTTCCCTTCAGAAATGGAGTTAAATCCCAGGCTCTGTGTCTTCCTACAAGCAAGACTTCGTTTCAGGTAAACACATTCACTTTTGAGCTCAAAAGAATCTACATTGTTCACGAAGCTCACACTTTCCCACGCTTAACTGAAAAGCATTGGATGTTAGAGGACCTGTGGTTTTGTATCAGTTTCAGAAGCAGTGTTGAACTAGATATGGTCCTTATGTGTAGGAAACACCGTTCTTTGGTCTAAGCACACTCACGTTTCCTGCTGTATTGGAGAATCTAGAAAGCAAGAGCGTGCTTCTTGCTCTGAAGCAGAGTGTGTTTCACGGATGAGAACTGTGCTGTGTGTTTCCACTAAGAAAAGGGGTTAGTGCTGCCACTAAGAAAAGGGGTTAAATCCCAGGCTCTGTGTCTTGCTACAAGCAAGACATTGTTTCAGGTAAACAAAGACACTTTTCAGCTCACATGAAGCTACAAGTTCACCTATCTCACACTATTCTCGCTCTCAAATGAAAAACATTGAATGTTAGAGGACCCGTGGTTTGTATCAATTTCAGAAGCAGAGTTGAACTAGATATGGTCCTTATGTGTAGGGAACACCGTTCTTTGGTCTAAGCACACTCACGTTTCCTGCTGTATTGGAGAATCTAGAAAGCAAGAGCATGCTTCTTGCTCCAAAGCAGAGTGTGTTTCATGGATGAGAACTGTGCTGTGTGTTTCCCTTAAGAAATGGAGTTCAAACCCATGCTCTGTGTCTTCCTACATGCAAGACTTCGTTTCACATAAATGCATTCACTTTTCAGCTGAAAGGAAGTTACATCGTTCACGAAGCTCACTCATTAATCCCTCTCAACTGAAAAGCATTGTATGTTAGAGGACCCGTGGTTTATATCTGTTTCAGAAGCAGAGTTGAAATAGATATTGTCCGTATGTGTAGGGAACCCCGTTCATTTGATCTCAGTACACTCACGTTTCCTGGTGTATTAGAGAGTCTAGAAAGCAAGAGCTTGCTTCTTGCTCTGAAGCAGATTGTGTTTCATTGATGAGAACTGTGCTGTGTGTTTCGCTTCAGAAATGATGTTAAACCCAGGCTCTGTGTATTCTCACAAGCAAGACTTCGTTTCAGGTAAACGGAGACACATTTCAGCTCAAATGAAGCTACTTTGTTCACCTAGGTCACATGTTTCTTGCTCTTAACTGAAAAGTATTGGATGTAGAGGACCCGTAGTTTGTATCAGTTTCAGATGCAGAGTTAAACTAGATATGGTCTGTATGTGTAGGAAAGTCCTTTCTTTTGTTCTAAGCACACTCCTGTTTCCAACTGTATTGGAGAATCTAGAAAGCAAGAGCGTCCTTCTTGCTCTATAGCAGAGTGTGTTTCATGGATGAGAACTGTCCTGTGTGCTTCCCTTCAGAAACGGAGTTAAATCCCAGGCTCTGAGTCTTCCTACAAGCAAGACTTAGTTTCAGGTAAAAGCATTCACTTTTGAGCTCAAAGAAAGCTACATTGTTCACGAAGCTCACACATTTCTCGATGTGACCTGAAAAACATTGGATGTTAGAGGACCTGTGGTTTGTATCAGTTTCAGAAGCAGATGTGCACTACATATGGTCCATATGTGTAGGAAACCCCATTCTTTTGGTCTAAGTACACTCATGTTTCCTGCTGTATTAGAGCCTCTGGATAGGAAGAACGTTCTTCTTGCTCTAAAGCATAGTGTGTTTCATGGATAAGACCTGTGCTGAGCGTTGCCCTTCAGAAATCGTGGTAAATCCCAGGCTCTGTGTCTTCCTACAAGCAAGACTCCCTTACAGGTAAACACAGTCACATTTTAGTTCAAAGAATCTACATCGTTCACGAAGCTCACACATTTGTCGCTCTTAACTGAAAAGAATTGGATTTTAGTGGACCTGTGGTTTGTATCAATTTCAGAAGCAGCGTTGAACTAGATATGGTCCATATGTGTAGGAAACACCGTTCTTTTGTTCTAAGCACAATGACGTTTCTTGCTGTATTAGATTATAGAAAGCAAGAGCATCCTTCTTGCTCTAAAGCAGAGTGTGTTTCATGGATGAGAACTGTACTGTGTGTTTCACCTCAGAAAAGGGGTTAAATCCAAGGCTCTGTGTCTTTCTACAAGCAAGACTTTGTTTCAGGTAAACGCAGACACTTTTCAGCTCAAATGAAGATACATCATTCACTTACTTCCAACGTTTCTCCCTCTGGAGGTTAGAGGATCCGTGCTTTGTATTAGTTTCAGAAGCAGAGTTGAACTAGATATTGTCCGTATGTGTAGGAAACAAAGTTCTTTTGTTCTGAGTACACTCACATTTCCTGCTGTATTAGAGACTCTAGAAAGCAAGAGCATGCTTCATGCTCTAAAAATAAGTGTGTTTCATGGATGAGAACTGTGCTTTGTGTTTTCCCTCAGAAAAGGGGTTAAATCACAGGCTCTGTTTCTTGCTACAAGCAAGACTTTTTTTCAGGTAAACACAGACACTTTTCAGCTCTAATCAGGCTACATCGTTCACCTAGCTCACACATTTCTCACTCTCAAATGAAAAGCATTGTATGTTATATGACCTGTGGTTTGTATCAGTTTCAGAAGAGGAGTAGAACTAGATATGTTCCGTATGTGTAGGAAACACCATTCTTTTGTTCTGAGCACACTCACCTTTCCTGCTGTATAAGAGACTCTAGAAAGCAAGAGCGTGCTTCTTGCTCTAAAGCAGAGTGTGTTTCATGGATGAGATCTATGCTGAGTGTTTCCCTTCAGAAATGGAGTTAAATTCCCAGGCTCTGTGTCTTTGTACTAGCAAGAATTCTTTTCTGGTAAACACAGTAAATTTTTAGTTAGAAGAAGCTACATCGTTCACAAAGCTCACAGGTTTGTTGCTCTTAACTGAAAGGAAGGGATGTTAGTGGAACTGTGGTTAGTATCAGTTTCAGAAGCAGAGTTGAACTAGATATGGTCGTTATGTGTAGGAAACACCGTTCTCTGTTCTGAGCACACTCACGTTTCCTGCTGTATTAGAGACTCTAGAAAGCAAGAGCTTGCTTCTTGTCCTAAAGCAGAGTGTGTTTCATGGATGAGAACTGTGCTATCTGTTTCTCTTCAGAAATAGAGTTAAATGGCATGCTATGTGTCTTCTTACAAGCAAGACTTCGTTTCTGGTAAACGCATTCACTTTGCAGATCAAAGGAAGCTACATCGTTCACAAAGCTCACACGTTTCTCGGTCTTAACTGAAAAGCCCTGGATGTTATATGACCTGTGGTTTGTATCAGTTTCAGAAGCAGAGTTGAACTAGATATGGTCCATATGTGTAGGAAATACTGTTCTTTTATTCTGAGCACACTCACGTTTCCGGCTGTATTAGAGAATCTAGAAAGCAAGAGCATCCTTCTTGCTCTAAAACAGAGTGTTTTTCATGGATGAGAACTGTGCTGTGTGTTTTCCTTCAGAAATGGAATTAAATCCCAGGCTCTGTGTATTCCTACAAGTAAGATTTCATTTCAGGTAAACACATTCACTTCTCAGCTCAAAGGAAGCTACATCGTTCACCTAGCTCACACGATTCTCGCTCTCAAATGAAAAGCATTTGATGTTAGAGGCCCTGTGGTTTGTATCAGTTTCAGAAGCAGAGCTGTACTAGAAGTGGTCCATATGTGTAGGAAACACAGTTCTTATGTTCTGAGCACTCTCACGTTTCCTGCTATATTAGAGACTGTAGAAAGCAAGAGCATGCTTCTTGCTCTAAAGCAGAGTGTATTTCATGGATGAAAACTATGCTGTGAGTTTCTCTTCAGAAATGGAATTAAATCCCAGACTCTGTATCTTCTTACAAGCAAGATTTCATTTCAGGCAAACGCAGACATTTTTCAGATCAAATGAAGCAATATTTTCACCTGGCTCACACGTTTCTCGCTCTTAACTGAAAAGCATTGGATGTTAGAGGACCCGTGGTGTGTATCAGTTGCAGAAGCAGAGTTGAACTAGATATCGTCCGTATGTGTAGGAAACACCGTGCTTTTGTTCTAAGCACACTCACGTTTCCTGCTGTGGAGAACCTAGAAAGCAACAGCGTGCTTCTTGCTCTAAAGCAGAGTGAGTTTCATGGATGAGAACTCTGCTGTATGTTTCCCTTCAGAAATGGAGTTAAATCCCATGCTCTGTGTCTTCCTACAAGCAAGACTTCGTTTCACTTAAAGGCATGCACTTTTCAGCTCAAAAGAAACTACATCGTTCACGAAGCTCACATGTTTCTCACTGTTAATTGAAAAGCATTGAATGTTAGAGGACCCGTGGTTATACCAGTTTCAGAAGCAGTGTTGAACTAGATATGGTCCTTATGTGTAGGAAACACCGTTCTTTGGTCTAAGCACACTCACGTTTCCTGCTGTATTGGAGAATCTAGAAAGCAAGAGCATGCTTCTTGCTCCAAAGCAGAGTGTGTTTCATGGATGAGAACTGTGCTGTGTGTTTCCCTTAAGAAATGGAGTTCAAACCCATGCTCTGTGTCTTCCTACATGCAAGACTTCGTTTCACATAAATGTATTCACTTTTCAGCTGAAAGGAAGTTACATCGTTCACGAAGCTCACTCATTAATCCCTCTCTCCTGAAAAGCATTGTATACTAGAGGACCCATGGTTTATATCTGTTTCAGAAGCAGAGTTGAAATAGATATTGTCCGTATGTGTAGGGAACCCCGTTCATTTGATCTCAGTACACTCACGTTTCCTGGTGTATTAGAGAGTCTAGAAAGCAAGAGCTTGCTTCTTGCTCTGAAGCAGACTGTGTTTCATTGATGAGAACTGTGCTGTGTGTTTCGCTTCAGAAATGATGTTAAATCCCAGGCTCTGTGTATTCTCACAAGCAAGACTTCGTTTCAGGTAAACGGAGACACATTTCAGCTCAAATGAAGCTACTTTGTTCACCTAGGTCACATGTTTCTTGCTCTTAACTGAAAAGTATTGGATGTAGAGGACCCGTAGTTTGTATCAGTTTCAGATGCAGAGTTAAACTAGATATGGTCTGTATGTGTAGGAAAGTCCTTTCTTTTGTTCTAAGCACACTCCTGTTTCCAACTGTATTGGAGAATCTAGAAAGCAAGAGCGTCCTTCTTGCTCTATAGCAGAGTGTGTTTCATGGATGAGAACTGTCCTGTGTGCTTCCCTTCAGAAACGGAGTTAAATCCCAGGCTCTGAGTCTTCCTACAAGCAAGACTTAGTTTCAGGTAAAAGCATTCACTTTTGAGCTCAAAGAAAGCTACATTGTTCACGATGCTCACACATTTCTCGATGTGAACTGAAAAACATTGGGTGTTAGAGGACCTGTGGTTTGTATCAGTTTCAGAAGCAGATGTGCACTACATATGGTCCATATGTGTAGGAAACCCCATTCTTTTGGTCTAAGTACACTCACGTTTCCTGCTGTATTAGAGCCTCTGGATAGGAAGAACGTTCTTCTTGCTCTAAAGCATAGTGTGTTTCATGGATAAGACCTGTGCTGAGTGTTGCCCTTCAGAAATCGTGGTAAATCCCAGGCTCTGTGTCTTCCTACAAGCAAGACTCCCTTACAGGTAAACACAGTCACATTTTAGTTCAAAGAATCTACATCGTTCACGAAGCTCACACATTTGTCGCTCTTAACTGAAAAGAATTGGATTTTAGTGGACCTGTGGTTTGTATCAATTTCAGAAGCAGCGTTGAACTAGATATGGTCCATATGTGTAGGAAACACCGTTCTTTTGTTCTAAGCACAATGACGTTTCTTGCTGTATTAGATTATAGAAAGCAAGAGCATCCTTCTTGCTCTAAAGCAGAGTGTGTTTCATGGATGAGAACTGTACTGTGTGTTTCACCTCAGAAAAGGGGTTAAATCCAAGGCTCTGTGTCTTTCTACAAGCAAGACTTTGTTTCAGGTAAACGCAGACACTTTTCAGCTCAAATGAAGCTACATCATTCACTTACTTCAAACGTTTCTCCCTCTGGAGGTTAGAGGATCCGTGCTTTGTATTAGTTTCAGAAGCAGAGTTGAACTAGATATTGTCCGTATGTGTAGGAAACAAAGTTCTTTTGTTCTGAGCACACTCACATTTCCTGCTGTATTAGAGACTCTAGAAAGCAAGAGCATGCTTCATGCTCTAAAAATAAGTGTGTTTCATGGATGAGAACTGTGCTTTGTGTTTTCCCTCAGAAAAGGGGTTAAATCACAGGCTCTGTTTCTTGCTACAAGCAAGACATTTTTTCAGGTAAACACAGACACTTTTCAGCTCAAATCAGGCTACATCGTTCACCTAGCTCACACGTTTCTCACTCTCAAATGAAAAGCATTGTATGTTATATGACCTGTGGTTTGTATCAGTTTCAGAAGAGGAGTAGAACTAGATATGTTCCGTATGTGTAGGAAACACCATTCTTTTGTTCTGAGCACACTCACCTTTCCTGCTGTATAAGAGTCTCTAGAAATCAAGAGCGTGCTTCTTGCTCTAAAGCAGAGTGTGTTTCATGGATGAGATCTATGCTGTGAGTTTCTCTTCAGAAATGGAATTAAATCCCAGACTCTGTATCTTCTTGCAAGCAAGACTTCGTTTCAGGCAAACGCAGACATTTTTCAGCTCAAATGAAGCAACATTTTTCACCTGGCTCACACGTTTCTCACTCTGAACTGAAAAGCATTGGATGTTAGAGGACCCGTGGTTTGTATCAGTTTCAGAAGCAGAGTTGAACTAGATATGGTCCGTATGTGTAGGAAACACCGTGCTTTTGTTCTAAGCACACTCACGTTTCCTGCTGTATTGGAGAACCTAGAAAGCAACAGCGTGCTTCTTGCTCTAAAGCAGAGTGAGTTTCATGGATGAGAACTCTGCTGTATGTTTCCCTTCAGAAATGGAGTTAAATCCCATGCTCTGTGTCTTCCTACAAGCAAGACTTCGTTTCACTTAAAGGCATGCACTTTTCAGCTCAAAAGAAACTATATCGTTCACGAAGCTCACATGTTTCTCGCTGTTAATTGAAAAGCATTGAATGTTAGAGGACCCGTGGTTTGTATCAGTTTCAGAAGCAGCGTTGAACTAGATATAGTCCGTATTTGTAGGAAACCCCGTTCTTTGGTCTAAGCACACTCACCTTTCCTGCTGTATTAGAGACTCTAGAAAGCAAGAGTGTGCTTCTTGCTCTGAAGGCGAGTGTGTTTCATGGATGAGAACTGTGCTTTGTCTTTCCCTTCAGAAATGGAGTTAAATCCCAGGCTCTGTGTCTTCCTACAAGCAAGACTTCCTTTCAGGTAAACACTGTCACTTTTCAGCTCAAAGGAAGCTACATCGTTCACGAAGCTCACACGTTTGTCGCTTTTAAATGAAAAGAATTGGATGTTAGTGGACCTGTGGTTTGTATCAATTTCAGAAGCAGAGTTGAAATCGATATGGTCCGTATGTGTAGGAAACACTGTTCTTTTGTTCTGAGCACACTCACGTTTCCTGCTTAATTAGAGACTCTAGAAAGCAAGAGCTTGCTTCTGGCTCTAAAGCAGAGTGTGTTTCATTGATGAGAACTGAGCTGTGTGTTTCCACTCAGAAAAGGGGGTAAATCCCAGGCTCTGTGTCTTGCTACTAGCAAGACATTGTTTCAGGTAAACACAGACACTTTTCAGCTCAAAGAAAGCTACAAGATCATCTAGCTCACACGTTTCTCACTCTCAAATGAAAAACATTGAATGTTAGAGGACACGTGGTTTGTATCAGTTTCATTAGCAGACTTGAACTAGATAAGGTCCATATGTGTTGGAAACACCATTCTTTTGTTCTGAGCACACTCATGCTTCCTGCTGTATTCGAGACTCTAGAAAGCAAGAGCGCGCTTCTTGCTCTAAAGCAGAGTGTGTTTCATGGATGAGAACTGTGTGGTGTGTTTTGCATCAGAAATGATGTTAAATCCCAGGCTCTGTGTCTTCTAACAAGCAAGACTTCGTTTCAGCTAAATGCAGACAATTTTCAGCTCAAATGAAGCTACATTGTTCACCTAGGTCACACGTTTCTTGCCCTTAAGTGAAAAGCATTGGATGTTAGAGGACCGGTGGTTTCTATCAGTTTCAGAAGCAGAGTTGAACTAGATATGGTCCATTTGTGTAGGAAACTCCTTTCTTTTGTTCTAAACACACTCACGTTTCCTGCTGTATTGGAGAATCTAGAAAGCAAGAGCGTGCTTCCTGCTCTAAAGCAGGGTGAGCTTCATGGATGAGAACTCTGCTGTATGTTTCCCTTCAGAAATGGAGTTAAATCCCAGGCTCTGTGTCTTCCTACAAGCAAGACTTCGTTTCAGGTAAACACATTCACTTTTGAGCTCAAAAGAATCTACATTGTTCACGAAGCTCACACTTTCCCACGCTTAACTGAAAAGCATTGGATGTTAGAGGACCTGTGGTTTTGTATCAGTTTCAGAAGCAGTGTTGAACTAGATATGGTCCTTATGTGTAGGAAACACCGTTCTTTGGTCTAAGCACACTCACGTTTCCTGCTGTATTGGAGAATCTAGAAAGCAAGAGCGTGCTTCTTGCTCTGAAGCAGAGTGTGTTTCATGGATGAGAACTGTGCTGTGTGTTTCCACTAAGAAAAGGGGTTAGGGTTGCCACTAAGAAAAGGGGTTAAATCCCAGGCTCTGTGTCTTGCTACAAGCAAGACATTGTTTCAGGTAAACAAAGACACTTTTCAGCTCACATGAAGCTACAAGTTCACCTATCTCACACTATTCTCACTCTCAAATGAAAAACATTGAATGTTAGAGGAACCGTGGTTTGTATCAATTTCAGAAGCAGAGTTGAACTAGATGGTCCTTATGTGTAGGGAACACCGTTCTTTGGTCTAAGCACACTCACGTTTCCTGCTGTATTGGAGAATCTAGAAAGCAAGAGCATGCTTCTTGCTCCAAAGCAGAGTGTGTTTCATGGATGAGAACTGTGCTGTGTGTTTCCCTTAAGAAATGGAGTTCAAACCCATGCTCTGTGTCTTCCTACATGCAAGACTTCGTTTCACATAAATGTATTCACTTTTCAGCTGAAAGGAAGTTACATCGTTCACGAAGCTCACTCATTAATCCCTCTCTCCTGAAAAGCATTGTATACTAGAGGACCCATGGTTTATATCTGTTTCAGAAGCAGAGTTGAAATAGATATTGTCCGTATGTGTAGGGAGCCCCGTTCATTTGATCTCAGTACACTCACGTTTCCTGGTGTATTAGAGAGTCTAGAAAGCAAGAGCTTGCTTCTTGCTCTGAAGCAGACTGTGTTTCATTGATGAGAACTGTGCTGTGTGTTTCGCTTCAGAAATGATGTTAAATCCCAGGCTCTGTGTATTCTCACAAGCAAGACTTCGTTTCAGGTAAACGGAGACACATTTCAGCTCAAATGAAGCTACTTTGTTCACCTAGGTCACATGTTTCTTGCTCTTAACTGAAAAGTATTGGATGTAGAGGACCCGTAGTTTGTGTCAGTTTCAGATGCAGAGTTAAACTAGATATGGTCTGTATGTGTAGGAAAGTCCTTTCTTTTGTTCTAAGCACACTCCTGTTTCCAACTGTATTGGAGAATCTAGAAAGCAAGAGCGTCCTTCTTGCTCTATAGCAGAGTGTGTTTCATGGATGAGAACTGTCCTGTGTGCTTCCCTTCAGAAACGGAGTTAAATCCCAGGCTCTGAGTCTTCCTACAAGCAAGACTTAGTTTCAGGTAAAAGCATTCACTTTTGAGCTCAAAGAAAGCTACATTGTTCACGAAGCTCACACATTTCTCGATGTGACCTGAAAAACATTGGATGTTAGAGGACCTGTGGTTTGTATCAGTTTCAGAAGCAGATTTGCACTACATATGGTCCATATGTGTAGGAAACCCCATTCTTTTGGTTTAAGTACACTCACGTTTCCTGCTGTATTAGAGCCTCTGGATAGGAAGAACGTTCTTCTTGCTCTAAAGCATAGTGTGTTTCATGGATAAGACCTGTGCTGAGTGTTGCCCTTCAGAAATCGTGGTAAATCCCAGGCTCTGTGTCTTCCTACAAGCAAGACTTCCTTACAGGTAAACACAGTCACATTTTAGTTCAAAGAATCTACATCGTTCACAAAGCTCACACATTTGTCGCTCTTAACTGAAAAGAATTGGATTTTAGTGGACCTGTGGTTTGTATCAATTTCAGAAGCAGAGTTGAACTAGATATGGTCCTTATGTGTAGGAAACTTCGTTCTTTGGTCTAAGCACACTCACGTTTCCTGCTGTATTGGAGAATCTAGTAAGCAAGAGCGTGCTTCTTGCTCTAAAGTAGAGTGTGTTTCACGGATGAGAACTGTGCTGTGTGTATCCCTTCCGAAATGGAGTTAAATCCCGTGCTCTGTGTCTTACTACAAACAAGTCCTCGTTTCAGGTAAACACAGACACTTTTCAGCTCAAAGGAAGCTATATCTTTCACGAAGCTCACACGTTTCTCGCTCTTAAATGAAAAGCATTGGTTGTTCGAGGACACGTGGTTGGTATCAATTTCAGAAGCAGAGTTGAAGTAGATATGGTCCGTATGTGTAGAAAACCTCGCTCTTTTGGTCTCAGTACACTCACGTTTCCTGCTGTATTAGAGACTCTAGAATGCAAGAGCGTGCTTCTTGCTCTAAAGCAGAGTGTGTTTCATGGATGAGAACTGTGCTGTGTGCTTCCCTTCAGAAATGGAGTTAAATCCCAGGCTCTGTGTCTTCCTACAAGTAAGACTTCATTTAAGGTAAACGCATTCACTTTTCAGATCAAAGGAATCTACATAGTTCACGAAGCTCACACGTTTCTCGCTCTTAACAGAAAAGCAATGAATGTTAGAGGACCCGTGGTTTGTAACAGTTTCAGAAGCAGACTTGAACTAGATATGGTACTTATGTGTAGGAAACCCTGTTCATTTGTTCTCAGTCCCCTCATGTTTCCTGCTGTATTAGAGACACTAGAAAGCAAGAGCGTGGTTCTTGCTCTAAAACAGAGTGTGTTTCATGGATGAGAACTGTGCTGTGTGTTTCCCCTCAGAAATGGGGTTTAATCCCAGACTCTGTTATGTGCTACATTCAGGACTTTGTTTCAGGAAAACACAGACACTTTTCAGCTCACATGAAGCTACATCGTTCACCTAACTCACACGTTTCTCCCTCTTAACTGAAAAGCTTCGGAGGTTAGTGGACCCTTGGTTTGTATCAGTGTCAAACCAGAGTTGAACTAGATATGGTCCGTATGTGTAGGAAACACCGTTCTTTTGGTCTCAGCTCACTCACGTTTCCTGCTGTATTAGAGAGAGAGTAGAAAGCAAGAGTGTGCTTCTTGCTCTAAAGCAGAGTGTGTTTCATGGATGAGAACTGTGCTGTGTGTTTCGCTTCAGAAATGGAGTTAAATCCCAGGCTCTGTGTCTTCCTACAAGAAAGACTTCGTTTCAGAAAAAACGCAGTCACTTTTAAGCTCAAAGGAAACTATATCCTTCACGAAGCACACATGTTTCTCGGTCTTAACTGAAAAGCATTGGATGTTAGAGGACCAGTGGTTTCTATCAGTTTCAGAAGCAGAATTGAAATACATATGGACCTTATGTGTAGGAAACACCGTTCTTTTTTTCTGAGCACCCTCATGTTTCTTGTTCTATTAGAGACTCTAGAAACCAAGAGCGTGCTTCTTGCTCTAAAGCAGAGTGTTTTCCATGGATGACAACTGTGCTGTGTGTTCCCCTTAGAAATGGAGATAAAATACCAGACTCTGTGTCTTCATACAAGCACGAATTCGTTTCAGGAAACACAGTTAATTTTTAGTTGGAAGAAGCTAAATCATTCACTAAGCTCACAGGTTTGTCGCTCTTAAATGAAAGGATTGGATGTTAGAGGATATGTGGTTCGTATCATTTTCAGAAGCAGAGTTGAACTAGATATGTTCCATATGTGTAGGAAACACCGTTCTTTTGGTCTAAGTACACTCACGTTTCCTGCTGCGTTAGAGACTCTAGAAAGCAAGAGCGTGCTTCTTGCTCTAAAGCAGAGTGTGTTTCATGGATGAACTGTGCCGTGTGTTTCCTTTCAGAAATGTAGGTAAATCCCATGCTCTGTGTCTTCTGACAAGCAAGACTTCCTTTCAGGTAAACACAGTCACTTTTCAGCTCAAATGCTGCTGAATCGTTCACGAAGCTCACAAGTTTCTTGCTCTTAAATGAAAAGCATTGGATGTTATAGGACCTGAGGTTTGTATCAGTTTAAGAAGCAGAATTGAACTATATATGGTCCGTATGTGTAGGAAACACTGTTCTTTTGTTCTGAGCACACTCAAGTTTCCTGCTGTATTAGAGACTCTAGAAAGCAAGATCGTGCTTCTTGCTCTATAGCAGAGCGTGTTTCATGGATGATACCTATGCTGTGTGTTTCCCATCCGAAATGGAATTGAATCCCAGGCTCTTTGTCTTTGTACAAGTAAGAATTCGTTTCAGGTAAACTCAGTCCCTTTTTAGTTCAAAGAAGCTACATTGTTCACGAAGGTCACACGTTTGTTGCTCTAAACTGAAAAGAATTGGGTGTTAGATGCCCTGTGGTTTGTATCAGTTTCAGCAGCAGAGTTGAACTAGAAGTGGTCCATATGTGTAGGAAACAACGTTCTTTGGTCTAAGCACACTCATGTTTCCTGCTGTATTGGAGACTCTAGAAAGCAAGAAATTGCTTCTAGCTCTAAAGCAGAGTATGTTTCATGGATGATAATTGTGCTGTGTGTTTCGCTTCAGAAATGCAGTTAAATGCCATGCTCTGTGTCTTCTTACAAGTAAGACTCCGTTTCAGGTAAACGCAGTCACTTTTCAGCTCAAAAGGAGCTACTTTGCTCACGAAGCTCACATGTTTCTCGGTCTTAACTGAAAAGCATTGGATGATAGAGGACCAGTGGTTTCTATCAGTTTCAGAAGCAGCATTGAACTAGATATGGTCCTTATGTGTAGGAAACACCGTTCTTTGTTTCTAAGCACACTCATGTTTCCTGCTGTATTGGAGAATCTAGAGAGCAAGAGCATCCTTCATGATCTAAAACAGAGTGTGTTTCATGGATGAGATCTGTGCTGTGTGTTTCGCTTCAATAATGGAATTAAATCCCAGACTCTGTATCTTCTTACAAGCAAGACTTCGTTTAAGTAAACGCAGACACTTTTCAGCTCACATGAAGCTACATTGTTCACCTAGCTCACACGTTTCTCCCTCTTAACTGAAAAGCTTTGGAGTTTAGAGGACCCTTGGTTTGTATCAGTTTCAAACCAGAGTTGAACTAGATATGGTCCGTATATGTAGGAAACCCCGTCTTTTGATCTGAGCACTCTCACCTTTCCTGCTGTATTAGAGACTCTGGAAAGCAAGAGCTTGCTTCTTGTTCTAAAGCAGAGTGTGTTTCATGGATGTGAACTGTGCTTTGTGTTTCTCTTCAGAAATAGAGTTAAATGCCACGCTCTGTGTCTTCTTACAATCAAGACTTCGTTTCAGGTAAACACAGTAACTTTTCAGCTCAAACGAAGCTATGCCATTCACGAAGCTCACACGTTTCTCGGTCTTTACTGAAAAGCCTTGGATATTAGAGGAACAGTGGTTTCTATCAGTTTCAGAAGCAGAGTTTAAATATATATGGTTCTTATGTGTAGGAACACCGTTCTTTTCTTCTGAGCACACTCAAGTTTCTTGCTCAATTAGAGATACTAGAAAGCAAGAGAGTGCTTCTTTCTCTAATGCAGAGTGTGTTTCATGGATGAGACCTGTACTGTTGGTTTTTCTTCAGAAATGGAGTTAAATCCCAGGCTCTGTGTCTTCGTACAAGCAAGAATCAGTTTCAGGTAAACGAAGTCACTTTTAGTTAAAACGAAGCTTCATTGTTCACGAAGCTCACACTTTTGTCGCTCTTAAATGAAAAGAATTGGATGTTAGATGACCTGTGGTTTGTATCAGTTTCAGAAGCAGAGTTGAACTAGATATGTTCCATATATGTAGGAAACACCGTTGTTTTGTTCTGACACACTCACGTTCCCTGCTGTATTAGAGACTCTAGAAAGTGAGAGCGTGCTTCTTGCTCTAAAACAGAGTGTGTTTCATGGATGAGAACTGTGCTGTGTGTTTCCCCTCAGAAAAGGGGTTAAATCCCAGGCTCTGTTTCTTGCTACAAGCAAGACTTTGTTTCAGGTAAATGCAGTCACTTTTCAGCTCAAACGAAGCTACTTCGTTCACGAAACTCACACGTTTCTCGGTCTTAACTGAAAAGCATTGGATCTTAGAGGTCGGTGGTATTTATCAGTTTCAGAAGCAGAGTTGAACTAGATATGGTCCTTATGTGTAGGATACACCATTCTTTTGTTCTAAGCACACTCACGTTTCCTGCTGTATTGGAGAATATAGAAAGCAAGAGCGTCCTTCTGGATCTAAAACAGAGTGTTTTTCGTGGATGAGAACTGTGCTTTGTGATTCACTTCAGAAATGGTGTTAAATTCCCAGCCTCTGTGTCTTCGTACTAGCAAGAATTCGTTTCAGGTAAACTCAGTCCCTTTTTAGTTCAAAGAAGCTACATTGTTCACGAAGATCACACGTTTGTAGCTCTTATCTGAAAAGAATTGGATGTTAGATGCCCTGTGGTTTGTATAAGTTTCAGAAGAAGAGTTGAACTAGAAGTGGTACATATGTGTAGGAAACACCGTTCTTTGGTCTAAGCCCACTCATGTTTCCTGCTGTATTGGAGACTCTAAAAAGCAAGAAATTGCTTCATGCTCTAAAGCAGAGTGTGTTTCATGGATGAGAATTGTGCTGTGTGTTTCGCTTCAGAAATGCAGTTAAATGTCACGCTCTGTGTCATCTTACAAGCAAGACTCCGTTTCAGGTAAATGCACTCACTTTTCAGCTCAAAGGAAGCTACTTCGTTCACGAAGCTCAGACGTTTCTCGGTCTTAACTGAAGAGCATTGGATGTTAGAGGACCGGTGGTTTCTATCAGTTTCAGAAGCAGCGTTGAACTAGATATGGTCCATATGTGTAGGAAACACCGTTCTTTTGTTCTAAGCACAATGACGTTTCTTGCTGTATTAGATTATAGAAAGCAAGAGGATCCTTCTTGCTCTAAAGCAGAGTGTGTTTCATGGATGAGAACTGTACTGTGTGTTTCACCTCAGAAAAGGGGTTAAATCCAAGGCTCTGTGTCTTTCTACAAGCAAGACTTTGTTTCAGGTAAACGCAGACACTTTTCAGCTCAAATGAAGCTACATCATTCACTTACTTCAAATGTTTCTCCCTCTGGAGGTTAGAGGATCCGTGCTTTGTATTAGTTTCAGAAGCAGAGTTGAACTAGATATTGTCCGTATGTGTAGGAAACAAAGTTCTTTTGTTCTGAGCACACTCACATTTCCTGCTGTATTAGAGACTCTAGAAAGCAAGAGCATGCTTCATGTTCTAAAAATAAGTGTGTTTCATGGATGACAACTGTGCTTTGTGTTTTCCCTCAGAAAAGGGGTTAAATCACAGGCTCAGTTTCTTGCTACAAGCAAGACTTTTTTTCAGGTAAACACAGACACTTTTCAGCTCAAATCAAGCTACATCGTTCACCTAGCTCACACGTTTCTCACTCTCAAATGAAAAGCATTGTATGTTATATGACCTGTGGTTTGTATCAGTTTCAGAAGAGGAGTAGAACTAGATATGGTCCGTATGTGTAGGAAACACCATTCTTTTGTTCTGAGCACACTCACCTTTCCTGCTGTATAAGAGACTCTAGAAGGCAAGAGCGTGCTACTTGCTCTAAAGCAGAGTGTGTTTCATGCATGAGATCTATGCTGTGTGTTTCCCTTCAGAAAAGGAGTTAAATTCCCAGGCTCTGTGTCTTTGTACTAGCAAGAATTCTTTTCTGGTAAACACAGTAAATTTTTAGTTAGAAGAAGCTACATCGTTCACAAAGCTCACAGGTTTGTTGCTCTTAACTGAAAGGAAGGGATGTTAGTGGAACTGTGGTTAGTATCAGTTTCAGAAGCAGAGTTGAACTAGATATGGTCGTTATGTGTAGGAAACACCGTTCTCTGTTCTGGGCACACTCACGTTTCCTGCTGTATTAGAGACTCTAGAAAGAAAGAGCTTGCTTCTTGTCCTAAAGCAGAGTGTGTTTCATGGATGAGAACTGTGCTATCTGTTTTCTTCAGAAATAGAGTTAAATGCCATGCTATGTGTCCTCTTACAAGCAAGACTTCGTTTCTGGTAAACGCATTCACTTTGCAGATCAAAGGAAGCTACATCGTTCACAAAGCTCACATGTTTCTCGGTCTTAACTGAAAAGCCCTGGATGTTATATGACCTGTGGTTTGTATCAGTTTCAGAAGCAGAGTTGAACTAGAAGTGGTCCATATGTGTAGGAAACACTGTTCTTTGGTCTAAGCACACTTATGTTTCCTGCTGTATTGGAGACTCTAGAAAGCAAGAAATTGCTTCTTGCTCTAAAGCCGAGTGTGTATCATGGATGAGAATTGTGCTGTGTGTTTCACTTCAGAAATTAAGTTACATGCCACGCTCTGTGTCTTCTTACAAGCAAGACTCCGTTTCAGGTAAATGCATTCACTTTTCAGCTCAAACGAAGCTACTTCGTTCACGATGCTCAAACGTTTCTCGGTCTTAACTGAAAAGCATTGGATGTTAGAGGCCCTGTGGTTTGTATCAGTTTCAGCAGCAAAACTGAACTAGAAGTGGTCCATATGTGTAGGAAACACCGTACTTTTGTTCTGAGCACTCTCACGTTTCCTGCTGTATTCGAGACTGTAGAAAGCAAGAGCGTGATTCTTGCTCTAAAGCAGAGTGTGTTTCATGGATGAGAACTGTGCTGTGTGTTTCCCTTCAGAAATGGAATTAAATTCCCAGGCTGTGTGTCTTCGTACTAGCAAGAATTCGTTTCTGGTAAACACAGTAAATTTTTAGTTCGAAGAAGCTACATCGTTCACTAAGCTCACAGGTTTGTTACTCTTAATTGAAAGGATTGGATGCTAGTGGACCTGTGGTTTGTATCAGTTTCAGAAGCAGAGTTGTACTAGATATGCTCGTTATGTGTAGGAAACACCGTTCTTTGTTCTGAGCACACTCACGTTTCCTTCTGTATTAGAGACTCTAGGAAGCAAGAGCTTGCTTCTTGTTCTAAAGCAGAGTTTGTTTCATGGATGAAAACTTTGCTCTTTGTTTCTCTTCAGAAATAGAGTTAAATGCCACGCTCTGTGTCTTCTTACAAGCAAGACTACCTTTCAGGTAAACGCAGTCACTTTTCAGCTCAAACGAAGCTATGCCATTCACGAAGCTCACACGTTTCTCGGTCTTAACTGAAAAGCCTTGGATATTAGAGGAACAGTGGTTTCTATCAGTTTCAGAAGCAGAGTTGAAATATATATGGTCCTTATGTGTAGGAAACACCGTTCTTTTCTTCTGAGCACACTCAAGTTTCTTGCTCTATTAGAGATTCTAGAAAGCAAGAGCGTGCTTCCTGCTGTAAAGCAGAGTGTGTTTCATGGATGATAACTGTACTGTTTGTTTTCCTTCAGAAATGGAGTGAAATCCCAGGCTCTGTGTCTTCGTACAAGCAAGAATCATTTTCAGGTAAATGCAGTCAATTTTAGTTAAAAGGAAGCTTCATCGTTCATGCAGCTCACACTTTTGTCGCTCTTAAATGAAAAGAATTGGATGTTAGATGACCTGTGGTTTGTATCAGTTTCAGAAGCAGAGTTGAACTAGATATGTTCCATATATGTAGGAAACACCATTATTTTGTTCTGAGCCCACTCACATTTCCTGCTGTATTAGAGACTCTAGAAAGCAAGAGCGTGCTTCTTGCTCTAAAACAGAGTGTGTTTCATGGATGAGAACTGTGCTGTGTGTTTCTCCTCAGAAAAGGGGTTAAATCCCAGGCTCTGTTTCTTGCTACAAGCAAGATTTTGTTTCAGGTAAATGCAGTCACTTTTCAGCTCAAGGAAGCCACTTCGTTCACAATGCTCACAGGTTTCTCGGTCTTAACTGAAAAGCATTGGATCTTAGAGATCCGGTGGTATTTATCAGTCTCAGAAGCAGCGTTGAACTAGATATGGTCCTTATGTGTAGGCTACACCGTTTTTTTGTTCTAAGCACACTCACGTTTCCTGCTGTATTAGAGAATCTAGAAAACAAGAGCGTCCTTCTTGCTCTAAAACAGAGTGTTTTTTGTGGATGAGAACTGTGCTGTGTGTTTCACTTCAGAAATGGAATAAATTCCAGGCCTCTGTGTCTTCATACTAGCAAGAATTCGTTTCAGGTAAACTCAGTCCCTTTTTAGTTCAAAGAAGCTACATTGTTCACGAAGATCACACGTTTGTAGCTCTTATCTGAAAAGAATTGGATGTTAGATGCCCTGTGGTTTTTATCAGTTTCAGAAGAAGTGTTGAACTAGAAGTGGTACATATGTGTAGAAAACACTATTCTTTGGTCTAAGCACACTCATGTTTCCTGCTGTATAGGAGACTCTAGAAAGCAAGAAATTGCTCCTTGCTCTAAAGCAGAGTGTGTTTCATGGATGAGAATTGTGCTGTGTGTTTCCCTTCAGAAATGGAGGTAACCCATGCTCTGTGTCTTCCTACAAGCAAGACTTCGTTTCAGGTAAACACATTCACTTTTGAGCTCAAATGAAGCTACTTTGTTCACGAAGCTCACACATTTCTCACTCTTAACTGAAAAGCACTGGATGTTATATGACCTGTGGTTTGTATCAGTTTCAGAAGCAGAGTTGAACTAGATATGGTCCATATGTGTAGGAAACAAAGTTCTTTTGTTCTGAGCACACTCATTTTTCCTGCTGTATTAGAGACTCTAGAAAGCAAGAGCATGCTTTTTGCTCTAAAACAGAGTGTGTTTCATGGATGACAACTGTGCTTTGTGTTTTCCCTCAGAAAAGGGGTTAAATCACAGGCTCTGTTTCTTGCTACAAGCAAGACTTTGTTTCAGGTAAACACAGACACTTTTCATCTCAAATCAAGCTACATCATTCACCTAGCTCACACGTTTCTCACTCTCAAATGAAAAGCATTGGATGTTATATGACCTGTGGTTTGTATCAGTTTCAGAAGCAGAGTTGAACTAGATATGGTCCGTATGTGTAGGAAACACCATTCATTGTTCTGAGCACACTCACGTTTCCTGCTGTATAAGAGACTCTAGAAAGCAAGAGCATGCTTCTTGCTCTAAAGCAGAGTGTGTTTCATGGATGAGATCTGTGCTGTGTGTTTCCCTTCAGAAATGGGTTTAAATTCCCAGTCTATGTGTCTTTGTACTATCAAGAATTCATTTCTAGTAAACACAGTAAATTTTTAGTTAGAAGAAGCTACATCGTTCACTAAGCTCACAGGTTTGTTGCTCTTAACTGAAAGGATGGGATGTTAGTGGACCTATGGTTTGTATCTGTTTCAGAAGCAGAGTTGAACTAGATATTGTCGTTATGTGTAGGAAACTACGATCTTTGTTCTGAGCACACTCACGTTTCCTGCTGAATTAGAGACTCTAGAAAGCAAGAGCTTGCTTCTTGTTCTAAAGCAGAGTGTGTTTCATGGATGAGAACTGTGCTATGTGTTTCTCTTCATAAATAGAGTTAAATGCCACGCTCGGTGTCTTCCTACAAGCAAGACTTCGTTTCAGGTAAATGTAGTCACTTATCAGCTCAAAGGAAGCTACATCATTTTTGAAGCTCACACATTTCTCGGTCTAAACTGAGAAGTCTTGGATATTAGAGGAACAGTGGTTTCTATCGGTTTCACAAGCAGCGTTGAAGTAGATATGGTCCTCATGTGTAGGAAATACCGTTCTTTGTTCTGAGCACACTCACGTGTCCTGCTGTATTAGAGACTCTAGAAAAAAGAGCGTGCTTCTTTCTCTAAAACAGAGAGTATTTCATGGATGAGAATTGTGCTGTTTGTTTCCCTTCAGAAATGGAGGTAAATCCCATGCTCTGTGTCTTCCTACAAGCAAGATTTCGTTTCAGGTAAACACAGTCACTTTTCAGCTTAAAGGAAGCTACATCATTCACGAAGCTCACACGTTTCTCCATCTTAACTGAAAAGCACTGGATGTTATGGGACCTGTGTTTTGTTTCAATTTCAGAAGCAGAGTTGAACTAGATATGGTCCTCATGTGTAGGAAATACCGTTCTTTGTTTTGAGCACACTCACGTGTCCTGCTGTATTAGAGACTCTAGAAAGCAAGAGCGTGCTTCTTTTTCTAAAGCAGAGTGTGTTTCATGGATGAGAACTGTGCTGTGTGTTTCCCTTCCGAAATGGATATAAATTCCAGGCTCTGTGTCTTCGTACTAGCAAGAATTCGTTTCAGGTAAACACAGTCACTTTTTAGGTCGAAGAATCTATGTCGTTCTGTAAGCTCACAGATTTATCACTCTTAACGGAAATGATTGGATGTTAGAGGCCCTGTGGTTTGTATGAGTTTGAGAAGCAGAGTTGAACTAGATATTGTCCTTATGTGTAGGAAACACCATTCTTTTGCTCTAAGCAAATTCACGTATCCTGCTGTATTAGAGATTCTAGAAATCCATAGCATGCTTCTTGCTCTAAAGCAGAGTGTGTGTCATGGATGAGAACTTTATTGTGTATTTCCCTTCAGAAATGGAGTTAAATCCCAAGCTCTGTGTGTTTCTACAAGCAATATTTCGTTTCAGGTAAACGCAGTCACTTTTCATCTCAAATGAAGGTACATCGTTCACCTATCTCACATGTTTCTCGGTAATAACTGAGAAGCATTGGATGTTACAGTATTGGTGGTTTCTATCAGTTTCAGAAGCAGAGTTGAACCAGATATGGTCCTTATGTGTAGGAATCACCTTTCTTTGGTTTAAGCACACTTTCGTTTCCTGCTGTATTGGAGAATATAGAAAGCAAGGGCGTGCTTCTTGCTCTAAAGCAGAGTGTGTTTCATGGATGAGAACTGTGTTGTATGTTTCCCTTCAGAAGTGTAGTTGAAGCCCAAGCTCTGTGTCTTCTTACAAGCAAGACTTCATTTCAGGTAAGCGCAGACACTTTTCAGCTCAAATGAAGCTACATTGTACACCTAGATCACACGTTTCTCGCTCTTAACTGAAAAGCATTGGATGTTAGAGGCCCTGAGGTTTGTATCAGTTTCAGAAGCAGAGTTGAACTAGATATGGTCCATAGGTGTAGGAAACCCCGTTCGTTTGGTCTAAGTACACTCACATTTCCTGCTGTGTTAGAGACGCTAGAAAGCAAGAGCTTGCTTCTTGCTCTAAAGCAGAGTGTCTTTCATGGATGAGAACTGTGCTGTGCGTTTCACTTCAGAAATGGAGTTAAATCCCAGGCTCTGTGTCTTCTTACAAGCAAGACTTCATTTCTGGTAAGCGCAGACACTTTTCAGCTCAAATGAAGCTACATTGATCACGAAGCTCACACGTTTCTCGCTCTTAACTGCAAAGCAGTGGATGTTATACGACCTGTGGTTTCTATCAGATTCAGAAGCAGAGTTGAAATATATATGGTCCTTATGTGTAGGAAACACCGTTCTTTTGTTCTGAGCACAATCAAGTTTTCTGCTGTACTATGGACTTTAGAAAGCAAGAGCATGCTTCTTGCTCTAAAGCAGAGTGTGTTTAATGGATGAGAACAGTGCTGTGTATTTCCCTTCCAAAATGGCGTTAAATCCCAGGCTCTGTGTCTTCGTACAAGCAAGAATTCGTTTCAGGTAAACGCAGACACTTTTTAGTTCAAAGAAGCTACATTGATCACGAAGCTCATATGTTTGCTGATTTAACTGCAAAGCACAGGATGTTAGAGGCCCTGCGGTTTGTATCAGTTTCAGAAGTAGAGTTGAACTAGATATGGTCCACATGTGTACGTAAAACCATTCTTTAGTCTAAGTACACTCACGTGTCCTGCTGTATTAGAGACTCTAGAATGCAAGAGCGTGCTTCTTGCTCTAAAGCAGAGTGTGTTTCATGGATGAGAACTGTGTGTGTGTTTCCTTTCAGAAATGGATTTAAATCCCATGCTCTGTGATTTCCTATAAGCAAGACTCTTTTCAGGTAAATGCAATCTCTTTTCAACTCAAAGGAAGCTATATGCTTCACGAAGTTCACATGTTTCTCAGTCTTAACTGGAAATCATTGGATGTTAGAGGACCAGTGGTTTGTATCAGTTTCAGAAATAGAGTTGAACTAGATATGGTCCACATGTGTACGTAAAACCATTCTTTAGTCTAAGTACACTCACATGTCCTGCTGTATTAGAGACTCAAGAAGGGAAGAGCGTGCTTCTTGCTCTAAAGCAGAGTGTGTTTCATGGAAGGGAACTGTGCTGTGTGTTTCACTTCAGAAATGGAGTTAAATCCCAGGCACTGTGTCTTCTTACAAGCAAGACTTCATTTCAGGTAAGCCCAGACACTTTTCTGCTCAAATGAAGCTACATTGTTCACCTAGCTCACACGTTTCTTGCTCTTAACTGAAAAGCACTGGGTGTTATAGGACCTGTGGTTTCTATCAGTTTCGGAAGCCGAGTTGAATCATATATGGTCCTTATGTGTAGGAAACACCGTTCTTTTGTTCTGTGCACACCCATGTTTCCTGCTGTATTAGGGACCCTAGAAAGCAAGAGCGTGCTTCTCTCTCTAAAGCAGAGTGTGTTTCATGGATGAAAACTGTGCTGTTTGTTTCCCTTCAGAAATGGAGATACATACAAGGCTCTGTGTCTTTGTACAAGCAAGAATTCATTTGAGGTAATCGCAGTCACTTTTTAGTTCAAAGAAGCTATATCGCTCACGAAGCTCATATGTTTGTTGCTCTTAACTGCAAAGAATTGGATGTTGGAGGCCCTGTGGTGTGTATCAGTTTCAGAAGCAGAGTTGAACTAGATATGGTCCGTATGTGTAGGAAACACCGTTCTTTTGGTCTCAGTACAGTCATGTTTCTTGCTGTATTAGAGACTCTAGAAAGCAAGAGAGTGATTCTTGTTCTGAAGCCGAGTTTGTTTCATGGATGAGAACTGTGCTGTGTGTTTCGCTTCAAAATGGAATTAAATCCCAGTCTCCTTGTCTTCTTACAAGCAGGACTTCGTTTCAGGTAAACGCAGATACTTTTCAGCTCAAATGAAGCTACATTGTTCACCTAGCTCACATGTTTCTCGCTTTTAACTGAAAAGTAATGGGTGGTAGAGGACCCATGGTTTGTATCAGTTTCAGAAGCAGAGTTAAAATATATATGGTCCTTATGTGTAGGAAACACCGTTCTTTTGTTCTGAGCACACTCAAGTTTCCTGCTGTATTAGGGACTCTAGAAATCAAGAGTGTTCTTCTTGCTCTAAAGCAGAGTGTGTTTCATGGATGAGAACTGTGTTGTATGTTTCCCTTCAGAAGTGTAGTTCAAGCCCAAGCTCTGTGTCTTCTTACAAGCAAGACTTCATTTCAGGTAAGCGCAGACACTTTTCAGCTCAAATGAAGCTACATTGTACACCTAGATCACACGTTTCTCGCTCTTAACTGAAAAGCATTGGATGTTAGAGGCCCTGAGGTTTGTATCAGTTTCAGAAGCAGAGTTGAACTAGATATGGTCCATAGGTGTAGGAAACCCCGTTCGTTTGGTCTAAGTACACTCACATTTCCTGCTGTGTTAGAGACCCTAGAAAGCAAGAGCTTGCTTCTTGCTCTAAAGCAGAGTGTCTTTCATGGATGAGAACTGTGCTGTGCGTTTCACTTCAGAAATGGAGTTAAATCCCAGGCTCTGTGTCTTCTTACAAGCAAGACTTCATTTCAGGTAAGTGCAGACACTTTTCAGCTCAAATGAAGCTACATTGATCACGAAGCTCACACGTTTCTCGCTCTTAACTGCAAAGCAGTGGATGTTATAGGACCTGTGGTTTCTATCAGATTCAGAAGCAGAGTGGAAATATATATGGTCCTTATGTGTAGGAAACACCGTTCTTTTGTTCTGAGCACAATCAAGTTTTCTGCTGTACTATGGACTTTAGAAAGCAAGAGCATGCTTCTTGCTCTAAAGCAGAGTGTGTTTAATGGATGAGAACTGTGCTGTGTGTTTCCCTTCCAAAATGGCGTTAAATCCCAGGCTCTGTGTCTTCGTACAAGCAAGAATTCGTTTCAGGTAAACGCAGACACTTTTTAGTTCAAAGAAGCTACATTGATCACGAAGCTCATATGTTTGCTGATTTAACTGCAAAGCACAGGATGTTAGAGGCCCTGCGGTTTGTATCAGTTTCAGAAGTAGAGTTGAACTAGATATGGTCCACATGTGTACGTAAAACCATTCTTTAGTCTAAGTACACTCACGTGTCCTGCTGTACTAGAGACTCCAGAATGCAAGAGCGTGCTTCTTGCTCTAAAGCAGAGTGTGTTTCATGGATGAGAACTGTGTGTGTGTTTCCTTTCAGAAATGGATTTAAATCCCATGCTCTGTGATTTCCTATAAGCAAGACTCTTTTCAGGTAAATGCAATCTCTTTTCAACTCAAAGGAAGCTATATGCTTCACGAAGTTCACATGTTTCTCGGTCTTAACTGGAAATCATTGGATGTTAGAGGACCAGTGGTTTGTATCAGTTTCAGAAATAGAGTTGAACTAGATATGGTCCACATGTGTACGTAAAACCATTCTTTAGTCTAAGTACACTCACGTGTCCTGCTGTATTAGAGACTCAAGAAGGGAAGAACGTGCTTCTTGCTCTAAAGCAGAGTGTGTTTCATGGAAGAGAACTGTGCTGTGTGTTTCACTTAAGAAATGGAGTTAATCCCAGGCACTGTGTCTTCTTACAAGCAAGACTTCATTTCAGGTAAGCCCAGACACTTTTCTGCTCAAATGAAGCTACATTGTTCACCTAGCTCACACGTTTCTTGCTCTTAACTGAAAAGCACTGGGTGTTATAGGACCTATGGTTTCTATCAGTTTCGGAAGCCGAGTTGAATCATATATGGTCCTTATGTGTAGGAAACACCGTTCTTTTGTTCTGTGCACACCCATGTTTCCTGCTGTATTAGGGACCCTAGAAAGCAAGAGCGTGCTTCTCTCTCTAAAGCAGAGTGTGTTTCATGGATGAAAACTGTGCTGTTTGTTTCCCTTCAGAAATGGAGATACATACAAGGCTCTGTGTCTTTGTACAAGCAAGAATTCATTTGACGTAATCGCAGTCACTTTTTAGTTCAAAGAAGCTATATCGCTCACGAAGCTCACATGTTTGTTGCTCTTAACTGCAAAGAATTGGATGTTGGAGGCCCTGTGGTGTGTATCAGTTTCAGAAGCAGAGTTGAACTAGATATGGTCCGTATGTGTAGGAAACACCGTTCTTTTGGTCTCAGTACAGTCATGTTTCTTGCTGTATTAGAGACTCTAGAAAGCAAGAGAGTGATTCTTGTTCTGAAGCCGAGTTTGTTTCATGGATGAGAACTGTGCTGTGTGTTTCGCTTCAAAATGGAATTAAATCCCAGTCTCCTTGTCTTCTTACAAGCAGGACTTCATTTCAGGTAAACGCAGATACTTTTCAGCTCAAATGAAGCTACATTGTTCACCTAGCTCACATGTTTCTCGCTTTTAACTGAAAAGTAATGGGTGGGAGAGGACCCATGGTTTGTATCAGTTTCAGAAGCAGAGTTAAAATATATATGGTCCTTAAGTGTAGGAAACACCGTTCTTTTGTTCTGAGCACACTCAAGTTTCCTGCTGTATTAGGGACTCTAGAAATCAAGAGTGTTCTTCTTGCTCTAAAGCAGAGTGTGTTTCATGGATGAGAACTGTGTTGTATGTTTCCCTTCAGAAGTGTAGTTCAAGCCCAAGCTCTGTGTCTTCTTACAAGCAAGACTTCATTTCAGGTAAGCACAGACACTTTTCAGCTCAAATGAAGCTACATTGTACACCTAGATCACACGTTTCTCGCTCTTAACTGAAAAGCATTGGATGTTAGAGGCCCTGAGGTTTGTATCAGTTTCAGAAGCAGAGTTGAACTAGATATGGTCCATAGGTGTAGGAAACCCCGTTCGTTTTGTCTAAGTACACTCACATTTCCTGCTGTATTAGAGACGCTAGAAAGCAAGAGCTTGCTTCTTGCTCTAAAGCAGAGTGTCTTTCATGGATGAGAACTGTGCTGTGCGTTTCACTTCAGAAATGGAGTTAAATCCCAGGCTCTGTGTCTTCTTACAAGCAAGACTTCATTTCAGGTAAGTGCAGACACTTTTCAGCTCAAATGAAGCTACATTGATCACGAAGCTCACACGTTTCTCGCTCTTAACTGCAAAGCAGTGGATGTTATAGGACCTGTGGTTTCTATCAGATTCAGAAGCAGAGTTGAAATATATATGGTCCTTATGTGTAGGAAACACCGTTCTTTTGTTCTGAGCACATCAAGTTTTCTGCTGTACTATGGACTTTAGAAAGCAAGAGCATGCTTCTTGCTCTAAAGCAGAGTGTGTTTAATGGATGAGAACTGTGCTGTGTGTTTCCCTTCCAAAATGGCGTTAAATCCCAGGCTCTGTGTCTTCGTACAAGCAAGAATTCGTTTCAGGTAAACGCAGACACTTTTTAGTTCAAAGACGCTACATTGATCACGAAGCTCATATGTTTGCTGATTTAACTGAAAAGCACAGGATGTTAGAGGCCCTGCGGTTTGTATCAGTTTCAGAAGTAGAGTTGAACTAGATATGGTCCACATGTGTACGTAAAACCATTCTTTAGTCTAAGTACACTCTCGTGTCCTGCTGTATTAGAGACTCTAGAAAGCAAGAGCGTGCTTCTTGCTCTAAAGCAGAGTGTGTTTCATGGATGAGAACTGTGTGTGTGTTACCTTTCAGAAATGGATTTAAATCCCATGCTCTGTGATTTCCTATAAGCAAGACTCTTTTCAGGTAAATGCAGTCTCTTTTCAACTCAAAGGAAGCTATATGCTTTACGAAGGTCACATGTTTCTCGGTCTTAACTGGAAATCATTGGATGTTAGAGGACCAGTGGTTTGTATCAGTTTCAGAAGTAGAGTTGAACTAGATATGGTCCACATGTGTACATAAAACCATTCTTTAGTCTAAGTACACTCATGTGTCCTGCTGTATTAGAGACTCAAGAAGGGAAGAGCGTGCTTCTTGCTCTAAAGCAGAGTGTGTTTCATGGAAGAGAACTGTGCTGTGTGTTTCACATCAGAAATGGAGTTAAATCCCAGGCACTGTGTCTTCTTACAAGCAAGACTTCATTTCAGGTAAGCCCAGACACTTTTCTGCTCAAATGAAGCTACATTGTTCACCTAGCTCACACGTTTCTTGCTCTTAACTGAAAAGCACTGGGTGTTATAGGACCTGTGGTTTCTATCAGTTTCAGAAGCCGAGTTGAATCATATATGGTCCTTATGTGTAGGAAACACCGTTCTTTTGTTCTGTGCACTCCCATGTTTCCTGCTGTATTAGGGACCCTAGAAAGCAAGAGCGTGCTTCTCTCTCTAAAGCAGAGTGTGTTTCATGGATGAAAACTGTGCTGTTTGTTTCCGTTCAGAAATGGAGATGCATACAAGGCTCTGTGTCTTTGTACAAGCAAGAATTCATTTGAGGTAATCGCAGTCACTTTTTAGTTCAAAGAAGCTATATCGCTCACGAAGCTCACATGTTTATTGCTCTTAACTGCAAAGTATTGGATGTTGGAGGCCCTGTGGTGTGTATCAGTTTCAGAAGCAGAGTTGAACTAGATATGGTCCGTATGTGTAGGAAACACCGTTCTTTTGGTCTCAGTACAGTCATGTTTCTTGCTGTATTAGAGACTCTAGAAAGCAAGAGAGTGATTCTTGTTCTGAAGCCGAGTTTGTTTCATGGATGAGAACTGTGCTGTGTGTTTCACTTCAAAATGGAATTAAATCCCAGTCTCCTTGTCTTCTTACAAGCAGGACTTCGTTTCAGGTAAACGCAGATACTTTTCAGCTCATATGAAGCTACATTGTTCACCTAGCTCACATGTTTCTCGCTTTTAACTGAAAAGTAATGGGTGGTAGAGGACCCATGGTTTGTATCAGTTTCAGAAGCAGAGTTAAAATATATATGGTCCTTATGTGTAGGAAACACCGTTCTTTTGTTCTGAGCACACTCAAGTTTCCGGCAGTATTAGGGACTCTAGAAATCAAGAGTGTTCTTCTTGCTCTAAAGCAGAGTGTGTTTCATGGATGAGAACTGTGTTGTATGTTTCCCTTCAGAAGTGTAGTTCAAGCCCAAGCTCTGTGTCTTCTTACAAGCAAGACTTCATTTCAGGTAAGCACAGACACTTTTCTGCTCAAATGAAGCTACATTGTACACCTAGATCACACGTTTCCTGCTCTTAACTGAAAAGCATTGGATGTTAGAGGCCCTGAGGTTTGTATCAGTTTCAGAAGCAGAGTTGAACTAGATATGGTCCATAGGTGTAGGAAACCCCGTTCGTTTGGTTTAAGTACACTCACATTTCCTGCTGTATTAGAGACGCTAGAAAGCAAGAGCTTGCTTCTTGCTCTAAAGCAGAGTGTCTTTCGTGGATGAGAACTGTGGTGTGCGTTTCACTTCAGAAATGGAGTTAAATCCCAGGCTATGTGTCTTCTTACAAGCAAGACTTCATTTCTGGTAAGCGCAGACACTTTTCACCTCAAATGAAGCTACATTGATCACGAAGCTCACACGTTTCTTGCTCTTAACTGCAAAGCAGTGGATGTTATACGACCTGTGGTTTCTATCAGATTCAGAAGCAGAGTTGAAATATATATGGTCCTTATGTGTAGGAAACACCGTTCTTTTGTTCTGAGCACAATCAAGTTTTCTGCTGTACTATGGACTTTAGAAAGCAAGAGCATGCTTCTTGCTCTAAAGCAGAGTGTGTTTAATGGATGAGAACTGTGCTGTGTGTTTCCCTTCCAAAATGGCGTTAAATCCCAGGCTCTGTGTCTTCGTACAAGCAAGAATTCGTTTCAGATAAACGCAGACACTTTTTAATCCAAAGAAGCTACATTGATCACGAAGCTCACATGTTTGCTGCTCTTAACTGCAAAGCACAGGATGTTAGAGGCCCTGTGGTTTGTATCAGTTTCAGAAGTAGAGTTGAACTAGATATGGTCCACATGTGTACGTAAAACCATTCTTTAGTCTAAGTACACTCTCGTGTCCTGCTGTATTAGAGACTCTAGAAAGCAAGAGCATGCTTCTTGCTCTAAAGCAGAGTGTGTTTCATGGATGAGAACTGTGTGTGTGTTTCCTTTCAGAAATGGATTTAAATCCCATGCTCTGTGATTTCCTATATGCAAGACTCTTTTCAGGTAAATGCAGTCTCTTTTCAACTCACAGGAAGCTATATGCTTCACGAAGGTCACATGTTTCTCGGTCTTAACTGGAAATCATTGGATGTTGGAGGACCAGTGGTTTGTATCAGTTTCAGAAGTAGAGTTGAACTAGATATGGTCCGTATGTGTAGGAAACACCGTTCTTTTGGTCTCAGTACAGTCATGTTTCCTGCTGTATTAGTGTCTCCAGAAAGCAAGGGCATGCTTCTTGCTCTAAAGCAGAGTGTGTTTCATGGAAGGGAACTGTGCTGTGTGTTTCACTTCAGAAATGGAGTTAAATCCCAGGCATTGTGTCTTCTTACAAGCAAGACTTCATTTCAGGTAAGCCCAGACACTTTTCTGCTCAAATGAAGCTACATTGTTCACCTAGCTCACATGTTTCTTGCTCTTAACTGAAAAGCACTGGGTGTTATAGGACCTGTGGTTTCTATCAGTTTCAGAAGCCGAGTTGAATCATATATGGTCCTTATGTGTAGGAAACACCGTTCTTTTGTTCTGTGCACACCCATGTTTCCTGCTGTATTAGGGACCCTAGAAAGCAAGTGTGTGCTTCTCTCTCTAAAGCAGAGTGTGTTTCATGGATGAAAACTGTGCTGTTTGTTTCCCTTCAGAAATGGAGATACATACAAGGCTCTGTGTCTTTGTACAAGCAAGAATTCATTTGAGGTAATCGCAGTCACTTTTTAGTTCAAAGAAGCTATATCGCTCACGAATCTCACATGTTTGTTGCTCTTAACTGCAAAGAATTGGATGTTGGAGGCCCTGTGGTGTGTATCAGTTTCAGAAGCAGAGTTGAACTAGATATGGTCCGTATGTGTAGGAAACACCGTTCTTTTGGTCTCAGTACAGTCATGTTTCCTGCTGTATTAGAGACTCTAGAAAGCAAGAGAGTGATTCTTGTTCAGAAGCCGAGTTTGTTTCATGGATGAGAACTGTGCTGTGTGTTTCGCTTCAAAATGGAGTTAAATCCCAGTCTCCTTGTCTTCTTACAAGCAAGACTTCGTTTCAGGTAAACGCAGATACTTTTCAGCTCATATGAAGCTACATTGTTCACCTAGCTCACATGTTTCTTGCTTTTAACTGAAAAGTAATGGGTGGTAGAGGACCCATGGTTTGTATCAGTTTCAGAAGCAGAGTTAAAATATATATGGTCCTTATGTGTAGGAAACACCGTTCTTTTGTTCTGAGCACACTCAAGTTTCCTGCTGTATTAGGGACTCTAGAAATCAAGAGTGTTCTTCTTGCTCTTAAGCAGAGTGTGTTTCATGGATGAGAACTCTGTTGTGTGTTTCCCTTCAGAAGTGTAGTTCAAGCCCAAGCACTGTGTCTTCTTACAAGCAAGACTTCATTTCAGGTAAGCACAGACACTTTTCAGCTCAAATGAAGCTACATTGTTCACCTAGATCACACGTTTCTCGCTCTTAACTAAAAGCATTGGATGTTAGAGGCGCTGAGGTTTGTATCAGTTTCAGAAGCAGAGTTGAACTAGATATGGTCCATAGGTGTAGGAAACCCCGTTCTTTTTGTCTAAGTACACTTACATTTCCTTCTGTATTAGAGATGCTAGAAAGCAAGAGCTTGCTTCTTGCTCTAAAGCAGAGTGTCTTTCATGGATGAGAACTGTACTATGCGTTTCACTGCAGAAATGAAGTTAAATCCCAGGCTCTGTGTCTTCTTACAAGCAAGACTTCATTTCAGGTAAGCGCAGACTCTTTTCAGCTCAAATGAAGCTACATTGTTCACCTAGATCATACGTTTCTCGCTCTTAACTGCAAAGCAGAGGATCTTATAGGACCTGTGGTTTCTATCAGATTCAGAAGCAGAGTTGAAATATATATGGTCCTTATGTGTAGGAAACACCGTTCTTTTGTTCTGAGCACACTCAAGTTTCCTGCTGTATTATGGACTCTAGAAAGCAAGAGCATGCTTCTTGCTTTAAAGCAGAGTGTGTTTAATGGATGCGAACTCTGCTGTGTGTTTACCTTCCAAAATTGCGTTAAATCCCAGGCTCTGAGCCTTCATACAAGCAAGAATTCGTTTCAGGTAAACACAGCCACTTTTTAGTTCAAAGAAGCTACATTGATCACGAAGCTCACACGTTTGTTGCTCTTAACTGAAAAGCACAAGATGTTAGAGGCCCTGTGGTTTGTATCAGTTTCAGAAGCAGATTTGAAGTAGATATGGTCCATATGTTTAGGAAACCCCGTTCTTTTGCTCTCAGTACTCTCACATTACCTGTTTTATTAGAGACTCTAGAAAGCAGGAGCGTGCTTCTTGCTCTGAAACAGAGTGTGTTTCATGGATGAGAACTCTGCTGTGTGTTTCATTTCAGAAATGGAGTTAAATGCCACACTCTCTGTCTTCTTACAAGCAAGACTTCGTTTCAGGTCATCACAGACAATTTTCAGCTGAAATGAAGCTACTTCGTTTACCTAGCTCACACGTTTCTCTTTGTTAACTGAAAAGCATTGGATGTCAGAGGACCTGTGGTTTCTATCAGTTTAAGAAGCAGAGTTGAACTAGAAATGGTCCATATGTGTAGGAAACACCGTGCTTTTTTTCTGAGCACACTCAGGTTTCCGGCTGTATTGAAGACTCTATAAAGCAAGAGCGAGCTTCTTACTTTGAAACAGAGTGTGTTTCATGGATGACAACTGTGCTGTGTGTTTTCCTTCAGAAATGGAGTTAAATCCCATGCTCTGTGTCTTCCTACAAGCAAAACACGTTTCAGATAAACACATTCACTTTTCAGCTCAAAGGAAGCTGCATCGTTCACGAAGCTCACATGTTTCTCGCTCTTAACTGAAAAGCATTGGATGTCAGAGGACCTGTGGTTTCTATCAGTTTCTGAAGCAGATTTCAACTAGAAATGGTCCATATGTGTAGGAAACCCCGTTTTTTTTGTCTCAGTACATTCACGTTTCCTACTGTATTAGAAACTCTAGAAAGCAAGAGCGTGCTTCTTGATCTAAAGCAGAGTGTGTTTCATGGATGAGAATGGTGCTGTGTGTTTCGCTTCAGAAATGGAGTTAAATCACAGGCTCTGTGTCTTCTTACAAGCAAGACTTCGTTTCAGGTAAACGCAGACACTTTTCAGCTCAAATGAAGCTACATTGTTCACGAAGCCTACACGTTTCTAGCTCTTAACTGGAAAGCAGTGGATGTTATAGGACCTGTGGTTTCTATCAGATTCAGAAGCAGAGTTGAAATATATATGGTCCTTATGTGTAGGAAACACCGTTCTTTTGTTCTGAGCACACTCAAGTTCCAGCTGTATTATGGACTCTAGAAAGCAAGAGCGTGCTTCTTGCTCTAAGCAGAGTGTGTATCATGGATGAGAACTGTGCTGTGTGTTTCGCTTCAGAAATGTAGTTAAATCCCAGGCTCTGTGTCTATTTAAAAGCAAGACTTCGTTTCATGTAAACTCAGACATTTCTCTGCTCAAATGAAACTACATTGTTCACCTAGCTCACATGTTTCTCGCTCTTAAATGAAAAGCATTGGGTGTTATAGGAGCCGTGGTTTGTATCACTTTCAGAAGTAGAGTTGAACTAGATATGGTCCACATGTGTACGTAAAACCATTCTTTAGTCTAAGTACACTCACGTGTCCTGCTGTATTAGAGACTCAAGAAGGCAAGAGCGTGCTTCTTGCTCTAAAGCAGAGTGTGTTTCATGGATGACAACTGTGCTGTGTGTTTCCTTCAGAAATGGAGTTAAATCCCATGCTCTGTGTCTTCCTACAAGCAAAACAATTTTCAGGTACACACATTCACTTTTTAGCTCAAAGGAAGCTACATCGTTCACGAAGCTCACACGTTTCTCGCTCTTAAATGAAAAGCATTGGATGTCAGAGGACCTGTGGTTTCTATCAGTTTCAGAAGCAGATTTCACCTAGAAATGGTCCATATGTGTAGGAAACTTCGTTTTTTTGGTCGCAGTACACTCACGTTTCCTGTTGTATTAGAGACTCTAGAAAGCAAGAGCGTGCTTCTTGCTCTAAAGCAGAGTGGGTTTCATGGATGAGAACTGTGTGTGTGTTTCCTTTCAGAAATGGATTTAGATCCCATGCTCTGTGATTTCCTATAAGCAAGACTTCTTATCAGGTAAATGCAGTCTCTTTTCAACTCAAAGAAAGCGATATGCTTCACGAAGTTCACATTTTTCTCGGTCTTAACTGAAAACCATTGGATGTTAGAGGACCGGTGGTTTGTATCAGTTTCAGAAGCAGAGTTGAAATATATATGGTCCTTATGTGTAGGAAACACTGTTCTTTTGTTCTGAGCACACTCACGTTTCCTGCTGTATTGGAGAATCTAGAAAGCAAGAGCGTGCTTCTTGCTCTAAAGCAGAGTGTTTTTCATAGATGAGAACTGTGTGTGTGTTTCCTTTCAGAAATGGATTTAAATCCCATGCTCTGTGATTTCCTATATGCAAGACTCTTTTCAGGTAAATGCAGTCTCTTTTCAACTCACAGGAAGCTATATGCTTCACGAAGGTCACATGTTTCTCGGTCTTAACTGGAAATCATTGGATGTTGGAGGACCAGTGGTTTGTATCAGTTTCAGAAGTAGAGTTGAACTAGATATGGTCCGTATGTGTAGGAAACACCGTTCTTTTGGTCTCAGTACAGTCATGTTTCCTGCTGTATTAGTGTCTCCAGAAAGCAAGGGCATGCTTCTTGCTCTAAAGCAGAGTGTGTTTCATGGAAGGGAACTGTGCTGTGTGTTTCGCTTCAAAATGGAGTTAAATCCCAGGCATTGTGTCTTCTTACAAGCAAGACTTCATTTCAGGTAAGCCCAGACACTTTTCTGCTCAAATGAAGCTACATTGTTCACCTAGCTCACATGTTTCTCGCTTTTAACTGAAAAGTAATGGGTGGTAGAGGACCCATGGTTTGTATCAGTTTCAGAAGCCGAGTTGAATCATATATGGTCCTTATGTGTAGGAAACACCGTTCTTTTGTTCTGAGCACACTCAAGTTTCCTGCTGTATTAGGGACTCTAGAAATCAAGAGTGTTCTTCTTGCTCTTAAGCAGAGTGTGTTTCATGGATGAGAACTCTGTTGTGTGTTTCCCTTCAGAAGTGTAGTTCAAGCCCAAGCACTGTGTCTTCTTACAAGCAAGACTTCATTTCAGGTAAGCACAGACACTTTTCAGCTCAAATGAAGCTACATTGTTCACCTAGATCACACGTTTCTCGCTCTTAACTAAAAGCATTGGATGTTAGAGGCGCTGAGGTTTGTATCAGTTTCAGAAGCAGAGTTGAACTAGATATGGTCCATAGGTGTAGGAAACCCCGTTCTTTTTGTCTAAGTACACTTACATTTCCTTCTGTATTAGAGATGCTAGAAAGCAAGAGCTTGCTTCTTGCTCTAAAGCAGAGTGTCTTTCATGGATGAGAACTGTACTATGCGTTTCACTGCAGAAATGAAGTTAAATCCCAGGCTCTGTGTCTTCTTACAAGCAAGACTTCATTTCAGGTAAGCGCAGACACTTTTCAGCTCAAATGAAGCTACATTGTTCACCTAGATCATACGTTTCTCGCTCTTAACTGCAAAGCAGAGGATCTTATAGGACCTGTGGTTTCTATCAGATTCAGAAGCAGAGTTGAAATATATATGGTCCTTATGTGTAGGAAACACCGTTCTTTTGTTCTGAGCACACTCAAGTTTCCTGCTGTATTATGGACTCTAGAAAGCAAGAGCATGCTTCTTGCTTTAAAGCAGAGTGTGTTTAATGGATGCGAACTCTGCTGTGTGTTTACCTTCCAAAATTGCGTTAAATCCCAGGCTCTGAGCCTTCATACAAGCAAGAATTCGTTTCAGGTAAACACAGCCACTTTTTAGTTCAAAGAAGCTACATTGATCACGAAGCTCACACGTTTGTTGCTCTTAACTGAAAAGCACAAGATGTTAGAGGCCCTGTGGTTTGTATCAGTTTCAGAAGCAGATTTGAAGTAGATATGGTCCATATGTTTAGGAAACCCCGTTCTTTTGCTCTCAGTACTCTCACATTACCTGTTTTATTAGAGACTCTAGAAAGCAGGAGCGTGCTTCTTGCTCTGAAACAGAGTGTGTTTCATGGATGAGAACTCTGCTGTGTGTTTCATTTCAGAAATGGAGTTAAATGCCACACTCTCTGTCTTCTTACAAGCAAGACTTCGTTTCAGGTCATCACAGACAATTTTCAGCTGAAATGAAGCTACTTCGTTTACCTAGCTCACACGTTTCTCTTTGTTAACTGAAAAGCATTGGATGTCAGAGGACCTGTGGTTTCTATCAGTTTAAGAAGCAGAGTTGAACTAGAAATGGTCCATATGTGTAGGAAACACCGTGCTTTTTTTCTGAGCACACTCAGGTTTCCGGCTGTATTGAAGACTCTATAAAGCAAGAGCGAGCTTCTTACTTTGAAACAGAGTGTGTTTCATGGATGACAACTGTGCTGTGTGTTTTCCTTCAGAAATGGAGTTAAATCCCATGCTCTGTGTCTTCCTACAAGCAAAACACGTTTCAGATAAACACATTCACTTTTCAGCTCAAAGGAAGCTGCATCGTTCACGAAGCTCACATGTTTCTCGCTCTTAACTGAAAAGCATTGGATGTCAGAGGACCTGTGGTTTCTATCAGTTTCTGAAGCAGATTTCAACTAGAAATGGTCCATATGTGTAGGAAACCCCGTTTTTTTTGTCTCAGTACATTCACGTTTCCTACTGTATTAGAAACTCTAGAAAGCAAGAGCGTGCTTCTTGATCTAAAGCAGAGTGTGTTTCATGGATGAGAATGGTGCTGTGTGTTTCGCTTCAGAAATGGAGTTAAATCACAGGCTCTGTGTCTTCTTACAAGCAAGACTTCGTTTCAGGTAAACGCAGACACTTTTCAGCTCAAATGAAGCTACATTGTTCACGAAGCCTACACGTTTCTAGCTCTTAACTGGAAAGCAGTGGATGTTATAGGACCTGTGGTTTCTATCAGATTCAGAAGCAGAGTTGAAATATATATGGTCCTTATGTGTAGGAAACACCGTTCTTTTGTTCTGAGCACACTCAAGTTCCAGCTGTATTATGGACTCTAGAAAGCAAGAGCGTGCTTCTTGCTCTAAGCAGAGTGTGTATCATGGATGAGAACTGTGCTGTGTGTTTCGCTTCAGAAATGTAGTTAAATCCCAGGCTCTGTGTCTATTTAAAAGCAAGACTTCGTTTCATGTAAACTCAGACATTTCTCTGCTCAAATGAAACTACATTGTTCACCTAGCTCACATGTTTCTCGCTCTTAAATGAAAAGCATTGGGTGTTAGAGGAGCCGTGGTTTGTATCACTTTCAGAAGTAGAGTTGAACTAGATATGGTCCACATGTGTACGTAAAACCATTCTTTAGTCTAAGTACACTCACGTGTCCTGCTGTATTAGAGACTCAAGAAGGCAAGAGCGTGCTTCTTGCTCTAAAGCAGAGTGTGTTTCATGGATGACAACTGTGCTGTGTGTTTCCTTCAGAAATGGAGTTAAATCCCATGCTCTGTGTCTTCCTACAAGCAAAACAATTTTCAGGTACACACATTCACTTTTTAGCTCAAAGGAAGCTACATCGTTCACGAAGCTCACACGTTTCTCGCTCTTAAATGAAAAGCATTGGATGTCAGAGGACCTGTGGTTTCTATCAGTTTCAGAAGCAGATTTCACCTAGAAATGGTCCATATGTGTAGGAAACTTCGTTTTTTTGGTCGCAGTACACTCACGTTTCCTGTTGTATTAGAGACTCTAGAAAGCAAGAGCGTGCTTCTTGCTCTAAAGCAGAGTGGGTTTCATGGATGAGAACTGTGTGTGTGTTTCCTTTCAGAAATGGATTTAGATCCCATGCTCTGTGATTTCCTATAAGCAAGACTTCTTATCAGGTAAATGCAGTCTCTTTTCAACTCAAAGAAAGCGATATGCTTCACGAAGTTCACATTTTTCTCGGTCTTAACTGAAAACCATTGGATGTTAGAGGACCGGTGGTTTGTATCAGTTTCAGAAGCAGAGTTGAAATATATATGGTCCTTATGTGTAGGAAACACTGTTCTTTTGTTCTGAGCACACTCACGTTTCCTGCTGTATTGGAGAATCTAGAAAGCAAGAGCGTGCTTCTTGCTCTAAAGCAGAGTGTTTTTCATAGATGAGAACTGTGTTTGTGTTTCCTTTCAGAAATGGATTTAAATCCCTTGCTCTGTGATTTCCTATAAGCAAGACTTCTTTTCAAGTAAATGCAGTCTCTTTTCAACTCAAAGGAAGCTATATGCTTCACAAAGTTAACAAGTTTCTCGGTCTTAACTGAAAATCATTGGATGTTAGAGGACCGGTGGTTTGTATCAGTTTCAGAAGCAGAGTTGAAATATATATGGTCCTTATGTGTAGGATACACTGTTCTTTTGTTCTGAGCAGTGTGTGTTTCCTTTCAGGAATGGATTTAAATCCCATGCTCTGTGATTTCCTATAAGCAAGACTTCTTATCAGGTAAATGCAGTCTCTTTTCAACTCAAAGGAAGCGATATGCTTCACGAAGTTCACATTTTTCTCGGTCTTAACTGAAAATCATTGGATGTTAGAGGACCGGTGGTTTGTATCAGTTTCAGAAGCAGAGTTGAAATATATATGGTCCTTATGTGTAGGAAACACTGTTCTTTTGTTCTGAGCACACTCACGTTTCCTGCTGTATTGGAGAATCTAGAAAGCAAGAGCGTGCTTCTTGCTCTAAAGCAGAGTGTGTTTCATGGATGAGAACTGTGTTTGTGTTTCCTTTCAGAAATGGATTTAAATCCCATGCTCTGTGATTTCCTATAAGCAAGACTTCTTATCAGGTAAATGCAGTCTCTTTTCAACTCAAAGGAAGCTATATGCTTCACGAAGTTCACAAGTTTCTCGGTCTTAACTGAAAATCATTGGATGTTAGAGGACCGGTGGTTTGTATCAGTTTCAGAAGCAGAGTTGAAATATATATGGTCCTTATGTGTAGGAAACACTGTTCTTTTGTTCTGAGCACACTCAATTTTCCGGCTGTATTGCAGTCTCTAGAAAGCAAGAGCATGCTTCTAGCTCTAAAGCAGAGTGTGTTTCATGGATGAGAACTGTGCTGTGTGTTTCACTTCAGAAATGGAGTTAAATCCCAGGCACTGTGTCTTCTTACAAGCAAGACTTCATTTCAGGTAAGCCCAGACACTTTTCAGCTCAAATGAAACTACATTGCTCACCTAGCTCACACGTTTCTCGCTCTTAACTGAAAAGCACTGGGTGTTATAGGACCTGTGGTTTCTATCAGTTTCAGAAGCCGAGTTGAATCATATATGGTCCTTATGTGTAGGAAACACCGTTCTTTTTTCTGAGCACACCCATATTTCCTGCTGTATTAGGGACCCTAGAAAGCAAGAGCGTGCCTCTCTCTCTAAAGCAGAGTGTGTTTCATGGATGAAAACTGTGCTGTTTGTTTCCCTTCAGAAATGGAGATGCATACAAGGCTCTGTGTCTTTGTACAAGCAAGAATTCATTTGAGGTAATCGCAGTCACTTTTTAGTTCAAAGAAGCTATATCGCTCACGAAGCTCACATGTTTATTGCTCTTAACTGCAAAGTATTGGATGTTGGAGGCCCTGTGGTGTGTATCAGTTTCAGAAGCAGAGTTGAACTAGATATGGTCCGTATGTGTAGGAAACACCGTTCTTTTGGTCTCAGTACAGTCATGTTTCTTGCTGTATTAGAGACTCTAGAAAGCAAGAGAGTGATTCTTGTTCTGAAGCCGAGTTTGTTTCATGGATGAGAACTGTGCTGTGTGTTTCACTTCAAAATGGAATTAAATCCCAGTCTCCTTGTCTTCTTACAAGCAGGACTTCGTTTCAGGTAAACGCAGATACTTTTCAGCTCATATGAAGCTACATTGTTCACCTAGCTCACATGTTTCTCGCTTTTAACTGAAAAGTAATGGGTGGTAGAGGACCCATGGTTTGTATCAGTTTCAGAAGCAGAGTTAAAATATATATGGTCCTTATGTGTAGGAAACACCGTTCTTTTGTTCTGAGCACACTCAAGTTTCCTGCAGTATTAGGGACTCTAGAAATCAAGAGTGTTCTTCTTGCTCTAAAGCAGAGTGTGTTTCATGGATGAGAACTGTGTTGTATGTTTCCCTTCAGAAGTGTAGTTCAAGCCCAAGCTCTGTGTCTTCTTACAAGCAAGACTTCATTTCAGGTAAGCGCAGACACTTTTCTGCTCAAATGAAGCTACATTGTACACCTAGATCACACGTTTCCTGCTCTTAACTGAAAAGCATTGGATGTTAGAGGCCCTGAGGTTTGTATCAGTTTCAGAAGCAGAGTTGAACTAGATATGGTCCATAGGTGTAGGAAACCCCGTTCGTTTGGTTTAAGTACACTCACATTTCCTGCTGTATTAGAGACGCTAGAAAGCAAGAGCTTGCTTCTTGCTCTAAAGCAGAGTGTCTTTCGTGGATGAGAACTGTGCTGTGCGTTTCACTTCAGAAATGGAGTTAAATCCCAGGCTATGTGTCTTCTTACAAGCAAGACTTCATTTCTGGTAAGCGCAGACACTTTTCAGCTCAAATGAAGCTACATTGATCACGAAGCTCACACGTTTCTTGCTCTTAACTGCAAAGCAGTGGATGTTATACGACCTGTGGTTTCTATCAGATTCAGAAGCAGAGTTGAAATATATATGGTCCTTATGTGTAGGAAACACCGTTCTTTTGTTCTGAGCACAATCAAGTTTTCTGCTGTACTATGGACTTTAGAAAGCAAGAGCATGCTTCTTGCTCTAAAGCAGAGTGTGTTTAATGGATGAGAACTGTGCTGTGTGTTTCCCTTCCAAAATGGCGTTAAATCCCAGGCTCTGTGTCTTCGTACAAGCAAGAATTCGTTTCAGATAAACGCAGACACTTTTTAATCCAAAGAAGCTACATTGATCACGAAGCTCACATGTTTGCTGCTCTTAACTGCAAAGCACAGGATGTTAGAGGCCCTGTGGTTTGTATCAGTTTCAGAAGTAGAGTTGAACTAGATATGGTCCACATGTGTACGTAAAACCATTCCTTAGTCTAAGTACACTCTCGTGTCCTGCTGTATTAGAGACTCTAGAAAGCAAGAGCATGCTTCTTGCTCTAAAGCAGAGTGTGTTTCATGGATGAGAACTGTGTGTGTGTTTCCTTTCAGAAATGGATTTAAATCCCAAGCTCTGTGATTTCCTATATGCAAGACTCTTTTCAGGTAAATGCAGTCTCTTTTCAACTCACAGGAAGCTATATGCTTCACGAAGGTCACATGTTTCTCGGTCTTAACTGGAAATCATTGGATGTTGGAGGACCAGTGGTTTGTATCAGTTTCAGAAGTAGAGTTGAACTAGATATGGTCCGTATGTGTAGGAAACACCGTTCTTTTGGTCTCAGTACAGTCATGTTTCCTGCTGTATTAGTGTCTCCAGAAAGCAAGGGCATGCTTCTTGCTCTAAAGCAGAGTGTGTTTCATGGAAGGGAACTGTGCTGTGTGTTTCACTTCAGAAATGGAGTTAAATCCCAGGCATTGTGTCTTCTTACAAGCAAGACTTCATTTCAGGTAAGCCCAGACACTTTTCTGCTCAAATGAAGCTACATTGTTCACCTAGCTCACACGTTTCTTGCTCTTAACTGAAAAGCACTGGGTGTTATAGGACCTGTGGTTTCTATCAGTTTCAGAAGCCGAGTTGAATCATATATGGTCCTTATGTGTAGGAAACACCGTTCTTTTGTTCTGTGCACACCCATGTTTCCTGCTGTATTAGGGACCCTAGAAAGCAAGTGTGTGCTTCTCTCTCTAAAGCAGAGTGTGTTTCATGGATGAAAACTGTGCTGTTTGTTTCCCTTCAGAAATGGAGATACATACAAGGCTCTGTGTCTTTGTACAAGCAAGAATTCATTTGAGGTAATCGCAGTCACTTTTTAGTTCAAAGAAGCTATATCGCTCACGAATCTCACATGTTTGTTGCTCGTAACTGCAAAGAATTGGATGTTGGAGGCCCTGTGGTGTGTATCAGTTTCAGAAGCAGAGTTGAACTAGATATGGTCCGTATGTGTAGGAAACACCGTTCTTTTGGTCTCAGTACAGTCATGTTTCCTGCTGTATTAGAGACTCTAGAAAGCAAGAGAGTGATTCTTGTTCAGAAGCCGAGTTTGTTTCATGGATGAGAACTGTGCTGTGTGTTTCCCTTCAAAATGGAGTTAAATCCCAGTCTCCTTGTCTTCTTACAAGCAAGACTTCGTTTCAGGTAAACACAGATACTTTTCAGCTCATATGAAGCTACATTGTTCACCTAGCTCACATGTTTCTCGCTTTTAACTGAAAAGTAATGGGTGGTAGAGGACCCATGGTTTGTATCAGTTTCAGAAGCAGAGTTAAAATATATATGGTCCTTATGTGTAGGAAACACCGTTCTTTTGTTCTGAGCACACTCAAGTTTCCTGCTGTATTAGGGACTCTAGAAATCAAGAGTGTTCTTCTTGCTCTTAAGCAGAGTGTGTTTCATGGATGAGAACTCTGTTGTGTGTTTCCCTTCAGAAGTGTAGTTCAAGCCCAAGCACTGTGTCTTCTTACAAGCAAGACTTCATTTCAGGTAAGCACAGACACTTTTCAGCTCAAATGAAGCTACATTGTTCACCTAGATCACACGTTTCTCGCTCTTAACTAAAAGCATTGGATGTTAGAGGCGCTGAGGTTTGTATCAGTTTCAGAAGCAGAGTTGAACTAGATATGGTCCATAGGTGTAGGAAACCCCGTTCTTTTTGTCTAAGTACACTTACATTTCCTTCTGTATTAGAGATGCTAGAAAGCAAGAGCTTGCTTCTTGCTCTAAAGCAGAGTGTCTTTCATGGATGAGAACTGTACTATGCGTTTCACTGCAGAAATGAGGTTAAATCCCAGGCTCTGTGTCTTCTTACAAGCAAGACTTCATTTCAGGTAAGCGCAGACACTTTTCAGCTCAAATGAAGCTACATTGTTCACCTAGATCATACGTTTCTCGCTCTTAACTGCAAAGCAGAGGATCTTATAGGACCTGTGGTTTCTATCAGATTCAGAAGCAGAGTTGAAATATATATGGTCCTTATGTGTAGGAAACACCGTTCTTTTGTTCTGAGCACACTCAAGTTTCCTGCTGTATTATGGACTCTAGAAAGCAAGAGCATGCTTCTTGCTTTAAAGCAGAGTGTGTTTAATGGATGCGAACTCTGCTGTGTGTTTACCTTCCAAAATTGCGTTAAATCCCAGGCTCTGAGCCTTCATACAAGCAAGAATTCGTTTCAGGTAAACACAGCCACTTTTTAGTTCAAAGAAGCTACATTGATCACAAAGCTCACACGTTTGTTGCTCTTAACTGAAAAGCACAAGATGTTAGAGGCCCTGTGGTTTGTATCAGTTTCAGAAGCAGATTTGAAGTAGATATGGTCCATAAGTTTAGGAAACCCCGTTCTTTTGCTCTCAGTACTCTCACATTACCTGTTTTATTAGAGACTCTAGAAAGCAGGAGCGTGCTTCTTGCTCTGAAACAGAGTGTGTTTCATGGATGAGAACTCTGCTGTGTGTTTCGTTTCAGAAATGGAGTTAAATGCCACACTCTCTGTCTTCTTACAAGCAAGACTTCGTTTCAGGTCATCACAGACAATTTTCAGCTGAAATGAAGCTACTTCGTTTACCTAGCTCACACGTTTCTCTTTGTTAACTGAAAAGCATTGGATGTCAGAGGACCTGTGGTTTCTATCAGTTTAAGAAGCAGAGTTGAACTAGAAATGGTCCATATGTGTAGGAAACACCGTGCTTTTTTTCTGAGCACACTCAGGTTCCCGGCTGTATTGAAGACTCTATAAAGCAAGAGCGAGCTTCTTACTTTGAAACAGGGTGTGTTTCATGGATGACAACTGTGCTGTGTGTTTTCCTTCAGAAATGGAGTTAAATCCCATGCTCTGTGTCTTCCTACAAGCAAAACACGTTTCAGATAAACACATTCACTTTTCAGCTCAAAGGAAGCTGCATCGTTCACGAAGCTCACATGTTTCTCGCTCTTAACTGAAAAGCATTGGATGTCAGAGGACCTGTGGTTTCTATCAGTTTCTGAAGCAGATTTCAACTAGAAATGGTCCATATGTGTAGGAAACCCCGTTTTTTTTGTCTCAGTACATTCACGTTTCCTACTGTATTAGAAACTCTAGAAAGCAAGAGCGTGTTTCTGGATCTAAAGCAGAGTGTGTTTCATGGATGAGAATGGTGCTGTGTGTTTCGCTTCAGAAATGGAGTTAAATCACAGGCTCTGTGTCTTCTTACAAGCAAGACTTCGTTTCAGGTAAACGCAGACACTTTTCAGCTCAAATGAAGCTACATTGTTCACGAAGCCTACACGTTTCTAGCTCTTAACTGGAAAGCAGTGGATGTTATAGGACCTGTGGTTTCTATCAGATTCAGAAGCAGAGTTGAAATATATATGGTCCTTATGTGTAGGAAACACCGTTCTTTTGTTCTGAGCACACTCAAGTTTCCAGCTGTATTATGGACTCTAGAAAGCAAGAGCGTGCTTCTTGCTCTAAGCAGAGTGTGTATCATGGATGAGAACTGTGCTGTGTGTTTCGCTTCAGAAATGGAGTTAAATCCCAGGCTCTGTGTCTATTTAAAAGAAAGACTTCGTTTCATGTAAACTCAGACATTTCTCTGCTCAAATGAAACTACATTGTTCACCTAGCTCACATGTTTCTCGCTCTTAAATGAAAAGCATTGGGTGTTAGAGGAGCCGTGGTTTGTATCACTTTCAGAAGTAGAGTTGAACTAGATATGGTCCACATGTGTACGTAAAACCATTCTTCAGTCTAAGTACACTCACGTGTCCTGCTGTATTAGAGACTCAAGAAGGCAAGAGCGTGCTTCTTGCTCTAAAGCAGAGTGTGTTTCATGGATGACAACTGTGCTGTGTGTTTCCTTCAGAAATGGAGTTAAATCCCATGCTCTGTGTCTTCCTACAAGCAAAACAATTTTCAGGTACACACATTCACTTTTTAGCTCAAAGGAAGCTACATCGTTCACGAAGCTCACACGTTTCTCGCTCTTAAATGAAAAGCATTGGATGTCAGAGGACCTGTGGTTTCTATCAGTTTCAGAAGCAGATTTCACCTAGAAATGGTCCATATGTGTAGGAAACTTCGTTTTTTTGGTCGCAGTACACTCACGTTTCCTGTTGTATTAGAGACTCTAGAAAGCAAGAGCGTGCTTCTTGCTCTAAAGCAGAGTGGGTTTCATGGATGAGAACTGTGTGTGTGTTTCCTTTCAGAAATGGATTTAGATCCCATGCTCTGTGATTTCCTATAAGCAAGACTTCTTATCAGGTAAATGCAGTCTCTTTTCAACTCAAAGAAAGCGATATGCTTCACGAAGTTCACATTTTTCTCGGTCTTAACTGAAAACCATTGGATGTTAGAGGACCGGTGGTTTGTATCAGTTTCAGAAGCAGAGTTGAAATATATATGGTCCTTATGTGTAGGAAACACTGTTCTTTTGTTCTGAGCACACTCACGTTTCCTGCTGTATTGGAGAATCTAGAAAGCAAGAGCGTGCTTCTTGCTCTAAAGCAGAGTGTTTTTCATAGATGAGAACTATGTTTGTGTTTCCTTTCAGAAATGGATTTAAATCCCTTGCTCTGTGATTTCCTATAAGCAAGACTTCTTTTCAAGTAAATGCAGTCTCTTTTCAACTCAAAGGAAGCTATATGCTTCACAAAGTTAACAAGTTTCTCGGTCTTAACTGAAAATCATTGGATGTTAGAGGACCGGTGGTTTGTATCAGTTTCAGAAGCAGAGTTGAAATATATATGGTCCTTATGTGTAGGATACACTGTTCTTTTGTTCTGAGCAGTGTGTGTTTCCTTTCAGAAATGGATTTAAATCCCATGCTCTGTGATTTCCTATAAGCAAGACTTCTTATCAGGTAAATGCAGTCTCTTTTCAACTCAAAGGAAGCGATATGCTTCACGAAGTTCACATTTTTCTCGGTCTTAACTGAAAATCATTGGATGTTAGAGGACCGGTGGTTTGTATCAGTTTCAGAAGCAGAGTTGAAATATATATGGTCCTTATGTGTAGGAAACACTGTTCTTTTGTTCTGAGCACACTCACGTTTCCTGCTGTATTGGAGAATCTAGAAAGCAAGAGCGTGCTTCTTGCTCTAAAGCAGAGTGTGTTTCATGGATGAGAACTGTGTTTGTGTTTCCTTTCAGAAATGGATTTAAATCCCATGCTCTGTGATTTCCTATAAGCAAGACTTCTTATCAGGTAAATGCAGTCTCTTTTCAACTCAAAGGAAGCTATATGCTTCACGAAGTTCACAAGTTTCTCGGTCTTAACTGAAAATCATTGGATGTTAGAGGACCGGTGGTTTGTATCAGTTTCAGAAGCAGAGTTGAAATATATATGGTCCTTATGTGTAGGAAACACTGTTCTTTTGTTCTGAGCACACTCAATTTTCCGGCTGTATTGCAGTCTCTAGAAAGCAAGAGCATGCTTCTAGCTCTAAAGCAGAGTGTGTTTCATGGATGAGAACTGTGCTGTGTGTTTCACTTCAGAAATGGAGTTAAATCCCAGGCACTGTGTCTTCTTACAAGCAAGACTTCATTTCAGGTAAGCCCAGACACTTTTCAGCTCAAATGAAACTACATTGCTCACCTAGCTCACACGTTTCTCGCTCTTAACTGAAAAGCACTGGGTGTTATAGGACCTGTGGTTTCTATCAGTTTCAGAAGCCGAGTTGAATCATATATGGTCCTTATGTGTAGGAAACACCGTTCTTTTTTCTGAGCACACCCATATTTCCTGCTGTATTAGGGACCCTAGAAAGCAAGAGCGTGCCTCTCTCTCTAAAGCAGAGTGTGTTTCATGGATGAAAACTGTGCTGTTTGTTTCCCTTCAGAAATGGAGATACATACAAGGCTCTGTGTCTTTGTACAAGCAAGAATTCGTTTGAGGTAATCGCAGTCACTTTTTAGTTCAAAGAAGCTACATCACTCACGAAGCTCACATGTTTGTTGCTCTTACATGCAAAGAATAGGATGTTGGAGGCCCTGTGGTGTGTATCAGTTCCAGAAGCAGAGTTGAACTAGATATGGTCCGTATGTGTAGGAGACACCGTTCTTTTGGTCTCAGTACAGTCATGTTTCCTGCTGTATTAGAGACACTATAAAGCAAGAGAGTGATTCTTGTTGTGAAGCCGAGTGTGTTTCATGGATGAGAACTGTGCTGTGTGTTTCACTTCAAAATGGAGTTAAATCCTAGTCTCCTTGTCTTCTTACAAGCAAGACTTCGTTTAGGTAAACGCAGATACTTTTCAGCTCAAATGAAGCTACATTGTTCACCTAGCTTACATGTTTCTCGCTTTTAACTGAAAAGTAATGGATGGTAGAGGACCCATGGTTTGTATCAGTTTCAGAAGCAGAGTTAAAATATATATGGTCCTTATGTGTAGGAAACACTGTTCTTTTGTTCTGAGCACACTCAAGTTTCCTGCTGTATTAGGGACTCTAGAAATCAAGAGTGTTCTTCTTGCTCTAAAGCAGAGTGTGTTTCATGGATGAGAACTCTGTTGTGTGTTTCCCTTCAGAAGTGTAGTTCAAGCCCAAGCTCTGTGTCTTCTTACGAGCAAGACTTCATTTCAGGTAAGCACAGTCACTTTTCAGCTCAAATGAAGCTACATTGTACACCTAGATCACACGTTTCTCGCTCTTAACTGAAAAGCACTGGATGTTAGAGGCGCTGAGGTTTGTATCAGTTTCAGAAGCAGAGTTGAACTAGATATGGTCCATAGGTGTAGGAAACCCCGTTCTTTTGGTCTAAGTACAATCACATTTTCTGCTGTATTAGAGACCCTAGAAAGCAAGAGCTTGCTTCTTGCTCTAAAGCAGAGTGACTTTCATGGATGAGAACTGGGCTGTGCGTTTCACTTCATGAATGGAGTTAAATCCCAGGCTCTGTGTCTATTTAAAAGCAAGACTTCGTTTCAGATAATCTCAGACACTTCTCTGCTCAAATGAAGCTACATTGTTCACCTAGCTCACACGTTTCTCGCTCTTAAATGAAAAGCATTGGATGTTAGAGGAGACGTGGTTTGTATCAGTTTCAGAAGTAGAGTTGCACTAAATATGGTCCACATGTGTATGTAAAACCATTCTTTAGTCCAAGTACACTCACGTGTACTGCAGTATTAGAGACTCAAGAAGGCAAGAGCGTGCTTCTTGCTCTAAAGCAGAGTGTGTTTCATGGATGACAACTGTGCTGTGTGTTTCCTTCAGAAATGGAGTTAAATCCCATGCTCTGTGTTCCTACAAGCAAAACTCGGATCAGGTAAACACATTCAATTTTTAGCTCAAAGGAAGCTACATCGTTCACGAAGCTCACACGTTTCTCGCTCTTAACTGAAAAGCATTGGATGTCAGAGGACCTGTGGTTTCTATCAGTTTCAGAAGCAGATTTCACCTAGAAATGGTCCATATGTGTAGGAAACCCCGTTTTTTTGGTCTCAGTACACTCACGTTTCCTGTTGTATTAGAGACTCTAGAAAGCAAGAGCGTGCTTCTTGCTCTAAAGCAGAGTGTTTTTCATGGATGAGAACTGTGTGTGTGTTTCCTTTCAGAAATGGATTTAAATCCCATGCTCTGTGATTTCGTATAAGCAAGACTTCTTATCAGGTAAATGCAGTCTCTTTTCAACTCAAAGGAAGCTATATGCTTCACGAAGTTCACATGTTTCTCGGTCTTAACTGAAATTCATTGGTTGATAGAGGACCGGTTGTTTGTATCAGTTTCAGAAGCAGAGTTGAAATATATATGGTCCTTATGTGTAGGAAACACTGTTCTTTTGTTCTGAGCACACTCACGTTTCCTGCTGTATTGGAGAATCTAGAAAGCAAGAGCGTGCTTCTTGCTCTAAAGCAGAGTGTGTTTCATGGATGAGAACTGTGTTTGTGTTTCCTTTCAGAAATGGATTTAAATCTCATGCTCTGTGATTTCCTATAAGCAAGACTTCTTTTCAGGTAAATGCAGTCTCTTTTCAACTCAAAGGAAGCTATATGCTTCACGACGTTCACAAGTTTCTCGGTCTTAACTGAAAATCATTGGATGTTAGAGGACCGGTGGTTTGTATCAGTTTCAGAAGCAGAGTTGAAATATATATGGTCCTTATATGTAGTATACACTATTCTTTTGTTCTGAGCACACTCAAGTTTCCTTCTGTATTAGTGTCTCCAGAAAGCAAGGGCATGCTTCTTGCTCTAAAGCAGAGTGTGTTTCATGGAAGGGAACTGTGCTGTGTGTTTCACTTCAGAAATGGAGTTAAATCCCAGGCATTGGGTCTTCTTACAAGCAAGACTTCATTTCAGGTAAGCCCAGACACTTTTCTGCTCAAATGAAGCTACATTGTTCACCTAGCTCACACGTTTCTCGCTACTAACTGAAAAGCACTGGGTGTTATAGGACATGAGGTTTCTGTCAGTTTCAGAAGCCGAGTTGAATCATATATGGTCCTTATGTGTAGGAAACACCGTTCTTTTGTTCTGAGCACACCCATGTTTCCTGCTGTATTAGGGACCCTAGAAAGCAAGAGCGTGCTTCTCTCTCTAAAGCAGAGTGTGTTTCATGGATGAAAACTGTGCTGTTTGTTTCCCTTCAGAAATGGAAATACATACAAGGCTCTGTGTCTTTGTACAAGCAAGAATTCATTTGAGGAAATCGCAGTCACTTTTTAGTTCAAAGAAGCTACATCGCTCACGAAGCTCACATGTTTGTTGCTCTTAACTGCAAAGAATTGGATGTTGGAGGCCCTGTGGTGTGTATCAGTTTCAGAAGCAGAGTTGAACTAGATATGGTCCGTATGTGTAGGAAACACCATTCTTTTGGTCTCAGTACAGTCATGTTTCCTGCTGTATTAGAGACTCTAGAAAGCAAGAGAGTGATTCTTGTTCTGAAGCCGAGTGTGTTTCATGGATGAGAACTGTTCTGTGTGTTTCGCTTCAAAATGGAGTTAAATCCCATTCTCCTTGTCTTCTTACAAGCAAGATTTCGTTTCAGGTAAACGCAGATACTTTTCAGCTCAAATGAAGCTACATTGTTCACCTAGCTCACATGTTTCTCGCTTTTAACTGAAAAGTAATGGATGTTAGAGGACCCATGCTTTGTATCAGTTTCAGAAGCAGAGTTAACATATATATGGTCCTTATGTGTAGGAAACACCGTTCTTTTGTTCTGAGCACACTCAAGTTTCCTGCTGTATTAGGGACTCTGGATATCAAGAGTGTTCTTCTTGCTCTAAAGCAGAGTGTGTTTCATGGATGAGAACTGTGTTGTGTGTTTCCCTTCAGAAGTGTAGTTCAAGCCCAAGCTCTGTGTCTTCTTACAAGCAAGAATTCATTTCAGGTAAGCGCAGACACTTTTCAGCTCAAATGAAGCTACATTGTTCACCTAGATCACACGTTTCTCGCTCTTAACTGAAAAGCATTGGATGTTAGAGGCACTGAGGTTTGCATCAGTTTCAGAAGCAGAGTTGAACTAGATATCGTCCATAGTTGTAGGAAACCCCGTTCTTTTGGTCCAAGTACAATCACACTTCCTGCTGTATTAGAGACGCTAGAAAGCAAGAGCTTGCTTATTGCTCTAATGCAGAGTGTCTTTCATGGATGAGAACTGTGCTGTGCGTTTCACTTCAGAAATGGAGTTAAATCCCAGGCTCTGTGTCTTCCTACAAGCAAAATTCGTTTCAGGTAAACACATTCACTTTTTAGCTCAAAGGAAGCTACATCGTTCACGAAGCTCACACGTTTCTCGCTATTAATTGAAAAGCATTGGATGTCAGAGGACCTGTGGTTTCTATCAGTTTCAGAAGCAGATTTCAACTAGAAATGGTCCATATGTGTAGGAAACCCCGTTTTTTTTTGTCTCAGTACATTCACATTTCCTGCTGTATTAGAGACACTAGAAAGCAAGAGCATGCTTCTTGATCGAAAGCAGAGTGTGTTTCATGGATGAGAACTGTGCTGTGTGTTTCGCTTCAGAAATGGAGTTAAATCCCAGGCTCTGTGTCTTCCTACAAGCAAGACTTCGTTTCAGTTAAACACATACACTTTTCAGCTCCATGGAAGCTACATCGTTCACAAAGCTCACATGTTTGTTGCTCTTAACTGAAAAGAATTGGATGTCAGAGGACCTGTGGTTTGTATCAGTTTCAGAAGTAGAGTTGAACTAGATATGGTCCACATGTGTACGTAAAACCATTCTTTTGTCTAAGTACACTCACGTTTCCTGCTGTATTAGAGACTCTAGAAAGCAAGAGCATGCTTCTTGCTCTGAAGCAGAGTGTGTTTCATGGATGAGAACTGTGCTGTTTGTTTCACTTCAGAAATGGAGTTAAATGAGATGCTCTGTGTCGTCGTACAAACATGATTTCATTTCAGGTAAACACAGTCACTTTTCAGCTTAAAGGAAACTACATTGTGCACGAAATTCACACGTTCCTCGGTCTTAACTGAAAAGCATTGTGTTTCAGAGGACCAGTGGTTTCTATCAGTTTCAGAAGCAGAGTTAAAATATATATGGTCCTTATGTGTAGGAAACACCGTTCTTTTGTTCTGAGCACACTCAAGTTTCCTGCTGTATTAGGGACTCTAGAAATCAAGAGTGTTCTTCTTGCTCTAAAGCAGAGTGTGTTTCATGGATGAGAACTGTGTTGTGTGTTTCCCTTCAGATGTGTAGTTCAAGCCCAAGCTCTGTGTCTTCTTACAAGCAAGACTTCATTTCAGGTAAGCGCAGACACTTTTCAGCTCAAATGAAGCTACATTGTTCACCTAGATCACACGTTTCTCGCTCTTAACTGAAAAGCATTGGATGTTAGAGGACCTGTGGTTTGTATCAGTTCCAGAAGCAGAGTTGAACTAGACATGGTCCATATGTGTAGGAAACCCTGTTCTTTTGGCCTAAGTAAACTCACATTTCCTGCTGTATTAGAGACTCTAGAAAGCAAGAGTTTGCTTCTTGCTCTAAAGCAGAGTGTCTTTCATGGATGAGAACTGTGCTGTGTGTTTCACTTTAGAAATGGAATTAAATCCCAGGCTCTGTGTCTTCTTACAAGCAAGACTTCATTTCAGGTAAGCGCAGACACTTTTCAGCTCAAATGAAACTACATTGTTCACCTAGATCACACGTTTCTCGCTCTTAATTGAAAAGCATTGGATGTTAGAGGACCAGTGGTTTGTATCAGTTTCAAAAGCAGATTTCAACTAGAAATGGTCCATAAGTGTAGGAAACCCCGTTTTTTTGGTCTCAGTACACTCACGTTTCCTGCTGTATTAGAGACTCTAGAAAGCAAGAGTGTGCTTCTTGCTCTAAAGCAGAGTGTGTTTTTTGGATGAGAACTGTGCTGTGTGTTTCGCTTCAGAAATGGAGTTAAATCCCAGGCTCTGTGTCTTCTTACAAGCAAGACTTCGTTTCAGGTAAACGCAGACACTTTTCAGCTCAAAGGAAGCTACATTGTTCACGAAGCTCACACGTTTCTCGCTCTTAACTGCAAAGCAGTGGATGTTATAGGACCTGTGGTTTCTATCAGATTCAGAAGCAGAGTTGAAATATATATGGTCCTTATGTGTAGGAAACACCGTTCTTTTGTTCTGAGCACAATCAAGTTTTCTGTTTTATTATGGACTCTAGAAAGCAAGAGCATGCTTCTTGCTCTAAAGCAGAGTGTGTTTAATGGATGAGAACTGTGCTGTGTGTTTCCCTTCCAAAATGGCATTAAATCCCAGGCTCTGTGTCTTCGTACAAGCAAGAATTCGTTTCAGGTAAACGCAGACACTTTTTAGTTCAAAGAAGCTACATTGATCACAAATCTCACAGGTGTGCTGCTCTTAACTGAAAAGAACAGGATGTTAGAGGCCCTGTGGTTTGTATCAGTTTCAGAAGCAGACTTCAAGTAGATATGGTCCGTATGTTTAGGAAACCCCGTTCTTTTGGTTCAGTACACTCACATTTCCTGGTGTATTAGAGACTCTAGAAAGCAGGAGCGTGCTTCTTGCTCTGAATCAGAGTGTGTTTCATGGATGAGAACTCTGATGTGTGTTTCATTTCAGTAATGGTGTTAAATGCCACACTCTGTGTCTTCTTACAAGAAAGATTTCATTTCAGGTAATCGCAATCACTTTTTAGTTCAAAGAAGCTACATTGCTCACGAAGCTCACACGTTTGTTGCTCTTAACTGAAAAGCACTGGATGTTAGAGGCCCTGTGGTTTGTATCAGTTTCAGAAGCAGACTTGAAGTCGATGTACTCCTTATGTTTAGGAAACACCGTTCTTTTGTTCTGAGCACACTCAAGTTTCCTGCTGTATTAGAGACTCAAGAAAGCAATTGCGTGCTTCTTGCTCTAAAGCTGAGTATAATTCATGGATGAGAACTGTGCTGTGTGTTTCCCTTCAGAAATGGAGTAAAAATCGAAGGCTCTGTGTCTTTCTACAAGCAAGACTTCCTTTCAGGTGAACGCAGACACTTCTCTGCTCAAATGAAGCTACATTGTTCACCTAGCTCAAACGTTTCTCGCTCTTAAATGAAAAGCATTGGATGCTAGAGGACCCGTGGTTTGTATCTGTTTCAGAAGCAGATTTGAACTAGATATGGTCCATCTGTGTAGGAAACCCGTACTTTTGGTCTCAGTACACTAACGTTTCCTGCTGTATTAGAGACTCTAGAAAGCTGGAGGGTGCTTCTTGCTCTGAAGCAGAATGTGTTTAATTGATGAGAACTGTGCTGTGTGTTTCATTTCAGAAATGGAGTTAAATGCCACGCTGTGTTTCTTCTTACAAGCAAGACTTCGTTTCAGGTAATCACAGACAATTTCCAGCTCAAATGAAGCTACACCGTTTACCCAGCTCACACGTTTCTCGATCTTAACTAAAAAGCACTGGATGTTATCGGACCTGTGGTTTGTTTCAGTTTCAGATCAGAGTTGAACTATATATGGTCCGTACGTGTAGGACACAGCGTTCTTTTGTTCTGAGTACACTCACATTTCCTGGTGTATAAGACACTCAAGAAAGCAAGAGCGTGCTTCTTGCTCTAAAGCAGAGTGTGTTTCAGGAATGAGAACTGTGCTGTGTGTTTCGCTTCAGAAATGGAGTCAAATGCCACGCTTTGTGTATTCTTACAAACAAGGTTCGTTTCAAGTAATTGCAGACAATTTTCAGCTCAAATGAAGCTACATCCTTTACCTAGATCACACGTTTCTCGCTCTTAACTGAAAAGCATTGGATGTTAGAGTAGCCATGGTTTGTATCAGTTTCAGAAGCAGAGTTGAACTAGATATCGTCCGTATGTGTAGGAACCACCATTCTTTTGTTTCAAGCACACTCACGTTTCTTGCTATATTGGAGAATCTCGAAAGCAAGAGAGTCCTTCTTGCTCTAAAGCAGAGTGTGTTTCATGGAGGAGAACTGTGCTGTGTGTTTCCCTTCAGAAATGGAGTTAAATTCCAGGCTCTGTGTCTTCGTACAAGCAAGAATTCGTTTCAGGTAATCGCAGTCTCTTTTTAGTTCAAAGAAGCTACATTGCTCACGAAGCTCACATGTTTGTTGCTCTTAACTGAAAAGCACTGGATGTTAGAGGCCCTATGGTTTGTATCAGTTTCAGAAGTAGACTTGAAGTAGATATATTCCTTATGTTTAGGAAACACTGTTCTTTTGGTCTCAGCACACTCACGTTTCCTGCTGTATTAGAGAATCTAGAAGCAGGAGTTTGCTTCTTGCTCTGAAGCAGAGTGTGTTTCATGGATGAGAACTGTGCTGTGTGTTTCCCTTCAGAAATGGAGTTAAATGCCATGCTCTGTGTCTTCCTACAATCAAGATTCCGTTTCAGGTAAACACAGTCACTTTTCAGCTTAAAGGAAGCTACATTGTTCACGAAGCTAACACGTTTCTCGATCTTAACTGAAAAGCACTGGATGATATAGGACCTGTGGTTTGTTTCAGTTTCAGAAGCAGAGTTGAACTATATATGGTCCGTACATGTAGGACACAGCGTTCTTTTGTTCTGAGTACACTCACATTTCCTGCTGTATTAGAGACTCAAGAAAGCAAGAGCATGCTTCTTGCTCTAAAGCAGAGTGTGTTTCATGGATGAGAACTGTGCTGTGTGTTTCGCTTCAGAAATGGAGTTAAATGCCACGCTTTGTGTCTTCTTACAAACAAGACTTCGTTTCAAGTAATCACAGACAATTTTCAGCTCAAATGAAGCTACATCATTTACCTAGATCACACGTTTCTCGCTCTTAACTGAAAAGCATTGGATGATAGAGTACCCGTGGTTTGTGTCAGTTTCAGAAGCAGAGTTGAACTAGATATGGTCCATATGTGTAGGAAACACCGTTCTTTTGTTATAAGCACACTCACGTTTCCTGCTGTATTGGAGAAACTTGAAAACAAGAGAGTCCTTCTTTCTCTAAAGCATAGTGTGTTTCAGGGATGAGAACTGTGCTGTGTGTTTCGCTTCAGAAATGGAGTTGAATGCCACGCTTTGTGTCTTCTTAAAAGCAAGGTTCGTTTCAAGTAATCGCAGACAATTTTCAGCTCAAATGAAGCTACATCCTTTACCTAGATCACACGTTTCTCGCTCCTAACTGAAAAGCATTGGATGTTAGAGTAGCCATTGTTTGTATCAGTTTCAGAAGCAGAGTTGAACTATATATGGTCCGTATGTGTAGGAACCACCATTCTTTTGTTTCAAGCACACTCACGTTTCTTGCTATATTGGAGAATCTCGAAAGCAAGAGAGTCCTTCTTGCTCTAAAGCAGAGTGTGTTTCATGGAGGAGAACTGTGCTGTGTGTTTCACTTCAGAAATGGAGTTAAATCCCAGGCTGTGTGTCTTCTTACAAGCAAGACTACCTTCCAGGTAAACGCAGACATTTTTCAGCTCAAATGAAGCTACATTGTTCACCAAACTCACACGTTTCTCGCTCTTAACTGAACAGCACTGGATGCTATAGGACCTGTGCTTTCTATCAGTTTCAGAAGCAGAGTTCAAGTATATATGGTCCTTATGTGTAGGAAACGCCGTACTTTTGTTCTGAGCACACTCAAGTTTACAGCTCTATTATGGACTCTAGAAAGCAAGAGCAGACTTCTTGCTCTAAAACAGAGTGTGTTTCATGGATGAGAACTGTGCTGTGTGTTTCCCTTCAGAAATGGAGTTAAATCCAAGGCTCTGTGTCTTTCTACAAGCAAGACTTCGTTTCAGGTAAACGCATTCACTTTTCAGCTCAAAGGAAGCTACGTTGTTAACGAAGATCACACGTTTCTCGCTCTTAACTGAAAAGCACTGGATGATATAGGACCTGTGGTTTCTATCAGTTTCAAGAGCAGAGTTGAACTAGATATGGTCCGTACGTGTATGACACAACGTTCTTTTGTTCTGAGTACACTCACGTTTCCTGCTGTATTAGAGACTCTAGAAAGCAAGAGCGTGCTTCTTGCTCTAAAGCAGAGTGTGTTTCATGGATGAGAACTGTGATGTGCGTTTCGCTTCAGAAATGGAGTTAAAATCCAGGCTCTGTTTCTTCTTACAAGCAAGACATCGTTTCAGGTAAACCAAGACAGCTTTCAGTTCAAATGAAGTTACATTGTTCACCTACCTCACACGTTTCTCGCTCTTAAGTTGAAAGCATTGGCTGTTAGAGGACCCGTGATTTGTGTCAGTTTCACAAGCATAGTTGAACTAGAAATGGTCCCTATGTGTAGGAAACGTCTTTCCTTTGGTCTCCGTACAGTCACATTTCCTGCTGTATTAGAGACTCTAGAAGGCAAGTGCGTGCCTCTTGCGCTGAAGCAGAGTGTGTTTCATGGATGAGAACTGTGTTGTGTGTTTTGTTTCAGAAATGGAGTTAAATCCCAGGCTGTGTGTCTTCTTACATGCAAGACTTAGATTCAGGTAAACTCAGACACTTCTCTGCTCAAATGAAGCTACTTTGTTCACCTAGCTCAAACGTTTCTCGCCCTTAAATGAAAAGCATTGGATTTTAGAGGACCCGTGGTTTGTATCTGTTTCAGTAGCAGAGTTGAACTAGATATGGTACATATGTGTAGTAAACCCCATTCTTTTGGTCTCACTACACTCACGTTTCCTGCTGTATTAGAGACTCTAGAAAGCAGGAGCGTGCTTCTTGCTCTGAAGCAGAGTGTGTTTCATGGATGAGAACTGTGCTGTGTGTTTCATTTCAGAAATGGATTTAAATGCCACGTCTGTTTCTTCTTACAAGGAAGATTTCGTTTCAGGTAATCGCAGACAATTTTCAGCACAAATGAAGCTACATTGTTTACCTAGCTCACACGTTTCTCGCTCTTAACTGTAAAGCATTGGATGTCAGAGGACCTGTGGTTTCTATCAGTTTAAAAAGAAGAGTCGAACTAGAAATGGTCCATATGTGTAGGGAACCCCGTTTTGTTGGTCTCAGTACACTCACATTTCCTGCTGTATTAGAGACTATAGAAAGCAAGAGCGTGCTTCTTGCTCTAAAGCAGAGTGTGTTTCATGGATGAGAACTGTGCTGTTTGTTTCCCTTCAGAAATGGAGTTAATACCAAGGCTCTGTGTCTTTCTACAAGCAAGACTTCGTTTCAGGTAAACACATTCACTTTTCAGCTCAAAGGAAGCTACATCGTTCACAAAGCTCACCCGTTTCTCGCTCTTAAAGGAAAAGCACTGGATGTTATAGGACATGTGGTTTGTATCAGTTTCAGAAGCAGAGTTGAACTAGATATGGACCATACGTGTAGGACACAACGTTCTTTTGTTCTGAGTACACTCACATTTCCTGCTGTATTAGACCCTAGAAAGCAAGAGCATGCTTCTTGCTCTAATGCAGAGTGTGTTTCATGGATGAGAACTGTGCTCTGTGTTTCCCTTCCAAAATGGCATTAAATTCCAGGCTCTGTGTCTTCGTACAAGCAAGAATTCATTTCAGATAATCGCATTCAATTTTTAGTTCAAAGAAGCTACATTGCTCACGAGGCTCACACGTTTGTTGCTCTTAACTGAAAAGCACTGGATGTTAGAGGCCCTGTGATTTGTATCAGTTTCAGAAGTAGACTTGAAGTAGATATATTCCTTATGTTTAGGAAACACTGTTCTTTTGGTCTCAGCACTATCACGTTTCCTGCTGTATTAGAGACTCTAGAATGAAAGAGCGTGCTTCTTGCTCTAAAGCAGAGTGTGTATCATGGATGAGAACTGTGCTGTGTGTTTTGCTTCAGAAATGGAGTTAAATCCTTGGCTCTGTGTCTTGTTACAATCAAGACTTCCTTTCAGGTAAACGCATACATTTTTCAGCTCAAATGAAGCTACATTGTTCACCTTACTCACACGTGTCTCGCTCTTAACTGTAAAGCACTGGATGTTATAGGACAGGTGGTTTCTATCAGTTTCAGAAGCAAAGTTGAAATATATATGGTCCGTACATGTAGGACACAGCGTTCTTTTGTTCTGAGTACACTCACATTTCCTGGTGTATAAGAGACTCAAGAAAGCAAGAGCGTGCTTCTTGCTCTAAAGCAGAGTGTGTTTCAGGGATGAGAACTGTGCTGTGTGTTTCCCTTCAGAAATGGAGTTAAATGCCACGCTTTGTGTCTTCTTACAAGCAAGGTTCGTTTCAAGTAATAGCAGACAATTTTCAGCTCAAATGAAGCTACATCCTTTACCTAGATCACACGTTTCTCGCTCTTAACTGAAAAGCATTGGATGTTAGAGTAGCCATGGTTTGTATCAGTTTCAGAAGCAGAGTTGAACTAGATATGGTCCGTATGTGTAGGAAACACCATTCTTTTGTTTCAAGCACACTCACGTTTCTTGCTATATTAGAGAATCTTGAAAGCAAGAGAGTCCTTCTTGCTCTAAAGCAGAGTGTGTTTCATGGAGGAGAACTGTGCTGTGTGTTTCACTTCAGAAATGGAGTTAAATCCCAGGCTGTGTGTCTTCTTACAAGCAAGACTACCTTTCAGGTAAACGCAGACATTTTTCAGCTCAAATGAAGCTACATTGTTCACCTTACTCACACGTGTCTCGCTCTTAACTGAAAAGCACTGGATGTTATAGGACATGTGGTTTGTATCAGCTTCAGAAGCAGAGTTGAACTAGATATGGTCTGTACGTGTAGGACACAACGTTCTTTGGTCTCCGTAAACTCACTTTTCCTGCTGTATTAGAGACTCTAGAAGGCAAGTGCGTGCTTCTTGCGCTGAAGCAGAGTGTGTTTCATTTATGAGAACTGTGCTGTTTGTTTCACTTCAAAAATGGAGTTAAATGCCATGCTCTGTGTCTTCCTACAAGCAAGGTTTCGTTTCAGGTAAACACAGTCACTTTTCAGCTTAAAGGAAGCTACATCGTTCACGAAGCTCACACGTTTCTCTATCTTAACTGAAAAGCACTGGATGTTATACGACCTATGGTTTGTATCAGTTTCAGAAGCAGAGTTGAACTATATATGGTCCGTACGTGTAGGACACAGAGTTCTTTCGTTCTGAGTACACTCACTTTTCCTACTGTATTAGAGACTCAAGAAAGCAAGAGCATGCTTCTTGCTCTAAAGCAGAGTGTGTTTCATGGATGAGAACTGTGCTGTGTGTTTCGCCTCAGAAATGGAGTTAAATCCCAGACTCTGTGTCTTCTCACAAGCAAGACTTCGTTTAAGTAAACGCATTCCCTTTTCAGCTCAAATGAAGCTACATTTTTCTTGAAGCTCACACGTTTCTCTATCTTAACTGAAAATCACAGGATGTAATAGGACCCGTGGTTTGTATCAGTTTCAGAAGCAGACTTGAAGTAGATATGGTCCGTATGTTTAGGAAACACTGTTCTTTTGGTCTCAGCACACTCACGTTTCCTGCTGTATTAGAGACTCTAGAGTGAAAGAGCGTGCTTCTTGCTCTAAAGCAGAGTGTGTATCATGGATGAGAACTGTGTTGTGTGTTTTGCTAAAGAAATGGAGTTAAATCCTTGGCTCCGTGTCTTCTTACAATCAAGACTTCCTTTCAGGTAAACGCATACATTTTTCAGCTCAAATGAAGCCACATTGTTTACCTAACTCACACGTTTCATGCTCTTAACTGCAAAGCACTGGATGTTATAGGACCTGTGGTTTCTATCAGTATAAGAAGCATAGTTGAAGTATATATGGTCCTTGTGTGTAGGAAACACAGTTCTTTTGTTCTGAGCACACTCGTGTTTCCTGCTGTATTATGGATCCTAGAAAGCAAGAGCATGCTTCTTGCTCTAAAGCAGAGTGTGTTTCATGGATGAGAACTGTGCTGTGTGTTTCCCTTCAGAAATGGAGTTAAATCCAAGGCTCTGTATCTTTCTACAAGCAAGACTTTGTTTCAGGTAAACCCAGACACCTTTCAACTCAAATGAAGCTACATTGTTCACCCACCTCACACGTTTCTCACTCTTAAGTGAAAAGCATTGGATGTTAGAGGATTCGTGGTTTGTTTCAGTTTCAGAAGCAGAGTTGAACTAGATATGGTCCCTATGTGTAGGAAACGTTATTCTTTTGTTCTGAGTACACTCATGTTTCTTGCTGTATTAGAGACTCTAGAAGGCAAGTGTGTGCTTCTTGCACTGAAGCAGAGTGTGTTTCATGGATGAGAACTGTGCTGTGTGTTTTGTTTCAGAAATGGAGTGAAATCCCAGGCTGTGTGTATTCTTCCATGCAAGACTTCGTTTCAGTTAAACGCAGACACTTCTCTGCTCAAACGAAGCTACATTGTTCACCTATCTCAAACGTTTCTCGCTCTTAAATGAAAAGCATTGGATGTTAGAGGACCCGTGGTTTGTGTCAGTTTAGGAGTAGAGTTGAACTAGATATGGTCCATATGTGTAGGAAACCCCGTTCTTGGTGTCAGTACACTCACGTTTCCTGCTGTATTAGAGACTCTAGAAAGCAGGAGCATGCTTCTTGCTCTGAAGCAGAGTGTGTTTCATGGATGAGAACTCTACTGTTTGTTTCATTTCAGAAATGGAGTTAAATGCCACGCTCTGTGTCTTCTTACAAGCAAGTCTTTGTTTCAGGTAATCACAGATATTTTTCAGCTCAAATGAAGCCACATTGTTTACCTAACTCACACGATTCATGCTCTTAACTGCAAAGCACTGGATGTTATAGGACCTGTGGTTTCTATCAGTATAAGAAGCATAGTTGAAGTATATATGGTCCTTGAGTGTAGGAAACCCAGTTCTTTTGTTCTGAGCACACTCGTGTTTCCTGCTGTATTATGGACTCTGGAAAGCAAGAGCGTGCTTCTTGCTCTAAAGCAGAGTATGTTTCATGGATGAGAACTGTGGTTTGTGTTTCCCTTCAGAAATGGAGATAAATCAAAGGCTCTGTGTCTTTCTACAAGCAAGACTTCGTTTCAGGTAAACTCATTCACTTTTCAGCTCAAAGGAAGCTACATCTTTCACAAAGCTCACACGTTTTTCGCTCTTAACTGAAAAGCACTGGATGTTATAGGACATGTGGTTTGTATCAGTTTCAGAAGCAGAGTTAAACAAGATATGGTCCGTATGTGTAGGACACAACGCTCTTTTGTTCTGAGTACACTCATGTTTCGTGCTGTATTAGAGACTCTAGAAAGCAAGAGTGTGCTTCTTGCTCTAAAGCAGTGTGTTTTTCATGGATGAGAACTGTGCTGTGCATTTGGCTTCAGAAATGGAGTTTAATCCCAGGCTCTGATTCTTCTTACAAGCAAGACTTCGTTTCAGGTAAACACAGACACCTTTCAGCTCAAATGAAGCTACATTGTTCACCCACCTCACACGTTTCTTGCTCTTAAGTGAAAAGCATTGGATGTTAGAAGACCCGTGGTTTGTGTCAGTTTCAGAAGCAGAGTTGAACTAGATATGGTCCCTATGTGTAGGAAACGTCGTTCTTTTCGTCTCCGTACACTCACGTTTCCTCTTATATTAGAGATTATAGAAGGCAAGTGCATGCTTCTTGGGCTGAAGCAGAGTGTGTTTCATGGATGAGAACTGTGTTGTGAGTTTTGTTTCAGAAATGGAGTTAAATCCCAGGCTGTGTGTATTCTTACATGCAAGACTTCGTTTCAGGTAAACGCAGACACTTCTCTGCTCAAATGAAGCTACATTGTTCACCTAGCTCAAACGTTTCTCGCTATTAAATGAAAAGCATTGTGTGTTAGAGGAACTGTGGTTTGTATCAGTTTCAGAAGCAGAGTTGAACTAGATATGGTCCATATGTGTAGGAAACCCCGTTCTTTTGGTCTCAGTACAGTCACGTTTCCTGCTGTATTAGAGACTCTAGAAAGCAGGAGCATGCTTCTTGCTCTGAAGCAGAGTGTGTTTCATGGATGAGAACCGTGCTGTGTGTTTCATTTCAGAAATGGAGTTAAATGCCATGCTCTGTTTCTTCTTACAAGCAAGACTTCGTTTCAGGTAATCGCAGACAATTTTCAGCTCAAATGAAGCTATATTGTTTACCTAGCTCACACGTTTCTCGTTCTTAACTGAAAAGCATTGGATGTCAGAGGACCTGTGGTTTGTATCAGTTTCAGAAACAGAGTTGAACTATATATGGTCCATACGTGTAGGACACAACGTTCTTTTGTTCTGAGTACACTCACGTTTCCTGCTGTATTAGAGACACAAGAAAGCAAGAGTGTGCTTCTTGCTCTAAAGTAGAGTGTGTTTCATGGATGAGAACTGTTCTGTGTGTTTCGCTTCAGAAGTGGAGTTAAATCCCAGGCTTTGTGTCTTCTTACAAGCAAGACTTCGTTTCAGGTAAACACAGACACTTTTCAGCTCAAATGAAGCTACATTGTTCACGAAGTTCACACGTTTCTCGCTCTTAACTGAAAAGCACTGGATGTTATAGGACCTGTGGTTTCTATCAGTTTAAAAAGCAGAGTTGAAATATATATGGTCCTTATATGTAGTAAACACCATTCCTTTGTTCTAGCACACTCATGTAACCTGCTGTATTGGAGACTCTAGAAAGCAAGAGCGTGCTTCTTGCTCTAAAGCAGAGTGTGTTTCATGGATGAGAGCTGTGCTGTGTGTTTCCCTTCAGAAATGGAGTTAAATCACAGGCTCTGTGTTTCCTACAAGCAAGACTTCATTTCAGGTAAACGCATTCACTTTTCAGGTCAAAGGAATCTACATCGTTCAGAAAGCTCACACGTTTCTGGCTCTTAACTGAAAAGCATTGGATGTTAGAGGACCTGTGATTTGTATCAGTTTCAGAAGCAGAGTTGAACTAGATATGGTCCATATGTGTAGGAAAACCAATTCTTTTGGTCTAAGTGCACTCATGTTTCCTGCAGTATTAGAGATTCTAGAAAGCAAGAGCGTGCTTCTTCCTCTGAATCAGTGTGTGTTTCATGCATGGGAACTGGGCTGTGTGTTTCACTTCAGAAATTGAGTTAAATGCCATGCTCTTTGTCTTCTGACAAGAAAGACTTCCTTTTAGGTGAACACACTAACTTTTCAGCTCAAAGGATGCTACATCGTTCACAAAGCTCACACGTTTCTCGCTCTTAACTGAAAAGCATTGGATGTTAGACGATCCGTGATTTGTATCAGTTTCAGAAGCAGAGTTGAACTAGATATGGTCCATATGTGTAGGAAACCACGTTCTTTTGGTCTAAGTACAGACACGTTCCAGATGTATTAGAGACTCTAGAAAGCAAGAGCGTGCGTCTTGCTCTAAAGCACAGTGTAATTCATGGATGAGAAATGTGCTGTGTGTTTTGCTTCAGAAATGGAGTTAAATCCCAGGCTCTGTGTCTAAGTACTAGCAAGAATTCGTTTCATGTAAACACAGTCACTTTTGAGTTAGAAGAAGCTACAACGTTCACAAAGCTCAAAGGTTTTTGGCTCTTACCTGAAAGGATTGGATGTTTGTGGACCTGTGGTTTGTAACAGTTTCAGAAGCAGAGTTGAACAAGATATGGTCCGTATGTGTAGGAAACACCGTTCATTTTTTCTGATATCACTCACGTTTCATGCTGTGTTAGAGACTCTACAAAGCAAGAGCGTGCTTCTTGCTCTAAAGCAGAGTGTGTTTCATGGATGAGAACTGTGCTGTGTGTTTCCCTTCAGAAATGGAGTTCAATCCCAGGCGCTGTGTCTAAGTACTAGCAAGAATTCGTTTCATGTAAACACAGTCACTATTGAGTTCGAAGAAGTTACAACGTTCACAAACTCACAGGTTTTTCGCTCTTACCTGAAAGGATTGGATGTTAGTGGACCTGTGGTTTGTAACAGTTTCAGAAGCAGAGTTGAACAAGATATGGTCCGTATGTGTAGGAAACACCGTTCATTTTTTCTGATATCACTCACGTTTCATGCTGTGTTAGAGACTCTACAAAGCAAGAGCATGCTTCTTGCTCTAAAGCAGAGTGTGTTTCATGGATGAGAACTGTGCTCTGTGTTTCCCTTCAGAAATGGAGTTCAATCCCAGACTCTGTGTTTCCTACAAGCAAGACATCGTTTCTGGTAAATGCATTCACTTTTCATCTCAAAGGAATCTGCATTGTTCACAAAGCTCACACGTTTCTGCCTCTTAACTGAAAAGCATGTGATGTGAGAGGAGCTGTGGTTTGAATCAGTTTCAGAAGTAGAATTGAACTCGATATGGTCTGTATGTGTAGGAAACACTGCTCTTTTGTTCTGAGCACACTCAATTTTCCTGCTGTATTAGAGACTCTAGAAAGCAAGAGCGTGCTTCTTGCTCTGAATCAGTGTGTGTTTCATACATGGGAACTGGGCTTTGTGTTTCACTTCAGAAATTGAGTTAAATGCCATGCTCTGTGTCTTCTTACAAGAAAGACTTCCTTTTAGGTAAACGCATTCACTTTTCAGCTCAAAGGATGCTACATCGTTCACAAAGCTCACACGTTTCTCGCTCTTAACAGAAAAGCATTGGATGTTAGAGGATCGATGGTTTGTATCAGTTTCAGAAGCAGAGTTGAACTAGATATGTTCCATATGTGTAGGAAACCACGTTCTTTTGGTCTAAGTACAGACACGTTCCTACTGTATTAGAGACTCTAGAATACAAGATCGTTGTCTTGCTTTAAAGAAGAGTGTGTTTCATGAATGAGAACTGTGCTGTGTGTTTCCCATCAGAAATGGAGGTAAATCCCAGGCTCTGTGTCTTCCTACAAGCAATACTTCGTTTGAGGGAAGCACAGTCACTTTTCAGCTCAAAGGAAGCTACATGGTTCACGAAGCTCACACGTTTCTCGGTCTTAACTGAAAAGCATTGGATGTTAGAGGACCTGTGGTTTGTATCAGTTTCAGAAGCAGAGTTGAACTAGATATATTCCATATGTGTAGGAAAGCCCGTTCTTTTGGTCTAAGTACACTCACTTTTCCTGCTGTATTAGAGATTCTAGAAAGCAAGAGTTTGTGTCTTGCTCTTAAGCAGAGTGTAATTCATGGATGAGAACTATGCTGTGTTTTTACCTTCAGAAATGGAGTTAAATCCCAGTCTCTGTGTCTAAGTAATAGAGAGAATTCTTTTCTTGTAAACACAGTCACTTTTTAATTCGAAGAAGCTACAACGTTCACTAAGCTCACAGGTTTGTTGCTCTTACCTGAAAGGATTGGATGTTAGTGGACCTGCGGTTTGTATCAGGTTCAGAAGCAGAGTTGAACAAAATATGGTCTGTATGTGTAGGAAACACTGTTCATTTTTCTGATATCACTCACGTTTCCTGCTATATTAGAGACTCTATAAAGCAAGAGGATGCTTCTTGCTCTGAAGAAGAGTGTGTTTCATGGATGAGAACTGTGCTATGTGAATCCCTTCAGAAATGGAGTTAAATCCCAGGCTCTGTGTCTTCCTGCAACCAAGAATTCCTTTCAGGTAAATGCAGACACTTTTCAGGTCAAACAATGCTACATTATTCACCTAGCTCACATGTTTCTCGCTCTTAACTGAAAAGCATTGGATGTTAGAGGACCCGTGGTTTGTATCTGTTTCAGAAGCAGAGTTGTACTAAGTATGGTCCTTATGTGTAGGATACCCCATTCTTATGGTCTCAGGACTCTCACGTTTCCGGCTGTATTAGAGACTCTAGAAAGCAAGAGTGTGCTTCTTGCTCTGAAACAGAGTGTGTTTCATGGATGAGAACTGTGCTGTGTGTTTCATTTCAAAAAATGGAGTTCAATGCCATTCTCTGTGTCTTCTTACAAGCAAGACATCGTTTCAGGTAAATGCATTCATTTTTCAGCTTCAAGTAAGCTACATCGTTCACGAAGTTCACACGTTTCTCGCTCTTAACTGAAAAGCACTGGATGTTATAGGACCTGTGGTTTCTATCAGTTTAAAAAGCAGAGTTGAAATATATATGGTCCTTATGTGTAGTAAACACCATTCTTTTGTTCTAGCACACTCATGTAACCTGCGGTATTAGAGACTCTAGAAAGCAAGAGCGTGCTTCTTGCTCTAAAGCAGAGTATGTTTCATGGATGAGAACTGTGCTGTGTGTTTCCCTTCAGAAATGGAGTTAAATCCCAGGCTCTGCGTCTTCCTACATGAAAGACACCATTTCAGGTAAACACAGTAACTTTTCAGATCAAAGGAAGCTACATTGTTCACGAAACTCACACGTTTCTCGCTCTTAACTGAAAAGCACTGGATGTTATAGGACATGTGGTTTCTTTCAGTTTCAGAAGCAGAGTTTAACTAGATATTGTGCATATGTGTAGGAAACCCCGTTCTTTTGGTCTCAGTACACTCACGTTTCCTGCTGTATTAGAGACTCTAGAAAGCAAGAGCGTGCTTCTAGCTCCGAAGCAGAGTGTGTTTCATGGATGAGAACTGTGTTGTGTGTTTCATTTCAGAAATGGAGTTAAATGCCACGCTCTGGGTCTTCTTACAAGCAAGAGTTTGTTTCAGTTAAACGCAGTCACTTTTCAGCTTAAAGTAAGCTACATCATTCATGATGTTCACACGTTTCTTGCTCTTAACTGAAAAGCACTGGATGTTATAGGACCTGTGGTTTCTATCAGTTTCAGAAGCAGAGTTGAAATATATTTGGTCCTTATGTGTAGGAAACACAATTCTTTTTTTCTGAGCACACTCAAGTTTCCTGCTGTATTATGGACTCTAGAAAGCAAGAGCATGCTTCTTGCTCTAAAGCAGAGTGTGTTTCATGGATCAGAACTGTGCTGTTTGTTTCCTTTCAGAAATGGAGTTAAATTCTGAACTCTGTGTCTTCGTACAAGCAAGAATTCTTTTCAGGCAATTGCATTCACTTTTTAGTTCAAAGAAGCTACATCGCTCACAAAGCTCACAGGTTTGTTGCTCTTAGCTGAAAAGAATTGGATGTTACACGCCCTGTGGTTTGTATCAGTTTCAGAAGCAGGGATGAACTAGATGTGTTCCTTATGTGTAGGATACACCGTTCTTTTGTTTTAAGCACACCCACGTAACCTGCTGTATTAGAGACTCTAGAGAGCAAGAGCATGCTTCTTTCCCTAAGCAGAGTGTGTTTCATGGATGAGAACTGGGCTGTGTGTTTCACTTCAGAAATTGATTTAAATGCCATGCTCTGTGTCTTCTTACAAGAAAGACTTCCTTTTAGGTAAATGCATTCCCTTTTCAGCTCAAAGGATGCTACATCATTCACAAAGCTCCCAGGTTTCTCGCTCTTAACCGAAAAGCATTGGATGTTAGAGGATCCGTGGTTTGTATCAGTTTCAGAAGCAGAGTTGAACTAGATATGGTCCGTATGTGTAGAAAACACTCTTCTTTTTTTCTGATCACACTCACGTTTCCTGCAGTATTAGAGACTCTAGAAAGCAAGAGCGTGCTTCTTGCTCTAAGGCAGAGTATGTTTCATGGATGAGAACTGTGCTGTGTGTTTCTCTTCAGAAATGGAGGTAAATCCCATGCTCTTTGTCTTCGTACTAGGAAGAATTCTTTGAGGTAAACACAGTCACTTTTTCGTTCAAAGAAGCTACAACGTTCCCTAAGCTCACAGGTTTGTAGCTCTTAACTGAAAGGATTGGATGGTAGTGGACCTGTGGTTTGTATCAGTTTCAGAAGCAGAGTTCAACTAGATATGGTCCATATGTGTGGGAAACCCCATTCTTTTGGTATAAGTGCACTCACATTTCCTGCTGTGTTAGAGACTCAAAAAAGAAAGAGCGTGCTTCTTGCTCTGCAGCAGAGTGTGTTTCACGGATGAGAACTGTGCTGTGTGTTTCCCTTCAAAAATGGAGTTAAATGCCATGCACTGAGTCTTCCTACAAGCAAGACTTCGTTTCAGGTAAACACAGTCATTTTCAGCTCAAAGGTAGCTACGTCGTTCACGAAGCTCACACGTTTCCTGCTGTTTACTGAAACGCATTGGATGTTAGAGGACCTCTGGTTTATATCAGTTTCAGAAGCAGAGTTGAATTAGATATGGTTCATAAGTGTATGAAAGCCCGTTTTTTTGGTCTAAGTACACTCATGTTTCCTGCTGTATTAGAGACCCTAGAAAGCAAGAGCATGCTTCATGCTCTAAAGCAGAGTGTGTTTCATTGATGAGAGCTGTGCTCTGTGTTTCCCTTCAGAAATGGAGTTAAATCCCAGGCTCTGTGTTTCCTACAAGCAAGACTTCATTTCAGGTAAACGCATTCACTTTTCAGCTCAAAGGAATCTACATCGTTCAGAAAGCTCACACGTTTCTGGCTCTTAACTGAAAAGCATTGGATGTTAGAGGTCCTGTCATTTGTATCTGTTTCAGAAGCAGAGTTGAACTAGATATGGTCCATATGTGTAGGAAACCCAGTTCTTTTGGTCTAAGTACACTCACGTTTCCTGCTGTATTAGAGATTCTAGAAAGCAAGAGCGTGCTTCATGCTCTGAATCAGTGTGTGTTTCATGCATGGGAACTGGGCTGTGTGTTTCATTTCAGAAATTGAGTTAAATGCCATGCTCTGTGTCTTCTGACAAGAAAGACTTCCTTTTAGTTGAACACACTAACTTTTCAGCTCAAAGGATGCTACATCGTTCACAAAGCTCACACGTTTCTCGCTCTTAACTGAAAAGCATTGGATTTTAGAGGATCCGTGATTTGTATCAGTTTCAGAAGCAGAGTTGAACTAGATATGGTCCATATGTGTAGGAAACCACGTTCTTTTGGTCTAAGTACAGACACGTTCCTGCTGTATTAGAGACTATATAAAGCAAGAGGGTGCTTCTTGCTCTGAAGAAGAGTGTGTTTCATGGATGAGAACTGTGCTGTGTGTTTCCCTTCAGAAATGGAGGTAAATCCCAGGCTCTGTGTCTTCCTAAAAGCAATTCTTCGTTTGAGGGAAACACAGTCACTTTTCAGCTCAAAGGAAGCTACATGGTTCACGAAGCTCACACGTTTCTCCGTCTTAAATAAAAAGCATTGGTTCTTAGTGGACCTGTGGTTTGTATCAGTTTCAGAAGCAGAGTTGAACTAGATATCGTCCATATGTGTAGGAAACCACGTTCTTTTGGTCTAAGTACACTCATTTTTCTTTGCTGTACTATAGATTCTAGAAAGCAAGAGCGTGCGTCTTGCTCTAAAGCAGAGTGTGATTCATGGATGAGAAATGTGCTGTGTGTTTTCCTTCAGAAATGGAGTTAAATCCCAGGCTCTGTGTCTTCGTACTAGCAAGAATTCGTTTCATGTAAACACAGTCACTTTTTAGTTCGAAGAAGCTACAACGTTCACAAAGCTCACAGGTTTGTCGCTCTTACCTGAAAGGATTGGATGTTAGTGGACCTGTGGTTTGTATCAGTTTCAGAAGCAGAGTTGAACAAGATATGGTCCGTATGTGTAGGAAACACCGTTCATTTTTTCTGATATCACTCACGTTTCATACTGTGTTAGAGACTCTACAAAGCAAGAGCATGCTTCTTGCTCTAAAGCAGAGTGTGTTTCATGGATGAGAACTGTGCTGTGTGTTTCCCTTCAGAAATGGAGTTCAATCCCAGGCTCTGTGTTTCCTACAAGCAAGACATCGTTTCTGGTAAATGCATTCACTTTTCATCTCAAAGGAATCTACATTGTTCACAAAGCTCACACGTTTCTGGCTCTTAACTGAAAAGCATGGGATGTGAGAGGACCTGTGGTTTGAATCAGTTTCAGAAGTAGAATTGAACTAGATATGGTCTGTATGTGTAGGAAACACTGCTCTTTTGTTCTGAGCACACTCAATTTTCCTGCTGCATTAGAGACTCTAGAAAGCAAGAGCGTGCTTCTTGCTCTGAATCAGTGTGTGTTTCATACATGGGAACTGGGCTGTGTGTTTCACTTCAGAAACTGAGTTAAATGCCTTGCTCTGTGTCTTCTTACAAGAAAGACTTCCTTTTAGGTAAACGCATTCACTTTTCAGCTCAAAGGATGCTACATCATTCACAAAGCTCACACGTTTCTCGCTCTTAACAGAAAAGCATTGGATGTTAGAGGATCGATGGTTTGTATCAGTTTCAGAAGCAGAGTTGAACTAGATATGGTCCATATGAATAGGAAACCACGTTCTTTTGGTCTAAGTACAGACAAGTTCCTGCTGTATTAGAGACTCTAGAATACAAGATCGTTGTCTTGCTCTAAAGAAGAGTGTGTTTCATGAATGAGAACTGTGCTGTGAGTTTCCCTTCAGAAATGGAGGTAAATCCCAGGCTCTGTGTCTTCCTACAAGCAATACTTCGTTTGATGTAAACACAGTCACTTTTCAGCTCAAAGGAAGCTACATGGTTCACGAAGCTCACACGTTTCTCGGTCTTAACTGAAAATCATTGGATGTTAGAGGACCTGTATTTGTATCAGTTTCAGAAGAAGAGTTGAACTAGATATGTTCCATATGTGTAGGAAAGCCCGTTCTTTTGGTCTAAGTACGCTCACGTTTCCTGCTGTATTAGAGATTCTAGAAAGCAAGAGCTTGTGTCTTGCTCTAAAGCAGAGTGTGATTCATGGATGAGAACTATGCTGTGTGTTTACCTTCAGAAATGCAGTTAAATTCCAGGCTCTGTGTCTAATTACTAGCAAGAATTCGTTTCATGTAAACACAGTCACTTTTTAAATTGAAGAAGCTACAACGTTCATTAAGCTCACATGTTTGTCGCTCTTACCTGAAAGGATTGGATGTTAGTGGACCTGTGGTTTGTATCAGGTTCAGAAGCAGAGTTGAACAAGATATGGTCCTTATGTGTAGGAAACACCGTTCATTTTTCTGGTATCACTCACCTTTCCTGCTGTATTAGAGACTCTATAAAGCAAGAGGATGCTTCTTGCTCTGAAGCAGAGTGTGTTTCATGAGAACTGTGCTGTGTGAATCCCTTCAGAAATGGAGTTAAATGCCACACTCTGTGTCTTCTTTCAAGAAAGTTTTCCTTTTAGGTAAACGCATTCCCTTTTCAGCTCAAAGGAAGCTAGATTATTCATGAAAGTCACACGTTTCCCGCTGTTTACTGAAACGCATTGGATGTTAGAGGACCTCTGGTTTGTATCAGTTTCAGAAGCAGAGTTGAATTAGATATGGTTCATATGTGTATGAAAGCCCGTTTTTTTGGTCTAAGTACACTCACGTTTCCTGCTGTATTAGAGACCCTAGAAAGCAAGAGCATGCTTCATGCTCTAAAGCAGAGTGTGTTTCATGGATGAGAGCTGTGCTCTGTGTTTCCCTTCAGAAATGGAGTTAAATCCCAGGCTCTGTGTTTCCTACAAGCAAGTCTTCATTTCAGGTAAAGGCATTCACTTTTCAGCTCAAAGGAATCTACATCGTTCAGGAAGCTCACACGTTTCTGGCTCTTAACTGAAAAGCATTGGATGTTAGAGGACCTGTGATTTGTATCAGTGTCAGAAGCAGAGTTGAACTAGATATGGTGCATATGTGTAGGAAACCCAGTTCTTTTGGTCTAAGTACACTCACGTTTCCTGCTGTATTATAGATTCTAGAAAGCAAGAGCGTGCTTCTTGCTCTGAATCAGTGTGTGTTTCATGCATGGGAACTGGGCTGTGTGTTTCACTTCAGAAATTGAGTTAAATGCCATGCTCTGTGTCTTCTGACAAGAAAGACTTCCTTTTAGGTGAACACATTAACTTTTCAGCTCAAAGGATACTACATCGTTCACAAAACTCACACGTTTCTCGCTCTTAACTGAAAAGCATTGGATGTTAGAGGATCCGTGATTTGTATCAGTTTCAGAAGCAGTGTTGAGCTAGATATGGTCCATATGGGTAGGAAACCACATTCTTTTGGTCTAAGTACAGACGCGTTCCTGCTGTATTAGAGACTCTAGAAAGCAAGAGCGTGCGTCTTGCTCTAAAGCAGAGAGTGATTCATGGATGAGAAATGTGCTGTGTGTTCCCCTTCAGAAATGGAGTTAAATCCCAGGCTCTGTGTCTTCGTACTAGCAAGAATTCGTTTCATGTAAACACAGTCACTTTTTAGTTCGAAGAAGCTACAATGTTCACAAAGCTCACAGGTTTGTCGCTCTTACCTGAAAGGATTGGATGTTAGTGGACCTGTGGTTTGTATCAGTTTCAGAAGCAGAGTTGAACAAGATATGGTCCGTATGTGTAGGAAACACCGTTCATTTTTTCTGATATCACTCACGTTTCCTGTTGTGTTAGAGACTCTACAAAGCAAGAGCGTGCTTCTTGCTCTAAAGCAGAGTGTGTTTCATGGATGAGAACTGTGCTGTGTGTTTCCCTTCAGAAATGGAATTCAATCCCAGGCTCTGTGTTTCCTACAAGCAAGACATCGTTTCTGGTAAATGCATTCACTTTTCAGCTCAAAGGAATCTACATCGTTCAGGAAGCTCACACGTTTCTGGCTCTTAACTGAAAAGCATTGGATGTTAGAGGACCTGTGATTTGTATCAGTGTCAGAAGCAGAGTTGAACTAGATATGGTCCATATGTGTAGGAAACCCAGTTCTTTTGGTCTATGTACACTCACGTTTCCTGCTGTATTAGAGATTCTAGAAAGCAAGAGCGTGCTTCTTGCTCTGAATCAGTGTGTGTTTCATGCATGGGAACTGGGCTGTGTGTTTCACTTCAGAAATTGAGTTAAATGCCATGCTCTGTGTCTTCTGACAAGAAAGACTTCCTTTTAGGTGAACACATTAACTTTTCAGCTCAAAGGATGCTACATCGTTCACAAAACTCACACGTTTCTCGCTCTTAACTGAAAAGCATTGGATGTTAGAGGATCCGTGATTTGTATCAGTTTCAGAAGCAGAGTTGAACTAGATATGTTCCATATGTGTAGGAAACCACGTTCTTTTGGTCAAAGTACAGACACGTTCCTGCTGTATTAGAGACTCTAGAATGCAAGATCATTGTCTTGCTCTAAAGAAGAGTGTGTTAAATTGATGAGAACTGTGCTGTGTGTTTCCCTTCACAAATGGAGGTAAATCCCAGGCTCTGTGTCTTCCTACAAGCAATACTTCGTTTGAGGGAAAAACATTCACTCCTCAGCTCAAAGGAAGCTACATGGTTCACGAAGCTCACACGTTTCTCGGTCTTAACTGAAAAGCATTGGATGTTAGAGGACCTGTGGTTTGTATTAGTTTCAGAAGCAGAGTTGAACTAGATATGGTCCATATGTGTAGGAAAGCCCGTTCTTTTGGTCTAAGTACACTCACGTTTCCTGCTTTATTATAGATTCTAGAAAGCAGGAGCGTGCGTCTTGCTCTAAAGCAGAGTGTGATTCATGGATGAGAAATGTGCTGTGTGTTTTCCTTCAGAAATGGAGTTAAATCCCAGGCTCTGTGTCTTTGTACTAGCAAGAATTCATTTCATGTAAACACAGTCACTTTTTAGTACCAAGAAGCTACAACGTTCACAAAGCTCACAGGTTTGTCGCTCTTACCTGAAAGGATTGGATGTTAGTGGACCTGTGGTTTGTATCAGTTTCAGAAGCAGAGTTGAACAAGATATGGTCCGTATGTGTAGGAAACACCGTTCATTTTTTCTGATATCACTCACGTTTCCTGTTGTGTTAGAGAATCTACAAAGCAAGAGCGTGCTTCTTGCTCTAAAGCAGAGTGTGTTTCATGGATGAGAGCTGTGCTGTGTGTTTCCCTTTAGAAATGGAGTTAAATTCCAGGTTCTGTGTTTCCTACAAGCAAGACTTCATTTCAGGTAAACGCATACACTTTTCAGCTCAAAGGAATCTACATCGTTCAGAAAGCTCACACGTTTCTGGCTCTTAACTGAAAAGCATTGGATGTTAGAGGATCCGTGATTTGTATCAGTTTCAGAAGCAGAGTTGAACTAGATATGTTCCATATGTGTAGGAAACCACGTTCTTTTGGTCTAAGTACAGACACGTTCCTGCTGTATTAGAGACTCTAGAATGCAAGATCATTGTCTTGCTCTAAAGAAGAGTGTGTTTCATTGATGAGAACTGTGCTGTGTGTTTCCCTTCAGAAATGGAGGTAAATCCCAGGCTCTGTGTCTTCCTACAAGCAATACTTCGTTTGAGGGAAACACATTCACTCCTCAGCTCAAAGGAAGCTACATGGTTCACGAAGCTCACACGTTTCTCAGTCTTAACTGAAAAGCATTGGATGTTAGAGGACCTGTGGTTTGTATCAGTTTCAGAAGCAGAGTTGAACTAGATATGGTTCATATGTGTAGGAAAGCCCGTTCTTTTGGTCTAAGTACACTCACGTTTCCTGCTTTATTATAGATTCTAGAAAGCAAGAGCGTGCGTCTTGCTCTAAAGCAGAGAGTGATTCATGGATGAGAAATGTTCTGTGTGTTCCCCTTCAGAAATGGAGTTAAATCCCATGCTCTGTGTCTTCGTACTAGAAAGAATTCGTTTCATGTAAACACAGTCACTTTTTAGTTCGAAGAAGCTACAACGTTCACAAAGCTCACAGGTTTGTCTCTCTTACCTGAAAGGATTGGATGTTAGTGGACCTGTGGTTTGTATCAGTTTCAGAAGCAGAGTTGAACAAGATATGGTCCGTATGTGTAGGAAACACCGTTCATTTTTTCTGATATCACTCACATTTCCTGCTGTGTTAGAGACTCTACAAAGCAAGAGCGTGCTTCTTGCTCTAAAGCAGAGTGTGTTTCATGGATGAGAACTGTGCTGTGTGTTTCCCTTCAGAAATGGAGTTCAATCCCAGGCTCTGTGTTTCCTACAAGCAAGACATCGTTTCTGGTAAATGCATTCACTTTTCATCTCAAAGTAATCTACATTGTTCACAAAGCTCACACGTTTCTGGCTCTTAACTGAAAAGCATTGCATGTGAGAGGACCTGTGGTTTGAATCAGTTTCAGAAGTAGAATTGAACTAGATATGGTCTGTATGTGTAGGAAACACTGCTCTTTTGTTCTGAGCACACTCAATTTTCCTGCTGCATTAGAGACTCTAGAAAGCAAGAGCGTGCTTCTTGCTCTGAATCAGTGTGTGTTTCAAACATGGGAACTGGGCTGTGTGTTTCACTTCAGAAATTGAGTTAAATGCCATGCTCTGTGTCTTCTTACAAGAAAGATTTCCTTTTAGGTAAACGCAGTCCCTTTTCAGCTCAAAGGAAGCTACATTATTCAGGAAAGTCACACGTTTCCGGCTGTTTACTGAAACGCATTGGATGTTAGAGGACCTCTGGTTTGTATCAGTTTCAGAAGCAGAGTTGAACTAGATATGTTCCATATGTGTAGGAAAGCTCGTTCTTTTGGTCTAAGTACACTCACTTTTCCTGCTGTATTAGAGATTCTAGAAAGCAAGAGCTTGTGTCTTGCTCTAAAGCAGAGTGTGATTCATGGATGAGAACTGTGCTGTGTGTTTACCTTCAGAAATGGAGTTAAATCCCAGGCTCTGTGTCTAAGTACTAGCAAGAATTCGTTTCATGTAAACACAGTCACTTTTTAGTTCCAAGAAGCTACATCGTTCACTGAGCTCACAGGGTTGTGGATCTTAACAGAAAGGATTGGATGTTAGATGACCGGTGGTTTTTATCAGTTTTAGAAGCACAGTTGTACTAGATATGGTCCTTATATGTATGAAACACCTTTCATTTGAACTATGCACACTCACGTTTCCTGCTGTATTGGAGAATCTAGAAAGCAAGAGCGTGCTTCTTGCTCTAAAGTAGAGTGTGTTTCATGGATGAGAACGGTGCTGTGTTTTTCCCTTCAGAAATGGAGGTAAATCCCATGCTCTGTGTCTTCCTACAAGCAAGACATCGTTACAGGCAAACACATTCACTTTTCATCTCAAAGGAAGCTACATCATTCATGAAGCTCACATGTTTCTCGCTCAAAACTGAAAAGCATTGGATGTCATAAGACCTGTGCTTTGAATCAGTTACAGAAACAGAGTTGAACTAGATTTGGTCCGTATGTGTAGGATACACCCTTATTTTGGTCTCAGCACCCTCACATTTCCTGCTCTATTAGAGATTCTAGAAAGCAAGAGCGTGATTCTTGCTCTAAAGCAGAGTGTGTTCATGGATGATAACTATGATGTGAGTTTCGGTTCAGAAGTGGAGTTAAATCCCAGGGTCTGTGTCTTCTTATAAGCAAGACTTTGTTTCAGGTAAACACAGACACTTTTCAGCTCAAATGAAGGTACATTTTTCACATATCTCACATGTTTCTTGCACTTAACTGAAAACCATTTAATGTTGAAGGACCCGTTGTTTGTATCACGTTCAGAAGCAGAGTTGAACTAGATACGGTCCTTATGTGTAGGAAACCCTGTTCATTTGGTCTCAGCACACTCACGTTTCCATCTCTATTAGAGACTCTAGAAAGCAAGAGTGTGCTTCTTGCTCTAAAGCAGAGTGTATTTCATAGATGAGAACTGTGCTGTACATTTTGTTCAGAAATTCAGTTAAATCCCAGGCTCTGTGTCTTCTTCCAAGCAAGACTTCGTTTCAGGTAAAGGCAGACACTTTTCTGCTCAAGTGAAGGTACATTGTTCACCTAGCTCACACGTTTTTCGCTCTTTAATGAAAAGCATTGGATGTTAGCAGACCTGTGGTTTGTATGAGTTTCAGAACCAGAGTTGAACTAGATATGGTCCATATGTGTGGGAAACTCCGTTCTTTTGTTCTGAGCACACTCACGTTTCCTGCTCTTTTAGAGACTCTAGAAAGCAAGAGCGTGCTTCTTGCTCTAAAGCAGAGTGTGTTCATGGATGATAACTATGCTTTGTGTTTCGGTTCAGAAGTGGAGTTAAATCCCAGGGTCTGTGTCTTCTTACAAGCAAGACTTCGTTTCAGTTAAAGGCAGACGCTTTTCAGCTAAAATGAAGGTACATTTTTCACATATCTCACATGTTTCTTGCACTTAATTGAAAGCCATTTGATGTTGGAGGACCCGTTTTTTTGTATCAGGTTCAGAAGCAGAGTTGAACTAGATACGGTCCTTATGTGTAGGAAACCCTGTTCATTTGGTCTCAGTACACTCAAGTTTCCTGCTCTATTAGAGACTCTAGAAAGCAAGTGCATGCTTCTTGCTCTAAAGCAGAGTGTGTTTCATGGATAAGAACTGTGCTGTGTGTTTCCCTTCATAAATGGAGGTAATTCCCTTGCTCTGTGTCTCCCTATAAGCAAGACTTCATTTCAGGTAAACACAGAAACTTTCCAGCTCAAAGGTAGCTAAATCGTTCACGAAGCTCACACGTTTCTCAGTCTTAACTGAAAAGGATTGGATGTTAGAGGACCTGTGGTTTGAATGAGTTTCAGAAGTGAATTGAACTAGATATGGTCCGTATGTGTAGGGAAAACCGCTGTTTTGTTCTGAGCACACTCAAGTTTCCTGCTGTATTAGAGACTCTAGAAAGCAAGAGCGTGCTTCTTGCTCTAAAGCAGAGAGTATTTCATGGATGAGAACTGTGCTGTGTATTTCGCTTCAGACATGGATTTAAACCCCAGGCTCTGTGTCTTCTTCCAAGCAAGACTTTGTTTCAGGTAAAGGCAGACACTTTTTAGCTCAAATGAAGATACATTGTTCACCAAGCTCACAGGTTTCTTGCTCTTAAATGAAAAGCATTGGATGTTAGCAGACCTGTGGATTGTATGAATTTCAGAAGCATAGTTGAACTAGATATGTTCCATATGTGTCAGAAACAGGGTTCTTTTGTTCTGAGCACACAAACGTTTCCTGCTCTATTAGAGACTCTAGAAAGCAATTGAGTGCTTCTTGCACTAAAGTAGAGTGTATTTCATGGATGAGGACTGTGCTGTATGTTTGCCTTCAGAAATGGAGGTAAATGCCATGCTCTGTGTCTTCTTCCAAGCAAGAATTCTTTTCAGGTAAACGCAGACATATTTCAGCGCAAATGAATCTACATTGTTCACCTAGCTCACACGTTTCTTGTTCTTAACTGAAAAGCATTGGATGTTAGAGGACCATTGGTTTCTATCAGTTTCAGAAGCAGAGTTGAACTAGATACGGTCCTTATGTGTAGGAAACACCTTTCATTTGTTCTAAGCACACTCACGTTTCCTTCTGCATTGGAGAATCTAGAAGCAAGAGCATGCTACTTGCTCTGAAGCAGAGTGTGTTTCATGGATGAGAACTGTGCTGTGTGTTTCCCTTAAAAAATTTAGTTAAATGCCATGCTCTGTGTCTTCTTACAAGAAAGACTTCCTTTTATGTAAACACATTCACTTTTCAGCTCAAAGTAGGCTACACCGTTCACGAAGCTCACACGTTTCTCGCTCTTAAATGAAAAGCATAGGTTATTAGAGGACCTGTGATTTGAATCAATTTCAGAAGCAGAGTTGAACTAGATATGGACCATATGTGTAGGAAACCCTGTTTTTTTGGTGTAAGTGCTCTCACGTTTCCTGCTGAATTAGAGACTCTAGAAAGCAAGAGCATGCTTCTTGCTCTAAAGCAGAGTGTATTTCATAGATGAGAACTGTGCTGTACGTTTCGCTTCAGAAATGGAGTTAAATCCCAGGCTCTGTGTCTTCTTCCAAGCAAGACTTGGTTTCAGGAAAACGCAGACACTTTTTAGCTCAAATGAAGATACATTGTTCACCAAGCTCACAGGTTTCTTGCTCTTAAATGAAAAGCATTGGATGTTAGCAGACCTGTGGATTGTATGAATTTCAGAAGCATAGTTGAACTAGATATGTTCCATATGTGTCAGAAACAGCGTTCTTTTGTTCTGAGCACACAAACGTTTCCTGCTCTATTAGAGACTCTAGAAAGCAATTGAGTGCTTCTTGCACTAAAGTAGAGTGTATTTCATGGATGAGGACTGTGCTGTATGTTTGCCTTCAGAAATGGAGGTAAATGCCATGCTCTGTGTCTTCTTCCAAGCAAGAATTCTTTTCAGGTAAACGCAGACATATTTCAGCGCAAATGAATCTACATTGTTCACCTAGCTCACACGTTTCTTGTTCTTAACTGAAAAGCATTGGATGTTAGAGGACCATTGGTTTCTATCAGTTTCAGAAGCAGAGTTGAACTAGATACGGTCCTTATGTGTAGGAAACACCTTTCATTTGTTCTAAGCACACTCACGTTTCCTTCTGCATTGGAGAATCTAGAAGCAAGAGCATGCTTCTTGCTCTGAAGCAGAGTGTGTTTCATGGATGAGAACTGTGCTGTGTGTTTCCCTTAAAAAATTTAGTTAAATGCCATGCTCTGTGACTTCTTACAAGAAAGACTTCCTTTTATGTAAACACATTCACTTTTCAGCTCAAAGTAGGCTACACCGTTCACGAAGCTCACACGTTTCTCGCTCTTAAATGAAAAGCATAGGATATTAGAGGACCTGTGATTTGAATCAATTTCAGAAGCAGAGTTGAACTAGATATGGACCATATGTGTAGGAAACCCTGTTCTTTTGGTCTAAGTACACTCACGTTTCCTGCTGAATTAGAGACTCTAGAAAGCAAGAGCATGCTTCTTGCTCTAAAGCAGAGTGTATTTCATAGATGAGAACTGTGCTGTATGTTTCGCTTCAGAAATGGAGTTAAATCCCAGGCTCTGTGTCTTCTTCCAAGCAAGACTTGGTTTCAGGAAAACGCAGACACTTTTCAGCTAAAATGAAGGTACATTTTTCACATATCTCACACGTTTCTTGCACTTAACTGAAAACCATTTGAGGTTGGAGGACCCGTTGTTTGTATCAGGTTCAGAAGCAGGGTTGAACTAGATACGGACCTTATGTGTAGGAAACCCTGTTCATTTGGTCTCAGTACACTCACATTTCCTGCTCTATTAGAGACTCTAGAAACCAAGTGCGTGCTTCTTGCTCTAAAGCAGAGTTTGTTTCATAGATGAGAACTGTGCTGTGTGTTTCCCTTCAGAAATGGAGGTAAATCCCATGCTCTGTGTCTTGCTACAAACAAGACTTCGTCTCAGGCAAATGCAGTCACTTTTCAGCTTAAATGAAGCTGCATCGTTATGGAAGCTCAGAAGTTTCTCGGTCTTAACTGAAAAGTATTGGATGTTAGAGGACCATTTGTTTCTATCAGTTTCAGAAGCAGAGTTGAACTAGAAATGGTCCTTATGTGTAGGAAATTCCTTTCATTTGTTCTAAGCACACTCACGTTTCCTGCTGTATTGGAGAATCTAGGAAGCAAGAGCGTGCTTCTTGCTCTGAAGCAGAGTGTGTTTCAAGGATGAGAACTATGCTTTGTGTTTCCCTTCAGAAATGGAGGTAAATCCCAGGCTCGGTGTCCTCCCACAAGCAAGACTTCCTTTCAGGTAAAAACATTCAATTTTCAGCTCAAATGAAGCTACATCGTTCACGAAGCTCACACGTTTCTCTGTCTTAAATGAAAAGCATTGGATATTAGAGGACCTGTGGTTTGTATCAGTTTCAGAAGCAGAGTTGAACTAGATATGGTCCTTATGTGTAGGAAACACTGTTCTTTTGTTCTGAGCTCACTCAGATAGAATGCTGTATTAGAGACTCTTTAAAGCAAGAGTGTGTTTCTTGCTCTAAAGCAGAGTCTGTTTCATGGATGATAACTGTGCTGTGTTTTTTGGTTCAGAATTGGAGTTAAATCCCAGGCTCTGTGTCTTCTTACAAGTAAAACTTTGTGTCAGGTAAATGAAGACACTTTTCAGCTCAAATGAAGCTACATTGTTCATATAGCTCACAAGTTTCTCGATCTTAAATGAAAAGCATTTGATGTCAGAGGACCCGTTGTTTTTATGAGTTTCAGAACCAGAGTTCAACTATATATGGTCCTTATGTGTAGGAAACCCCATTTTTTTGTCTCAGTACACTCACGTTTTCTGCTCTATTAGAGACTCTAGAAACCAAGAGCATGCTTCTTGCTATAAAGCAGAGTGTGTTTCATGGAAGAGAACTGTGCTGTGTGTTTCCCTTCAGAAATGGAGGTAAATCCCAGGCTCTGTGTCTTCCTACAAACAAGACTTCCTTTCAGGTAAACACAGTAACTTTTCAGCTCAAACGTTGCTGCATCATTAACAAAGCTCACACGTTTCTCGGTGTTAATTAAAAGCTTTGATGTTAGAGGACCCTTGATTTCTATCAGTTTCAGAAGCAGAGTTGAACTAGAAATGGTCCTTATGCGTAGGAAACACCTTTCATTTGTTCTAAGCACACTCACGTTTCCTGCTGTATTGGAGAATCTAGAAAGCAAGAGCGTGCTTCTTATTCTGAAGCAGAGTGTGTTTCATGGATGAGAACTATGCTGTGTGTTTCCCTTCAGAAATGGAGCTAAATCCCAGGCTCTGTGTCTTCCTACAAGCAAGACTCCGTTTCAGGTAAACACATTCAAGTTTCAGCTCAAAGGAGGCAACATCGTTCACGAAGCTCACACGTTTCTCGCTCTTAAATGAAAAGCATTGGATATTAGAGGACCTGTGGTTTGAATCAGTATCAGAAGCAGAGTTGAACTAGATATGGTCCATATGTGTAGGAAATCCCTTTCTTTTGGTGTAAGTACACTCACGTTTCTTGCTGAATTAGAGACTCTAGAAAGCAAGAGCTTGCTTCTTGCTCTAAAGCAGAGTGTGTTTCATGGATGAGAACTGTGCTGTGTGTTTCGCTTCAGAAATGTCGTTAAATCCCATGCTCTGTGTCTTCTTCCAAGCAAGACTTCGTTTCAGGTAATGGCAGACACTTTTCAGCTCAAATGAAGCTACATTGTTCACCTAGCTCACATGTTTCTTGCTCTTCAATGAAAAGCATTGGATGTTAGCAGACCCGTGGTTTGTATGAGTTTCAGAAGCAGAGTTGAACTAGATATGGTCCTTATGTGTAGGAAACACCTTTCATTTGTACTAAGCACATTCACGGTTCCTGCTGTATTGGAGAATCTAGAAAGCAAAAGCGTGCTTCATGCTCTGAAGCAGAGTGTGTTTCCTGGATGAGAACTGTGCTGTGTGTTTCCCTTCAGAAATGGATGCAAATCCCATAATCTGTGTCTTCGTACTAGCAAGAATTCCTTTTAAGGTAAACACAGTCACTTTTTAGTTCGAAGAACCTACATCGTTCAGAAAGCTCAAAGGTTTGCTGCTCTTAAGTGAAAGGATTGGGTTTTAGTGGACCTGTGCTTTGTATCAGTTTCAGAAGCAGAGTTGAACTAGATATGGTCCATATGTGTAGGAAACACCGCTCTTTTGTTCTGAGCACAGTCACGTTTCTTGCTGTATTAGAGACTCTAGGTAGGAAGAGCGTGCTTCTTGCTCTACAGCAGAGTGTGTTTCATGGATGAGAACTGTGCTGTGTGTTTCCCTTCAGAAATGGAGGTAAAACCCAGGCTCAGTGTCTTCCCACAAGCAAGACTTCCTTTCAGGTAAATACATTCAATTTTCAGCTCAAATGAAGCTACATCGTTCACGAAGCTCACACGTTTCTCTGTCTTAAATGAAAAGCATTGGATGTTAGAGGACCTGTGGTTTGTATCAGTTTCAGAAGCAGAGCTGAACTAGAAATGGGCCATATGTTTAGGAAACACGATTCTTTTGTTCTGAGTACACTCACGTTTTCTGCTGTATTAGAGAATTTACAAAGCAAGAGTGTGCTTCTTGCTCTAAAGCAGAGAGTGTTTCATGGATGAGAACTGTGCTTTGTGTTTCCCTTCAGCAATGGAGGTAAATCCCAGGCTCTGTGTCTTATTACTAGCAAGAATTCGTTTCAGGTAAATGCAGACACTTCTCACCTCAAATGAAGCTATGGTGTTCACATAGCTCACTCATTTCTCACTCTTATCTGAGAAGCATTTGATGTTATTGGACCCGTTGTTTGTATTAGTTTCAGAAGTAGAGTGGTACTAGATATTGTCCATATGTGAATGAAACACCGTTTATTTGTTCTGAGTACACTCACGTTTCCTGAGTCCTAGAGACTCTAGAAAGCAAGAGCGTGCTTCTTGCTCTAAAGCAGAGTGTGTTTCATGAATGAGAACTGTGCTGTGTGTTTCCCTTCAGAAATGGAGGTAAATACCAGGCTCTGTGCCTTCTTACAAGCAAGACTTCCTTTTAGGTAAACGCATTCACTTTTCAGCTCAAAGGAAGCTACATCGTTCAAGAAGCTCACATGTTTCTTGCTCATAACTGAAAAGCATTGGATGTTAGAGGACCTGTGGTTTGTATCAGTTTCAGAAACAGAGTTGAACTATATATGGTCCATATGTGTAGGATAATGCGTTCTTTTGGTCTAAGTACACTTACGTTTCCTGCTGTATTAGAGAATCTAGAATACAAGAGCGTTGTGTTTCTCTACAGCAGAGTGTGTTTCCTGGATGAGAACCGTGCTATGTGTTTCCCTTCAGAAATGGAGGTAAATCCCAGGCTCTGTGTCTTCGTTCTAGCAAGAATTATTTTTAGGTAAACACAGTCTCTTTTGAGTATGCAGAAGCTACATGTGTCACTAAGCTCACAGGTTTATCGCTCTTAACTGTAAGGATTGGATGTTAGTGGACCTGTGGTTTGTATCAGCTTCAGAAGCAGACTTGAACTAGATATGCTCCATATGTGTAGGAAACACCGTTCTTTTGTTCTGAGCACACTCACGTTTCTTGCTGTATTAGAGACTCTAGAAAGGAAGAGCATGCTTCTTGCTCTAAAGCAGAGTGTGTTCCATGCATGAGAACTGTGCTGTGTGTTTCCCTTCAGAAATGGAGGTAATTCCCAGGCTCTGTGTACTCCTACAAGCAAGACTTCCTTTAAGATAAACACAGAAACTTTTCATCTTAAATGCAGCTACATCATTCACGAAGCTCACACGTTTCTCGCTATTAATTGAAAAGCATTGGTTGTTAGAGGAACTGTGCTTTGTATCAGTTTCAGACGCAGAGTTGAAGTATAAATGGTCCATATGTGTAGGAAACACCGTTCTTGTTTGGAGCACACTCAAGTTTCCTGCTATATTAGAGACTCTAGAAAGCTAGAGCGTGCTTCTTGCACTAAAGCAGAGTGTGTTTCATGGAAGGGAACTGTACTGTGTTTTTCCTTCAGAAATGGAGTTAAATCCCAGGCTCTGTGTCTTCATACTAGCAAGAATTCTTTTCAGGTAAACACAGTCACTTTTTAGTTTGAAGAAGCTACATCGGTCACTAAGCTCACAAGTTTATCGCTCTTAACTTAAAGTATTGGACGTTAGTGGACCTCTGGTTTGTATCAGCTTCCGAAGCAGCGTTGAACTAGATATGGTCCGTTTGTGTAGGAAACCCCGTTCTTTTGGTCTCAGTACACTCATGTTTCCTGCTGTGTTAGAGACTCTAGAAAGCAAGAGCATGCTTCTTGCTCTAAAGCAGAGTGTGTTTCATGGATGAGAACTGTGCTGTGTGTTTCCCTTCAGAAATGGAGGTAAATCCCAGGCTCTGTGTCTTCCTACAAGCAAGACTTCCTTTCAGGTAAACGCAGTCACTATTTAGTTCAAACGAAGCTACATCATTCCTGAAGCTCACATGTTTCTCACTCTTAACTGAAAAGCATTGGTTGCTAGAGGAACTGTGGTTTGTATCAGTTTCAGAAGCAGAGTTGATCTATAAATGGTCCATATGTGTAGGAAACACCATTCTTTTGATCTGAGCACACTCTTTTAGAATGCTGTATTAGAGACTATAGAAAGCAAGAGCGTGCTTCTTGCTCTAAAGCAGAGTGTATTTCATGGACGATAACTGTGCTGTGTGTTTCGGTTCAGAAATGGAGTTAAATCCCAGGCTCTGTGTCTTCCTACAAGCAAGACTTCATTTCAGGAAAACAGAGTCTCTTTTCAGCTCAAAGGAAGCTACATCATTCATTTAGCTCACATGTTTATCGCTCTTAAGTGAAATGATTTGATGTTAGTGGACCTGTGGTTTGTATCAGTTTCAGAAGCAGAGTTGAACTTTATATGGTCCATATGTGTAGGAAACCAAGTTCTTTTGGTCTAAGTACAAGTACGTTTCCTGCTGTATTAGAGACTCTAGAATATAAGAGCGTTGTGTTGCTCTAAAGCAGAGTGTGTTTCATGGATGAGAACTGTGCTGTGTGTTTCACCTCAGTAATGGAGGTAAATCCCAGGCTCTGTGTCTTCCTACAAGCAAGCCTTCCTTTCAGGTAAACAGAAACTTTTCACTCAAAAAAAGCTACATCATTCACTAAGCTCACATGATTGTCGCTCTTAAGTGAAATGATTGGATGTTAGTGGACCTGTGATTTGTATCAGTTTCAGAGGCAGAGTTGAACTTTATATGGTCCATATGTGTAGGAAACCGCGTTCTTTTGGTCTAAGTACACTTACGTTTCCTGTTGTATTAGAGACTCTAGAATATAAGAGCGTTGTGTTGCTCTAAAGCAGAGTGTGTTTCATGGATGAGACTTGTGCTGTGTGTTTCCCTTCAGAAATGAAGTTAAATCCTAGACTCTGTGTCTTCATACAAGCCAGAATTCGTTTCAGGTAAACGCAGTCACTATTTAGTTCAAACGCAACTACATCATTCACGAAGCTCACACGTTTCTTGCTCCTAATGGAAAAGCATTGGTTGTTAGAGGAACTGTGGTATGTATCAGTTTCAGAAGCAGAATTGAACTAGATATGGTCCGTATGTGTAGGAAACACCTCTCTTTTATTCTGAGCACACTCAAGTTTCCTGCTGTATTAGAGTCTGTGGAACCCAAGAGTGTGCCTCTTGCTCTAAAGCAGAGTGTGTTTCAAGGATGAGACCTGTACTGTGTGTTTTCCTTCAGAAATGGAGTTAAATCCCAGGCTCTGTGTCTTCATACAAGCCAGAATTCGTTTCAGGTAAACGCATTCCCTTTTGAGCTCAAACGAAGCTACATCATTCACGAAGCTCACACGTTTCTCGCTCTTAACTGAAAAGCATTGGTTGTTAGAGGAACTGTCGTTTGCATCAGTTTCAGAAGCAGAGTTGAACTATAAATGGTCCATATGTGTAGGAAACACCATTCTTTTGTTCTGAGCACACTCATGTAGAATGCTGTATTAGAGACTCTAGAAAGCAAAAGCGTGCTTCTTGCTCTAAAGCAGAGTGTGTTACATGGACGATTACTGTGCTGTGTATTTCGGTTCAGAAATGGATTTAAATCCTAGGCTCTGTGTCTTATTAGCAGCAAGAATTCGTTTCAGGTAAACGCAGACACTTTTCAGCTCAAATGAAGCTACGTTGTTCACATAGCTCACACGTTTCTCGCTCTTAACTGAGAAGCATTTGATGTTATTGGCCCATTGTTTGTACTAGTTTCAGAAGCAGAGTTGAACTAGATATGATCCGTATGTGAAAAAACACAGTTTTTTTTGTTCTGAGCACACTCATGTAGAATGCTGTATTAGAGACTCCTGAATGCAAGAGCGTGCTTCTTGCTCTAAAGCAGAGTGTGTTTCATGGACGATAACTGGGCTGTGTGTTTCACTTCAGAAATGGAGTTAAATCCCAGGCTCTGTGTCTTCGTACTAGCAAGAATTCTTTTTAGGTAAACACAGTCACTTTTTAGTTCGAAGAAGCTACATCGTTCACAAAGCTCACAGGTTTGTCGCACTTAACTGAAATGATTGGATGTTAGTGGACCTGTGGTTTGTATCAGCTTCAGAAGCAGAGTTGAACTTTATATGGTCCATATGTGTAGGAAACCGTGTTCTTTTGGTCTAAGTACACTTACGTTTCCTGATGTATTAGAGATTCTAGAATACAAGAGCGTTGTGTTGCTCTATAGCAGAGTGTGTTTCATGGATGAGAACTGTGCTATGTGTTTCCCTTCAGAAATGGGGGTAATTCCCAGGCTCTGTGTCTGCATACTAGTAAGAATTCTTTTCAGGTATACACAGACACTTTTTAGTTCAAAGAAGCTACATCAGTCACTAAGCTCACAGGTTTATCGCTCTTAACTGAAAGGATTGGATGTTAGTGTACATGTGGTTTGTATCAGCTTCAGAAGCAGAGTTGAACTAGATATGGTCCATATGTGTAGGAAACACCGTTCTTTCGTTCTGAGCACACTCACATTTCTTGCTGTATTAGAGACTGTAGAAAGGAACAGCATGCTTCTTGCTCTAAAGCAGAGTGTGTTTCATGGATGAGAACTGTGCTGTGTGTTTCCCTTAGAAATTGAGTTAAATCCCAGACTCTGTGTCTTCATACTAGCAAGAATTCTTTTCAGGTAAACACAGTGCCTTTTAATTCAAAGTAGCTACATCGGTCACTAGGCTCACAGGTTTATCGCTCTTAACTGAAAGAATTGGATGTTAGTGGACCTGTGGTTTGTATCAGCTTAAGAAACACAGTTGAAATAGATATGGTCCGTATGTGTTGGAAACATCGTTCTTTTGTTTGAGCACACATATGTTTCTTGGTGTATTAGAGACTCTAGAAAGCAAGAGGATGCTTCTTGCTCTAAAGCAGAGTGTGTTTCATGGATGAGAACTGTGCTCTGTGTTTCCCTTCAGAAATTGAGTTAAATCCCAGAATCTGTGTCTTCATACTAGCAAGAATTCTTTTCAGGTAAACACAGTCACTTTTTAGTTCGAAGAAGCTACATCGGTCACTAAGCTCACAGGTTTATCGCTCTTAACTTAAAGTATTGGACGTTAGTGGACCTGTGGTTTGTATCAGTGTCCGAAGGAGTGTCGAACTAGATATAGTCCGTTTGTGTAGGAAACCCCATTCTTTTGGTCTCAGTACACTCATGTTTCCTGCTGTATTAGAGACTCTAGAAAGCAAAAGCGTGCTTCTTGCTCTAAAGCAGAGTGTGTTACATGGACGATTACTGTGCTGTGTGTTTCGGTTCAGAAATGGATTTAAATCCTAGGCTCTGTGTCTTATTAGCAGCAAGAATTCGTTTCAGGTAAACGCAGACACTTTTCAGCTCAAATGAAGCTACGTTGTTCACATAGCTCACACGTTTCTCGCTCTTAACTGAGAAGCATTTGATGTTATTGGCCCGTTGTTTGTACTAGTTTCAGAAGCAGAGTTGAAGTAGATATGATCCGTATGTGAAAAAACACAGTTTTTTTGTTCTGAGCACACTCATGTAGAATGCTGTATTAGAGACTCCCGAAAGCAAGAGTGTGCTTCTTGCTCTAAAGCAGAGTGTGTTTCATGGACGATAACTGGGCTGTGTGTTTCACTTCAGAAATGGAGTTAAATCCCAGGCTCTGTGTCTTCGTACTAGCAAGAATTCTTTTTAGGTAAACACAGTCACTTTTTAGTTCGAAGAAGCTACATCGTTCACAAAGCTCACAGGTTTGTCGCACTTAACTGAAATGATTGGATGTTAGTGGACCTGTGGTTTGTATCAGCTTCAGAAGCAGAGTTGAACTTTATATGGTCCATATGTGTAGGAAACCGTGTTCTTTTGGTCTAAGTACACTTACGTTTCCTGATGTATTAGAGATTCTAGAATAAAAGAGCGTTGTGTTGCTCTATAGCAGAGTGTGTTTCATGGATGAGAACTGTGCTATGTGTTTCCCTTCAGAAATGGAAGTAAATCCCAGGCTCTGTGTCTGCATACTAGTAAGAATTCTTTTCAGGTATACACAGACACTTTTTAATTCAAAGAAGCTACATCAGTCACTAAGCTCACAGGTTTATCACTCTTAACTGAAAGGATTGGATGTTAGTGGACCTGTGGTTTGTATCAGCTTCAGAAGCAGAGTTGAACTAGATATGGTCCATATGTGTAGGAAACACCGTTCTTTCGTTCTGAGCACACTCACATTTCTTGCTGTATTAGAGACTGTAGAAAGGAACAGCATGCTTCTTGCTCTAAAGCAGAGTGTGTTTCATGGATGAGAACTGTGCTGTGTGTTTCCCTTAGAAATTGAGTTAAATCCCAGACTCTGTGTCTTCATACTAGCAAGAATTCTTTTCAGGTAAACACAGTCCCTTTTAATTCAAAGTAGCTACATCGGTCACTAGGCTCACAGGTTTATCGCTCTTAACTGAAAGAATTGGATGTTAGTGGACCTGTGGTTTGTATCAGCTTAAGAAACACAGTTGAAATAGATATGGTCCGTATGTGTTGGAAACATCGTTCTTTTGTTTGAGCACACATATGTTTCTTGGTGTATTAGAGACTCTAGAAAGCAAGAGGATGCTTCTTGCTCTAAAGCAGAGTGTGTTTCATGGATGAGAACTGTGCTGTGTGTTTCTGTTCAGAAATGGAGCTAAATCCCAGGCTCTGTGTCTTCCTACAAGCAAGACTTCCTTTCAGGTAAACACAGAAAATATTCAGCGCAAATGATGCTACATCATTCATGAGTTCACACGTTTCTCGCTGATAACTGAAAAGCATTGGATGTTATATGACCTGTGGTTTATATCAGTTTCCGAAGCAGAATTGAACTAGATATGGTCCGTATGTGTAGGAAACACAGTTCTTTTGTTCTGAGCACACTCATGTTTCCTACAATATTAGAGACTCAAGAAAGAAAGAGCGTGCTTGTTGCTCTAAAGCAGAGTGTGTTTCATGGATGAGAACTGTGCTCTGTGTTTCCCTTCAGAAATTGAGTTAAATCCCAGAATCTGTGTCTTCATACTAGCAAGAATTCTTTTCAGGTAAACACAGTCACTTTTTAGTTCGAAGAAGCTACATCAGTCACTAAGCTCACAGGTTTATCGCTCTTAACTTAAAGTATTGGACGTTAGTGGACCTGTGGTTTGTATCAGCTTCCGAAGCAGTGTCGAACTAGATATGGTCCGTTTGTGTAGGAAACCCCGTTCTTTTGGTCTCAGTACACTCATGTTCCCTGCTGTGTTAGAGACTCTACAAAGCAAGGGCGTGCTTCTTGCTCTGAAGCAGAGTGTGTTTCATGGATGAGAACTGTGCTGTTTGTTTCCCTTCAGAAATGGAGTTAAATCCCAGGGTCTGTGCCTTCCTCCAAGCAAGACTTCTTTTCAGGTAAATGCAGAAACTTTTCAGCTCAAATGAAGCTATATTGTTCACCTAACTCACACGTTTCTCGCTCTTACCTGAAAAGCATTGGATGTTAGAGGACCCATGGTCTGTATCAGTTTCAGAAGCATAGTTGAACTAGATATGGTCCACATGTGTACGTAATACCATTCTTTTGTTCTAAGGATACTCGTGTGTCCTGCTGTATTAGAGACTCTAGAAAGCAAGAGCGTGCTTCTTGCTCTAAAGCAGAGTGTGTTTCATGGATGAGAACTGTGCTGTGTGTTTCCCTTCAGTAATGGAGTTAAATCTCAGGCTCTGTGTCTTCCTACATGCAAGACTTCGTTTCAGGTAAATGCATTCACTTTTCAGCTCAAAGGAAGCTACATCGTTAACGAAGCTCACAAGTTTCTCGCTCTTAACTGAAAAGCACTGGATGTTATAGGACCTTTGGTTTGTATCAGTTTCAGAAGCAGAGTTGAATTAGATATGGTCCGTACGTGTAGGAAACACCTTTATTTTGTTCTGAGTACACTTATGTTTCCTGCTGTATTAGAGACTCTACAAAGCAGTGGCGTGCTTCTTGCTCTGAAGCAGAGTGTGTTTCATGGATGAGAACTGTGCTGTTTGTTTCCCTTCAGAAATGCAGTTAAATCCCAGGATCGGTGTCTTCCTACAAGCAAGACTTCGTTTCAGGTAATGGCAAACCCTTTTCAGCTCAAATGAAGCTATATTGTTCACCTAACTCACACGTTTCTCGCTCTTAACTGAAAAGTTTTGGATGTTAGAAGTCCTGTGGTTTGTATCAGTTTCAGAAAGAGAATTGAACTAGACATGGTCCACATGTGTACATAAAACCGTTCTTTTGGTCTAAGTACACTCACGTGTCTTGCTGTATTAGAGACTCTAGAAAGCAAGAGCGAGCTTCTTGCACTAAAGCAGAGTGTGTTTCATGGATGAGAACTGTGCTGTTTGTTTCCCTTCAGAAATGGAGTTAAATTCCCGCCTCTGTGTCTTTGTGCATGCAAGAATTTGTTTCAGGTAAATGCACACACTATTCAGCTCAAATGAAGCTACATTTTTCATCTAGCTCACACTTTTCTTGCTCTTAACGGAAAAGCATTGGATGTTAGAGGACCCGTGGTTTGTATCTGTTTCAGTAGCATAGTTGAACTAAATATGGTCCACATGTGTACGTAATACCGTTCTTTTGTTCTAAGGACACTCGTGTGTCCTGCTGTATTAGATACTCGAGAAAGCAAGAGCGTGCTTCTTGCTCTAAAGCAGAGTGTGTTTCATGGATGAGAACTGTGCTGTGTGTTTCCCTTCAGAAATGGAGTTAAATCCCAGGTATGTGTCTTCCTACAAGCAAGACTTCGTTTCAGGTAAACGCATTCATTTTTCAGCTCAAAGGAAGCTACATCGTTCTGAAGCTAAGACGTTTCTCACTCTTAATTGAAAAGCACTGGATGTTTTGGACCTTTGGTTTGTATCAGTTTCAGAAGCAGAGTTGAATTAGATATGGTCCATACGTGTAGGAAACACCGTTATTTTGTTCTGAGTACACTTACGTTTCCTGCTGTATTAGAGATTCTAGAAAGCAAGAGCGAGCTTCTTGCTCTAAAGCAGAGTGTGTTTCATGGATGAGAACTTTGGTGTGTGTTTCGCTTCAGAAATGGAGTTAAATCCCAGGCTCTGTGTCTTCTTAAAAGCAAGACTTCGTTTCAAGTAAATGCAGACACTTTTCAGTTCACATGAAGCTACCTTGTTGACCTAGCTCACACGTTTTTCACTCTTAACTGAAAAGCATTGGATGTTAGAGGACCCGTGGTTTGTATCAGTTTCAGGAGCAGAGTTGAATTAGATATGGTCTGTATGTTTAAGAAACACCGTTCTTTTGGTCTCAGCAAACTCACGTTAACCACTGTAGTAGAGACTCTAGAAAGCAAGACCGTGCTTCTTCCTCTAAAGCAGAGTGTGTTTCATGGATGAGAACTGTGCTGTGAGTTTCACTTCAGAAATGTAGTTAAGTTCCAGGCTGTTTGTCTTCTTATAAGCAAGGCTTCGTTTCTGGTAAACACAGACACTTTTCAGCCCAAATGAAGCTACATCATTCACGAAGCTCACACTTTTCTCTCTGTTAACTGAAAAGCATTGGATGTCAGAGGACCTTTGGTTTGTATCAGTTTCTGAAGCAGAGTGGAACTAGAAATTGTCCATATGTGTATGAAACCCCGTTCATTTGTTCTCAGTACATTCCCGTTTCCTGCTGTATTAGAGACTCTAGGAAGCAAGAGCGTGCTCCTGCTCTAAAGCAGAGTGTGTTTCATGGATGAGAACCGTACTGCGTGTTTCCCCTCAGATATGGAGTTAAATCCCTGTCTCTTTGTCTTCCTACAAGCAAGAATTCGTTTCAGGTAAACGCAGTCACTTTTCAGCTTAAAGATGCTACATCGTTCACGAAGTTCACATGTTTCTCGCTCTTAAGTGAAAAGCACTGGATTTTATAGGTCCTGTGGTTTCTATCAGTTTCAGAAGTAGAGTTGAAATATATATGGTCCTTATGTGTAGGAAACACCATTCTTTTGGTCTGAGCACACTCAATTTTCCTGCTGTATTAGGGACTCTAGAAACCAAGAGCGTGCTTCTTGCTCTAAAGCAGAGTGTGTTTCATGGATGAGAACTATGCTGTGTGTTTCCCTTCAGAAATGGAGGTAAATCCCAAGTTCTGTGTCTTCCTACATGCAAGACTTACTTTCAGGTAAACACAACCACTTTTCAGCTCAAATGAACATACGTTGTTCGCCTAGCTCACATGTTTCTCACTCTTAACTGAAAAGCATTGGATGTTAGAGGACCCGTGGTTTGTATCAGTTTCAGAAGCAGAGTTGAATTAAATATGGTCCATATGTGTAGGAAACCCCTTTCTTTTGGTCTCAGTACACTCACGTTTCTGGCTGTATTAGATACTCTAGATAGTAAGAGCGTGCTTCTTGCTCTGAAGCAGAGTGTGTTTCATGGAAGGGAACTGTGCTATGTGTTTCGTTTCAAAAATAGAGTTAAATGCCACTCTCTGTGTCTTCTTACAAGCAAGACTTCCTTTCAGGTAAACACAACCACTTTTCAGCTCAAATGAAGTTACATCGTTCATGAGGCTCACATGTTTCTCGCCCTTAACTGAAAAGCATTGGATGTCAGAGGACACATGGTTTGTATCAGTTTCAGAAGCAGAGATGAATTAAATATGGTCCATATGTGTAGGAAACCCTGTTCTTTGGGTCTCAGTACAGTCACATTTCTGCTGTTTTAGAGACTCTAGAAAGCAAGAGCGTGCTTCTTGCTCTGAAGCAGAGTGGAACTAGAAATTGTCCATATGTGTATGAAATCCCGTTCATTTGGTCTCAGTACTTTCCCGTTTCCTGCTGTATTAGAGACTCTAGGAAGCAAGAGCGTGCTTCTTGCTCTGAAGCAGAGTGTGTTTCATGGATGAGAACTGTGCTGTGTGTTTCGTTACAAAAATGGAGTTAAATCTCAGGTTCTGTATTTTCCTAAAAGCAAGACTTCCTTTCAGGAAAACACAACCACTTTTCAGCTCAAATGAAGTTACATCTTTAACGAAGCTCACACTTTTCATGGTCTTAACTGAAAAGCATTGGATTTTAGAGGCCCTGTGGTTTGTATCAGTTTCAGAAGCAGAGTTGAACTAGATATGGTCCTTATGTGTAGGAATCACCATTCTTTTGTTCTAAACACACCCACGTAACCTGCTCTATTAGAGACTCTAGAGAGCAAGAGCATGCTTCTTGCTTTAAAGCAGAGTGTGTTTCATGGATGAGAATTGTGCTGTGTGTTTCCCTTCAGAAATGGAGGTAAATCCCAGGCTCAGTGTCTTGCTACAAGAAAGACTTCGTTTCAGGTAATCGCAAACACTTTTCAGCTCAAATGAAGCTACATCATTCACAAAGCTCACACCTTTCTCGCTCTTAACTGAAAAGCATTGGATGTTAGAGGACCCGTGGTTTGCATCAGTTTCAGAAGCAGAGTTGAAATAGATATGGTCCGTATGTGTAGGAAACACCGTTCTTTGGCCTCAGCACACTCACGTTACCCACTGTATTAGAGACTCTAGAAAGCCAGAACGTGCTTCTTCCTCTAAAGCAGAGTGTGTTTCATGGATGAGAACTGTGCTGTGTGTTTCGCTTCAGAATGGAGTTAAATCCCAGGCTCTGTGTCTTCTTACAAGCAAGACTTCGTTTTAGGTACATGCAGACCCTTTTCAGCTAAAATGAAGCTACATTGTTCACCTAGCTCACAAATTTTTCGCTCTTAACTGAAAAGCATTGGATGTTAGAGGACCAGTGGTTTGTATCAGTTTCAGGAGCAGAGTTGAATTAGATATGGTCCTTATGTGTAGAAAACACCATTCTTTTGGTCTCAGCAAACTCACATTAACCGCTGTATTAGAGACTCTAGAAAGAAGAGCGTGCTTCTTGCTCTAAAGCAGAGTGTGATTCATAGATGAGAACTGTGCTGTTTGTTTCCCTTCAGAAATGGAGTTAAATTCCAGGCTCTGTGTCTTCATGCAACCAAGAATTCGTTTCAGGTAATCGCAGTCACTTTTTAGTTCAAAGATGCTACATCACTCATGAAGCTCACACGTTTGTTGCTCTTAACTTAAAAGAATTGGATGTTAGAAGCCCTCTGGTTTGTATCAGTTTCAGAAAAAGACTTGAACTAGATATGGTCCTTATGTGTAGGAAACAACATTCTTTTGTTCTAAGCACACCCACGTAACCTGCTCTATTAGAGATTCTAGAGAGCAAGAGCATGCTTCTTGCACCTAAACAGAGTGTGTTTCATGGATGAGAAATGTGCTGTGTGTTTCCCTTCAGAAATGGAGTTAAATCCCATGCTCTTTGTCTTCCTACAAGCAAGTATTCTTTTCAGGTAAACACAGTCACATTTTAGTTCAAAGGAAGCTACATCGTTCACAAAGCTCACACGTTTCTCGCTCTTAACTCAAAAGCATTGGTTGTTAGAGGACCCGTCCTTTCTATCAGTTTCAGAAGCAGAGTTGAAGTAGATAAGTTCCCTATGTGTAGGAAACCGCGTTCATTTTGACTCAGTACTCTCCCGTTTCCTGCTGTATAGAGACTCTAGAAAGCATGAGCGTGCTTCTTGCTCTAAAGCAGAGTGTGTTTCATGGATGAGAACTGTGCTGTGTGTTTGCTTTCAGAAATGGAGTTAAATCCCAGGCTCTTTGTCTTCCTACAAGCAAGACTTCGTTTCAGGAAAACACAGTCACTTTTCAGCTCAAATGAAGCTACATCATTCACGAAACTCATATGTTTCTCGGAGTTAACAGAAAAGCATTGGATGTTAGAGGCCCTGTGGTTTCTATCAGTTTAGGTGCAGAGTTGAATTAGAAATGGTCCATATTTGTAGGAAACACCGTTCTTTTGTTCTGAGCACACTCCCGTTTCCTGCTGTATTAGAGACTCTAGAAAGGAATAGCGTGCTTCTTGCTCTAAAGCTAAGTATATATCATGGATGAGAACTGTGCTGTGTGTTTCGCTTCCGAACTGGAGTTCAATCCCAGGCTCTGTGTCTTCTTACAAGCAAGACTTCGTTTCAGGTAAACGCAAACCCTTTTGAGCTCCAATGAAGCTACATTGTTCACCTAGCTCACTCGTTTCTCGCTCTTCACTGAAAAGCATTGGATGTTAGATGACCTGTTGATTGTATCAGTTTCAGAATCAGAGTTGAACTAGAAATTGTCCATATGTGTATGAATCCCTGTTCGTTTGGTCTCAGTACACACACGTTTCCTGCTGTATTAGAGACTCTAGAAAGCAAGAGCGTGCATCTTGCTCTAAAGCAGAGTGGGTTTCATGGATGAGAACTGTGCTGTGTGTTTGACTTTAGAAATGGAGTGAAATCCCAGGCTCTATGTCTTCCTACAAGCAATAATTCCTTTCAGGTAAACACAGTCACTTTTCAGCTTAAAGGAAGCTACATCATTCACGGGCCTCACATGTTTCTCAGTCTTAACTGAAAAGCATTTGATCTTAGAGGACCTGTGGTTTGTATGAGTTCCAGAAGCAGAGTTGTACTAGATATGGTCCATATGTGTAGGAAACCCTGTTATTTTGGTCTAAATACACTCCCGTTTCCTCCTGTATTAGAGATTCAAGAAAGCAAGAGCATGATTCTTGCTCTAAAGCAGAGTGTGTTTCATGGATGATAACTGTGCTGTGTTTTTCCCTTCAGAAATGGAGTTAAATCGCAGGCTCTTTGTCTTCCTACAAGCAAGACTTCGTTTCAGGTAAACAAAGTCACTTTTAAGCTCAAACGAAGCTACATCGTTCACGAAGCTCACATGTTTCTCGCTCTTAACGGAAAAGCATTGGTTGTTAGAGGACCCGTCCTTTCTATCAGTTTCAGAAGCAGAGTTGAACTAGATATGGTCCCTATGTGTAGGAAACCCCGTTTATTTGGTCTCAGTACACTCTCATTTCCGGCTGTATTAGAGAATCTAAAAAGCAAGAGCTTGCTTCTTGCTCTAAAGCAGAGACTGTTTCATGGATGAGAACTGTGCTGTGTGTTTGCTTTCAGAAATGGAGTTAAATCGCAGGCTCTTTGTCTTTCTACAAGCAAGAATTCGATTCAGGTAAACACAGTCACTTTTCAGGCCAAATGAAGCTACATCGTTCACGAAGCTCACACGTTTCTCGCTCTTAACAGAAAAGCATTGGATGTTAGAGGCCCTGTGGTTTCTTTCAGTTTAGGAGCAGAGTTGAAGTAGAAATGGTCCATATTTGTAGGAAACACCGTTCTTTTGTTCTGAGCACACTCACGTTTCCTGCTGTATTAGAGACTCTAGAAAGGAACAGCGTGCTTCTTGCACTAAAGCAGAGTATATTTCATGGATGAGAACTGTGCTGTCTGTTTCCCTTCAGAAATGGAGTTAAATCCAAGGCTCTGTGTCTTCCTACAAGCAAGAATTCGTTTCAGGTAAATGCAGTCACTTTTTACTTCAAACGAAGCTACATCGTTCACGAAGCTCACACGTTTCACGCTCTTAACTGAAAAGCATTGGTCGTTAGAGGACTCGACCTTTCTATCAGTTGCAGAAGCAGAGTTGAACTAGATATGGTCCCTATGTGTAGGAAACCCCGTTCATTTGGTCTCAGTACACTCCCGTTTCCTGCTGTATTAGAGACTCTAGAAAGCAAGAGCGTGCATCTTACTCTAAAGCAGAGTGTGTTTCATGGATGAGAACTGTGCTCTGTGTTTCCCTTCAGAAATGGAGTTAAATCCCAGGCTCTGTGTCATCCTACAAGCAAGCTTTCATTTCAGGTAAACACAGTCACTTTTCAGCTCAGAGTAAGCTACATCGTTCACGAAGCTCACATGTTTCTTGTTCTTAAGTCAAAAGCATTGGATGTTAGAGGACCTGTGATTTGCATCAGTTTCAGAAGCACAGTTGAACTAGATATGGTCCATATGTGTAGGAAACCCCGTTCTTTTCGCCTAAGTACACTCACGTTCCTGATGTATTAGAGACTCTAGAAAGCAAGAACGTGCTTCTTGCTCTAAAGCATAGTGCGTTTCATGGATGACAACTGTGCTGTGTGTGTTTCGCTTCAGAAATGGAGTTAAATCCCTGCTCTGTGTCTTCCTACAAGCAAGATTTCCTTTCAGGTAAAAACAGTCACTTTTCAGCTCAAAAGAAGCTACATCATTCATGAAGCTCAAACATTCCTCGCACTTAACTGAAAAGCATTGGTTGTTAGAGGACCTGTGGTTTCTATAAATTTAGGAGCAGAGTTGAACTAGAAATGGTCCATATTTGTAGGAAACACCGTTCTTTTGTTCTGAGCACAATCACGTTTCCTGCTGTGTTAGAGAATCTAGAAAGGAAGAGCGTGCTTCTTGCTCTAAAGCAGAGTATATATCATTGATGAGAACTGTGCTGTGTGTTTCCCTTCCAAAATGGAGTTAAATCCCAGGCTCTGTGTCTTCTTACAAGCAAGACTTCGTTTCAGGTAAACGCAGACCCTTTTCAGCTCGAATGATGCTTCATTGTTCCCGAAGCTCACACATTTCTTGCTCTTATCAGGAAAGCATTGGACGTTAGATGACCTGTGGCATGTGTCAGTTTCAGAAGCAGAGTTGAACTAGAAATTGTCCTTATGTGTATGAAACCCCGATTGTTTGGTCTCAGTACACTCACGTTTCCTGCTGTATTAGAGACCCTAGAAAGCAAGAGCATGCATCTGGCTTAACACAGAGTGTGTTTCATGGATGAGAACTGTGCTGTGTGTTTCCCTTCAGAAATAGAGTTAAATCCCATGCTCTGTGTCTTCCTACAAGCAAGAATTCCGTTCAGGTAAACACAGTCACTTTTCAGCTTAAAGGAAGCTACATCGTTCACGAAGCTCACACATTTCTCGGTCTTAACTGAAAAGCATTTGATGTTAGAGGACCTTTGGTTTGTATCAGTTTCATAAGCAGAATTGAACTTGATATGGTGTGTATGTGTAGGAAACCCCGTTCTTTTGGTCTCAGTACACTCCCTTTTCCTGCTGTATTAGAGACTCTAGAAAGAAAGAGCGTGCTTCTTGTACTAAAGCAGAGAAATGGAGTTAAATCCCAATCTCTGTGACTTCATACAAGCAAGAATTCATTTCAGGTAAACGCAGTCAATTTTCAGCTCAAATGCAGCCACATCGTTCACGAAGCTCACATGTTTCTTGCTCCTTACTGAAAAGCATTGGATGTTAGAGGACCTGTGGTTTGCATCAGTATCAGAGGCAGAGTTGAACTAGAAATGTTCTATATTTTTAGGAAACACCGTTCTATTGTTCTGAGCACACTCACGTTTCCTTCTGTATTAGAGACTCTAGGAAGGAAGAGCGTGCTTCTTGCTCTAAAGCAGAATGTGTTTCATGGATGAGAACTGTGCTGTGTGTTTGCTTTCAGAAATGGAGGTAAATCCCAGTATCTGTGTTTTCCTACAAGCAAGCTTTCATTTCAGGTAAACACAGTCACTTTTCAGCTCAAAGGAAGTACATCGTTCACGAAGCTAACACGTTTCTTGGTCTTAAGTGAAAATCATTGGATGTTAGAGGACCCGTGGTTTGTATCAGTTTCAGAAGCACAGTTGTACTAGATATCTTCCATATGTGTAGGAAACCCCGTTCTTTTCGTCTAAGTGCACTCCCGTTTCCTGCTGTATTAGAGATTCAAGAAAGCAAGAGCGAGCTTCTTGCTCTGAAGTAGAGTGAGTTTCATGGATGAGAACTGTGCTGTGTGTTTCCCTTCAGAAATGGAAGCAAATCCCAAGCTCTGTGTCTTCGAACTATCTACAATTCTTTTCAGGTAAATACAGTCACTTTTTAGTTCAAAGAAGCTACATCTTTCAGAAAGCTCACAGGTTTGTCGCTCTTAACTGAAAGGATTGGATTTTAATGGACCTGTGGTTTGTATTAGTTTCAGAAGCAGAGTTGAACTAGATATGGTCCATATGTGTAGGAAACACCATTCTTTTGTTTTGAGCACAGTCACGTTTCCTGCTGTATTAGAGACTCTAGAAAGGAAGAGGGTGCTTCTTGCTCTAAAGCAGAGTGTATTTCATGGATGAGGACTATGCTGTGTGTTTCACTTCAGAAAAGGAGGTTAATCCCATGCTCTGTGTTTTGTTACAAGCAAGACTTTGTTTCATGCAAACGCAGTCACTTTTCAGCTCAAAGGAAGCTGCATCATTAACGAAGCTCACATGTTTCTCGGTCTTAATTGGAAAGCATTTAATGTTAGAGGACCCTTGCTTTCTATCAGTTTCAGAAGCAGAGTTGAACTAGAAATGGTCCATATGTGTAGGATACACCGTTCTTTTGTTCTGAGCACACTCACGTTTCCTGCTGTATTAGAGTCTCTAGAAAGGAAGAGCGTGCTTCTTGCTCTGAAGCAGAGTGTGTTACATGGATGAGAACTGTGCTGTGTGTTTCCCTTCAGAAATGGAGGTAAATCGCAGGCTCAGTGTCTTCCCACAAGCAAGACTTCCTTTCAGGTAAATACATTCAATTTTCAGCTCAAATGAAGCTACATCATTCACGAAGCTCACACGTTTCTCTGTCTTAAATGAAAAGCATTGGATGTTATAGGACCTGTGGTTTGTATCAGTTTCAGAAGCAGAGTTGAACTAGAAATGGTCCATATGTGTAGGAAACACGGTTCTTTTGTTCTGAGCACACTCACGTTTCCCGCTGTATTAGAGACTCTAGAAAGGAAGAGCGTGCTTCTTGCTCTGAAGCAGAGTGTGTTTCATGGATGAGAACTGTGCTGTGTGTTTCGCTTCAGAAATGGAGGTAAATCCCATGCTCTGTATCTTCTTCCAAGAAAGATCCTTTAAGGTAAACACAGTAACGTTTCACCTCAGATGCAGCTACAACGTACATGAAGCTCACACGTTTCTCGCTCTAAACCTAGAAGCATTGGTTGTTAGAGGACATGTGGTTTGTATCAGTTTCAGAAGCAGAGTTGAACTAGAAATGGTCCATATGTGTAGGAAACACCGTTCTTTTGTTCTGAGCACACTCACGTTTCCCGCTGTATTAGAGACTCTAGAAAGGAAGAGCGTGCTTCTTGCTCTGAAGCAGAGTGTGTTTCATGGCTGAGAACTGTGCTGTTTGTTTCCCTTCAGAAATGGAGGTAAATCCCCAACTCTGTGTCTTCCTACAAGCAAGACTTCCTTTCACCTAAACACAGTCACTTTTCAGCTCAAATGAAGCTTCATCATTCACGAAGCTCACACGTTTCTCCATCTTAACTGAAAAACATTGGATGTTAGAGGACCTGTGATTTGTATCAGTTTCCGAAGCAGAGTTGAACTAGATATGGTCCATATGTTTAGGAAACACCGTTTTTTGTTCTGAGCACGCTCACATTTCCTGCTGTATTAGAGACTCTAGAAAGCAAGAGCGTGCCTCTTGCTCTAAAGCAGAGTGTGTTTCATGGAAGGTAACTGTGCTGTGTGTTTCAGTTCACAAATGGAGTTAAATCCCTGGCTCTGTGTCTTCCTACTAGCAAGAATTCATTTCAGGTAAAAACAGTCACTTTTTAGTTTGAAGAAGCTTCATCGATCACTAAGCTCACAGGTTTGTAGCTCTTATCTGATACGATTGGATGTTAGTGGACCTGAGGTTTGTATTAGTTTCAGAAGCACAGTTGAACTAGATATGGTGCTTATGTGTAGGAAACACCGTTCTTTTGGTCTCAATACGCTCACGTTTCCTGCTCAATTAGAGACTCTAGAAAGCAAGCGCGTGCTTCTTGCTCTAAAGCAGAGTGTGTTTCATGGGTGAGAACTGTGCTGTCTGTTTCCCTTCAGAAATAGAGGTAAATCCCTGGCTCTGTGTCTTCCTACAAGCAAGACTTCGTTTCAGGCAAACACAGTCACTTTTCAGCTGAAAGGAAGCTGCATCATTAACAAAGCTCACACGTTTCTTGGTCTTAACTGAAAAGCATTGGATGTTAGAGGACCCTTTGTTTCTATCAGTTTCAGAAGCAGAGTTGAACTACAATTGGTCCATATGTGTAGGAAGCACCGTTCTTTTGTTCTGAGCACACTCACATTTCCTGCTCTATTAGAGAATCTAGAAAGGAAGAGCATGCTTCTTGCTCTAAAACAGAGTGTATTTCATGGATGTGAACTGTGTGTGTGTTTCGCTTCAGAAATGGAGTTAAATCCCATGCTCTGTATCTTCTTCCAAGGAAGACATCCTTTCAGGTAAACACAATAACTTTTTACCTAATAGGCAGCTACTTCATAGACGAAGCTCACACGGTTCTTGCTCTAATCTGAAAAGCATTGGTTGTTAGAGGACCGTTTATTTCTATCAGTTTCAGAAGCAGAGTTGAACTAGTATTGGTCCGTATATGTAGGAAACACCGCTCTTTTGTTCTGAGCATACTCAAGTTTCCTGCTGTATTAGAGACACTAGAAAGCAAGAGCGTGCCTCTTGCTCTAAAGTAGAGTGTGTTTAATGGATAAGAACTGTACTGTGTGTTTTCCTTCAGAAATGGAGATAAATCCCAGGCTCTGTGTCTTAGTATAAGCCAGAATTCGTTTCAGGTAAACACAGTCACTTTTTAGTTCAAACGAAGCTACATCATTCACGAAGCTCACACGTTTCTCGCTATTAACTGAAAAACATTGGTTGTTAGAGGAACTGTAGTTTGTATCAGTTTCAGATGCAGAGTTGAAGTATAAATGGTGCATATGAGTAGGAAACCCCGTTCTTTTCGTCTATGTACACTCACGTTCCTGCTGTATTAGAGACTCTAGAAAGCAAGAGCGTGCTTCTTGCTCTAAAGCACAGTGTGTTTCATGGATGAGAACTGTGCTGTGTGTTTCCCTTCAGATATGGAGTTAAATCCAAGGCTCTGTGTCTTCCTACAAGCAAGACATCCGTTCAGGTAAACACAGAAACTTTTCACTCAAAGGAAGCTGCATCGTTCACGAGGCTCACACGTTTCTTGCTCTTAACTGAAAAGCATTGTATGTTATATGACCTGTGGTTTGTATCAGTTTCAGAAGCAGAGATGAAGTAGATACGGTCCATATGTGTAGGAAACACAGTTTTTCATCTAAGCACACTCACGTATCCTGCTCTATTAGAGAATCTTGAAAAAAAGAGCATGCTTCTTGCTCTAAAGCAGAGTGTGATTCATGGATGAGAACTGTGCTGTGTGTTTCCCTTCAGAAATGGAGATAATTCCCTGGCTCTGTGTCTTCCTACAAGCAAGACTTTCTCAGGTAAACACAGAAAATTTTCAGCTCAAAGGAATCTACATCGTTCACGAAGCTCACACGTTTCTTGCTCTTAACTGAAAAGCATTGGATATTATATGACGTGTGGTTTGTATCAGTTTCAGTAGCAGAATTGCACTATATATGGTCCATAGGTGTAGGAAACACCGTTCTTTTGTTCTGATCATTCTCACGTTTCCTGCTGTTTTAGAGAATCTAGAAAGCAAGAGCGTGCTTCTTGCTCTAAAGCAGAGTGTGTTTCATGGATGAGAACTGGGCTGTGTGTTTCCCTTCAGAAATGGAGGTAATTCCCTGGCTCTGTGTCTTCCTACAAGCAAGACTTCCTTCAGGTAAACACAGAAACTTTTCAGCTCAAAGGAAGCTACATCGTTCACGAAGCTCACACATTTCTTGCTCTTAACTGAAAAGCATTGGATGTTAGAGGACCGATGGTTTTGTATCAGTTTCAGAAGCAGAGATGAAGTATAAATGGTCCATATGTGTAGGAAACACCATTCTATTGTTCTGAGCATACTCATGTAGAATGCTGTATTAGAGACTCTAGAAAGCAAGAGCATGCTTCTGTCGCTAAAGCAGAGTGTGTTGTTTCATGGATGAGAACAGTGCTTTGTGTTTCCCTTCAGAAATGGAGTTAAATCCCATGCTCTGTGTCTTCCTACAAGCAAGACATCGTTTCAGGTAAACGCATTCACTTTTCAGCTCAAAGGAAGCTACATCATTCACAAAGCTCACACGTTTCTCGGTCTTAACTGAAATGCATTGGATGTTAGAGGAACTCTTTTGTATCAGTTACAGAAGCATAGTTGAACTAGATATGGTCGATATGTGTAGGAAACCCCGTTCTTTTGGTCTAAGTACACTGACGTTTCCTGCTGTATTAGAGACTCAGAAAGCAAGAGCGTGCTTCTTGTTCTAAAGCATAGTGTGTTTCATGGATGAGAACTGTGTTGTGTGTTTCCCTTCAAAAATGGAGGATAATCCCATGCTCTGTGTCTTCCGAGAAGCAAGACTTCCTTCAGGTAAACACAGAAACTTTTCAGCTCAAAGGAAGCTACATCGTTCACGAAGCTCACAGATTTCTTGCTCTTAACTGAATAGCACTGGATGTTATTTGACCTGTGGTTTGTATCAGATGCAGAAGCAGAATTGAAGTAGTTAAGGTCCATTTGTGTAGGAAACACCGTTCTTTTGTTCTGAGCACACTCAAGTTTCCTGCTGTATTAGAGACTCTAGAAAGCAAGAGTGTGCCTCTTGCACTAAAGCAGAGTGTGTTTCATGGATGAGAACTGTACTGTGTGTTTTCCTTCAGAAATGGAGTTAAATCCCTGGCTCTGTGTCTTCGTGCATGCCAGAATTCGTTTCAGGTAAACGCAGTAACTACTTAGTTGAAACGAAGTTACATCATTCACGAAGCTTACACTTTTCTCGCTCTTAACATAAAAGCATTGGTTGTTAGAGGAACTGTGGTTTTTATCAGTTTCAGAAGCACAGTTGAACTATAAATGGTCCATATGTGTAGGAAACACCATTGTTTTGTTCTGAGTACACTCACGTTTCCTGCTGTTAGTGATTCTAGAAAGCAAGAGTGTGCTTCTTGCTCTAAAGCAGAGTGTGTTTCATGGATGAGAACTGTGCTTTGTGTTTCCCTTCATAAATGTAGGTAAATCCCAGGCTCTGTGTCTTCATACAAGCAAGACTTCCTTTCAGGTATACACAGTCAGTTTTCAGCTCAAATGCAGCTACATCGTTCACGATGTTCACACGTTTCTCGGTCTTAACTGAAAAGCATTGGATGTTAGAGGACCGATGGTTTGTATCAGTTTCAGAAGCAGAGATGAACTAGATACGGTCCGTATGTGTAGGAAACACTGTTCTTTAGTTCTGAGCACTCTCACGTTTACTGCTGTCTTAGAGACTCTAGAAAGCAAGAGTGTGCTTCTTGCTCTAAAGCAGAGTGTGTGTCATGGAAGAGAACTGTGCTGTGTGTTTCCCTTCAGATATGGAGGTAAATCACAGGCTCTGTGTCTTCCTACAAGCAAGCCTTCGTTTCAGTTAAACACATTCACTTTTCAGGTCAAAGGAAGCTACATTGTTCATGAAGCTCACACGTTTCTCCGTCCTTATGGAAAAGCATTGGATGTTAGAGAACCTGTGGTTTGTATCAGTTACAGAAGCAGAGTTGAACTAGATATGGTCCATATGTGTAGGAAACCCCGTTCTTTTGGTCTAAGTACACTCAAGTTTCCTGCTGTATTAGAGATTCTAGAAAGCAAATCATGCTTCTTGCTCTAAAGCAGTGTGTGTTTCATGCATGAGAACTGGGCTGTGTGTTTCCCTTCAGAAATGGAGGTAATTCCCTGGCTCTGTGTCTTCCTACAAGCAAGACTTCATTCAGGTAAACACAGAAACTTTTCAGCTCAAAGGAAGCTACATCGTTCACGAAGCTCACAGATTTCTTGCTCTTAACTGAATAGCATTGGAGTTATATGACCTGTGGTTTGTATCAGTTTCAGAAGCAGAATTGAACTAGATATGGTCCATATGTGTAGGAAACACCGCTCTTTTGTTCTGGGCACACTCTAGTTTCCTGCTGTATTTGAGACTCTAGAAAGCAAGAGTGTGCCTCTTGCTCTAAAGCAGAGTGTGTTTCATGGATGAGAACTGTACTGTGTGTTTTCCTTCAGAAATGGAGTTAAATCCCAGGCTCTGTGTCTTCATACATGCCAGAATTCGTTTCAGGTAAACGCAGTCACTACTTAGTTCAAACGAAGCTACATCATCCACGAAGCTCACACGTTTCTTGCTCTTAACTGAAAAGCATTGGTTGTTAGAGGAACTGTGGTTTGTATCAGTTTCAGAAGCACAGTTGAACTATAAATGGTCCATATGTTTAGGAAACACCATTCTTTTGTTCTGAGTACACTCACGTTTCCTGCTGTATTAGAGAATCTAGAAAGCAAGAGTGTGCTTCTTGCTATAAAGCAGAGTGTGTTTCATGGATGAGAACTGTGCTTTGTGTTTCCCTTCAGAAATGGAGGTAAATCCCAGGCTCTATGTCTTCCCACAAGCAAGACTTCCTTTAATATAAACACAGAAACTTTTCAGCTCAAATGCAGCTACATCGTTCACGAAGCTCACACGTTTCTCGCTCTTAACTGAAAAGCATTGGATGTTAGAGGACCGGTGGGTTCTATCAGTTTCAGAAGCAGAACTGAACTAGATATGGTCCATATGTGTAGGAAACACGGTTCTTTTGATCTAAGCACACTAACGTATCCTGCACTATTAGAGACTCTAGAAAGGAAGAGCATGCTTCTTGCTCTAAAGCAGAGAGTGTTTCACGGATGAGAACTGTGCTGTGTGTTTCCCTTCAGAAATGGAGTTAAATCCCAGGCTCTGTGTCTTCATACAAGCAAGACCTCGTTTCAGGTAAACACAGTCACTTTTCAGTTCAAAGGAAGCTACATCGTTCATGCAGCTCACTCGTTTCTCGGTCGTAACTGAAAAGCATTTGATGTTAGATGACCCGTGGTTTGTATGAGTTTCAGAAGCAGAATTGAAGTAGATAACGTGCGTATATGTAGGAAACACCGTTCTTTTATTCTGAGCACACTCAAGTTTCCTGCAGTATTAGAGATTCAAGAAAGCAAGTGCGTGCTTCTTGCTATAAAGCAGAGTGTGTTTCATGGATGATAACTTTGCTGAGTGTTTCTCTTCAGATATGGAAGTAAATCCCAGGCTCTTTGTCTTCCTACAAGCAAGACTTCGTTTCAGGTAAACACAGTCACTTTTCAGCTCAAATGAAGCTACATGGTTCACGAAACTCACACGTTTCTCGCTCTTAACCAAAAAGCATTGCATGTTAGAGGATCTGTGGTTTCTATCAGTTTCAGAAGCAGAGTTTACCTAGATATGGTCCGTATGTGTAGGAAACCCCGTTCGATTGGTCTCAGTACACTCCCATTTCCTGTTGTATTAGAGACTCTTGAAAGCAAGAGTGTGCTTCTTGCTCTAAAGCAGAGTGTGTTTCATGGATGAGAACTGTCCTGTCTGTTTCCCTTCAGAAATGGAGTTAAATCCCAGGCTCTGTGTCCTCCTACAATCAAGAATTCCTTTCAGATAAAAGGATTCACTTTTCAACTCAAAGGAAGCTACATCGTTCACGAAGCTCACACGTTTTTTGCTCTTAAGTGAATAGCATTGGATGTTATAGGACCTGTGGTTTGTATCAGTTTCAGAAGCAGAATTGAACTAGATAACGTGCGTATGTGTAGGAAAGACCGTTCTTTTGTTCTGAGCACACTCAAGTTTCCTGCTGTATTAGATATTCAAGAAAGCAAGAGCGTGCTTCTTGCTATAAAGCAGAGTGTGTTTCATGGATGATAACTGTGCTGTGTGTTTCCCTTCAGATATGGAAGGAAATCCCAGGCTCTTTGTCTTCCTACAAGCAAGACTTCGTTTCAGGTAAACACAGTCACTTTTCAGCTCAAAGGAAGCTACATCGTTCACAAAGCTCACAAGTTTCTCGCTCTTAACAGAAAAGCATTGGATGTTAGAGGATCTGTGGTTTCTATCAGTTTAGGAGCAGAGTTGAACTAGAAATGGTCCATAATTGTAGGACACACTGTTCTTTTGTTCTGAGCACACTCATGTTTCCTGCTGTATTAGAGATTCTAGAAAGGAAGAGCGTGCTTCTTGCACTAAAGCAGAGTATATTTCTTGGATGAGAACTGTGCTGTCTGTTTCCCTTCAGAAATGGACTTAAATCCAAGCCTCTGTGTCTTCCTACAAGCAAGAATTCGTTTCAGGTAAACGCAGTCAGTTTTTACTTCAAACGAAGCTACATCGTTCACGAAGCTCACACGTTACTCGCTCTTAACTGAAAAGCATTGGTCGTTAGAGGACCCGTCCTTTCTATCAGTTTCAGAAGCAGAGTTGAACTAGATATGATCCCTATGTGTGGGAAACCCTGTTCATTTGGTCTCAGTACACTCCCGTTTCCTGCTGTATTAGAGACTGTAGAAAGCAAGAGCATGCTTCTTGCTCTAAAGCAGAGTGTGTTTCATGGATGAGAACTGTGCTGTCTGTTTCCCTTCAGAAATGGAGTTAAATCCCAGGCTCTGTGTCCTCCTACAATCAAGAATTCCTTTCAGGTAAACGGATTCACTTTTCAACTCAAAGGAAGCTACATCGTTCACGAAGCTCACACGTTTTTTGCTCTTAAGTGAAAAGCATTGGATGTTATAGGACCTGTGGTTTGTATCAGTTTCAGAAGAGGAATTGAACTAGATAACGTGTGTATGTGTAGGAAAGACCGTTCTTTTGTTCTGAGCACACTCAATTTTCCTGCTCTATTAGAGATTCAAGAAAGCAAGAGCGTGCTTCTTGCTATAAAGCAGAGTGTGTTTCATGGATGATAACTGTGCTGTGTGTTTCCCTTCAGATATGGAGGTAAATCCCAGGCTCTTTGTCTTCCTACAAGCAAGACCTCGTTTCAGGTAAACACAGTCACTTTTCAGCTCAAAGGAAGCTACATCGTTCACAAAGCTCACAAGTTTCTCGCTCGTAACAGAAAAGCATTGGATGTTAGAGGATCTGTGGTTTCTATCAGTTTACGAGCAGAGTTGAACTAGAAATTGTCCATAATTGTAGGAAACACCGATCTTTTGTTCTGAGCACACTTATGTTTCCTGCTGTATTAGAGACTCTAGAAAGAAAGAGCATGCATCTGGCTTAACACAGAGTGTGTTTCATGGATGAGAACTGTGCTGTGTGTTTCCCTTCAGAATTAGAGTTAAATCACATGCTCTGTGTCTTCCTACAAGCAAGAATTCCTTTCAGGTAAACACAGTCACTTATCAGCTTAAAGGATCCTACATCGTTCACGAAGCTCACACGTTTCTCGGTCTTAACTGAAAAGCATTTGATGTTAGAGGACCTGTGGTTTGTATCAGTTTCATAAGCAGAATTGAACTAGTTATGGTGCGTATGTGTAGGAAACCCCGTTCTTTTGGTCTCAGTACACTCCCTTTTCCTGCTGTATTAGAGAATCTAGAAAGCAAGAGCGTGCTTCTTGTACTAAAGCAGAGTGTCTTTCATGGATGATAACTTTGCTGTGTGTTTGCATTCAGAAATGGAGTTAAATCCCATGCTCTGTGTCTTCGTACAAGCAAGAATTCGTTTCAGGTAAACGCAGTCACTTTTGAGTTCAAACGAAGCTACATAGTTCACGAAGCTCACACGATTCTCCTTCTTAACTGAAAAGCATTGTTTGTTAGAGGCCCGTCGTTTGTATCAGTTACAGAAGCAGAGTTGAACTAGATACGGTCTCTATGTGTAGGAAACCCCTTTCATTTGGTCTCAGTGCACTCCCGTTTCCTGCTGTATTAGAGACTGTAGAAAGCAAGAGCATGCTTCTTGCTCTAAAGCAGAGTGTGTTTCATGGATGAGAACTGTGCTGTGTGTTTGCTTTCAGAAATGGAGTTAAATCCCAGCCTCTGTGTTTTCCTACAAGCAAGCTTTCATTTCAGGTAAAAACAGTCACTTTTCAGCTCAAAGGAAGCTACATCGTTCACGAAGCTCACATGTTTCTTGGTCTTAAGTGAAAAGCATTGGATGTTAGAGTACCTGTGGTTTGTATCAGGTTCAGAAGCAGAGTTGAACCAGATATGGCCCATATGTGTAGGAAAACCCGTTCTTTTCGTCTAAGTACACACATTTTCCTGCTGTATTAGAGACTCTAGAAAGCAAGAGTGTGCTTCTTGCACTAAAGCAGAGTGTGTTTCATGGATGATAACTCTGCTGTGTGTTTCCCTTCAGAAATGGATTTAAATCCCAGGCTCTGTGTCTTCCTACAAGCAAAACTTTGTTTCAGGTAAACACAGTCACTTTTTAGTTCAAACGAAGCTACATCATTCACAAAGCTCACACGTTTTTCGCTCTTAACAGGAAAGCATTGGATGTTAGAGGACCTGTAGTTTCTATAAGTTTACGAGCAGGGTTGAACTAGAAATGGTCCATATGTGTAGGAAACACCGTTCTTTTGTTCTGAGCACACTCACGTTTCCTTCTGTATTAGAGACTCTAGGAAGGAAGAACGTGCTTCTTGCTCTAAAGAGGGTGTGTTTCATGGATGAGAACTGTGCTGTCTGTTTGCTTTCAGAAATGGAGTTAAATCCCAGGAATTGTGTTTTCCTACAAGCAAGCTTTCATTTCAGGTAAACAAAGTCACTTTTCAGCTCAAAGGAAGTACATCGTTCACGAAGCTCACATGTTTCTTGGTCTTAAGTGAAAATCATTGGATGTTAGAGGACTGTGGTTTGTATCAGTTTCAGAAGCACAGTTGTACTAGATATCTTCCATATGTGAAGGAAACCCCATTCTTTTCATCTAAGTACAGTCACATTACTGCTGTATTAGAGACTCTGGAAAGCAAGAGCGTGCTTCTTGCTCTAAAGCAGAGTGTGTGTCATGGATGATAACTGTGCTGTGTGTTTCCCTTCAGTATTGGATTTAAATCCCAGGCTCAGTGTTTTCCTACAAGCAAGCTTTCATTTCAGGTAAACACAGTCACATTTCATATTAAAGGAAGCTACATCGTTCACGAAGCTCACACGTTTCTCGTTCTTCACTGAAAAGCATTTGATGTTAGAGGACCTGTGATTTGTATCAATTTCAGAAGCAGAGTTGAACTACATATGGTCCATATGTGTAGGAAACCCCTTTCTTTTGGTCTCAGTACACTCACGTTTCCTGCTGTATTAGAGACTCTAAAAAGAAAGAGTGTGCTTCTTGCTCTAAAGCAGAGTGTGTTTCATGGATGAGAACTGTGCTGTGTGTTTCCCTCAGAAATTGAGTGTGTTTTCTTTCAAAAATGGAGTTAAACCCCAGGCTCTGCGTTTTCCTACAAGGAAGCGTTCATTTCAGGTAAACACATTCACTTTTCAGCTCAAAGGAACCTACATCGTTCACGAAGCTCACACTTTTCTTGGTCTTGAGTGAAAAGCACTGGATGTTAGAGGACCTGTGGTTTGCATCAGTTTCAGAAGCAGAATTGAACTAGATATGGTGCGTATGTGTAGGAAACGCCGTTCTTTTGTTCTTAGCACACTCAAGTTTCCTGCTGTATTAGAGATTCAAGAAAGCAAGATCGTGCTTCTTGCTCTAAAGCAGAGGGTGATTCATGGATGATAACTGTGCTGTGTGTTTCCCTTCAGAAATGAAGGTAAATCCTTGGTTCTGTGTCTTCCTACAAGCAAGAATTCCTTTCTGGAAAACACAGTCACTTTTCCGTTCAAAGGAAGCTACATCGTTCACAAAGCTCACACGTTTCTTCGTCTTAAATGAAAAGCATTGGTTCTTAGAGGACCAGTCTTTTTTATCAGTTTCAGAAGCAGAGTAGAACTAGATATGGTCCCTATGTGTATGACACCCCATTCATTTGGTCTCAGTACACTCCCGTTTCCTGCTGTATTAGAGATTCAAGAAAGCAAGATGGTGCTTCTTGCTATAAAGCAGAGTGTGTTTCATGGATGATAACTGTGCTGTGTGTTTCCCTTCAGAAATGGAGGTAAAACCCAGCCTCTTTGTCTTCCTAGAAGCAAGACTTCGTTTCAGGTAAGCACAGTCACTTTTCAGCTTAAAGGAAGCTACATCATTCAAGAAGCTCACACATTTCTCACTCTTAACTGAAAAGCATTGGTTGTTTGAGGACCCGTCGTTTGTATCAGTTTCAGATGCAGAGTTGAACTACATACTGTCCCTATGTGTAGGAAACCCCGTTCATTTGGTCTCAGTACACTCCCATTTCCTGCTGTATTAGAGACTCTAGAAAGAAAGAGCATGCTCCATGCTCTAAAGCAGAGTATATTTCATGGATGAGAACTGTGCTGTGTGTTTCATTTCAGAAATGGAGTAAATTCCCATGCTCTGTGTCTTCATACAAGCAAGAATTCGTTTCAGGTAAACGCAGTCACTCTTTAGTTCAAAAGAAGCTACATCATTCACGAAGCTCACACGTTTTTCGCTCTTAACTGAAAAGCATTGGATGTTAGAGGACCTGTGGTTTGCATCAGTTTCAGAGGCAGAGTTGAACAGAAAATGGTCCATATGTGTAGGAAACACAATTCTTTTGTTCTGAGCACACTCATGTTTCCTTCTTTATTTAGGACTCTAGAAAGGTAGATTGTGCTTCTTGCTCTAAAGCAGAGTGTGTTTCATGGATGAGAATTGTGCTGTGTGTTTCGCTTCAGAACTGGAGTTAAATCCCAGGCTTCTGTCCTCTTACAAGCAAGACTTCGTTTCAGGTAAACGCAGATAATTTTCAGCTCCATTGAAGCTACATTGTTCAACTAGCTCAGACTTTCTCGCTGTTAAATGAAAAGCATTGGATGTTAGAGGACCCGTCGTTTATATCAGTTTCAGAAGCAGAATTCAACTAGATATGGTCCCTATAGGTAGGAAACCCCGTTCATTTGGTCTCAGTACACTACCGTTTCCTGCTGTATTAGAGACTCTAGAAAGCAAGAGCGTGCTTCTTGCTCTAAAGCAGTGTGTGTTTCTTGGATGAGAACTGTGCTGTGTGTTTCCCTTGAGAAATGGAGTTAAAACCCAAGCTCTGTGTCTTCGTACAAGCAAGATTTCCTTTCAGGTAAAAACAGTCACTTTTCAGCTCAAATGCAGCCACATCATTCACAAAGCTCACATGTTTCTTGCTCTTAACTGAAAAGCATTGGATGTTAGAGGACCTGTGGTTTGCATCAGTTTCAGAGGCAGAGTTGGACTAGAAATGGTCCATATGTGTAGGAAACACCGTTCTTTTGTTCTGAGCACACTCACGTTTCCTTCTGTATTAGAGACTCTAGGAAGGAAGAACATGCTTCTTGCTCTAAAGCAGAGTGTGTTTCATGGATGAGAACTGTGCTGTCTGTTTGCTTTCAGAAATGGAGTTACATCCCAGGAATTGTGTTTTCCTACAAGCAAGCTTTCATTTCAGGTAAACACAGTCACTTTTGCCGCTCAGAGGAAGCTACATCGTTCACGAAGCTCACACGTTTCTCGGTCTTAAATGAAAAAATTTGATGTTAGAGGAACTGTGGTTTGTATCAGTTTCATAAGCAGAATTGAACTAGATATGGTGCGTATGTGTAGCAAACCCCGTTCTTTAGGTCTCAGTACACTCCCTTTTCCTGCTGTATTAGAGAATCTAGAAAGCAAGAGTGTGCTTCTTCTCTAAAGCAGAGTGTGTTTCATGGATGAGAACTTGTGCTGTGTGTTTGCTTTCAGAAATGGAGATAAATCCCAGCCTCTGTGTTTTCCTACAAGCAAGCTTCCATTTCAGGTAAAAACAGTCCCTTTTCAGCTCAAAGGAAGCTACATCGTTCACGAAGCTCCCATGTTTCTTGGTCTTAAGTGAAAATCATTGGATGTTAGAGGATCCGTGGTTTGTATCAGTTTCAGAAGCACAGTTGTACTAGATATCTTCCATATGTGTAGGAAACCCTGTTCACTTCGTCTAAGTACAGTCACATTCCTGCTGTATTAGAGACTCTGGAAAGCAAGAGCGTTCTTCTTGCTCTAAAGCAGAGTGTGTGTCATGGATGATAACTGTGCTGTGTGTTTCCCTTCAGAATTGGATTTAAATCCCAGGCTCTATGTTTTCCTACAAGCAAGCTTTCATTTCAGGTAAACACAGTCACTTTTGCAGCCCAGAGGAAGCTACATCGTTCACGAAGCTAACACGTTTCTTGGTCTTAAGTAAAAAGCATTGGATGTTAGGGGACCTGTGGTTTGTATCAGTTTCAGAAGCAGAGTTGAACTAGAAATGGTCCATATGTGTAGGAAATCCCATTCGTTTGGCCTCAGTACACTCATGTTTCCTGCTGTATTAGAGATTCTAGAAAGCAAGAGCATGCATCTTGCTCTAAAGCAGAGTGTGTTTCATGGATGAGGACTGTGCTGTGTGTTTCCCTTCAGAAATGGAGTTAAATCCCAGGCTCTGTGTCTTCCTACAAGCAAGAATTCCTTTCAGGTAAACACAGTCACTTTTCATCTTAAAGGAAGCTACATCGTTCATGAAGCTCACACGTTTCTCGTTCTTTACTGAAAAGCATTTGATGTTAGAGGACCTGTGGTTTGTATCAGTTTCAGAAGCAGAGTTGAACTACATATGGTCCATGTGTGTAGGAAACCCCGTTCTTTTGGTCTCAGTACACTCCCGTTTCCTGCTGTATTAGAGATTCAAGAAAGCAAGAACGTGCTTCTTGCTATAAAGCAGAGTGTGTTTCATGGAAGAGAACAGTACTGTTTGTGTTCCTTCAGAAATGGAGTTAAATCCCATGCTCTGTGTCTTCGTACTAGCAAGAAATCATTTCAGGCAAACGCAGTCACTTTTTAGTTCAAAGGAAGCTACATCGTTCACGAAGCTCATACGTTTCTCGCTCTTAACTGAAAAGCATTGGATGTTAGAGTACCCGTCGTTTACATGAGTTTCAGAAGCAGAATTCAACTAGATATGGTCCCTATAGTTAGGAAACCCCGTTCATTTGGTCTCAGTACACTACCGTTTCCCGATGTATTAGAGACTCTAGAAAGCAAGAGCGTGCTTCTAGCTCTAAAGCAGAGTGTGTTTCATGGATGAGAACTGTGCTGTGTGTTTCCCTTCAGAAATGGAGTTAAATCCCAGTCTCTGTGTCTTCTTACAAGCAAGAATTCCTTTCAGGTAAACACAGTCACTTTTCAGTATAAAGGAAGCTACATCATTCACGAAGCTCACACGTTACTTGGTCTTAACTGAAAAGCATTTGATGTTAGAGGACCTGTGGTTTGTATCAGTTTCAGAAGCAGAGTTGTACTACATATGGTCCCTATGTGTAAGAAACCCCGTTCATTTGGTCTCAGTACACTACCGTTTCCTGCTGTATTAGAGACTCTAGAAAGCAAGAGCGTGCTTCTTACTCTAAAGCAGAGTGTGTTTCATGGATGAGAACTGTGCTGTGTGTTTCCCTTCAGAAATGGAGTTAAATCCCATGCTCTGTGTCTTCCTACCAGCAAGATTTCCTTTCAGGTAAAAACTGTCACTTTTCAGCTCAAATGCAGCTGCATCGTTCACGAAGCTCACACGTTTCTCAGTCTTAACTGAAAAGCATGGATGTTAGAGGACCTGTGGTTGGTATCAGTTTCAGAAGCTGACTTGACCTAGAAATGGTTCATATGTGTAGGAAACACCGTTCTTTTGTTCTGAGCACACAAATGTTTCCTGCTCTATTAGAGAATCTAGAATGGAAGAACGTACTTCTTCCTCTAATGCAGCGTATATTTCATGGATGAGTACAGTGCTGTGTGTTTCGCTTCAGAAATGGAGTTTAATCGCAGGCTCTGTGTCTTCTTACAAGCAAGACTTCGTTTCAGGTAAACGCAGACACTTTTCAGCTCAAATCAAGCTACATTGTTCACCTAGCTCACATGTTTATTGGTCTTAACTGTAAAGCATTGGACGATAGAGGAACGGTGGTTTCTATCAGTTTCAGAAGTAGAGTTGAACTAGAAATGGTATATATGTGTAGGAATCACTGTTCTTTTGTTCTGAGCACATTCATGTTTCCTCATGTATTAGAGACTCTACAAAGGAAGAGCGTGCTTCTTGCTCTAAAGCAGACTATATTTCATGGATGAGAACAGTGTTGTGTGTTTCGCGTCAGAAATGGAGTTTAATCCCAGGCTCTGTGTCTTCTTACAAGCAAGACTTCATTTCAGGTAAACGCAGACACTTTTCAGCTCAAATGCAGCTACATGGTTCACCTAGCTCATGCGTTTCTCGCTCTTAACTGAAAAGCATTGGATGTTAGAGGACACGTGGTTTCTATCAGTTTCAGAAGTAGAGTTCAACTAGATAATGTCCGAATGTGTAGGAAACCCCATTCGTTTGGTCTCAGTACGCACAAGTTTCCTGCTCTATTAGAGACTCTAGAAATCAAGAGTGTGCTTCTTGCTCTAAAGCAGAGTGTGTTTCATGGATGAGAACTGTTTTGTGTGTTTGCCTTCAGAAATGGAGGTAAATCACATGCTCTGTGTCTTCCTGCAAGCAAGACTTCGTTTAAGATAAAAGCATTTACTTTTCATCGCAAATGAAGCTACATGGTTCACGAAGCTCACACGTTTCTTGCTCTTAACACAAAATCATTGGATATTATATGACCTGTGGTTAGTATTAGTTTAAGAAGCAGAATTGAACTAGATATGGTGCGTATGTGTAGGAAACACCGTTCTTTTGTTCTGAGCACACTCAAGTTTCTTTCTGTATTAGAGACTCTAGAAAGCAAGAGCGTGGTTCTTGCTCTAAAGCAGAGTGTATTTCATGGATGAGATCAGTGCTGTGTGTTTCCCTTCAGAAATGGAGTTTAATCGCATCCTCTGTGTCTTGTTACAAGCAAGACTTCATTTCAGGTAAATGCAGACAATTTCAGCTCAAAGGAAGCTACATTGTTTACGTAGCTCACGTGTTTCTCGCTCTTAACTGAAAAGCATTGGATGTTATAGGATCCGTGGTTTGTATCAGTTTCAGAAGCAGAGTTGAACTAGATATGGTCCATATGGGTAGGAAACAATGTTCGTTTGGTCTCAGTACACCCCTGATTCCTGCTGTATTAGAGATTCTAGAAAGCAAGAGCGCGCTTCTTGCTCTAAAGCAGAGTGTGTTTCATGGATGAGAACTGTGCTGTGTGTTTCCCTTCAGAAATGGAGTTAAATCCCAGGCTCTGTGTCATCCTACAAGCAAGATTTCCTTTCAGGTAAAAACAGTCACTTTTCAGCTCAAATGCAGCTACATCGTTCATGAAGCTCACAGGTTCTCGCTCTTAACTGAAAAGCATTGGTTGTTAGAGGACCTGTTGTTTGTATCAGTTTCAGAAGCAGACTTGAACTACATATGATTCGTATTTGTAGGAAACACCGTTCATTTGTTCTTAACACACTCAAGTTTCCTGCTGTATTAGAGGCTCTAGAAAGCAAGAGCATGCTTCTTGCTCTAAAGCAGAGTGTGTGTCATGGATGACAACTGTGCAGTGTGTATCCCTTCAGAAATGGAATTAAATCCCAGGTTCTGTATTTTCCTACAAGCAAGCTTTCATTTCAGGTAAACACAGACACTTTTGCAGATCACAGGAAGCTACATCGTTCACGAAACTCACACGTTTCTTGGTCTTAAGTGAAAAGCATTGGATGTTAGAAGACCTGTGGTTTGTATCAATTTCAGAAGCAGAGTTGATCTAGATATTGGCCATATGTGTAGGAAACCCCGTTCTTTTTGTCTAAGTACACAAACGTTCATGCTGTATTAGAGACTCTAGAAAGCAAGAGCGTGCTTCTTGCACTAAAGCAGAGTGTGTTTCATGGAAGATAACTGTGCTGTCTGTTTCCCTTCAGAAATGGATTTAAATCCCAGGCTCTGTGTTTTCCTACAAGAAAGACTTCGTTTCAGGTAAACACAGTCACTTTTCAGCTCAAATGAAGCTTCATTGTTCACGAAGCTCACACGTTTCTCTCTCTTAACAGGAAAGCATTGGATGTTAGAGGACCTGTGGTTTCTATGAGGTTAGGAGAAGAGTTGAACTAGAAAAGGTCCATATGTGTAGGAAACACCGTTCTTTTGTTCTGAGCACACTCAAGTTTCCTGCTGTATTAGAGATTCAAGAAAGCAAGAGCGTGCTTCTCACTATAAAACAGAGTGTGTTTCATGGATGAGAACTGTACTCTGTGTTTTCCTTCAGAAATGGAGTTAAATCCCATGCTCTGTGTCTGCGCACAAGCAAGAATTCTTTTCAGGTAAACGCAGTCACTTTTTAGTTCAAAGGAAGCTACATCGTTCACAAAGTTCACACGTTTCTTGCTCTTAACTGAAAAGCATTGGATTTTAGAGGACCTGTGGTTTGCATCAGTTTCAGAAGCAGAGTTGAACTAGAAATGGTCCATATGTGTAGGAAACACCGTTCTTTTGTTCTGAGCACACTCACGTTTCCTTCTGTATTAGAGACTCTAGGAAGGAAGAGCGTGCTTCTTGCTCTAAAGCAGAGTGTGTTTCATGGATGAGAACTGTGCTGTGTGTTTGCTTTCAGAAATGGAGTTAAATCCCAGGATCTGTGTTTTCCTACAGACAAGCTTTCTTTTCAGGTAAACACAGTCACTTTTCAGCTCAAAGGAACTTTCATCGTTCACGAAGCTCACATTTTTCTTGGTCTTAAGTGAAAATCATTGGATGTTAGAGGACCTGTGGTTTGTATCAGTTTCAGAAGCACAGTTGTACTAGATATCTTCCATATTTGTAGGTAACCCCGTTCTTTTCATCTAAGTACAGTCACATTCCTGCTGTATTAGAGGCTCTAGAAAGAAAGAGCGTGCTTCTTGCTCTAAAGCAGAGTGTGTGTCATGGATGACAACTGTGCTGTGTGTTTCCCTTCAGAAATGGAGGTAAATCCCAGGTTCTTTTTCTTCCTACAAGCAAGAATGCGTTTCAGGAAAACACAGTCACTCTTCCACTCATATGAAGCTACAGTGTTCACGAAGCTCACACGTTTCTTGCTCTTAAAGAAAATATTGGATTTTAGAGGACCTATGGTTTCTATCAGTTTCGGAGCAGAGTTGAACTAGAAATGGTCCTTATTTGTAGGAAACACCGTTCTTGTGTCTGAGCACACTCACCTTTCCTGCTGTATTAGAGAGCCTAGAAAGGAAGAGCGTGCTTCTTGCTCTAAAGCAGAGTATATTTCATGAATGAGAACTGTGCTGTGTGTTTGCCTTCAGAAATGGAGTTAAATCTCAGGCTCTGTGTCTTCCTACAAACAAGAGTTCCTTTTAGGTAAACACAGTCACATTTCAGCTCAAAGGAGCTACATCGTTCACGAAGGTCACACGTTTCTCTTTCTTAACTGAAATCATTGGAAGTTAGAGGACAGGTGGTTTGTATCAGTTTCAGAAGCAGAGTTGAACTACAAATGATCCATATGTGTAGGAAACACCGTTCTCTTGTTCTGAGCACACTCTCGTTTCCTGCTGTAATAGAGATTCTAGAAAGGAAGAGCGTGCTTCTTGCACTAAAGCAGAATGTGTTTCATGGATGACAATGTTGCAGTGTTTCTCGCTTCAGAAATGGAGTTAAATCCCAAGCTCTGTGTCCTCCTACAAGCGAGAATTCGTTTCAGGTAAACCCAGACACTTTTTAGTTCAAAGGAAGCTACATAGATCATGAAGCTCACACGTTTCTCGCTCTTAACTGAAAAGTATTGGTTGTTAGAGTACCTGTCGTTTGTATCAGTTTCAGAAGCAGAGTTGAACTAGATACCGTCCCTAAGTGTAGGAAACCCCGTTCATTTGGTCTCAGTAAACTCCCATTTCCTGCTGTATTAGAGACTCTAGAAAGCAAGAACGTGCTTCTTGATCTAAAGCAGAGTGTGTCTCATGGATGAAAAGTTTGCAGTGATTTTCGCCTAAGAAATGGAGTTAAATCCCAGGCTCTGTGTCTTCTTACAAGCAAAAATTCTTTTCAGGTAACCGGATACGCTTTTCATCTCAAAGGAAGCTACATCGTTCGCTAAGCTCTCATGTTTCTTGCTCTTAAATGAAAAGCATTGGATCTTATAGGACCTGTGGTTTGCATCAGTTTCCGAAGCAGAATAGAACTAGATATGGTGCGTATGTGTAGGAAACGCCTTTCTTTTGTTCTGAGCACACTCAAGTTTCCTGCTCTATTAGAGATTCAAGAAAGCAAGAGTGTGCTTCTTGCTATAAAGCAGAGTGTGTTTCATGGATGACAATTTTGCTGTGTGTTTCGCCTCAGAAATGGAGTTAAATGCCAGGCTCTGTGTCTTCTTACAAGCCAGACTTCATTTCAGGAAAACGGATTCACATTTCAGCTCAAAGGAAGCTACATTGTTCACGAAGCTCACCCGTTTCTCGCTGTTAACTGAAAAGCATTCGTTGTTAGAGGACCCGTCTTTTGTATCATTTTCAGAAGCAGAATTGAACTAGATATGGTTCATATTTGTAGGAAACACCGTTCTTTTGTTCTTAGCACACTAACGTTTCCTTCTGTATTAGAGACTCTAGGAAGGAAGAGTGTGCTTCTTGCTCTAAAGCAGAGTGTGTTTCATGGATGAGAACTGTGCTGTGTATTTGCTTTCAGAAATGGAGTTAAATCCCAGGCTCTGTGCTTTCCTACAAGCAAGCTTTCATTTCAGGTAAACACAGTCACTTTTCAGCTCAAAGGAACCTACATCGTTGACGAAGCTCACATGTATCTTGGTCTTAAGTGAAAGTCATTGGATGTTAGAGGACCGGTAGTTTGTATCAGTTTCAGAAGCACAGTTGTACTAGATATCTTCCATATTTGTAGGAAACCCCGTTCTCTTCGCCTAAGTATAGTCACATTCCTGCTGTATTAGAGGATCTAGAAAGCAAGTGCGTGCATCTTGCTCTAAAACAGAGTGTGTTTCATGGATGAGGACTGTGCTGTGTGTTTCCTTTCAGAAATGGCGTTAATTCCCATGCTCTGTGTCTTCCTACAAGCAAGAATTCCTTCCAGGTAAACACAGTCACTTTTCAGCTTAAAGGAACCTACATCGTTCACGATGCTCACACGTTTCTCGTTCTTTACTGAAAAGCATTTGATGTTAGAGGACCTGTGGTTTGTATCATTTTCAGAAGCAGAGTTGAACTACGTATGGTCCATATGTTTAGGAAACCCCGTTCTTTTGGTCTCAGTACACTCCCGTTTCCTGCTGTATTAGAGATTCAAGAAAGCAAGAACGTGCTTCTTGCTATAAAGCAGAGTGTGTTTCATGGATGAGAACTGTACTGTGTGTGTTCCTTCAGAAATGGAGTTAAATCCCATGCTCTGTGTCTTCGTACAAGCAAGAATTCATTTCAGGAAAATGCAGTCACTTTCTAGTTCAAACGAAGCTACATCGTTCAAGAAGCTCACACGTTTCTTTCTCTTAACTGAAAAGCATTGGATGTTAGAGGACCCGTCGTTTATATCAGTTTCAGAAGCAGAATTCAACTAGATATGGTCCCTATATGTAGGAAACCCCGTTCATTTGGTCTCAGTACACTACCGTTTCCCAATGTATTAGAGACTCTAGAAAGCAAGAGCGTGCTTCTAGCTCTAAAGCAGAGTGTGTTTCATGGATGAGAACTGTGCTGTGTGTTTCACTACAGAAATGGAGTTAAATCCCAGGCTCTGTGTCTTCTTACAAGCAAGATTTCCTTTCAGGTAAAAACAGTCACTTTTCAGCTCAAATGCAGCCACCTTGTTCACGAAGCTCACACGTTTCTTGCTCTTAACTGAAAATGCATTGGATGTTAGAGGACCTGTGGTTTGCATCAGTTTCAGAACTAGAAATGGTCCATATGTGTAGGAAACTCTGTTCTTTTCGTCTCAGTACCCTCACGTTCCTGCTGTATTAGAGACTCTAGAAAGCAAGAGCGTTCTTCTTGCTCTAAAGCAGAGTGTGTGTCATGGCTGATAACTGTGCTGTGTGTTTCCCTTCAGAATTGGATTTAAATCCCAGGCTCTGTGTTTTCCTACAAGCAAGCTTTCATTTCAGGTAAACACAATCACTTTTGCGGCTCAGAGGAAGCTACATCGTTCACGAGCTAACACGTTTCTTGGTCATAAGTGAAAAGCATTGGATGTTAGGGGTCCTGTGGTTTGTATCTGTTTCAGAAGCAGAGTTGAACTAGAAATGGTCCATATGTGTAGGAAACCCCGTTCGTTTGGTCTCAGTACGCTCATGTTTCCTGCTGTATTAGAGATTCTAGAAAGCAAGAGCGTGCATCTTGCTCTAAAGCAGAGTGTGTTTCATGGATGAGGACTGTGCTGTGTGTTTCCCTTCAGTAATGGAGTTAAATCGCAGGCTCTGTGTCTTCCTACAAGCAAGAATTCCTTTCAGGTAAAGACAGTCACTTTTCATCTTAAATTAAGCTACATCGTTCACGAAGCTCACACGTTTCTCGTTCTTTACTGAAAAGCATTTGATGTTAGAGGACCTGTGGTTTTATATCAGTTTCAGAAGCAGAGTTGAACTACATATGGTCCATATGTCTAGCAAACCCCGTTCTTTTGGTCTCAGTACACTCCCGTTTCCTGCTGTATTAGAGATTCAAGAAAGCAAGAACGTGCTTCTTGCTGTCAAGCAGTGTGTTTCATGGATGAGAACAGTACTGTTTGTGTTCCTTCAGAAATGGAGTTAAATCCAATGCTCTGTGTCTTTGTACAAGCAAGATTTCCTTTCAGGTAAAATCAGTCACTTTTCAGCTCAAATGCAGACACATTGTTCACAAAGCTCACACGTTTCTTGCTCTTAACTGAAAAGCATTGGATGTTAGAGGACCTGTGGTTTGCATCAGTTTCAGAGGCAGAGTTGAACTAGAAATGGTCCATATGTGTAGGAAACCCCGTTCTTTTCGCTCTAGGTACACTCACGTTCCTGCTGTATTAGAGACTGTAGAAAGCAAGAGCATGCTTCTTGCTCTAAAGAACAGTGTGTTTCATGGAAGACAACTGTGCTGTGTGTTTCGCTTCAGAAATGGAGTTAAATCCCAGGCTCTGTGTCTTCCCACAAGCAAGATTTCCTTTCAGGTAAAAACAGTCACTTCTCAGCTCAAAGGAAGCTACATCATTCACGAAGCTCAAAGGTTCCTCGCACTTAACTGAAAAGCATTGGTTGTTAGAGGACCTGTGGTTTCTATAAATTTAGGAGCAGAGTTGAACTAGAAATGGTCCATATTCCTAGGAATCACCGTTCTTTTGTTCTGAGCACACTCACGTTTCCTGCTGTATTAGAGACTCTAGAAAGGAAGAGCGTGCTTCTTGCTCTAAAGCAGAGTATATATCATGGATGAGAACTGTGCTGAGTGTTTCGCTTCCAAAATGGAGTTAAATCCCATGCTCTGTGTCTTCCTACAAGCAAGAATTCGTTTCAGGTAAACACAGTCACTTTTCAGCTCGAATGAGGCTTCATTGTTCACGAAGCTCACACATTTTTCGCTCTTAACAGGAAAGCATTGGATGTTAGAGGACCTGTGGATTCTATGAGGTTAGGAGCAGAGTTGAATTAGAAATGGTCCATATGTGTATGAAACCCCGTTCGGTTGGTCTCAGTACTCTCATGTTTCATGCTGTATTAGAGATTCTAGAAAGCAAGTGCGTGCATCTTGCTCTAAAGCAGAGTGTGTTTCATGGATGAGGACTGTGCTGTGTGTTTCCTTTCAGAAATGGAGTTAAATCCCAGTCTCTGTGTCTTCCTACAAGCAAGAATTCCTTCCAGGTAAACACAGTCACTTTTCAGCTTGAAGGAAGCTACATCGTTCACGAAGCTCACACGTTTCTCGTTCTTTACTGAAAAGCATTTGATGTTAGAGGACCTGTGGTTTATATCAGTTTCAGAAGCAGAGTTGAACTACATATGGTCCATATGTTTAGGAAACCCCGTTCTTTTGGTCTCAGTACACTCCCGTTTCCTGCTGTATTAGAGATTCAAGAAAGCAAGAACGTGCTTCTTGCTATAAAGCAGAGTGTGTTTCATGGATGAGAACAGTACTGTGTGTGTTCCTTCAGAAATGGAGTTAAATCCCATGCTCTGTGTTCGTACAAGCAAGAATTCATTTCAGGAAAACGCAGTCACTTTTTAGTTCAAACGAAGCTACATCGTTCACGAAGCTCACACCTTTCTCGCTCTTATATGAAAAGCATTGGATGTTAGAGGACCCGTCGTTTCTATCAGTTTCAGAAGCAGAATTCACCTAGATATGGTCCCTATATGTAGGAAACCCTGTTCATTTGGTCTCAGTACACTACCGTTTCCCAATGTATTAGAGACTCTAGAAAGCAAGAGCGTGCTTCTAGCTCTAAAGCAGAGTGTGTTTCATGGATGAGAACTGTGCTGTGTTTCACTACAGAAATGGAGTTAAATCCCAGGCTCTGTGTCTTCCCACAAGCAAGATTTCCTTTCAGGTAAAAACAGTCACTTCTCAGCTCAAAGGAAGCTACATCATTCACGAAGCTCAAAGGTTCCTTGTACTTAACTGAAAAGCATTGGTTGTTAGAGGACCTGTGGTTTCTATAAATTTAGGAGCAGAGTTGAACTAGAAATGGTCCATATTCGTAGGAAACACCGTTCTTTTGTTCTGAGCACACTCACGTTTCCTGCTGTATTAGAGACTCTAGAAAGGAAGAGCATGTTTCTTGCTCTAAAGCAGAGTATATATCATGGATGAGAACTGTGCTGACTGTTTCGCTTCCAAAATGGAGTTAAATCCCATGCTCTGTGTCTTCCTACAAGCAAGAATTCGTTTCAGGTAAACACAGTCACTTTTCAGCTCGAATGAGGCTTCATTGTTCACGAAGCTCACACGTTTCTCGCTCTTAACAGGAAAGCATTGGATGTTAGAGGACCTGTGGATTCTATGAGGTTAGGAGCAGAGTTGAATTAGAAATGGTCCATATGTGTATGAAACCCCGTTCGGTTGGTCTCGGTACACTCATGTTTCATGCTGTATTAGAGATTTGAGAAAGCAAGTGCCTGCATCTTGCTCTAAAGCAGAGTGTGTTTCATGGATGAGGACTGTGCTGTGTGTTTCCTTTCAGAAATGGAGTTAAATCCCAGTCTCTGTGTCTTCCTACAAGCAAGAATTCCTTCCAGGTAAACACAGTCACTTTTCAGCTTGAAGGAAGCTACAGCATTCACGAAGCTCACACGTTTCTCGTTCTTTACTGAAAAGCATGTGATGTTACAGGACCTTTGGTTTGTATCAGTTTCAGAAGCAGAGTTGAACTACATATGGTCCATATGTTTAGGAAACCCCGTTCTTTTGGTCTCAGTACACTCCCGTTTCCTGCTGTATTAGAGATTCAAGGAAGCAAGAACGTGCCTCATGCTATAAAGCAGAGTGTGTTTCATGGATGAGAACAGTACTGTGTGTGTTCCTTCAGAAATGGAGTTAAATCCCATGCTCTGTGTTCGTACAAGCAAGAATGCATTTCAGGAAAACGCAGTCACTTTTTAGTTCAAACAAAGCTACATCGTTCACGAAGCTCACACGTTTCTCGCTCTTAACTGAAAAGCATTCGATGTTAGAGGACCCGTCGTTTATATCAGTTTCAGAAGCAGAATTCAACTAGATATGGTCCCTATATGTAAGAAACCCTGTTCATTTGGTCTCAGTACACTACCGTTTCCCAATGTATTAGAGACTCTAGAAAGCAAGAGCGTGCTTCTAGCTCTAAAGCACAGTGTGTTTCATGGATGACAACTGTGCTGTTTGTTTCGCTTTCAGAAATGGAGTTAAATCCCAGCCTCTGTGTTTTCCTACAAGCAAGCTTTCATTTCTGGTAAACACAGTCACTTTTCAGCTCAAAGGAACCTACAACGTTCACGAAGCTCACATGTTTCTTGGTCTTAAGTGAAAATCATTGGATGTTAGAGGACCGTGGTTTGTATCAGTTTCAGAAGCACAGTTGTACTAGATATCTTATATATGTGTAAGAAACCCCGTTCTTTTCGTCTAAGTACAGTCACATTCCTGCTGTATTAGAGACTCTGGAAAGCAAGAGCGTTCTTCTTGCTCTAAAGCAGAGTGTGTGTCATGGATGATAACTGTGCTTTGTGTTTCCCTTCATAATTGGATTTAAATCCCAGGCTCTATGTTTTCCTACAAGCAAGCTTTCATTTCAGGTAAACACAGTCACTTTTGCAGCTCAGAGGAAGCTACATCGTTGACGAAGCTAACACGTTTCTTGGTCTCAAGTGAAAAGCATTGGATGTTAGGGGACCTGTGGTTTGTATCAGTTTCAGAAGCAGAGTTGAACTAGAAATGGTCCATATGTGTAGGAAACCCCGTTCGTTTGGTCTCAGTACACTCATGTTTCCTGCTGGATTAGAGATTCTAGAAAGCAAGAGCGTGCATCTTGCTCTAAAGCAGAGTGTGTTTCATGGATGAGGACTGTGCTGTGTGTTTCCCTTCAGAAATGGAGTTAAATCCCAGGCTCTGTGTCTTCCTACAAGCAAGAATTCCTTTCATGTAAACACAGTCACTTTTCATCTTAAAGGAAGCTACATCGTTCATGAAGCTCACACGTTTCTCGTTCTTTACTGAAAAGCATTTGATGTTAGAGGACCTGTGGTTTGTATCAGTTTCAGAAGCAGAGTTGAACTACATATGGTCCATATGTGTAGGAAACCCCGTTCTTTTGGTCTCAGTACACTCCCGTTTCCTGCTGTATTAATGATTCAAGAAAGCAAGAACGTGCTTCTTGCTATAAAGCAGAGTGTGTTTCATGGATGAGAACAGTACTGTTTGTGTTCCTGCAGAAATGCAGTTAAATCCCATGCTCTGTGTCTTCGTACAAGCAAGAATTCATTTCAGGAAAACGCAGTCACTTTTTAGTTCAAACGAAGCTACATCGTTCACGAAGCTCACATGTTTCTCGCTCTTAAATGAAAGGCATTGGATGTTAGCGGACCCGTCGTTTATATCAGTTTCAGAAGCAGAATTCAACTAGATATGGTCCCTATATGTAGGAAACCCCGTTCATTTGGTCTCAGTACACTACCGTTTCCCAATGTATTAGAGACTCTAGAAAGCAAGAGCGTGCTTCTAGCTCTAAAGCAGAGTATGTTTCATGGATGAGAACTGTGCTGTGTGTTTCACTACAGAAATGGAGTTAAATCCCAGGCTCTGTGTCTTCTTACAAGCAAGATTTCCTTTCAGTTAAAAACAGTCACTTTTCAGCTCAAATGCAGCCACATCGTTCACAAAGCTCACACGTTTCTTGCTCTTAACTGAAAAGCATTGGATGTTAGAGGACCTGTGGTTTGCATCAGTTTCAGAGGCAGAGTTGAACTAGAAATGGTCAATATGTGTAGGAAACCCCGGTCTTTTCGTCTAAGTACACTCACGTTCCTGCTGTATTAGAGACTCTAGAAAGCAAGAGCATGCATCTTGCTCTAAAGCAGAGTGTGTTTCATGGATGAGGACTGTGCTGTGTGTTTCGCTTCAGAAATGGAGTTAAATCACAGGCTCTGTGTCTTCCTTCAAGCAAGATTTCCTTTCAGGTAAACACAGTCACTTTTCAGCATAAAGGAATTTACATCATTCACGAAGCTCACATGTAACTCGGTCTTAACTGAAAAGCATTTGATGTTAGAGGACCTGTGGTTTGTATCAGTTTCAGAAGCAGAGTTGTACTACATATGGTCCCTATGTGTAAGAAACCCCGTTCATTTGGTCTCAGTACACTACCGTTTCCTGCTGTATTAGAGACTCTAGAAAGCAAGAGCGTGCTTCTTGCTCTAAAGCAGAGTGTGTTTCATGGATGAGAACTGTGCTGTGTGTTTCCCTTGAGAAATGGAGTTAAAACCCAAGCTCTGTGTCTTCGTACAAGCAAGATTTCCTTTCAGGTAAAAACAGTCACTTTTCGCTCAAATGCAGCCACATCGTTCACGAAGCTCACTTGTTTCTTGCTCTTAACTGAAAAGCATTGGATGTTAGAGGACCTGTGGTTTCATCAGTTTCAGAGGTGTAGTTGAACTAGAAATGGTCCATATGTGTAGGAAACACCGTTCTTTTGTTCTGAGCACACTCACCTTTTCTTCTGTATTAGAGACTCTAGGAAGGAAGAACGTGCTTCTTGCTCTAAAGCAGAGTGTGTTTCATGGATGAGAACTGTGCTGTCTGTTTGGTTTCAAAAATGGAGTTAAATCCCAAGAATTGTGTTTTCCTACAAGCAAGCTTTCATTTCAGGTAAAAACAGTCACTTTTCAGCTCAAAGGAAGCTACATCGTTCACGAAGCTCACACGTTTCTCGTTCTTTACTGAAAAGCATTTGATGTTAGAGGACCTCTGGTTTGTATCAGTTTCAGAAGCACAGTTGAACTACATATGGTCCATATGTGTAGGAAACCCCGTTCTTTTGGTCTAAGTACACTCCCGTTGCCTGCTGTATTAGAGATTCAAGAAAGCAAGAGCATGCTTCTTGAACTAAAGCAGAGTGTGTTTCATGGATGATTACTCTGCTGTGTGTTTCCCTTCAGAAATGGATTTAAATCCCGGGCTCTGTGTCTTCCTACAAGCAAGACTTCGTTTCAGGTAAACACAGTCACTTTTTAGTTCAAACGAAGCTACATAGTTCACGAAGCTCACACGTTTTTCTCTCTTAACAGGAAAGCATTGGATGTTAGAGGACCTGTGGTTTCTATAAGATTAGGAGCAGAGTTGAACGAGAAATGGTCCACATGTGCATGAAACCCCGTTCGTTTCGTCTCAGTACACTCATGTTTCCTGCTGTATTAGAGACTCTAGGAAGCAAGAGCGTGCATCTTGCTATAAAGCAGAGTGCGTTTCATGGATGATAACTGTGCTGTGTGTTTCCCTTCAGAAATGGGTTTAAATCCCAGGCTCTGTGTCTTCCTACAAGCAAGACTTCGTTTCTGGTAAACACAGTCACTTTTCAGCTTGAATGAAGCTTCATTGATCACAAAGCTCACACGTTTTTCGCTCTTAACAGGAAAGCATTGGATGTTAGAGGACCTGTGGATTCTATGAGGTTAGGAGCAGAGTTGAATAAGAAATGGTCCATATGTGTACGAAACCCCGTTCGGTTGGTCTCAGTACACTCATGTTTCATGCTGTATTAGAGATTCTAGAAAGCAAGTGCGTGCATCTTGCTCTAAAGCAGAGTGTGTTTCATGGATGAGGACTGTGCTGTGTGTTTCCTTTCAGAAATGGAGTTAAATCCCAGGCTCTGTGTCTTCCTACAAGCAAGAATTCCTTTCAGGTAAACACAGTCACTTTTCAGCTTAAAGGAAGCTACAGCATTCACGAAGCTCACACGTTTCTCCTTCTTAAGTGAAAAGCATTTGATGTTAGAGGACCTGTGGTTTGTATCAGTTTCAGAAGCAGAGTTGAACTACATATGGTCCATATGTGTAGGAAATCCCGTTCTTTTGGTCTAAGTACACTCCCGTTTCCTGCTGTATTACAGATTCAAGAAAGCAAGAACATGCTTCTTGCACTAAAGCAGAGTGTGTTTCATGGATGATAACTCTGCTGTGTGTTTCCCTTCAGAAATGGATTTAAATCCAGGCTATGTGTCTTCCTACAAGCAAGACTTCGTTTCAGGTAAACACAGTCACTTTTTATTTCAAACGAAGCTACATCGTTCACGAAGCTCACACGTTTCTCGCTCTTAACTGAAAAGCATTGGATGTTAGAGGACCCGTCATTTATATCAGTTTCAGAAGCAGAGTTCAACTAGATATGGTCCCTATGTGTAGGAAACCCCGTTCATTTGGTCTCAGTACACTACCGTTTCCCAATGTATTAGAGACTCTAGAAAGCAAGAGCGTTCTTCTAGCTCTAAAGCACAGTGCATTTCATGGATAAGAACTGTGCTGTGTGTTACCCTACAGAAATGGAGTTAAATCCCAGGCTCTGTGTCTTCTTACAAGCAAGATTTCCTTTCAGGTAAAAACAGTCACTTTTCAGCTCAAAGGAAACTACATCATTCACGAAGCTCAAAGGTTCCTCGCACTGAAGTGAAAAGCATTGGTTGTTAGAGGACCTGTGGTTTCTATAAATTTAGGAGCAGTGTTGAACGAGAAATGGTCAAAATTTGTAGGAAACACCGTTCATTGTTCTGAGCACACTCAGGTTTCCTGCTGTATTAGAGACTCTAGAAAGGAAGAGCATGCATCTTGCTTAACGCAGAGTGTGTTTCATGGATGAGAACTGTGCTGTGTGTTTCCCTTCAGAAATGGAGGTAAATCCCATGCTCTGTGTCTTCCTACAAGCAAGAATTCCTTTCAGGTAAACACAGTCACTTTTCAGCTTAAAGGAAGCTATATCTTTCACGAAGCTCACACGTTTCTCGGTCTTAACTGATAAGCATTTGATGTTAGAGGAAATGTGGTTTGTATCAGTTTCAGAAGAAGAATTGAACTAGATAAGGTGCGTATGTGTATGAAACCCCGTTCTTTTGGACTCAGTACACTCCCATTTCCTGCTGTATTAGAGACTCTAGAAAGCATGAGTGTGCTTCTTGTACTAAAGCAGAGTGTCTTTCATGGAAGATAACTGTACTGTGTGTTTGCCTTCAGATATTGAGTTAAATCCCATGCTCTGTGTCTTCGTACAAGCAAGAATTCGTTTCAGGTAAACGCAGTCACTTTTTAGTTCAAAAGAAGCTACATCGTTCCCGAAGCTCACACGATTCTCATTCTTAACTGAAAAGCATTGGTTGTTAGAGGCCCATAGTTTGTATCAGTTAAAGAAGCAGAGTTGAACTAGATATGGTCCCTATGTGTAGGAAACCCCGTTCTTTTCGTCTAAGTACACTCACATTCCTGCTGTATTAGAGAATCTAGAAAGCAAGAGCGTGCTTCTTGCACTAAAGCAGAGGGTGTTTCATGCATGATAACTGTGCTGTGTGTTTCCCATCAGAAATGGATTTAAATCCCAGGTTCTGTGTCTTCCTACAAGCAAGACTTCCTTAAAGGTAAACACAGTCAGTTTTTAGCTTAAAGGAAGCTACATCGTTCACGAAGCTCACACGTTTCTCGTTCTTCACTGAATAGCATTTGATGTTAGAGGACCTGTGGTTTGTATCAGTTTCAGAAGCAGAGTTGAACTACATATGGTACATATGTGTAGGAAACCCTGTTCTTTTGGTCTCAGTACACTCCCGTTCCCTGCTGTATTAGAGATTCAAGAAAGCAAGAACGTGCTTCTTGATATAAAGCAGAGTGTGTTTCATGGATGAGAACTGTGCTGTGTATTTCCCTACAGAAATGGAGTTAAATCCCAGGCTCTGTGTCTTCCTACAAGCAAGAATTCCTTTCAGGTAAACACAGTCACTTTTCAGCTTAAAGGAAGCTACAGCATTCACGAAGCTCACACGTTTCTCCTTCTTAAGTGAAAAGCATTTGATGTTAGAGGACCTGTGGTTTGTATCAGTTTCAGAAGCAGAGTTGAACTACATATGGTCCATATGTGTAGGAAATCCCGTTCTTTTGGTCTAAGTACACTCCCGTTTCCTGCTGTATTACAGATTCAAGAAAGCAAGAACATGCTTCTTGCACTAAAGCAGAGTGTGTTTCATGGATGATAACTCTGCTGTGTGTTTCCCTTCAGAAATGGATTTAAATCCAGGCTATGTGTCTTCCTACAAGCAAGACTTCGTTTCAGGTAAACACAGTCACTTTTTATTTCAAACGAAGCTACATCGTTCACGAAGCTCACACGTTTCTCGCTCTTAACTGAAAAGCATTGGATGTTAGAGGACCCGTCATTTATATCAGTTTCAGAAGCAGAGTTCAACTAGATATGGTCCCTATGTGTAGGAAACCCCGTTCATTTGGTCTCAGTACACTACCGTTTCCCAATGTATTAGAGACTCTAGAAAGCAAGAGCGTTCTTCTAGCTCTAAAGCACAGTGCGTTTCATGGATAAGAACTGTGCTGTGTGTTACCCTACAGAAATGGAGTTAAATCCCAGGCTCTGTGTCTTCTTACAAGCAAGATTTCCTTTCAGGTAAAAACAGTCACTTTTCAGCTCAAAGGAAACTACATCATTCACGAAGCTCAAAGATTCCTCGCACTGAAGTGAAAAGCATTGGTTGTTAGAGGACCTGTGGTTTCTATAAATTTAGGAGCAGTGTTGAACGAGAAATGGTCAAAATTTGTAGGAAACACCGTTCATTTTTCTGAGCACACTCAGGTTTCCTGCTGTATTAGAGACTCTAGAAAGGAAGAGCATGCATCTTGCTTAACGCAGAGTGTGTTTCATGGATGAGAACTGTGCTGTGTGTTTCCCTTCAGAAATGGAGGTAAATCCCATGCTCTGTGTCTTCCTACAAGCAAGAATTCCTTTCAGGTAAACACAGTCACTTTTCAGCTTAAAGGAAGCTATATCTTTCACGAAGCTCACACGTTTCTCGGTCTTAACTGATAAGCATTTGATGTTAGAGGAAATGTGGTTTGTATCAGTTTCAGAAGAAGAATTGAACTAGATAAGGTGCGTATGTGTATGAAACCCCGTTCTTTTGGACTCAGTACACTCCCATTTCCTGCTGTATTAGAGACTCTAGAAAGCATGAGTGTGCTTCTTGTACTAAAGCAGAGTGTCTTTCATGGAAGATAACTGTACTGTGTGTTTGCCTTCAGATATTGAGTTAAATCCCATGCTCTGTGTCTTCGTACAAGCAAGAATTCGTTTCAGGTAAACGCAGTCACTTTTTAGTTCAAAAGAAGCTACATCGTTCCCGAAGCTCACACGATTCTCATTCTTAACTGAAAAGCATTGGTTGTTAGAGGCCCATAGTTTGTATCAGTTAAAGAAGCAGAGTTGAACTAGATATGGTCCCTATGTGTAGGAAACCCCGTTCTTTTCGTCTAAGTACACTCACATTCCTGCTGTATTAGAGAATCTAGAAAGCAAGAGCGTGCTTCTTGCACTAAAGCAGAGGGTGTTTCATGCATGATAACTGTGCTGTGTGTTTCCCATCAGAAATGGATTTAAATCCCAGGTTCTGTGTCTTCCTACAAGCAAGACTTCCTTAAAGGTAAACACAGTCAGTTTTTAGCTTAAAGGAAGCTACATCGTTCACGAAGCTCACACGTTTCTCGTTCTTCACTGAATAGCATTTGATGTTAGAGGACCTGTGGTTTGTATCAGTTTCAGAAGCAGAGTTGAACTACATATGGTACATATGTGTAGGAAACCCTGTTCTTTTGGTCTCAGTACACTCCCGTTCCCTGCTGTATTAGAGATTCAAGAAAGCAAGAACGTGCTTCTTGATATAAAGCAGAGTGTGTTTCATGGATGAGAACTGTGCTGTGTATTTCCCTACAGAAATGGAGTTAAATCCCAGGCTCTGTGTCTTCTTACAAGCAAAATTTCCTTTCAGGTAAAAACAGTCACTTTTCAGCTCAAAAGCAGCCACATCGTTCACGAAGCTCACACGTTTCTTGCTCTTAACTGAAAAGCATTGGATGTTAGAGGACCTGTGGTTTGCATCAGTTTCAGAGGCAGAGTTGAACTAGAAATGGTCCATGTGTGTAGGAAACTCCGTTCTTTTCGTCTAAGTACACTCACGTTCCTGCTGTATTAGAGACTCTAGAAAGCAAGAGCGTGCTTCTTGCTCTAAGGCACAGTGTGTTTCATGGATTACAACTGTGCTGTGTGTTTCGCTTCAGAAATGGAGTTAAATCCCAGGCTCTGTGTCTTCCTACAAGAAAGATTTCCTTTCAGGTAAAAACAGTCACTTCTCAGCTCAAAGGAAGCTACAACATTCATGAAGCTCAAACATTCCTCGCACTTAACTGAAAAGCATTGGTTGTTAGAGGAATTGTGGTTTCTATAAATTTAGGAGCAGAGTTGAACTAGAAATGGTCAATATTTGTAGGAAACACCGTTCTTTTGTTCTGAGCACACTCACGTTTCCTGCTGTATTAGGGATTCTAGAAAGGAAGAGCGTGCTTCTTTCTCTAAAGCAGAGTATATATCATGGATGAGAATTCTGCTGTGTGTTTCACTTCCTAAATGGAGTTAAATCCCATGCTCTGTGTCTTCTTACAAGCAAGACTTCCTTTCAGGTAAAAGCAGACCCTTTTCAGCTTGAATGAAGCTTCATTGTTCACGAAGTTCACACGTTTCTTGCTCTTATCAGGAAAGCATTGGACGTTAGATGACCTGTGGTTTGTGTCAGTTTCAGAAGCAGAGTTGAACTAGAAATTGTCCTTATGTGTATGAAACCCCGTTCGTTTGGTCTCAGTACACTCACGTTTCCTGCTGTATTAGAGACTCTAGAAAGCAAGAGCATGGCTTAACGCAGAGTGTGTTTCATGGATGAGAACTGTGCTGTGTGTTTCCCTTCAGAAATGGAGTTAAAGCCCATGCTCAGTGTCTTCCTACAAGCAAGAATTCATTTCAGGAAAACGCAGTCACTTTTTAGTTCAAACAAAGCTACATCATTCACGAAGAACACACGTTTCTCGCTCTTAACTGAAAAGCATTGGATGTTAGAGGAACCATCGTTTTATCAGTTTCAGAAGCAGAATTCAACTAGATATGGTCCCTATATGTAGGAAACCCCGTTCATTCGGTCTCAGTACACTACCGTTTCCCAATGTATTAGAGACTCTAGAAAGCAAGAGCGTGCTTCTAGCTCTAAAGCAGAGTGTGTTTCATGGATGAGAACTGTGCTGTGTGTTTCCCTACAGAAATGGAGTTAAATCCCAGGCTCTGTGTATTCTTACAAGCAATATTTCCTTTAAGGTAAAAACAGTCACTTTTCAGCCCAAATGAAACTACATCATTCACGAAGCTCAAAGGTTCCTCGCACTTAACTGAAAAGCATTGGTTGTTAGAGGACCTGTGGTTTCTATAAATTTAGGAGCAGTGTTGAACGAGAAATGGTCAAAATTTGTAGGAAACACCGTTCATTGTTCTGAGCACACTCAGGTTTCCTGCTGTATTAGAGACTCTAGAAAGGAAGAGCATGCATCTTGCTTAACGCAGAGTGTGTTTCATGGATGAGAACTGTGCTGTGTGTTTCCCTTCAGAAATGGAGGTAAATCCCATGCTCTGTGTCTTCCTACAAGCAAGAATTCCTTTCAGGTAAACACAGTCACTTTTCAGCTTAAAGGAAGCTATATCTTTCACGAAGCTCACACGTTTCTCGGTCTTAACTGATAAGCATTTGATGTTAGAGGAAATGTGGTTTGTATCAGTTTCAGAAGAAGAATTGAACTAGATAAGGTGCGTATGTGTATGAAACCCCGTTCTTTTGGACTCAGTACACTCCCATTTCCTGCTGTATTAGAGACTCTAGAAAGCATGAGTGTGCTTCTTGTACTAAAGCAGAGTGTCTTTCATGGATGATAACTGTACTGTGTGTTTGCCTTCAGATATTGAGTTAAATCCCATGCTCTGTGTCTTCGTACAAGCAAGAATTCGTTTCAGGTAAACGCAGTCACTTTTTAGTTCAAAAGAAGCTACATCGTTCCCGAAGCTCACACGATTCTCATTCTTAACTGAAAAGCATTGGTTGTTAGAGGCCCATAGTTTGTATCAGTTAAAGAAGCAGAGTTGAACTAGATATGGTCCCTATGTGTAGGAAACCCCGATCTTTTCGTCTAAGTACACTCACATTCCTGCTGTATTAGAGAATCTAGAAAGCAAGAGCGTGCTTCTTGCACTAAAGCAGAGGGTGTTTCATGCATGATAACTGTGCTGTGTGTTTCCCATCAGAAATGGATTTAAATCCCAGGATCTGTGTCTTCCTACAAGCAAGACTTCCTTCCAGGTAAACACAGTCAGTTTTCAGCTTAAAGGAAGCTACATCGTTCACGAAGCTCACACGTTTCTCGTTCTTCACTGAATAGCATTTGATGTTAGAGGACCTGTGGTTTGTATCAGTTTCAGAAGCAGAGTTGAACTACATATGGTACATATGTGTAGGAAACCCTGTTCTTTTGGTCTCAGTACACTCCCGTTCCCTGCTGTATTAGAGATTCAAGAAAGCAAGAACGTGCTTCTTGATATAAAGCAGAGTGTGTTTCATGGATGAGAACTGTGCTGTGTATTTCCCTACAGAAATGGAGTTAAATCCCAGGCTCTGTGTCTTCTTACAAGCAAAATTTCCTTTCGGGTAAAAACAGTCACTTTTCAGCTCAAAAGCAGCCACATCGTTCACGAAGCTCACACGTTTCTTGCTCTTAACTGAAAAGCATTGGATGTTAGAGGACCTGTGGTTTGCATCAGTTTCAGAGGCAGAGTTGAACTAGAAATGGTCCATGTGTGTAGGAAACTCCGTTCTTTTCGTCTAAGTACACTCACGTTCCTGCTGTATTAGAGACTCTAGAAAGCAAGAGCGTGCTTCTTGCACTTAAGCAGAGTGTGTTTCATGGATGATAACTGTGCTGTGTGTTTCCCTTCAGAAATGGATTTAAATCCCAGGCTCTGTGTTTTCCTACAAGCAAGATTTTGATTCAGGTAAACACAGTCACTTTTCCGCTCGAATGAAGCTTCATTGTTCACGAAGCTCACACGTTTTTTGCTCTTACCGGAAAGCCTTGGATGTTAGAGGACATGTGGTTTCTATGAGGTTAGGAGCAGAGTTGAACTAGAAATGGTCCATATGTGTATGAAACCCCATTTGTTTGGTCTCAGTACGCTCATGTTTCCTGCTGTAATAGAGACTCTAGAAAGCAGGAGCATGCATCTTGCTCTAAAGCAGAGTGTGTTTCATGGATGAGGACTGTGCTGTGTGTTTCCCTTCAGAAATGGAGTTAAATCCCAGGCTCTGTGTCTTCCTAAAAGCAAGAATTACTTTCAGGTAATCACAGTCACTTTTCAGCTTAAAGGAAGCTACATCGTTCACGAAGCTCACACGATTCTCGGTCTTAACTGAAAAGCATTTGATGTTAGAGGATCTGTGGTTTCTATCAGTTTAGGAGCAGAGTTGAACTAGAAATGGTCCGTATTTGTAGGAAACCCCGTTCTTTTGTTCTGAGCACACTCAAGTTTCTTGCAGTATTAGAGATTCAAGAAAGCAAGAGAGTGCTTCTTGCTATAAACCAGAGTGTATTTCATGGATGAGAACTGTACTGTGTGTTTTCCTTCAGTAATGGAGTGAAATCCCAGGCTCTGTGTCTTCTTTCAAGGAAGCCTTCGTTTCAGGTAAACGGATTCACTTTTCAGCTCAAAGGAATCTACATCGTTCATGAAGCTCACACGTTTCTTGCTCTTAACTGAAAAGCATTGGATGTTATAGGACCTGTGGTTTGTATCAGTTTCGGAAGCTGAGTTGAACTAGATATGGTCCATATGTGTAGGAAACCCCGTTCATTTGGTATCAGTACATTCCCGTTTCAAGCTGTATTACAGACTCTAGAAAGGAAGAGCGTGCTTCTTGTTCTAAAGCAGAGTGTGTTTCATGGATGAGAACTGTGGTGTGTTTCCCTTCAGAAATGGAATTAAATCCCAGCCTCTGTGTTTTCCTACAAGCAAGCTTTCATTTCTGGTAAACACAGTCACTTTTCAGCTCAAAGGAACCTACAACGTTCACGAAGCTCACATGTTTCTTGGTCTTAAGTGAAAATCATTGGATGTTAGAGGACCTGTGGTTTGTATCAGTTTCAGAAGCACACTTGTACTAGATATTTTCCATATGTGTAGGAAACACCGTACTTTTGTTCTGAGCACACTCAAGTTTCCTGCTGTATTAGAGATTCAGGATAGCAACAGCGTGCTTCTTGCTCTAAAGCAGAGTGTGTTTCATGGATGACAACTTTGCTGTGTGTTTTGCTTCAGAAATGGAGTTAAATCCCAGGCTCTGTGTCTTCTTACAAGCAAGACTTCATTTCAGGTAAACACAGTCACTTTTTAGTTCAAAGGAAGCTACATCGTTCACGAAGCTCACACGATTCTCATTCTTAACTGAAAAGCTTTGGTTGTTAGAGGCCCATCGTTTGTATCAGTTACGGAAGCAGAGTTGAACTAGAAATGGTCCATAAGTGTAGGAAACACCGGTCTTTTGTTCTGAGCACACTCACGTTTACTGCTGTATTAGAGACTCTAGAAAGGAAGAGCGTGCTTCTTGCTCTAAAGCAGAGTATTTTTCATGGATGACCACTGTGCTGTGTTTTTCAATTCAGAAATGGAGTTAAATCCCAGGCTCTGTGTCTTCTTACAAACAAGACTTTGATTAAGGTAAACGCAGACACTTTTCAGCTCAAATGAAGCTACATTGTTCACATAGCTCACACGTTTCTTGCTCTTAACTGAAAAGCATTGGATGTTAGAACACCCGGGTTTGTATCAGTTTCAGAAGCAGAATTGAACTACATATGGTCCGTAAGTGTAGGAAACCCAGTTCTTTTGGTCTCAGTACACTCCCTTTTCCTGCTGTATTAGAGACTCTAGAAAGCAAGAGCGTGCTTGTTGCATAAAGCAGAGTGTGTTTCATGGATGACAACTGTGCTTTGTGTTGGCCTTCCGAAATGGAGTTAAATCCCATGCTCTGTCTCTTCGTACAAGCAAGAATTCGTTTCAGGTAAACGCAGTCACTTTTTAGTTCAAAGGAAGGTACATCGTTCACGAAGCTCACATGTTTCTCGCTCTTAACTGAAAAGCATTGGTTGTTAGTGGCCCGTCGTTTGTATCAGTTACAGAAGCAGAGTTGAACTAGATAGGATACGGTCCCTATGTGTAGGAAACCCCGTTCATTTGGTCTCAGTGCACTCCCGTTTTCTGCTGTATTAGGGACTCTAGAAAGCAAGAGCGTGCTTCTTGCACTAAAGCAGAGTGTGTTTCATTATTGAGAACTGTGCTGTGTGTTTCCCTTCAGAAATGGAGTTAAATCCCAGGCTCTTTGTCTTCCTACGAGCAAGATTTCCTTTCAGGTAAAAACAGTCACTTTTCAGCTCAAAGGAAGCTACATCATTCACGAAGCTCAAACGTTCCTCGCACTTACCTGAAAAGCATTGGTTGTTAGAGGACCTGTGGTTTCTATAAGTTTAGGAGCAGAGTTGAACTAGAAATGGTCCATATTTGTAGGAAACACCGTTCTTTTGTTCTGAGCACACTCAAGTTTCCTGCTGTGTTAGAGACTCTAGAAAGGAAGAGTGAGCTTCTTGCTCTAAAGCAGAGTATATATCATGGATGAGAACTGTACTGTGTGTTTCGCTTCCAAAATGGAGTTAAATCCCAGGCTCTGTGTCTTCTTATAAGTAAGACTTCGTTTCAGGTAAACGCAGACCCTTTTCAGCTTGAATGAAACTTCATTGTTCACGAAGCTCACACGTTTCTTGCTCTTAACAGGAAAGCATTGGATGTTAGATGACCTGTGGTTTTTATCAGTTTCAGAAGCAGAGTTGAACAAGAAATTGTCCATATGTGTATGAAACCCCGTTCGTTTGGTCTCAGTACACTCACGTTTTCTGCTTTATTAGAGACTCTAGAAAGCAAGCGCATGCTTCTTGCTCTAAAGCAGAATGTGTGTCATGGATGAGAACTGTGCTGTGTGTTTCCCTTCAGGAATGGAGTTAAATCCCAGGCTCTGTGTTTTCCTACAAGCAAGCTTTCATTTCAGGTAAACACAGTCATTTTTCAGCTCAGAGGAAGCTACATCATTCCCGAAGCTCACACGTTTCTTGGTCTTAAGTGAAAAGCATTCGATGTTAGAGGTCCTGTGGTTTGTATCAGTTTCAGAATCAGAGTTGAACTGCATATGGTCCATATCTGTAGGAAACTTCGTTCTTTGGTCTGAACACACTCACGTTTCTTGCTGTATTGGAGAAGTTAGAAAGCAAGAAATTCATAGATGAGAACTGTGCTGTGTGTTTCCCTTCAGAAATGGAGTTAAATCCCAGGCTCTTTATCTTCCTACAAGCAAATATTCCTTTCAGGTAAAAACAGTCACTTTTCAGCTCAAAGGAAGCTACACCATTGTCGAAGCTCAAACGTTCCTGGCACTTAACTGAAAAGCAGTGGTTGTTAGAGGACCTGAATTTTCTATAAGTTTAGGAGCAGAGTTGAACTAGAAGTGGTCCATATTTGTAGGAAACACCGTTCTTTTGTTCTGTGCACACTCACGTTTCCTGCTGTATTAGAGACTCTAGAAAGGAAGAGCATGCTTCTTGCTCTAAAGCAGAGTATATATCATGGATGAGAACTCTGCTGTGTGTTTCGCTTCCAAAATGGAGGTAAATCCCATGCTCTGTGTTTTCTTACAAGCAAGACTTCGTTTCAGGTAAACGCAGACCCTTTTCAGCTTGAATGAAGCTTCATTGTTCACGAAGCTCACACGTTTCTTGCTATTAACAGGAAAGCATTGGATGTTAGATGACCTGTGGTTTTTATCAGTTTCAGAAGCAGAGTTGAACTAGAAATTGTCCATATGTGTATGAAACCCCATTCGTTTGGTCTAAGTACACTTACGTTTCGTGCTGTATTAGAGACTCTAGAAAGCAAAAGCGAGCATCTTGCTTAACGCAGAGTGTGTTTCATGGATGAGAACTGTGCTGTGTGTTTGCCTTCAGAAATGGAGTTGAATCCCAGTCTCTGTGTTTTTCTACAAGCAAGCTTTCATTTCAGTTAAACACAGTCACTTTTCAGCTCAGAGGAAGGTACATCGTTCACGAAGCGCACACGTTTCTTGGTCTTAAGTGAAAAGCATTGGTTGTTAGAGGACCCGTCGTTTGTATCAGTTTCAGAATCAGAGTTGAACTAGATATGGTCCATATGTGTAGGAAACCCCGTTCATTTCGTCTAAGGACACACACGTTTCCTGATGTATTAGAGACTCTAGAAAGAAAGAGCGTGCTTCTTGCTCTAGAGCAGAGTATATTTCATGGATGGGAACTGTGCTGTGTGTTTCGCTTCAGAAATTAAGTTAAATCCCAGGCTCTGTGTTTTCTTACAAGCAAGACTTCGTTTCAGGTAAACGCAGACACTTTTCAGCTTAAATGAAGCTACATTGTTCACATAGCTCACGCGATTCTCGCTCTTAACTGAAATGCATTGTATGTTAGAGCACCTGTGGTTTGCATCAGTTTCAGAGGCAGAGTTGAAGAAGAAATGGTCCATATGTGTAGGAAACACCGTTCTTTTGTTCTGAGCACACTCACGTTTCCTTTGTATTTAGGACTCCAGAAAGGAAGAGCGTGCTTCTTGCTCTAAAGCAGAGTGTGTTTCTCGGATGACAACGTTGCAGTGATTTTTTCTTCAGAAATGGAGTTAAATCCCAGGCTCAGTGTCTTCGTACAAGCAAGAATTCGTTTCAGGTAAATGCAGTCACTTTTTAGTTCATAGGAAGCTACATCGTTCACGAAGCTCACACGTTTCTCGCTCTTAACTGAAAAGCATTGGTTTTTAGAAGACCTGTCGTTTGTATCCCTTTCAGAAGCAGAGTTGAACTAGATACTGTCTCTATGTGTAGGAAACCCCGTTCATTTGGTCTCTGTACACTTCCACTTCCGGCTGTATTAGAGACACTAGAAAGAAAAGCGTGCTTCTTGCTCTAAAGCAGAGTATATTTCATGGATGGGAACTGTGATGTGTGTTTCGCTTCAGAATTGGAGTTAAATCCCAGGCTCTATGTTTTCTTACAAGCAAGACTTCGTTTCTGGTAAACGCAGACACTTTTCAGCTCAAAAGAAGCTACATTGTTGACATAGCTCACGCAATTCACTCTCTCAACTGAAAAGCATTGGATGTTGGATGACCTGTGGTTTGTATCAGTTTCAGAAGAAGAGTTGAACCAGATATGGTACATATGTGTAGGAAACCCCGTTCTTTTGGTCTCAGTACACTCCCGTTTCCTGCTGTATTAGAGAATCTAGAAAGCAAGAGCGTGCTTCTTGCTCTAAAGCAGAGAGTGTTTCATGTATGAGAGCTGTGCTGTGTGTTTTCTTTCAGAAATGGAGTTAAATCCCAGGGTCTGTGTTTTCCTACAAGCAAGCTTTCATTTCAGGTAAACACATTCTCTTTTCAGCTTAAGGAACCTACATCGTTCACTAAGCTCACACTTTTCTTGGTCTTAAGTGAAAAGCACTGGATGTTAGAGGAACTGTGGTTGGTATCAGTTTCAGAAGCAGAATTGAACTAGATATGGTTCGTATGTGTATGAAACACTGTTCTTTTGTTCTTAGCACACTCAGGTTTCCTGCTATATTAGAGATTCAAGAAAGCAAGAGCCTGATTCTTGCTCTAAAGCAGAGTGTGTTTCATGGATGACAACTTTGCAGTGTTTTTCTCTTCAGAAATGGAGTTAAATCCCAGGCTCTGTGTCTTCTTACAAGGAAGACTTCTTTTCAGGTAAACGGATATACTTTTCATCACAAAGGAAGCTACATCGTTCACGAAGCTCACTCGTTTCTTGCTCTTAACTGAAAAGCATTGGATGTTAGAGGAACGGTGGTTTGTATCAGTTTCAGAAGCAGAATTGAACTAGATATTGTGCGTATGTGTAGGAAACACCGTTCTTTTGTTCTGAGCTCACTCAAGTTTCCTTATGTAGTAGAGATTCAAGAAAGCAAGAGCGTGCTTCTTGCTATAAAGCAGAGTGTGTTTCATCGATGACAACTTCGGTGTGTGTTTCGCTTCAGAAATGGAGTTAAATCCCACGCTCTGTGCCTTCTTACAAGCAAGACTACATTTCAGGTAAACGGATTCACATTTCAGCTCAAAGGAAGCTACATTGTTCACGAAGCTCACACGTTTCTCGCTCTTAACTGAAATGCATTGGTTGTTAGAGGACCAGTCTTTTTTATCAGTTTCAGAAGCATAGTAGAACTAGATATGTTCCCTATGTGTATGAAACCCCATTCATTTGGTCTCAGTACACTACCGTTTCCTGCTCTAGTAGAGATTCAAGAAAGCAAGATGGTGCTTCTTGCTATAAAGCAGAGTGTGTTTCATGGATGATAACTGTGCTGTGTGTTTCCCTTCAGAAATGGAGGTAAATCCCAGGCTCTTTGTCTTCCTAGAAGCAAGACTTCGTTTCAGGTAAGCACAGTCACTTTTCAGCTTAAAGGAAGCTACATCATTCAAGAAGCTCACACATTTCTCGCTCTTAACTGAAAAGCATTGGATATTAGAGGTCCATGGTTTGTATCAGTTTCAGAAGCAGAGTAGAATTAGATATGGTCCGTATGTGTAGGAAACCCCGATCTTTTCGTCTCAGTACACTCCCGTTTCCTGCTGTATTAGAGACTCTAGAAAGCAAGATCGTGCTTCTTGCTCTAATGCAGAGTGTGTTTCATGGATGATAACTGTGCTGTGTGTTTCATTTCAGAAATGGAGTTAAATCCCAGGGTCTGTATCTTCTTACAAGCAAGACTTCGTTCAGCTAAACGCAGAATATTTTCAGCTGGAAAGAAGCTTCATCACCGTTCATTTGTTCTTACCACACTCAAGTTCCCTGCTGTATTAGAGATTCAAGAAAGCAAGAGCGTGCTTCTTGGTATAAAGCATAGTGTGTTTCATGGATGAGAAGTTTGCTGTGTGTTTCGCTTCAGAAATGGAGTTAAATGCCAGGCTCTGTGTCTTCTTACAAGCCAGACTTCATTTTAGGTAAACGGATTCACATTTCAGCTCAAAGGAAGCTACATTGTTCACGAAGCTCACACGTTTCTCCCTCTTAACTGAAAAGCATTGCTTGTTAGAGGACCCGTTTTTTGTTTCAGTTTCAGAAGCTGAGTTGAACTAAATATGGTCCCTATGTGTACGAAACCCCATTCATTTGGTCTCAGTACACTCCCGTTTCCTGCTGTATTAGAGACTCTAGAAAGCAGGAGCGTGCTTTTTGCTCTATAGCAGTGAGTGTTTCATGGATGAGAGCTGTGCTGTGTGTTTTCTTTCAAAAATGGAGTTCAACCCCAGGCTCTGTGTTTTCCTACAAGCAAGCATTCATTTCAGGTAAACACATTCACTTTTCAGCTCAAAGGAACCTACATCATTCACGAAGCTCACACGTTTCTTGGTCTTGAGTGAAAAGCACTGGATGTTAGAGGACCTGTGGTTTGCATCAGTTTCAGAAGCAGAATTGAACTAGATATGGTGCATATGTGTAGGAAACACCGTTCTTTTGTTATTAGCACACTCAAGTTTCCTGCTGTATTAGAGATTCAAGAAAGCAAGATCGTGCTTCTTGCTCTAAAGCAGAGGGTGTTTCATGGATGATAACTGTGCTGTATGTTTCCCTTCAGAAATGAAGGTAAATCCCAGGCTCTTTGTCTTCCTACAAGCAAGAATTCGTTTCAGGTAAACACAGTCACTTTTCAGCTCAAATGAAGCTACATAGTTCACGATGCTCACACGTTTCTCGCTCTTAACAGAAAAGCATTGGATTTTAGAGGACCTATGGTTTCGATCAGTTTAGGAGCAGAATTGAACTAGAAATGGTCCATATTTGTAGGAAACACCGTTCTTTTGTTCTGAGCACACTCACATTTCCTGCTTTATTAGAGACTCTAGAAAGGAAGAGCGAGCTTCTTGCTCTAAAGCAGAGTATATTTCATGGATGAGAACTGTACTGTGTGTTTGCCTTCAGAAATGGAGTTAAATTCCAGGCTCTATGTCTTCATACAAGCAAGAATTCGTTTCAGGTAAACGCAGTCACTTTTCCGTTCAAAGGAAGCTACATCATTCACGAAGCTCACACGTTTTTCGCTCTTAACTGAAAAGCATTGGTTGTTAGAGGACCTGTCGTTTGTATCAGTTTCAGAAGCAGAGTTGAACTAGATATGGTGCATATGTGTAGGACACACCATTCTTTTGTTTTGAGCACACTCAAGTTTCTTTCTGTATTAGAGACTCTACAAAGCAAGAGCGTGCTTCTTGCTCTAAAGCAGAGTACATTTCATGGATGAGATCAGTGCTGTGTGTTTCCCTTCAGAAATGGAGTTTAATCGCATGTTCTGTGTCTTGTTACAAGCAAGACTTCGTTTCAGGTAAATGCAGACACTTTTCAGCTCTAATGAAGCTACATTGTTCACGTAGCTCACGTGTTTCTCGCTCTTAAGTGAAAAGCATTAGATGTTAGAGTATCCGTGGTTTGTATCAGTTTCAGAAGCAGAGTTGAATTAGATATGGTCCGTATGTGTAGGAAACCCCGTTCGTTTGGTCTCAGTACACCCCTGATTCCTGCTGTATTAGAGATTCTAGAAAGCAAGAGCACGCTTCTTGCTCTAAAGCAGAATGTGTTTCATGGATGAGAACTGTGCTGTGTGTTTCCCTTCAGAAATGGAGTTAAATCCCAGGCTCTGTGTCATCCTACAAGCAAGATTTCCTTTCAGGTAAAAACAGTCACTTTTCAGCTCAAATGCAGCTACATCGTTCATGAAGCTCCCACGTTCTCGCTCTTAACTGAAAATCATTGGTTGTTAGTGGACCTGTTGTTTGTGTCAGTTTCAGAAGCAGACTTGAACTACATATGGTTCATATTTGTAGGAAACACCGTTCAATTGTTCTTAGCACACTCAAGTTTCCTGCTGTATTAGAGATTCCAGAAAGCAAGAGCGTGCTTCTTGCTCTAAAGCAGACTATATTTCATGGATGCGAACTTTGCTGTGTGTTTGCCTTCAGAAATGGAGTTAAATTCCAGGCTCTATGTCTTCCTACAAGCAAGAATTCCTTTCTGGTAAACACAGTCACTTCTCTGTTCAAAGGAAGCTACATCGTTCACAAAGCTCACACGTTTCTTGGTCTTAAGTGAAAAGCATTGGTTGTTAGAGGACCCGTCTTTTCTATCAGTTTCAGAAGCAGAGTTGAACAAGATGCTGTCCCTATGTGTAGGAAACCCCGATTATTTGGTCTCAGTACACTCCCGTTTCCTGATGTATTAGAGACTCTAGAAAGAAAGAGCGTGCTTCTTGCTCTAAAGCAGAGTATATTTCATGGATGGGAACTGTGCTGTGTGTTTCGCTTCAGAAATGAAGTTAAATCCCAGGCTCTGTGTTTTCTTACAAGCAAGACTTCGTTTCAGGTAAACGCAGACACTTTTCACCACAAATGAAGTTACATTGTTCACATAGCTCACGCGATTCTCGCTCTTAACTGAATTGCATTGGATGTTAGAGGACCTGTGGTTTGCATCAGTTTCAGAGGCAGAGTTGAAAATGAAATGGTCCATATGTGTAGGAAACACCGTTCTTTTGTTCTGAGCACACTCACGTTTCCTTTGTATTTAGGATTCAAGAAAGGAAGAGCGTGCTTCTTGCTCTAAAACAGAGTGTGTTTCATGGATGACAATGTTGCAGTGTTTTTCGCTTCAGAAATGGAGCTAAATATCAGGCTCTGTGTCTTTGTACAAGCAAGAATTCGTTTCAGGTAAACGCAGTCCCTTTTTAGTTCAAAGGAAGCTACATTGTTCACAAAGCTCACACGTTTCTTGCTCTTAACTGAAAAGCATTGGTTGTTAGAGGACCTGTCGTTTGTATCAGTTTCAGAAGCAGAGTTGAACTAGATACTTTCCCTATGTGTAGGAAACCCCATTCATTTGGTCTCTTTACACTCCCGTTTCCTGCTGTATTAGAGACTCTAGAAATAAAGAGCATGGTTCTTGCTGTAAAGCAGAGTATATTTCATGGATGGGAACTGTGCTGTGTGTTTCGCTTCAGAAATGGTGTTAAAACGCAGGCTCTGTGTTTTCTTACAAGCAAGACTTCGTTTCAGGTAAACGCAGACAATTTTCAGCTCTAATGAAACTACATTGTTCACATAGCTCACACGATTCTCGCTCTTAACTGAAAAGCATTGGATGTTAGACGCCCTGTGGTTTGTATCAGTTTCAGAAGCAGAATTGAACTAGATATGGTTCGTATGTGTACGAAACACCGTTCATTTGTTCTTAGCACACTCAAGTTACTGCTGTATTAGAGATTCAAGAAAGCAAGAGCGTGCTTCTTGCTATAAAGCAGAGTGTGTTTCATGGATGATAACTATGCTGTATGTTTCCCTTCAGAAATGGAGGTAAATCCCAGGCTCGTTGTCTTCCTACAAGCAAGACTTCATTTCAGGTAAACACAGTCACTTCAGCTCAAATGAAGCTACATCGTTCACAAAGCTCACATGTTTCTTGGTCTTAAGTTAAAAGCATTGGATGTTAGAGGACTTATGATTTGTATCAGTTTAAGAAGCATAGTTGAACTAGATATGGTCCATATGTGTGGGAAACCCCGTTCTTTTCGTCTAAGTACACTCACGTTCCTTCTTTATTAGAGACTCTAGAAAGCAAGAGCGTGCTTCTTGCTCTAAAGCAGATTGTGTTTCATGGATGACAACTTTGCAGTGTTTTTCGCTTCAGAAATGGAGTTAAATCCCAGGCTCTGTGTCTTCTTACAAGCAAGAATTCGTTTCAGGAAAACGGATACACTTTTCATTTAAAGGAAGCTACATTGTTCAAGAAGCTCACACGTTTCTTGCTCTTAACTGAAAAGCATTGGATGTTAGAGGACCTGTGGTTTGCATCAATTTCAGAGGCAGACTTGAACTAGATACTGTCCCTATGTGTAGGAAACCCCGTTCATTTGGTCTCAGTACACTCCCGTTTCCTGCTGTATTACAGACCCTAGAAAGAAAGAGCGTGCTTCTTGCTCTAAAGTAGAGTATATTTCATGGATGGGAACTGTGCTGTGTGTTTCCCTTCAGAAATGAAGGTAAATCCCAGGCTCTGTGTCTTCTTACAAGCAAGACTTCATTTCAGGTAAACGGATTCACATTTCAGCTCAAAGGAAGCTACATTGTTCACGAAGCTCACACGTTTCTCCCTCTTAACTGAAAAGCATTGGTTGTTAGAGGACCTGATTTTTGTTTCAGTTTCAGAAGCAGAGTTGAACTAGATATGGTCCCTCTGTATGAAACCCCATTCATTTGGTCTCAGTACACTCCCGTTTCCTGCTGTATTAAAGACCCTAGAAAGCAGGAGCGTGCTTTTTGCTCTAAAGCAGTGTGTGTTTCATGGATGAGAGCTGTGCTGTGTGTTTTCTTTCAAAAATGGAGTTAAACCCCAGGCTCTGTGTTTTCCTACAAGCAAGCATTCATTTCAGGTAAACACATTCACTTTTCAGCTCAAAGGAACCTACATGGTTCACGAAGCTCACACCTTTCTTGGTCTTGAGTGAAAAGCACTGGATGTTAGAGGACCTGTGGTTTGCATCAGTTTCAGAAGCAGAATTGAACTAGATATGGTGCGTATTTGTAGGAAACACCGTTCTTTTGTTATTAGCACACTCAAGTTTCCTGCTGTATTAGAGATTCAAGAAAGCAAGATCGTGCTTCTTGCTCTAAAGCAGAGGGTGTTTCATGGATGATAACTGTGCTTTGTGTTTCCCTTCAGAAATGAAGTTAAATCCCAGGCTCTTTGTCTTCCTACAAGCAAGAATTCGTTTCAGATAAACACAGTCACTTTTCAGCTCAAATGAAGCTACATAATTCACGAAGCTCACACATTTCTCGCTCTTAACAGAAAAGCATTGGATTTTAGAGGACCTATGGTTTCTATCAGTTTAGGAGCATAGTTGAACTAGAAATGGTCCATATTTGTAGGAAACACCGTTCTTTTGTTCTGAGCACACTCACATTTCCTGCTTTATTAGAGACTCTAGAAAGGAAGAGAGAGCTTCTTGCTCTAAAGCAGAGTATATTTCATGGATGAGAACTGTACTGTGTGTTTGCCTTCAGAAATGGAGTTAAATTCCAGGCTCTGTGTCTTCCTACAAGCAAGAATTCTTTTCAGGTAAACACAGTCACTTTTCAGTTCAAAGGAAGCTACATTGTTCACGAAGCTCACACGTTTTTCGCTCTTAACTGAAAAGCATTGGAAGTTAGAGGACCTGTGGTTTGCATCAGTTTCAGAGGCAGAGTTGAAAAAGAAATGGTCCATATGTGTAGGAAACACCGTTCTTTTGTTCTGAGCACACTCACGTTTCCTTCTGTATTTAGGACTCTAGAAAGGAAGAGCGTGCTTCTTGCTCTAAAGCAGAGTTTGTTTCATGGATGACAACGTTGCTGTGTTTTTCGCTTCAGTAATGGAGTTAAATCCCAGGCTCTGTGACTTCGTACAAGCAAGAATTCGTTTCAGGTAAACGCAGTCACTTTTTAGTTCAAAGGAAGCTACATCGTTCACGAAGCTAACACGTTTTTCGCTCTTAACTGAAAAGCATTGGTTGTTAGAGGACCTGTCGTTTGTATCAGTTTCAGAAGCAGAGTTGAACTAGATACTTTCCCTATGTGTAGGAAACCCCATTCATTTGGTCTCTGTACACTCCCGTTTCCTGCTGTATTAGAGACTCTAGAAAGAAAGAGCATGCTTCTTGCTGTAAAGCAGAGTATATTTCATGGATGGGAACTGTGCTGTGTGTTTCGCTTCAGAAATGGTGTTAAAACCCAGGCTCTGTGTTTTCTTACAAGCAAGACTTCCATTCAGGTAAACGCAGACACTTTTCAGCTCTAATGAAGCTACATTGTTCACATAGCTAACACGATTCTAGCTCTAAACTGAAAAGCATTGGATGTTAGACGCCCCGTGGTTTGTATCAGTTTCAGAAGCAGAGTTGAACTAGATATGGTCCTTATGTGTAGGAAACCCCGTTCTTTTGGTCTAAGTACACTCCCGTTTCCTGCTGTATTAGAGACTCTAGAAAGCAAGAGCGTGCTTCTTGCTCTAAAGCAGTGTGTGTTTCATGGATGAGAGCTGTGCTGTGTCTTTTCTTTCAGAAATGGTGTTAAATCCCAGGCTCTGTGTTTTCCTACAAGCAAGCTTTCATTTCAGGTAAACACATTCACTTTCAGCTCAAAGGAACCTACATCGTTCACGAAGCTCATAAGTTTCTTGGTCTTAAGTGAAAAGCACTGGATGTTAGAGGACCTGTGGTTTGTATCAGTTTCAGAAGCAGAATTGAACTAGATATGGTTCGTATGTGTACGAAACACCGTTCATTTGTTCTTAGCACACTCAAGTTACTGCTGTATTAGAGATTCAAGAAAGCAAGAGCGTGCTTCTTGCTATAAAGCAGAGTGTGTTTCAGGGATGATAACTATGCTGTATGTTTCCCTTCAGAAATGGAGGTAAATCCCAGGCTCTTTGTCTTCCTACAAGGAAGACTTCGTTTCAGGTAAACACAGTCACTTCAGCTCAAATGAAGCCAAATCATTCACAAAGCTCACACGTTTCTTGGTCTTAAGTGAAAAGCACTGGATGTTAGAGGACCTATGATTTGTATCAGTTTAAGAAGCATAGTTGAACTAGATATGGTCCATATGTGTAGGAAACCCCTTTCTTTTCGTCTAAGTACAATCACTTTCCTGCTTTATTAGAGACTCTAGAAAGCAAGAGCGTGCTTCTTGCTCTAAAGCAGATTGTGTTTCATGGATGACAACTTTGCAGTGTTTTTCGCTTCAGGAATGGAGTTAAATCCCAGGCTCTGTGTCTTCTTACAAGCAAGAATTCTTTTCAGGTAAACGGATACACTTTTCATCTAAAGGAAGCTACATTGTTCAAGAAGCTCACACGTTTCTTGCTTTTAACTGAAAAGCATTGGATGTTAGAGGACCTGTGGTTTGCATCAATTTCAGAGGCAGACTTGAACTTGATACTGTCCCTATGTGTAGGAAACCCCGTTAATTTGGTCTCAGTACACTCCCGTTTCCTGCTGTATTACAGACCCTAGAAAGAAAGAGCATGCTTCTTGCTCTAAAGTAGAGTATATTTCATGGATGGGAACTGTGCTGTGTGTTTCCCTTCAGAAATGAAGGTAAATCCCAGGCTCTGTGTCTTCTTACAAGCAAGACTTCATTTCAGGTAAACGGATTCACATTTCAGCTCAAAGGAAGCTACATTGTTCACAAAGCTCACACGTTTCTTGGTCTTGAGTGAAAAGCACTGGATGTTAGAGGTCCTGTGGTTTGCATCAGTTTCAGAAGCAGAATTGAACTAGATATGGTGTGTATGTGTAGGAAACACCGTTCTTTTGTTCTTAGCACACTCAAGTTTCCTGCAGTATTAGAGATTCAAGAAAGCAATATCGTGCTTCTTGCTCTAAAGCAGAGGGTGTTTCATGGATTATAACTGTGCTGTGTGTTTCTCTTCAGAAATGAAGGTAAATCCCAGGCTCTTTGTCTTCCTACAAGCAAGAATTCGTTTCAGGTAAACACAGTCACTTTTCAGCTCAAATGAAGCTACATAGTTCACGAAGCTCACACGTTTCTCGCTCTTAACAGAAAAGCATTGTATTTTAGAGGACCTATGGTTTCTATCAGCTTAGAAGCAGAGTTGAACTAGAAATGGTCCATATTTGTAGGAAACACCGTTCTTTTGTTCTGAGCAAACTCACATTTCCTGCTTTATTAGAGACTCTAGAAAGGAAGAGCGAGCTTCTTGCTCTAAAGCAGAGTATATTTCATGGATGAGAACTGTACTGTGTGTTTGCCTTCAGAAATGGAGTTAAATTCCAGGCTCTGTGTCTTCCTACAAGCAAGAATTCTTTTCAGGTAAACACAGTCACTTTTCCGTTCAAAGGAAGCTACATTGTTCACGAAGCTCACACCTTTTTTGCTCTTAACTGAAAAGCATTGGATGTTAGAGGACCTGTGATTTGGATCAGTTTCAGAGGCAGAGTTGAAAAAGAAATGGTCCATATGTGTAGGAAACACCGTTCTTTTGTTCTGAGCACACTCACGTTTCCTTCTGTATTTAGGACTCTAGAAAGGTAGAGCGTGCTTCTTGCTCTAAAGCAGAGTGTGTTTCATGGATGACAACGTTGCAGTGTTTTTCGCTTCAGAAATGGAGTTAAATATCAGGCGCTGTGTCTTCGTACAAGCAAGAATTCGATTCAGGTAAACCCAGTCACTTTTTAGATCAAAGGAAGCTACATCGTTCACAAAGCTCACACTTTTCTTGGTCTTAAGTGAAAAGCATTGGATGTTATAGGACCTGTGGTTTGTATCAGTATAAGAAGCATAGTTGAACTAGGTATGGTCTATATGTGTAGGAAACCCCATTCTTTTCATCTGAGTACACTCACGTTCCTGCTGTATTAGAGATTCTATAAAGCAAGAGCATGCTTCTTGCTCAAAAGCAGAGTATATTTCATGGATGACAACGTTGCAGTGTTTTTCACTTCAGAAATGGAGTTAAATCCCAGGCTCTGTGTCTTCGTACAAGCAAGAATTCGATTCCGGTAAACGCAGTCACTTTTTAGTTTAAAGGAAGCTACATCGTTCACGAAGCTCACACGTTTCTTTCTCTTAACTGAAAAGCATTGCATGTTATAGGACCTGTGGTTTGTATCAGTTTCAGAAGCAGAATTGAACTAGATATGGTGCGTATGTGTAGGAAACACCGTTCTTTTGTTCTGAGCTCACTCAAGTTTCCTTATGTAGTAGAGATTCAAGAAAGCAAGAGCGTGCTTCTTGCTATAAAGCAGAGTGTGTTTCATGGATGACAACTTTGGTGTGTGTTTTGCTTCAGAAATGGAGTTAAATCCCAGGTCCTGTGCCTTCTTACAAGCAAGACTTCGTTTCAGGTAAACGGATTCACTTTTTAGCTCGAAGGATGCTACATCATTCACGAAGATCACACGTTTCTTTCACTTAACTGAAAAGCATTGGATGTTATAGGACCTGTGGAATGTATCAGTTTCAGAAGTAGAATTGAACTAGATATGGTGTGTATGTGTAGGAAACACCGTTCTTTTGTTCTTAGCACACTGAAGTTTCCTGCTGTATTAGAGATTCAAGAAAGCAAGAGCCTGAAAGCAGAGTGTGTTTCATGGATGAGAACTGTACTGTGTGTTTTCCTTTAGAAATGGAGTTAAATCCCATGTCCTGTGTCTTCGTACAAGCAAGAATTCGTTTCAGGTAAACGGAGTCACTTTTTAGTTCAAAGGAAGCTAAATCGTTCATGAAGCTCACACGTTTCTTGCTCTTAACTGAAAAGCATGGATGTTAGAGGACCTGTGGTTTGTATCAGTTTCAGAAGCTGACTGGAACTAGAAATGCTCCATATGTGTAGGAAACACCGTTCTTTTGTTCTGAGCACACACATATTTCCTGCTCTATTAGAGAATCTAGAATGGAAGAACGTACTTCTTCCTCTAAAGCTGTGTATATTTCATGGATGAGAACAGTGCTGTGTGTTTCGCTTCAGAAATGGAGTTTAATCGCAGGCTCTGTGTCTTGTTACAAGCAAGACTTCATTTCAGGTAAACGCAGACACTTTTCAGCTCAAATCAAGCTACATTGTTCACCTAGCTCACATGTTTCTTGGTCTTAACTGAAAAGCATTGGATGTTAGAGGAACGGTGGTTTGTATCAGTTTCAGAAGCAGAGTTGAACTAGAAATGGTATATATGTGTAGAAAACACTGTTCTTTTGTTCTGAGCACACTCATGTTTCCTGATGTATTAGAGACTCTACAAAGGAAGAGCGTGCTTCTTGCTCTAAAGCAGAGTGTGTTTCATGGATGATAACTGTGCTGTGTTTTTCCCTTCAGAAATGGAGTTAAATCCCAGGCTCTGTGTTTTCGTACAAGCAGGCTTTCATTTCAGGTAAACACATTCACTTATCAGCTCAAAGGAAACTACATCATTCATGAAGCTCACACGTTTCTTGGTCTTAAATGAAAAGCATTGGATGTTATAGGACCTGTGGTTTGTATCAGTTTCAGAAGCAGAATTGAACTAGATATGGTGTGTATGTGTAGGAAACACCTTTCCTTTGTTCTGAGCACACTCAAGTTTCCTGCTCTATTAGAGATTCAAGAAAGCAAGAGTGTGCTTCTTGCTATAAAGCAGAGTGTGTTTCATGGATGACAAGTTTGCTGTGTGTTTCACTTCAGAAATGGAGTTAAATGCCAGGCTCTGTGTCTTCTTACAAGCCAGACTTCATTTCAGGTAAACACAGTAACATTTCAGCTCAAAGGAAGCTACATTGTTCACGAAGGTCACAAGTTTCTCGCTCTTAACTGAAAAGCATTGGTTGTTAGAGGACCCGTCTTTTGTATCAGTTTCAGAAGCAGAATTGAACTAGATATGGTTCGTATTTGTAGGAAACACCGTTCTTTTGTTCTTAGCACACTCACGTTTCCTTCTGTATTAGAGACTCTAGGAAGGAAGAGTGTGCTTCTTGCTCTAAAGCAGAGTCTGTTTCATGGATGAGAACTGTGCTGTGTGTTTCCCTTCAAAAATGGAGGTAAATCCCAGGCTCTGTGTTTTCCTAAAAGCAAGCTTTCATTTCAGGTAAACACAGTCACTTTTGATGTCAAAATGTATCTACATCGTTCATGAAGCTCACACATTTCTCGCTCTTAACTGAAAAGCATTTGATGTTAGAGGACCTGTGGTTTATATCAGTTTCAGAAGCAGAGTTGAACTAGATATGGTCTATAGGCATAGGAAACCCCGTTCATTTGGTGTAAGTACACTCACGTTTCCAGCTGTATTAGAGACTCTTTAAAGCAAGAGCGTGCTTCTTGCTCTAAAGCAGAGTGTGTTTCATGGATGAGAACTGTGATGTGTGTTTCTCTTCACAAATGGAGATAAATCCCAAGCTCTGTGTCTTCTTACAAACAAGACTTCGTTTCAGGTAAACGTAGATAATTTTAAGCTCAAATGAAGCTACATTGGTCACGTAGCTCACACGTTTCTCGCTCTTAATTGAAAAGCATTGGATGTTAGAGGACCCATGGTTTGTATCAGTTACAGAAGCAGAGGTGAACTAGATATACTCGGTCTGTGTAGGAATCCCCGTTCGCTTGGTCTAAGTACACTCACGTTTCCTGCTGTATTAGAGACTCTAGAAAGGAAGATCTTGCTTCTTTGTCTAAAACAGAGTATATTTCATGGATGAGAACTCTGCTGTGTGTTTCGATTCAGAAATAGAGGGAAATCCCAGGCTCTTTGTCTTCCTACAAGCAAGACTTTGTTTCAGGTAAACACAGTCACTTTTCAGCTCAAATGAAGCTACATCGTTCATGAAGCTCACACGTTTCTTGCACTTAACTGAAAAGCATTGGATGTTACAGGACCTGTGGTTTGTATCAGTTTCAGAAGCAGAGTTTAACTAGAAATGGTCGATATGTGTAGGAAACCCGTTCTTTTGTTCTGAGCAATCTCACTTAGAATGCTACATTAGAGACTCTAGAAAGCAAGAGCATGCATCTTGCTCCAAAGCAGAGTGTGTTTCATGGATGAGAACTGTGATGTGTGTTTTGATTCAGAAATGGAGTTAAATCCCTGGCTCTGTGTCTTCCTACAAGCAAGACTTCCTTTCAGGTAAACACAGTCACTTTTCAGCTCAAAGGAAGCTACATTGTTCACGAATCTCACATGGTTCTCGGTCTTAACTGAAAAGCATTTGATGTTACAGGACCTGTGGTTTGTATCAGTTACAGAAGCAGAGTTGAACTAGATATAGTTGGTCTGTGTAGGAAACCCCATTCATTTGTTCTCAGTACACTCACGTTTCCTGCTGTGTTAGAGACTCTAGAATGGAAGATCTTGCTTCTTGCTCTAAAACAGAGTATATTTCCTGGATGAGAACTACTGTGTGTTTTGATTCAGAAATGCTGGTAAATCGCAGGCTCTTTGTCTTCCTACAATCAAGACTTCGTTTCAGGTAAATACAGTCACTTTTCAGCTCAAGTGAAGCTACATCTTTCATGAAGCTCACACGTTTCTTGCACTTAACTGAAAAGCATTGGATGTTACAGGACCTGTGGTTTGTATCAGTTGCAGAAGCAGAGTTGTTCTACAAATGGTCCATATGTGTAGGAAACACCGTTCGTTTGTTCTGAGCATACTCATGTTTCCTGCTGTAATAGAGATTCTAGAAAGGAGGAGCGTGCTTCTTGCTCTAAGACAGAGTACATTTCATGGATGAGAACTGTGCTGTGTGTTTTGCTTCAGAAATGGAGTTAAATCCCAGGCTCTGTGTGTTCCTACAAGCAAGACTTCCTTTCAGGTAAACGCAGTCACTTTACACCTCAAAGGAAGCTACATTGTTCACGAATCTCACATGTTTCTCGGTCTTAACTGAAAAGCATTTGATGTTACAGGACCTGTGGTTTGTATCAGTTGCAGAAGCAGAGTTAACTACAAATGGTCCATATGTGTAGGAAACACCGTTCTTTTGTTCTGAGCACACTCACGTTTCCTGCTGTATTAGAGACTCTAGAAAGGAGGAGCGTGCTTCTTGCTCTAAGACAGAGTACATTTCATGGATGAGAACTGTGCTGTGTGTTTCAATTCAGAAATGGAGTTAAATCCCAGGCTCTGGGTCTTCTTACAAACAAGACTTCGATTCATGTAAACGCAGACAATTTTCAGCACAAGTGAAGCTACATTGTTCTCCTATCTCACACGTTTCTCACTGTTTTGGATGTTAGAGTACCCGTGGTTTGTATCAGTTTCAGAAGCAGAGTTGAACAGGACATGGTCCATATGTGTAGGAAACACCGTTCGTTTGTTCTGAGCACACTCATGTTTCCTGCTGTATTAGAGATTCTAGAAAGGAAGATCTTGCTTCTTGCTCTAAAACAGAGTATATTTCATGGATGAGAACTGTGCTGTGTGTTTTGCTTCAGAAATGGAGTTAAATCCCAGGCTCTTTGTCTTCCTACAAGCAAGACTTCGTTTCAGGTAAACACAGTCACTTTTCAGCTCAAATGAAGCTACATTGTTCACGAATCTCACATGTTTCTCGGTCTTAACTGAAAAGCATTTGATGTTACAGGACCTGTGGTTTGTATCAGTTACAGAAGCAGAGTTGAACTAGATATAGTCGGTCTGTGTAGGAAACCCCGTTCGTTTGTTCTCAGTACACTCACGTTTCCTGCTGTATTAGAGATTCTAGAAAGGAAGATCTTGCTTCTTGCTCTAAAACAGAGTATATTTCATGGATGAGAACTGTGCTGTGTGTTTTGATTCAGAAATGTAGGTAAATCCCAGGCTCATTGTCTTCCTACAAGCAAGACTTCGTTTCAGGTAAACACTGTCACTTTTCAGCTCAAATGAAGGTACTTCTTTCATGAAGCTCACACGTTTCTTGCACTTAACTGAAAAGCATTGGATGTTACAGGACCTGTGGTTTGTATCAGGTTCAGAAGCAGAGTTTAACTAGAAATGGTCGATATGTGTAGGAAACACCGTTCGTTTGTTCTGAGCACACTCATGTTTCCTGCTGTATTAGAGATTCTTTAAAGCAAGAGCGTGCTTCTTGCTCTAAAGCAGAGTGTGTTTCATGGATGAGAACTGTGATGTGTGTTTCCATTCACAAATGGAGACAAATCCCAAGCTCTGTGTCTTCTTACAAACATGACTTGGTTTCAAGGAAACGCAGACAATTTTCAGCTCAAATGTAGCTACATTGGTCACCTAGCTCACACGTTTCTCGCTCTTAATTGAAAAGTATTGGATGTTACAGGACCCGTGGTTTTTATCAGTTACAGAATCAGACTTGAACTAGATATAGTCAGTCTGTGTAGGAAACCCAGTTCTCTTGGTCTCAGTACACTCACGTTTCCTGCTGAATTAGAGACTCTAGAAAGGAAGATCTCGCTTCTTTGTCTAAAACAGAGTATATTTCATGGATGAGAACTGTGCTGTGTGTTTTGCTTCAGAAATGGAGTTAAATCCCTGGCTCTGTGACTTCCTACAAGCAAGACTTCATTTCAGGTAAACGCAGTCACTTTTGATGTCAAAATGAATCTACAACGTTCATGAAACTCACACATTTCTCGCTCTTAACTGAAAAGCATTTGATGTTAGAGGACCTGTGGTTTATATCAGTTTCAGAAGCAGAATTGAACTAGATATGGTCCATATGCGTAGGAAACCCCGTTCATTTGGTGTAAGTACACTCACATTTCCAACTGTATTAGAGACTCTTTAAAGCAAGAGCGTGCTTCTTGCTCTAAAGCAGAGTATGTTTCATGGATGAGAACTGTGATGTGTGTTTCCCTTCACAAATGGAGATAAATCCCAAGCTCTGTGTCTTCTTACAAACAAGACTTCATTTCAGGTAAACGCAGACAATTTTTCAGCTCAAATGAAGCTACATTGGTCACCTAGCTCACACGTTTCTCGCTCTTAATTGTAAAGCATTGGATGGTAGAGGACCCGTGGTTCGTATCAGTTACAGAAGCAGAGTTGAAGTAGATATAGTCAGTCTGTGTAGGAAACCCCGTTCGCTTGGACTCAGTACACTCACGTTTCCTGCTGTATTAGAGACTCTAGAAAGGAAGATCTTGCTTCTTGCTCTAAACAGAGTATATTTCATGGATGACAATGTGCTGTGTGTTTCGATTCACAAATAGAGGTAAATCCCATGCTCTTTGTCTTCCTACAAGCAAGACTTCGTTTCAGGTAAACACAGTCACTTTTCACCTCAAATGAAGCTACTTCGTTCATGAAGCTCACACGTTTCTTGCACTTAACTGAAAAGCATTGGATCTTACAGGACCTGTGGTTTGTATCAGTTTCAGAAGCAGAGTTGAACTAGATACTGTCTCTATGTGTAGGAAACCCCGTTCATTTGGTGTAAGTACACTCACATTTCTGCTGTATTAGAGACCCTAGAAAGGAAGAGCGTGCTTCTTGCTCTAAGATAGAGTACATTTCATGGATGAGAACTATGCTGTGTGTTTCGATTCAGAAATGGAGTTAAATCCCAAGCTCTGGGTATTCTTACAAACAAGACTTCTATTCAGGTAAACGCAGACAATTTCAGCTCAAATGAAGCTACATTGTTCAACTAGCTCACACGTTTCTCGCTCTAATTGAAAAGCAGTGGATGTTAGAGGACACGTGGTTTGTATCAGTTACAGAAGCAGAGTTGAACTAGATATAGTCAGTCTTTGTAGGAAACCCCGTTCGCTTGGTCTCAGTACACTCAGGTTTCCTGCTGTATTAGAGACTCTAGAAAGAAGATCTTGCTTCTTTGTCTAAAACAGAGTATATTTCATGGATGAGAACTGTGCTGTGTGTTTCCATTCAGAAATACCGGTAAATCCCAGGCTCTTTGTCTTCCTACAAGCAAGACTTCGTTTCAGGTAAACACAGTCACTTTTCAGCTCAAATGAAGCTACATCGTTCATGAAGCTCACACGTTTCTTGCACTTAACAGAAAAGCATTGGATGTTACAGGACCTGTGGTTTGTATCAGTTTCAGAAGCAGAGTTGAACTAGAAATGGTCGATATGTGTAGGAAACACCGTTCTTTTGTTCTGAGCAATCTCACTTAGAATGCTGTATTAGAGACTCTAGAAAGCAAGAGCGTGCATCTTGCTCCAAAGCAGAATGTGTTTCATGGATGAGAACTGTGCTGTGTGTGTATTGATTCAGAAATGGAGTTAAATCCCTGGCTCTGTGTCTTCCTACAAGCAAGACTTCCTTTCAGGTAAACACAGTCACTTTTCAGCTCAAAGGAAGCTACATTGTTCACGAATCATACACGTTTCTCGGTCTTAACTGAAAAGCATTTGATGTTACAGGACCTGTTTGTATCAGTTACAGAAGCAGAGTTGAACTAGATATAGTCGGTCTGTGTAGGAAACCCCGTTCTTTTGTTCTCAGTACACTCACATTTCCTGCTGTATTAGAGACTCTAGAAAGGAAGAGCGTGCTTCTTGCTCTAAAACAGAGTATATTTAATGCATGAGAACTGTGCTGTGTGTTTTGATTCAGAAATGTAGTTAAATCACAGGCTCTGTGTCTTCCTACAAGCAAGACTTCGTTTCAAGTAAACACTGTCACTTTTCAGCTCAAATGAAGCTACATCTTTCATGAAGCTCACACGTTTCTTGCACTTAACTGAGAAGCATTGAATGTCACAGGACCTGTGGTTTGTATCAGGTTCAGAAGCAGAGTTGAACTAGAAATGGTCGATATGTGTAGGAAACACCGTTCTTTTGTTCTGAGCAATCTCACTTAGAATGCTGTATTAGAGACTCTAGAAAGCAAGAGCGTGCATCTTGCTCTAAATCAGAGTGTGTTTCATGGATGAGAACTGTGCTTTGTGTTTTGATTCAGAAATGGAGTTAAATCCCAGGCTCTGGGTCTTCTTACAAACAAGAGTTCGATTCAGGTAAACGCAGACAATTTTCAGCACAAGTGAAGCTACATTGTTCACCTATCTCACAAGTTTCTCGCTGTTTTGGATGTCAGAGGACCCGTGGTTTGTATCAGTTTCAGAAGCAGAGTTGAACTAGACATGGTCCATATGTGTAGGAAAGACCATTCTTTTGGTCTCAGTACATTCCAGTTTCCTGCTGTATTAGAGACTCTAGAAAACAAGAGAGTGCTTCTTAGTCTAAAGCAGAGTGTGTTTCATGGATGAGAACTGTGCTATGTGTTTCCCTTCAGAAATGTAGGTATATCCCAGGCTCTGTGACTTCCTACAAGCAAGATTTCATTTCAGGTAAACGCAGTCACTTTTGATGTCAAAATGAATCTACATCGTTCATGAAGCTCACACATTTCTCGCTCTTAACTGAAAAGCATTTGATGTTAGAGGACCTGTGGTTTATATCAGTTTCAGAAGCAGAGTTTTACTAGATATGGTCCATACGTGTAGGAAACCCATTCATTTTGTGTAAGTACACTCACGTTTCCTGCGGTATTAGAGACTCTTTAAAGCAAGAGCGTGCTTCTTGCTCTAAAGCAGTGTGTGTTTCATGGTTGAGAACTGTGATGTGTGTTTCCCTTCACAAATGTAGATAAATCCCAGGCTCTGTGTCTTCTTACAAACAAGACTTCGATTCAGGTAAACGCAGACCATTTTCAGCTCAAATGAAGCTACATTGTTCACCTAGCTCACACGTTTCTCGGTCTTAACTGAAAAGCATTTGATGTTACAGGACCTGTGGTTTGTATCAGTTACAGAAGCAGAGTTGAACTAGATATAGTCGGTCTGTGTAGGAAACCCCGTTCGTTTGTTCTCAGTACACTCACGTTTCCTGCTGTATTAGAGACTCTAGAAAGGAAGATCTTGCTTCTTGCTCTAAAACAGAGTATATTTCATGGATGAGAACTGTGCTGTGTGTTTTGATTCAGAAATGGAGGTAAATCCCAGGCTCTTTGTCTTCCTACAAGCAAGACTTCGTTTCAGGTAAACACAGTCACTTTTCAGCTCAAATGAAGCTACATCTTTCATGAAGCTCACACGTCTCTTGCACTTAACTGAAAAGCATTGGATGTTACAGGACCTGTGGTTTGTATCAGTTTCAGAAGCAGAGTTGAACTAGAAATGGTCGATATGTGTAGGAAACACCGTTCTTCAGTTTTGAGCAATCTCACTTAGAATGCTTTATAACAGACTCAAGAAAGCAAGAGCGTGCATCTTGCTCTAAAGGAGAGTGTGTTTCATGGATGAGAACTGTGCTGTGTGTTTCCCTTCAGAAATGGAGTTAAATCCCAGGCTCTGTGTCTTTCTACAAGTAAGACTTCCTTTCAGGTAAACACATTCACTTTTCAGCTCAAAGGAAGCTACATTGTTCACGAATCTCACATGTTTCTCGCTCTTACCTGAAAAGCATTTGATGTTACAGGACCTGTGGTTTGTATCAGTTGCAGATGCAGAGTTGAACTACAAATGGTCCATATGTGTAGGAAACACCGTTCTTTTGTTCTGAGCACACTCACGTTTCCTCCTGTATTAGAGACTCTAGAAAGGAAGATCTTGCTTCTTGCTCTAAAACAGAGTATATTTCATGGATGAGAACTGTGCTGTGTGTTTCGATTCAGAAATGGAGTTAAATCCCAGGCTCTGGGTCTTCTTACAAACAAGACTTCGATTCAGGTAAACGAAGACAATTTTCAGCTCAAATGAAGCTACATTGTTCACCCAGCTCACACGTTTCTCGCTGTTAATTGAAAAGCATTGGATGTTAGAGGACCCGTGGTTTGTATCAGTTTCAGAAGCAGAGTTGAACTAGATATGGTCCATATGTGTAGGAAAACCCATTCACTTGGTGTAGGTACACTCATGTTTCCTGATGTATTAGAGACTCTTTAAACTAGAGCGTGCTTCTTGCTCTAAAGTAGAGTGTGTTTCATGGATGAGAACTGTGCTGTGTATTTCCCCTCAGAAAAGGAGGTAAATCCCAGGCTCTGTGACTTCCTACAAGCAAGATTTTATTTCAGGTAAACGCAGTCACTTTTGATGTCAAAATGAATCTACATCGTTCATGAAGCTCACACATTTCTCGCTCTTAACTGGAAAGCATTTGAAATTAGAGGACCTGTGGTTTATATCAGTTTCAGAAGCAGAGTTGATCTAGATATGGTCCATATGTGTAGGAAACCCTGTTCATTTGGAGTAAGTACAATAACGTTTCCTGCTATATTAGAGACTCTTTAAAGCAAGAGCGTGCTTCTTGCTCTAAACTAGAGTGTGTTTCATGGATGAGAACTGTGATGTGTGTTTCCCTTCACAAATGGAGGTAAATCCCAGGCTCTTTGTCTTCTTACAAACAAGACATCGTTTCAGGTAACTACAGACAATTTTCAGCTCAAATGAAGCTATATTGTTCACCTAGCTCACACGTTTCTCGCTCTTAATTGAAAAGCATTGGATGTTTGAGGACCCGTGGTTTGTATCAGTTACAGAAGCAGAGTTGAACTAGATATAGTCGGTCTGTGTACGAAACCCATTTCGTTTTGTCTCAGTACTGTCACGTTTCCTGCTGTATTAGAGACTCTAGAAAGGAAGATCGTGCTTCTTGCTCTAAAACAGAGTATATTTTATGGATGAGAACTGTGCTTTGTGTTTCATTTCAGAAATGGAGTTAAATCCCAGGCTATTTGTCTTAATACAAGAAAGACTTCGTTTCAGGTAAACATAGTCACTCTTCAGCTCAAATGACGCTACATCGTTCATGAAGCTCAGACGTTTCTTGCACTTAACTGAAAAGCATTGGATGTTACAGGACCTGTGGTCTGTATCAGTTGCAGAAGCAGAGTTGAATTAGACATGGTCGATATGTGTAGTTAACACCGTTCTTTTGTTCTGAGCACTCTCATTACAATGCTGTATTAGAGACTCTAGAAAGTAAGAGCATGCTTCTTGCTCTAAAGCAGGGTGTGTTTCATGGATGAGAACTGTGCTGTGTGTTTCGCTTCAGAAATGGAGTTAAATCACAGGCTCTGTGTCTTCCGAAAAGCAAGACATCCTTTCAGGTAAACATAGTCACTTTTCAGCTCAAAGTCAGCTACATCATTCATGAAGCTGAAATGTTTCTCAGTCTTAACTGTAAGGCATTGGATGTTAGAGGACCCGTGGTTTGTATCAATTTCAGAAGCAGAGTTGAACTGGACATGGTACGTATGTGTAGGAAACACTGTGCTTTTAGTCTCAGTACATTCCAGATTCCTGCTGTATTAGAGATTCTAGAAAGCAAGAGAGTGCTTCTTGCTCTAAAGCAGAGCATGTTTCATGGATGAGAATTGTGATGTGTGTTTCCCCTCAGAAATGGAGGTAAATCCCAGGCACCTTGTCTTCCTACAAGCAAGACTTCGTTTGAGGTAAACCCAGTCACTTTTCATCTCAAATGGAGCTACATCGTTCACGAAGCTCACATGTTTCTCGCTCTTAACAGAATAGCATTTGATGTACAGGACCTGTGGTTTGTATCATTTTCAGAAGCAGACTTGAACTAGTAATGGTCCATATGTGTAGGAAACACTGTTCTTTTGTTCTGAGCACACTCACGTTTCCTGCTGTATTAGAGACTCTAGAAAGGAAGTGCATGCTTCTTGCTCTAAAGCAGAGTGTATTTCATGGACGAGAACTCTGCTGTCTGTTTCCCTACAGAAATGGAGGTAAATCCCAGTATCCTTGTCTTCCTACAAGCAAGACTTCCTTTGAGGTAAACACAGTCACTTTTCATCTCAAATGAAGCTACATCGTTCACGAAGCTCACATGTTTCTCGCTCTTACCTGAAAAGCATTTAGTGTTACAGGACCTGTGGTTTGTATCAGTTGCAGAAGCAGAGTTGAACTAGAAATGGTCCATATGTGTAGGAAACACCGTTCTTTTGTTCTGAGCACACTCATGTTTCCTGCTCTATTAGTGACTCTAGAAAGGAAGAGCATGCTTCTTGCTCTAAAGCAGAGTATATTTCATGGATGAGAACTGTGCTGTGTGTTTCGATTCAGAAATGGAGTTAAATCCCAGGCTCTGTGTCTTCTTACAAACAAGACTTCGAATAAGGTAAACGCAGACAATTTTCAGCTCAAATGAAGCTAAATTGGTCACCTAGCTCACACGTTTCTCGCTCTTAATTGAAAAGCATTGGATGTTAGAGGACCGGTGGTTTGTATCAGTTTCAGAAGCAGAGTTGAACTAGATATTGTTGGTCTGTGGAAGAAACACCATCTTTTGTTCTGAGCACACTCACGTTTCCTGCTGTATTAGATACTCTAGAAAGGAAGTGCATGCTTCTTGCTCTAAAGCAGAGTATATTTCATGGACGAGAACTCTGCTGTCTGTTTCCCTACAGAAATGGAGGTAAATCCCAGGATCCTTGTCTTCCTACAAGCAAGATTTCGTTTGAGGTAAACACAGTCACTTTTCATCTCAAATGAAGCTACATCGTTCACGAAGCTCACATGTTTCTCGCTCTTACCTGAAAAGCATTTAGTGTTACAGGACCTGTGGTTTGTATCAGTTGCAGAAGCAGAGTTGAACTAGAAATGGTCCATATGTGTAGGAAACCCCGTTCTTTTGGTCTAAGTACACTCACGTTTCCTGCTGCATTAGAGACTCTTTAAAGCAAGAGCGTGCTTCTTGCTCTAAAACAGAGTATATTTCATGGATGAGAACTGTGCTGTCTGTTTCCCTTCAGAAATGGAGGCATATCCCAGGCTCTGTGTCTTCCGACAAGCAAGACTTCCTTTCAGACAAACACAGTCATTTTTCAGCTCAAAGGCAGCTACATCATTCACGAAGCTCAAACGTTTCTCAGTCTTAACTGAAAAGCATTGGATGTTAGAGGCCCCGTGGTTTCTATCAGTTTCAGAAGAAGAGTTGAACTAGAAATGGTCGATATGTGTAGGAAACACCGTTCTTTTGTTCTGAGCACTCTCACTTAGAATGCTGTATTTGAGACTATAGAAAGCAAGAGCGTGCTTCTTGCTCTAAAGCAGAGTATATCTCATGGATGAGAACTGTGCTGTGTGTTTCGATTCAGAGATGGAGTTAAATCCCAGGCTCTTTGTCTTCTTTCAAAGGAGACTTCGTTTCAGGTAAACAAAGACAATATTCAGCTCAAATGAAGCTAAATTGTTCACCTAGCTCACACGTTTCTCGCTCTTAATTGAAAAGCATTGGATGTTAGAGGACCCGTGGTTTGTATCAGTTTCAGAAGCAGAGTTGAACTAGATATGGTTGGTCTGTGGAGGAAACACCGTTCTTTTGTTCTGAGCACACTCACGTTTCCTGCTGTATTAGATACTCTAGAAAGGAAGTGCATGCTTCTTGCTCTAAAGCAGAGTATATTTCATGGACGAGAACTCTGCTGTCTGTTTCACTACAGAAATGGAGGTAAATCCCAGGATCCTGGTCTTCGTACAAGCAAGACTTCGTTTGAGGTAAACACAGTCACTTTTCAGCTCAAAGGAAGCAACATTGTTCATGAAACTCACACGTTTGTAGGTTTACCTGAAAAGCATTTGATGTTAGAGGACCGGTGATTTGTATCAGTTGCAGAAGCAGAGTGAACTAGAAATGGTCCATATGTGTAGGAAACACCGTTCTTTTGTTCTGAGCACACCCACGTTTCCTGCTGTATTAGAGACTCTAGAAGGGAAGAGTGTGCTTCTTGCTCTAAAGCAGAGTATATTTCTTGGACGAGAACTCTGCTGTCTGTTTCCCTTCAGAAATGGAGGTAAATTTCAGCATCCTTGTCTTCGTACAAGCAAGACTTCGTTTTTGGTAAACACAGTCACTTTTCTGCTTAAATGAAGCTACAACATTCATGAAGCTCACATGTTTCTTGCTCTTAACTGAAAAGCATTTGGTGTTACAGGACCTGTGGTTTGTATCAGTTGCAGAAGCAGAGTTGAACTAGAAATGGTCCATATGTGTAGGATACACCGTTCTTTTGTTCTGAGCACACTCATGTTTCCTGCTGTATTAGAGACTCTAGAGAGGAAGAGCATGCTTCTTGCTCTGAAGCAGAGTATATTTCATGGATTAGAACTGTGCTGTGTGTTTCGATTCAGAAATGGAGTTAAATCCCAAACTCTGTGTCTTCTTACAAACAAGATTTCGATTCAGGTAAACGCAGACAATTTTCAGCTCAAATGAAGCTACATTGTTCACATAGCTCACACGTTTCTCGCTCTTAATTGAAAAGCATTGGATGTTAGAGGACCCGTGGTTTGTATCAGTTGCAGAAGTAGAGTTGAACTAGAAATGGTCCATAAGTGTAGGAAACTCTGTTCTTTTGTTCTGAGCATACTCACCTTTCCTGCTGTATTAGAGACTCTAGAAAGGAAGGGCGTGCTTCTTGCTCTAAAACAGAGTATATTTCATGGATGAGAACTGTGCTGTCTGTTTCCCTTCAGAAATGGAGGTAATTCCCAGGCTCTGTGTCTTCCGACAAGCAAGACTTCCTTTCAGGTAAACACAGTCAATTTTCAGCACAAAGGCAGCTACATCATTCACGAAGCTCAAACGTTTCTCTGTCTTAACTGAAAAGCATTGGATTTTACAGGGACTGTGGATTGTATCAGTTTCAGAAGCAGAGTTGAACTAGATATGGTCCATATGTGTAGGAAACCCCGTTCTTTTGGTCTAAGTACACTCACGTTTCCTGCTGCATTAGAGACTCTTTAAAGCAAGAGCGTGCTTCTTGCTCTAAAACAGAGTATATTTCATGGATGAGAACTGTGCTGTCTGTTTCCCTTCAGAAATGGAGGTAATTCCCAGGCTCTGTGTCTTCCGACAAGCAAGACATCCTTTCAGATAAACACAGTCATTTTTCAGCTCAAAGGCAGCTACATCATTCACGAAGCTCAAACGTTTCTCAGTCTTAACTGAAAAGCATTGGATGTTAGAGGCCCCGTGGTTTCTATCAGTTTCAGAAGAAGAGTTGAACTAGAAATGGTCGATATGTGTAGGAAACACCGTTCTTTTGTTCTGAGCACTCTCACTTAGAATGCTGTATTTGAGACTATAGAAAGCAAGAGCGTGCTTCTTGCTCTAAAGAGGAGTATATTTCATGGATGAGAACTGTGCTGTGTGTTTCGATTCAGAAATGGAGTTAAATCCCAGGCTCTTTGTCTTCTTACAAAGGAGACTTCGTTTCAGGTAAACAAAGACAATTTTCAGCTCAAATGAAGCTAAATTGTTCACCTAGCTCACACGTTTCTCGCTCTTAATTGAAAAGCATTGGATGTTAGAGGACCCGTGGTTTGTATCAGTTTCAGAAGCAGAGTTGAACTAGATATGGTTCGTCTGTGGAGGAAACACCGTTCTTTTGTTCTGAGCACACTCACGTTTCCTGCTGTATTAGATACTCTAGAAAGGAAGTGCATGCTTCTTGCTCTAAAGCAGAGTATATTTCATGGACGAGAACTCTGCTGTCTGTTTCCCTACAGAAATGGAGGTAAATCCCAGGATCCTGGTCTTCGTACAAGCAAGACTTCGTTTGAGGTAAACACAGTCACTTTTCAGCTCAAAGGAAGCAACATTGTTCACGAAACTCACACGTTTGTAGGTTTACCTGAAAAGCATTTGATGTTAGAGGACCGGTGATTTGTATCAGTTGCAGAAGCAGAGTGAACTAGAAATGGTCCATATGTGTAGGAAACACCGTTCTTTTGTTCTGAGCACACCCACGTTTCCTGCTGTATTAGAGACTCTAGAAGGGAAGAGTGTGCTTCTTGCTCTAAAGCAGAGTATATTTCATGGACGAGAACTCTGCTGTCTGTTTCCCTTCAGAAATGGAGGTAAATTTCAGCATCCTTGTCTTCGTACAAGCAAGACTTCGTTTTTGGTAAACACAGTCACTTTTCTGCTTAAATGAAGCTACAACATTCATGAAGCTCACATGTTTCTTGCTCTTAACTGAAAAGCATTTGGTGTTACAGGACCTGTGGTTTGTATCAGTTGCAGAAGCAGAGTTGAACTAGAAATGGTCCATATGTGTAGGATACACCGTTCTTTTGTTCTGAGCACACTCATGTTTCCTGCTGTATTAGAGACTCTAGAGAGGAAGAGCATGCTTCTTGCTCTGAAGCAGAGTATATTTCATGGATTAGAACTGTGCTGTGTGTTTCGATTCAGAAATGGAGTTAAATCCCAAACTCTGTGTCTTCTTACAAACAAGATTTCGATTCAGGTAAACGCAGACAATTTTCAGCTCAAATGAAGCTACATTGTTCACATAGCTCACACGTTTCTCGCTCTTAATTGAAAAGCATTGGATGTTAGAGGACCCGTGGTTTGTATCAGTTGCAGAAGTAGAGTTGAACTAGAAATGGTCCATAAGTGTAGGAAACTCTGTTCTTTTGTTCTGAGCATACTCACCTTTCCTGCTGTATTAGAGACTCTAGAAAGGAAGGGCGTGCTTCTTGCTCTAAAACAGAGTATATTTCATGGATGAGAACTGTGCTGTCTGTTTCCCTTCAGAAATGGAGGTAATTCCCAGGCTCTGTGTCTTCCGACAAGCAAGACTTCCTTTCAGGTAAACACAGTCAATTTTCAGCACAAAGGCAGCTACATCATTCACGAAGCTCAAACGTTTCTCTGTCTTAACTGAAAAGCATTGGATTTTACAGGGACTGTGGATTGTATCAGTTTCAGAAGCAGAGTTGAACTAGATATGGTCCATATGTGTAGGAAACCCCGTTCTTTTGGTCTAAGTACACTCACGTTTCCTGCTGCATTAGAGACTCTTTAAAGCAAGAGCGTGCTTCTTGCTCTAAAACAGAGTATATTTCATGGATGAGAACTGTGCTGTCTGTTTCCCTTCAGAAATGGAGGTAATTCCCAGGCTCTGTGTCTTCCGACAAGCAAGACATCCTTTCAGATAAACACAGTCATTTTTCAGCTCAAAGGCAGCTACATCATTCACGAAGCTCAAACGTTTCTCAGTCTTAACTGAAAAGCATTGGATGTTAGAGGCCCCGTGGTTTCTATCAGTTTCAGAAGAAGAGTTGAACTAGAAATGGTCGATATGTGTAGGAAACACCGTTCTTTTGTTCTGAGCACTCTCACTTAGAATGCTGTATTTGAGACTATAGAAAGCAAGAGCGTGCTTCTTGCTCTAAAGAGGAGTATATTTCATGGATGAGAACTGTGCTGTGTGTTTCGATTCAGAAATGGAGTTAAATCCCAGGCTCTTTGTCTTCTTACAAAGGAGACTTCGTTTCAGGTAAACAAAGACAATTTTCAGCTCAAATGAAGCTAAATTGGTCACCTAGCTCACACGTTTCTCGCTCTTAATTGAAAAGCATTGGATGTTAGAGGACCCGTGGTTTGTATCAGTTTCAGAAGCAGAGTTGAACTAGATATGGTTGGTCTGTGGAGGAAACACCGTTCTTTTGTTCTGAGCACACTCACGTTTCCTGCTGTATTAGATACTCTAGAAAGGAAGTGCATGCTTCTTGCTCTAAAGCAGAGTATATTTCATGGACGAGAACTCTGCTGTCTGTTTCCCTACAGAAATGGAGGTAAATCCCAGGATCCTGGTCTTCGTACAAGCAAGACTTCGTTTGAGGTAAACACAGTCACTTTTCAGCTCAAAGGAAGCAACATTGTTCACGAAACTCACACGTTTGTAGGTTTACCTGAAAAGCATTTGATGTTAGAGGACCGGTGATTTGTATCAGTTGCAGAAGCAGAGTGAACTAGAAATGGTCCATATGCGTAGGAAACACCGTTCTTTTGTTCTGAGCACACCCACGTTTCCTGCTGTATTAGAGACTCTAGAAGGGAAGAGTGTGCTTCTTGCTCTAAAGCAGAGTATATTTCATGGACGAGAACTCTGCTGTCTGTTTCCCTTCAGAAATGGAGGTAAATTTCAGCATCCTTGTCTTCGTACAAGCAAGACTTCGTTTTTGGTAAACACAGTCACTTTTCTGCTTAAATGAAGCTACAACATTCATGAAGCTCACATGTTTCTTGCTCTTAACTGAAAAGCATTTGGTGTTACAGGACCTGTGGTTTGTATCAGTTGCAGAAGCAGAGTTGAACTAGAAATGGTCCATATGTGTAGGATACACCGTTCTTTTGTTCTGAGCACACTCATGTTTCCTGCTGTATTAGAGACTCTAGAGAGGAAGAGCATGCTTCTTGCTCTGAAGCAGAGTATATTTCATGGATTAGAACTGTGCTGTGTGTTTCGATTCAGAAATGGAGTTAAATCCCAAACTCTGTGTCTTCTTACAAACAAGATTTCGATTCAGGTAAACGCAGACAATTTTCAGCTCAAATGAAGCTACATTGTTCACATAGCTCACACGTTTCTGGCTCTTAATTGAAAAGCATTGGATGTTAGAGGACCCCTGGTTTGTATCAGTTTCAGAATCAGAGTTGAACTAGACATGATCCGTATGTGTAGGAAACACCGTTCTTTTGGGCTCAGTACATTCCAGTTTCCTGCTGTATTAGAGACTCTAGAAAGCAAGAGCGTGTTTCTTGCTCTAAAGCAAAGGTTTTTTCATGGATGAGAACTGTGCTGTGTGTTTCGCTTCAGAAATGGAGTTAAATCCCAGGCTCTGGGACTTCCTACAAGCAAGACTTCATTTCAGGTAAACGCATTCACTTTTGAGGTCAAATGAATCTACATCGTTCATGAAGCTCACACATTTCTCGCTCTTAACTGAAAAGCATTTGATGTGAGAGGACCTGTGGTTTATATCAGTTTCAGAAGCAGAGGTGAACTACATATGGTCCATATGTGTAGGAAACCCCGTTCATTTGGTGTAATTACACTCAGGTTTCCTGCTGTATTAGAGAATCTTTAAAGCAAGAGCGTGCTTCTTGCTCTAAACTAGAGTGTGTTTCATTGATGAGAACTGTGATGTGTGTTTCCCTTCACAAATGGAGGTAAATCCCAGGCTCTGTGTCTTCTTACAAACAAGACTTCGTTTCAGGTAAATACAGACAATTTTCAGCTCAAGTGAAGCTACATTGTTCACCTAGCTCACATGTTTCTCGCTCTTAATTTAAAAGCATTGGATGTTTGAGGACCCGTGGTTTGTATCAGTTACAGAAGCAGAGTTGAACTAGATATAGTCGGTCTGTGTACAAAACCTGTTTCGTTTTGTCTCAGTACTCTCACGTTTCCTGCTGTATTAGAGACTCTAGAAAGGAAGATCGTGCTTCTTGCTCTAAAACAGAGTATATTTTATGGATGAGAACTGTGCTGTGTGTTTCGATTCAGAAATGGAGGTAAATCCCAGGCTCTTTGTCTTCCTACAAGCAAGACTTCGTTTCAGGTAAACATAGTCACATTTCAGCTCAAATGAAGCTACATCGTTCATGAAGCTCACACGTTTCTTGCACTTAACTGAAAAGCATTGGATGTTACAGGACCTGTGGTCTGTATCAGTTGCAGAAGCAGGGTTGAACTAGACATGGTCGATATGTGTAGGAAACACCATTCTTTTGTTCTGAGCACTCTCATTAGAATGCTGTATTAGAGACTCTAGAAAGCAAGAGCATGATTCTTGCTCTAAAGCAGAGTGTGTTTCATGGATGAGAACTGTGCTGTGTGTTTGCCTTCAGAAATGGAGTTAAATCCCAGGCTTTGTGTCTTCTGAAAAGCAAGACTTCCTTTCAGGTAAACAAAGTCACTTTTCAGCTTAAAGGCAGCTACATCATTCATGAAGCTCAAACGTTTCTCAGTCTTAACTGAAAAGCATTGGATGTTAGAGGACCCGTGGTTTGTATCAGTTTCAGAAGCAGATTTGAACTAGACATGGTACGTATGTGTAGGAAACACCGTTCTTTTGGTCTCAGTACATTCCAGTTTCCTGCTGTATTAGAGACTCTAGAAAGCAAGAGAGTGCTTCTTGCTCTAAAGCAGAGCGTGTTTCATGGATGAGAACTGTGCTGTGTGTTTCCCTTCAGAAATGGAGGTAAATCCCAGGCACCTTGTCTTCCTACAAGCAAGACTTCGTTTGAGGTAAACACAGTCACTTTCCATCTCAAATGAAGCTACATCGTTCACGAAGCTCACATGTTTCTCGCTCTTATCAGAATAGCATTTGATGTACAGGACCTGTGGTTTGTATCATTTTCAGAAGCAGACTTGAACTAGTAAAGGTCCATATGTGTAGGAAACACTGTTCTTTTGTTCTGAGCACACTCACGTTTCCTGATGTATTAGAGACTCTAGAAAGGAAGAGCATGCTTCTTGCTCTAAAGCAGAGTATATTTCATGGAGGAGAACTGTGCTGTGTGTTTCGCTTCAGAAAAGGAGATAAATCCCAGGCTCTTTGTCTTCCTGCAAGCAAGACTTTCTTTCAGGTAAACACAGACACTTTTCAGCTCAAAGGAAGCTATATCGTTCACGAAGCTCACATGTTTCTCACTCTTAATTGAAAAGCATTGGATATTAGAGGACCCGTGGTTTGTATCCATTTCAGAAGCAGAGTTGAACTAGATATGGTCGGTCTGTGTAGGAAACCCCGTTCGTTTGGTCTCAGTACACTTATGTTTCCTGCTGTATTAGAGACTTTAGAAAGGAAGATCGTGCTTCTTGTTCTAAAACAGAGTATATTTCATGGATGAGAACTGTGCTGTGTGTTTTGCTTCAGAAATGGAGTTAAATCCCAGTCTCTGTGTCTTCTTACAAGGGAGACTACGTATCAGGTAAACACAGACACTTTTCACCTCAAATGATGCTACATTGTACAGGCAGCTCACATGTTTCTCGCTCTTAATTGAAAAGCATTGGATTTTAGAGGACCCGTGGTTTGTATCAGTTGCAGAAGCAGAGTTGAACTAGAAATGGTCCATATGTGTAGGAAACTCTGTTCTTTTGTTCTGAGCACTCTCATTAAAATGCTGTATTAGAGACTCTAGAAAGCAAGAGCATGCTTCTTGCTCTAAAGCAGAGTGTGTTTCATGGATGAGAAATGTGCTGTGTGTTTGCCTTCAGAAATGGAGTTAAATCCCAGGCTTTGTGTCTTCCGAAAAGCAAGACTTCCTTTCAGGTAAACAAAGTCACTTTTCAGTTCAAAGGCAGCTACATCATTCACGAAGCTCAAACGTTTCTCAGTCTTAACTGAAAAGCATTGGATGTTAGAGGACCCGTGGTTTGTATCAGTTTCAGAAGCAGACTTGAACTAGTAATGGTCCATATGTGTAGGAAACACCGTTCTTTTGTTCTGAGCACTCTCACTTAGAATGCTGTATTTGAGACTATAGAAAGCAAGAGCGTGCTTCTTGCTCTAAAGAGGAGTATATTTCATGGATGAGAACTGTGCTGTGTGTTTCGATTCAGAAATGGAGGTAAATCCCAGGCTCTGTGTCTTCCTGCAAGCAAGACTTCCTTTCAGGTAAACAGAGACACTTTTCAGCTCAAAGGAAGCAACCTCGTTCACGAAGCTCACACGTTTCTCGGTATTAACTGAAAAGCATTTGATTTTAGAGGACCCGTGGTTTGTATCAGTTTCGGAAGGAGAGTTGAACTATATATGGTTCATATGTGTAGGAAACCCCGTTCTTTTAGTCTAAGTCACTCACGTTTTCTGCTGTATTAGAGACTTTAGAAAGGGAGATAGTGCTTCTTGCTCTAAAACAGAGTATATTTCATGGATGAGAACTGTGCTGTGTGCTTCGCTTCAGAAATGGAATTTAATCGCAGGCTCTGTGTCTTCTTACAAGGAAGAGTTCCTATCAGGTAAACGCAGACACTTTTCACATCAAATGATGCTACATTGTACAGCCAGCTCACATATTTCTCGCTTTTAACTGAAAAGCATTTGATGTTACAGGACCTGTGGTTTGTATCAGTTTCAGAAGCAGAGTTGAAATAGAAATGGTCCATATATGTAGGAAACACCGTTCTTTTGTTCTGAGCACACTCACGTTTCCTGCTCTATTAGAGATTCTAGAATGGAAGAGCGTGCTTCTTGCTCTAAAGCAGAATATATTTTATGGATGAGAACTGTGCTGTGTGTTTCGATTCAGAAATGGAGGTAAATCCCAGGCTCTTTGTCTTCCTACAAGCAAGACTTCGTTTCAGGTAAACATAGTCACATTTCAGCTCAAATGAAGCTACATCGTTCATGAAGCTCACACGTTTCTTGCACTTAACTGAAAAGCATTGGATGTTACAGGACCTGTGGTCTGTATCAGTTGCAGAAGCAGGGTTGAACTAGACATGGTCGATATGTGTAGGAAACACCATTCTTTTGTTCTGAGCACTCTCATTAGAATGCTGTATTAGAGACTCTAGAAAGCAAGAGCATGATTCTTGCTCTAAAGCAGAGTGTGTTTCATGGATGAGAACTGTGCTGTGTGTTTGCCTTCAGAAATGGAGTTAAATCCCAGGCTTTGTGTCTTCTGAAAAGCAAGACTTCCTTTCAGGTAAACAAAGTCACTTTTCAGCTCAAAGGCAGCTACATCATTCATGAAGCTCAAACGTTTCTCAGTCTTAACTGAAAAGCATTGGATGTTAGAGGACCCGTGGTTTGTATCAGTTTCAGAAGCAGATTTGAACTAGACATGGTACGTATGTGTAGGAAACACCGTTCTTTTGGTCTCAGTACATTCCAGTTTCCTGCTGTATTAGAGACTCTAGAAAGCAAGAGAGTGCTTCTTGCTCTAAAGCAGAGCGTGTTTCATGGATGAGAACTGTGCTGTGTGTTTCCCTTCAGAAATGGAGGTAAATCCCAGGCACCTTGTCTTCCTACAAGCAAGACTCCGTTTGAGGTAAACACAGTCACTTTCCATCTCAAATGAAGCTACATCGTTCACGAAGCTCACATGTTTCTCGCTCTTATCAGAATAGCATTTGATGTACAGGACCTGTGGTTTGTATCATTTTCAGAAGCAGACTTGAACTAGTAAAGGTCCATATGTGTAGGAAACACTGTTCTTTTGTTCTGAGCACACTCACGTTTCCTGATGTATTAGAGACTCTAGAAAGGAAGAGCATGCTTCTTGCTCTAAAGCAGAGTATATTTCATGGAGGAGAACTGTGCTGTGTGTTTCGCTTCAGAAAAGGAGATAAATCCCAGGCTCTTTGTCTTCCTGCAAGCAAGACTTTCTTTCAGGTAAACACAGACACTTTTCAGCTCAAAGGAAGCTATATCGTTCACGAAGCTCACATGTTTCTCACTCTTAATTGAAAAGCATTTGATATTAGAGGACCCGTGGTTTGTATCCATTTCAGAAGCAGAGTTGAACTAGATATGGTCGGTCTGTGTAGGAAACCCCGTTCGTTTGGTCTCAGTACACTTATGTTTCCTGCTGTATTAGAGACTTTAGAAAGGAAGATCGTGCTTCTTGTTCTAAAACAGAGTATATTTCATGGATGAGAACTGTGCTGTGTGTTTTGCTTCAGAAATGGAGTTAAATCCCAGTCTCTGTGTCTTCTTACAAGGGAGACTACGTATCAGGTAAACACAGACACTTTTCACCTCAAATGATGCTACATTGTACAGGCAGCTCACATGTTTCTCGCTCTTAATTGAAAAGCATTGGATTTTAGAGGACCCGTGGTTTGTATCAGTTGCAGAAGCAGAGTTGAACTAGAAATGGTCCATATGTGTAGGAAACTCTGTTCTTTTGTTCTGAGCACTCTCATTAAAATGCTGTATTAGAGACTGTAGAAAGCAAGAGCATGCTTCTTGCTCTAAAGCAGAGTGTGTTTCATGGATGAGAAATGTGCTGTGTGTTTGCCTTCAGAAATGGAGTTAAATCCCAGGCTTTGTGTCTTCCGAAAAGGAAGACTTCCTTTCAGGTAAACAAAGTCACTTTTCAGTTCAAAGGCAGCTACATCATTCATGAAGCTCAAACGTTTCTCAGTCTTAACTGAAAAGCATTGGATGTTAGAGGACCCGTGGTTTGTATCAGTTTCAGAAGCAGATTTGAACTAGACATGGTACTTATGTGTAGGAAACACCGTTCTTTTGGTCTCAGTACATTCCAGTTTCCTGCTGTATTAGAGACTCTAGAAAGCAAGAGAGTGCTTCTTGCTCTAAAGCAGAGCGTGTTTCATGGATGAGAAGTGTGCTGTGTGTTTCCCTTCAGAAATGGAGGTAAATCCCAGGCAACTTGTCTTCCTACAAGCAAGACTTCGTTTGAGGTAAACACAGTCACTTTCCATCTCAAATGAAGCTACATCGTTCACGAAGCTCACATGTTTCTCGCTCTTATCAGAATAGCATTTGATGTACAGGACCTGTGGTTTGTATCATTTTCAGAAGCAGACTTGAACTAGTAATGGTCCATATGTGTAGGAAACACTGTTCTTTTGTTCTGAGCACACTCACGTTTCCTGATGTATTAGAGACTCTAGAAAGGAAGAGCATGCTTCTTGCTCTAAAGCAGAGTATATTTCATGGAGGAGAACTGTGCTGTGTGTTTCGCTTCAGAAAAGGAGATAAATCCCAGGCTCTTTGTCTTCCTGCAAGCAAGACTTTCTTTCAGGTAAACACAGACACTTTTCTTCTCAAAGGAAGCTATATCGTTCACGAAGCTCACATGTTTCTCGCTCTTAATTGAAAAGCATTGGATGTTAGAGGACCCGTGGTTTGTATCAGTTTCGGAAGGAGAGTTGAACTATATATGGTTCATATGTGTAGGAAACCCCGTTCTTTTAGTCTAAGTCACTCATGTTTTCTGCTGTATTAGAGACTTTAGAAAGGGAGATAGTGCTTCTTGCTCTAAAACAGAGTATATTTCATGGATGAGAACTGTGCTGTGTGCTTCGCTTCAGAAATGGAATTTAATCGCAGGCTCTGTGTCTTCTTACAAGGAAGAGTTCCTATCAGGTAAACGCAGACACTTTTCACATCAAATGATGCTACATTGTACAGCCAGCTCACATATTTCTCGCTTTTAACTGAAAAGCATTTGATGTTACAGGACCTGTGGTTTGTATCAGTTTCAGAAGCAGAGTTGAAATAGAAATGGTCCATATATGTAGGAAACACCGTTCTTTTGTTCTGAGCACACTCACGTTTCCTGCTCTATTAGAGATTCTAGAATGGAAGAGCGTGCTTCTTGCTCTAAAGCAGAATATATTTCATGGATGAGAACTGTGCTTTGTCTTTCGCTTCAGAAATGGAGTTAAATCCCAGGCTCTGTGTCTTCTTACAAACAAAAGTTCGTTTCAGGTAAACGCACATAATTTTCAGCTGAAATGAAGCTACATTGTTCACCTAGCTCACACGTTTCTTGCTCTTAATTGAAAAGCATTGGATGTTAGAGGACCCGTGGTTTGTATCAGTTTCAAAAGCAGAGTTGAACTAGAAATGATCCATATGTGTAGGAAACACCGTACTTTTGTTCTGAGCATACTCACATTTCCTGCTGTATTAGAGACTCTAGAAAGGAAGACCGTGCTTCTTGCTCTAAAGCAGAGTATATTTCATGGAAGAGAACTGTGCTGTGCGTTTCAATTCAATAATGGAGTTAAAACCCAGGCTCTGTGTCTTCTTACAAACAAGACTTCGATTCAGGTAAACGCAGACAATTTTCAGCTCAAATGAAGCAACATTGTTCACCTAGCTCACACGTTTCTCACTGTTAATTGAAAAGCATTGCATGTTAGAGGACCCCTTGTTTGTATCAGTTTCAGAAACAGAGTTGAACTAGACATGTTCTGTATGTGCAGGAAAGACCGTTCTTTTTGGCTCAGTACATTCCAGTTTCTGCTGTATTAGAGACTCTAGAAAGCAAGAGAGTGCATCTTCCTCTAAAGCAGAGTGGTTTTCATGGATGAGAACTGTGCTGTGTGTTTCCCTTCAGAAATGGAGGTAAATCCCAGGCACCTTGTCTTCCTACAAGCAAGACTTCGTTTGAGGTAAACACAGTCACTTTCCATCTCAAATGAAGCTACATCGTTCACGAAGCTCACATGTTTCTCGCTCTTATCAGAATAGCATTTGATGTACAGGACCTGTGGTTTGTATCATTTTCAGAAGCAGACTTGAACTAGTAATGGTCCATATGTGTAGGAAACACTGTTCTTTTGTTCTGAGCACACTCACGTTTCCTGATGTATTAGAGACTCTAGAAAGGAAGAGCATGCTTCTTGCTCTAAAGCAGAGTATATTTCATGGAGGAGAACTGTGCTGTGTGTTTCGCTTCAGAAAAGGAGATAAATCCCAGGCTCTTTGTCTTCCTGCAAGCAAGACTTTCTTTCAGGTAAACACAGACACTTTTCTTCTCAAAGGAAGCTATATCGTTCACGAAGCTCACATGTTTCTCGCTCTTAATTGAAAAGCATTGGATGTTAGAGGACCCGTGGTTTGTATCCATTTCAGAAGCAGAGTTGAACTAGATATGGTCGGTCTGTGTAGGAAACCCCGTTCGTTTGGTCTCAGTACACTTATGTTTCCTGCTGTATTAGAGACTTTAGAAAGGAAGATCGTGCTTCTTGTTCTAAAACAGAGTATATTTCATGGATGAGAACTGTGCTGTGTGTTTTGCTTCAGAAATGGAGTTAAATCCCAGTCTCTGTGTCTTCTTACAAGGGAGACTACGTATCAGGTAAACACAGACACTTTTCACCTCAAATGATGCTACATTGTACAGGCAGCTCACATGTTTCTCGCTCTTAATTGAAAAGCATTGGATTTTAGAGGACCCGTGGTTTGTATCAGTTGCAGAAGCAGAGTTGAACTAGAAATGGTCCATATGTGTAGGAAACTCTGTTCTTTTGTTCTGAGCACTCTCATTAAAATGCTGTATTAGAGACTCTAGAAAGCAAGAGCATGCTTCTTGCTCTAAAGCAGAGTGTGTTTCATGGATGAGAAATGTGCTGTGTGTTTGCCTTCAGAAATGGAGTTAAATCCCAGGCTTTGTGTCTTCCGAAAAGGAAGACTTCCTTTCAGGTAAACAAAGTCACTTTTCAGTTCAAAGGCAGCTACATCATTCACGAAGCTCAAACGTTTCTCAGTCTTAACTGAAAAGCATTGGATGTTAGAGGACCCGTGGTTTGTATCAGTTTCAGAAGCAGACTTGAACTAGTAATGGTCCATATGTGTAGGAAACACCGTTCTTTTGTTCTGAGCACTCTCACTTAGAATGCTGTATTTGAGACTATAGAAAGCAAGAGCGTGCTTCTTGCTCTAAAGAGGAGTATATTTCATGGATGAGAACTGTGCTGTGTGTTTCGATTCAGAAATGGAGGTAAATCCCAGGCTCTGTGTCTTCCTGCAAGCAAGACTTCCTTTCAGGTAAACAGAGACACTTTTCAGCTCAAAGGAAGCAACCTCGTTCACGAAGCTCACACGTTTCTCGGTATTAACTGAAAAGCATTTGATTTTAGAGGACCCGTGGTTTGTATCAGTTTCGGAAGGAGAGTTGAACTATATATGGTTCATATGTGTAGGAAACCCCGTTCTTTTAGTCTAAGTCACTCACGTTTTCTGCTGTATTAGAGACTTTAGAAAGGGAGATAGTGCTTCTTGCTCTAAAACAGAGTATATTTCATGGATGAGAACTGTGCTGTGTGCTTCGCTTCAGAAATGGAATTTAATCGCAGGCTCTGTGTCTTCTTACAAGGAAGAGTTCCTATCAGGTAAACGCAGACACTTTTCACATCAAATGATGCTACATTGTACAGCCAGCTCACATATTTCTCGCTTTTAACTGAAAAGCATTTGATGTTACAGGACCTGTGGTTTGTATCAGTTTCAGAAGCAGAGTTGAAATAGAAATGGTCCATATATGTAGGAAACACCGTTCTTGTGTTCTGAGCACACTCACGTTTCCTGCTCTATTAGAGATTCTAGAATGGAAGAGCGTGCTTCTTGCTCTAAAGCAGAATATATTTTATGGATGAGAACTGTGCTGTGTGTTTCGATTCAGAAATGGAGGTAAATCCCAGGCTCTTTGTCTTCCTACAAGCAAGACTTCGTTTCAGGTAAACATAGTCACATTTCAGCTCAAATGAAGCTACATCGTTCATGAAGCTCACACGTTTCTTGCACTTAACTGAAAAGCATTGGATGTTACAGGACCTGTGGTCTGTATCAGTTGCAGAAGCAGGGTTGAACTAGACATGGTCGATATGTGTAGGAAACACCATTCTTTTGTTCTGAGCACTCTCATTAGAATGCTGTATTAGAGACTCTAGAAAGCAAGAGCATGATTCTTGCTCTAAAGCAGAGTGTGTTTCATGGATGAGAACTGTGCTGTGTGTTTGCCTTCAGAAATGGAGTTAAATCCCAGGCTTTGTGTCTTCTGAAAAGCAAGACTTCCTTTCAGGTAAACAAAGTCACTTTTCAGCTCAAAGGCAGCTACATCATTCATGAAGCTCAAACGTTTCTCAGTCTTAACTGAAAAGCATTGGATGTTAGAGGACCCGTGGTTTGTATCAGTTTCAGAAGCAGATTTGAACTAGACATGGTACGTATGTGTAGGAAACACCGTTCTTTTGGTCTCAGTACATTCCAGTTTCCTGCTGTATTAGAGACTCTAGAAAGCAAGAGAGTGCTTCTTGCTCTAAAGCAGAGCGTGTTTCATGGATGAGAACTGTGCTGTGTGTTTCCCTTCAGAAATGGAGGTAAATCCCAGGCACCTTGTCTTCCTACAAGCAAGACTCCGTTTGAGGTAAACACAGTCACTTTCCATCTCAAATGAAGCTACATCGTTCACGAAGCTCACATGTTTCTCGCTCTTATCAGAATAGCATTTGATGTACAGGACCTGTGGTTTGTATCATTTTCAGAAGCAGACTTGAACTAGTAAAGGTCCATATGTGTAGGAAACACTGTTCTTTTGTTCTGAGCACACTCACGTTTCCTGATGTATTAGAGACTCTAGAAAGGAAGAGCATGCTTCTTGCTCTAAAGCAGAGTATATTTCATGGAGGAGAACTGTGCTGTGTGTTTCGCTTCAGAAAAGGAGATAAATCCCAGGCTCTTTGTCTTCCTGCAAGCAAGACTTTCTTTCAGGTAAACACAGACACTTTTCAGCTCAAAGGAAGCTATATCGTTCACGAAGCTCACATGTTTCTCACTCTTAATTGAAAAGCATTTGATATTAGAGGACCCGTGGTTTGTATCCATTTCAGAAGCAGAGTTGAACTAGATATGGTCGGTCTGTGTAGGAAACCCCGTTCGTTTGGTCTCAGTACACTTATGTTTCCTGCTGTATTAGAGACTTTAGAAAGGAAGATCGTGCTTCTTGTTCTAAAACAGAGTATATTTCATGGATGAGAACTGTGCTGTGTGTTTTGCTTCAGAAATGGAGTTAAATCCCAGTCTCTGTGTCTTCTTACAAGGGAGACTACGTATCAGGTAAACACAGACACTTTTCACCTCAAATGATGCTACATTGTACAGGCAGCTCACATGTTTCTCGCTCTTAATTGAAAAGCATTGGATTTTAGAGGACCCGTGGTTTGTATCAGTTGCAGAAGCAGAGTTGAACTAGAAATGGTCCATATGTGTAGGAAACTCTGTTCTTTTGTTCTGAGCACTCTCATTAAAATGCTGTATTAGAGACTGTAGAAAGCAAGAGCATGCTTCTTGCTCTAAAGCAGAGTGTGTTTCATGGATGAGAAATGTGCTGTGTGTTTGCCTTCAGAAATGGAGTTAAATCCCAGGCTTTGTGTCTTCCGAAAAGGAAGACTTCCTTTCAGGTAAACAAAGTCACTTTTCAGTTCAAAGGCAGCTACATCATTCATGAAGCTCAAACGTTTCTCAGTCTTAACTGAAAAGCATTGGATGTTAGAGGACCCGTGGTTTGTATCAGTTTCAGAAGCAGATTTGAACTAGACATGGTACTTATGTGTAGGAAACACCGTTCTTTTGGTCTCAGTACATTCCAGTTTCCTGCTGTATTAGAGACTCTAGAAAGCAAGAGAGTGCTTCTTGCTCTAAAGCAGAGCGTGTTTCATGGATGAGAAGTGTGCTGTGTGTTTCCCTTCAGAAATGGAGGTAAATCCCAGGCAACTTGTCTTCCTACAAGCAAGACTTCGTTTGAGGTAAACACAGTCACTTTCCATCTCAAATGAAGCTACATCGTTCACGAAGCTCACATGTTTCTCGCTCTTATCAGAATAGCATTTGATGTACAGGACCTGTGGTTTGTATCATTTTCAGAAGCAGACTTGAACTAGTAATGGTCCATATGTGTAGGAAACACTGTTCTTTTGTTCTGAGCACACTCACGTTTCCTGATGTATTAGAGACTCTAGAAAGGAAGAGCATGCTTCTTGCTCTAAAGCAGAGTATATTTCATGGAGGAGAACTGTGCTGTGTGTTTCGCTTCAGAAAAGGAGATAAATCCCAGGCTCTTTGTCTTCCTGCAAGCAAGACTTTCTTTCAGGTAAACACAGACACTTTTCTTCTCAAAGGAAGCTATATCGTTCACGAAGCTCACATGTTTCTCGCTCTTAATTGAAAAGCATTGGATGTTAGAGGACCCGTGGTTTGTATCAGTTTCGGAAGGAGAGTTGAACTATATATGGTTCATATGTGTAGGAAACCCCGTTCTTTTAGTCTAAGTCACTCATGTTTTCTGCTGTATTAGAGACTTTAGAAAGGGAGATAGTGCTTCTTGCTCTAAAACAGAGTATATTTCATGGATGAGAACTGTGCTGTGTGCTTCGCTTCAGAAATGGAATTTAATCGCAGGCTCTGTGTCTTCTTACAAGGAAGAGTTCCTATCAGGTAAACGCAGACACTTTTCACATCAAATGATGCTACATTGTACAGCCAGCTCACATATTTCTCGCTTTTAACTGAAAAGCATTTGATGTTACAGGACCTGTGGTTTGTATCAGTTTCAGAAGCAGAGTTGAAATAGAAATGGTCCATATATGTAGGAAACACCGTTCTTTTGTTCTGAGCACACTCACGTTTCCTGCTCTATTAGAGATTCTAGAATGGAAGAGCGTGCTTCTTGCTCTAAAGCAGAATATATTTCATGGATGAGAACTGTGCTTTGTCTTTCGCTTCAGAAATGGAGTTAAATCCCAGGCTCTGTGTCTTCTTACAAACAAAAGTTCGTTTCAGGTAAACGCACATAATTTTCAGCTGAAATGAAGCTACATTGTTCACCTAGCTCACACGTTTCTTGCTCTTAATTGAAAAGCATTGGATGTTAGAGGACCCGTGGTTTGTATCAGTTTCAAAAGCAGAGTTGAACTAGAAATGATCCATATGTGTAGGAAACACCGTACTTTTGTTCTGAGCATACTCACATTTCCTGCTGTATTAGAGACTCTAGAAAGGAAGACCGTGCTTCTTGCTCTAAAGCAGAGTATATTTCATGGAAGAGAACTGTGCTGTGCGTTTCAATTCAATAATGGAGTTAAAACCCAGGCTCTGTGTCTTCTTACAAACAAGACTTCGATTCAGGTAAACGCAGACAATTTTCAGCTCAAATGAAGCAACATTGTTCACCTAGCTCACACGTTTCTCACTGTTAATTGAAAAGCATTGCATGTTAGAGGACCCCTTGTTTGTATCAGTTTCAGAAACAGAGTTGAACTAGACATGTTCTGTATGTGCAGGAAAGACCGTTCTTTTTGGCTCAGTACATTCCAGTTTCTGCTGTATTAGAGACTCTAGAAAGCAAGAGAGTGCATCTTCCTCTAAAGCAGAGTGGTTTTCATGGATGAGAACTGTGCTGTGTGTTTCCCTTCAGAAATGGAGGTAAATCCCAGGCACCTTGTCTTCCTACAAGCAAGACTTCGTTTGAGGTAAACACAGTCACTTTCCATCTCAAATGAAGCTACATCGTTCACGAAGCTCACATGTTTCTCGCTCTTATCAGAATAGCATTTGATGTACAGGACCTGTGGTTTGTATCATTTTCAGAAGCAGACTTGAACTAGTAATGGTCCATATGTGTAGGAAACACTGTTCTTTTGTTCTGAGCACACTCACGTTTCCTGATGTATTAGAGACTCTAGAAAGGAAGAGCATGCTTCTTGCTCTAAAGCAGAGTATATTTCATGGAGGAGAACTGTGCTGTGTGTTTCGCTTCAGAAAAGGAGATAAATCCCAGGCTCTTTGTCTTCCTGCAAGCAAGACTTTCTTTCAGGTAAACACAGACACTTTTCTTCTCAAAGGAAGCTATATCGTTCACGAAGCTCACATGTTTCTCGCTCTTAATTGAAAAGCATTGGATGTTAGAGGACCCGTGGTTTGTATCCATTTCAGAAGCAGAGTTGAACTAGATATGGTCGGTCTGTGTAGGAAACCCCGTTCGTTTGGTCTCAGTACACTTATGTTTCCTGCTGTATTAGAGACTTTAGAAAGGAAGATCGTGCTTCTTGTTCTAAAACAGAGTATATTTCATGGATGAGAACTGTGCTGTGTGTTTTGCTTCAGAAATGGAGTTAAATCCCAGGCTCTGTGTCTTCTTACAAGGGAGACTTCGTATCAGGTAAACACAGACACTTTTCACCTCAAATGATGCTACATTGTACAGGCAGCTCACATGTTTCCCGCTCTTAATTGAAAAGCATTGGATTTTAGAGGACCCGTGGTTTGTATCAGTTGCAGAAGCAGAGTTGAACTAGAAATGGTCCATAAGTGTAGGAAACTCTGTTCTTTTGTTCTGAGCATACTCACCTTTCCTGCTGTATTAGAGACTCTAGAAAGGAAGGGCGTGCTTCTTGCTCTAAAACAGAGTATATTTCATGGATGAGAACTGTGCTGTCTGTTTCCCTTCAGAAATGGAGGTAATTCCCAGGCTCTGTGTCTTCCGACAAGCAAGACTTCCTTTCAGGTAAACACAGTCAATTTTCAGCACAAAGGCAGCTACATCATTCACGAAGCTCAAACGTTTCTCTGTCTTAACTGAAAAGCATTGGATTTTACAGGGACTGTGGATTGTATCAGTTTCAGAAGCAGAGTTGAACTAGATATGGTCCATATGTGTAGGAAACCCCGTTCTTTTGGTCTAAGTACACTCACGTTTCCTGCTGCATTAGAGACTCTTTAAAGCAAGAGCATGCTTCTTGCTCTAAAACAGAGTATATTTCATGGATGAGAACTGTGCTGTCTGTTTCCCTTCAGAAATGGAGGTAATTCCCAGGCTCTGTGTCTTCCGACAAGCAAGACATCCTTTCAGATAAACACAGTCATTTTTCAGCTCAAAGGCAGCTACATCATTCACGAAGCTCAAACGTTTCTCAGTCTTAACTGAAAAGCATTGGATGTTAGAGGCCCTGTGGTTTCTATCAGTTTCAGAAGAAGAGGTGAACTAGAAATGGTCGATATGTGTAGGAAACACCGTTCTTTTGTTCTGAGCACTCTCACTTAGAATGCTGTATTTGAGACTATAGAAAGCAAGAGCGTGCTTCTTGCTCTAAAGAGGAGTATATTTCATGGATGAGAACTGTGCTGTGTGTTTCGATTCAGAAATGGAGTTAAATCCCAGGCTCTTTGTCTTCTTACAAAGGAGACTTCGTTTCAGGTAAACAAAGACAATTTTCAGCTCAAATGAAGCTAAATTGGTCACCTAGCTCACACGTTTCTCGCTCTTAATTGAAAAGCATTGGATGTTAGAGGACCCGTGGTTTGTATCAGTTTCAGAAGCAGAGTTGAACTAGATATGGTTGGTCTGTGGAGGAAACACCGTTCTTTTGTTCTGAGCACACTCACGTTTCCTGCTGTATTAGATACTCTAGAAAGGAAGTGCATGCTTCTTGCTCTAAAGCAGAGTATATTTCATGGACGAGAACTCTGCTGTCTGTTTCCCTACAGAAATGGAGGTAAATCCCAGGATCCTGGTCTTCGTACAAGCAAGACTTCGTTTGAGGTAAACACAGTCACTTTTCAGCTCAAAGGAAGCAACATTGTTCACGAAACTCACACGTTTGTAGGTTTACCTGAAAAGCATTTGATGTTAGAGGACCGGTGATTTGTATCAGTTGCAGAAGCAGAGTGAACTAGAAATGGTCCATATGTGTAGGAAACACCGTTCTTTTGTTCTGAGCACACCCACGTTTCCTGCTGTATTAGAGACTCTAGAAGGGAAGAGTGTGCTTCTTGCTCTAAAGCAGAGTATATTTCATGGACGAGAACTCTGCTGTCTGTTTCCCTTCAGAAATGGAGGTAAATTTCAGCATCCTTGTCTTCGTACAAGCAAGACTTCGTTTTTGGTAAACACAGTCACTTTTCTGCTTAAATGAAGCTACAACATTCATGAAGCTCACATGTTTCTTGCTCTTAACTGAAAAGCATTTGGTGTTACAGGACCTGTGGTTTGTATCAGTTGCAGAAGCAGAGTTGAACTAGAAATGGTCCATATGTGTAGGATACACCGTTCTTTTGTTCTGAGCACACTCATGTTTCCTGCTGTATTAGAGACTCTAGAGAGGAAGAGCATGCTTCTTGCTATGAAGCAGAGTATATTTCATGGATTAGAACTGTGCTGTGTGTTTCGATTCAGAAATGGAGTTAAATCCCAAACTCTGTGTCTTCTTACAAACAAGATTTCGATTCAGGTAAACGCAGACAATTTTCAGCTCAAATGAAGCTACATTGTTCACATAGCTCACACGTTTCTCGCTCTTAATTGAAAAGCATTGGATGTTAGAGGACCCCTGGTTTGTATCAGTTTCAGAAGCAGAGTTGAACTAGACATGATCCGTATGTGTAGGAAACACCGTTCTTTTGGGCTCAGTACATTCCAGTTTCCTGCTGTATTAGAGACTCTAGAAAGCAAGAGCGTGTTTCTTGCTCTAAAGCAAAGGTTTTTTCATGGATGAGAACTGTGCTGTGTGTTTCGCTTCAGAAATGGAGGTAAATCCCAGGCTCTGGGACTTCCTACAAGCAAGACTTCATTTCAGGTAAACGCATTCACTTTTGAGGTCAAATGAATCTACATCGTTCATGAAGCTCACACGTTTCTTGCACTTAACTGAAAAGCATTGGATGTTACAGGACCTGTGGTCTGTATCAGTTGCAGAAGCAGGGTTGAACTAGACATGGTCGATATGTGTAGGAAACACCATTCTTTTGTTCTGAGCACTCTCATTAGAATGCTGTATTAGAGACTCTAGAAAGCAAGAGCATGATTCTTGCTCTAAAGCAGAGTGTGTTTCATGGATGAGAACTGTGCTGTGTGTTTGCCTTCAGAAATGGAGTTAAATCCCAGGCTTTGTGTCTTCCGAAAAGCAAGACTTCCTTTCAGGTAAACAAAGTCACTTTTCAGCTCAAAGGCAGCTACATCATTCATGAAGCTCAAACGTTTCTCAGTCTTAACTGAAAAGCATTGGATGTTAGAGGACCCGTGGTTTGTATCCATTTCAGAAGCAGAGTTGAACTAGATATGGTCGGTCTGTGTAGGAAACCCCGTTCGTTTGGTCTCAGTACACTTATGTTTCCTGCTGTATTAGAGACTTTAGAAAGGAAGATCGTGCTTCTTGTTCTAAAACAGAGTATATTTCATGGATGAGAACTGTGGTGTGTGTTTTGCTTCAGAAATGGAGTTAAATCCCAGTCTCTATGTCTTCTTACAAGGGAGACTTCGTATCAGGTAAACACAGACACTTTTCACCTCAAATGATGCTACATTGTACAGGCAGCTCACATGTTTCTCTCTCTTAATTGAAAAGCATTGGATTTTAGAGGACCCGTGGTTTGTATCAGTTGCAGAAGCAGAGTTGAACTCGAAATGGTCCATATGTGTAGGAAACTCTGTTCTTTTGTTCTGAGCACTCTCATTAGAATGCTGTATTAGAGACTCTAGAAAGCAAGAGCATGCTTCTTGCTCTAAAGCAGAGTGTGTTTCATGGATGAGAAATGTGCTGTGCGTTTGCCTTCAGAAATGGAGTTAAATCCCAGGCTTTGTGTCTTCCGAAAAGCAAGACTTCCTTTCAGGTAAACAAAGTCACTTTTCAGTTCAAAGGCAGCTACATCATTCATGAAGCTCAAACGTTTCTCAGTCTTAACTGAAAAGCATTGGATGTTAGAGGACCCGTGGTTTGTATCAGTTTCTGAAGCAGATTTGAACTAGACATGGTACTTATGTGTAGGAAACACCGTTCTTTTGGTCTCAGTACATTCCAGTTTCCTGCTGTATTAGAGACTCTAGAAAGCAAGAGAGTGCTTCTTGCTCTAAAGCAGAGCGTGTTTCATGGATGAGAACTGTGCTGTGTGTTTCCCTTCAGAAATGGAGGTAAATCCCAGGCACCTTGTCTTCCTACAAGCAAGACTTCGTTTGAGGTAAACACAGTCACTTTCCATCTCAAATGAAGCTACATCGTTCACGAAGCTCACATGTTTCTCGCTCTTATCAGAATAGCATTTGATGTACAGGACCTGTGGTTTGTATCATTTTCAGAAGCAGACTTGAACTAGTAATGGTCCATATGTGTAGGAAACACTGTTCTTTTGTTCTGAGCACACTCACGTTTCCTGATGTATTAGAGACTCTAGAAAGGAAGAGCATGCTTCTTGCTCTAAAGCAGAGTATATTTCATGGAGGAGAACTGTGCTGTGTGTTTCGCTTCAGAAAAGGAGATAAATCCCAGGCTCTTTGTCTTCCTGCAAGCAAGACTTTCTTTCAGGTAAACACAGACACTTTTCTTCTCAAAGGAAGCTATATCGTTCACGAAGCTCACATGTTTCTCGCTCTTAATTGAAAAGCATTGGATGTTAGAGGACCCGTGGTTTGTATCCATTTCAGAAGCAGAGTTGAACTAGATATGGTAGGTCTGTGTAGGAAACCCCGTTCGTTTGGTCTCAGTACACTTATGTTTCCTGCTGTATTAGAGACTTTAGAAAGGAAGATCGTGCTTCTTGTTCTAAAACAGAGTATATTTCATGGATGAGAACTGTGCTGTGTGTTTTGCTTCAGAAATGGAGTTAAATCCCAGGCTCTGTGTCTTCTTACAAGGGAGACTTCGTATCAGGTAAACACAGACACATTTCACCTCAAATGATGCTACATTGGGCAGCCAGCTCACATGTTTCTCGCTCTTAATTGAAAAGCATTGGATTTTAGAGGACCCGTGGTTTGTATCAGTTGCAGAAGCAGAGTTGAACTAGAAATGGTCCATATGTGTAGGAAACTCTGTTCTTTTGTTCTGAGCATACTCACCTTTCCTGCTGTATTAGAGACTCTAGAAAGGAAGAGCGTGCTTCTTGCTCTAAAACAGAGTATATTTCATGGATGAGAACTGTGCTGTCTGTTTCCCTTCAGAAATGGAGGTAATTCCCAGGCTCTGTGTCTTCCGACAAGCAAGACTTCCTTTCACATAAACACAGTCAATTTTCAGCACAAAGGAAGCTACATCATTCACGAAGCTCAAACGTTTCTCAGTCTTAACTGAAAAGCATTGGAATTTACAGGGACTGTGGTTTGTATCAGTTTCAGAAGCAGAGTTGAACTAGATATGGCCCATATGCGTAGGAAACCCCGTTCTTTTGGTCTAAGTACACTCACGTTTCCTGCTGCATTAGAGACTCTTTAAAGCAAGAGCGTGCTTCTTGCTCTAAAACAGAGTATATTTCATGGATGAGAACTGTGCTGTCTGTTTCCCTTCAGAAATGGAGGTAATTCCCAGGCTCTGTGTCTTCCGACATGCAAGACTTCCTTTCAGATAAACAGTCATTTTTCAGCTCAAAGGCAGTTACATCATTCACGAAGCTCAAACGTTTCTCAGTCTTAACTGAAAAGCATTGGATATTAGAGGACCCGTGGTTTCTATCAGTTTCAGAAGCAGAGTTGAACTAGAAATGGTCTATATGTGTAGGAAACACCGTTCTTTTGTTCTGAGCACTCTCACTTAGAATGCTGTATTAGAGACTATAGAAAGCAAGAGCGTGCTTCTTGCTCTAAAGCAGAGTATATTTCATGGATGAGAACTGTGCTGTGTGTTTCGATTCAGAAATGGAGTTAAATCCCAGGCTCTTTGTCTTCTTACAAAGAAGACTCTGTTTCAGGTAAACAAAGACAATTTTCAGCTCAAATGAAGCTACATTGTTCACCTAGCTCACACGTTTCTCGCTCTTAATTGAAAAGCATTGGCTGTTTAGGACCCGTGGTTTGTATCAGTTTCAGAAGCAAAGTTGTACTAGATATGGTCCGTATGTGTAGGAAACCCCGTTCTTTTGGTCTCAGTAATCTAAAGTTTCATGCTGTATAGAGACTCTAGAAGGAAGAGTATGCTTCTTGATCTAAAACAGAGTATGTTTCATGGATGACAACTGTGCTGTGTGTTTCGCTTCAGAAATGGCGGTAAATCCCAGGCTCTTTTCCTTCCTACAAGCAAGACTTCCTTTCAGGTAAACACAGTCACTTTTCAACTCAAATGAAGCTACATCGTTCACGAAGCTCACATGTTTCTTGCACTTACCTGAAAAGGATTGGATGTTACAAGAACTGGGGTTTGTATCAGTTTCAAAAGCAGAGTTGAACTAGAAATGGTCGCTATGTGTAGGAAACACCGTTCTTTTGTTCTGAGCATTCTCACATAAAATGCTGTATTAGAGACTCTAGAAAGCAAGAGCATGTTTCTTTCTCTAAAGCAGAGTGTGTTCCATGGATAAGAACTGTGCTGTGTGTTTCGCTTCAGAAATGGAGTTAAATACCAGGCTCTGTGTCTTCCTAAAAGCAAGACTTCCTTTCAGGTAAACACAGTCACTTTTCAGCTCAAATGAAGCTACATCTTACACGAAACTCACACGTTTCTTGGTCTTAACTGAAAAGCATTTGATGTTAGATGATCTGTTGTTTCTATCAGTTTCAGAAGCAGAGTTGAGCTAGATATGGGCCATATGTGTAGGAAACACCGATCTTTTGGTCTCAGTACATTCCAGTTTCCTGCTGTATTAGAGACTCTAGAAAGCAAGAGAGTGCTTCTTGCTGTAAAGCAGAGTTTGTTTCATGGATGAGAACTCTGCTGTGTGTTTGCCCTCAGAAATGGCGTTATATCCCAGGCTCTGTGTCTTCCTACAATCAAGACTTCCTTTCAGGTAAACACAGTAACTTTTCAGCTCAAAGGCAGCTACATCATTCACGAAGCTCACAGGTTTCTCGGTCTTAACTGAAAAGCATTGGATGTTAGAGGCCCATTGGTTTCTATCACTTTCAGAAGCAGAGTTGATCTAGATATGGTCCATATGTGTAGGAAACCCCGTTCATTTGGTCGAAATATTCTCTCGTTTCCTGCTGTATTAGAGACTCTAGAAAGCAAGAGCCTGCTTCTTGCTCTAAAGCAGAGATTGTTTCATGGACGAGAACTGTGCTGTGTGTTTCCCTTCAGAAATGGAGGTAAATTCCAGGCTCTGTGTCTTCCTACAAGCAAGACTTCCTTTCAGGTAATCATAGTCACTTTTAATCTCAAATGAAGCTACATCGTTCAAGAAGCTCACACGTTTCTTGCACTTAACTGAAAAGCATTGGGTGTTACAGGACCTCTGGTTTGTATCAGTTTAAGAAGCAGAGTTGAACTATAAATGGTCGATATGTGTAGGAAACACCGTTCTTTTGTTCTGAGCACTCTCACGTAGAATGCTGTATTAGAGACTCTTTTAAGCAAGAGCATGCTTCTTGCTCTAAAGCAGAGATTGTTTCATGGATGAGAACAGTGCTATGTGTTTCCCTTGAGAAATGGAGGTAAATCCCAGGCCCTGTGTCTTCCTACAAGCAAGACTTCATTTCAGGTAAACGCAGTCACTTTTGAAGTTAAATGAACCAACATCATTCATGAAGCTCACACGTTTCTCGCTCTTAACTGAAAAGCATTTGATGTTAGAGGACCTGTGGTTTATATCAGTTTCAGAAGCAGAGTTGAACTAGATATGGTCCATATGTGTAGGAAACCCTGTTCATTTGTTGTAAGTCAACTCACATTTCCTGCTGTATTAGAGACTCTAGAAAGGAAGATCGTGCTTCTTGCTCTAAAACAGAGTATATTTCAAGGATGAGAAAAGTGCTGTGTGTTTCCCTTCAGAAATGGAGTTAACCCCGGCTCTGAGTCTTCCTACAAGCAAGACTTCCTTTCAGGTAAACACAGTCACTTTTCAGCTCAAAGGAAGCTACATTGTTCACGAATCTCACACGTTTCTTGGTGTTAACTGAAAAGCATTTGATGTTAGAGGACCGGTGATTTGTATCAGTTGCAGAAGCAGAGTTGAACTAGAAATGGTCCATATGTGTAGGAAACACCGTTCTTTTGTTCTGATCACTCTCACGTAGAATGCTGTATTAGAGACTCTAGAAAGCAAGAGCGTGCTTCTTGCTCTAAAGCAGAGTGTGTTTCATTGATGAGGACTGTGCTGTGTGCTTCGCTTCAGAAATGGAATTTAATCGCAGGCTATGTGTCTTCTTACAAGGAAGAGTTCCTATCAGGTAAACGCAGACACTTTTCACATCAAATGATGCTACGTTGTACAGCCAGCTCACATCTTTCTCGCTTTTAACTGAAAAGCATTTGATGTTACAGGACCTGTGGTTTGTATCAGTTTCAGAAGCAGAGTTGAAATAGAAATGGTCCATATGTGTAGGAAAGACCGTTCTTTTGTTCTGATCACTCTCTCGTAGAATGCTGTATTAGAGACTCTAGAAAGCAAGAGCGTGCTTCTTGCTCTAAAGCAGAGTGTGTTTCATTGATGAGGACTGTGCTGTGTGTTTCTCTTCAGAAATGGAGGTAAATCCCAGGCTCTGTGTCTTCCTGCAAGCAAGACTTCCTTTCAGGTAAACAGAGACACTTTTCAGCTCAAAGGAAGCAACCTCGTTCACGAAGCTCACACGTTTCTCGGTATTAACTGAAAAGCATTTGATTTTAGAGGACCCGTGGTTTGTATCAGTTTCGGAAGGAGAGTTGAACTATATATGGTTCATATGTGTAGGAAACCCCGTTCTTTTAGTCTAAGTCACTCACGTTTTCTGCTGTATTAGAGACTTTAGAAAGGGAGATAGTGCTTCTTGCTCTAAAACAGAGTATATTTCATGGATGAGAACTGTGCTGTGTGCTTCGCTTCAGAAATGGAATTTAATCGCAGGCTCTGTGTCTTCTTACAAGGAAGAGTTCCTATCAGGGAAACGCAGACACTTTTCACATCAAATGATGCTACATTGTACAGCCAGCTCACATATTTCTCGCTTTTAACTGAAAAGCATTTGATGTTACAGGACCTGTGGTTTGTATCAGTTTCAGAAGCAGAGTTGAAATAGAAATGGTCCATATATGTAGGAAACACCGTTCTTTTGTTCTGAGCACACTCATTAAAATGCTGTATTAGAGACTCTAGAAAGCAAGAGAGTGCATCTTCCTCTAAAGCAGAGTGGTTTTCATGGATGAGAACTGTGCTGTGTGTTTCCCTTCAGAAATGGAGGTAAATCCCAGGCACCTTGTCTTCCTACAAGCAAGACTTCGTTTGAGGTAAACACAGTCACTTTCCATCTCAAATGAAGCTACATCGTTCACGAAGCTCACATGTTTCTCGCTCTTATCAGAATAGCATTTGATGTACAGGACCTGTGGTTTGTATCATTTTCAGAAGCAGACTTGAACTAGTAATGGTCCATATGTGTAGGAAACACTGTTCTTTTGTTCTGAGCACACTCACGTTTCCTGATGTATTAGAGACTCTAGAAAGGAAGAGCATGCTTCTTGCTCTAAAGCAGAGTATATTACATGGAACAGAACTGTGCTGTGTGTTTCAATTCAGAAATGGAGTTAAATCCCAGGCTGTGTGTCTTCTAACAAACAAGAATTCGTTTCAGGTAAACGCAGACAATTTTCAGCTCAAATGAAACTACATTGTTCACCTCGCTCTCACGTTTCTTGCTCTTAATTGAAAAGCATTGGATGTTAGAGGACCTGTGGTTTGTATCAGTTTCAGAACCAGAATTGAACTAGAAAAGGTCCGTATGTGTAGGAAACAAAGTTCTTTTGTTCTGAACACACTCACGTTTCCTGCTATATTAGAGAATCAAGAAAGAAAGAGCGTGCTTCTTGCTCTAAAGCAGAGTGTGTTTCATGGATGAGAACTGTGCTGTGTGTTTCAATTCAGAAATGGACTTAAATCCCAGGCTCTGTGTCTTCTTACAAACAAGACTTCGTTTCAGGTAAATGCAGACAATTTTCAGCTAAAATGAAACTACATTGTTCACCTAGCTCTCACGTTTCTCGCTATTAATTGAAAAGCATTGGATGTTAGAGGACCTGTGGATTGTATCAGTTTCAGAAACTGAGTTGAACTAGATATGGTCTGTATGTGAAGGAAACCCCGTTCGTTGGTCTCAGTGCACTCATGTTTCCTGCTGTATTAGAGACTCTAGAAAGGAAGAGTGTGCTTCTTGCTCTAAAACAGAGTATATTTCATGGATGAGAACTGTGCTGTGTGTTTGTCTTCAGAAATGGAGGTAAATCCCACCTCCTTGTCTTCCTACAAGCAAGAATTCTTTTGAGGTAAACACAGTCACTCTTCATCTCAAATGAAGCTGCATCATTCACGAAGCTTACGTGTTTCTCGTTCTTAACTGAAAAGCATTTGATGTACAGGACCTGTGGTTTGTATCGTTTTCAGAAGCAGAGTTGAACAAGATATGGTCCATATGTGTAGGAAACCCCGTTCATTTTGTCTAAGTACACTCATTTTTCCTGCTGTATTAGAGACTCAAGAATGCAAGAACGTGGTTCTTGCTCTAAAGCAGAGTGTTTTTCATGGATGAGAACTGGGCTGTGTGTTTCCCTTCAGAAATGGAGATAAATCCCAGGCTCTGTGTCTTCCTACAAGCAAGACTTCATTTCAGGTAAATACAGTCACTTCTCAGCTCAAAGGATGCTACCACGTTCACGAAGCTCAAACATTTCTTGCTCTTAACTGAAAAGCATTGGATGTTATAGGACCTGTGGTTTGTATCAGTTTCAGAACCAGAATTGAACTAGATATGGTGCGTATGTGTAGGAAACAAAGTTCTTTTGTTCTGAACACATTCAGGTTTCATGCTATATTAGAGAATCAAGAAAGAAAGAGCGTGCTTCTTGCTCTAAAGCAGAGTGTGTTTCATGGATGAGAACTGTGCTGTGTGTGTGTCCGTTCAGAAATGGAGTTAATTCCCAGGCTCTGTGTCTTCCTACAAGCAAGACTTTATTTCAGGTAAACGCAGTCACTTTTCAGGTCAAATGAAGCTACATCATTCATGAAACTCACACGTTTCTTGCTCTTCACTGAAAAGCATTTGATATTAGAGGACCTGTGGTTTTTATCAGTTTCAGAAACCGAGTTGAACTAGATATGGTCCGTATGTGTAGGAAACCCCGTTCGTTTGGTCTCAGTACACTCATGTTTCCTGCTGTATTAGAGACTCTATAAAGGAAGAGCGTGCTTCTTGCTCTAAAACAGAGTATATTTCATGGATGAGAACTGTGCTGTGTGTTTGCCTCCGAAATGGAGTTAAATCCCAGGCTCTGTGTCTTCCTACAAGCAAGACTTCCTTTCAGGTAAACACAGTCACTCCTCAGCCCAAATGAAGCTACATCATTCACGAAGCTCAAACGTTTCTCGGTCTTAACTGAAAAGCATTGGTTGTTAGAGGACCTGTGGTTTGTATCAGTTTCAGAAGCAGAGTTGAACTAGAAATGGTCCGTATGTGAAGGAAACCCCGTTCTTTTGGTCTCAGTGCACTCATGTTTCTTGCTCTATTAGAGACTCCAGAAAGGAAGAGCGTGCTTCTTGCTCTAAAACAGAGTATATTTCATGGATGAGAACTGTGCTGTGTGTTTGTCTTCAGAAATGGAGGTAAATCCCACCTCCTTGTCTTCGTACAAGCAAGACTTCTTTTGAGGTAAACACAGTCACTCTTCATCTCATATGAAGGTACATCGTTCACGAAGCTTACATGTTTCTCGTTCTTCACTGAAAAGCATTTGATGTACAGGACCTGTGGTTTGTATCAGTTTCAGAAGCAGAGTTGAACAAGATATGGTCCATATGTGTAGGAAACCCCGTTCATTTTGTCTAAGTACACTCAGGTTTCCTGCTGTATTAGAAATTCAAGAATGTAAGAGCGTGGTTCTTGCTCTAAAGCAGAGTGTTTTTCATGGATGAGAACTGTGCTGTGTGTTTCGCTTCAGAAATGGAGGTAAATCCCAGGTTCTTTGTCTTCCTACTAGCAATACTTCGTTTCCGGTAAACACAGTCAATTTTCAGTCAAAGTAGCTACATCGTTCACGAAGCTCACACGTTTCGCTCTCTTAACTGAAAACATTGGAAGTTAGAGGACTGATGGTTTGTATCATTTTCAGAAGCAAAGATGAACTAGATATGGTTCGTATGTGTAGGAAACTCTGTTCGTTTGGTCTCAGTACACTCACGTTTCCTGCTGTATTAGGGACTCTAGAAAGGAAGAGCGTGCTCATTGCTCTAAAACAGAGCATATTTCATGGATGAGAACCGTGCTGTGTGTTTGCCTTCAGAAATGGAGTTAAATCCCAGGCTCTGTGTCTTCCTACAAGCAAGACTTCCTTTCAGGTAAACACAGTCACTCCTCAGCCCAAAGGAAGCTACATAGTTCATGAAGCTCAAACGTTTCTTGGTCTTGACTGAAAAGCATTGGTTGTTAGAGGACCTGTGGTTTGTATCAGTTTCAGAAGCAGAGTTGAACTAGAAATGGTCGATATGTGTAGGAAACACTGTTCTTTTGTTTTGGGCACTCTCACATAGAATGCCTTATTAGAGATTCTAGAAAGCAAGAGCGTGCTTCTTGCTCTGAGGCAGAGTATATTTCATGGATGAGAACTGTGCTGTGTGTTTCCCTTCAGAAATGGAGTTAAATCCCAGGCTCTGTGTCTTCCTACAAGCAAGACTTCATTTCAGGTAAATACAGTCACTTCTCAGCTCAAAGGATGCTACCACGTTCACGAAGCTCACAAATTTCTTGCTATTAACTGAACAGCATTGGATGTTATTGGACCTGTGGTTTGTATCAGTTTCAGAACCAGAATTGAACTAGATATGGTGCGTATGTGTAGGAAACAAAGTTCTTTTGTTCTGAACACACTCACGTTTCCTACTATATTAGAGAATCAGAAAGAAAGAGCGTGCTTCTTGCTCTAAAGCAGAGTGTGTTTCATGGATGAGAACTGTGCTGTGTGTTTCAATTCAGAAATGGAGTTAAATCCCAGGCTCTGTGTCTTCTTACAAACAAAAATTCGTTTCAGGTAAATGCAGACAATTTTCAGCTCAAATGAAACTACATTGTTCACCTAGCTCTCACGTTTCTCGCTCTTAATTGAAAAGCATTGGATGTTAGAGGACCTGTGGTTTTTATCAGTTTCAGAAACCGAGTTGAACTAGATATGGTCCGTATGTGTAGGAAACCCCGTTCGTTTGGTCTCAGTACACTCATGTTTCCTGCTGTATTAGAGACTCTAGAAAGGAAGAGCGTGCTTCTTGCTCTAAAACAGAGTATATTTCATGGATGAGAACTGTGCTGTGTGTTTGCCTTCAGAAATGGAGTTAAATCCCAGGCTCTGTGTCTTCCTACAAGCAAGACTTCCTTTCAGGTAAACACAGTCACTCCTCAGCCCAAATGAAGCTACATCATTCACGAATCTCAAACGTTTCTCGGTCTTAACTGAAAAGCATTGGTTGTTAGAGGACCTGTGGTTTGTATCAGTTTCAGAAGCAGAGTTGAACTAGAAATGGTCGATATGTGTAGTAAACACTGTTCTTTTGTTTTGGGCACTCTCACATAGAATGCCTTATTAGAGATTCTAGAAAGCAAGAGCGTGCTTCTTGCTCTGAAGCAGAGTATATTTCATGGATGCGAACTGTGCTGTGTGTTTGCCTTCAGAAATGGAGTTAAATCCAAGGCTCTGTGTCTTCCTTCAAGCAAGAATTCATTTCAGGTAAGCACAGTCACTTTTCAGCTCAAAGGATGCTACCTCGTTCACGAAGGTCACAAGTTTCTCGGTCTTAAGTGAAAAGCATTGGATGTTACAGGACCTGTGGTTTGTATTAGTTTCCGAAGCAAAGATAAACTAGAAATGGTCCACATGTGTAGGAAACACCGTTCTTTTGTCCTGAGCAATCTCATGTAGAATGCTGTATTAGAGACTCTAGAAATCAAGAGCGTGCTTCTTGCTCTAAAGCAGAGTGTGTTTCATGGATGAGAACTGTGCTGTGTGTTTCGCTTCAGAAATGGAGTTAAATCCCAGGCTCTGTGTCTTCCTACAAGCAAGACTTCCTTTCAGGTAAACACAGTCACTTTTCAGCTGAATGGAAGCTACATCGTTCATGAAGCTCACACGTTTCTTGGTCTTAACTGAAAAGCATTTGATGTTAGAGGACCTGTGGTTTGAATCAGTTTCAGAAGCACAGTTGAACTAGATATGGTCCATATGTGTAGGAAACCCCTTTCTCTTGGTCTAAGTATACTCATGATTCCTGCTGCATTAGAGACTCAAGAAAGGAAGAGACTGCTTCATGCTCTAAAGCAGAGTGTGTTTCATGGATGAGAACTGTGCTGTGTGTTTCCCTTCAGAAATGGAGGTAAATCCCAGGCTCATTGTCTTCCTACAAGCAAGACTTCATTTCAGGTAAACACTGTCACTTTTCAGCACAAATGAAGCTACATCGTTCACGAAGCTCACACGTTTCTCGCACTTAAGTGAAAAGCATTGGATGTTACAGCACCCGTGGTTTGTATCAGTTTCAGAAGCAGAGTTGAACTAGAAATGGTCAATATGTGTAGGAAACACCGTTCTTTTGTTCTGAGCACTCTCACGTAGAATGATGTATTAGAGACTCTAGAAAGCAAGAGCGTGCTTCTTGCTCTAAAGCAGAGCGCGTTTCAGGGTTGAGAACTGTGCTGTCTGTTTCCCTTCAGAAATGGAGGTAAATCCCAGGCTCATTGTCTTCCTACAAGCAAGACTTCCTTTCAGGTAAACACAGTCACTCCTCAGCTCAAAGGAAGCTACATCGTTCCGAAACTCACACGTTTTTCTAGCTTAACTGAAATCATTGGAAGTTAGAGGACCGGTGGTTTGTATCAGTTTCAGAAGCAGAGTTGAACTAGATATGGTACGTATGTATAGGAAACAAAATTCTTTTCTTCTGAACACACTTACGTTTCCTGCTGTATTAGAGAATCAAGAAAGAAAGAGCGTGCTTCTTGCTATAAAGCAGAGTGTGTTTCATGGATGAGAACTTTGCTGTGTGTTTTCCTTCAGAAATGGAGTTAAATCCCAGTCTCTGTGTCTTCCTACAAGCAAGACTTCCTTTAAGGTAAACACAGTCACTCCTCAGCTCAAAGGAAGCTACATTGTTCACAAAGCTCACACGTTTCTTGGTCTTAACTGAAAAGCATTGGTTGTTAGAGGACCTGTGGTTTGTATCAGTTTCAGAAGCAGAGTTGAACTAGATATGGTCCTTATGTGTAGGAAACACTGTTCTTTTGTTCTGAGCACTCTCCCGTAGAATGCCTTATTAGAGACTCTAGAAAGCAAGAGCATGCTTCTTGCTCTAAAGCAGAGTGTGTTTCAAGGATGACAACTGTGCTGTCTGTTTCGCTTCAGAAATGGAGTTAAATCCCAGGCTCTGTGTCTTCTTACTATCAAGACTTCTTTTCTTGTAAACGCATTCACTTTTCAGCTCAAGGGAAGCTACATCATTCACGAAGCTCACACATTTCTTGCTCTTAACTGAAAAGCATTGGATGTTATAGGACCTTTTGTTTTTTATTAGTTTCAGAACCAGAATTGAACTAGATATGGTGCGTATGTGTAGGAAACACCGTTCTTTTGTTCTGAGCACACTCACGTTTCCTGCTGTATTGGAGACTCTAGAAAGGAAGAGTGTGCTTCTTGCTCTAAAGCAGAGTATATTTCTTGTATGAGAACTGTGCTGTGGGTTTCCATTCAGAAATGGAGTTAAATCCCAGGCTCTTTGTCTTCTTACAAACATACTTCGTTTCAGGTAAAAAAGACAATTTTCAGCTCAAATGAAGCTACAATGTGCAACTAGCTCACACGTTTCTCGCTCTTAATTGAAAAGAATTTGATGTTAGAGGACCTGTGGTTTTTATCAGTTTCAGAAACAGAGTTGAACTAGATATGGTCCATATGTGTAGGAAACCCCATTCATTTGGTCTAAGTACACTCACATTTCCTGCTGTATTAGAGAATCTTTAAAGCAAGAGAGTGCTTCTTGCTCTAAAGCAGAGTTGTTTCATGGATGAGAACTGAGCTGTGTGTTTCCCTACAGAATTTGAGGTAAATCCCCGGTTCTTTGTCATCCTAAAAGCAAGACTTCGTTTCAGGTAAACACAGTCAATTTTCAGTTAAAAGGAGCTACATCGTTCATGAAGCTCACACCTTTCTATAGCTTAACTGTAATCATTGGAAGTTAGAGGACTGGTGGTTTGTATCAGTTTCAGAAGCAGAGTTGAACTAGATATGGTACGTATGTGTAGGAAACAAAGTTCTTTTGTTCCGAACATACTCACGTTTCCTGCTGTATCAGTGAATCAAGAAAGAAAGAGCGTGCTTCTTGCTCTAAAGTACAGTGTGTTTCAGGGATGAGAATTGTGCTGTGTGTTTCCCTTCCGAAATGGTGGTAAATCCCAGGCTCTGTGTCTTCCTACATGCAAGATTTCTTTTCAGGAAAAAATAGTCACATTTCAGCTCAAATGTAGCGACATCGTTCACGTAGCTCAAACGTTTCTTGCTCTTAACTGAAAACATTGGTTGTTAGAGGACCTGTGGTTTGTATCAGTTTCAGAAGCAGAGTTGAACTAGAAATGGCCGATGTTTGTAGGAAACACTGTTCTTTTTTTCTGAGCACTCTCACATAGAATGCCTTATTAGAGACTCTGGAAAGCAAGAGTGTGCTTCTTGCTCTAAAGCAGACTGTGTTTTATGGATGACAACTGTGCTGTCTGTTTCACTTCAGAATAGGAGTTTAATCCCAGGCTCTGTGCCTTCTTACAAGCAAGACTTCATTTCTGGTAAACGCATTCACTTTTCAGCTCAAAGGAATCTACATCGTTCACAAAGCTCACATGTTCCTTGCTCTTAAATGAAAAGCATTGGATGTTATAGGACCTGTGGTTTGTGTCAGTTTGAAAACCAGAATTGAACTAGTTATGGTATGTATGTGTAGGAAACACCGTTCATTTGTTCTGAGCACATTCAAGTTTCCTGCTGTATTAGACACTCCAGAAAGCAAGAGCGTGCTTCTTGCTCTAAAGCAGAGTGTGTTTCATGGATGAGAACGGTGCTGTGAGTTTCCCTTCAGAAATGGAGTTAAATCCCAGGTTCTGTGTCTTCCTACAAGCAAGAATTCCTTTCATGTGAACACAGTCACTCCTTAGCACAAAGGAAGCTACATCTTTCACGAAGCTCAAACGTTCCTCGGTCTTAACTGAAAAGCATTGGTTGTTTGAGGACCTGTGGTTTATATCAGTTTCAGAAGCAGAGTTGAACTAGAAATGGTGGATATGTGTAGGAAACACCGTTCTTTTGTTCTGAGCACTCTCACATAGAATGCCTTACTAGAGACTCTAGAAAGCAAGAGCGTGCTTCTTGCTCTAAAGCAGTTTTGTTTCATGGATGACAAATGTGCTGTCTATTTCGCTTCAGAAATGGAGTAATATCCCAGGCTTTGTGTCTTCTTACAAACAAGACTTCGTTTCCGGTAAACGCATTCACTTTTCAGCTCAAAGGAAGCTACATCGTTCACGAAGCTCACACGTTTCTTGCTCTTAACTGAAAAGCATTGGATGCTATAGGACCTGTGGTTTGTATCAGTTTCAGAAGAAGAATTGAACTAGATATGATGCGTATGTGTAGGAAACCCCCTTTTTTTGGTCTAAGTACACTGATATTTCCTGCTGTATTAGAGACTCTAGAAAGCAAGAGCGTGCCTCTTCCTCTAAAGCAGTTAGATTTCATGGATGAGAACTGTGCTGTGTGTTTTGTTTCAGAAATGGAGTTAAATCCCTGGCTCTGTGTCTTCCTAAAAGCAAGACTTCGTTTTAGGTAAAAGCAGACAATATTCAGCTCATAGTAAACTGCATTGTTCACTTAGCTCACACGTTTCTCACTCTTAATTGACAAGCATTGGATGTTAGAGGACCCGTGGTTTGAATCAGTTTCAGAAGCAGACTTGAACTAGATATGGTCCATATGTGTAGGAAACCCCGTTCTTTTTGTCTCAGTACACTCCTGTTTCCTGCTGTATTAGATACTCTAGAAAGCAAGAGCATGCTTCTTGCTCTAAAGCAGAGTGTGTTTCATGGATGAGAACTGTGCTGTGTGTTTGCCTTCAGAAATGGAGTTAAATCCCCGGCCCTTTGTCTTCCTACATGCAAGAATTCCTTTCAGGTAAACACGGTAACTTTTCAGCTCAAAGGAGCTACATCGTTCACGAAGCTTACCCGTTTCTCATTCTTAACTGAAAAGCATTGGATGTTATAGGACCTGTGGTTTGTACCAGTTTGAGAAGCAGAGTTGAACTAGAAATGGTCTGTATGTGTAGGAAATACCGTTCTTTTGGTCTAAGTACACTCATGTTTCCTGCTGTATTAGAGACTCTAGAAACCAAGAGTGTGCTTCTGCTCTAATGCAGAGTGTATTTCATGGATGAGAACTGTACTGTGTGTTTCGCTGCAGAAATTTAGTTAAATCCCAGCCTCTGTGTCTTCTTACAGGCAAGACTTCGTATCAGGTAATGCAGACACTTTTCACCTCAAATGAAGCTACATTGTTCACTCAGCTCACATGATTGTTGCTATTAACTGAAAAGCATTGGATGTTAGAGGACCCGTGGTTTGTATCAGTTTCAGAAGTAGAGTTGAACTAGATATGGTCCATATATGTAGGAAACCCCATTCGTTTGGTCTCAGTACACTCCCGTTTCCTGCTGTATTAGAGAATCTAGAAAGCAAGAGCGTGCATCTTGCTCTAAGGCAGAGTGTGTTTCATGGATGAGAACTGTGCTGTGTGTTTGCCTTCAGAAATGAAGTTAAATCCCAGGTTCTGTTTCTTCCTACAAGCAAGACTTCGTTTCAGGTAAACACAGTAACTTTTCAGCTCAAAGGAAGCTACATCGTTCACGAAGCTCACACGTTTCTCAGTCTCAAATGAAAAGCATTGGATGTTAGAGGACCTCTGGTTTGTATCAGGTTCAGAAGCAGAGTTGAACTAGATTTGGTCCATATGTGCAGGAAACCCCATTCTTTTAGTCTAGGTACACTAACGTTTCCTGCTGTATTGGACACTTTGGAAAGCAAGTGCGTGCTTCTTCCTCTAAAGCAGAGTGTTTTTCATGGATGAGAAATGTACTGTGTGTTTTCCCTTAGAAAAGGAGTTATATCCCAGGCTCTCTGTCTTCCTACAAGCAAGACTTCATTTCAGGTAAACACATTCACTTTTCAGCTCAAACGAAACAACATCGTTCAGTAAGCTCACACGTTTCTCACTCGTAACTGAAAAGCATTGGATGTTATAGGACCTGTGGTTTGTATCTGTTTCAGAAGCAGAGTTGAACTAGATATGGTCCATATGTGTAGGAAACACTGTTTTTTTGTTCTGAAGACACTCAAGTTTCCTGCTGTATTAGAGACTCTAGAAAGCAAGAGCGTGCTTCTTGCTCTAAAGCAGAGTGTGTGTCATGGATGAGAACTGTGCTGTGTGTTTGCCTTCAGAAATGGAGTTAAATCCCGGGCTCTGTGTCTTCCTACAAGCAAGACATCCTTCCAGGTAAACAGAGTCACTTTTCAGCTCAAAGGAAGCTACATCGTTCAAGAAGCTAACACGTTTCTCGGTCTTAAATGAAACGCATTGGCTGTTAGAGGACCGGTTGTTTTTCTCAGTTTTAGGAGCAGACTTGAAACAGATATGGTCCATATATGTAGGAAACACCGTTCTTTTGTTCTGAGCACACTCACGTTTCCTGCTGTATGAGAGACTCTGGAAAGGGAGAGCGTGCTTCTTCCTCTAAAGCAGTTAGATTTCATGGATGAGAACTGTGCTGTGTGTTTTGCTTCAGAAATGGAGTTAAATCCCAGGCTCTGTGTCTTCTTACAAGGAAGACTTCGTTTTAGGTAAACTGAGACAATATTCAGCTCATACAAAACTACATTGTTCACCTAGCCCACACGTTTCTCACACTTAATTGAAAAGAATTGGATGTTAGAGATTCCGTGGTTTGTATCAGTTTCAGAAGCAGAGTTGAACTAGATATGGTCTGTATGTTTAGGAAACCCTGTTTGTTTTGTGTCAGTACACTCTCGTTTCCTGCTGTATTAGAGACTCTAGAAAGCAAGAGCGTGCTTCTTGCTCTAAAGCAGAGTGTGTTTCATGGATGACAACTGTGCTGTGTGTTTGCCTTCACAAACGGAGTTAAATCCCCAGCTCTGTGTCTTCCTACATGCAAGATTTCCTTTCATGTAAACACTGTCACTTTTCAGCTCAAAGGAAGCTACATCTTTCACGAAGCTCAAACGTTTCTCGCTCTTAACTGAAAAGCATTGGTTGTTAGAGGACCTGTGGTTTGTATCAGTTTCAGAAGTGGAGTTGAACTAGAAATGGTGCATATTTGAATGAAACACCGTTCTTTTGTTCTGAGCACTCTCACATAGAATGCCTTACTAGAGACTCTAGAGAGCAAGAGCATGCTTCTAGCTCTAAAGCAGAGTGTGTTTCATGGATGACAAATGTGCTGTGTATTTTGCTTCAGAAATGGAGTATTATCCTAGGCTCTGTGTCTTCCTACAAGCAAGAATTCGTTTCAGGTAAACGCAGTCACCTTTTAGTTCAAACGAAGCTACATCATTCAAGAAACTCACACATTTCTCGCTCTTAACTGCAGAGCATTGAATGTTAGAGGATGGTGTTTTCTATTAGTTCCAGAAGCATAGTTGAACTAGATATTGTCTATATGTGTAGGAAACTCCGTTGTTTTGTTCTGAACACACTCATGTTTCCTTCTGTATTAGAGAGTCCAGAAAGCAAGAGCGTGCTTCTTGCTCTAAAACAGACTGTGTTTCATGGATGAGAACTGTGCTGTGTGTTTCCCTTCAGAATTGGAGTTAAATCCCAGGCTATGTGTCTTCCTACAAGCAAGACTTCCTTTCAGGTAAACGCATTCACTTTTCAGCTCAAAGGATGCTACATCGTTCACAAAGCTCACACGTTTCTCGCTTTTAACTAAAAAGCATTGGATGTTAGAGGACCCATGGATTGTATCAGTTTCAGAAGCAGAGTTGAACTAGAAATGGTCGATATGTGTAGGAAACACCGTTCTTGTGTTCTGAGCACACTCATGTTTCCTGCTGTATTAGAGAGTCTGGAAAGGAAGAGCGTGCTTCTTCCTCTAAAGGAGTTAGATTTCATTGATGAAAACTGTGCTGTGAGTTTGCCTTCAGAAATGTAGTTAAATTCCAAGGTCTGAATCTTCCTACAAGCAAGACTTCGTTTCAGGTAAACACAGTCACTTTTTAGCTCAAAGGAAGCTACATCCTTCACGAAGCTCACACGTTTCTTGATCTTAACTGAAAAGCATTGGATGTTAGAACACTGGTGGTTTCTATCAGTTTCAGAAGCAGAGTTGACCTAGATATAGTCCTTATGCGTAGGAAACGCCATTCTTTTGTTCTGAACACACTCACGTTTCCTGCTGTATTAGAGACTCTAGAAAGCAAGAGCGTGCTTCTTGCTCTAAAGCAGAGTGTGTTTCATGGATGAGAACTGTGCTGTGTATTTCCCTTCAGATTGGAGTTAAATCCCAGGCTCTGTGTCTTCCTACAAGCAAGACATCCTTCAGGTAAACACATTCACTTTTCAGCTCAAAGGAAGCTACATCATTCACAAAGCTCACACGTTCCTCGCTCTTAACTAAAAAGCATTGGATGTTAGAGGACCCGTGATTTGTATCAGCTTCAGAAGCAGAGTTGAACTAGCTATGGTCCATATGTGTAGGAAACCCCATTCTTTTGGTCTAAGTACACTCATGTTTCCTGCTGTATTAGAGACTCCACAAAGCAAGAGCGTGCTTCTTGCAATAAATCAGAGTGTGTTTCATGCATGACAACTGTGCTGTGTGTGTCCCTTCAGAAATGGAGTTAAATCCCAGGCTCTGTGTCTTCCTACATGCAAGACTTCATTTCAGGTAAACGCAGTCACATTTCAGCTCACAGGAAGCTACATCATACACGAAGTTCACACATTTCTCACTCTTAACTGAAAAGCATTGGATGTTAGATTACCTGTGGTTTGTATCAGTATCAGAAGCTGAGTTGAACCTGAAATGGTCCACATGTGTAGGAAAAACCATTCTTTTGTTCTGATCACACTCACGTTTCCTGCTGTATTTGGGACTCTAGAATGGAAGAGAGTGCTTCTTGCTCTGAAGCAGAGTATATTTCATGCATGAGAACTGTTCTGTGTGTTTCGCTTCATAAATGGAGTTAAATCCCAGGTACTATGTCTCCTTACAAGCAAGACTTAGTTTCAGGTAAACCCAGACAATTTTCAGCTCAATTGAAGCTACATTGTTCACCTAGCTCACACGTTACTCGCTCTTAACTGTAAAGCATTGGATGTTAGAGAACCTGTGGTTTGTATCAGTATGAGAAGCAGAGTTGAACTAGATATGGTCTGTATGTGTAGGAAACCCTGTTAGTTTTGTCTCAGTACACTCCTGTTTCCTGCTGTAGTAGAGACTCTAGAAAGCAAGAGCGTGCTTCTGGCTCTAAAGCACAGTGTCTCATGGATGAGAACTGTGATGTGTGTTTGCCTTCAGAAATGGAGTAATATCCCAGGCTCTGTGTCTTCTTACAAACAAGACTTCGTTTCAGGTAAACACAGTCACTTTTCAGCTCAAAGGAACCTACATCGTTCACGAAGCTCACACGTTTCTTGGTCTCAACTGAAAAGCATTGGATGTTAGAGGACCTGTGGTTTGTATCAGTTTCAGAAGCAGAGTTGAACTAGAAATGGTCCATGTATGTAGGAAACACCGTTCTTTTGTTCATAGCACACTCATGTTTACTGCTGTATTAGAGACTCTACAAAGGAAGATCGTGCTTCTTACTCTAAAGCAGAGTATATTTCATGGATGAGAACTGTGCTGTGTGTTTGCCTTAAGAAATGGAGTTAAATGCCAGGCTCTGTGTCTTCCTACAAGCAAGACTTCCTTTCTGGTAAACACAGTCAATTTTAAGCTCAAATGCAGCTACATCATTCACGAAGCTCACACGTTTCTCGCTCTTAACTCAAAAGCATTGGATGTTAGAGGACCCGTGGTATGTATCAGTTTCAGAAGCAGAGTTGAACTAGCTATGGTCGATATGTGTAGGAAACACCGTTATTTTGTTCTTTGTACTCTCACCTCGAATGCCTTACTAGAGACTCAATAAATCATGATCGTGCTTCTTGCTCTAAAGCAGAGTGTGTTTCAAGGCTGAGAACTGTACTGTGTGTTCTCCTTCAGAAATGGAGCTAAATCAGAGGCTCTGTGTTTCCAACAAGCAAGAATTCGTTTCAAGTAAACGCCGTCTCTTTTTAGTTAAAACAAAGCTACATTGTTCACGAAGCTCACACGTTTCTCGCTCTTAACTGCAGAGCATTGGATGTTAGAAGACCAGTGGTTTCTGTTAGTTTCAGAAGAATGGTTGAACTATATATTGTCTGTATGTGTAGGAAAACTCCGTTATTTGTTCTGAACGCACTCAAGTTTCCTGCTGTATTAGAGAGTCCAGAAAGCAAGAGCGTGCTTCTTGCTCTAAATCAGAGTGTGTTTCATTCATGAGTACTGTGCTGTGTGTTTCCCTTCAGAAATGGAGTTAAATCCCAGGCTTTGTGTCTTCCTACAAGAAAGACTTCCTTTCAGGTAAACGCATTCACTTTTCAGTTCAAAGGAAGCTACATCGTTCACAAAGCTCACACATTTCTCGCTCTTAACTAAAAAGCATTGGATGTTAAAGGACCCGTGATTTGTATCAGTTTCAGAAGCAGAGTTGAACTAACTATGGTCCATATGTGTAGGAAACCCTGTACTTTTGTCTAAGTACACTCATGTTTCCTGCTGTATTAGAGACTCTAGAAAGCAAGAGCGTGCCTCTTCCTCTAAAGCAGTTAGATTTCATGGATGAGAACTGTGCTGTGTGTTTCTCTTCAGAAATCTAGTTAAATCCCAGGCTCTGTGTCTTCCTAAATGCAAGAATTCCTTTCATGTAAAAACAGTCAATTTCAGCTCAAAAGAAGCTACATCGTTCACGAAGCTCAAACGTTTATCACTCTTAACTGAAAAGCATTGGTTGATAGAGGACCTCTGGTTTGTATCAATTTCAGAAGCAGAGTTGAACTAGATATGGTATGTATGTGTAGGAAACACCGTTCTTTTGGTCAGAGAACTCTCACGTAGAATGACTTTCTAGAGACTCTAGAAAGCAAGAGCGTGCTTCTTGCTATAAAGCAGAGTGTGTTTCAAGGCTGAGAACTGTACTGTGTGTTCTCCTTCAGAAATGGAGTTAAATCGGAGGCTCTGTGTTTCCAACAAGCAAGAATTCGTTTCAAGTAAATGTTGTCTCTTTTTAGTTCAAAGGAAGCTACATTGTTCACGAAGCTCACACGTTTCTCGCTCTTAACTGCAGAGCATTGGATGTTAGAGAACCGGTGGTTTCTGTTAGTTTCAGAAGAATGGTTGAACTATATATTGTCTGTATGTGTAGGAAAACTCCGTTATTTGTTCTGAATGCACTCACGTTTCCTGCTGTATTAGAGAGTCCAGAAAGCAAGAGCGTGCTTCTTGCTCTAAATCAGAGTGTGTTTCATTCATGAGTACTGTGCTGTGTGTTTCCCTTCAGAAATGGAGTTAAATCCCAGGCTTTGTGTCTTCCTACAAGAAAGACTTCCTTTCAGGTAAACGCATTCACTTTTCAGGTCAAAGGAAGCTACATCGTTCACGAAGCTCACACATTTCTCGCTCTTAACTAAAAAGCATTGGATGTTAGAGGACCCGTGATTTGTATCAGTTTCAGAAGCAGAGTTGAACTAACTATGGTCCATATGTGTAGGAAACCCTGTACTTTTGTCTGAGTACACTCATGTTTCCTGCTGTATTAGAGACTCTAGAAAGCAAGAGTGTGCCTCTTCCTCTAAAGCAGTTAGATTTCATGGATGAGAACTGTGCTGTGTGTTTCTCTTCAGTAATCTAGTTAAATCCCAGGCTCTGTGTCTTCTTACATGCAAGAATTCCTTTCATGTAAAAACAGTCAATTTCAGCTCAAAAGAAGCTACATCGTTCACGAAGCTCAAACGTTTATCACTCTTAACTGAAAAGCTTTGGTTGATAGAGGACCTCTGGTTTGTATCAGTTTCAGAAGCAGAGTTGAACTAGATATGGTGCGTATGTGTAGGAAACACCGTTCTTTTGGTCTGAGAACTCTCACGTAGAATGACTTATTAGAGACTCTAGAAAGCAAGAGCATGCTTCTTGCTCTAAAGCAGAGTGTGTTTCATCGATGACAAATGTGCTGTTTCTTTCGCTTCAGAAATGGATTTAAATCCCAGGCTCTGTGTCTTCTTACAAGCAAGACTTCGTTTCAGGTAAACACATTCAGTTTTCAGCTCAAAGGAAGCTACATGCTTCATGAAGCTCACACGTTTCTGGCTCTTAACTGAAAAGCATTGGATTTTATAGGACCTGTGATTTGTATCAGTTTCAGAAGCAGAATTGAACTAGATATGGTGCGTATGTGTAGGAAACACCGTTCTTTTGTTCTGAGCACACTCAAGTTTCCTGCAGTATTAGAGTTTCAAGAGAGCAAGTTCGTGCTTCTTGCTCTAAAGCAGAGTGTGCTTCATGGCTGAGAACTGTACTTTGTGTTCTCCTTCAGAAATGGAGTTAAATCCCAGGCTCTGTGTCTTCCTACAAGCAAGAATTCGTTTCAGGTAAACGCAGTCACTTTTCAGCTGAAAGGAAGCTACATTGTTCACGAAGCTCACACGTTTCTTGCTCTTAACTGCAGAGCATTGGATGTTAGAGGACAGGTGCTTTGTATTAGTTTCAGAAGAATGGTTGAACTAGATATTGTCTGTATGTGTAGGAAAACTCCGTTCTTTTGTTCTGAACACACTCCTGTTAACTGCTGTATTTGAGAGTCTAGAAAGCAACAGCGTGATTCTTGCACTAAAGCAGAGGGTGTTTCATGGATAAGAACTGTGCTGGGTGTTTCAATTCAGAAATGAAGGTAAATCCTAGTCTCTGTGTCTTCCTACAAGCAAGACTTGCTTTCAAGTAAACGCAGTCACTTTTAAGCTCAAAGGAAGCTACATCATTCACGAAGCTCACACGTTTCTTGCTCTTAACTCAAAAGCATTGGATGTTTTAGGACCTGTGCTTTCTATCAGTTTCAGAAGCAGAGTTGAACTAGATATGGTCCGTATGTGTGGGACACACCTTTCTTTTGTTCTGAACACACTCACGTTTCCTGTTGTATTACAGACTCTACAAAGCAAGAGCTTGCTTCTTGCTATAAAGCAGAGTGTGTTTCATACATGAGAACTGTACTGTGTGTTCTCCTTCAAAAATGGATTTAATCGCAGGCTCTGTGTCTTCCTACAAGCAAGACTTCCTTTAAGTTAAACGCATTCACTTTTCAGCCTAAAGGAAGCTACATCGTTCACAAAGCTCACAAGTTTCTGGCTCTTAACAAAAAAGCATTGGATGTTAGAGGACCCATGATTTGTATCAGTTTCAGAAGCAGAGTTGAACTAGCTATGGTCCATATGTGTAGGAAACCCCGTTCATTTGTTCTAAGTACACTTACGTTTCCTGCTCTATTAGAGACTCTAGAAAGCAAGAGCGTGCCTCTTCCTCTAAAGCAGTTAGATTTCATGGATGAGAACTGTGCTGTGTGTTTTGCTTCAGAAATGGAGTTAAATCCCAGGCACTGTGTCTTGTTACAAGCAAGATTTCGTTTCTGGTAAACGCAGACAATGTTCAGCTCAAAGAAAACTACATTGTTCACCTAGCTCACACGTTTCTCGCTCTTAATTGTAAATGATTGGATGTTTGGTGACCCAGGGTTTGTATCAGTTTCAGAAGCACAGTTGAACTAGATGTGGTGCCTATGTGTAGGAAACCCCTTTCGTTTTGTCTCAGTACACTCCCGTTTCCTGCTGTATTAGAGAGTCTAGAAAGCAAGAGTGTGCTTCTTGCTCTAAAGCAGAATGTGTTTCATGGATGAGAACTGTAATGTGTGTTTCCCTTTAGAAATGGAGGCAAATTCCAGGCTCTTTGTCTTCCTACAAGCAAGACTTCCTTTCAGGTTAACACAGTCATTTTCAGCTCAAAGGAGCTACATCGTTCACGAAGCTCACACGTTTCTCGGTCTTAACTGAAAAGCATTGGATGTTATAGGACCTGTGGTTTGTACCAGTTTCAGAAGCAGAATTGAACTAGATATGGTGCGTATGTGTAGGAAACACCGTTCTTTTGTTCTGAGCACACTCAAGGTTCCTGCTGTATTAGAAACTCTAGAAAGCAAGAGTGTGCTTTTTGCTCTAAAGCAGAGTGTGTTTCTTGGATGAGAACTGTGATGTTTGTTTCCCTTTAGAAATGGAGGTAAATCCCAGGCTCTTTGTCTTCCTACAAGCAAGACTTCATTTCAGGTAATCACAGTCACTTTTCAGCTCATTTGAAGGTACATTGTTCACGAAGCTCACACGTTTCTCGCTCTTAAATGAAAAGCATTGGATGTTAGAGGAATTGTGGTTTGTATCAGTTTCAGAAGCAGAGTTGAACTAGATATAGTCCAGATGTGTAGGAAACCCTGTTCTTTTGGTCTAAGTACATTCACATTTCCTGCTGTATTAGAGACTTAGAAAGCAAGCACATGCTTCTTGCTCTAAAGCAGTGTGTGTAATGGATGAGAACTGGGGTGTGTGTTTCCCTTCAGAAATGGACATAAATACCAGGCTCTGTGTCTTTCTACTAGCAAGAAATCTTTTCAGGTAAACACAGTCAATTTTTAGTACAAAGAAGCTACATCGTTCACTAAGCTCACAGGTTTGTCGCTCTTAACTGAAAGGATTAGATTTTCATGGACCTGTGGTTTGTATCAGTTTCAGAAGCAGAGTTGAACTAGATATGGTCCATATGTGTAGGAAACACCATTCTTTTGTTCTGAGCACACTCCCGTTTCCTGCTGTATTAGAGACTCTAGAAAGCAAGAGCGTGCTTCTTGCTCTAAAGCAGAGTGTGTTTCAAGGATTAGAACAGTTCTGTGTGTTTTGCTTCAGAAATGGAGTTAAACCCCAGACTCTGAGTCTTCCTACAAGCAAGACTTCGTTTCAGGCAAAGATAGTCACTTTTCAGCTCAAAGGAATCTACATCATTCACGAAGCTCACACGTTTCTCGGTCATAACTGAAAAGCATTGGATGTTACAGGACCAGTGTTCTCTATCAGTTTTAGAAGCAAAGTTGAACTAGATATGGTCCTTATGTGTAGGAAACCCTGTTCTTCTGTTCTGAGCACACTCAAGTTTCCTGCTCTATTATAGACTCTAGAAAGCAAGAGCGTGCCTCTTGCTCTAAAGCAGAGTATCTTTCATGGAAGAGAAATGTGCTATGGTTTGCCTTCATAAATTGAGTTATACCCCAGGCTCTGTGTCTTCCTACAAACAAGTCTTCCTTTCAGGTAAAAACAGTCAATTTTCAGCTCAAATGCAGCTACATCGTTGACGAAGCTCACAAGTTTCTCGGTCTTAACTGCAGAGCATTGGATGTTAGAGTATGGTGTTTTCTATTAGTTTCAGAAGCATGGTTCAACTAGATATTATCTGTTTGTGTAGGAAAACTCCGTTCTTTTGTTCTGAATACACTCACGTTTCCTGCTGTATTAGAGAGTCCAGAAAGCAAGAGCGTGCTTCTTGCTCTAAAGCAGAGTGTGTTTCATGGATGAGAACTGTGCTGTGTGTTTTCCTTCAAAAATAGAGTTAAATCCCAGGCTCTGTGTCTTCCTACAAGCAGGACTTCCTTTCAGGTAAACGCATTCACTTTTCAGCCTAAAGGAAGCTACATCCTTCACGAAGCTCACACGTTTCTTGCTCTTAACTGAAAAGCATTGGATGTTATAGCACCTGTGGTTTGTATCATTTTCAGAAGCAGATTTGAACTAGATATGGTCCGTATGTGTAGTAAACACCGTTCTTTTGTTTTGAGCACACTCATGTTTCCTGCTGTATTAGAGACTCAAGAATGCAAGTATGTGCTTCTTGCTATAAAGCAGAGTGTGTTTCATGGATGAGAACTGTACTGTGTGTTCTCCTTCAGAAATCGAGGTAAATCCCAGGCTCTGTGTCTTCCTACAAGCAAGAATTCGTTTCAGGTAAACACATTCACTATTCATCTCAAAGGAAGCTACATCGTTCTCAAAGCTCACACGTTTCTCTTTCTTAAGTAAAAAGCATTGAATGTTAGAGGACCTGTGATTTGTATCAGTTTCAGAAGCAGAGTTGAACTAGCTATGATCCATATGTGTAGGAATCCCTGTTCTTTTGGTCTAAGCACTCTCATGTTTCCTGCTTTATTATACACTCTAGAAAGCAAGAGCGTGCCTCTTCCTCTACAGCAGTTATATTTCATGGATGAGAACTGTGCTGTGTGTTTCGCTTCAGAAATGGATTTAAATCTCAGGCTCTGTGTCTTCTTACAAGCAAGATTTTGTTTCAGGTAAATGCAGACAATTTTTAGCTAAAAGAAAACTACATTGTTCACCTAGGTCACACGTTTCTCGCTCTTAATTGAAAAGCATTGGATGTTAGAAGACCTGTGGTTTGTATCAGTTTCAGAAGCAGAGTTGAACTAGATATGGTCCGTATTTGTAGGAAACCCCGTTCGTTTTGTCTCAGTACACTCCCGTTTCCTGCTGTGTTAGAGACTTTAGAAAGCAAGAGCGTGCTTCTTGCTCTAAAGCACAGTGTGTTTAATGGATGAGAACTGTGCTGTGTGTTTGCCTTCAGAAATGGAGATAAATCCCAGGCCCTGTGTCTTCCTACATGCAAGACTTCGTTTCAGGTAAACACAGTCAATTTTCAGCTCTAATGCAGCTACATGGTTCATGAAGCTGACACATTTCTCGCTCTTAATTGAAAAGCATTGGTTGTTAGAGGAACTGTGCTTTCTATCAGGTTAAGAAGCAGAGTTGACCTTGAAATGGTCGATATGTGTATGAAACACTGTTCTTTTCGTCTTAGCACTCTCATGTAGAATGCCTTATTAGAGACTCTAGAAAGCAAGAGCGTGCTTATGCTCTAAATCAGAGTGTGTTTCATGGATGACAAATGTGCTGTGTGTTTCACTTCACAAATGGAGTTAAATCCCAGGCTCTGTGTCTTCTTACACGCAAGAATTCATTTCAGGTAAACGCATTCACTTTTCAGCTCAAAGGAAGCTACATCCTTCACGAAGCTCACATGTTTCTTGCTCTTAACTGAAAATCATTGGATGTTATAGGACCTGTGGTTTGAATCATTTTCAGAACCAGAATTGTACTAGATATGGTGCTTATGTGTAGGAAACACCGTTCTTTTCTTCTGAGCACACTCACGTTTCCTGCTGTATTAGAGACTCAAGAAAGCAAGTGTGTGCTTCTTACTATAAAGCAGAGTGTGTTTCATGCATGAGAAGTGCACTGTGTGTTCTCCTTCAGAAATGGAGTTAAATCCCAGGCTCTGTGTCTTCCTACAAGCAAGAATTCTTTTCAGGTAAACGCAGTCACTTTTTAGTTGAAACAAAGCTAGATCGTTCATGAAGCTCACACGTTTCTCGCTCTTAACTAAAAAGCATTGGATGTTAGAGTACCGGTGTTTTCTATTAGTGTCAGAAGCATGGTTGAACTAGCTATGGTCCATATATGTAGGAAACCCCGTTCTTTTGGTCTAAGTACACTCATGTTTCCTGCTGTATTGGAGACTCTAGAAAGCAAGAGCGTGCCTCTTCCTCTAAAGCAGTTAGAATTCATGGATGAGGACTGTGCTGTGTGTTTTGATTCAGAAATGGACTTAAATCCCAGGCTCTGCGTCTTCTTACAAGCTAGACTTCGTTTCAGGTAAACACAGACAATTTTCAGCCCAAAGAAAACTACACTGTTCACCTAGCTCACACGTTTCTTGGTCTTAATTGAAAAGCATTGGATGTTAGAGGACCCGTGGTTTGTATCAGTTTCAGAAGCAGAGTTGAACTAGATATGGTCCGTATGTGTAGGAAACCCCTTTCGTTTTGTCTCAGTACACTCCCCTTTCCTGCTGTATTATAGACTCTAGAAAGCAAGAGCGTGCTTCTTGCTTTAAAGCAGCGTGTGTTTCATAGTTGTTAACAGTGCTGTGTATTTCCCTTCAGAAATGGAGGTAAATCCCAGGCTCTTTGTCGTCCTACAAGTAAGACTTCGTTTCAGGTAAACACAGTCACTTTTCAGCTCTAATGCAGCTACATCGTTCATGAAGCTGACACGTTTCTCGCTCTTAATTGAAAAGCATTGGATGATAGAGGACCGGTGGTTGGTATCAGGTTCAGAAGCAGAGTTGAACTAGATATGATGCGTATTTGAAGGAAACACCGTTCTTTTGTTCTAAGTACACTCAGATTTCCTGCTGTATTAGAGACTCTAGAAAGCAAGAGTGTGCTTATTGCTCTAATGCAGAGTGTGTTTCATGGATGAGAACTGTGCTGTGTGTTTCCCTTCACAAACGGTGGGAAATCCCAGGCTCTGTGTCTTCCTACATGCAAGATTTCCTTTCAGGTAACAACAGTCACTTTTCAGCTCAAATGCAGCAACATCGTTCACGAAGCTCAAGCGTTTCTCACTCTTAAGTGAAAAGCATTGGTTGTTAGAGGACCTGTGCTTTGTATCAGGTTCAGAAGCAGAGTTGAACTAGAAATGGTCGATATGTGTAGGAAACACCGTTCTTTTGGTCTGAGCACTCTCACGTACAATGCCTTATTAGAGACTCTAGAAAGCAAGAGCGTGCTTCTTGCTCTAAAGCAGAGTGTGTTTCATGGATAACAAATGTGCTGTGTGTTTCGCTTCACAAATGGAGTTAAATCCCAGGCTCTGTTTCTTCTTAGAAGCAAGACTTCGTTTCAGGTAAACGCATTCACTTTTCAGCTCAAAGGAAGCTACATCCTTCACGAACCTTACACGTTTCCCGCTCTTAATTGAAAAGCATTGGATGTTAGAGGACTGGTGTTTTCTATCAGTTTCAGAAGCAGAGTTGACCTAGATATAGTCCCTATGCATAGGAAACACCGTACTTTCGTTGCGAACCTCCTCATGTTTCCTGCTGTATTAGAGACTCCAGAAAGCAAGAGCGTGCTTCTTGATCTAAACTAGAGTGTGTTTTATGTATGAGAACTGTGCAGTGTGTTTCCCTTCAGGAATGGAGTTAAATCCCAGGCTCTGTGTCTTCCTACATGCAAGAGTTCATTTCAGGTAAACACAGTCAGTTTTCAGCTCAAAGGAAGCTACATCGTACACGAAGTTCACACATTTCTCACTCTTAACTGAAAAGCATTGGATGTTAGATTACCTGTGGTTTGTATCAGTATCAGAAGCTGAGTTGAACTAGAAATGGTCCATATGTTTAGGAAACACCGTTCTTTTGTTCTGAGCACACTCAAATTTCTTGCTCTATTAGAGAATCTAGAAAGCAAGAGCGTGCTTCCTGCTCTAAAGCAGAGTGTGTTTCATGATGGAGAACTGTGCTGTGAGTTTGCCTTCAGAAATGGAGTTAAATCCAAAGATCTTTGTCTTCCTACAAGCAAGACTTCATTTCAGGTATACACAGTCACTTCTCAGCTCAAAGGAAACTACATCGTTCACAAGGCTCACACGTTTCTGGACCTTAACTGAAAAGCATTGGATTGTGGATTACCTGTGGTTTGTATCTGTATCAGAAGCTGAGTTGAACTAGAAATGTTCCATATGTATAGGAAACACAGTTCTTTTGGTCTGAGCACTCCTACGTAGAATGCCTTATTAGAGACTAGAAAGCAAGAGCGTGCTTCCTGCTCTAAAGCAGATTGTGTTTCATGGATGAGAACTGTGCTGTGAGTTTTACTTCAGAAATGCTGTTAAATCCCAGGCTCTGTGTCTTCCTACAGGCAAGACTTTATTTCAGGTAAACGCAGTCACTTTTCAGCTCAAAGGATGGTACATTGTACACAAAGTTCACACATTTTCACTCTTAACTGAAAAGCATTGGATGTTAGATTACCCGTGGTTTTTATCAGTATCAGAAGCTGGGTTGAACTACAAATGGTCCATATGTGTAGGAAACACCGTTCTTTTGTTATGAGCACACTCAAGTTTCCTGCTGTATTAGAGACTCTAGAAAGCAAGAGCTAGCTTTTTGCTCTAAAGCAGAGTGTGTTTCATGGATGAGAACTGTGATGTGTGTTTCCCTTTAGAAATGGAGGTAAATCCCAGGATCTGTGTCTTCTTACAAGCAAGACTTCGTTTCAGGAAAACGCATTCACTTTTCAACTCAAAGGAAGCTACATCCTTCACGAAGCTCACACGTTTCTTGCTCTTAACTGAAAAGGATTGGATGTTATAGGACCTGTGGTTTGTATCAGTTTCAGAACCAGAATTGAACTAGATATGGTGCGTATGTGTAGGAAATACCATTCTTTTGTTCTGAGCCCACTCAAGTTTCCTGCTGTATTAGAGACTCAAGGAAGCAAGAGTGTGCTTTTTGCTATAAAGCAGAGTGTGTCTCATGGCTGAGAACTGTGTGTTGTCCTTAAGAAATGGAGTTAAATCCCAGGCTCTTTGTCTTCCTACAATCAAGACTTCCTTTCTGGTAAAAGCATAAATTTAAAGTTCAAAGGAAGCTACATCGTTCATAAAGCTCACATGTTTCTCGCTCTTAACTAAAAAGCAATGGATGTTGAATTACTCGTGGTTTGTATCATTTTCAGAATCAGAGTTGAACTAGCTATGGTCCACATGTGTAGGAAACCCGTTCTTTTGGTCTAAGTACACTCACGTTTCCTGCTGTATTAGAGAATCTAGAAAGCAAGAGCTTGATTCTTGCTCTAAAGCAGAGTGTGTTTCATGGATGAGAACTGTGCTGTGTGTTTGCCTTCAGAAATGCAGGTAAATCCAAGTCTCTTTGTCTTCTTACAAGCAAGACCCCATTTCAGGTAATCACAGTCAATTTTCAGCTCAATTGAAGCTATATCATTCACTAAGCTCACACGTTTCTCGCTCTAAAATGAAAAGCATTGGATGTTAGAGTACCTGTGGTTTGTATCAGTTTCAGAAGCTGAGTTGAACTAGAAATGGTCCATATGTATAGGAAACACCGTTCTTTTTCTGAGCACTCTCACGTAGAATGACTTATTAGAGACTCTAGAAAGCAAGTCTGTGCTTCTTGCTCTAAAGCAGAGTGTGTTTCATGGATGACAAATGTGCTGTCTGTTTTGCTTCAGAAATGGAGTTAAATCTTCTTACAAGCAAGACTTCTTTTCAGGTAAACGCAAACAATTTTCAGCTCAAAGAAAACTACATTGTTCACCTAGCTCACACGTTTCTCGCTCTTAATTGAAAAGCATTGGATGTTAGAGGACCCGTGGTTTGTATCAGTTTCAGAAGCAGAGTTGAACTAGATATGGTCCATATGTGTAGGAAACCCAGTTCGTTTTGTCTCAGTACACTCCCGTTTCCTGCTGTATTAGAGAATCTAGAAAGCAAGAGCATGCTTCCTGCTCTAAAGCAGAGTGTATTTCATGGATGACAACTGTGCTGTGAGTTTGCCTTCAGAAATGAAGTTAAATCCCAAGATCTGTGTCTTCCTACAAGCAAGACTTCCTTTCAGGTAAACACAGTCACTTCTCAGCTCAAAGGAAGCTACATCGTTCACAAGGCTCACAAGTTTCTCGATCTTAACTGAAAAGCATTGGATTTTAGAGGACCGGTGATTTCTATCAGTTTCAGATTCAGAGTTGACCCAGATATAGTCCGTATGCGTAGGAAACACTGTTCTTTTTTTCCGAACTCACTCACGTTTCCTGCTGTATTAGAGATGTTAGAAAGGAACAGCGTGCTTCTTGCTCTAAAGCAGAGTATATTTCATGGATGAGAACTGTACTGTGTGTTTCGTTGCAGAAATGGAGTTAAATCCCAGGCTCTTTGTCTTCTTACAGGCAAGACTTCGTATCAGGTAATGCAGAAACTTTTCACATCAAATGAAGCTACATTGTTCACCCAGCTCACATGTTTCTCGCTCTTAACTGAAAAGCATTGGATGTTAGAGGACACGTGGTTTGTATCAGTTTCAGAAGCAGAGTTGAACTAGATATGGTCCAAACGTGTAGGAAACCCTGTTCGTTTGGTCTCAGTACACTCCCGTTTCCTGCTGTATTAGAGAATCTAGAAAGCAAGAGCGTGCTTCTTGCTCTAAAGCAGAGTGTGTTTCATGGATGAGAACTGTGCTGTCTGTTTCGCTTCAGAAATGGAGTTAAATCCCAGGCTCTGTGTCTTCTTACAAGCAAGACTTCTTTTCAGGTAAACGCAAACAATTTTCAGCTCAAAGAAAACTACATTGTTCACCTAGCTCACATGTTTCTCGCTCTTAATTGAAAAGCATTGGATGTTAGAGGACCCATAGTTTGTATCAGTTTCAGAAGCAGAGTTGAACTATATATGGTGCATATGTAAAGGAAACTCCGTTCTTTTCGTCTAAGTACACTCCCGTTTCCTGCTGTATTAGAGACATTAGAAGTCAAGAGCGTGCTTCTTGCTCTAAAGCAGAGTGTGTTTCATGGATGACAACTGTGCTGTGTGTGTCCCTTCAGAAATGGAGTTAAATCCCATCCTCTGTGTCTTCCTACAAGCAAGACTTCATTTCAGGTAAATGCAGTCACTTTGCAGCTCAATGGAAGCTACAATTTACACGAAGTTCGCACATTTCTCACTCTTAACTGAAAAGCATTGGATGGTAGATTACCTATGGTTTGTATGAGTATCAGAAGATGAGTTGAACTAGAAATGGTCCATATGTATAGGAAACACCGTTCTTTTGGTCTGAGCACTCTCACATAGAATGCCTTATTAGAGACTCTAGAAAGCAAGTCCGTGCTTCTTGCTCTAAAGCAGAGTGTGTTTCATGGATGACAAATGTGCCGTCTGTTTCGCTTCAGAAAGGGAGTTAAAACCCAGGCTCTGTGTCTTCTTACAAGCAAGACTTCGTTTCAGGAAAACGCATTCACTTTTCAGCTCAAAGGAAGCTACATCCTTCACGAAGCTCACACCTTTCATGCTCTTAACTGAAAAGCATTGGATGTTATAGGACCTGTGGTTTGTATCAGCTTCAGAACCAGAATTGAACTAGATTTGGTGCGGATGTGTAGGAAACACTGTTCTTTTGTTCTGAACACACTCAAGTTTCCTGCTCTATTAGAGACTCAAGAAAGCAAGAGTGTGCGTTTTATTATAAAGCAGAGTGTGTTTCATGGTTGAGAACTGTACTGTGTGTTCTCCTTCAGAAATGGAGTTAAATCCCAGGCTCTCTGTCTTCCTACAAGCAAGACTTCCTTTCAGGTAAATGCATAAATTTTCAGTTCAAAGCAAGCTACATCGTTCACAAAGCTCACACGTTTCTCCCTCTTAACTAAAAAGCATTGGATGTTAGAGGACACGTGGTTTGTATCAGTTTCAGAAGATGAGTTGAACTAGCTATGGTCCACATGTGTAGGAAACCCCGTTCTTTTGGTCTAAGTACACTCACGTTTCCTGCTTTATTAGAGACTCTAGAAAGCAATTGCGTGCCTCTTCCTCTAAAGCAGTTAGAATTCATGGATGAGAACTGTGCTGTGTGTTTCGCTTCAGAAATGGAGTTAAATCCCAGGCTCTGTGTCTTCTTACAAGCAAGACTTCGTTTCTGGTAAACGCAGACAATTTTCAGCTCAAAGAAAACTACATTGTTCACCTAGCTCACACGTTTCTCGCTCTTAATTGAAAAGCATTGGATATTAGAGGACCCGTGGTTTGTATCAGTTACAGAAGCAGAGTTGAACTAGATATGGTCCATATGTGTAGGAAACCCCGTTCGTTTTGTCTCAGTACACTCCCGTTTCCTGCTGTATTAGAGAATCTAGAAAGCAAGAGCGTGCTTCCTGCTCTAAAGCAGAGTGTGTTTCATGGAATACAACTGTGCTGTGAGTTTGCCTTCAGAAATGGAGTTAAATCCCAAGATCTGTGTCGTCCTACAAGCAAGACCCCATTTCAGGTAATCACAGTCACTTTTCAGCTCAATTGAAGCTACATCATTCACTAATCTCACAGGTTTCTCGCTCTAAAATGAAAAGCATTGGATGTTAGAGTACCTGTGGTGTGTATCAGTATCAGAAGCTGAGTTGAACTAGAAATGGTCCATATGTATAGGAAACACCGTTCTTTTGGTCTGAGCACTCTCATGTAGAATGCCTTATTAGAGACTCTAGAAAGCAATTCCGTGCTTCTTGCTCTAACGCAGAGTGTGTTTCATGGATGACAAATGTGCCGTCTGTTTCGCTTCAGAAATGGAGTTAAAACCCAGGCTCTGTGTCTTCTTACAAGCAAGACTTCGTTTCAGGAAAACGCATTCACTTTTCAGCTCAAAGGAAGCTACATCCTTCATGAAGCTCACACGTTTCTTGCTCTTAACTGAAAAGCATTGGATGTTATAGGACCTGTGGTTTGTATCAGCTTCAGAACCAGAATTGAACTAGATTTGGTGCGGATGTGTAGGAAACACTGTTCTTTTGTTCTGAACACACTCATGTTTCTTGCTCTATTAGAGAGTCAAGAAAGCAAGAGTGTGCATTTTATTATAAAAAAGAGTGTGTTTCAAGGTTGAGAACTGTACTGTGTGTTCTCCTTCAGAAATGGAGTTAAATCCCAGGCTCTCTGTCTTCCTGCAAGCAAGACTTCCTTTCAGGTAAATGCATAAATTTTCAGTTCAAAGCAAGCTACATCGTTCACAAAGCTCACACGTTTCTCCCTCTTAACTAAAAAGCATTGGATGTTAGAGGACACGTGGTTTGTATCAGTTTCAGAAGCAGAGTTGAACTAGCTATGGTCCACATGTGTAGGAAAACCCGTTCTTTTGGTCTAAGTACACTCACGTTTCCTGCTTTATTAGAGACTCTAGAAAGCAATTGCGTGCCTCTTCCTCTAAAGCAGTTAGATTTCATGGATGAGAACTGTGCTGTGTGTTTCGCTTCAGAAATGGAGATAAATCCCAGGCTCTGTGTCTTCTTACAAGCAAGACTTTGTTTCTGGTAAACGCAGACAATTTTCAGCTCAAAGAAAACTACATTGTTCACCTAGCTCACACTTTTCTTGCTCTTAATTGAAAAGCATTGGATATTAGAGGACCTGTGGTTTGTATCAGTTACAGAAGCAGAGTTGAACTAGATATGGTCCATATGTGTAGGAAACCCCGTTCGTTTTGTCTCAGTACACACCCGTTTCCTGCTGTATTAGAGAATCTAGAAAGCAAGAGCGTGCTTCCTGCTCTAAAGCAGAGTGTGTTTCATGGATGACAACTGTGCTGTGAGTTTGCCTTCAGAAATGGAGTTAAATCCCAAGATCTGTGTCTTCCTACAAGCAAGACTTCCTTTCAGGTAAACACAGTCACTTCTCAGCTCAAAGGAAGCTACATCGTTCACAAGGCTCACAAGTTTCTCGATCTTAACTGAAAAGCATTGGCTTTTAGAGGACCGGTGTTTTCTATCAGCTTCAGATTCAGAGTTGACCTAGATATAGTCCGTATGCATAGGAAACACTGTTCTTTTGTTCTGAACTCACTCACGTTTCCTGCTGTATTAGAGATGCTAGAAAGGAACAGCGTGCTTCTTGCTCTAAAGCAGAGTATATTTCATGGATGAGAACTGTACTGTGTGTTTCGCTGCAGAAATGGAGTTAAATCCCAGGCTCTTTGTCTTCTTACAGGCAAGACTTCGTATCAGGTAATGCAAAAAACTTTTCACATCAAATGAAGCTACATTGTTCACCCAGCTCACATGTTTCTCGCTCTTAACTGAAAAGCATTGGATGTTAGAGGACCCGTGGTTTGTATCAGTTTCAGAAGCAGAGTTGAACTAGATATGGTCCAAACGTGTAGGAAACCCTTTTCGTTTGGTCTCAGTACACTCCCGTTTCCTGCTGTATTAGAGAATCTAGAAAGCAAGAGCGTGCTTCTTGCTCTAAAGCAGAGTGTGTTTCATGGATGCGAACTGTGCTGTGTGTTTGCCTTCAGAAATGGAGGTAAATCCCAGGCTCTTTGTCTTCCTACAAGCAAGACCCCATTTCAGGTAATCACAGTCACTTTTCAGCTCAATTGAAGCTACATCATTCACTAATCTCACAGGTTTCTCGCTCTAAAATGAAAAGCATTGGATGTTAGAGTACCTGTGGTTTGTATCAGTATCAGAAGCTGATTTGAACTAGAAATGGTCCATATGTATAGGAAACACCGTTCTTTTGGTCTGAGCACTCTCACGTAGAATGCCTTATTAGAGACTCTAGAAAGCAAGTCCATGCTTCTTGCTCTAAAGCAGAGTGTGTTTCATGGATGACAAATGTGCTGTCTGTTTCCCTTCAGAAATGGAGTTAAATCCCAGGCTCTGTGTCTTCTTACAAGCAAGACTTCTTTTCAGGTAAACGCAAACAATTTTCAGCTCAAAGAAAACTACATTGTTCACCTAGCTCACATGTTTCTCGCTCTTAATTGAAAAGCATTGGATGTTAGAGGACCCGTGGTTTGTATCAGTTTCAGAAGCAGAGTTGAACTATATATGGTGCATATGTAAAGGAAACTCCGTTCTTTTCGTCCAAGTACACTCCCGTTTCCTGCTGTATTAGAGACTCTAGAACGCAAGAGCATGCTTTTTGCTCTAAAGCAGAGTGTGATTCATGGACGAGAACTGTGCTGTGTGTTTGCCTTCAGAAATGGAGTTAAATCCTTGGCTCTGTGTCTTCCTACAAGCAAGAATTCGTTTCAGGTAAACGCCATAACTTTTTAGTTCAAACGAAGCTACATCGTTCACGAAGCTCACACGTTTCTAGCTCTTAACTGCAGATTGTTGGAAGGTAGAGGACCGGGGTTTTCTGTTAGTTTAAGAAGCATGGTTGAACTAGATATTGTCTGTATATGTAGGAAAACTCCGTTCTTTTGTTCTGAACACACTCACGTTTTCTGCTGTATTAGAGAGTCCAGAAAGCAAGAGCATGCTTCTTGCTCTAAAGCAGAGTGTGTTTCATGGATGACAACTGTGCTGTGTGTGTCCCTTCAGAAATGGAGTTAAATCCCATCCTCTGTGTCTTCCTACAAGCAAGACTTCATTTCAGGTAAACGCAGCCACTTTGCAGCTCAGTGGAAGCTACATTTTACACGAAGTTCGCACGTTTCTCACTCTTAACTGAAAAGCATTGGATGGTAGATTACCTGTGGTTTGTATGAGTATCAGAAGATGAGTTGAACTAGAAATGGTCCATATGTATAGGAAACACCGTTCTTTTGGTCTGAGCACTCTCACATAGAATGCCTTATTAGAGACTCTAGAAAGCAAGTCCGTGCTTCTTGCTCTAAAGCAGAGTGTGTTTCATGGATGACAAATGTGCCGTCTGTTTCGCTTCAGAAATGGAGTTAAAACCCAGGCTCTGTGTCTTCTTACAAGCAAGACTTCGCTTCAGGAAAACGCATTCACTTTTCAGCTCAAAGGAAGCTACATCCTTCACGAAGCTCACACGTTTCTTGCTCTTAACTGAAAAGCATTGGATGTTATAGGACCTGTGGTTTGTATCAGCTTCAGAACCAGAATTGAACTAGATTTGGTGCGGATGTGTAGGAAACACTGTTCTTTTGTTCGGAACACACTCAAGTTTCCTGCTCTATTAGAGACTCAAGAAAGCAAGAGTGTGCTTTTTATTATAAAGCAGAGTGCGTTTCATGGTTGAGAACTGTACTGTGTGTTCTCCTTCAGAAATGGAGTTAAATCCCAGGCTCTCTGTCTTCCTACAAGCAAGACTTCCTTTCAGGTAAATGCATAAATTTTCAGTTCAAAGCAAGCTACATCGTTCACAAACTCACACGTTTCTCCCTCTTAACTAAAAAGCATTGGATGTTAGAGGACACGTGGTTTGTATCAGTTTCAGAAGCAGAGTTGAACTAGCTATGGTCCACATGTGTAGGAAACCCCGTTCTTTTGGTCTAAGTACACTCACGTTTCCTGCTTTATTAGAGACTCTAGAAAGGAATTGCGTGCCTCTTCCTCTAAAGCAGTTAGATTTCATGGATGAGAACTGTGCTGTGTGTTTCACTTCAGAAATGCAGTTAAATCCCAGGCTCTGTGTCTTCTTACAAGCAAGACTTCGTTTCTGGTAAACGCAGACAATTTTCAGCTCAAAGAAAACTACATTGTTCACCTAGCTCACACGTTTCTCGCTCTTAATTGAAAAGCATTGGATATTAGAGGACCCGTGGTTTGTATCAGTTACAGAAGCAGAGTTGAACTACATATGGTCCATATGTGTAGGAAACCCCGTTCGTTTTGTCTCAGTACACTCCCGTTTCCTGCTGTATTAGAGAATCTAGAAAGCAAGAGCGTGCTTCCTGCTCTAAAGCAGAGTGTGTTTCATGGATGACAACTGTGCTGTGAGTTTGCCTTCAGAAATGGAGTTAAATCCCAAGATCTGTGTCTTCCTACAAGCAAGACTTCCTTTCAGGTAAACACAGTCACTTCTCAGCTCAAAGGAAGCTACATCGTTCACAAGGCTCACAAGTTTCTCGATCTTAACTGAAAAGCATTAGATTTTAGAGGACCGGTGTTTTCTATCAGTTTCAGATTCAGAGTTGACCTAGATATAGTCCGTATGCGTAGGAAACACTGTTCTTTTGTTCCGAACTCACTCACGTTTCCTGCTGTATTAGAGATGCTAGAAAGGAACAGCGTGCTTCTTGCTCTAAAGCAGAGTATATTTCATGGATGAGAACTGTACTGTGTGTTTCGCTGCAGAAATGGAGTTAAATCCCAGGCTCTTTGTCTTCTTACAGGCAAGACTTCGTATCAGGTAATGCAGAAACTTTTCACATCAAATGAAGCTACATTGTTCACCCAGCTCACATGTTTCTCGCTCTTAACTGAAAAGCATTGGATGTTAGAGGACCCGTGGTTTGTATCAGTTTCAGAAGCAGAGTTGAACTAGATATGGTCCATACGTGTAGGAAACCCTGTTCGTTTGGTCTCAGTACACTCCCGTTTCCTGCTGTATTAGAGAATCTAGAAAGCAAGAGCGTGCTTCTTGCTCTAAAGCAGAGTGTGTTTCATGGATGAGAACTGTGCTGTGTGTTTGCCTTCAGAAATGGAGGTAAATCCCAGGCTCTTTGTCTTCCTACAAGCAAGACCCCATTTCAGGTAATCACAGTCACTTTTCAGCTCAATTGAAGCTACATCATTCACTAATCTCACAGGTTTCTCGCTCTAAAATGAAAAGCATTGGATGTTAGAGTACCTGTGGTTTGTATCAGTATCAGAAGCTGAGTTGAACTAGAAATGGTCCATACGTATAGGAAACACCGTTCTTTTGGTCTGAGCACTCTCACGTAGAATGCCTTATTAGAGACTCTAGAAAGCAAGTCCGTGCTTCTTGCTCTAAAGCAGAGTGTGTTTCATGGATGACAAATGTGCTGTCTGTTTCGCTTCAGAAATGGAGTTAAATCCCAGGCTCTGTGTCTTCTTACAAGCAAGACTTCTTTTCAGGTAAACGCAAACAATTTTCAGCTCAAAGAAAACTACATTGTTCACCTAGCTCACATGTTTCTCGCTCTTAATTGAAAAGCATTGGATGTTAGAGGACCCGTGGTTTGTATCAGTTTCAGAAGCAGAGTTGAACTATATATGGTGCATATGTAAAGGAAACTCCGTTCTCTTCGTCTAAGTACACTCCCGTTTCCTGCTGTATTAGAGACTCTAGAACGCAAGAGCATGCTTTTTGCTCTAAAGCAGAGTGTGATTCATGGACGAGAACTGTGCTGTGTGTTTGCCTTCAGAAATGGAGTTAAATCCTTGGCTCTGTGTCTTCCTACAAGCAAGAATTCGTTTCAGGTAAACGCCATAACTTTTTAGTTCAAACGAAGCTACATCGTTCACGAAGCTCACACGTTTCTAGCTCTTAACTGCAGATTGTTGGATGTTAGAGGACCGGGGTTTTCTGTTAGTTTAAGAAGCATGGTTGAACTAGATATTGTCTGTATATGTAGGAAAACTCCGTTCTTTTGTTCTGAACACACTCATGTTTTCTGCTGTATTAGAGAGTCCAGAAAGCAAGAGCGTGCTTCTTGCTCTAAAGCAGAGTGTGTTTCATGGATGACAACTGTGCTGTGTGCTTCCCTTCAGAAATGGAGTTAAATCGCAGGCTCTGTGTCTTCCTACAGGCAAGATTTCATTTCAGGTAAACGCATAAATTTTCAGTTCAAAGCAAGCTACATCGTTCACAAAGCTCACACGTTTCTCCCTCTTAAGTAAAAAGCATTGGATGTTAGAGGACACGTGGTTTGTATCAGTTTCAGAAGATGAGTTGAACTAGCTATGGTCCACATGTGTAGGGAACCCCGTTCTTTTGGTCTAAGTACACTCACGTTTCCTGCTTTATTAGAGACTCTAGAAAGGAATTGCGTGCCTCTTCCTCTAAAGCAGTTAGATTTCATGGATGACAAATGTGCTGTGTGTTTCGCTTCAGAAATGGAGTTAAATCCCAGGCTCTGTGTCTTCTTACAAGCAAGACTTCGTTTCTGGTAAACGCAGACAATTTTCAGCTCAAAGAAAACTACATTGTTCACCTAGCTCACACGTTTCTCGCTCTTAATTGAAAAGCATTGGATATTAGAGGACCCGTGGTTTGTATCAGTTACAGAAGCAGAGTTGAACTAGATATGGTCCATATGTGTAGGAAACCCCGTTCGTTTTGTCTCAGTACACTCCCGTTTCCTGCTGTATTAGAGAATCTAGAAAGCAAGAACGTGCTTCCTGCTCTAAAGCAGAGTGTGTTTCATGGATGACAACTGTGCTGTGAGTTTGCCTTCAGAAATGGAGTTAAATCCCTGGATCTGTGTCTTCCTACAAGCAAGACTTCCTTTCAGGTAAACACAGTCACTTCTCAGCTCAAAGGAAGCTACATCGTTCACAAGGCTCACAAGTTTCTCGATCTTAACTGAAAAGCATTGGATTTTAGAGGACCGGTGTTTTCTATCGGTTTCAGATTAAGAGTTGACCTAGATATAGTCCGTATGCGTAGGAAACACTGTTCTTTTGTTCCGAACTCACTCACGTTTCCTGCTATATTAGAGATGCTAGAAAGGAACAGCGTGCTTCTTGCACTAAAGCAGAGTATATTTCATGGATGAGAACTGTACTGTGTGTTTCGCTGCAGAAATGGAGTTAAATCCCAGGCTCTTTGTCTACTTACAGGCAAGACTTCGTATCAGGTAATGCAGAAACTTTTCACATCAAATGAAGCTAAATTGTTCACCCAGCTCACATGTTTCTCGCTCTTAACTGAAAAGCATTGGATGTTAGAGGACCCGTGGTTTGTATCAGTTTCAGAAGCAGAGTTGAACTAGATATGGTCCATACGTGTAGGAAACCCTGTTCGTTTGGTCTCAGTACACTCCCGTTTCCTGCTGTATTAGAGAATCTAGAAAGCAAGAGCGTGCTTCTTGCTCTAAAGCAGAGTGTGTTTCATGGATGAGAACTGTGCTGTGTGTTTGCCTTCAGAAATGGAGGTAAATCCCATCCTCTGTGTCTTCCTACAAGCAAGACTTCATTTCAGGTAAACGCAGTCACTTTGCAGCTCAATGGAAGCTACATTTTACACGAAGTTCTCACATTTCTCACTCTTAACTGAAAAGCATTGGATGGTAGATTACCTGTGGTTTGTATGAGTATCAGAAGATGAGTTGAACTACAAGTGGTCCATATGTATAGGAAACACCGTTCTTTTGGTCTGAGCACTCTCACGTAGAATGCCTTATTAGAGACTCTAGAAAGCAAGTCCGTGCTTCTTGCTCTAAAGCAGAGTGTGTTTCATGGATGACAAATGTGCTGTCTATTTTGCTTCAGAAATGGAGTAAATTCCCAGGCTCTGTGTCTTCTTACAAACAAGGCTTCATTTCATGTAAACGCATTCACTTTTCTGCTCAAAGGAAGCTACATCCTTCAATAAGCTCACACATTACTTGCTTTTATCTAAAAAGCATTGGATGTTTTAGGACCTGTGTTTGTATCAGTTTCATAACCAGAATTGAAGTAGATATGGTGCGTATGTTTAGGAAACATCGTTCTTACATTCTTAGCACGCTCAAGTTTCCTGCTGTATTAGAGACTCATGAAATCAAGAGTGTGCTTTATGCTTTAAAGCAGAGTGTGACTCATGGACGAGAACTGTGCTGTGTGTTTGCCTTCAGAAATGCAGTTAAATCCTTGGCTCTGTGTCTTCCTACAAGCAAGAATTCGTTTCAGGTAAACGCCATAACTTTTTAGTTCAAACGAAGCTACATTGTTCACGAAGCTCACACGTTTCTCGCTCTTAACTGCAGAGCATTGGAGGTTAGAGGACCAAGGGTTTCAATTGTGTTCAGAAGCATGTTTGAACTAGATATTGTCTGTATGTGTAGGAAAAATCTGTTCTTTTGTTCTGAACACACTCACGTTTCCTGCTGTATTAGTGACTCTAGAAAGCAAGAGCGTGCATCTTGCTCTAAAGCAGAGTGTGTTTCATGGATGAGAACTGTGCTGTGTTCCCTTCATACGTGGAGTAAAATCCCAGGCTCTGTGTCTTCCTACAAGAAAGACTTTGTTTCAGGTAAACGCATTCACTTTTCAGCTCAAAGGAAGCTACATCGTTCACAAAGCTCACACGTTTCTCGCTCTTAACTAAAAAGCATTGGATGTTAGAGGACCTGTGATTTGTATCAGTTTCAGGAGCAGAGTTGAACTAGATATGGTCCATATGTGTGGGAAACCCCGTGTGTTTTGTCTTTGCTCAATTAGTGACTCTAGAATGCAAGCGCGTGCATCTTGCTCTAAAGCAGAGTGTATTTCATGGATGAGAACTGTGATGTGTGTTTGCCTTCAGAAATGTAGTTAAATCCCAGGCCCTGTGTCTCCTACAAGCAACACTTCCTTTCAGGTAAACACAGTCACTTTTCAGCTCAAAGGAAGCTACATCGTTCACGAAGCTCACACAATTCTCGATCTTAACTGAAAAGCATTGGATGTTAGTGGACCCGTGGTATGTATCAGTTTCAGAAGCAGAGTTGAACTAGATATGGTCCGTATGTGTAGGAAATTTGGTCTCAGTACACTCACGTTTCCTCCTGTATTAGAGACTCTAGAAAGCAAGAGCCTGCTTCATGCTCTAAAGCAGCGTGTGTTTCAAGGACGTTAACTGTACTGTGTGTTTCCCTTCAGAAATGGAGGTAAATCCCAGGCTCTTCGTCGTCCTACAAGCAAGACTTCATTTCAGGTAAACACAGCCAGTTTTCAGCTATAATGCAGCTACATCGTTCACGAAGCTGACAGCTTTCTCGCTCTTAATTGAAAAGCATTGGATGTTAGAGGACTGGAGGATTGTATCAGTTTCAGAAGAAGAGTTGAACTAGATATGGTGCGTATGTGAAGGAAACACCGTTCTTTTGGTCTAAGTACACTCACGTTTCCTGCTCTATGAGAGACTCTAGAAAGCAAGAGCATGCTTTTTGCTCTAAAGCAGAGTGTGTTTCATGGATGAGAACTGTGCTGTGTGTTTGCCTTCAGAAATGGAGTTAAATCCCAGGCACTGTGTCTTCCTACAAGCAAGACTTCGTTTCAGATAAACACATTCACTTTTTGGCTCAAAGTGAACTACATGGTTCACGAAGCTCACACGTATCTCACTCTGAACTGAAAAACATTGGATTTTAGGGGACTGGTGGTTTGTATCAGTTTCAGAAGCAGAGTTGAACTAGCTATGGTCCATATGTATAGGAAAACTCCGTTCTTTTGTTCTGAACACACTCACGTTTCCTGCTGTATTAGAGACTCCAGAAAGCAAGATCATGCTTCTTGCTCTAAAGCATAGTGTGTTTCATGGATGAGAGCTGTGCTGTGTGTTTCCCTTCAGAAATGGAGTTAGATCGCAGGCTCTGTGTCTTCCTACAGGCAAGATTTCGTTTCAGGAAATCGCTGTCACTTTTCAGCTCAAATGCAGCTACATCGTTCACGAAGCTCACAGGTTTCTCGGTCTTAACTGAAAAGCATTGGATGTTAGAGGACCTGTGGTTTGTATCAGTTTCAGAAGCAGAGTTGAACTAGATATGGTCCGTATGTGTAGGAAATCCCGTTCACTTTGTCTCAGTACACCCCCCGATTCTGCTGTATTAGAGACTCTAGAAAGCAAGTGCGTGCTTCTTGCATTAAAGCAGAGTGTGTTTCATGGATGAGAACTGTGCTGTGTGTTTCCCTTCAGAACTGGAGTTAAATCCCAGGCTCTGTGTCTTCCTACAAGCAAGATTTCCTTTCATGTAAAAACAGTCACTTTTCAGCTCAAATGCAGCTACATCGTTCACGAAGCTCACACGTTTCTCGCTCTTAATTGAAAGGCATTGGATGTTAGAGGACCCGTGGTTTCTATCAGTTTCAGAAGCAGAGTTGAACTTCATATGGTCCGTATGTGTAGGAAATCCCGTTCACTTTGTCTTAGTACACTCCCGATCCCTGCTGTATTAGAGACTCTAGAAAGCAAGAGCATGCTACTTGCTCTAAAGCAGACTGTGTTTCATAGATGAGAACTATGCTGTGTGTTTTCCTTCATAAATGGAGGTAAATACCAGGCTCTGTGTCTTCCTACAAGCAAGACTTCCTTTCAGGTTAACCCAGACTCTTTTCAGCTCAAATGAGGCTACATTGTTCACCCAGCTCACACATTGCTCATTCTTAACTGAAAAGCATTGGATGTTAGAGGACCTGTGGTTTGTATAAGTTTCAGAAGCAGAGTTGAACTAGATATGGTCCGTATGGGTAGGAAAACTCTGTTCTTTTGTTCTGAACAAACTCACGTTTCCTGCTGTATTAGAGAATCCAGAAAGCAAGAGCGTGCTTCTTGCTCTAAAGCAGAGTGTGTTTCATGGATGAGAACTGTACTGTGTGTTTCCCTTCAGAAATGGAGTTAAATTCCAGGCTCTCTCTCTTCGTACAAGCAAGAATTCGTTTCAGTTAAACGTAGTCAATTTTTAGTTCAAATGAAGCAATGTCATTCAGTAAGCACTCACGTTTCTCGCTCTTAAGCGAAAAGCATTGGATGTTAGAGGACCGGTGGTTTGGATCAGTTTCAGAAGCAGAGTTGAACTAGACATGGTCCGTATGTGTAGGAAACACCTTTCATTTGTTGTAAGCACACTCACATTTCCTGTTGTATTGAGTATTTAGAAAGCAAGAGCGTCCTTCTTGCTCTAAAGCAGAGTGTGTTTCATTGATGATAACTATGCTGGGTGTTTCCCTTCAGAAATGGAGGTAAATCCCAGGATCTTTGTCTTCCTACAAGCAAGACTTCGATTCAGGTAAACAACATCACTTTTCAGCGCAAATGAACCTACATTGTTCACGAAGCTCACACGTTTCTCGGTCTTAACTGAAAAGCATGGGATGATAGAGGACCTGTGGTTTGTATCAGTTTCAGAAGCAGAGTTGTACTAGATATGCTACGTTTGTGTAAGAAACCCCATTATTTTGGTCTCAGTACACTCTTGTTTCCTGCTCTATGAGAGACTCTAGAAAGCAAGAGCATGCTTTTTGCTCTAAAGCAGAGTGTGTTCCATGGATGAGAACTGTGCTGTGTGTTTGCCTTCAGAAATGGAGTTAAATCCCAGGCACTGTGTCTTCCTACAAGCAAGACTTCGTTTCAGGTAAACACAGTCACTTTTCGGCTCAAAGTGACCCACATGGATCACCAAGCACACACGTTTCTTGCTCTTAACAGAAAAGCATTGGATGTTATAGGACCTGTGGTTTGTATCAGTTTCAGAAGCAGAATTTAACTAGATATGGTGCGTATGTGTAGAAAACACCGTTCTTTTGTTCTGAGCACACTCAAGTTTCCTGCTGTATTAGAGACTCAAGAAAGAAAGATCGTGCTTTTGCTATAAGGCAGAGTGAGTTTCTTGGATGAAAACTGTACTGTGTGTTTTTCTTCAGAAATGGAGTTAAATCCCAGGCGCTGTGTCTTCGTACAAGCAAGAATTTGTTTCAGGAATACGCAGTCACTTTTTAGTTTAAACGAAGCTACATAGTTCACAAAGCTCACACGTTTCTCACTCTTAACGGAAAATCATTGGATTTTAAGGGACTGGTGGTTTGTATCAGTTTCAGAAGTAGAGTTGAACTAGCTATGGTCCATATGTATAGGAAAACTCCGTACTTTTGTTCTGAACACACTCACGTTTCCTGCTGTATTAGAGACTCCAGAAAGCAAGATCGTGCTTCTTGCTCTAAAGCATAGTGTGTTTCATGGATGAGAGCTGTGCTGTGTGTTTCCCTTCAGAAATGGAGTTAGATCGCAGGCTCTGTGTCTTCCTACAGGCAAGATTTCGTTTCAGGAAATCGCTGTCACTTTTCAGCTCAAATGCAGCTACATCATTCACGAAGCTCACAGGTTTCTCGGTCTTAACTGAAAAGCATTGGATGTTAGAGGACCTGTGGTTTGTATCAGTTTCAGAAGCAGAGTTGAACTAGATATGGTCCGTATGTGTAGGAAATCCCGTTCACTTTGTCTCAGTACACCCCCCGATTACTGCTGTATTAGAGACTCTAGAAAGCAAGTGCGTGCTTCTTGCATTAAAGCAGAGTGTGTTTCATGGATGAGAACTGTTCTGTGTGTTTCCCTTCAGAAATGGAGTTAAATCCCAGGCTCTGTGTCTTCCTACAAGCAAGATTTCCTTTCATGTAAAAACAGTCACTTTTAAGCTCAAATGCAGCTAAATCATTCACAAAGCTCACACGTTTCTCGCTCTTAATTGAAAGGCATTGGATGTTAGAGGACCCGCGGTTTGTATCAGTTTCAGAAGCAGAGTTGAACTACATATGGTCCGTATGTGTAGGAAATCCCGTTCACTTTGTCTCAGTACACTCCCGATCGCTGCTGTATTAGAGACTCTAGAAAGCAAGAGCATGCTTCTTGCTCTAAAGCAGACTCTGTTTCATAGATGAGAACTATGCTGTGTGTTTTCCTTCATAAATGGAGGTAAATACCAGGCTCTGTGTCTTCCTACAAGCAAGACTTCCGTTCAGGTTAACCCAGACTCTTTTCAGCTCAAATGAGGCTACACTGTTCACCCAGCTCACACGTTGCTCGTTCTTAACTGAAAAGCATTGGATGTTAGAGGACCCGTGGTTTGTATAAGTTTCAGAAGCAGAGTTGAACTAGATATGGTCCGTATGTGTAGGAAAACTCTGTTCGTTTGTTCTGAACACACTCACGTTTCCTGCTGTATTAGAGAATCCAGAAAGCAAGAGCGTGCTTCCTGCTCTAAAGCAGAGTGTGTTTCATGGATGAGAACTGTACTGTGTGTTTCCCTTCAGAAATGGAGTTAAATCCCAGGCTCTCTGTCTTCGTACATGCAAGAATTCGTTTCAGTTAAACGTCGTCAATTTTTAGTTCAAACGAAGCAATGTCATTCAGTAAGCAGACACGTTTCTCGCTCTTAAGCGAAAAGCATTGGATGTTAGAGGACCGGTGGTTTGGATCAGTTTCAGAAGCAGAGTTGAACTAGAAATGGTCCATATGTGTACGAAACACCGTTCTTTTGTTCTGAGCACACTAATGTTTCCTGCTGTATTAGAGACTCTACAAAGCAAGTGTGTGCTTCTTGCTCTAAAGCAGAGTGTGTTTCATGGATGAGAACTGTGCTGTGTGGTTCCCTTCAGAAATGGAGTTAAATCCCAGGCTCTGTGTCTTCCTACAAGCAAGATTTCATTTTAGGTAAACGTAGTCACTTCTTAGGTCAAACAATGCAACATCGTTCACGAAGCTCACACGTTTCTCTCTCTTAACTGCAGAGCATTGGATGTTAGAGGACCGGTGGTTTGGATCATTTTCAGAAGCAGAGTTGAACAAGACACGGTCCATATGTGTAGGAAATACCTTTCATTTGTTGTAAGCACACTCACATTTCCTGCTGTATTGAGTATTTAGAAAGCAAGAGCGTCCTACTTGCTCTAAAGCAGAGTGTGTTTCATTGATGATAAGTATGCTGTGTGTTTGCCTTCAGAAATGGAGTTAAATCCCAGGCACTGTGTCTTCCTACAAGCAAGGCTTCGTTTCAGGTAAACACAGTCACTTTTCGGCTCAAAGTGACCTACATGGATCACGAATCTCACACGTTTCTTGCTCTTAACAGAAAAGCATTGGATGTTATAAGACCTGTGGTTTCTATCAGTTTCATAAGCAGAATTGAACTAGATATGGTGCGTATGTGTAGAAAACTCTCTTCTTTTGTTCTGAACACACTCACGTTTCCTGCTGTATTAGAGAATCCAGAAAGCAAGAGCGTGCTTCTTGCTCTAAAGCAGAGTGTGTTTCATGGATGAGAACTGTACTGTGTGTTTCCCTTCAGAAATGGAGTTAAATCCCAGGCTCTCCATCTTCGTACAAGCAAGAATTCGTTTCAGTTAAACGTAGTCAATTTTTAGTTCAAACGAAGCAATATCATTCAGTAGGCTCACACGTTTCTCGCTCTTAAGCAAAAAGCTTTGGATGTTAGAGGACCAGTGGTTTGGATCAGTTTCAGAAGCAGAGTTGAACTAGAAATGGTCCATATGTGTAGGAAACACCTTTCATTTGTTGTAAGCACACTCACATTTCCTGCTGTATTGAGTATTTAGAAAGCAAGAGCGTCCTTCTTGCTCTAAAGCAGAGTGTGTTTCATTGATGATAACTATGCTGGGTGTTTCCCTTCAGAAATGGAGGTAAATCCCAGGATCTTTGTCTTCCTACAAGCAAGACTTCGATTCAGGTAAACACCATCACTTTTCAGCGCAAATGAAGCTACATCGTTCACGAAGGTCACACGTTTCTCGGTCTTAACTGAAAAGCATGAGATGATAGAGGACCTGTGGTTTGTATCAGTTTCAGAAGCATAAATGAACTAGAAATAGTCCATATGTGTATGAAACACCGTTCTTTTGTTATGAGCACACTAATGTTTCCTGCTGTATTAGAGACTCTAGAAAGCAAGAAGGTGCTTCTTGTTCTAAAGCAGAGTGTGTTTCAGGGATGAGAACTGTGCTGTGTGTCTCCCTTCAGAAATTGTGATAAATCCCTGGTTCTGTGTCTTCCTACATGCAAGATTTCCTTTCAGGTAAATACAGTCACTTTTCAGCTCAAATGCAGCTACATCGATTACCAAGCTCACACGTTACTTTCTCTTAACTGAAAAGCATTGGATGTTAGAGGAACTGTGGTTTGTTTCAGTTTCAGAACCAGAATTGTACTAGATATGGTGTGTATATGTAGAAAACTCAGTTCGTTTGTTCTGAGCACACTCATGTTTCCTGCTGTATTAGAGACTCTGGAAAGGAAGAGCATGCTTCTTCCTCTAAAGCAGTTAGATTTCATGGATGAGAACTGTACTCTGTGTTTCGCTTCAGAAATGGAGTTAAATTCCAGGCTCTGTGTCTTCTTACATGCAAGACTTCATTTCAGGTGAACGCAGACAATTTTCAGCTCAAAGGAAGATACATTGTTCACGAATCTCACAAGTTTCTCGATCTTAACTGAAAAGCATTGGATGTTAGAGGACCGGTGGTTTCTATCAGTTTCAGAAGCAGAGTTGACGTAGATATAGTCCCTATGCATAGAGTGTGTTTCATGAATGAGAACTATGCTGTGTGTTTGCCTTCAGAAATGGAGTTAAATCCCAGGCTCTGTGTCTTCCTACAAGGAAGAATTCGTTTCAGGTGAACACAGTCAATTTACAGCTCTAATGCAGCTACATCATTCACGAAGCTGACACGTTTATTGCTCTTAATTGAAAAGCATTGGATGTTAGAGGACTGGAGGTTTGTATCAGTTTCAGAAGCAGAGTTGAACTAGATATGGAGCGTATGTGAAGGAAACCCCGTTCTTTTGGTCTAAGTACACTCCCGTTTCCTGCGGTATTAGAGACTCTAGAAAGCAGGAGCGTGCTTCTTGCTCTAAAGCAGAGTGTCTTTCATGGATGAGACCTGTGCTGTGTCTTTGCCTTCAGAAATGGAGTTAAATCCCAGAGTCTTTGTCTTCCTACAAGCAAGAATACGTTTCAAGTAAACGCAGTCACTTTTTAGTTCAAATGAAGCTACATCGTTCACGAAGCTCACAGGATTCTCGCTCTGAACTGCAGAGCGTTGGTTGTTAGAGGACCCTTGTTTTCTATTAGTTTAAGAAGCATGGTTGAACTAGATATTGTCTGTATATTTAGGGAAACTGCGTTCTTTTTTTCTGAACACACTCACTTTTCCTTCTGTATTAGAGAGTCCAGAAAGCAAGAGCGTGCTTCTTGCTCTAAAGCAGAGTGTGTTTCATTGATGAGAACTGTGCTGTGTGTTTCACTTTCGAAATGGATTTAAATCCCAGGCTCTGTGTCTTCCTACAAGCAAGACTTCCTTTCTGGTAAACGCATTCACTTTTCAGCACAAAGGAAGCTACATCGTTCACGAAGCTCACACGTTTCTCGCTCTTAACTGAAAAGCATTGGATTTTAGAGGACCCGTGGTTTGTATCAATTTCAGAAGCAGAGTTGAACTAGCTATGGTCCATATGTGTTGGACCCCATTCTTTCAGTCTAAGTACACTCACGTTTCCTGCTGTATTAGAGAATCTAGAAAGCAAGAGCGTGCTTCTTGCTCTAAAGCAGAGTGTGTTTTATGCATGAGAACTGTGCTGTGTGTTTCCCTTCAGAAATGGAGTTAAATCCCAGGCTCTGTGTCTTCCTACATGCAAGACTTCATTTCAGGTAATCACAGTCACTTTTCAGCTCAATTGAAGCCACATCATTTACTAAGCTCAAACGTTTCTCTCTCTTAACTGAAAACCATTGGATATCAGAGGACCCGTGGTTTGTATCAGTTTCAGAAGCAGAGTTGAACTAGATATGGTCCATATGTGATAGAAATCCCGTTCTTTTGATCTCAGTACACTCCCGTTTCCTGCTGTATTAGAGAATCTAGAAAGCAAGAGCGTGATTCTTATTCTAAAGCAGAGTGTGTTTCATGGATGAGAACTGTGCTGTGTGTTTGCCTTCAGAAATGGAGTTAAATCCCAGGCTCTGTGTCTTCCTATAAGCAAGACTTCCTTTCAGGAAAAACAAAGTCAATTTTAAGCTCAAATGCAGCTACATCGTTCACAAAGCTGACACGTTTCTCGCTCTTAACTGAAAAGCATTGGATGTTAGAGGACCTGCAGTATGTATCAGTTTCAGAAGCAGAGTTGAACTAGCTATGGTCGATATGTGTAAGAAACACCATTCTTTTGTTCTGAGCACTCTAACGTAGAATGCCTTACTAGAGATCTAGAAAGCAAGAGCGTGTTTCTTGCGCTAAAGCAGAGTGTGTTTCATGGATGACAAATGTGCTGTGTGTTTTGCTTCAGAAATGGAGTAACATCCCAGGCTCTGTGTCTTCTTACAAACAAGACTTCGTTTCAGGTAAACGCATTCACTTTTCAGCTCAAAGGAAGCTACATCGTTCACGAACCTCACACGTTTCTCGCTGTAAACTGAAAAGCATGGGATGTTATAGGACCTGTGGTTTGTATCAGTTTCAGAACCAGAATTGAACTAGATATGGTGCATATGTGAAGGAAACACCGTTTGTTTGTTCTGAGCACACTCAAGTTTCCTGCTGTATTAGAGACTCAAGAAAGCAAGAGTGTGCTTTTTGCTATAATGCAGAGTGTGTTTCATGGATGAGAACTGTACTGTGTGTTCTCCTTCATAAATGTAGTTAAATCCCAGGTTCTGTGTCTTCCTACAAGCAAGATTTCATTTCAGGTAAACGAGTCACTTTTTAGGTCAAACGAAGCAACATCGTTCACACAGCTCAAAGGTTTCTCTCTCATAACTGCAGAGCATTGGGTGTTAGAGGAACGGTGGTTTCTATTAGTTTCAGAAGCATGGTTGAACTAGATATTGTCTGTATGTGTAGGAAAAGTCCATTCTTTTGTTCTGAACACACTCACTTTTCCTGCTATAGTAGAGACTCTAGAAATCAACAGCGTGCTGCTTGCTCTAAAGCAGAATGTGTTTCATGGATGAGAACTTTGTTGTGTGTTTCCCTTCAGAAATGGAGTTAAATCCCAGTCTATGTGTCTTCCTACAAGCAAGACTTCCTTTCAGGTAAACGCATTCACTTTTCAGCTCAAAGGAAGCTACTTCGTTCACAAAGCTCACACGTTTCTCGCTCTTAACTAAAAAGCATTGGATGTTAGAAAACCCCTGATTTGTATCAGTTTCAGAAGCAGAGTTGAACTAACTATGGTCCATATGTGTAGGAAACCCCGTTCTTTTGGTCTAAGTACACTCACGTTTCCTGCTGTATTAGAGAATCTAGAAAGCAAGAGCGTGATTCTTATTCTAAAGCAGAGTGTGTTTCATGGATGAGAACTGTGCTGTGTGTTTGCCTTCAGAAATGGAGTTAAATCCCAGGCTCTGTGTCTTCCTATAAGCAAGACTTCCTTTCAGGAAAAACAAAGTCAATTTTAAGCTCAAATGCAGCTACATCGTTCACAAAGCTGACACGTTTCTCGCTCTTAACTGAAAAGCATTGGATGTTAGAGGACCTGCGGTATGTATCAGTTTCAGAAGCAGAGTTGAACTAGCTATGGTCGATATGTGTAAGAAACACCGTTCTTTTGTTCTGAGCACTCTAACGTAGAATGCCTTACTAGAGATCTAGAAAGCAAGAGCTTGTTTCTTGCTCTAAAGCAGAGTGTGTTTCATGGATGACAAATGTGCTGTGTGTTTTGCTTCAGAAATGGAGTAACATCCCAGGCTCTGTGTCTTCTTACAAACAAGACTTCGTTTCAGGTAAACGCATTCACTTTTCAGCTCAAAGGAAGCTACATCGTTCACGAACCTCACACGTTTCTCGCTGTAAACTGAAAAGCATGGGATGTTATAGGACCTGTGGTTTGTATCAGTTTCAGAACCAGAATTGAACTAGATATGGTGCATATGTGAAGGAAACACCGTTCGTTTGTTCTGAGCACACTCAAGTTTCCTGCTGTATTAGAGACTCAAGAAAGCAAGAGTGTGCTTTTTGCTATAATGCAGAGTGTGTTTCATGGATGAGAACTGTACTGTGTGTTCTCCTTCATAAATGGAGTTAAATCCCAGGTTCTGTGTCTTCCTACAAGCAAGATTTCATTTCAGGTAAACGAGTCACTTTTTAGTTCAAACGAAGCAACATCGTTCACGCAGCTCAAAGGTTTCTCTCTCATAACTGCAGAGCATTGGATGTTAGAGGACTGGTGGTTTCTATTAGTTTCAGAAGCATGGTTGAACTAGATATTGTCTGTATGTGTAGGAAAAGTCCGTTCTTTTGTTCTGAACACACTCACTTTTCCTGCTATAGTAGAGACTCTAGAAAGCAATAGCGTGCTGCTTGCTCTAAAGCAGAATGTGTTTCATGGATGAGAACTTTGTTGTGTGTTTCCCTTCAGAAATGGAGTTAAATCCCAGTCTATGTGTCTTCCTACAAGCAAGACTTCCTTTCAGGTAAACGCATTCACTTTTCAGCTCAAAGGAAGCTACTTCGTTCACAAAGCTCACACGTTTCTCGCTCTTAACTAAAAAGCATTGGATGTTAGAAAACCCCTGATTTGTATCAGTTTCAGAAGCAGAGTTGAACTAACTATGGTCCATATGTGTAGGAAACCCCGTTCTTTTGGTCTAAGTACACTCACGTTTCCTGCTGTATTAGAGAATCTAGAAAGCAAGAGCGTGATTCTTATTCTAAAGCAGAGTGTGTTTCATGGATGAGAACTGTGCTGTGTGTTTGCCTTCAGAAATGGAGTTAAATCCCAGGCTCTGTGTCTTCCTATAAGCAAGACTTCCTTTCAGGAAAAACAAAGTCAATTTTAAGCTCAAATGCAGCTACATCGTTCACAAAGCTGACACGTTTCTCGCTCTTAACTGAAAAGCATTGGATGTTAGAGGACCTGCGGTATGTATCAGTTTCAGAAGCAGAGTTGAACTAGCTATGGTCGATATGTGTAAGAAACACCGTTCTTTTGTTCTGAGCACTCTAACGTAGAATGCCTTACTAGAGATCTAGAAAGCAAGAGCTTGTTTCTTGCTCTAAAGCAGAGTGTGTTTCATGGATGACAAATGTGCTGTGTGTTTTGCTTCAGAAATGGAGTAACATCCCAGGCTCTGTGTCTTCTTACAAACAAGACTTCGTTTCAGGTAAACGCATTCACTTTTCAGCTCAAAGGAAGCTACATCGTTCACGAACCTCACACGTTTCTCGCTGTAAACTGAAAAGCATGGGATGTTATAGGACCTGTGGTTTGTATCAGTTTCAGAACCAGAATTGAACTAGATATGGTGCATATGTGAAGGAAACACCGTTCGTTTGTTCTGAGCACACTCAAGTTTCCTGCTGTATTAGAGACTCAAGAAAGCAAGAGTGTGCTTTTTGCTATAATGCAGAGTGTGTTTCATGGATGAGAACTGTACTGTGTGTTCTCCTTCATAAATGGAGTTAAATCCCAGGTTCTGTGTCTTCCTACAAGCAAGATTTCATTTCAGGTAAACGAGTCACTTTTTAGTTCAAACGAAGCAACATCGTTCACGCAGCTCAAAGGTTTCTCTCTCATAACTGCAGAGCATTGGATGTTAGAGGACTGGTGGTTTCTATTAGTTTCAGAAGCATGGTTGAACTAGATATTGTCTGTATGTGTAGGAAAAGTCCGTTCTTTTGTTCTGAACACACTCACTTTTCCTGCTATAGTAGAGACTCTAGAAAGCAATAGCGTGCTGCTTGCTCTAAAGCAGAATGTGTTTCATGGATGAGAACTTTGTTGTGTGTTTCCCTTCAGAAATGGAGTTAAATCCCAGTCTATGTGTCTTCCTACAAGCAAGACTTCCTTTCAGGTAAACGCATTCACTTTTCAGCTCAAAGGAAGCTACTTCGTTCACAAAGCTCACACGTTTCTCGCTCTTAACTAAAAAGCATTGGATGTTAGAGGACCCCTGATTTGTATCAGTTTCCGAAGCAGAGTTGAACTAACTATGGTCCATATGTGTAGGAAACCCCGTTCTTTTGGTCTAAGTACACTCACGTTTCCTGCTGTATTAGAGACTCTAGAAAGCAAGAGCGTGCCTCTTCCTCTAAAGCAGTTAGATTTCATGGATGAGAACTGTGCTGTGTGTTTGCCTTCAGTCACTTTTCAGGTCAAATGCAGGTACATTTGCCGTGGACTGGATCTCAGCTAGACCATCAGACCGAGGGAGAACGGGGTGAAGGTACTCAGGATAAGTGGGATTCGGCGAATGACAGACAGCCATAGACATGAGAGTATGTTGTGAAGCTGCTGCAATTTTATTCAGACCAAGCAGTGAATTTTATACAGTTACTTGGGGAAACACGGCAATCGGCCAGTAGGGTGACAAACATAGAATCAACAATGTAGTTACATACTTTTCTCAGAATGATTAACAGATCTCATGAGTATAGCCTTTACTTTTTCTTTTGTGGTTCCTCATCCGGACAGAGAACATTACAGCCCTAGCTGTAGTTTTCCTTCTACACCTTTGTTCTGTATCAAAATTAAACCCTTTTTATCATTGTTCTAACCATGGTTTCATTTGTGTGAAAATATTTTAACCTTTACCTGTGGGTGAGAAGGCACCAGGGGGGTCGGTACCTAGCTAATCTTTCCATGAACTGTAACTTATGCCATTCTGTTTTCATACCATTATGATTCACACATCAGTTCCCATGTACGTCATAAGCTCCCGTAAAAGGTAATGGCTCTAAATAATTATTGTATCTAAGATTAAAGTTAGGGGGTTGCCACCATCGACCCTTGATGAGAAACTCTATTTGTCCCTGAATAATTCTTGTAGGAATGGCTAATTCCTGTAACTGGTTCCTCGCAGCTGCTGTTGGCTGCGCGTGTGAATTGCCTATGAGTGCCTGAACCTTTACTTTCATTTTCTCTTTGCTAGAATCTTTGTCCTTCTGAATCATAAGTTCTTTCTGCTCTAAATCATTCATGAATTCCTCCAAACTTTAGGGACCCTCTTGAACTGTTGGCCTAAAAGCTTGAATCATAGGTGGGGGTATTGAAGCCACTTTTGAGGAATCATTACTCTCTTTATGGGGCACATCAGGAACATTAAGAGTTAACTTCTTGGAATTAATACACAAGGAAACAACAATAATTACAGCTGCAAAGAGAAGAAGGCAGAGTGCCAGCCAGCCTCTGCAAGCAGATCTGCGTGGTTCCATGTAGCCTGGCACCTTGATTCGGGCAAATTGATGAGGGGTCGCCGGGGGCATAGACCCGAGGGCCGCGAGCCCCCCTTTCCCACGTAACTACCTTATCCAAGGCATTTGTCACGCAGGCGACACCGTCATGGGCGTGGCAGTTCTCCCTTTTTTGTTTTTAAGGCGGAAGGCATACAGGTTCTCATGTATATTGCCTAGAGATCTGGTTATTGTCCTGAAGAGACAAGGGAAAATCATGATAACATAAACTACAATTAAGGCAAGAATGCCTATGAAAATAAAATATTGAATCCAATCTAAGGGATTCATGGCCTTAAGATCTTTTTGTAATCTTTGTGCTAAGACATTCAATGAGCCAGCTTGTATACGAGCTTGGCTCATGGCCGATATGTCCTTTTGAATGGCTTTTAAATCATGAGTAATAGAAGAATCCTTTCATATCCCCAACAAATGATGTTTAATTTTATCTCAGTTCTCAGAGGAATTGTAAGGAAGTGGAGTCATATAAATAGCCTTGTATTCTTGATGACATCTAGTTTTTATAAGTTTTTTAATATTGGCAACATCTTGTCCTAAGGCTAATATTTTTTTTTAATATATTAATCTTTGTCTCTAATTTTTTGTCTATAATTGTTTGTTTAGATAATGTAAAGGAAATATTTTTATTTAAATCATTTATAAATTGAGCTGTATGAATTTTTTGAATCAGGGCGGTGGTAGCAATGGCAAAAGTAGTAATAATAGATATTAATGCTGTTATCCCTAATATCAATGTTGTAACAAATCTTTTTGGCCTTATTAATTTATGAAGCTGTCTAAGTATCTGTAAAGCTGAATTATCATACCAAGTCATGTTATGTAATTGCACGGGCATCATTATAAAAGGTGGTCTTTTTATAATCATCATAATCTGTATTCTTTGTCTTTCCCTTGGTGAAATATAATTAGTGATAATGCATCCAAAGCAAGTTATATGATATGAGTTAGACCCAAGAGCAGAGATATTTACATGTGTAGCAGAGCCTAGCAGCAGAGTAAAAGGATAGGAAATACATGTTCTAACCGCAATGGGAGATGAGGTAGTTTCTTTGGGTCTTTTTTGAGACATTGGGCCTGAAGCAGCAACAAGTCGAAACAAGTCTGGATGATTTTTTATGTTTCCGGAGGGGGTTCTAGCGACCCATATCGGCTCAACATATCCTGGTGAAAACCATCTAGTGATTTTTTCATCATGGCCCATAAATGTGTAATTATTAAATTTATCCTTATGTTTTGAGAGATAATCTTTATATTTTTTCTCTCCAGAAGAGGCGGAAAAATCTCAAATAAGCAATTTAGACAGTAAAGGATTATAGGAGGAGGCTGCGTGAGGAAACCCATAATGTAACCAAGTAGGAAAAGCAGTAATACCATCATCCCAAAATTGATTTTTATCCCGATATTTAGTGATACAGGAATCAAGAGGCATAAAATTGACAGACTTAAAAGATTTATTTATAGTGGGATGTCCCAGAGTAAGCAATTGAGTCTCCCAGATCCATCTAGGATTTTCTTTCTTACCAGTAGAGCTGGGGGCATCAGTTAAAAAGGTTCTGTAGCTGGTGGAGAGACATCCAGGAGGAGCTATTCCTTGCAGGGCGAAGCAAATTGGTAATGAATCTGAGCTTTCTGTAAAGTTTATAAATGAGGAAGCGCTTGCCCTTTCATCTGAATCTTGGAACCCCCCGATGATTTTTGTCTGATTGCTCAATACCTTATAAGTCTCATTATCCAACCATCCCGCTACATGTAGAAGGGGAGGACGAGGAACATAAGCCCAATAAGTAGAAAGGCTGGTAGAGGCCGTAGTAGGCCCGATAGCAATTAAGGACAACATGGCTACAAATAGCATTTTTAAAGGAGGGTTAGAACATTGTTGTGAGGCAAGTGCTTTTGCTTCATTTGTCAGATGTTTTAGCTGGGTCCATGTTGGAAGCTTTTGTGGCTTTAGGGTCAGCTTCTTTATTTTTTGAGTCAGCTGAGCCGTTATTAATTTCTCCTTTTGTTTTTGTAGTTTTTTGTGGCGATGGCCTGATGAGCCTGTCTGGAATCCACATAGGTGATTCCGCATCCTGTGGAAAGATACAAGCATACCCTCGTCCCGACGTTATCAGAGGGTCGGGTCCTTTCCAGGATCCCGAAAGCAAGTCTCTCCATAGAACTCGTGGCAATGGTGATGCCATCTCTTTTATTGCCCAATGTTTAAGAGCAGAGGAATTATTATTTGTGTCCATGTTTAAATGGTTTAATATAAATAGAGAATGACATAAAATATGATGGGGGGACATAATGAGTTAGCAGTTTGTAATTTTTTTATTTGTAATTTTAATGTCTGATGAGTTCTTTTTATGATGGCCTGCCCCTGTGGGTTATAGGGAATCTCTGTCGTGTGACTAATTCCCCATTGCATTAAAAATATCTCAAAAGGTTTTGAGGTGTAGGCAGGTCCATTGTCAGTTTTGATATGCATGGGTTTCCCCATGATCATGAAACATTGTACCAGATGCTGAATCATATCTTTTACTGCTTTTCCTGATCTGGCAGATGCATGGACAAAATGAGAAAACGTATCCATTGTTATATGAACATACTTTATCTTCCCAAAGGAAGGAATATGGGTTACGTCCATCTGCCATAATGTAAGAGGCTTCAATCCCCTAGGATTAACCCCCATTTTTAGACTCTGATTTTGTGGAGGGCAATGAGCGCATTCCTTAACTATATGTCTAGCTTGCTCTCTAGTTATCTGAAAAGCTTGCTTTAATGCATTAGCATTCTGATGATGCAGAGCATGACTTTCTTGTGCCTCCTGTACTGTAAGGAGATTAATTTTAGTTAATAAGTCAGCCATGCGATTATCATGGCTCAGGGGTCCTGGTAACCCTGTATGACCCCTAATATGTCCTATGAAAAGTTTTTCTGTCCTTTGTCATAACAGAGCTTGCAGTTCCTTGAGCAGAGGCTTAATAGTAGAAGAACCTGTTAAACTCGCTGTTTCTATGGCGGGAAATAAATTAACCATATATTTTGAGTCTGTATAAAGGTTAAGGGTCTGGGGAAAATGTCTAAGTGCAATCAGAACTGCACGTATTTCCGTTTGTTGAGCTGTTGTCTGTGGTATAATTTCTATTAAAGGTTTTTTTTCTTTTGAGTATACCGTAGACCTCCCATTTGCTGACCCATCTGTAAAAACCATAATACCCTCTGCTAGGGGTTGAGAAACATATATCTTTGGAAATATAAGAGGAACTTCTTTTATGAATTCAATAAGAGGGTCTTTGGGGTAAAGAAAGGTGATTTGTCCTAGGTATCCCATTAAGGAGAGACACCAATCTTTTGATTCTTGTAATAAGAGTTCCAATTGTTCTTTAGTATATGGTATAATTACAAAGGTCGGTTCCTTGCCAAACAATTCTCTAGATCTAATTCTGCCCTTATATATAAGTTGTGCATAAAGGGAGGGATAAGATGTAAGTGCCTTCTTATGTGTGTGTGGAAGATGTAGCCATTCCAATACATCTTCCTGCCATAGGCAAGCTGTTGGAGTATAATCTGTGGCAAAAATAATTAAATACCATGGAGCCAAATTGTCTATTTGATGTACTTTAGCTCTTTTTAAAGCCTGTTTTATATGTTTTAAAGCCTGTAAGGCTTCAGGAGTTAAGTGTCTTATTGACCTTGGGTGAGCTTCTCCATGTAATATTTGATAGAGGGGGTTTAATTGTCCTGTTGTGATGTCTAAATATTTTTTTACCCAATTTATATTTTTTAACAATTTTTGAAAATCATTGAGGGTCTTCAATTTATCTATTCTGATAGATGCCTTTTGGGTTGTTATATAATTATCCCCTATCCATTGTCCCAGATAATTAAGTGGCCTATTTTTTTGAAGCTAGAGGGTGCTTCTTGCTCTAAAGGAATCTTGCTCTTAAATGAAAAGCATTGGATGTTAGAAGACCGGTGGTTTGTATCAGTTTCAGAAGCAGAGATGAACTAGATATGCTATGTATGTGTAGGAAACCACACACTTTTGGTCTCAAAACAATCTTCTTTCCTGCTCTATGAGAGACTCTAGAAAGCAAGAGCATGCTTTTTGCTCTAAAGCAGAGGGTGTTTCATGGATGAGAACTGTGCTGTGTGTTTGCCTTCAGAAATGGAGTTAAATCCCAGCACTGTGTCTTCCTACAAACAAAACTTCCTTTCAGGTAAACACAGTCACTTTTCAGCTCAAAGGAAGGTACATAGTTCACAAAGCTCACACGTTTCTTGCTCTTAACTGAAAAGCATTGGATGTTAGAGGACCGGTGTTTTCTACCAGTTTCAGAAGCAGAGTTGAAATAGATATGGTCCGTATGTGTAGGAAACACTGTTCTTTTGTTCTGAACACACTCACGTTTCCTGCTGTATTAGAGACTCCAGAAAGCAAGAGCGTGCATCTTTCTCTAAAGCAGAGTGTGTTTCATGGATGATAACTGTGCTGTGTGTTTCCCTTCAGTAATGGGGGAAAATCCCAGACTCTGTGTCTTCCTACATGCAAAACTTCCTTTCAGGTAAACACAGTCACTTTTCAGCTCCAATGTAGATACATCATTCATGAAGCTCACACGTTTCTGACTCCTAACTGAAAAGCATTGCATGTTAGAGGACCTGTGGTATGTATCAGTTTCAGAAGCAGAGTTGAACTAGAAATGGTGGATATGTGTAGGAAACACCGTTCTTTTGTTCTGAGCACTCTCAAGTAGAATGCTGTATTAGTGACTCTAGAAAGCAAGAGCATGCTCCTTGCATTAAAGCAAACTGTGTTTCATGGATGATAACTGTGCTGTGTGTTTCCCTTCAGTAATGGGGGAAAATCCCAGGCTCTGTGTCTTCCTACATGCAAGATTTCCTTTCAGACAAAAACATTCACTTTTCAGCTCTAATGCAGATACATCGTTCACGAAGCTCACACGTTTCTCGCTCTTAACTGAAAAGCATTGGTTGTTAGAGGAAGTGTGGTTTGTATCACTTTCAGAAGCAGAGTTGAACTAGGTATGGTCCTTATGTGTAGGAACTCCATTCTTTTGTTCTGAACACACTCACGTTTCCTGCTGTATTGGAGACTCTAGAAAGCAAGAGCGTGCTTCCTGCTCTAATGCAGAGTGTGTTTTATGGATGAGAACTGTGCTGTGTGTTTCATTTCAGAAATAGAGTTAAATCCCAGGCTCTGTGTCTTCCTACAAGCACGATTTCCTTTCAGGTAAAAACAGTCACATTTCAGCTCAAATGCGGCTACAACGTTCACGAAGCTCACACGTTTCTCGCTCATAAGTGAAAAGCATTGGATGTTAGAGGACCTGGGGTTTGTATCAGTTTCAGAGGCAGAGTTGAACTAGAAATAGTGGATATGTGTAGGAAACACCGTTCTTTGTTCTGAGCACTCTCAAGTAGAATGCTTTATTAGTGACTCTAGAAAGCAAGAGGCTGCTTCTTGCTCTAAAGGAGAGTGCGTTTCATGGATGAGAACTTGCTGTGTGTTTCCCATTAGAATTTTAATTAAATCTCAGGCTCTGTGTCTTCTTACAAGCAAGATTTCGTTTCAGGTAAGCGCACTCACTTTTCAGCTCAAATGCGGCTACAATGTTCACGAAGCTCACAGGTTTCTTGCTCTTAAATGAAAAGCATTGGATGTTAGAGGACCGGTGGTTTGTATCAGTTTCAGAAGCAGAGATGAACTAGATATGCTACGTATGTGTAGGAAACCCCATTCTTTTGGTCTCAGAACAATCTACTTTCCTGAAGTATGAGAGACTCTTGAAAGCAAGAGCATGCTTTTTGCTCTAAAGCAGAGGGTGTTTCATGGATGAGAACTGTGCTGTTTGTTTGCCTTCAGAAATGGAGTTAAATCCCAGGCACTGTGTCTTCCTACAAGCAAAACTTCCTTTCAGGTAAAGACAGACACTTTTCAGCTCAAAGGAAGCTACATAGTTCACGAAACTCATACGTTTCTTGCTCTTAACTGAAAAGCATTGGATGTTATAGGACCTGTCATTTGTATCAGTTTCAGAAGCAGAGTTGAACTAGATATGGTCCATATGTGTAGGAAACCCCTTCTTTTGGTCTAAGTACACTCACGTTTCCTGCTGTATTAGAGACTCTAGAAAGCAAGAGTGTGTTTCCTAGTCTGAAGCAGAGTGTGTTTCATGGAAGAGAACTGTGCTGTGTGTTTCCCTTCAGTAATGGGGGAAAATCCCAGGCTCTGTGTCTTCCTACAAGCAAAACTTCCTTTCAGGTAAACACAGTCACTTTTCAGCTCCAATGTAGCTACATCATTCATGAAGCTCACACGTTTCTGACTCCTAACTGAAAAGCATTGCATGTTAGAGGACCTGTGGTATGTATCAGTTTCAGAAGCAGAGTTGAACTAGAAATGGTGGATATGTGTAGGAAACACCGTTCTTTTGTTCTGAGCACTCTCAAGTAGAATGCTGTATTAGTGACTTTAGAAAGCAAGAGCGTGCTCCTTGCACTAAAGCAGACTGTGTTTCATGGATGATAACTGTGCTGTGTGTTTCATTTCAGAAATGCAGTTAAATCCCAGGCTCTGTGTCTTCCTACAAGCACGATTCCCTTTCAGGTAAAAACAGTCACATTTCAGCTCAAATGCGGCCACAACGTTCACGAAGCTCACACGTTTCTCGCTCATAAGTGAAAAGCATTGGATGTTAGAGGACCTGGGGTTTGTATCAGTTTCAGAAGCAGAGTTGAACTAGAAATAGTGGATATGTGTAGGAAACACCGTTCTTTGTTCTGAGCACTCTCAAGTAGAATGCTTTATTAGTGACTCTAGAAAGCAAGAGGCTGCTTCTTGCTCTAAAGGAGAGTGCGTTTCATGGATGAGAACTTACTTTGTGTTTCCCTTTAGAATTTTAATTAAATCTCAGGCTCTGTGTCTTCTTACAAGCAAGATTTCCTTTCAGGTAAGCGCACTCACTTTTCAGCTCAAATGCGGCTACAACGTTCACGAAGCTCACAGGTTTCTTGCTCTTAAATGAAAAGCATTGGATGTTAGAGGACCGGTGGTTTGTATCAGTTTCAGAAGCAGAGATGAACTAGATATGCTATGTATGTGTAGGAAACCACATTCTTTTGGTCTCAGTACAATCTTCTTTCCTGATCTATGAGAGGCTCTAGAAAGCAAGAGCATGCTTTTTGCTCTAAAGCAGAGGGTGTTTCATGGAAGAGAACTGTGCTGTGTGTTTGCCTTGAGAAATGGAGTTAAATCCCAGGCTCTGTGTCTTCCTACAAGCAAGATTTCCTTTCAGGTTAAAACAGTCACTTTTCAGCTCAAATGCAGGTACATCGTTCAGTAATCTCACATGTTTCTCGCTCATAACTGAACAGCATTGGTTGTTAGAGGACCTGGGGTTTGTATCAGTTTCAGAAGCAGAGTTGAACTAGAAAAAGTGGATATGTGTAGGAAACACCGTTCTTTTGTTCTGAGCACTATCATGTAGAATGCTGTATTAGTGACTCTAGAAAGCAAGAGCGTGCTTCTTGCTCTAAAGGAGAGTGTGTTTCATGGATGAGAAGTAGCTGTGTGTTTCGCTTCAGAATCATAGTTAAATCTCAGGCTCTGTGTCTTCTTACAAGCAAGATTCCTTTTCAGGTAAATGCACTCACATTTCAGCTCAAATGCGGCTAAAACGTTCACGAAGCTCACAGGTTTCTCGCTCTTAAATGAAAAGCACTGGATGTTAGAGGACCGGTGGTTTGTATCAGTTTCAGAACCAGAGATGAACTAGATATGCTACGTATGTGTAGGAAACCCCATTCTTTTGGTCTCAGAACAATCTACTTTCCTGAAGTATGAGAGACTCTAGAAAGCAAGAGCATGCTTTTTGCTCTAAAGCAGAGGGTGTTTCATGGATGAGAACTGTGCTGTTTGTTTGCCTTCAGAAATGGAGTTAAATCCCAGGCACTGTGTCTTCCTACAAGCAAAACTTCCTTTCAGGTAAAGACAGACACTTTTCAGCTCAAAGGAAGCTACATAGTTCACGAAACTCATACGTTTCTTGCTCTTAACTGAAAAGCATTGGATGTTATAGGACCTGTCATTTGTATCAGTTTCAGAAGCAGAGTTGAACTAGATATGGTCCATATGTGTAGGAAACCCCTTCTTTTGGTCTAAGTACACTCACGTTTCCTGCTGTATTAGAGACTCTAGAAAGCAAGAGTGTGTTTCCTAGTCTGAAGCAGAGTGTGTTTCATGGAAGAGAACTGTGCTGTGTGTTTCCCTTCAGTAATGGGGGAAAATCCCAGGCTCTGTGTCTTCCTACAAGCAAAACTTCCTTTCAGGTAAACACAGTCACTTTTCAGCTCCAATGTAGCTACATCATTCATGAAGCTCACACGTTTCTGACTCCTAACTGAAAAGCATTGCATGTTAGAGGACCTGTGGTATGTATCAGTTTAAGAAGCAGAGTTGAACTAGAAATGGTGGATATGTGTAGGAAACACCGTTCTTTTGTTCTGAGCACTCTCAAGTAGAATGCTGTATTAGTGACTTTAGAAAGCAAGAGCGTGCTCCTTGCACTAAAGCAGACTGTGTTTCATGGATGATAACTGTGCTGTGTGTTTCATTTCAGAAATGCAGTTAAATCCCAGGCTCTGTGTCTTCCTACAAGCACGATTCCCTTTCAGGTAAAAACAGTCACATTTCAGCTCAAATGCGGCCACAACGTTCACGATGCTCACACGTTTCTCGCTCATAAGTGAAAAGCATTGGATGTTAGAGGACCTGGGGTTTGTATCAGTTTCAGAAGCAGAGTTGAACTAGAAATAGTGGATATGTGTAGGAAACACCGTTCTTTGTTCTGAGCACTCTCAAGTAGAATGCTTTATTAGTGACTCTAGAAAGCAAGAGGCTGCTTCTTGCTCTAAAGGAGAGTGCGTTTCATGGATGAGAACTTACTTTGTGTTTCCCTTTAGAATTTTAATTAAATCTCAGGCTCTGTGTCTTCTTACAAGCAAGATTTCCTTTCAGGTAAGCGCACTCACTTTTCAGCTCAAATGCGGCTACAACGTTCACGAAGCTCACAGGTTTCTTGCTCTTAAATGAAAAGCATTGGATGTTAGAGGACCGGTGGTTTGTATCAGTTTCAGAAGCAGAGATGAACTAGATATGCTATGTAGGTGTAGGAAACCACATTCTTTTGGTCTCAGTACAATCTTCTTTCCTGATCTATGAGAGGCTCTAGAAAGCAAGAGCATGCTTTTTGCTCTAAAGCAGAGGGTGTTTCATGGAAGAGAACTGTGCTGTGTGTTTGCCTTGAGAAATGGAGTTAAATCCCAGGCTCTGTGTCTTCCTACAAGCAAGATTTCCTTTCAGGTTAAAACAGTCACTTTTCAGCTCAAATGCAGGTACATCGTTCAGTAATCTCACACGTTTCTCGCTCATAACTGAACAGCATTGGTTGTTAGAGGACCTGGGGTTTGTATCAGTTTCAGAAGCAGAGTTGAACTAGAAAAAGTGGATATGTGTAGGAAACACCGTTCTTTTGTTCTGAGCACTATCATGTAGAATGCTGTATTAGTGACTCTAGAAAGCAAGAGCGTGCTTCTTGCTCTAAAGGAGAGTGTGTTTCATGGATGAGAAGTAGCTGTGTGTTTCGCTTCAGAATCATAGTTAAATCTCAGGCTCTGTGTCTTCTTACAAGCAAGATTCCTTTTCAGGTAAATGCACTCACATTTCAGCTCAAATGCGGCTAAAACGTTCACGAAGCTCACAGGTTTCTCGCTCTTAAATGAAAAGCACTGGATGTTAGAGGACCGGTGGTTTGTATCAGTTTCAGAACCAGAGATGAACTAGATATGCTACGTATGTGTAGGAAACCCCATTCTTTTGGTCTCAGAACAATCTTCTTTCCTGAACTATGAGAGACTCTAGAAAGCAAGAGCATGCTTTTTGCTCTAAAGCAGAGGGTGTTTCATGGATGAGAACTGTGCTGTTTGTTTGCCTTCAGAAATGGAGTTAAATCCCAGGCACTGTGTCTTCCTACAAGCAAAACTTCCTTTCAGGTAAAGACAGACACTTTTCAGCTCAAAGGAAGCTAAAGAGTTCACAATGCTCACACATTTTTTGCTCTTAACTGAAAAGCATTGGATGTTATAGGACCTGTCGTTTGTATCAGTTTCAGAAGCAGAGTTGAACTAGATATGGTCCATATGTGTAGGAAACTCCTTCTTTTGGTCTAAGTACACTCACGTTTCCTGCTGTATTAGAGTCTCTAGAAAGCAAGAGCGTGCTTCCTGCTCTAAAGCAGAGTGTGTTTTATGGATGAGAACTGTGCTGTGTGTTTCAATTCAGAAATGGAGTTAAATCCCAGGCTCTGTGTCTTCCTACAAGCACGATATCCTTTCAGGTAAAAACAGTCACTTTTCAGCTCAAATGCAGGTACATCGTTCACGAATCTCACACGTTTCTTGCTCATAACTGAAAAGCATTGGATATTAGAGGACCTGGGGTTTGTATCAGTTTCAGTAGCAGAGTTGAACTAGAAATAGTGGATATGTGTAGGAAACACCAATCTTTTGTTCTGAGCACTCTCATGTAGAATGCTGTATTAGTGACTCTAGAAAGCAAGAGCGTGCTAATTGCCCTAAAGCATAGTGTGCTTCATGGATGAGAACTAGCTGTTTGTTTCACTTAAGAAATATAGTTAAATCCCAGGCTCTGTGGCTTCTTACAAGCAAGATTTCGTTTATGGTAAACATATTCACTTTTCAGCTCAAATGCTGCTACAACGTTCAGGAAGCTCACAGGTTTCTCGCTCTTAAATGATAAACATTGCATGTAAGAGGACCGGTGGTTCATATCAGTTTCAGAAGCAGAGTTGAACTGGAAATAGTGGATAAGTGTAGGAAACACCGTTCTTTTGTTCTGGGCACTCTCAAGTAGAATGCTGTATTAGTGACTCTAGAAAGCAACAGCGTGCTAACTGCTCTAAAGCAGATTGTGTTTCATGTATGATAACTGTGCTGTGTGTTTCATTTCAGAAATGGAGGAAAATCCCAGGCTCTGTGTCTTCCTACATGCAAGATTTCCTTTCAGACAAAAACATTCACTTTTCAGCTCTAATGCAGATACATCGTTCACGAAGCTCACACGTTTCTCGCTCTTAACTGAAAAGCATTGGTTGTTAGAGGACCTGTGGTTTGTATCACTTTCAGAAGCAGAGTTGAACTAGGTATGGTCCTTATGTGTAGGAACTCCGTTCTTTTGTTCTGAACCCACTCACGTTTCCTGCTGTATTGGAGACTCTAGAAAGCAAGAGTGTGCTTCCTGCTCTAAAGCAGAGTGTGTTTTATGGATGAGAACTGTGCTGTGTGTTTCATTTCAGAAATGGAGTTAAATCCCAGGCTCTGTGTCTTCCTACAAGCACGATTTCCTTTCAGGTAAAAACAGTCACATTTCAGCACAAATGCGGCTACAACGTTCACGAAGCTCACACGTTTCTCGCTCATAAGTGAAAAGCATTGGATGTTAGAGGACCTGGGGTTTGTATCAGTTTAAGAAGCAGAGTTGAACTAGAAAAAGTGGATATGTGTAGGAAACACCGTTCTTTTGTTCTGAGCACTATCATGTAGAATGCTGTATTAGTGACTCTAGAAAGCAAGAGCGTGCTTCTTGCTCTAAAGGAGAGTGTGTTTCATGGATGAGAAGTAGCTGTGTGTTCGCTTCAGAATCATAGTTAAATCTCAGGCTCTGTGTCTTCTTACAAGCAAGATTCCTTTTCAGGTAAACGCACTCACATTTCAGCTCAAATGCGGCTAAAACGTTCACGAAGCTCACAGGTTTCTCGCTCTTAAATGAAAAGCATTGGATGTTAGAGAACCGGTGGTTTGTATCAGTTTCAGAACCAGAGATGAACTAGATATGCTACGTATGTGTAGGAAACCCCATCCTTTTGGTCTCAGAACAAACTTCTTTCCTGCTCTATGAGAGACTCTAGAAAGCAAGAGCATGCTTTTTGCTCTAAAGCAGAGGGTGTTTCATGGATGAGAACTGTGCTGTGTGTTTGCCTTCAGAAATGGAGGTAAATCCGAGGCACTGTGTCTTCCTACAAGCAAATCTTCCTTTCAGGTAAATACAGTCACTTTTAAGCTCAAAGGAAGCTACATAGTTCACGAAGCTCACACGTTTCTTTCTCTTAACTGAAAAGCATTGGATGTTATAGGACCTGTCGTTTGTATCAGTTTCAGAAGCAGAGTTGAATTAGATATGGTCCATATGTGTAGGAAACTCCTTCTTTTGGTCTAAGTACACTCACGTTTCCTGCTGTATTAGAGACTCTAGAAAGCAAGAGCATGCTTCCTGCTCTAAAGCAGAGTGTGTTTTATGGATGAGAACTGTGCTGTGTGTTTCAATTCAGAAATGGAGTTAAATCCCAGGCTCTGTGTCTTCCTACAAGCAAGATTTCCTTTCAGGTAAAAACAGTCACTTTTCAGCTCAAATGCATGTACATCGTTCAGGAAGCTCACACGTTTCTCGCTCATAACTGAAAAGCATTGGATGTTAGAGGACCTGGGTTTGTATCAGTTTCAGAAGCAGAGTTGAACTAGATAGTGGATATGTGTAGGAAACACTGTTCTTTTGTTCTGAGCACTCTCAAGTAGAATGCTGTATTAGTGACTCTGGAAAGCTAGAGGGTGCTTCTTGCTCTAAAGGAGAGTGCGTTACATGGATGAGAACTTGCTGTGTGTTTCCCTTTAGAATTTTAATAAAATCTCAGGCTCTGTGTCTTCTTACAAGCAAGATTTCGTTTCAGGTAAACGCACTCACTTTTCAGCTCAAATGCGGCTACAATGTTCACGAAGCTCACAGGTCTCTTGCTCTTAAATGAAAAGCATTGGATGTTAGAGGACCGGTGGTTTGTATCAGTTTCAGAAGCAGAGATGAACTAGATATGCTATGTATGTGTAGGGAACCACATACTTTTGGTCTCAGTACAATCTTCTTTCCTGATCTATGAGAGGCTCTAGAAAGCAAGAGCATGATTTTTGCTCTAAAGCAGAGGGTGTTTCATGGATGAGAACTGTGCTGTGTGTTTGCCTTGAGAAATGGAGTTAAATCCCAGGCTCTGTGTCTTCCTACAAGCAAGATTTCCTTTCAGGTTAAAACAGTCACTTTTCAGCTCAAATGCAGGTACATCGTTCAGTAATCTCACACGTTTCTCGCTCATAACTGAACAGCATTGGTTGTTAGACGACCTGGGGTTTGTATCAGTTTCAGAAGCAGAGTTGAACTAGAAAAAGTGGATATGTGTAGGAAACACCGTTCTTTTGTTCTGAGCACTATCATGTAGAATGCGGTATTAGTGACTCTAGAAAGCAAGAGCGTGCTTCTTGCTCTAAAGGAGAGTTTGTTTCATGGATGAGAAGTAGCTGTGTGTTTCGCTTCAGAATCATAGTTAAATCTCAGGCTCTGTGTCTTCTTACAAGCAAGATTCCTTTTCAGGTAAACGCACTCACATTTCAGCTCAAATGCGGCTAAAACGTTCACGAAGCTCACAGGTTTCTCGCTCTTAAATGAAAAGCATTGGATGTTAGAGGACCGGTGGTTTGTATCAGTTTCAGAACCACAGATGAACTAGATATGCTTCGTATGTGTCGGAAACCCCATTCTTTTGGTCTCAGAACAATCTTCTTTCCTGAACTATGAGAGACTCTAGAAAGCAAGAGCATGCTTTTTGCTCTAAAGCAGAGGGTGTTTCATGGATGAGAACTGTGCTGTTTGTTTGCCTTCAGAAATGGAGTTAAATCCCAGGCACTGTGTCTTCCTACAAGCAAAACTTCCTTTCAGGTAAAGACAGACACTTTTCAGCTCAAAGGAAGCTAAAGAGTTCACAATGCTCACACATTTTTTGCTCTTAACTGAAAAGCATTGGATGTTATAGGACCTGTCGTTTGTATCAGTTTCAGAAGCAGAGTTGAACTAGATATGGTCCATATGTGTAGGAAACTCCTTCTTTTGGTCTAAGTACACTCACGTTTCCTGCTGTATTAGAGTCTCTAGAAAGCAAGAGCGTGCTTCCTGCTCTAAAGCAGAGTGTGTTTTATGGATGAGAACTGTGCTGTGTGTTTCAATTCAGAAATGGAGTTAAATCCCAGGCTCTGTGTCTTCCTACAAGCACGATATCCTTTCAGGTAAAAACAGTCACTTTTCAGCTCAAATGCAGGTACATCGTTCACGAATCTCACACGTTTCTTGCTCATAACTGAAAAGCATTGGATATTAGAGGACCTGGGGTTTGTATCAGTTTCAGAAGCAGAGTTGAACTAGAAATAGTGGATATGTGTAGGAAACACCAATCTTTTGTTCTGAGCACTCTCATGTAGAATGCTGTATTAGTGACTCTAGAAAGCAAGAGCGTGCTAATTGCCCTAAAGCATAGTGTGCTTCATGGATGAGAACTAGCTGTTTGTTTCACTTAAGAAATATAGTTAAATCCCAGGCTCTGTGGCTTCTTAAAAGCAAGATTTCGTTTATGGTAAACATATTCACTTTTCAGCTCAAATGCTGCTACAACGTTCAGGAAGCTCACAGGTTTCTCGCTCTTAAATGATAAACATTGCATGTAAGAGGACCGGTGGTTCCTATCAGTTTCAGAAGCAGAGTTGAAGTGGAAATAGTGGATAAGTGTAGGAAACACCGTTCTTTTGTTCTGGGCACTCTCAAGTAGAATGCTGTATTAGTGACTCTAGAAAGCAACAGCGTGCTAACTGCTCTAAAGCAGATTGTGTTTCATGTATGATAACTGTGCTGTGTGTTTCCCTTCAGAAATGGAGGAAAATCCCAGGCTCTGTGTCTTCCTACATGCAAGATTTCCTTTCAGACAAAAACATTCACTTTTCAGGTCAAATGCGGCTACAACGTTCACGAAGCTCACAGGTTTCTTGCTCTTAAATGAAAAGCATTGGATGTTAGAGAACCGGTGGTTTGTATCAGTTTCAGAAGCAGAGATGAACTAGATATGCTACGTATGTGTAGGAAACCACACTCTTTTGGTCTCAGTACAATCTTCTTTCCTAATCTATGAGAGGCTCTAGAAAGCAAGAGCATGATTTTTGCTCTAAAACAGAGGGTGATTCATGGATGAGAACTGTGCTGTGTGTTTGCCTTCAGAAAGGGAGTTAAATCCGAGGCACTGTGTCTTCCTACAAGCAAAACTTCTTTTCAGGTAAATACAGTCACTTTTCAGCACAAAGGAAGCTACATAGTTCACGAAGCTCACACGTTTCTTTCTCTTAACTGAAAAGCATTGGATGTTATAGGACCTGTCATTTGTATCAGTTTCAGAAGCAGAGTTGAACTAGATATGGTCCATATATGTAGGAAACTCCTTCTTTTGGTCTAAGTACACTCACGTTTCCTGCTGTATTAGAGACTCTAGAAAGCAAGAGCATGCTTCCTGCTCTAAAGCAGAGTGTGTTTTATGGATGAGAACTTTGCTGTGTGTTTCCATTCAGAAATGGAGTGAAATCCCAGGCTCTGTGTCTTCCTACAAGCAAGATTTCCTTTCAGGTAAAAACAGTCACTTTTCAGCTCAAATGGAGGTACATCTTTCACGAAGCTCACACGTTTCTCGCTCATAACTAAAAAGCATTGGATGTTAGAGGACCTGGGTTTGTATCAGTTTCAGAAGCAGAGTTGAACTAGATAGTGGATATGTGTAGGAAACACCGTTCTTTTGTTCTGAGCACTCTCAAGTGGAATGCTGTATTAGTGACTCTAGAAAGCAAGAGGGTGCTTCTTGCTCTAAAGGAGAGTGCGTTTCATGGATGAGAACTTGCTGTGTGTTTCGTTTCAGAATTATAATTAAATCTCAGGCTCTGTGTCTTCTTACAAGCAAGATTTCGTTTCTGGTAAGCGCACTCACTTTACAGCTCAAATGCGGCTACAATGTTCACGAAGCTCACAGGTTTCTTGCTCTTAAATGAAAAGCATTAGATGTTAGAGGACCGGTGGTTTGTATCAGTTTCAGAAGCAGAGATGAACTAGATATGCTACGTATGTGTAGAAAACCACCCTCTTTTGGTCTCAGAACAATCTTCTTTCCTGCTCTATGAGAGACTCTAGAAAGCAAGAGCATGCTTTTTGCTCTAAAGCAGAGGGTGTTTCATGGATGAGAACTGTGCTGTGTGTTTTACTTAAGAAATGGAGTTAAATCCCAGGCACTGTATCTTCATACAAGCAAAACTTCCTTTCAGGTAAATACAGTCACTTTTCAGCTCAAAGGAAGCTACATAGTTCACGAAGCTAACATGTTTCTTTCTCTTAACTGAAAAGCATTGGATGTTATAGGACCTGTCGTTTGTATCAGTTTCATAAGCAGAGTTGAATTAGATATGGTCCATATGTGTAGGAAACTCCTTCTTTTGGTCTAAGTACACTCACGTTTCCTGCTGTATTAGAGACTCTAGAAAGCAAGGGCGTGTTTCCTAGTCTGAAGCAGAGTGTGTTTCATGGATGAGAACTGTGCTGTGTGTTTCCCTTGAGAAATGGAGTTAAATCCCAGGCTCTGTGTCTTCCTACAAGCAAGATTTCCTTTCAGGTAAAAACAGTCACTTTTCAGCTCAAATGCAGGTACATCATTCAGTAATCTCACACGTTTCTCGCTCAAAACTGAACAGCATTGGATGTTAGAGGACGTGGGGTTTGTATCAGTTTCAGAAGCAGAGTTGAACTAGAAAAAGTGGATATGTGTAGGAAACACCGTTCTTTTGTTCTGAGCACTATCATGAAGAATGCTGTTTTAGTGACTCTAGAAAGCAAGAGCGTGCTTCTTGCTCTAAAGGAGAGTGTGTTTCATGGATGAGAAGTAGCTGTGTGTTTCGCTTCAGAATCATAGTTAAATCTCAGGCTCTGTGTCTTCTTACAAGCAAGATTCCTTTTCAGGTAAACGCACTCACATTTCAGCTCAAATGCGGCTAAAACGTTCACGAAGCTCACAGGTTTCTCGCTCTTAAATGAAAAGCATTGGATGTTAGAGGACCGGTGGTTTGTATCAGTTTCAGAACCACAGATGAACTAGATATGCTTCGTATGTGTCGGAAACCCCATTCTTTTGGTCTCAGAACAATCTTCTTTCCTGAACTATGAGAGACTCTAGAAAGCAAGAGCATGCTTTTTGCTCTAAAGCAGAGGGTGTTTCATGGATGAGAACTGTGCTGTTTGTTTGCCTTCAGAAATGGAGTTAAATCCCAGGCACTGTGTCTTCCTACAAGCAAAACTTCCTTTCAGGTAAAGACAGACACTTTTCAGCTCAAAGGAAGCTAAAGAGTTCACAATGCTCACACATTTTTTGCTCTTAACTGAAAAGCATTGGATGTTATAGGACCTGTCGTTTGTATCAGTTTCAGAAGCAGAGTTGAACTAGATATGGTCCATATGTGTAGGAAACTCCTTCTTTTGGTCTAAGTACACTCACGTTTCCTGCTGTATTAGAGTCTCTAGAAAGCAAGAGCGTGCTTCCTGCTCTAAAGCAGAGTGTGTTTTATGGATGAGAACTGTGCTGTGTGTTTCAATTCAGAAATGGAGTTAAATCCCAGGCTCTGTGTCTTCCTACAAGCACGATATCCTTTCAGGTAAAAACAGTCACTTTTCAGCTCAAATGCAGGTACATCGTTCACGAATCTCACACGTTTCTTGCTCATAACTGAAAAGCATTGGATATTAGAGGACCTGGGGTTTGTATCAGTTTCAGAAGCAGAGTTGAACTAGAAATAGTGGATATGTGTAGGAAACACCAATCTTTTGTTCTGAGCACTCTCATGTAGAATGCTGTATTAGTGACTCTAGAAAGCAAGAGCGTGCTAATTGCCCTAAAGCATAGTGTGCTTCATGGATGAGAACTAGCTGTTTGTTTCACTTAAGAAATATAGTTAAATCCCAGGCTCTGTGGCTTCTTAAAAGCAAGATTTCGTTTATGGTAAACATATTCACTTTTCAGCTCAAATGCTGCTACAACGTTCAGGAAGCTCACAGGTTTCTCGCTCTTAAATGATAAACATTGCATGTAAGAGGACCGGTGGTTCCTATCAGTTTCAGAAGCAGAGTTGAAGTGGAAATAGTGGATAAGTGTAGGAAACACCGTTCTTTTGTTCTGGGCACTCTCAAGTAGAATGCTGTATTAGTGACTCTAGAAAGCAACAGCGTGCTAACTGCTCTAAAGCAGATTGTGTTTCATGTATGATAACTGTGCTGTGTGTTTCCCTTCAGAAATGGAGGAAAATCCCAGGCTCTGTGTCTTCCTACATGCAAGATTTCCTTTCAGACAAAAACATTCACTTTTCAGGTCAAATGCGGCTACAACGTTCACGAAGCTCACAGGTTTCTTGCTCTTAAATGAAAAGCATTGGATGTTAGAGAACCGGTGGTTTGTATCAGTTTCAGAAGCAGAGATGAACTAGATATGCTACGTATGTGTAGGAAACCACACTCTTTTGGTCTCAGTACAATCTTCTTTCCTAATCTATGAGAGGCTCTAGAAAGCAAGAGCATGATTTTTGCTCTAAAACAGAGGGTGATTCATGGATGAGAACTGTGCTGTGTGTTTGCCTTCAGAAAGGGAGTTAAATCCGAGGCACTGTGTCTTCCTACAAGCAAAACTTCTTTTCAGGTAAATACAGTCACTTTTCAGCACAAAGGAAGCTACATAGTTCACGAAGCTCACACGTTTCTTTCTCTTAACTGAAAAGCATTGGATGTTATAGGACCTGTCGTTTGTATCAGTTTCAGAAGCAGAGTTGAACTAGATATGGTCCATATATGTAGGAAACTCCTTCTTTTGGTCTAAGTACACTCACGTTTCCTGCTGTATTAGAGACTCTAGAAAGCAAGAGCATGCTTCCTGCTCTAAAGCAGAGTGTGTTTTATGGATGAGAACTTTGCTGTGTGTTTCCATTCAGAAATGGAGTGAAATCCCAGGCTCTGTGTCTTCCTACAAGCAAGATTTCCTTTCAGGTAAAAACAGTCACTTTTCAGCTCAAATGGAGGTACATCTTTCACGAAGCTCACACGTTTCTCGCTCATAACTAAAAAGCATTGGATGTTAGAGGACCTGGGTTTGTATCAGTTTCAGAAGCAGAGTTGAACTAGATAGTGGATATGTGTAGGAAACACCGTTCTTTTGTTCTGAGCACTCTCAAGTGGAATGCTGTATTAGTGACTCTAGAAAGCAAGAGGGTGCTTCTTGCTCTAAAGGAGAGTGCGTTTCATGGATGAGAACTTGCTGTGTGTTTCGTTTCAGAATTATAATTAAATCTCAGGCTCTGTGTCTTCTTACAAGCAAGATTTCGTTTCTGGTAAGCGCACTCACTTTACAGCTCAAATGCGGCTACAATGTTCACGAAGCTCACAGGTTTCTTGCTCTTAAATGAAAAGCATTAGATGTTAGAGGACCGGTGGTTTGTATCAGTTTCAGAAGCAGAGATGAACTAGATATGCTACGTATGTGTAGAAAACCACCCTCTTTTGGTCTCAGAACAATCTTCTTTCCTGCTCTATGAGAGACTCTAGAAAGCAAGAGCATGCTTTTTGCTCTAAAGCAGAGGGTGTTTCATGGATGAGAACTGTGCTGTGTGTTTTACTTAAGAAATGGAGTTAAATCCCAGGCACTGTATCTTCATACAAGCAAAACTTCCTTTCAGGTAAATACAGTCACTTTTCAGCTCAAAGGAAGCTACATAGTTCACGAAGCTAACATGTTTCTTTCTCTTAACTGAAAAGCATTGGATGTTATAGGACCTGTCGTTTGTATCAGTTTCATAAGCAGAGTTGAATTAGATATGGTCCATATGTGTAGGAAACTCCTTCTTTTGGTCTAAGTACACTCACGTTTCCTGCTGTATTAGAGACTCTAGAAAGCAAGGGCGTGTTTCCTAGTCTGAAGCAGAGTGTGTTTCATGGATGAGAACTGTGCTGTGTGTTTCCCTTGAGAAATGGAGTTAAATCCCAGGCTCTGTGTCTTCCTACAAGCAAGATTTCCTTTCAGGTAAAAACAGTCACTTTTCAGCTCAAATGCAGGTACATCATTCAGTAATCTCACACGTTTCTCGCTCAAAACTGAACAGCATTGGATGTTAGAGGACGTGGGGTTTGTATCAGTTTCAGAAGCAGAGTTGAACTAGAAAAAGTGGATATGTGTAGGAAACACCGTTCTTTTGTTCTGAGCACTATCATGAAGAATGCTGTTTTAGTGACTCTAGAAAGCAAGAGGGTGCTTCTTGTTCTAAAGGAGAGTGCGTTTCATGGATGAGAACTTGCTGTGTCTTTCGTTTCAGAATTATAATTAAATCTCAGGCTCTGTGTCTTCTTACAAGCAAGATTTCGTTTCAGGTAAAAGCACTCACTTTTCAGCTCAAATGAGGCTACAATGTTCACGAAGCTCACAGGTTACCTGCTCTTAAATGAAAAGCATTGGATGTTAGAGGACCGGTGGTTTGTATCAGTTTCAGAAGCAGAGATGAACTAGATATGCTACGTATGGGTAGGAACTCCGTTCTATTGTTCTGAACACACTCACGTTTCCTGCTGTATTAGAGACTCTAGAAAGCAAGAGCGTGCTTCCTGCTCTAAAGCAGATTGTGTTTTATGGATGAGAACTGTACTGTGTGTTTTCCTTCAGAAATGGAGTTAAATCCCATGCTCTGTGTCTTGCAACAAGCAAGACTTCGTTTCAGGTAAAGGCAGTCACTTTTTAGTTCAAATGAAGAAATATCATTCAGTAAGCTCACACGTTTCTCAGTCTTAACCGCAAATCATTGGATGTTACGGGACCTGTAGTTTCCATCAGATTCAGAAGCAGAGTTGCACTAGATATGGTCGTGTGTGTAGGAAACACCTTTCATTTGTTCTAAGAACATTCACCTTTCCTGCTGTAATAGAGCCTCTAGAAAGCAAGAGCGTGCTTCTTGCTCTAAAGCATACTGTGTATCATGGATGAGAACTGTGCTCTGTGTTTGCTTCAGAAATGGAGTTAAATCCCAGGCTCTATGTCTTCCTACAAGCAAGACTTCGTTTCAGGAAAACGTAGTCACTTTACAGCTCCAAGGAAGCTACTTTGTTCACATATCTCACACGTAACTCACTCTTAAGTGAAAAGCATTGGATCTTAGAGGACCCGTGGTTTGCATCAGTTTAAGAAGAAGAGTTGAACTAGATATGGTCCATATGTGTAGGAAACCCCGTTCGTTTGGTCTCAGTACACTCACGTTTCCTGCTGTATTAGAGACTCTAGAAAGCAAGAGCGTGCTTCTTGCTCTAAAGGAGAGTGTGTTTCATAGATGATAACTGTGCTGTGTGTTTCCCTTCAGAAATGGAGGTCAATCCCAGGCTCTGTGTCTTCCTACAAGCAAGATTTCCTTTCAGGTAAAAACTGTCACTTTTCAGCTCAAATGCAGCTATATCGTTCACGATGCTCACACGTTTCCTGCTCTTAACTGAAAAGCATTGGTTGTTAGAGGAACTGTGGTTTGTTTCAGATTCAGAAGCAGAGATGCAGTATAAATGGTCCATATGTGTAGGAAACACCATTCTTTTGTTCTGAGCACACTCCCGTAGAATGCTGTATTAGAGAATCTAGAGAGCAAAAGCGTGCTTCTTGCTCTAAAGCAGAGTGTGTTTCATGTATGAGAACTGTACGATGTGTTTTCCTTCAGAAATGGAGGTAAATCCCATGCTCTGTGTATTCCTACAAGCAAGACTTCGTTTCAGGAAAATGCACACGCTCTAGCTCAAGGAAAGCTACATCGTTCACAAAGCTCACACGTTTCTTGCTCTTAAATGAAAAGCTTTGGATGTTATAGGACCTGTGGTTTGTAACAGTTATAGAAGCAGAATTGAAATAGATATGGTGCGTATGAGTTGGAAACACCGTTCTTTTGTTCTTAGCACACTCATGTTTCCTGCTGTATTGTAGACTCTAGAAAGCAATGGCGTTCTTCTTGCTCTAAAGCAGAATTTGATTCATGGATGAGAACTGTGCTGTGTGTTTCCCGTCAGAAATGTAATTAAATCCCATGCTATATATCTTCCTACAAGCAAGACTTCCTTTCTGGTAAATGCATTCCCTTTTCTTCTCAAAGGAAGATACATCGTTCACGAAGCTCACACGTTTCTTGCTCTTAACTGAAAAGCATTGGATGTTATAGGACCTGTGGTTTGTATCAGTTTCAGAAGCAGAATTGAAGTAGATATAATGGTATGTGTAGAAAACACCGTTCTTTTGTTCTGAGCACATTCAATTTCCTGCTGTATTGGAGACTCTAGAAAGCAAGAACATGCTTCTTGCTATAAAGCAGAGTGTGTTTCATGGATGAGAATTGTACTGTGTGTTTTCCTTCAGAAATGGAGTTAAATCCCAGCATTTCTGTCTTCTTACAAGCAAGAATTCGTTTCAGGTAAAGGCAGTCACTTTTTAGTTCAAACGAAGCAATATCATTCAGTAAGCTCACACGTTTCTTGGTCATAACTGAAAAGGATTGGATGTTAGGGCACCTGTAGTTTCCATCAGTTTCAGAAGCAGAGTTGAACTAGATATGGTCGTATGTGTAGGAAACACCTTTCATTTGTTCTAAGAACACTCACGTTTCCTGCTGTAATAGAGCCTCTAGAAAGCAAGAGCATACTTCTTGTTCTAAAGCAGAGTGTGTTTCATGGATGAGAACTGTGTTCTGTGTTTGCTTCAGAAATGGAGTTAAATCCCAGGCTATATGTCTTCCTACAAGCAAGACTTCGTTTCAGGAAAATGTAGTCACTTACAGCTCCAAGGAAGCTACATTGTTCACATACCTCACACGTATCTCACTCTTAAGTGAAAAGCATTGGATCTTAGAGGACCCGTGGTTTTTATCAGTTTAAGAAGAAGAGTTGAACTAGATATGGTCCATATGTGTAGGAAACCCCGTTCGTTTGGTCTCTGTACACTCCCGTTTCCTGCTCTATTAGAGACTCTAGAAAGCAAGAGCGTGCTTCTTGCTCTAATGTAGAGTGTGTTTCATAGATGATAACTGTGCTGTGTGTTTCCCTTCAGAAATGGAGGTAAATCCCAGGCTCTGTGTCTTCCTACAAGCAAGATTTCCTTTCAGGTAAAAACCGTCACTTTTCAGCTCAAATGCAGCTACATAATTCACGAAGCTCACACGTTTCTTGCTCTTAACTGAAAAGCATTGGTTGTTAGAGGAACTGTGGTTTGTATCAGTTTCAGAGGCAGAGTTGCACTACAAATGGTCAATATGTGTAGGAAACACCATTCTTTTGTTCTGAGCACACTCCAGTAGAATGCTGTATTAGAGACTCTTGAGAGCAAGAGCGTGCTTCTTGCTCCAAAGCAGAGTGTGTTTCATGGATGAGAACTGTATTGTGTGTTTTCCTTCAGAAATGGAGTTAAATCCCATTCTCTGTGTCTTCCTACAAGCAAGACTTCGTTTCAGGTAAATGCATACACTTTTAGCTCAAGGAAAGCTACATCGTTCACGAACCTCACACGTTTCTTGCTCTTAACTGAAAAGCATTGGATGTTATAGGACCTGTGGTTTTTTTCAGTTTCAGAAGCAGAATTAAACTAGATATGGTCGTATGTGTATGAAACACCGTTCTTTTACTGAGCACATTCAAGTTTCCTGCTGTATTAGAGAATCTAGAAAGCAAGAGTGTGCTTCTTGCTCTAAAGCAGAGTGTGTTTCATGGATGAGAACTTTGCTATGTGTTTGCTTCAGAAATGGAGTTAAATCCCAGGCTCTATGTCTTCCTACAAGCAAGACTTCGTTTCAGGAAAACACAGTCACTTTTCAGCTCTAAGGAAGCTACATCGTTCACGAAGCTCACACGTTTCTCACTCTTAACTGAAAAGCATTGGATGTTAGAGGACCTGTGGTTTCTATCAGTTTTAGAAGCAGAGTTGAACTAGACATGGTCCATATGTGTAGGAAACACCGTACTTTTGTTCTGAGCACACTCACGTTTCCTGCTGTATTATAGACTCTAGAAAGGAAGAGCATGCTTCTTGCTCTAAAGCAGAGTATATTTCATGTAAGAGAACTGTGCTGTGTGTTTCGCTTCATAAATGGAGTTAAATCCCAGGCTCTGTGTCTACTTAAAAGGAAGACTTCTTTTCTTGTAAACGCAGACACTTTTCAGCTCAAATGAAGCTACATTGTTCACCTAGCTCACACGTTTCTCGCTCTTAAGTGAAAATCATTGGATCTTAGAGGACCCGTGGTTTCTATCAGTTTAAGAAGAAGAGTTGAACTAGATATGGTCCATATGTGTAGGAAACCCCGTTCGTTTGGTCTCAGTACCCTGACGTTTCCTGCTTTATTAGAGACTCTGGAAAGCAAGAGCGTGCTTCTTGCTCTAAAGCAGAGTGTGTTTCATAGATGATAACTGTGCTGTGTGTTTCCCTTCTCAAATGGATGTAAATCCCATGCTCTGTGTCTTCCTACAAGCACATTTTCTTTCAGGTAAAAACCATCACTTTTCAGCTCAAATGCAGCTACATTGTTCACGAAGCTCACAAGTATCTTGCACTTAACTAAAAAGCATTGGTTGTTAGAGGAACTCTGGTTTGTATCAGTTTCAGAAGCAGAGTTGCACTGTAAATGGTCCATATGTGTAGGAAACACCATTCTTTTGTTCTGAGCACATCCCCCTAGAATGCTGTATTAGAGATTCTAGAAAGCAAGAGCGTGCTTCTTGCTCTAAAGCAGAGTGTGTTTCATAGATGATAACTGTGCTGTGTGTTTCCCTTCAGAAATGGAGGTAAATCCCAGGCTCTGTGTCTTCCTACAATCAAGTCTATCTTTCAGCTCAAAGGAAGCTACATCGTTCACGAAGCTCACACATTTCTAGGTCTTAACTGAAAAGCATTGGATGTTAGAGGACCATTTGTTTCTATCACTTTCAGAAGCAGAGTTGAACTAGATATGGTCCTTATGTGTAGGAAACACCTTTCATTTGTTCTAAGCACATTCATGTTTCCTGCTATATTGCATAATCTAAAAAGCAAGAGCGTCCTTCTTGATCTAAAGCAGGTTTTGTTTCATGGATGAGAACTGTGCTGTGTGTTTCCCTTCAGAAATGGAGTTAAATGCCAGGCTCTGTGTCTTCTTACAATCAAGACTTCCTTTCAGGTAAAAACCGTCACTTTTCAGCTCAAATGCAGCTACATCGTTCACGATGCTCACACTTTTCTTGCTCTTAAATGAAAAGCATTGGTTGTTAGAGGAACTGTGGTTTGTATCAGATTCAGAAGCAGAGGTGCACTATAAATGATCCATATGTGTAGGAAACACCATTCTTTTGTTCTGAGCACACTCCCGTAGAATGCTGTATTAGAGAATCTAGAGAGCAAGAGCATGCTTCTTGCTCTAAAGCAGAGTGTGTTTCATGTATGAGAACTGTACTGTGTGTTTTCCTTCAGAAATGGAGTTAAATCCCATGCTCCGTGTATTCCTACAAGCAAGACTTCGTTTCAGGTAAATGCATACACTCTAGCTCAAGGAAAGCTACATCGTTCACGAAGCTCACACTTTTCTTGCTCTTAATTGAAAAGCATTGGATGTTATAGTACGTGTGGTTTGTATCAGTTTCAGAAGCAGAATTGAAATAGATATGGTGCATATGAGTTGGAAACACCGTTCTTTTGTTCTTAGCACACTCAAGTTTCCTGCTGTATTGGAGACTCTAGAAAGCAATAGCGTGCTTCTTGCTCTAAAGCAGAATTTGTTTCATGGATGAGAACTGTGCTGTGTGTTTCCCGTCAGAAATGTAATTAAATCCCATGCTATATGTCTTCCTACATGCAAGACTTCCTTTCTGGTAAATGCATTCCTTTTTCCTCTCAAAGGAAGCTACATCGTTCACGAAGCTCACACGTTTCTTGCTCTTAACTGAGAAGCATTGGATGTTATAGGACCTGTGGTTTGTATCAGTTTCAGAAGCAGAATTGAACTAGATATAGTGGTATGTGTAGAAAACACCGTTCTTTTGTTCTGGGCACATTCAAGGTTCCTGCTGTATTAGAGACTCTAGAAAGCAAGAGCATGCTTCTTGCTATAAAGCAGAGTGTGTTTCATGGATGAGAATTGTACTGTGTGTTTTCCTTCAGAAATGGAGTTAAATCCCAGCGTTTCTGTCTTCGTACAAGCAAGAATTCGTTTCAGGTAAAGGCAGTCACTTTTTAGTTCAAACGAAGCAATATCATTCAGTAAGCTCACACGTTTCTCGGTCATAACCGAAAAGGATTGGATGTTAGGGGACCTGTAGTTTCCATCAGTTTCAGAAGCAGAGTTGAACTAGATATGGTCGTATGTGTAGGAAACACCTTTCATTTGTTCTAGAACACTCACGTTTCCTGCTGTAATAGAGCCTGTAGAAAGCTAGAGCGTACTTCTTGCTCTAAAGCAGAGTGTGTTTCATGGATGAGAAGTGTGCTCTGTGTTTGCTTCAGAAATGGAGTTAAATCCCAGGCTCTATGTCTTCCTACAAGCAAGACGTCATTTCAGGAAAACGTAGTCACTTTACAGCTCCAAGGAAGCTACATTGTTGACATATCTCACACGTAACTCACTCTTAAGTGAAAAGCATTGGATCTTAGAGGACCCGTGGTTTGTATCAGTTTAAGAAGAAGAGTTGAACTAGATATGGTCCATATGTGTAGGAAACCCCGTTCGTTGGGTCTCAGTACACTCCCGTTTCCTGCTCTATTAGAGACTCTAGAAAGCAAGAGCGTGCTTCCTGCTCTAAAGCAGAGTGTGTTTCATAGATGATAACTGTGCTGTGTGTTTCCCTTCAGAAATGGAGGTAAATCCCAGGCTCTGTGTCTTCCTACAATCAAGACTTCCTTTCAGGTAAAAACCGTCACTTTTCAGCTCAATGTAAGCTACATCATTCACGAAGCTCAGACATATCTAGGTCTTAACTGAAAAGCATTGGATGTTAGAGGACCATTTGTTTCTATCAGTTTCAGTAGCAGATTTGAACTAGATATGGTCCTTATGTGTAGGAAACACCTTTCATTTGTTCTAAGCACATTCACTTTTCCTGCTATATTGGATAATCTAAAAAGCAAGAGCGTCCTTCTTGATCTAAAGCAGGTTTTGTTTCATGGATGAGAGCTGTGCTGTGTGTTTCCCTTCAGAAATGGAGTTAAATGCCAGGCTCTGTGTCTTCCTACAAGCAAGACTTCATTTCAGGAATACGCAGTCACTTTTCAGCTCAAAGGAAGCTACATCGTTTCCGAAGCTCACACGATTCTCGTTCTTAAAGGAAAAGCATTGGATGTTAGAGGACCGGTGGTTTGTATCAGTTTCAGAAATAGAGTTGAACTAGATATGCTGTGTATGTGTAGGGAGCCCGTTCTTTTGGTCTCAGTACACTCCCGTTTCCTGCTGTATTAAAGACTCTAGAAAGAAAGGGTTTGCTTTTTGCTTTAAGTCAGAGTGTGTTTCATGGATGAGAACTGAGCTGTGTGTTTGCCTTCAGAATTGGAGTTCAATCCCAGATTCTGTGTCTTCCTAAAGCAAGTCTTCGTTTCAGGTAAAGACAATCACTTTTCAGCCAAAGGAAGCTACATTGTTTATGAAGCTCACACGTTTCTCGCTGTTAAAGGAAAAGCATTGCATGTTAGAGGAACAGTTGTTTGTATCAGTTTCACAAGCTAGTTGAACTGGATATGGTCCATAAGTGCAGGAAACCTCATTTTTTTGGTCTAAGTACATTCACGTTTCTAGCTGTATTAGAGACTCTAGAAAGCAAGAGCATGCTTCTTGCTCTAAAGCAGAGTGTGTTTCATGGATGAGAACTGTTGTGTGTGTTTCCCTTCAGAAATGGAGGTAAATCCCAGGCTCTGTGTCTTCCTACAAGCCAGATTTCCTTTCAGGTACAAACAATAACTTTTCAGCTCAAATGCAGCAACATCGTTCACGAAGCTCACACGTTTCTCCCTCTTAACTGAAAAGCATTGGTTGTTAGAGGAACTGTGGTTTGTATCAATTTCAGAAGCCGAGTTGAACTATAAATGGTCCCATCTCTCACTCTTAACTGAAAAGCATTGGTTGTTAGCGGACACGTGGTTTGTATCAGTTTCAGAAGCAGAGTTGAATTAGATATTGTCCCTATGTGTAGGAAAACTAAGTTCTTTTTTTCTGAAAACACTCATATTTCCTGCTGTATTAGAGACTCCAGAAAGCAAGAGCGTGCTTCTTGCTCTAAAGCAGAGTGTGTTTCATGGATGAGAACTGTACTGTGTGTTTTCCTTCAGAAATGGAGTTAAATCCCATGCTCTGTGTCTTGCTACAAGCAAGACTTCGTTTCAGGTAAAGGCAGTCACTTTTTAGTTCAAATGAAGAAATATCATTCAGTAAGCTCACACGTTTCTCAGTCTTAACCGCAAATCATTGGATGTTACGGGACCTGTAGTTTCCATCAGATTCAGAAGCAGAGTTGCACTAGATATGGTCGTGTGTGTAGGAAACACCTTTCATTTGTTCTAAGAACATTCACCTTTCCTGCTGTAATAGAGCCTCTAGAAAGCAAGAGCGTGCTTCTTGATCTAAAGCATACTGTGTATCAGGGATGAGAACTGTGCTCTGTGTTTGCTTCAGAAATGGAGTTAAATCCCAGGCTATAAGTCTTTCTACAAGCAAGACTTCGTTTCAGGTAAATGCATACACTTTTAGCTCAAGAAAAGCTACATCCTTTCACGAAGCTCACACGTTTCTGGCTCTTAACTGAAAAGCATTGGATGTTATAGGACCTGTGGTTTGTTTCAGTTTCAGAAGCAGAATTGAACTAGATATGGTCGTATGTGTAGGAAACACCGTTCTTTTGTACTGAGCACATTCAAGTTTCCTGCTGTATTAGAGAATCTAGAAAGCAAGAGTGTGCTTCTTGCTATAAAGCAGAGTGTGTTTCATGGATGATAACTGTACTGTGTGTTTTCCTTCAGAAATGGAGTTAAATCCCAGTCTCTGTGTCTTCGTACAAGCAAGAATTCGTTTCAGGTAAACAGAGTCACTTTTTAGTTGAAACGAAGCAATATCATTCAGTAAGATCACACGTTTCTCAGTCTTAACTGAAAAGCATTGGATGTTAGGGGACCTGTAGTTTCCATCAGTTTCAGAAGCAGAGTTGAACTTGATATGGTCGTATGTGTAGGAAACACCTTTCATTTGTTCTAAGAACACTCACGTTTCCTGCTGTAATAGAGCCTGTAGAAAGCAAGAGCTTACTTCCTGCTCTAAAGCAGAGTGTGTTTCATGGATGAGAACTGTGCTCTGTGTTTGCTTCAGAAATGGAGTTAAATCCCAGGCTCTATGTCTTCCTACAAGCAAGACTTCGTTTCAGGAAAACGTAGTCACTTTACAACTCCAAGGAAGCTACATTGTTCACATATCTCACACGTAACTCACTCTTAAGTGAAAAGCATTGGATCTTAGAGGACCCGTGGTTTGTATCAGTTTAAGAAGAAGAGTTGAACTAGATATGGTCCATATGTGTAGGAAACCCCGTTCGTTTGGTCTTAGTACACTACCGTTTCGTGCTGTATTAGAGACTCTAGAAAGCAAGAGCGTGCTTCTTGCTCTAAAGGAGAGTGTGTTTCATGGATGAGAACTGTGCTGAGTATTTCCCTTCAGAAATGGAGTTAAATGCCAAGGTCTGTGTCTTTTTACAAGCAAGACTTCGTTTCAGGTTAACGCAGGGACTTTTCAACTTAAAGGAAGCTACATGGTTCACGAAGTTCACACGTTTCTCGCTCTTAACAGAAAAGCACTGGATGTTATAGGACATGTGGTTTCTATCAGTTTCAGAAGCAGAGTTGAACTAGATATGGTCCTAATGTGTAGGAAACACCGTTCTTTTGTTCTAAGCACACCCATGTAACCTGATGTATTAGAGACTCTAGAGAGCAATAGCATGCTTCTTGCTCTAGAGCAGAGTGTGTTTCATGGATGAGAACTGTGCTGTTTGTTTCCCTTCAGAAATGGACTTAAGTCCCAGGCTCTGTGTCTTCCTACAAGCAAGACTTCGTTTCAGGTAAACGCATTCACTTTTCAGCGCAAAGGAAGCTACATCGTTCACGAAGATCACACGTTTCTCTCTCTTAGCTGAAAAGCACTGGATGTTAGGACCTGTGATTTGTATCAGTTTCAGAAGTAGAATTGACCTAGATATGGTCCGTATGTGTAGGACACAGCGTTCTTTTTTTCTGAGTACACTCACGTTTCCTGCTGTATTAGAGACTCAAGAAAGCAAGATCGTGCTTCTTACACTAAAGCAGAGTGAGTTTCGTGGATGAGAACTGTTCTGTGTGTTTTGCTTCAGAAATGGAGTTAAATTCCAGGATCTGTGTCTTCTTACAAGCAAGACTTCCTTTCAGTTAAACGCAGACATTTTTAGGTCAAAGGAAGTTACATCATTCACGAAGCTCACACGTTTCTCACTCTTAACCTAGAAGCACTGGATGTTATAGTACCTGTGGTTTGTATCAGTTTCAGAAGCAGAGGTGAACTAGATATGGTCCTTATATGTAGGACACAGCGTTCTATTGTTCTGAGTACACTCACGTTTCCTGGTGTATTAGAGACTCAATACAGCAAGAGCATGCTTCTTGCTCTAAAGCAGATTGTGTTTCATGGATGCGAACTGTGCTGTGTGTTTCACTTCAGAAATAGAGTTAAATTCCATGCTCTGTGTCTTCGGACAAGCAAGAATTCGTTTCAGGTAATCGCAGTCACTTTTTAGTTCAAAGAAGCTACATTTCTAACGAGCTCACATGTTTGTTCCTCTTAACTGAAAAGAATTGGATGTTAGAGGCCCTGTGGTTTGTATCAGTTTCAGAAGCAAAATTGAACTAGATATTGTCCTTATGTGTAGGAAACTCCGTTCTTTTGTTCTAAGCACACCCATGTAACCTGCTGTATTAGAGACTCTAGAGAGCAAGAGCATGCTTCTTGCTCTAAATCAGAGTGTGTTTCATGGATGAGAACTGTGCTGTGTGTTTCCTTTTAGAAATGGAGTTAAATCCCAGGCTCGGTTTCTTCCTACAAGCAAGACTTCGTTTCACTTAAGCGCAGACACTTTTCAGCTCAAATGAAGCTACATTGTTCACCTAGCTCACACGTTTCTCGCTCTTAACTGAAAAGAATTGGATGTTGGAGAACCTGTGGTTTGTATCAGTTTCAGAAGCAGAGTTGAACTAGATATGGTCCACATGTGTACGTAAAACCGTTCTTTAGTCTAAGTACACTCACGTGTCCAGCTGTAATTGAGAATCTAGAAAGCAAGAGAGTCTTCCTTGCTCTGAAGCAGAGAGTGTTTCATGGAGGAGAACTGTGCTGTGTGTTTCATTTCAGAAATGGAGTTAAATGCCGCGCTCTACGTCTTCTTACAATGAAGACTTCTTTACAAGTAAACACAGTTACATATTAGCTCTAATGAGCTACATCGTTCACAAAGCTCACATATTTCTCGGTCTTAACTGAAAAGCAATGGATGTTAGAGGACCAGTGGTTTCTATCAGTTTTTGAAGCAGTGGTGAAATATATATGGTCCTTATGTGTAGGAAACACCGTTCTTTTGTTTTAAGCACACTCAAGTTTCCTGCTGTATTTTAGAATCTAGAAAGCAAGAGCGTCCTTCTTGCTCTAAAACAGAGTGTGTTTCATGGATGAGAACTGTGCTGTGTGTTTCACTTCAGAAATGGAGTTAAATCCCAGGCTCTGTGTCTTCCTAAAAGCAAGACTTCTTTTCAGGTAAACGCATTCACTTTTCAGCTCAAAGGAAGGTACATCATTCACGCAGCTCACACGTTTCTCACTCTTAATTGAAAAGCATTGGATGTTAGAGCACCTGTGGTTAGTATCAGTTTGCGAAGCAGAGTATGAACTAGATATGGTCCATATGTGTCAGAAACCCCGTTCTTTTGGTCTAAGTACACTCATGTTTCCTGCTGTATTAGAGACTCTAGAAAGCAAGAGCGTGCTTCTTACTTTAAAGCATAGTGTGTTTCATGGATGAGAACTGTGATGTGTGTTTCACTTCAGAAATGGAGTTAAATCCCAGGCTCTGTGTCTTCTTACAAGCAAGACTTTGTTTCAGGTAAACGCAGACACTTTTCAGCTCAAATGAAACTACATTGTACACCTAGCACACACGTTTCTCGCTCTTAACTGAAAAGCATTGGATGTTAGCGGTCCGGTGGGTTTTATAAGTTTCAGAAGCAAACTTGAACTAGATAGGGTCCTTATGTGTAGGAAACACGGTTCTTTTGTCTAAGCACACTCACGTTTCCTGCTGTATTGGAGATTCTATAAAGCAAGAGAGTCTTCCATGCTCTGAAGGAGACTGTGTTTCATGGATGAGAACTGTGCTGTGTGTTTCATTTCAGAAATGGAGTTAAATCCCAGGCTCTGTATCTTTCTACAAGCAAGACCTCGTTTCAGGTAAACACATTCACTTTTCAAGTCAAATGAAGCTACATTGTTCACCTAGCTAACACGTTTCTCGTTCTTAACTGAAAAGCAATGGATGTTAGAGGACCAGTGGTTTCTATCAGTTTCAGAAGCAGACTTGTACTAGATATGGTCCTTATGTGTAGGAAACACCATTCTTTGGACTAAGCACACTCACATTTCCTGCTGTATTGGAGATTCTAGAAAGCAAGAGCATCCTTCTTTCTCTAAAGCAAAGTGTGTTTCACGCATTAGGACTGTGCTGTGTGTTTCCCTTAAGAAATGGAGTTATGTCACATGCTCTGTGTCTTCCCACAAGAAAGACTTCATTTCAGGTAAACCCATTCACTTTTCAGCTCAAAGAAAGCTCATCCGTACACGAAGCTCACATATTTCTTGCTCTTAACTTAAAAGCATTGGATGCTATAGGACCTGTGGCTTGTATCAGTTTCAGAAGCAGAATTGAACTAGATATGGTCCGTATGTGTAGAAAACACCGTTCTTTTGTTCTGAGCACACTCACATTTCTTACTGTATTATAGACTGTAGAAAGCAAGAGCGTGCTTCTTGCCATAAAGCAGAGTGTGTTTCATGGATGAGAACTGTGCCGTGTGTTTCCCTTTCAGAATTGGAGGTTACCCAGGCTCTGTGTCTTCCGACATGCAAGACTTCCTTTCATGTAAACACAGTTACTTTTCTGCTCAAATGCAGCTACATCATTCACTAAGCTCACATGTTTCTCGCTCTTAACTGAAAAGCATTGGATGTTAGTGTACATGTGGTTTCTATCATTTTCAGAAGCAGAGTTGAACTAGATATGATCCATATCTGTATGAAACCCCGTTATGTTGGTCTCAGTACACTCAGATTTCCAGCAGTATTAGAGACTCTAGAAAGAAAGAGCATGCTTCTAGCTCTAAAGCAGAGTGTGTTTCATGGATGAGAACTGTGCTGTGTGTTACCCTTCAGAAATGGAGTTAAATCCCAGGCACTGTGTCTTCGTACTAGCAAGAATACTTTTCAGGTAATCACAATCACATTTTAGTTGGAAGAAGCTACATCATTCACTAAGCTCACAGGATTGTTGCTCTTAACTGAAAGGATTGGATGTTAGTGGACCTGTGATTTGTATCAGTTTCAGAAGCAGAGTTGAACTAGATATGATCCATATCTGTATGAAACCCCGTTATGTTGGTCTCAGTACACTCAGATTTCCAGCAGTATTAGAGACTCTAGAAAGAAAGAGCATGCTTCTAGCTCTAAAGCAGAGTGTGTTTCATGGATGATAACTGTGCTGTGTGTTTCTCTTCAGAAATGGAGTTAAATACCATGCTCTGTGTCTTCTTACAAGGAACACTTCGTTACAGGTATACACAGTTACTTTTCAGCTCTAATGAAGCTACATTGTTCACGAAGCTCACATATTTCTCGGTCTTAACTGAAAAGCAATGGATGTTAAAGGACCAGTGGTTTCTATCAGTTTCAGAAGCAGGGTTGATCTAGATATGGTCCTTATGTGTAGGAAACACCGTTCTTTTGTTCTAAGCACAATCACGTTTCATGCTGTATTGGAGAAATAGAAAGGAGGAGCTTCCTTCATGATCTAAAACAGAGTGTGTTTCATGGATGAGAACTGTGCTGTGTGTTTCACTTCAGAAATGGAGTTAAATCCCAGGATCTGTGTCTTCCTACAAGCAAGACTTAGTTTCAGGTAAACGCATTAACTTTTCAGCTCAAAGGAAGCTACATCTTTACGAAGCTCACACGTTTCTCTTTCTTAACTCAAAAGCACTGGATGTTATATGACCTGTGGTTTGTATCAGTGTCAGAAGCAGTGTTGAACTAGATATGGTCCGTATGTGTAGGAAACACCGTTCTTTTGTTCTGAGCACACTCACGTTTCCTGCTGTATTGGAGAATCTATAAAGCAAGAGAGTCTTCCGTGCTCTGAAGGAGACTGTGTTTCATGGATGAGAACTGTGCTGTGTGTTTCATTTCAGAAATGGAGTTAAATCCCAGGCTCTGTATCTTTCTACAAGCAAGACTTCGTTTCAGGTAAACACATTCACTTTTCAGCTCAAATGAAGCTACATTGTTCACCTAGCTAACACGTTTCTCGTTATTAACTGAAAGCATCGGAATTTAGAGGACCGGTGGTTTCTGTCAGTTTGAGAAGCAGACTTGTACTAGATATGGTCCTTATCTGTAGGAAACACCGTTCTTTGTTATAAACACACTCACATTTCCTGCTGTATTGGAGATTCTAGAAAGCAAAGTGGGTTTCACGCATGAGAACTGTGCTGTGTGTTTCCCTGAAGAAATGGAGTTACCTCCCATGCTCTGTGTCTTTCTACAAGAAAGACTTCGTTTCAGGTAAACGCATTAACTTTTCAGCTCAAACGAAGCTACATTGTTCACGAAGCTCACATGTTTCTCGCTCTTAACTGAAAAGCATTGGATGTTAGAGGACTGGTGGTTTGTATCAGTTTCAGAAGCAGAGTTGAACTAGATATGGTCCTTATATATAGGAAATACCGTTCTTTGGTTTAAGCACACTCACATTTCTTGCTGTATTGGAGAATCTAGAAAGCAAGAGCTTGCTTCTTGCTCTAAAGCAGAGTGTGTTTCATGGATGAGAACTGTTCTGTGTGTTTCCCTTCAGAAATGGAGTTAAATCCCAGGCTCTGTGTCTTCCTACAAGCAAGACACATTTCAGGTAAACGCAGTCACCTTTCAGCTCAAATGAAGCTATTTCCTTCATGAAGCTCACACGTTTCTAGGTCTTATATGAAAAGCTTTGGATGTTAGAGGAACAGTGGTTTCTCTCAGTTTCAGAAGCAGAGTTGAACTAGATATGGTCGGTATGTGTAGGAAACACCGTTCTTTTGTTCTGGGCAAACTCACGTTTCCTGCTGTATTAGAGACTCTATAAAGCAAGAGCGTGCTTCTTGCTCTAAAGCAGAGTGTGTTTCCTGGATGAGAACTGTGCTGTGTGTTTGCCTTAAGAAATGGAGTTAAATCCCAGGCTCTGTGTCTTCCTACAAGCAAGAATTCGTTTCAGGTAAACCGAGTCACATTTCAGCTCAAAGGAAGCTACATCGTTCACAAAGCTCACACGTTTCTTGGTCTTAACTGAAAAGCATTGGGTGTTATAGGACCTGTGGTTTGTATCAGGTTCAGAAGCAGAGTTGAACTAGGTATGGTCCTTGTGTGTAGGAAACCCAATTCTTTTGGTCTAAGTACACTCAAATTTCCAGCTGTATCAGAGATTCTAGAAAGAAAGCGTGCTTCTTGCTCTAAAGCAGCATGTGTTTCATGGATGAGAACTGTGGTGTGTGTTTGCCTTCAGAAATGGAGTTAAATACCAGGCTCTGTGTCTTCCTACAAGCAAGACGTCGTTTCAGGTAAACGCATAAAATTCTCAGCTCAATGGAAGCTACATCGTTCACAAAGCTCACAGGTTTCTTGTTCTTATCTCAAAAGCATTGGATGTTATAGGACCTGTGGATTGTATCAGTTTAAGAAGCAGAATTGAACTAGATATGGAGCATATTTGTAGGGAACACCGTTCTTTTGTTCTGAGCACACTCAAGTTTCTTGCTGTATTAGAGACTCTAGAAAGCAAGACCGTGTTTCTTGCTCTAAAGCAGAGTGTGTTTCATGAATGAGAACAGTACTGTGTGTTTTACTTAAGAAATGGAGTTAAATCCCAGGCTAAGTGTCTTCATACAAGCCTGAATACGTTTCATGTAAACGCAGTCACTTCTTAGTTCAAACGAATCTACATCGTTCTGTAAGCTCAAACGTTTCTCACTCTTAACAGAAAAGCATTGGATGTTAGAGGACAGGTGGTTTCTATCAGTTTCAGAAGCAGAGTTGAACTGCATATGGTCCGTATGTGTGGGAAACCCCGTTCTTTTGTTCTGAACACACTCACTTTTCCTGTTGTATTAGAGACTCCAGAAAGCAAGAGCGTCCTTCTTGCTTTAAAGCACGGTGTGTTTCATGGATGAGAACTGTGCTGTGAGTTTGCCTTCAGAAATGGAGTTAAATCCCAGGCTCTCTGTATTCCGACAAGCAAGACTTCTTTTCAGGAAAACACAGTCTCTTTTCAGCTCAAAGGAACCTACATCGTTCACGAAGCACACACGTTTCTCGGTCTTAACTGAAAAGCATTTGATGTTAGAGGACCTATGGTTTGTATCAGTTTCAGAAGCAGAGTTGAACTAGAAATGGTGGATATGTGTAGGAAACACCGTTCTTTTATTCTGAGCACTCTCAAGTAGAATGCTGTATTAGTGACTCTAGAAAGCAAGAGCGTGCTTCTTGCTCTAAAGAAGAGTGTGTTTTTTTGGATGACAACTGTGCTGTGTGTTTCACTTCAGAAATATACTTAAATCCCAGGCTCCGTGTCTTCGTACAACCAAGAATTCGTTTCAAGTAAACACATTTACTTTTTAGTTCAACGAAGCTACATTGTTCACGAAGCTCACACGTTTCTCGCTCTTAACTGAAAAGCATTGGATGTTAGAGTACCGGTGGTTTGCATCAGTATCAAAAGCAGAGTTGAACTAGATATGGTCCGTATATGGAGGAAAACTCCATTCTTTTGTTCTGAACACACTCACCTTTCCTGCTGTATTAGTGACTCTAGAAAGCAAGAGCGTGCTTCTTGCTCTAAAGAAGAGTGTGTTTCATGGATGAGAACTGTGCAGTGTATTTCCCTTCAGAAATCGAGTTAAATCCCTGGCACTGCGTCTTCCTACAAGCAAGAATTCGTTTCAGGTAAACACAGTCACTCTTTAGTTCAAATGCAGCTAAGTCATTCACGAAGCTCACACGTTTCTCGCTCTTAAATGAAAAGCATTGGATGTTAGAGGACCGGTGGTTTGTATGAGTTTCAGAACCAGAGTTGAGATAGATATGCTACGTATGTGTAGGAAACCCCATTCTTTTGGTCTCAGTACACTCCTGTTTCCAGTTCTATGAGAGAATCTAGAGAGCAAGAGCGTGTTTTTTGCTCAAAAGCAGAGTGTGTTTCATGGATGACAACTGTGCTGTGTGTTTTGCTTCAAAAATATAGTTAAATCACAAGCTCTGTGTCTTTGTACAAGCAAGAATTCGTTTCAGGTAAACGCAGTCACTTTTTAGTTCAACCGAAGATACATCATTCACAAAGTGCACACGTTTCTCGCTCTTAATTGAAAAGCATTGGATGTTAGAGGATCGGTGGTTTCTATCAGTTTCAGAAGCAGAGTTGAACTAGATATGTCCTGTATGTGTAGGAAACACCGTTCTTTTGTTCTGAACACATTCACGTTTCCTGCTCTAGTAGAGACTCCAGAAAGCAAGAGCGTGCTTCTTGCTCTAAAACACACTATGTTTCATGGATGAGAACTGTGCTGTGTGTTTCCCTTCAGAAATGGAGTTAAATCCCAGGCTCTGTGTTTTCCTACAAGCAAGACATCCTTTCAGGTAAACGCATTCACTTTTCAGCTCAAAGGAAGCTACCTCTTTCACGAGTCTCACACGTTTCTCGCTCTTAATTGAAAAGCATTGGATGTTAGAGGACCGGTGGTTTGTATCAGTTTCAGAAGCAGGGTTGAACTACATATGGCCCCTATGTGTAGGTAAACTACGTTCTTTTGTCTGAACACACTCAGTCTTCCTGCTGTATTAGAGACTCCAGAAAGCAAGAGCGTGCTTCTTGCTCTAAAGCAGAGTGTGTTTCATGGATGAGAACTGTGCTGTGTGTTTCCCTTCAGATATGGAGTTAAATACCAGGCTCTGTGTCTTCCTACAAGCAAGACTTCATTTCAGGTAAACGCATTCACTTTTTAGCTCAAAGGAAGCTACATCTTTCACGAAGCTCACACGTTTCTTACTCTTAACTGAAAAGCATTGGATGTTATAGGTCTCATGGTTTGTATCAGGTTCAGAAGCAGAATTGAACTAGATATGGTGAATAAGTGTAGGAAACACCGTTCTTTTGTTCTGAACACACTCATGTTTCCTGCTGTATTAGAGACTCTAGAAAGCAAGAGCGTGCTTCTTGCTATAAAGCCGAGTGTGTTTCAGGGATAAGAACTGTACTGTGTGTTTCCTTCAGAAATGGAGTTAAAACACAGGCACTGTGTCTTCGTACAAGCAAGAATTCATTTCAGGTAAACGCAGTCACTTTTTTAGTTCAAACGAAGCAATATCATTCAGTAAGTTCACACGTTTCTCGCTCTTAAACGAAAAGCATTGGATGTTAGAGGACCGGTGGTTTCTATCAGTTTCAGAAGCAGAGTTGAACAAGATATTGTCCGTATGTGTAGGAAACACCGTTCTTTTGTTCTGAACACACTCACGTTTCCTGCTCTATTAGAGACTCCAGAAAGCAAGAGCCTGCTTCTTGCTACAAAGCATAGTGTTTTTCATGGATGAGAACTGTGCTGTATGTTTCCCTTCAGAAATGGAGTTAAATCCCAGGCTCTGTGTCTTCCTACAGGCAAGATTTCTTTGCAGGAAAACGCTGTACTTTTCAGCTCAAATGCAGCTACAACGTTCATGAAGCTCACATGTTTCTCGCTCTTAAATAAAAGCATTGGATGTTAGAGGACCGGTGGTTTGTTTCAGTTTCAAAACCAGAGTTGAACTTGATATGCTAAGTATGTAGGAAACCCCATTCTTTTGGTCTCAGTACAGTCCTGTTTCCAGCTCTATGAGAGAGTCTAGAGAGCAAGAGCGTGCTTTTTGCTCAAAAGCAGAGTGTGTTTCATGCATGAGAACTGTGCTGTGTGTTTCCCTTCAGAAATGGAGTTAAATCCCAGGCTCTGTGTCTTCCTACAAGCAAGACTTCGTTTCAGGTAAATGCATTCACTTTTTAGCTCAAAGGAAGCTACATCGTTCACAAAGCTCACACGTTTCTTACTCTTAACTGAAAAGCATTGGATGTTATAGGGCCCATGGTTTGTATCAGGTTCAGAAGCAGAATTGAACTAGATATGGTGCATAAGTGTAGGAAATACCGTTCTTTTGTTAAGAACACACTTATGTTTTCTGCAGTATTAGAAACTCTAGAAAGCAAGAGCGTGGTTCTTGCTATACAGCCGAGTGTGTTTCATGGATAAGAACTGTACTGTGTGTTTTCCTTCAGAAATGGAGTTAAAACACAGGCCCTGTGTCTTCGTACAAGCAAGAATTCATTTCAGGTAAACGCAGTCACCTTTTAGTTCAAATGAAGCTACATTGATTCCGAAGCTCACACCTTTCTCGCTTTTAACTGAAAAGCTTTGGATGTTAGCGGACCTGTTGTTTGTATCAGTTTCAGAAGCAGATTTGAACTAGATATGGTCCATATGTGTAGGAAACCCCGTTCTTTTGGTCTAAGTACACTCACGTTTCATGCTGTATTACAGACACAAGAAAGCAAGAGCATGCTTTTGCTATAAGGCAGAGTGTTTTTCATTGATGAGATCTGTACTGTGTGTTTCCCTTCAGAAATGGAAGTAAATCCCAGGATCTTAGTCTTCCTACAAGCAAGACTTCGTTTCAGGGAAACGCATTCACTTTTCAGCTCAAAGGAAGCAACATCGTTCACCAAACTCACAAGTTTCTTGCTCTTAACTGAAAAGCATTGGATGTTAGAGGACCTGTGGTTTGTATCAGTTTGAGAAGCAGAGTTGAACTAGATATGCTGCCTATGTGTAGGAAACCCCATTCTTTCGGTCTCAGTACACTCCTGTTTCCAGTTCTATGAGAGAATCTAGAGAGCAAGAGCGTGTTTTTTGCTCAAAAGCAGAGTGTGTTTCATGGATGACAACTGTGCTGTGTGTTTTGCTTCAAAAATATACTTAAATCACAAGCTCTGTGTCTTTGTACAAACAAGAATTCGTTTCAGGTAAACGCAGTCACTTTTTAGTTCAACCAAAGCTACATCATTCACAAAGTGCACACGTTTCTCGCTCTTAATTGAAAAGCATTGGATGTTAGAGGACCGGTGGTTTCTATCAGTTTCAGACGCAGAGTTGAACTAGATATGATCATTATGTGTAGGAAACACCTTTCATTTGTTCTAAGCACACTCACGTTTCCTGCTGCATTGGAGAATCTAGAAAGCAAGAGTCTCCTTCTTGCTATAAAACAGAGTGTGTTTCATGGATGAGAACTGTGCTGTGTGTTTCCCTTCAGAAATGGAGTTAAATCCCAGGCTCTGTGTCTTCCTACAAGCAAGACTTCCTTTCTGGTAAACGCATTCACTTTTCACCTCAAAGGAAGCTACATCGTTCACGAAGCTCACACGTTTCTTACTCTTAACTGAAAAGCATTGGATGTTATAGGACCCATGGTTTGTATCAGGTTCAGAAGCAGAATTGAACTAGATATGGTGCATAAGTGTAGGAAACACCGTTCTTTTGTTCTGAACACACTCATGTTTCCTGCTGTATTAGAGACTCTAGAAAGCAAGAGCGTGCTTCTTGCTATATGCCGAGTGTGTTTCAGGGATAAGAACTGTACTGTGTGTTTCCTTCAGAAATGGAGTGAAAACACAGGCACTGTGTCTTCGTACAAGCAAGAATTCATTTCAGTTAAACGCAGTCACTTTTTTAGTTCAAACGAAGCAATATCATTCAGTAAGTTCACACGTTTCTCGCTCTTAAACGAAAAGCATTGGATGTTAGAGGACCGGTGGTTTCTATCAGTTTCAGAAGCAGAGTTGAACAAGATATTGTCCGTATGTGTAGGAAACACCGTTCTTTTGTTCTGAACACACTCACGTTTCCTGCTCTATTAGAGACTCCAGAAAGCAAGAGCCTGCTTCTTGCTACAAAGCACAGTGATTTTCATGGATGAGAACTGTGCTGTATGTTTCCCTTCAGATATGGAGTTAAATCGCAGGCTCTGTGTCTTCCTACAGGCAAGATTTCTTTGCAGGAAAACGCTGTACTTTTCAGCTCAAATGCAGCTACAACGTTCATGAAGCTCACATGTTTCTCGCTCTTAAATTAAAAGCATTGGATGTTAGAGGACCGGTGGTTTGTATCAGTTTCAGAACCAGAGTTGAACTTGATATGCTAAGTATGTGTAGGAAACCCCATTCTTTTGGTCTCAGTACAGTCCTGTTTCCAGCTCTATGAGAGAGTCTAGAGAGCAAGAGCATGCTTTTTGCTCAAAAGCAGAGTGTGTTTCATGCATGAGAACTGTGCTGTGTGTTTCCCTTCAGAAATGGAGTTAAATCCCAGGCTCTGTGTCTTCCTACAAGCAAGACTTCGTTTCAGGTAAATGCATTCACTTTTTAGCTCAAAGGAAGCTACATCGGTCACGAAGCTCACACGTTTCTTACTCTTAACTGAAAAGCATTGGATGTTATAGGGCCCATGGTTTGTATCAGGTTCAGAAGCAGAATTGAACTAGATATGGTGCATAAGTGTAGGAAACACCGTTCTTTTGTTCTGAACACACTCATGTTTTCTGCAGTATTAGAGACTCTAGAAAGCAAGAGCGTGGTTCTTGCTATACAGCCGAGTGTGTTTCATGGATAAGAACTGTACTGTGTGTTTTCCTTCAGAAATGGAGTTAAAACACAGGCACTGTGTCTTCATACAAGCAAGAATTCATTTCAGGTAAACGCAGTCACTTTTTAGTTCAAATGAAGCTACATTGTTTCCGAAGCTCACACCTTTCTCGCTTTTAACTGAAAAGCATTGGATGTTAGAGGACCGTTGGTTTCTATCAGTTTCAGATGCAGAGTTGAACTAGATGTGATCATTATGTGTAGGAAACACCTTTCATTTGTTCTAAGCACACTCACGTTTCCTGCTGTATTGGAGAATCTAGAAAGCAAGAGCGTCCTTCTTGCTCTAAAACAGAGTGTGTTTCATGGATGAGAACTGTGCTGTGTGTTTCCCTTCAGAAATGGAGTTAAATCCCAGGCTCTGTGTCTTCCTACAAGCAAGACATCCTTTCAGGTAAACGCATTCACTTTTCAGCTCAAAGGAAGCTACCTCTTTCACGAGTCTCACACGTTTCTCACTCTTAATTGAAAAGCATTGGATGTTAGAGGACCGGTGGTTTGTATCAGTTTCAGAAGCAGGGTTGAACTACCTATGGCCCCTATGTGTAGGTAAACTACGTTCTTTTGTCTGAGCACACTCAGTCTTCCTGCTGTATTAGAGAGTCCAGAAAGCAAGAGCGTGCTTCTTGCTCTAAAGCAGAGTGTGTTTCATGGATGAGAACTGTGCTGTGTGTTTCCCTTCAGATATGGAGTTAAATTCCAGGCTCTGTGTCTTCCTACAAGCAAGACTTCATTTCAGGTAAACGCATTCACTTTTTAGCTCAAAGGAAGCTACATCTTTCACGAAGCTCACACATTTCTTACTCTTAACTGAAAAGCATTGGATGTTATAGGACCCATGGTTTGTATCAGGTTCAGAAGCAGAATTGAACTAGATATGGTGCATAAGTGTAGGAAACACCGTTCTTTTGTTCTGAACACACTCATGTTTCCTGCTGTATTAGAGACTCTAGAAAGCAAGAGTGTGCTTCTTGCTATAAAGCCGCGTGTGTTTCAGGGATAAGAACTGTACTGTGTGTTTCCTTCAGAAATGGAGTTAAAACACAGGCACTGTGTCTTCGTACAAGCAAGAATTCATTTCAGGTAAACGCAGTCACTTTTTTAGTTCAAACGAAGCAATATCATTCAGTAAGTTCACACGTTTCTCGCTCTTAAACGAAAAGCATTGGATGTTAGAGGACCGGTGGTTTCTATCAGTTTCAGAAGCAGAGTTGAACAAGATATTGTCCGTATGTGTAGGAAACACCGTTCTTTTGTTCTGAACACACTCACGTTTCCTGCTCTATTAGAGACTCCAGAATGCAAGAGCCTGCTTCTTGCTACAAAGCATAGTGTTTTTCATGGATGAGAACTGTGTTGTATGTTTCCCTTCAGAAATGGAGTTAAATCGCAGGCTCTGTGTCTTCCTACAGGCAAGAATTCTTTGCAGGAAAACGCTGTACTTTTCAGCTCAAATGCAGCTACAACGTTCATGAAGCTCACATGTTTCTCGCTCTTAAATTAAAAGCATTGGATGTTAGAGGACTGGTGGTTTGTATCAGTTTCAGAACCAGAGTTGAACTTGATATGCTAAGTATGTGTAGGAAACCCCATTCTTTTGGTCTCAGTACAGTCCTGTTTCCAGCTCTATGAGAGAGTCTAGAGAGCAAGAGCGTGCTTTTTGCTCAAAAGCAGAGTGTGTTTCATGCATGAGAACTGTGCTATGTGTTTCCCTTCAGAAATGGAGTTAAATCCCAGGCTCTGTGTCTTCCTACAAGCAAGACTTCGTTTCAGGTAAATGCATTCACTTTTTAGCTCAAAGGAAGCTACATCGTTCACGAAGCTCACACGTTTCTTACTCTTAACTGAAAAGCATTGGATGTTATAGCGCCCAAGGTTTGTATCAGGTTCAGAAGCAGAATTGAACTAGATATGGTGCATAAGTGTAGGAAACACCATTCTTTTGTTCTGAACACACTCATGTTTCCTGCAGTATTAGAGACTCTAGAAAGCAAGAGCGTGGTTCTTCCTATAAAGCATTGTGTTTCTCATGGATGAGAACTGTGCTGTGTGTTTCCCTTCAGAAATGGAGTTAAAACACAGGCACTGTGTCTTCGTACAAGCAAGAATTCATTTCAGGTAAACGCAGTCACTTTTTAGTTCAAATGAAGCTACATTGTTTCCGAAGCTCACACCTTTCTCGCTTTTAACTGAAAAGCATTGGATGTTAGAGGACCGTTGGTTTCTATCAGTTTCAGACGCAGAGTTGAACTAGATATGATCATTATGTGTAGGAAACACCTTTCATTTGTTCTAAGCACACTCACGTTTCCTGCTGTATTGGAGAATCTAGAAAGCAAGAGCGCCCTTCTTGCTCTAAAGCAGAGTGTGTTTCCTGGATGAGAACTGTGCTGTGTGTTTCCCTTCAGATATGGAGTTAAATACCAGGCTCTGTGTCTTCCTACAAGCAAGACTTCATTTCAGGTAAACGCATTCACTTTTTAGCTCCAAGGAAGCTACATCTTTCACGAAGCTCACACGTTTCTTACTCTTAAGTGAAAAGCATTGGATGTTATAGGACCCATGGTTTGTATCAGGTTCAGAAGCAGAATTGAACTAGATATGGTGCATAAGTGTAGGAAACACCGTTCTTTTGTTCTGAACACACTCATGTTTCCTGCTGTATTAGAGACTCTAGAAAGCAAGAGCGTGCTTCTTCCTATAAAGCATTGTGTTTCTCATGGATGAGAACTGTGCTGTGTGTTTCCCTTCATCAATGGAGTTAAATCTCAGGCTCTTTTTATTCGTACAAGCAAGACTTCCTTTCAGGTAAACACAGTACTTGTCAGCTCAAAGGAAGCAACATCGTTCACGAAGCTCACAAGTATCTCGCTCTTAACTGAAAAGCATTGGATGTTATAGGACCTGTGGTTTGTATCAGTTTCAGAAGCAGAGTTGAACTAGAAATGGTGGATATGTGTAGGAAACACCATTCTTTTTTTCTGAGCACTCTCAAATAGAATGCTGTATTAGTGACTCTAGAAAGCAAGAGCATGCTTCTTGCTCTAAAGCAGAGTGTGTTTCATGGATTACAACTATGCTGTGTGTTTTGCTTCAGAAATATAGTTAAATCCCAAGCTCTGTGTCTTTGTACAAGCAAGAATTCTTTTCAGGTAAATGCAGTCACTTTTTAGTGCAACCGAAGCTACATCGTTCACAAAGCTCACATGTTTCTCGCTCTTAATTGAAAAGCATTGGATGTTAGAGGACCGGTGGTTGGTATCAGTTTCAGAAGCAGAGTTGAACTAGATATTGTCCGTATGTCTAGGAAAACTCCATTCTTTTGTTCTGAACACACTCAGGTTTCCGGCTGTGTTACAGACTCCAGAAAGCAAGAGCGTGCTTCTTGCTCTAAAGCAGAGTGTGTTTCATGGATGAGAACGGTGCTGTGTGTTATCCTTTAGAAATGGAGTTAAATCTCAGGCTCTTTGTATTCCTACAAGCAAGAATTCCTTTCAGGTAAACAGAGTACTTTTCAGCTCAAAGGAAGCTACCTCATCCACTAAGCTCAAACGTTTCTCGGTCTTAACTGAAAAGCTTTGGATGTTAGCGGACCTGTTGTTTGTATCAGTTTCAGAAGCAGATTTGAACTAGATATGGTCCATATGTGTAGGAAACCCCGTTCTTTTGGTCTAAGTACACTCACGTTTCATGCTGTATTAGAGACACAAGAAAGCAAGAGCATGCTTTTGCTATAAGGCAGAGTGTGTTTCATTGATGAGATCTGTACTGGGTGTTTCCCTTCAGAAATGGAAGTAAATCCCAGGATCTTAGTCTTCCTACAAGCAAGACTTCGTTTCAGGGAAACGCATTCACTTTTCAGCTCAAAGGAAGCAACATCATTCACCAAACTCACAAGTTTCTTGCTCTTAACTGAAAAGCATTGGATGTTAGAGGACCTGTGGTTTGTATCAGTTTGAGAAGCAGAGTTGAACTAGATATGCTGCCTATGTGTAGGAAACCCCATTCTTTTGGTCTCAGTACACTCCTGTTTCCAGTTCTATGAGAGAATCTAGAGAGCAAGAGCGTGTTTTTTGCTCAAAAGCAGAGTGTGTTTCATGGATGACAACTGTGCTGTGTGTTTTGCTTCAAAAACATACTTAAATCACAAGCTCTGTGTCTTTGTACAAGCAAGAATTCGTTTCAGGTAAACGCAGTCACTTTTTAGTTCAACCGAAGCTACATCATTCACAAAGTGCACACGTTTCTCGCTCTTAATTGAAAAGCATTGGATGTTAGAGGACCGGTGGTTTCTATCACTTTCAGATGCAGAGTTGAACTAGATATGATCATTATGTGTAGGAAACACTATTCATTTGTTATAAGCACACTCACGTTTCCTGCTGTATTGGAGAATCTAGAAAGCAAGAGCCTCCTTCTTGCTCTAAAACAGAGTGTGTTTCATGGATGAGAACTGTGCTGTGTGTTTCCCTTCAGAAATGGAGTTAAATCCCAGGCTCTGTGTCTTCCTACAAGCAAGACTTCATTTCAGGTAAACGCATTCACTTTTCAGCTCAAAGGAAGCTACATCGTTCACGAAGCTCACACGTTTCTTACTCTTAACTGAAAAGCATTGGATGTTATAGGTCTCATGGTTTGTATCAGGTTCAGAAGCAGAATTGAACTAGATATGGTGAATAAGTGTAGGAAACACCGTTCTTTTGTTCTGAACACACTCATGTTTCCTGCTGTATTAGAGACTCTAGAAAGCAAGAGCGTGCTTCTTGCTATAAAGCCGAGTGTGTTTCAGGGATAAGAACTGTACTGTGTGTTTCCTTCAGAAATGGAGTTAAAACACAGGCACTGTGTCTTCGTACAAGCAAGAATTCATTTCAGGTAAACGCAGTCACTTTTTTAGTTCAAACGAAGCAATATCATTCAGTAAGTTCACACGTTTCTCGCTCTTAAACGAAAAGCATTGGATGTTAGAGGACCGGTGGTTTCTATCAGTTTCAGAAGCAGAGTTGAACAAGATATTGTCCGTATGTGTAGGAAACACCGTTCTTTTGTTCTGAACACACTCACGTTTCCTGCTCTATTAGAGACTCAAGAAAGCAAGAGCCTGCTTCTTGCTACAAAGCATAGTGTTTTTCATGGATGAGAATTGTGCTGTATGTTTCCCTTCAGAAATGGAGTTAAATCCCAGGCTCTGTGTCTTCCTACAGGCAAGATTTCTTTGCAGGAAAACGCTGTACTTTTCAGCTCAAATGCAGCTACAACGTTCATGAAGCTCACATGTTTCTCGCTCTTAAATTAAAAGCATTGGATGTTAGAGGACCGGTGGTTTGTTTCAGTTTCAAAACCAGAGTTGAACTTGATATGCTAAGTATGTAGGAAACCCCATTCTTTTGGTCTCAGTACAGTCCTGTTTCCAGCTCTATGAGAGAGTCTAGAGAGCAAGAGCGTGCTTTTTGCTCAAAAGCAGAGTGTGTTTCATGCATGAGAACTGTGCTGTGTGTTTCCCTTCAGAAATGGAGTTAAATCCCAGGCTCTGTGTCTTCCTACAAGCAAGACTTCGTTTCAGGTAAATGCATTCACTTTTTAGCTCAAAGGAAGCTACATCGTTCACAAAGCTCACACGTTTCTTACTCTTAACTGAAAAGCATTGGATGTTATAGGGCCCATGGTTTGTATCAGGTTCAGAAGCAGAATTGAACTAGATATGGTGCATAAGTGTAGGAAATACCGTTCTTTTGTTAAGAACACACTTATGTTTTCTGCAGTATTAGAAACTCTAGAAAGCAAGAGCGTGGTTCTTGCTATACAGCAGAGTGTGTTTCATGGATAAGAACTGTACTGTGTGTTTTCCTTCAGAAATGGAGTTAAAACACAGGCCCTGTGTCTTCGTACAAGCAAGAATTCATTTCAGGTAAACGCAGTCACCTTTTAGTTCAAATGAAGCTACATTGATTCCGAAGCTCACACCTTTCTCGCTTTTAACTGAAAAGCTTTGGATGTTAGCGGACCTGTTGTTTGTATCAGTTTCAGAAGCAGATTTGAACTAGATATGGTCCATATGTGTAGGAAACCCCGTTCTTTTGGTCTAAGTACACTCACGTTTCATGCTGTATTAGAGACACAAGAAAGCAAGAGCATGCTTTTGCTATAAGGCAGAGTGTGTTTCATTGATGAGATCTGTACTGTGTGTTTCCCTTCATATGGAAGTAAATCCCAGGATCTTAGTCTTCCTACAAGCAAGACTTCGTTTCAGGGAAACGCATTCACTTTTCAGCTCAAAGGAAGCAACATCGTTCACCAAACTCACAAGTTTCTTGCTCTTAACTGAAAAGCATTGGATGTTAGAGGACCTGTGGTTTGTATCAGTTTGAGAAGCAGAGTTGAACTAGCTATGCTGCCTATGTGTAGGAAACCCCATTCTTTTGTCTCAGTACACTCCTGTTTCCAGTTCTATGAGAGAATCTAGAGAGCAAGAGCGTGTTTTTTTGCTCAAAAGCAGAGTGGTGTTTCATGGATGACAACTGTGCTGTGTGTTTTGCTTCAAAAATATACTTAAATCACAAGCTCTGTGTCTTTGTACAAACAAGAATTCGTTTCAGGTAAACGCAGTCACTTTTAGTTCAACCAAAGCTACATCATTCAACAAAGTGCACACGTTTCTCGCTCTTAATTGAAAAGCATTGGATGTTAGAGGACCGGTGGTTTCTATCAGTTTCAGACGCAGAGTTGAACTAGATATGATCATTATGTGTAGGAAACACCTTTCATTTGTTCTAAGCACACTCACGTTTCCTGCTGCATTGGAGAATCTAGAAAGCAAGAGGTCTCCTTCTTGCTATAAAACAGAGTGTGTTTCATGGATGAGAACTGTGCTGTGTGTTTCCCTTCAGAAATGGAGTTAAATCCCAGGCTCTGTGTCTTCCTACAAGCAAGACTTCCCTTTCTGGTAAACGCATTCACTTTTCACCTCAAAGGAAGCTACATCGTTCACGAAGCTCACACGTTTTCTTACTCTTAACTGAAAAGCATTGGATGTTATAGGACCCATGGTTTGTATCAGGTTCAGAAGCAGAATTGAACTAGATTATGGTGCATAAGTGTAGGAAACACCGTTCTTTTGTCTGACACACTCATGTTTCCTGCTGTATTAGAGACTCTAGAAAGCAAGAGCGTGCTTCTTGCTATATGCCGAGTGTGTTTCAGGGATAAGAACTGTACTGTGTGTTTCCTTCAGAAATGGAGTGAAAACACAGGCACTGTGTCTTCGTACAAGCAAGAATTCATTTCAGTTAAACGCAGTCACTTTTTTAGTTCAAACGAAGCATATCATTCAGTAAGTTCACACGTTTCTCGCTCTTAAACGAAAAGCATTGGATGTTAGAGGACCGGTGGTTTCTATCAGTTTCAGAAGCAGAGTTGAACAAGATATTGTCCGTATGTGTAGGAAACACCGTTCTTTTGTTCTGAACACACTCACGTTTCCTGCTCTATTAGAGACTCCAGAAAGCAAGAGCCTGCTTCTTGCTACAAAGCACAGTGATTTTCATGGATGAGAACTGTGCTGTATGTTTCCCTTCAGATATGGAGTTAAATCGCAGGCTCTGTGTCTTCCTACAGGCAAGATTTCTTTGCAGGAAAACGCTGTACTTTTCAGCTCAAATGCAGCTACAACGTTCATGAAGCTCACATGTTTCTCGCTCTTAAATTAAAAGCATTGGATGTTAGAGGACCGGTGGTTTGTATCAGTTTCAGAACCAGAGTTGAACTTGATATGCTAAGTATGTGTAGGAAACCCCATTCTTTTGGTCTCAGTACAGTCCTGTTTCCAGCTCTATGAGAGAGTCTAGAGAGCAAGAGCATGCTTTTTGCTCAAAAGCAGAGTGTGTTTCATGCATGAGAACTGTGCTGTGTGTTTCCCTTCAGAAATGGAGTTAAATCCCAGGCTCTGTGTCTTCCTACAAGCAAGACTTCGTTTCAGGTAAATGCATTCACTTTTTAGCTCAAAGGAAGCTACATCGGTCACGAAGCTCACACGTTTCTTACTCTTAACTGAAAAGCATTGGATGTTATAGGGCCCATGGTTTGTATCAGGTTCAGAAGCAGAATTGAACTAGATATGGTGCATAAGTGTAGGAAACACCGTTCTTTTGTTCTGAACACACTCATGTTTTCTGCAGTATTAGAGACTCTAGAAAGCAAGAGCGTGGTTCTTGCTATACAGCCGAGTGTGTTTCATGGATAAGAACTGTACTGTGTGTTTTCCTTCAGAAATGGAGTTAAAACACAGGCACTGTGTCTTCATACAAGCAAGAATTCATTTCAGGTAAACGCAGTCACTTTTTAGTTCAAATGAAGCTACATTGTTTCCGAAGCTCACACCTTTCTCGCTTTTAACTGAAAAGCATTGGATGTTAGAGGACCGTTGGTTTCTATCAGTTTCAGATGCAGAGTTGAACTAGATGTGATCATTATGTGTAGGAAACACCTTTCATTTGTTCTAAGCACACTCACGTTTCCTGCTGTATTGGAGAATCTAGAAAGCAAGAGCGTCCTTCTTGCTCTAAAACAGAGTGTGTTTCATGGATGAGAACTGTGCTGTGTGTTTCCCTTCAGAAATGGAGTTAAATCCCAGGCTCTGTGTCTTCCTACAAGCAAGACATCCTTTCAGGTAAACGCATTCACTTTTCAGCTCAAAGGAAGCTACCTCTTTCACGAGTCTCACACGTTTCTCACTCTTAATTGAAAAGCATTGGATGTTAGAGGACCGGTGGTTTGTATCAGTTTCAGAAGCAGGGTTGAACTACCTATGGCCCCTATGTGTAGGTAAACTACGTTCTTTTGTCTGAGCACACTCAGTCTTCCTGCTGTATTAGAGAGTCCAGAAAGCAAGAGCGTGCTTCTTGCTCTAAAGCAGAGTGTGTTTCATGGATGAGAACTGTGCTGTGTGTTTCCCTTCAGATATGGAGTTAAATTCCAGGCTCTGTGTCTTCCTACAAGCAAGACTTCATTTCAGGTAAACGCATTCACTTTTTAGCTCCAAGGAAGCTACATCTTTCACGAAGCTCACACATTTCTTACTCTTAACTGAAAAGCATTGGATGTTATAGGACCCATGGTTTGTATCAGGTTCAGAAGCAGAATTGAACTAGATATGGTGCATAAGTGTAGGAAACACCGTTCTTTTGTTCTGAACACACTCATGTTTCCTGCTGTATTAGAGACTCTAGAAAGCAAGAGTGTGCTTCTTGCTATAAAGCCGCGTGTGTTTCAGGGATAAGAACTGTACTGTGTGTTTCCTTCAGAAATGGAGTTAAAACACAGGCACTGTGTCTTCGTACAAGCAAGAATTCATTTCAGGTAAACGCAGTCACTTTTTTAGTTCAAACGAAGCAATATCATTCAGTAAGTTCACACGTTTCTCGCTCTTAAACGAAAAGCATTGGATGTTAGAGGACCGGTGGTTTCTATCAGTTTCAGAAGCAGAGTTGAACAAGATATTGTCCGTATGTGTAGGAAACACCGTTCTTTTGTTCTGAACACACTCACGTTTCCTGCTCTATTAGAGACTCCAGAATGCAAGAGCCTGCTTCTTGCTACAAAGCATAGTGTTTTTCATGGATGAGAACTGTGTTGTATGTTTCCCTTCAGAAATGGAGTTAAATCGCAGGCTCTGTGTCTTCCTACAGGCAAGAATTCTTTGCAGGAAAACGCTGTACTTTTCAGCTCAAATGCAGCTACAACGTTCATGAAGCTCACATGTTTCTCGCTCTTAAATTAAAAGCATTGGATGTTAGAGGACTGGTGGTTTGTATCAGTTTCAGAACCAGAGTTGAACTTGATATGCTAAGTATGTGTAGGAAACCCCATTCTTTTGGTCTCAGTACAGTCCTGTTTCCAGCTCTATGAGAGAGTCTAGAGAGCAAGAGCGTGCTTTTTGCTCAAAAGCAGAGTGTGTTTCATGCATGAGAACTGTGCTATGTGTTTCCCTTCAGAAATGGAGTTAAATCCCAGGCTCTGTGTCTTCCTACAAGCAAGACTTCGTTTCAGGTAAATGCATTCACTTTTTAGCTCAAAGGAAGCTACATCGTTCACGAAGCTCACACGTTTCTTACTCTTAACTGAAAAGCATTGGATGTTATAGCGCCCAAGGTTTGTATCAGGTTCAGAAGCAGAATTGAACTAGATATGGTGCATAAGTGTAGGAAACACCATTCTTTTGTTCTGAACACACTCATGTTTCCTGCAGTATTAGAGACTCTAGAAAGCAAGAGCGTGGTTCTTCCTATAAAGCATTGTGTTTCTCATGGATGAGAACTGTGCTGTGTGTTTCCCTTCAGAAATGGAGTTAAAACACAGGCACTGTGTCTTCGTACAAGCAAGAATTCATTTCAGGTAAACGCAGTCACTTTTTAGTTCAAATGAAGCTACATTGTTTCCGAAGCTCACACCTTTCTCGCTTTTAACTGAAAAGCATTGGATGTTAGAGGACCGTTGGTTTCTATCAGTTTCAGACGCAGAGTTGAACTAGATATGATCATTATGTGTAGGAAACACCTTTCATTTGTTCTAAGCACACTCACGTTTCCTGCTGTATTGGAGAATCTAGAAAGCAAGAGCGCCCTTCTTGCTCTAAAGCAGAGTGTGTTTCCTGGATGAGAACTGTGCTGTGTGTTTCCCTTCAGATATGGAGTTAAATACCAGGCTCTGTGTCTTCCTACAAGCAAGACTTCATTTCAGGTAAACGCATTCACTTTTTAGCTCCAAGGAAGCTACATCTTTCACGAAGCTCACACGTTTCTTACTCTTAAGTGAAAAGCATTGGATGTTATAGGACCCATGGTTTGTATCAGGTTCAGAAGCAGAATTGAACTAGATATGGTGCATAAGTGTAGGAAACACCGTTCTTTTGTTCTGAACACACTCATGTTTCCTGCTGTATTAGAGACTCTAGAAAGCAAGAGCGTGCTTCTTCCTATAAAGCATTGTGTTTCTCATGGATGAGAACTGTGCTGTGTGTTTCCCTTCATCAATGGAGTTAAATCTCAGGCTCTTTTTATTCGTACAAGCAAGACTTCCTTTCAGGTAAACACAGTACTTGTCAGCTCAAAGGAAGCAACATCGTTCACGAAGCTCACAAGTATCTCGCTCTTAACTGAAAAGCATTGGATGTTATAGGACCTGTGGTTTGTATCAGTTTCAGAAGCAGAGTTGAACTAGAAATGGTGGATATGTGTAGGAAACACCATTCTTTTTTTCTGAGCACTCTCAAATAGAATGCTGTATTAGTGACTCTAGAAAGCAAGAGCATGCTTCTTGCTCTAAAGCAGAGTGTGTTTCATGGATTACAACTATGCTGTGTGTTTTGCTTCAGAAATATAGTTAAATCCCAAGCTCTGTGTCTTTGTACAAGCAAGAATTCTTTTCAGGTAAATGCAGTCACTTTTTAGTGCAACCGAAGCTACATCGTTCACAAAGCTCACATGTTTCTCGCTCTTAATTGAAAAGCATTGGATGTTAGAGGACCGGTGGTTGGTATCAGTTTCAGAAGCAGAGTTGAACTAGATATTGTCCGTATGTCTAGGAAAACTCCATTCTTTTGTTCTGAACACACTCAGGTTTCCGGCTGTGTTACAGACTCCAGAAAGCAAGAGCGTGCTTCTTGCTCTAAAGCAGAGTGTGTTTCATGGATGAGAACGGTGCTGTGTGTTATCCTTTAGAAATGGAGTTAAATCTCAGGCTCTTTGTATTCCTACAAGCAAGAATTCCTTTCAGGTAAACAGAGTACTTTTCAGCTCAAAGGAAGCTACCTCATCCACTAAGCTCAAACGTTTCTCGGTCTTAACTGAAAAGCTTTGGATGTTAGCGGACCTGTTGTTTGTATCAGTTTCAGAAGCAGATTTGAACTAGATATGGTCCATATGTGTAGGAAACCCCGTTCTTTTGGTCTAAGTACACTCACGTTTCATGCTGTATTAGAGACACAAGAAAGCAAGAGCATGCTTTTGCTATAAGGCAGAGTGTGTTTCATTGATGAGATCTGTACTGGGTGTTTCCCTTCAGAAATGGAAGTAAATCCCAGGATCTTAGTCTTCCTACAAGCAAGACTTCGTTTCAGGGAAACGCATTCACTTTTCAGCTCAAAGGAAGCAACATCATTCACCAAACTCACAAGTTTCTTGCTCTTAACTGAAAAGCATTGGATGTTAGAGGACCTGTGGTTTGTATCAGTTTGAGAAGCAGAGTTGAACTAGATATGCTGCCTATGTGTAGGAAACCCCATTCTTTTGGTCTCAGTACACTCCTGTTTCCAGTTCTATGAGAGAATCTAGAGAGCAAGAGCGTGTTTTTTGCTCAAAAGCAGAGTGTGTTTCATGGATGACAACTGTGCTGTGTGTTTTGCTTCAAAAACATACTTAAATCACAAGCTCTGTGTCTTTGTACAAGCAAGAATTCGTTTCAGGTAAACGCAGTCACTTTTTAGTTCAACCGAAGCTACATCATTCACAAAGTGCACACGTTTCTCGCTCTTAATTGAAAAGCATTGGATGTTAGAGGACCGGTGGTTTCTATCACTTTCAGATGCAGAGTTGAACTAGATATGATCATTATGTGTAGGAAACACTATTCATTTGTTATAAGCACACTCACGTTTCCTGCTGTATTGGAGAATCTAGAAAGCAAGAGCCTCCTTCTTGCTCTAAAACAGAGTGTGTTTCATGGATGAGAACTGTGCTGTGTGTTTCCCTTCAGAAATGGAGTTAAATCCCAGGCTCTGTGTCTTCCTACAAGCAAGACTTCATTTCAGGTAAACGCATTCACTTTTCAGCTCAAAGGAAGCTACATCGTTCACGAAGCTCACACGTTTCTTACTCTTAACTGAAAAGCATTGGATGTTATAGGTCTCATGGTTTGTATCAGGTTCAGAAGCAGAATTGAACTAGATATGGTGAATAAGTGTAGGAAACACCGTTCTTTTGTTCTGAACACACTCATGTTTCCTGCTGTATTAGAGACTCTAGAAAGCAAGAGCGTGCTTCTTGCTATAAAGCCGAGTGTGTTTCAGGGATAAGAACTGTACTGTGTGTTTCCTTCAGAAATGGAGTTAAAACACAGGCACTGTGTCTTCGTACAAGCAAGAATTCATTTCAGGTAAACGCAGTCACTTTTTTAGTTCAAACGAAGCAATATCATTCAGTAAGTTCACACGTTTCTCGCTCTTAAACGAAAAGCATTGGATGTTAGAGGACCGGTGGTTTCTATCAGTTTCAGAAGCAGAGTTGAACAAGATATTGTCCGTATGTGTAGGAAACACCGTTCTTTTGTTCTGAACACACTCACGTTTCCTGCTCTATTAGAGACTCAAGAAAGCAAGAGCCTGCTTCTTGCTACAAAGCATAGTGTTTTTCATGGATGAGAATTGTGCTGTATGTTTCCCTTCAGAAATGGAGTTAAATCCCAGGCTCTGTGTCTTCCTACAGGCAAGATTTCTTTGCAGGAAAACGCTGTACTTTTCAGCTCAAATGCAGCTACAACGTTCATGAAGCTCACATGTTTCTCGCTCTTAAATTAAAAGCATTGGATGTTAGAGGACCGGTGGTTTGTTTCAGTTTCAAAACCAGAGTTGAACTTGATATGCTAAGTATGTAGGAAACCCCATTCTTTTGGTCTCAGTACAGTCCTGTTTCCAGCTCTATGAGAGAGTCTAGAGAGCAAGAGCGTGCTTTTTGCTCAAAAGCAGAGTGTGTTTCATGCATGAGAACTGTGCTGTGTGTTTCCCTTCAGAAATGGAGTTAAATCCCAGGCTCTGTGTCTTCCTACAAGCAAGACTTCGTTTCAGGTAAATGCATTCACTTTTTAGCTCAAAGGAAGCTACATCGTTCACAAAGCTCACACGTTTCTTACTCTTAACTGAAAAGCATTGGATGTTATAGGGCCCATGGTTTGTATCAGGTTCAGAAGCAGAATTGAACTAGATATGGTGCATAAGTGTAGGAAATACCGTTCTTTTGTTAAGAACACACTTATGTTTTCTGCAGTATTAGAAACTCTAGAAAGCAAGAGCGTGGTTCTTGCTATACAGCAGAGTGTGTTTCATGGATAAGAACTGTACTGTGTGTTTTCCTTCAGAAATGGAGTTAAAACACAGGCCCTGTGTCTTCGTACAAGCAAGAATTCATTTCAGGTAAACGCAGTCACCTTTTAGTTCAAATGAAGCTACATTGATTCCGAAGCTCACACCTTTCTCGCTTTTAACTGAAAAGCTTTGGATGTTAGCGGACCTGTTGTTTGTATCAGTTTCAGAAGCAGATTTGAACTAGATATGGTCCATATGTGTAGGAAACCCCGTTCTTTTGGTCTAAGTACACTCACGTTTCATGCTGTATTAGAGACACAAGAAAGCAAGAGCATGCTTTTGCTATAAGGCAGAGTGTGTTTCATTGATGAGATCTGTACTGTGTGTTTCCCTTCAGATATGGAAGTAAATCCCAGGATCTTAGTCTTCCTACAAGCAAGACTTCGTTTCAGGGAAACGCATTCACTTTTCAGCTCAAAGGAAGCAACATCGTTCACCAAACTCACAAGTTTCTTGCTCTTAACTGAAAAGCATTGGATGTTAGAGGACCTGTGGTTTGTATCAGTTTGAGAAGCAGAGTTGAACTAGATATGCTGCCTATGTGTAGGAAACCCCATTCTTTTGGTCTCAGTACACTCCTGTTTCCAGTTCTATGAGAGAATCTAGAGAGCAAGAGCGTGTTTTTTGCTCAAAAGCAGAGTGTGTTTCATGGATGACAACTGTGCTGTGTGTTTTGCTTCAAAAATATACTTAAATCACAAGCTCTGTGTCTTTGTACAAACAAGAATTCGTTTCAGGTAAACGCAGTCACTTTTTAGTTCAACCAAAGCTACATCATTCACAAAGTGCACACGTTTCTCGCTCTTAATTGAAAAGCATTGGATGTTAGAGGACCGGTGGTTTCTATCAGTTTCAGACGCAGAGTTGAACTAGATATGATCATTATGTGTAGGAAACACCTTTCATTTGTTCTAAGCACACTCACGTTTCCTGCTGCATTGGAGAATCTAGAAAGCAAGAGTCTCCTTCTTGCTATAAAACAGAGTGTGTTTCATGGATGAGAACTGTGCTGTGTGTTTCCCTTCAGAAATGGAGTTAAATCCCAGGCTCTGTGTCTTCCTACAAGCAAGACTTCCTTTCTGGTAAACGCATTCACTTTTCACCTCAAAGGAAGCTACATCGTTCACGAAGCTCACACGTTTCTTACTCTTAACTGAAAAGCATTGGATGTTATAGGACCCATGGTTTGTATCAGGTTCAGAAGCAGAATTGAACTAGATATGGTGCATAAGTGTAGGAAACACCGTTCTTTTGTTCTGAACACACTCATGTTTCCTGCTGTATTAGAGACTCTAGAAAGCAAGAGCGTGCTTCTTGCTATATGCCGAGTGTGTTTCAGGGATAAGAACTGTACTGTGTGTTTCCTTCAGAAATGGAGTGAAAACACAGGCACTGTGTCTTCGTACAAGCAAGAATTCATTTCAGTTAAACGCAGTCACTTTTTTAGTTCAAACGAAGCAATATCATTCAGTAAGTTCACACGTTTCTCGCTCTTAAACGAAAAGCATTGGATGTTAGAGGACCGGTGGTTTCTATCAGTTTCAGAAGCAGAGTTGAACAAGATATTGTCCGTATGTGTAGGAAACACCGTTCTTTTGTTCTGAACACACTCACGTTTCCTGCTCTATTAGAGACTCCAGAAAGCAAGAGCCTGCTTCTTGCTACAAAGCACAGTGATTTTCATGGATGAGAACTGTGCTGTATGTTTCCCTTCAGATATGGAGTTAAATCGCAGGCTCTGTGTCTTCCTACAGGCAAGATTTCTTTGCAGGAAAACGCTGTACTTTTCAGCTCAAATGCAGCTACAACGTTCATGAAGCTCACATGTTTCTCGCTCTTAAATTAAAAGCATTGGATGTTAGAGGACCGGTGGTTTGTATCAGTTTCAGAACCAGAGTTGAACTTGATATGCTAAGTATGTGTAGGAAACCCCATTCTTTTGGTCTCAGTACAGTCCTGTTTCCAGCTCTATGAGAGAGTCTAGAGAGCAAGAGCATGCTTTTTGCTCAAAAGCAGAGTGTGTTTCATGCATGAGAACTGTGCTGTGTGTTTCCCTTCAGAAATGGAGTTAAATCCCAGGCTCTGTGTCTTCCTACAAGCAAGACTTCGTTTCAGGTAAATGCATTCACTTTTTAGCTCAAAGGAAGCTACATCGGTCACGAAGCTCACACGTTTCTTACTCTTAACTGAAAAGCATTGGATGTTATAGGGCCCATGGTTTGTATCAGGTTCAGAAGCAGAATTGAACTAGATATGGTGCATAAGTGTAGGAAACACCGTTCTTTTGTTCTGAACACACTCATGTTTTCTGCAGTATTAGAGACTCTAGAAAGCAAGAGCGTGGTTCTTGCTATACAGCCGAGTGTGTTTCATGGATAAGAACTGTACTGTGTGTTTTCCTTCAGAAATGGAGTTAAAACACAGGCACTGTGTCTTCGTACAAGCAAGAATTCATTTCAGGTAAACGCAGTCACTTTTTAGTTCAAATGAAGCTACATTGTTTCCGAAGCTCACACCTTTCTCGCTTTTAACTGAAAAGCATTGGATGTTAGAGGACCGTTGGTTTCTATCAGTTTCAGATGCAGAGTTGAACTAGATGTGATCATTATGTGTAGGAAACACCTTTCATTTGTTCTAAGCACACTCACGTTTCCTGCTGTATTGGAGAATCTAGAAAGCAAGAGCGTCCTTCTTGCTCTAAAACAGAGTGTGTTTCATGGATGAGAACTGTGCTGTGTGTTTCCCTTCAGAAATGGAGTTAAATCCCAGGCTCTGTGTCTTCCTACAAGCAAGACATCCTTTCAGGTAAACGCATTCACTTTTCAGCTCAAAGGAAGCTACCTCTTTCACGAGTCTCACACGTTTCTCACTCTTAATTGAAAAGCATTGGATGTTAGAGGACCGGTGGTTTGTATCAGTTTCAGAAGCAGGGTTGAACTACCTATGGCCCCTATGTGTAGGTAAACTACGTTCTTTTGTCTGAGCACACTCAGTCTTCCTGCTGTATTAGAGAGTCCAGAAAGCAAGAGCGTGCTTCTTGCTCTAAAGCAGAGTGTGTTTCATGGATGAGAACTGTGCTGTGTGTTTCCCTTCAGATATGGAGTTAAATTCCAGGCTCTGTGTCTTCCTACAAGCAAGACTTCATTTCAGGTAAACGCATTCACTTTTTAGCTCAAAGGAAGCTACATCTTTCACGAAGCTCACACGTTTCTTACTCTTAACTGAAAAGCATTGGATGTTATAGGACCCATGGTTTGTATCAGGTTCAGAAGCAGAATTGAACTAGATATGGTGCATAAGTGTAGGAAACACCGTTCTTTTGTTCTGAACACACTCATGTTTCCTGCTGTATTAGAGACTCTAGAAAGCAAGAGTGTGCTTCTTGCTATAAAGCCGTGTGTGTTTCAGGGATAAGAACTGTACTGTGTGTTTCCTTCAGAAATGGAGTTAAAACACAGGCACTGTGTCTTCGTGCAAGCAAGAATTCATTTCAGGTAAACGCAGTCACTTTTTTAGTTCAAACGAAGCAATATCATTCAGTAAGTTCACACGTTTCTCGCTCTTAAACGAAAAGCATTGGATGTTAGAGGACCGGTGGTTTCTATCAGTTTCAGAAGCAGAGTTGAACAAGATATTGTCCGTATGTGTAGGAAACACCGTTCTTTTGTTCTGAACACACTCACGTTTCCTGCTCTATTAGAGACTCCAGAATGCAAGAGCCTGCTTCTTGCTACAAAGCATAGTGTTTTTCATGGATGAGAACTGTGTTGTATGTTTCCCTTCAGAAATGGAGTTAAATCGCAGGCTCTGTGTCTTCCTACAGGCAAGAATTCTTTGCAGGAAAACGCTGTACTTTTCAGCTCAAATGCAGCTACAACGTTCATGAAGCTCACATGTTTCTCGCTCTTAAATTAAAAGCATTGGATGTTAGAGGACTGGTGGTTTGTATCAGTTTCAGAACCAGAGTTGAACTTGATATGCTAAGTATGTGTAGGAAACCCCATTCTTTTGGTCTCAGTACAGTCCTGTTTCCAGCTCTATGAGAGAGTCTAGAGAGCAAGAGCGTGCTTTTTGCTCAAAAGCAGAGTGTGTTTCATGCATGAGAACTGTGCTATGTGTTTCCCTTCAGAAATGGAGTTAAATCCCAGGCTCTGTGTCTTCCTACAAGCAAGACTTCGTTTCAGGTAAATGCATTCACTTTTTAGCTCAAAGGAAGCTACATCGTTCTCGAAGCTCACACGTTTCTTACTCTTAACTGAAAAGCATTGGATGTTATAGGGCCCAAGGTTTGTATCAGGTTCAGAAGCAGAATTGAACTAGATATGGTGCATAAGTGTAGGAAACACCATTCTTTTGTTCTGAACACACTCATGTTTCCTGCAGTATTAGAGACTCTAGAAAGCAAGAGCGTGGTTCTTCCTATAAAGCATTGTGTTTCTCATGGATGAGAACTGTGCTGTGTGTTTCCCTTCAGAAATGGAGTTAAAACACAGGCACTGTGTCTTCGTACAAGCAAGAATTCATTTCAGGTAAACGCAGTCACTTTTTTAGTTCAAACGAAGCAATATCATTCAGTAAGTTCACACGTTTCTCCCTCTTAAACAGAAAGCATTGGATGTTAGAGGACCGGTGGTTTCTATCAGTTTCAGAAGCAGAGTTGAACAAGATATTGTCCGTATGTGTAGGAAACACCGTTCTTTTGTTCTGAACACACTCACGTTTCCTGCTCTATTAGAGACTCCAGAAAGCAAGAGCCTGCTTCTTGCTACAAAGCATAGTGTTTTTCATGGATGAGAACTGTGTTGTATGTTTCCCTTCAGAAATGGAGTTAAATCCCAGGCTCTGTGTCTTCCTACAGGCAAGGTTTCTTTGCAGGAAAACACTGTACTTTTCAGCTCAAATGCAGCTACAACGTTCATGAAGCTCACATGTTTCTCGCTCTTAAATTAAAAGCATTGGATGTTAGAGGACCGGTGGTTTGTATCAGTTTCAGAACCAGAGTTGAACTTGATATGCTAAGTATGTGTAGGAAACCCCATTCTTTTGGGCTCAGTACAGTCCTGTTTCCAGCTCTATGAGAGAGTCTAGAGAGCAAGAGCGTGCTTTTTGCTCAAAAGCAGTGTGTGTTTCATGCATGAGAACTGTGCTATGTGTTTCCCTTCAGAAATGGAGTTAAATCCCAGGCTCTGTGTCTTCCTACAAGCAAGACTTAGTTTCAGGTAAATGCATTCACTTTTTAGCTCAAAGGAAGCTACATCGTTCACGAAGCTCACACGTTTCTTACTCTTAACTGAAAAGCATTGGATGTTATAGGGCCCAAGGTTTGTATCAGGTTCAGAAGCAGAATTGAACTAGATATGGTGCATAAGTGTAGGAAACACCGTTCCTTTGTTCTGAACACACTCATGTTTCCTGCAGTATTAGAGAATCTAGAAAGCAAGAGCGTGGTTCTTCCTATAAAGCATTGTGTTTCTCATGGATGAGAACTGTGCTGTGTGTTTCCCTTCAGAAATGGAGTTAAAACACAGGCACTGTGTCTTCGTACAAGCAAGAATTCATTTCAGGAAAACGCAGTCACTTTTTAGTTCAAATGAAGCTACATTGTTTCCGAAGCTCACACCTTTCTCGCTTTTAACTGAAAAGCATTGGATGTTAGAGCACCGTTGGTTTCTATCAGTTTCAGACGCAGAGTTGAACTAGATATGATCATTATGTGTAGGAAACACCTTTCATTTGTTCTAAGCACACTCACGTTTCCTGCTGTATTGGAGAATCTAGAAAGCAAGAGCGCCCTTCTTGCTCTAAAGCAGAGTGTGTTTCCTGGATGAGAACTGTGCTGTGTGTTTCCCTTCAGATATGGAGTTAAATACCAGGCTCTGTGTCTTCCTACAAGCAAGACTTCATTTCAGGTAAACGCATTCACTTTTTAGCTCCAAGGAAGCTACATCTTTCACGAAGCTCACACGTTTCTTACTCTTAACTGAAAAGCATTGGATGTTATAGGACCCATGGTTTGTATCAGGTTCAGAAGCAGAATTGAACTAGATATGGTGCATAAGTGTAGGAAACACCGTTCTTTTGTTCTGAACACACTCATGTTTCCTGCTGTATTAGAGACTCTAGAAAGCAAGAGCGTGCTTCTTCCTATAAAGCATTGTGTTTCTCATGGATGAGAACTGTGCTGTGTGTTTCCCTTCATCAATGGAGTTAAATCTCAGGCTCTTTTTATTCGTACAAGCAAGACTTCCTTTCAGGTAAACACAGTACTTGTCAGCTCAAAGGAAGCAACATCGTTCACGAAGCTCACAAGTATCTCGCTCTTAACTGAAAAGCATTGGATGTTATAGGACCTGTGGTTTGTATCAGTTTCAG